>JARBWK010000012.1:13686175-14905674 GCA_030556195.1 Anolis apletophallus
TTTTTTTTTTTTTTAATATTTATTGGGTTTTCAAGAATAATACAGTAAAACATAGGGTAAAGAAGTTAGCCATCGAAAGAGGGGGGGGATAGTCGGGAAGGGAAGAGGGGAGAGAAACACAACATTACTACGCAAAAACCCCGAACACACAAAATGGCCGCCATCACAACATCACAGTACCGAACATGCGCAACATCAAACCGCATCGCAGCAAGCCCCAAACCACAAGCCCCCTCCATACCTGCCCACTACACCACAGAAACAACAACATGCACACACACCTCTTCCGCTGCCATATCGACCTCC
Source organism: Anolis apletophallus (assembly GCA_030556195.1). Classification (NCBI taxonomy): domain Eukaryota; kingdom Metazoa; phylum Chordata; class Lepidosauria; order Squamata; family Anolidae; genus Anolis; species Anolis apletophallus. The sequence goes on from JARBWK010000012.1 coordinate 13,686,482, forward strand.
TTCGCCTCCTCTACGCCACTCCCGAACCCGATCAGCACGGCCGACGCCATGCCCCCCTCCTCCGCCGCTTCCGAAACACTCCTGAGATTGACGGCACAGGCCAAGGAGGCGACCGGCACAGCCCGGGTTCACAACGGCGAGGGAGAAGGCCATGGCCGGGCCACGGCGCCTCCGGCACATCCTGGGTCCAGGACCCGCAGGGAGGCAGCACAGGAGGCCGAGCAGACAGCGGAGGAGACGGCCAAGACATGCGGGGTCTTCTGGGAAATGTAGTTCCTTCGTGGCGCCTACTTTTCCCGCCGTCACTCTGCAGTCTTTGGACCTGGGTTGCGCGCCCGGCATCCTGGCCACCTCCTCCGCCGTCTCCTCGGCCTCCTCCGCTGCCTCCCTGCGGGTCCCGAACCCGGGATGCACGGGAGCCGCCGTGGCCGCCTTGATCCCGGCATTGCCCGTGCGGGTCGGGTCCGTGGGCGACTGGAAGACGGCGGAGGAGCCAGAGGAGCTGGCCAACACGCCGCCCACGCAACCCAGGTCCTAAAACCACAGAGAGACGACGAATACAACAGCCACCACCAAGGAACTACAGTTCCCAGAAGACCCCGCACTGCCCACTCTCCGCCCTCCTTCCCACTGACCCAAGACAACACGGAAGTACGCCCTAACCTCAGAGAGAGGCCCCTCCACAGGCAACACCGCACCCCCTCCTCCGCAACTGTCCTCCTACCGAAGGTCCCCCTTCGGCCCCACCTTCGACAAGGAGGTGGCGAAGACAGACGAACAGGGAGCAGAAGAGACGGCCATCACAGAGGCAGGCAAGCTTACAAAACCCATAACACAAAACAAACATTACAACTCCTACACAAAACAACGCAAAAACACACATATACACACACATATACATACACATATACACATAAACACACACATACAAACAAAAATACATACACAAACACATACAAACACACACATATATATATACAACTATACATACATATAAACACAAATAAACAAAAAAACACATATATAACCACACATATATACACACATACACAAAAATACACACATACTAACATATACACACACAAATATATACATACACACATACCCATATACACACACACATATATAAACATACACATACATACACAAACACATATATATACACACACACATACCCCCAAATATAAACACACACATACACATACACACACAAAAGTATACACATATATACACACACAACACACATGCTCACATCATTACAAACCCTTACATACTCAGACTTCCTCACATCTACTACATAGGGCACAGCAACGCGTGCCGGGTTCAGCTAGTTTATTTATAAAGGTATTGAGGAGTCGGCTCTCAGCCCACAAAACAGTCTGCAAGGCAGTTTACATTTAAAAATGGTAAGAAATGTTAAGATTAGTTTCTTGCTATTTGGGGTTTTTTTGTTGTTGTGTTGTATGGTTGCTTGGTTACATATCGTTTCCATCCTCAAAAGGAGTGTATAAGTGATAGCTGCTCACCCACACTTTTCCTCTCCATACTGTTACTGATCTAGTTACTTTTCTCACAGTCTGGCTCTATTCCAATACTGGAGTCCCACTTGGAGAAAAGTGGCTGGACCAGCGGAGTTCAAGGTAGTAAAATAGAAGAGTTCCCACACAAGACTTTTAGGTTAAAAAAAATGAACAAGATTAAACACACTCTCATATTCTTCTGTATATATGTGAATGGAAAAAACACATGTCTAGCTACATTTGGTTTGGTCCCTATGACTTCTAGTATATGGTTTTGTGCATAGATTCCATTCAGGCCCCCTAGATGTGTTATATCCAAATAAATATTTTGGATAGATAATAGGGTTTATTATGTAGTTGATTTAAGGCACCTGTCAACCATATCTTTAAGAATGTGGGACGAGGTGATGTTTTTCCTCTCCCCTACAGCAGGGGTCGGGAACCTATGTCTCGTGAGCCAGGAGTGGCTCTTTTGATGACTGCATCTGGCTCGCTGGACTTCACTTCACTGAAGCTCCTCCAGTCCACGCCTGCCCTGGCTTTCAATGCGAGGGCGGAGGAGGAACATATTTTAGTTTTTGCGGACCACTGGTGTTCTATGGCAGGGCTGTCCAACTTCTATGGGCCCAAGGGGCGGAATTCCGGTCACTGATCACCTGGGGGGCCGAAGGGTCTGCCTCCGCCCCCGGCTCTGCCCCCTCCCCCGGCTCTGCCCCCCCCCCCCAGCTCTGCCCCCACCCCTCCCCCGGCTCCGCCCCCTCCTCGGCTCCAATTTACTTACAATTGACCTTGAGTTGTGGAGTTGTAGTTCACCTCCATCCAGAGAGCACTGTGGACTCAAATAATGATGGATCTGGACCAAACTTGGCATGAATACTCAATATGCCCAAATGGGAACACTGGTGGATTTGGGGGAATGTTTCCTAATGCCTTTGAGTTATTTGAGTCCACACTGAAATTGGGACACACCAAAAAACCCCAAACACCTCAATGCCATCGCAGGGCTTGATGGGGTCTCCTTTCCCAGAGGTGGGTGGAGGAGGCCCAAAGAGCTCCCTCCCTCCCTGAAGGGAAAACAAGCCGCGGGGCAGGTGCAAAGGAAGCCACGTTGCGCCCTGCACGTGGGGGAAGGCAGCACAACAAGGGGGAGGGGGCGTGGAGGAGGGGAAGGAAGTGTCGCCAAGGAAACCGCCGCTGAGGGACCCCTCCCCCCCTCACCCACCATCCCGCTTTCACTCGAGCCAGGCCCTTACCCATACTGCGGGAGCCCCGCCACAGGGCCGAAGCGCCAACGCCACCGCCGTCCCTGAAGAGCCCTGCTGGAGCTGAGGCCAAGCTCAGGCCGGGCGCGGCGGCTCTCCCATCCATGGGGAGGGAAGCGAGGGCCCTCCACAGAAAGAGGACGGGGCCAGGAGGGGCTTTCCCTGCCTCACTCCCCTCCTCCCTCTCTCTGAGGGAATGGGGGCTGGCCTGGAAGCAGCCGCGAGGGAGGAGGAGGCGCGCGCCCAGGCCGGCCGCAAATCCCACGGGACCCGAGATTTTGGCAGCTATCGCGAGACTACACAGCCACAGACGGGATTTCGACCTCCCTCGAAATCACATCTGTGGCTGCCGTAGTCTCACGATGCTTGCCTAAACCCGGAAGTAGGTTTTATTATTATTATTATTATTTATTTGTATTTTATTAAAACAAGTTAGGGGGCCGGTGGGAAGGGGCTCGGGGGCCGTGTACGGCCCCAGGGCCGCCTGTTGGACAGCCCTGTTCTATGGAACCACTGATTTAGAGTCAGACATTGCAACAGGTTGCTGTCCTTAAGACTTCCGGTGGAGGCAATATGGCGGCCAGCACGGAATTCTGAGGCTCCGCAAGACCCTCAGGGTATCTGGACCCTTACCCCCAAAGCTGGAGACCCAAGGTGCTCCAAGAAGTGGTGGGAGAGAAGCCGCTTCGAGGCAAACTCTTAGGGTTCTGAGGGGCGTTCGAGTGTGGCTCTCCCTCAAGGGGGGTCACCAGAAACGGCCCACAGTCCCTGGAGACGCCGCTGGGGAAGGAGTCAGCGGCTCGAAAGAGCCTTTCCAGGCCGACCGCCTTCATTTTAACTCACGAGGAGAAGAAAAAAAAGAGAGACCGCAGAACGAGAGAAAGGAAGCGGGGGACTAGAGCACTCGCCGTTTAAGGGTAAGAAGAACTAAACAACAAAGGAGATAAAAGTTGAGTCATAGAACGCCAGAAGAAGAGTAAGACGGAAAGAGGAGGAAAGGGAACCAGGACTGGGACCTCCGAAGCCACATGGACTAATTCCACGGCTGGAAGTGAAGGCCAGAGGGGAGGGCTCATTACTATCCAAGCTCTGAGAATTACCGGTGCCTGGATATAGGAACTTGAGGTGAGAAAAGTAAACAACTCACCCCCCTACTCCCGGGTTGCTGCAAAGATTCGGCCCCTTTAAACAGCTCCTCTACGGCTCCTTTAAGAATCATCAACAGCGCTGGTCAAGAAACAGGGAACAGGAAACAGGAAACAAGCGCGGTCACGTTGGCTACGTTGGTTACGCCGCCCAAAACAAAGGAGGAGGGGTCAAATCGACTCCTGGGTTGATTCTAGTCTACGTCTAGTCTACGTCGTCTGCGCAAGAAGTGAGAACAGCGCAACCAACTCAAACGACGTAATAGTACGAACGAAGAGCGCAATTAGCGCAAATAGCGCAAACAGCGCAAGAATAGCAAGAACAGCGCAATTTACACATAATAAAGCAGATAGTTCAAAACGAAGAGTGCAAACAGTGCAAAGGCGCAAACGGCGTCCAGAGGAATTAAATAAACAACAAGAGACATCCTCACTTGATATCAACACAGTCCTACATAATCAGAAATCTGGAAGGAATTCTTAGTTTAAATTAAAACCAGGGAGGAGGAAATAGGATAGAGAAATAAAGAGGGAACACCAACCTCAACTCAACCTCAACCTTAACCTGCTATATTTTGACATAAACAGACAACTCAATCTAAGGAAAAAAAACTAGAGGGACACTTATAACCTGAAAGAATGGATAAATTCACTAACAATTCAAAACAGAGCAAGCTTTTTACCCCTTCGGTAACTTCGAGAAGGAACTCCATCTCAGGTGAAGTTTCATGCAAAGATCTGCTCCTGGAAATGCAAAAAATGAGAGAGCAAATGCAAGAACAGATGTTGGACAATAGGCAAAAAATGGAAGAGAAAATGGAAAAAATGTTTAAAGAGGAACTGGGAAACATGAAGAAAGAACTAAAAGAAGAACTAAAGGCAGACCTGAGAGGAATCAAAAATGAGATGGAGGGGATGCAAAAAGAGATGAAGGAGATAAAGAAGGAAAACGGCGAAGCAAAAAAATCGCAAAAGAAACTAGAGGAAAAAATGAACAAGCTTGAGGAAATGAATGCCAAATTAGAAAGACAACAAGAGCTAATGGCGATTGCCGAAACCGACTTTCTCCTTCGCTTTAGAAATATTGAAGAACAGGACAACCAGGACCTGAGGGGCGTTATTACGGAAATGACTGCCGAAATCCTAAACATTACACCAGAAGAAATGAGGACGAACATAGACCGGGTCCAGAGGATTAACTCCAGCTACGCAAAAAGAAATAAAGTGCCTAGAGACATAACTGTCCACTTCAGCCGCAAAGCGGTGAGAGATGAAGTATTGAAGAGCAAATCCAAGAGACCTATATCTTACAAAGGGAAAAATGTAATTATTTTGAAAGAATTTACTCCGTCCTCAATGACCAAGAGGAAAAAATATTATTTTCTTACTGATGAACTGAGGAAACATCAAGTGAAATTCAAGTGGGAAAGGTCTGAGGGGATATCCTTGACCTTCAGAGAGAACAAATATTGGCTTACATCTGAGGATAAAGCCAAGGACTTCTACAAGGACTTTCAAAAACACTTTGAAAACAAGAAGCAAGAAGAGGACAGTGATAATCCAGGGAAGACACATCCAGGTAAATCGACGGAAACAAAGGACAAAGGAGACTATAAAAAGAAGGAGAAGAAGAGACAAAGGCCAAATTCCTCAGAAGACGTTGAAGAGGAAATTTCGACAAATGAAGAGCAAAAGGCTCTAGATGAAGATAGGACCAATGGCTGTGATGATTTATTCCAATAATGTTAACGGACTTAATGTACCCAATAAAAGAAATTTAATTTTTAACCGTTTAAAGAAAGGACAGTTTGATTTGATTGCTCTCCAAGAGTCCCATATAACACAAAAACACTCACCATATCTTATTCAAAAATTCCTTGGTAAGGAATTCCATTCCTGTGCACTTAAAAAGAAAAGGGGTGTGGTAACATATGTCAAGGAATCTTTAGAACCTTCCTTTGCATTCAGGGACCAGGACGGGAGGTACATAGGGGTTAAAATAAGATTGAACCAACAGGAAATTTTAGTTTGTAACATTTATGCCCCGGTTGGACCTAAAGTAAGATTTATAAAAGAGCTGAAGAAACAGATAAGGGACCAGATATATGATGACCTTATAATTTTAGGGGATTTTAACGGAGTACTGGTGAGAGATCTAGACAGGTCCAAAAAGATGAAAAAAGGATCGAATTCTAAAGGGGGGACCCTACCCCAAGCATTCATAAATCTAAAGAAAGAACTCGGACTGGAAGACACCTGGAGGATAAGGAACCCAGGAACTAGAGACTACACTTTCTACTCGGCAAGGTACTTATCGTGGTCCCGGATCGATATGGTCTGGGCCACAAAAGCTATTGCCTCACAAACAGAAAAAATTAAAATACTGCCCAGACTCAATACTGATCATTGCCCTATGCTCCTCTCCCTAAAGAAAAAAACCAGAACAAGGAGATGGAAATTAAATGAATTCCCTCCTGAAGACGGAGGAGGAAGTAGAAAAATATAGAACTCTATTGAAGGAATACTTCGAACTAAACGACAAAGAAGGAATGAAGAAAGAGACACTCTGGGATGCGAGCAAGGCAGTAATGAGGGGGCACTTCATCCAACAGGGAACTTGGAAAAACAAAAAGCGTAATGAGAAACGAAACAAACTCCAGAAAGAACTTGAGTGCAAAGAGAAAATACTCAAAGAGCTACCAGGCTCTAAGAAGATGCAATTAGAGATAGACCTGATCAAAAGAGAAATTAACTCCCTAGATCTAGATTTAATAACAAAAAAAATGAAGTACCTCAAAATGCATTACTTTGAGAATGCCAATAAAGTAGGGAAAGTATTGGCGAAGAGACTCACTAAGAAGAGGCAATCCCAGCATATAACACAAATATCCAAAGATGGAAGGAATTTCTATACCGATGAAGAAATAGAAATGCAATTTAAAGAATTCTATTCAAAATTATACCAACAAGAGGAGATTGATATGGAGGGGATTGTAAGTTATATCAGTAGCCAAAAATTAGAGAAATTGAATGATATCCAGAGAGAAGCTCTAAATCGCAGCATAGAGGAGGAAGAAATTAAAACCGCAATTAAAACGATGCCAAATAACAAAGCTCCGGGCCCAGATGGCTTCACAGCTATTTATTATAAAAAGTTTGCAGATGTTCTCATACCACCATTAAAAGAAATATTCAATAACATCCTACGAACTGCGTCACTTCCAGAAACATGGAGAGAAGCTAATATCACTCTTCTCCATAAGGAGGACTCTGACCCAAAGAGTGTAAAGAATTACAGGCCGATATCCCTGTTAAATAACGACTATAAAATCTTCACGACAATATTAGCCAACAGGGTTAAAACATACTTAAACGAGTCAATAAAGGAAGACCAGACAGGTTTCCTTCCAAAAAGACAAATGAAGGACAATATTAGGATGGTACTGAATACAATAGAATATTTCGAAAGCAACAACCAACTGGAGGCGGGATTGCTGTTTCTTGATGCCGAAAAGGCTTTCGATCAAATCAGTTGGGAATTTATGCTGCAGACAATCAGAGAAAGGGACATGGGCTACGGATTTCAAAATGCCATTCAGGCAATATACTCAAAACAGACGGCAAATCTCCTGATAAACGGACAAACATCAGGGCCCATAAATATACAAAGGGGCACCAGGCAGGGCTGCCCACTTTCACCATTATTATTTATAATGGTTTTAGAGCTTCTCCTGAACGCAATAAGAGCGGACAAGAACTTAAAAGGAATTAAGATCGCAAACGAAGAATATAAACTTAATGCGTTTGCAGACGATATTGTCTGCACTATTCAAAATCCTCTGGAATCTATACAGGGATGGCTAGATAAGATCAAGGAATTTGGTGCGGTGGCCGGGCTCAAAATTAACTACTTAAAGACGAAAATTCTAACTAAAAATATGACAAAGGAAAGGAGAACTAAACTACAAGAGTCATCAAAACTAGAAGTTGTAAATAAAGTAAGGTATTTGGGCATCTACGTCACTGGCAACAACAACCAACTTCTTAAAAACAATTATGAAGCCACATGGAAAAGAATCAGGAAAAAATTAGAGGAATGGCAACAGCTAAATTTGAGTTTAATGGGCAGAATTGCCGCAATAAAAATGAGTATTCTCCCTAAAATGATATTTCTCTTCCAGTCAATCCCCATTTTGAAGACAAATTATAACTACAATATATGGAAAAGAGACATTTTGAAATTTGTGTGGGCAGGAAAAAGGGCAAGAATAAAATATAGAGTCCTCACAGACTCAAGAGAGAGGGGGGGACTGGCTCTTCCAAATTTACAACTCTATGCGGAGGCAGCCGCCTTGAGTGCACTGAAGGAATGGACAACCTTAAAAAGGAAAAAAATATTACTCCTGGAAGGGTTCGATACGAGAAGAGGATGGCACTCATACATCTGGTATGGGAAAGCCAAAATCGAGAAGAACTTCTCAAATCATTATATAAGGGCGGCCCTACACAAGGTATGGATGAAATACAAACATAAATTCTACCAAAAAACACCAATGTGGATCTCCCCGGTGGAGGCACAACATAAAAAAGAAACCCCTAGTACCAAATGGTACACTTACAAAGAATTACTTGAGAGGAAAGGCTCGAGTTGGACACTAAAATCTCTAGAAGAACTCAGAAAAAATGACAGCGACCTGTCATGGTTCCATTACACACAAATAAAGGCCTACTTTAATAATGATGCCAAAAATGACTTTAATACCCAGGCTACGGCATGGGACAAAATAATGCAATCAGACAAGAAATCAATAAGGACATTATATAGGAAATTGTTAGAATGGGACACAGAAACCGAACAGGTCAAAGATAACATGACAAAATGGGCACAAGATCTGGGCCACACAATTATGTACAATGAATGGGAAGAGAATTGGAAAAAGAAAACTAAGTATGCTGGATCTTCGGTAATTACGGAGAATTGGTATAAGTTATATTTTCGATGGTATCTCACCCCTTGCAAACTGGCCAGGATTTATAAAGGATTAAACAATAATTGCTGGAAATGTAAAGGCCAGATTGGTTCCTTTATCCACTGTTGGTGGAAATGCAGAGAAATAAAAAAATTCTGGAAAACTATTCACCAACACACGAGAAAAATTTTAGATATTGATTTAGAATTAAAACCAGACTATTACTTATTAAACCTCACAGGCCAGCTACTGGATAAGAAAAAGGACAAGCTATTCTTTTATCTGTCAGCAGCAGCAAGGCTGGTGATAGCAAAGAAATGGAAAGCAAAGGAACCGCTACTGGTGACAGATTGGATATTGAAAATAAGAGAGTTTATGGACATTGACTATCTAAAAACCAGTCTGAAGGACGGCGCACAGGAGAACCCAATAGACTGGCAACCGGTATCACAATACATAAAGAACTTTATTGATTAAAAGAGTACAACAATAGAAAAAACAGGAAATCAAGACGGCAAGACTCTTTATTATCAGGGACTTTTCTATCAAGATCTAGAAATCCTCCGTGAAATGGATCGGAAGAAGATGGAAGATTTCTTCCTCATCTACCCTCCCTTTTCTATATCAATGATCTGCTCTAAATTTTCCTCTCTTTTCTAACACCTCCCCCACCCCCCACTGCCCTTCTCCCCCTCTTCCCTTCCCGACTATCCCCCTGACAGGCTAACTTCTTTACCCTATGTTTTACTGTATTATTCTTGAAAACCCAATAAATATTAAAAAAAAAAAAAATGGATTCGACTTGTTAGGAAAGTTTTTAGTGGCTTTTCTTCGCGAACGAAAGGTTCAGATTCAGGAAAGACTCATCCCACGCTTTCTACAAGCACGTTGTTGACTAAGAAGGCCAATCCAAGATAGGCAAGTCCGGTTGCAGAAAGCACCGCAGAAAGTCTCCTTGGGTGATGTTGTTTCCAAGTTGCGGTTCTTCCTGCGTTGTTATTTCTCTATGAGATTCATTCAGCGTGTCTTCTCGAAAGAGGCCGCAGCATTGAGGATAGTGCGTCTCCATGCCTCCCGATGTGAGGCCAGGGTGGACCATTGTTGGTGATCAATCTGGCCGAACCTGAGATGTTGTTTCAGGGAGTCCTTATATCTCTTCTTTGGGGCACCTCTCGTGCACTGACCCATGGTGAGTTCACCGTAGAGTAGTATCTTTGGGAGGCGGTGGTCCTCCATCCTAGAGACGTGCCCTGCCCAGGACAGCTGTGTTCTCAATAGCATGGCCTCAACGCTGGTGATCCCTGCTTGCTCAAGGACAGCAACATTTGTCACATAGTCAGTCCAGTGTATATTTAGGATTGTGCAAAGACAGCGCTGATGAACGCGTTCGAGAAGTCGTAGGTGTTGGCGATAGGTGACCCATGTTTCAGACCCATAAAGGAGAATAGACAGTATGATAGCTCTGTACACACTGATTTTGGTGCTTTGCCTCAGGTGCTTGTTGCTCCAGATTCTTTTGCGAAGCCTTCCGAACGCACTCTATGCCTTTGCTAATCTGTGATCAGGGCCGTAGCCAGGATTTTGGTTCGGGGGGTGCTGAGTTTTGTTGGGGGCTGAGACTGGGTGGAAGAGGGTCTTCCCTACCAAACCTTTTGTATTGTTATCCCAATAACCCCATTAATGTGGGATATATTGAGCATGGTGATCAGATCATGATATGAATAAACATAACAGTTTAAATAATGTACCAGTAAGGCCTTCTCGCGGACCACCCTGAGAATTTCGGGGCTGAAGCCCCCTTAGCCCCCCCCCCCTGGCTACATGCCTGTCTGTGATCTATCTCTTTATCGATCTTGGCGTCTGAAGAGATGATGCTTCCCAGGTAGGTGAACTGCTGAATGGACTTAAGCACAGATTTACCTATGCTGACATGGGGATGATGGTGTTCTTCCTGTGGTGCGGGCTGGTAGAGAATGTTACGAAAGTAACATGCTACAAAATCTGGTGTGGATATAATGCAAACCCAACCAGCACTGTCAAATTCCTGGTTTGTTTAACCTGTCCTACTAGTAGGGAGACCCAAATGGAAGTGACTAAGCATCCAGTGACAGACTTTGTAGCAAGGCTGACTTACTATTATGCATGAACTATCCCTATATGTGATTTGACAAAGAGGACAACAAAATATATTGTTCAAATCTGGTTTTAGGAGTGGGAATTAGAAAATATAAGGTCATCTAGAGTTTTGCTTCTGCGCTGTATTATATACAGATTTGCAGGGCCAGAGAGACTTTACTTTTTAAAAAAGTGGAGTGTGGGTTGAATCAAGATTTGAAAATGTCAAGTACTCCTTAAGGATTGCATGCCGCTGCCCACCCCGATTTGTGCTATGTGAGATGAAACATAATAGTTGGCTGTACTGGACTAGCCTTAAAATAGATATTAATGTAATAATAACCACTGCACATGAGTTGTCTGTCTTTATGAGTGTATATATAGAACTGTTTGCTGCATTCACAAGAATTGGTTCAGTTGGTGTGGATTCTGGAGACAAGTAACCCACCCCTAGTCCCTTCATAGAGATGGAGGTGGGATACACAAATAAATTATTATTATTATTATTATTATTATTCTGCATGTTATGATTCCACAAGGGTTGCTTACTTGCAGGATATCAGCTAAACATTGATGTGACCTAGGCCCCATCTACACTGCCATATAAAATCTAGGTTATCTGCTTTGAATTGGATTATATGGCAGTGTAGACAGTTCAAAGCAGATATTTTCTGCCTTTATCAGTACCGTAGCCAGGATTTTATTTGGGGGGGGGGGCAGGGGGGCTGAATTTTATTTGCGGCCGGGGGCTGAGTCTGAGTGAGAAAGGGTCTACCCTAGCAAACCTTTTGTATCGTTATCCCAATCCCCCATGCATATGGGATATATTGAGTATGGTGATCAGATTATGATATGAATACCCATAACAGTTTAAATAATGTACCAGTAAGGCCTTCTCGTAGACCACCCTGAGAATTTGGGGGGGGGGGAGCCCCTCAAGCCCCCCGGAGGGCTGTGGAAGGGCCCTCATATAATCCACTTAAACTATTATAATATGTATTATCTGCTTTGATAATCTTGATTATATGATAATGTAGAAGGGGCCGTAGGTATTCTCAGTCTTTTACATGGGAACTCTTAATTTTATTACAGCATTCTTCATGTCCCATGTTGGAGTACACATCTCTGGCCCCTTCTATACTGCCAGTTAATCCAGGTTATCAAAGCAGATATCCACATTATCTGATTTGAACTGGATTATTTCAGTCTACACTGCCATAGAATCCAGTTCAAAGCAAATAATGTGGAACACTAGTGTGCCGTGAGAGATCATCGGGTGTGCCGCGGGAAATTATTTTCGGACTTCATTCATATATAAACTATAAGGCGCACCTGTCCCTTATATCTGTCCCTAAGAAGTGACGCGAGAGTGCTATGGTCGCACCATCTTGGATTCGCTCAGACGCGGCTAAGTAAACAAAGTTAGAGTTAGTGCTGCAGCTGCGCGTCAAGTGACAGCGGCAATTTGGGATCACAGCAAGACAAGCGAGTGACAGTGATGGAGAAGTTTTTGAGATGGGAAAATGCCAGGATATCTATTTTGTGTTCATTGAAACAGGGCCAGGCTTCACACTAAGTGAGTATATAAATACATTAAAAACATATTAACTATATGTATTACTGTGTTAGAGTGTCATTTTGGTTGGTGGTGTGCCCCAGGATTTTGTAAAAGTAAAAAATGTGCCGTGGATCAAAAAAGGTTGAAAATCACTGCTCCAGGGCCTTCTACAAGAGGATTTTGGAGGGGGAGCATTTCAGCCTGCCCTCCTTATCCACAGATTTTGTATCCACAGATTCAGCTATTCATGGTTTGAAATTATTATAAACAATCCAAAAAGGCAAACCTTGATCTTGTCATTTTATCTAACAGACACAATTTAATTGTGACATCTATTATATAAATGGGTTCACGTCATGTGATGTATACCTCAAACAAAGAAACCATACAACGCAGAAACACAATACTTGCCAACAGAAATAGGCCTCAAGCAAGGTACGTTTGTAGCAAAGAAACTTCCGCCCCAAAACCTAAAAGGCCCCCAAAACAACGAATAAAATAAAACTACATTTACCAGCATCCTCCGGGGCAGCCAAAGACTCACCCAGCCTCTACATTCTGAACAACATGATTGACTGCCTATAAGGGCAGATTTGCGTAACTGCTGCACTGGCCAGCCAACATGAAAATTCGATCCATAATAAACTGCCAAAACAGAATAAGGAAAAGGCCTGAGCCAATCCCCAACACAAACACCCAAATCACTTCCAACCTAAAATTTACACCCCAAAAAATCACAGACCACGCCCAAAATTGACAGTAAGGCTTCATTAACTAGATTTCCCTAACTAGCCCTCACTTACTGGGAAGCTGTTTACGCTCTAAATTGACAGTAAGACTTCATTAACTTGATTTCCCTAACTAGCCCTCACTTACTGGGAAGCTGTTTACGCTCTGAATTGACAGTAAGGCTTCATTAACTAGATTTCCCTAACTAGCCCTCACTTACTGGGAAGCTGTTTACGCTCTGAATTGACAGTAAGACTTCATTAACTTGATTTCCCTAACTAGCCCTCACTTACTGGGAAGCTGTTTACGCTCTGAATTGACAGTAAGACTTCATTAACTTGATTCTCCCGACTAGACCTCAGCTCATTGGACATTGTGTATGGCTTGAATTGAGAGTAAGGCTTCATTAACTTGCTGTTCCTAACTAGGCCTCAGCTCATGGGACATTGTGTATGGCCTGAATTTACAGTAACCTACCTTGGCACACAGAGCCCCGACCATGCATGATGGGACTTGAAGTACCACCATGGAAAACGGGATTTGTAGTACTTCAAAACCCATCATTCCCCAGACCACTGTGGCCCAGAACCAAGACCAATAAAGACCCAACTTGGCAGACCATGCCCCCATGACCCACACTCCATCCAACTGCAGTTTAGAGGAGGGCACACCGTGGATGATTGAACTTTCTCGCATCTCCTAAAAAGGGCACAGCAACGCGTGCCGGGTACAGCTAGTTGTATATAATGGGTCATGAACATCCATAGTACCGAGCCACCATGAATATGGAAGTCCATGGATGCCCAGGTCCCATTATGTTATATTCGTTTACTTACGATACTTAAAAAACATCCTTTGGGGACTATGTATTGTCGAAGGCTTTCATGGCCAGAATCACTGGGTTGTAGGTTTTTCAGTGTTCCCTCGTTACTTCGCGGTTGACTTATCGCGGACTTGTTGTTTTGCGGGTATATATATATAAATAGTGATGGAACACTGAAACCCCAGTGGCGACCAGGGGGAGGGAGGTAAATAGGGCGAGGGGGCAACTCTTCCTCCCTCATCATCCTCTTTAACTCCCCCTTCCTCCTCGTGGTCATCACTGGGGCTTCTTGCTGCCACTTGGCAACAAGAGGCCCTAGCGGTGACCAGGAGGAGGGAGGTAAACAGGGCGAGGGGGTGGCTCTTCCTCGTCATGGTCACCGCCTGGGCCTCTTGCCAATTGGACCCTTTGCTATCCATGGAGGCCCAGGTCTCCATGGTTAGCAAAACGTCGTTCTTCCATCTACGACAGGCTAGGCGACTGGCACCCTACCTTTCCAGGGACGACCTGGCCACGGTGATCCAAGCGACGGTCATCTCGAGGCTGGACTACTGTAACGCCCTCTACGTTGGCCTTCCCTTGTCGACAATCCGGAAACTCAAGGTGGTGCAGAATGCCGCTGCTCGCTTGCTGGTGGGAGCACCAGTGAGGGAGCACATCACTCCCATCCTTCGGCAACTGCACTGGCTTCCCACCGAGTACCGAATTGCCTTCAAGGTGCTGGTTTTAACCTTTAAGGCCTTACACGGTCTAGGGCCTGTGTACCTAAGGGACCGCCTTACCCCATATGTTCTCCCGAGATCGCTACGCCCGGAAGAGCAGAACCTGCTGGTCATTCCATTGTCCTGCTCCTGCCATTTGTCCAGTACGAGACAGCGAGCCTTCTCTGCTGCGGCTCCTGTGTTCTGGAACTCGCTTCCTGGCCACATTCGGGCGATCCCAGAACTTGTCCCCTTTCGAAGGGCGTGTAAGACTGCTCTTTTTAGGCTGGCGTTTAGCTAAATCCGAATGTAATCGGCATGCTTACGCCTGAGCTAAGAACCGCAATCTTTGCTGTTACTATGGTCATGTATTGTGTTTTATTGTATGTTTTATTGCATGTTTTTATTGTATGTTTTTATTATATGCTGTAATCCGCCCCGAGCCTGCAGGGAGGAGCGGAATATAAAATTGAATAATAAATAAATAAATAAATAAATGGAGGCAAGAAGCCCAGGTGGCAACGAGGAGGAGGAAGATTTATTTATTTATTTATTTACTTTATTTATATTCCGCTCTTCTCACCCCAAGGGGGACTCAGAGCAGATTACAGTACACATACAGTACTTAGCAGACAATCCCTGCTGTTTCAACATACAACATATAGACGAACAGAGGCAAACTCTGGCCACCAGGGGGAGCTGATGCACTCCTCATCTCTCAGCGTTCCCAGCGTCCCTTGTGGTTCCGTCCGCATTCCTTAGCGTTCCTGGAGTTCTTTAATGGCCTCATAATTCAGTCAAAATTTGCCTCCCCACTTAATGTGGTACCTTTATCTTCTACTTGACAGATGCAAAGGTCAACAGCAGGCTACATTTAAAGGTTGAGCACCCACCTCGACCCGGGCAGGCCTTGAACTCATGACCTACTGGTCAGAGAGATGTTATGCAGCTGATACTTAGGTGGGGGAGAGAAGGGGAGAGAGCATCCCTATTTCACGATTTTTCACTCATCGCGGGTGGTCCTGTAATGTAACCCCTGCGATATGTGAGGAAAGACTGTATATGGCTTCTAGAACATGGCCATATAGCCCAAAAAACCTACAACAACGCTTTGGGGACCTTATAGGAAACACTTTTCCCACCTGATTGGTTTTTTTTCTTCAGGAGCCTGCTTCATGAATACATAGTTTAGCCCAGTGTTTCCCAACCTTTTTTGAGCCACGGCACACTTTTTACATTTACCAAATCCTGGGGCACACCACCAACCAAAATGACACTCTAACACAGTGATACATATAGTTAATATGTTTTTGAATGTATTTATACACTCAGTGTGAAACCTGGGCCTGTTTCAATGAACACAACATAGATATCCTGGCAGGAATGGCAGAAAGACACAAACTTCCCACACAGAACTCCCATAGCCAAGAGAAAATACTATAAGAGTTTGGTGGGTATTGACCTTGGGTTTTGGAGTTGTAGTTCACATATCCAGAGAGCACTGTGGACTCAAACAATGTTGGATCAGGACCAAACTTGGCATGAATACTCAATATGCCCAAATATGAACGCAGGTGGAGTTCAGGGGAAATAGACCTTGACATTTGGGAGTTGTAGTTGCTGGGATTTATAGTTCCCCTACAATCAAAGAGCATTCTGAATCCCACCAATGATAGAACTGGACCAAACTTCCCACACAGAACCCCCAGGAGGCAAGAGGGGGGTCTCTACTTGGGGAAAGGGAGGCGGGCCTTCCCAATGCATGGAGAGGGAGAGACCAAGTAGACAACGGGTGGAGAGGGGGGTGTTTGTAATTTTGTGCCTTTATCGAGGTAGGTTTCTTAAGGTTTTTATACTTCTACACACTAGACCCCCCCCCCGGAGGCACACCTGATGATCGCTCACGGCACACTAGTGTACCCCGGCACACTGGTTGGGAAACACTGGTTTAGCCATCCAAAACAGATACTCTTTCCACAAATTTTTGATTTATCTAGTCTGGCTTATCTTCTTGCACTGTGTTGCTTGTAGATATAGCTTGAAGCGTGCAAACTTGGTTTTGCTGGGATTTGAGACAGATACTGTTTCACCCTCTGCCCA
The DNA here is from genome assembly GCA_030556195.1 of Anolis apletophallus. Classification (NCBI taxonomy): domain Eukaryota; kingdom Metazoa; phylum Chordata; class Lepidosauria; order Squamata; family Anolidae; genus Anolis; species Anolis apletophallus. Next base: position 13,703,405 of record JARBWK010000012.1, read on the forward strand.
TGGTCACTGTAACAATTTGATGCAATAGGTTCATTTTTGAGTGGTTGTTTCTCTGCAAAAAAACCCCTACAACAGTGTTTCCCAACCGGTGTGCCGTGGCACACTAGTGTGCCATGAGCGATCATCAGGTGTGTCGTGAGAAATTGGCACCTCCAATCCCCTTTCTTCCCCCTCCTGCCGAACACTTTTTTCTTCTCCACTCGGGCTCCCTTCTTCCCAGCCTCGCTCTGCTTGCTTTGCCTTGCTTTGCTCACGCTGCCACTTCTGCAGGAGGGGAGGGGGGAGGGAGGAAGACGTGACCCATGCGGGCACTACCGCGCAAACTCGCCCCACGTCTTCCTCCCTCCCCCCTCCCCTCCTGCAGAAGTGGCAGTGTGAGCAAAGCGAGGCAAAGCGAGCAGAGCGAGGCTGGGAAGAAGGGAGCCCGAGTGGAGAAGAAAAAGTAAGTGTTCGGCAGGAGGGGGAAGAAAGGGTGCAAAGGGGAAAGTGGAGGAAGAGGTTTCTGTCGAAAGCTGGCATGGGCAAACTTGGACCTTCCAGGTGTTTTGGACTCCAACTCCCACCATTCCTAGCAGCCTCAGGCCCCTCCCCCAGCCACTTAAACAGGAAAGGGCCTCAGGCTGTTAGGAATGGTGGGAGTTGAAGTCCAAAGCACCCAGAGGGCCGAAGTTTTCCCATGACTGACAGCTGTTGAGCAAGACCTTCGTGTGTGTCTTTCTGCCATTCCTGCCAGCAGGGCCGTAGCCAGGATTTTGATTCGGGGGAGGGGGGCTGAGTTTGATTCGGGGGCTGAGACTGGGTGGAAGAGGGTCTACCCTAGCAAACCTTTTGTATCATTATCCCAATACCCCCATGCATATGGGATATATTGAGCATGGTGATCAGATCATGATATGAATAAACATAACAGTTTAAATAATGTACCAGTAAGGCCTTCTCGCGGACCACCCTGAGAATTTCGGGGGGGAGCTGAAGCCCCCTTAGCCCCCCCCCTGGCTACATGCCTGCCTGCCAGGAAATCTATGTTGTGTTCATCGAAACAGGGCCAGGTTTCACACTGAGTGTATAAATACATTAAAAAATATATTAACTATATGTATTACTGTGTTAGAGTGCCATTTTGTATCATTTTGGTTGGTTGGTTTGCCCCGGGATTTTGTAAATGTAAAAAATGTGCCGCGGCTCAAAAAAGGTTGAAAAACACTGCCCTACAACATGACACCTTTGTGTTGTGAATCAAGAAGTTACACTAGATGCCAGCATGTTGCCTCAATGGTAAAACATTGTTTACTTTATTTGATCCGCATTGGAAAACTGGTAAAATACAGAATGTGGTTACCCATTTGGACTCCATTTTTGTGTTCGGGGTGATAAAGGCAACCCGATTGTTTTTGTTTATAGTTTTAGCAACCTGTGCAATTTCCTGAAGTCCTCTACCAGCCCGCACCACAGGAAGAACACCATCATCCTCACGTCAGCATAGGCACATCTGTGCTTAAGTCCGTTCAGCAGTTTACCTACCTGGGAAGCATCATCTCTTCAGGCGCCAAGATTGACAAAGAGATAGATCACAGATTATCAAAGGCATATAGTGCATTCGGAAAGTTTCACAAAAGAGTCTGGAGCAACAAGCACTTGAGGCAAAGCACCAAAATCAGTGTGTACAGAGCTATCATACTGTCTATTCTCCTCTATGTGTCTGAAACATGGGTCACCTATCGCCAACACCTACGACTCCTCGAACGCCTTCATCAGCGCTGTCTTCGCACAATCCTAAATACACACTGGACCGACTATGTGACGAATGTTGCTGTCCTTGAGCAAGCAGGGATCACCAGCGTTGAGGCCATGCTATTGAGAACACAGCTGCGCTGGGCAGGGCACGTCTCTAGGATGGAGGACCACCGCCTCCCAAAGATACTACTCTACGGTGAACTCGCCACGGGTAAGCACAAGAGAGGCGCCCCCAAAAAGAGATATAAGGACTCCTTGAAACAACATCTCGGGCTCGGCCAGATTGATCACCAACAATGGTCTACCCTGGCCTCACATCGGGAGGCATGGAGATGCACTATCCACAATGCTGCCGCCTCTTTCGAGAAGACACACCGAATGGGTCTCAAAGAGAAACAACAACTCAGAAAGAATCGCAACTTGGAAACCACATCACCCAAGGAGACTTTCTGCTGTGCTTTCTGCAACCGAACTTGCCTATCTCAGATTGGCCTTTTTAGTCATCAACGTGCTTGTAAAAAGCGCGGGATGAGTCCTTCCTGAATCTTCGTTCGCAAAGTAACGCCGAGAGAGACACACGAAAAAGCTCCTTTTCTTGTTAGCAACAAGCTGGCTTTAAGATAAATGTGCCCAGACGTAAGCCTTTGTATCAAAGCAGCCTGCATTATTGAAAGGACTGTATGTATCTTCTTTCAATGAATGCCTCTCAGTTACACTGAAAGAATATATTAACATTGCAAATGCATAGGAGGGCAGTTTCAGTAAAATCACCAATCTCGTGTAATGTACTAGGGCCATGACCCAGCAGATGGAGAGTAGGGATGGAGATTTCTGTAACCCTCTGTTGTGGTGGAGCCTGGTGTTTCATGATAAGTTGACACCTTTCCAAGTTACGTTTCCAATCCACGAGTCTATTGCTTCTCCAGTGTGAAGTCTGCTCTCAGTTGTAATTGGCATGGTGGTGTGTGTTGAGCCACATCTGTTTATGTAGGTGGTAGAATGTCTTCATTCATTGGGAAATGATAATATATTGCAGTGCTGTCCAACTTCTACGGGGTCCAGGGCCAGATAAGAGGTCACTGATGACCTAGGGGGCCGCTCGGCCCCGCCCCAGGCCCCGCCCCCGCCCCAACCCCACGCCCGCCCCTCCGGGAAAATGGCCGGAGAGAGGGAGGAAGCGGCGCCAAGAGCAGCGGCATCCTACAGGCCTGAAGTGACGCGCTGCCCCTTGGCACCGCCAGGGATCCCTTGCAAGGCACGGAGGCCCGGCGCCCTCCTCCCTCTAGGATCGGGGCGGCTGAAGCCGGCGCTGGCTTCAGCCAGCGCTCATGCCAGGCCTGGGACGCTCTGCTCTTGGCGCCGCCTACTCCTTGCAAGGCGCCCCTCCGCCGAGAGGGGAAGAAGAGGGGCGGTGCAGGGAGGAGGGCTAGCCTCTCACGCCAGGCCTGTGACGCGCTGCTCTGGCCCGCTCTCACCGGCGCGATGCAGTCGGCCCCCGCCTAGGTAGGGACGGGGGGGCGGTGCAAGGAGGAGGAGCTAGCTCACTTCCTCCTCCTCCCTGCCCCGCCTCCCCCCCTCGGCCCCGGCGCCATTTTTTAAAAAAATTAGATTTTTTTTTAAATTTAAAAATGGCGGCTGAGGGAATAGGTGGGGCCGTGTCCAACAGGCTACGGGGCTGGATCCGGCCCCGGGGCCGCCAGTTGGACAGCCCTGATATATTGTATATTGGAGCACAGGCTGAATATCTCTTACCCAAAATGCTTGGGATCAGAGGAGGGGTTTTTTTTTGGCATACCTATATTTGCATATACGTACACAATGAGATACCTTTGAGATTAGACCCAAGTCTAAACACAAAATTAATTTATTTCGCATATCTTGGCTTTTCTTCGCGAACAAAGATTCAGGAAGGACTCATCCCGCGCTTTCTACAAGCGCGTTGATGACTAAAAAGGCCAATCCGAGATAGGCAAGTCCGGGTGCAGAAAGCACAGCAAAAAGTCTCCTTGGGCGATGTTGTTACCAGGTTGCAGTACTTTCTGCATTGTCATTTCTCTTCGAGACTCGTTCGCCGTGACTTCTTGAAAGAGGCTGCAGCATTGTGGATAGTGCGTCTCCATGTGATGCCAGGGTGGACCATTGTTGGTGATCAGTCTGGCCAAGCCTGAGATGTTGTTTCAAGGAGTCCTTATATCTCTTTTTGGGGTGCCTCTCTTGCGCTGACCTGTGGTGAGTTCACCGTAGAGTAGTATCTTTGGGAGGCGGTGGTCCTCCATCCTAGAGATGTGCCCTGCCCAGCGCAGCTGTGTACTCAATAGCATGGCCTCATACTGGTGATCCCTGCTTGCTCAAGGACAGCAACATTCGTCACATAGTCCAGTGTATATTTAGGATTGTGTGAAGAAAGCGCTGATGAAAGCATTTGAGGAGTCGTAGGTGTTGGCGATAGGTGACCCATGTTTCAGGCCCATATAAGAGAATAGAGCAGTCTTTCTCAACCAGTGTGCCGTGGCACACTAGTGTGCCGTGACAGACCTCCTGCTGTGCCGCGTGAAAAGCTCTGCCCCCCTTCCTCCCCCCTCCTGCCGAACTCCTGCTGCTTGGGGGAGGAGGAAGGGCCGGGCAGTGGCGAAGAAAAAGAAGAAGGGACCGGAGTGCCGCCTCCTTCGGCCATCTCCCCAGCCAGCGTCCAATCCGCCATGAGTCCCATCATGACTCTCGCCCCTCACTCGCTGAAGCCGCATGGAGGAGCCCCACCCACTGAAGCCTGTCCACCGCTCATGCTCCTCCCTCTGTAGGAGAGCTGAAGCTGGGGGGGGCGGGCTCTGCCCCTCCCCTGGCCGGCACTCCCAGCAGCTGCTCCAACCTTGAGGGACAGTGCCAAGCCAGCATTGTGCTGGCTCTGGCACTGCTGGCTTGGCACTGCCCCTCAAGGCTGGAGCAGCTGCTGAGAGAGGAAGCTGGGGGTAGGGGCGGCATGGCACAGCCTGGCTCCGCCCCCTCCCCGACTTCGGCACTCCCAGCAGCTGCTGCCAGCAGGCCACCAACCCCCAGCCGTTCTTTACTGTGTTAGAGTGTCATTTTGTGTCATTTTGGTTGGTGGTGTGCCCCCGGATTTTTTTAATGTTAAAAGTGTGCCGTGGCTCAAAAAAGGTTGGGAAACACTGGAATAGACAGTATGATAGCTCTGTATACACTTATTTTTGTGCTTTGCTTCAGGTGTTTGTTACTCCAGACTCTTTTGTGAAGCCTTCCGAATGCACTCTATGCCTTTGCTAATCTGTTATCTATCTCTTTATCAATCTTGGCGTCTGAAGAGATGATGCTCCCAGGTAGGTGAACTGCTGGACGGACTTAAGCACAGAATTGCCCATGCTGACGTGGGGATGATGGTGTTCTTCCTGTGGTGCGGGCTGGTAGAGAACTTCCATTTTGTCTGGTCTTACATGTTTGTATTTCAAAGGGCATTGAATGTTTGCCTGTATATGTGCATTGTGGTCCGCCCTGAGTCCCCTGCGGGGTGAGAAGGGTGGAATATAAATGATGTAAATAAATAAATAAATAAAAATTAATGTTGAAGAGAGGTCTTTCTGAACGCAGGCTGGGTTCAGACCATGTAATGTAACATCCCTTGACGTTTGGATCATTAATGTTGGCAGAATTAGTGTTTTTGTTTTTCTTGTTCAGCGAGAATAATACATGACCCAGAATAACATCTGTGGAAACAATCATTAGGTATTACAGATTTATAGGAAGATAAACCAGCAATAAAATTACATTTGGCGCCTAATTAATTCCTGCTTGCATTGTTAGACCACACCTTCTGTTCTTGCTTTTATTGCCATGATGTATCCTTGTTGCTGGAACTTTTGTTATGATCTAGTTCAGGGCTGTCCAACTTCTACTGGCCCAGGGCCTAAATTCCGGTCACTGATGACCTGGGGCCCCGAAGGGTCTGCCCCCGCCCCTGGCTCTGCCCCAGGCTCCACCCCGCCCCGCCTCCGCCCCCGCCCCTCCCCCGGCTCCAATTTACTTACAATTCATAAGAGGCATCCATACAATCAAATATAATCTTTTACTAAGGGGAACTGCAGGGAGGGAATACCTAAGGGGCATGCATACACAATTACATAATAATAACATAAAGGTTAGCCTACCTTCCCTAACGCGCAGGATCCAGGAGTAGCCGGACCATGAGCAGAGGCGACGACAGACCGAGGCAGCAGCCGAGAAGGTCCAAATCGCGTCTGCGTGGGCCGCAGGGATTAAGTAGCCGAGATTTCGGCAACAGGAGTATCGCAAGACTACGGAAGCCACACAGGATTTCGCTCTCAATGCAGGCGTGATCTTGCGTTGAGAGCGAAATCCCGTGTGGCTTCTGTAGTCTCGCGATACTTGCTCCGGAACCCGGAAGTGGGAATTTTTTTAAATATTATTATTTAATTTATTTATTTTTATTAAAAAGCTTAGGGGGCCGCAGGGAAGGGGCTGGGGGCCTTATACGGCCCCCGGGCTGCCAGTTGGACAGCCCTGATCTAGTTAACGTAAGAAAGACTTTCAGATAGGTTGTATTATTTCGAAACATTGCCAGTTGATAAGAACAATTTTAATAACTTGAAGGCAATAATAAACAATCCAGTTTTCCTTTTGCTTTCACATGCTATATTTTGGACCTCTTTTCCTATGAACAATAATGTTTGTAAGACACAAGCAGCATGTATTTTTGTAGAATCTGCTTTTACTAAAGCAAAAAACTTTCCACTTTTGGATTTGGCATGTGAATTAGCCTTTTTATTAAAAACTAGCATGCCGGAGGATTAATTTTCTAAGGATTCGTACTAGAAATACCAATTGTTAGCTTTACAATTTTAGGGATGGTTCAATCAGATAGGTGAGGAAAAATATCCTCAATGTATTATTTTCCTTTTTAAAAAAAAATAAAATAATTTAAATACATTTTCTTAAGTACATTGATTCTCTTAAGCTGCATACATACATCAATACATTCCATACTTTTTGTATTTCACAGTTAATTCGTTACATGAACTATATATGCATATATATCTTATATCTTATCATATTCACCTCTGTGCCCCGGAGCCACTTCAATTAGCCTTCTCCTTCCAATATCTCATTTCTTCTTGTGGAGGTAACTTCCCATCTACTTCTTTTAAACCATTCTCGATAAACTTACCCCAGACTTCATCAAAGTCGTTTACCTTCCGTACCCCCTTCTAACTTTTAACCTACATGTCAATTTATCATTTATTGCTAATTTCCATAGTTCTTAATACCATTCTTAAATGTGTATGTTCATCTTGTCTTTCCAGGTCCTGGCGATCAACAACCTGGCTGCCGTTCACATATGAGTTATTGCATCCTTCTCTGATTTCCCTCAATTCTTAACAAAATATAATGACAACAATGCAATACTTGCACTTTTTTCCATCTTCATACCCATTATTACTTCTATTTCTCTAAATACCTTCCCCCAGAATTCATTTACATATGTATATATGTACCCACCTCTTGGCAACCTCTCCAACAGTTTTTTAAATAACATTTTTATTAATATTTGCTATTTTTACCGGTGTTATGTACCGTTTCCATACCAATTTATAAAAGTTTTCTTTAACCCTTATCGATAAGTTCCTTAAATGTCTTTGATTCCATAACTGTACCTATGCCATCACACCAGGTCTGTTTAAAATTAAAACTGGCAGCTGTGTTGTCCTTTCTACCTGGTGGACTGCAGAGCGCTTGCTGAAAAGGCTAGGTGGTCTGGCAACCCAAAAACACTCCAAATTAAAGTTGAAAATCAAACAGTTTATTTAGTAACAAAGTCTTTGCAGGACTTGGCACAGCTTTATGGTTGCAAAAAAAAGGAAGACTGGAAATGCCTTGGGTTGTTGCTCAGAAGATTCCTACTGCTTCCCTTTGGATGGCAGGAAACCCGATATTTCCCACCCTGGTCCTAGGTGTTTGGGTTGAAGGAACCACTCCTTCCCCTCTAAACCTAAGACCAGTCCAAAGGTGACCTAAAGCTGGGCTGGTAACCAGATGTCTATCCTATACAGCATGCAAAGCCAGTCTCTGCAAGGTACCATAAACCTATCTGGCTCCAGAAGTCCCCCAGCTATTGGTCAAGCAAATAGCAATCAGCACTCAGCAAGCAGGTCAGCATGCAGGTTAGCACGCAGTACTTACGGTGACCCTTTCGAGCCAATCCTGGCTGGCCAAAAACACATCTGAATTCCTTCCCTCTCTGAAAGGAACTGCAGCACTTTCCAAAATGGAGGCCAATCCCCAGGAAGAAAAAGGGGCGGATACCAACTAAAAAGATACATTTGCAGAGATTTAGGCGGCAAATTCTGCACCAGGCTGCAACCCTGCTAATAATTAACAGGCAAGGTGTCAGTGTGCCTGGAACAGTCCCAGGAAAAAATGCAAAAGGAAAAATGATGCTTTTTAAAACAAAACTATGGGGCAATGCATATGAAACGTCTGGAGGACGGAACAGTACCCAATCCACTTCCCTTATCTTAATCCATAAATCTTCCTCCCATGTTTCTCTTAATATTGCATTTTTTATTTTTCCTTCCTTAATCTCTATTATCTATATATATAAAAAGAGAGTGGTCGTGGTACCCGGCAAATAGGCGCGAAAACTACATGTCCCACACACACGAAAATCGCAAGCCCACTGATCCACTTCTCAAACAGCATTGTAGCCCCTATAAATCACAGACCAGGCCCAAAAGTGACAGCAAGGCTTCCTTAACTTGATTTTCCTGACTAGGCCCCCAACAATGACCCCCATTGGGGAGAGGGGGCAGGTTACAAATAAAGATTATTATTATTCCTTGCATAGTTAGCTTTTAATATGAAGCCTTGTTGTTTTCCATTGTCCATTAAACAGGTGTTGGCAATAAAATTTGGGCCCATACCAATTTTATTTTTCCTGTAGCCATCTAACATGACTTCCTCTTTGCAAATTGTTACAAAGTTTACAGGTCACTATGGAAAAAACGTTTGTTCATTGGGCTTGGAATCATGGGCCACAATCCAGCGTAGAGTTAAGCACCCGTAAGCCGAAATGACTTCAATGGGACTTTAACGGCATAATTCTCGCTGGAGCACGGCAATGTTATTTGAGTTGGGCTGGGGGAGGGAGATTAGCCATGCAACTGACCTAGACAATAGAGTCACAAGTGACTTTGGGAAGATTCTATTTTCAGACATTGGCACCAACACTGCAAAATCCCGACATGAATAAAGCTGCTGTTTTCTCTCTCTACTCTCTGACACACTGTAGGAACTGCAGGAAGTTGTTGCAGTTTGGTTTCGGGCATTTCCTAGAGTGCTCGCTTCCTATCAGTGTGAAGAAAAAATAATGTTTTTGAAGATAAAGAACAGATAACGTCCTCCCAAAACAATACAAAGTTTAAAAAGTATGATTCAAAACATTTATTTAAAAAACAGCCCCAGTAACCTTTTTGTTTATCTGTAGTCCTTTACCTGCCCTTCTTCAAAAGGCGGAGCAATGAATATGAATATATTAATAGAAATGACATTAAAACAGCAATAAAAATAATTTTACTCAATTATAAACTAATAGAGAAGCATGAAAACAGCAAAAAAGGTAGTTACCGTGTTTCCCCGAAAGTAAGACAGCCTCTTACTTTCTTTTCCCCCCGAAAAGTCCCCCTACGTCTTACTTTCGGGGTACGTCTTATATAAACAAAGACGTACCCGTCGCCACGCCCACACCGCCGCCGCCGCCACGCCGCCGCCGTCGCAACCGGCCATCGGCTGCGGCACACCGCCGCGGTGCACCTTTCTGCTAGGCCTCTCCAAGGAAGGGAGGGGGAAGAGTCCCGCGGGCTGCGGCGCTGCGTCAGAGTGACGCGCCGCCGCTAGCCACGCCTCTGGGACTCTTCCCCTCCCTCCCTGAGAATGGGAGGAAGAGGAAGCGCCCCAGAGGCGTGGCTGCGGCGACGCGTCACTCGGACGCTGCGCCGCTTAGCAACGCCTCTGGGACTCTTCCCCCCCCCTGAGAATGGGAGGGAAGAGAAAGCCAGAGGCGTGGCTGCGCGACGCCGTCACTCTGACGCAGCGCCGCTAGCAACGCCTCTGGGACTCTTCCCCTCCCTCCCTTGAGAATGGGAGGGAAGAGGAAGCGTCCCAGAGGCGTGGCTAAGCGGTGACGCGTCACTCTGACGCAGCGCCGCCAGCAACGCCTCTGGGACTCTTCCCTCCCTCCCTTGGAGAATGGGAGGGAAGAGGAAGCGTCCCAGATGCGTGGCTAATCGGCAACGCGTCACTCTGACACAGCGCCGCTTAGCCACGCCTCTGGGACTCTTCCCCTCCCTCCCTTGAGAGGCCTAGCAGAAAGGTGCGCCGCAAAGGTGTGCGCGGCCGATGGGCGGTTTCGCGGCGACCAGGTACGGCTACATTCGGGTACGGCTTACATTAGCCGACCCCTGACACCCCCCATACGTCTTACAATCGGGGTGTCATACTTTCGGGGAAACACGGTAGTTGATTTAAAATCGAATCTGAAAGCAATGCAGGCTGCCATTTCTTCCAACTAAAATCAGTCAGCCAGCCAGTAGCCTTTATTTCGGTCAACAAACCATGGCTAAGTCAGGTGAAAGTAAAACAATGAAATACAACATTTAAGAAATTAATAACATCACATTTGGGTTATGATTAATAAAAACAAGTATCACCATTCGCTATCAGTTGAATGGCTGTCTTTATAATTTAAAGCAGGAACTGATTGCCAATTAATAGTAAGTGTTCTGAGTACTCTTTGTTACACTCTTAGTGTTTACAGGTTATTAATGAAGCACTTGTGGCTTTTTGCCGCTGCAAAGAGAAATTTGGCCACCTGTTCCGTTATCTTTCTTTCAAGATCAGACAGTAAATAAGTACAGTACCGATTTAGGGTTCTTCCTGGCCATTTGGTGAGTAGAGGGGATATTAACCTTAGTCTATCATCCCTGTAAATTGTGCAAATAAAAAGTACATGTATTACAGTTTCGATTTTACCCTCCCCGCAAGGGCAAACTCTGTGTTCATAATCAGTCCCTTTGTATCTACCTTCTAGTATGGCTGATTTGAGGGCATTAAATCTGGCCCAACTGAAAGCAAGGTGAAATTTTGGGATATTTAAATTTTCTAAATATTTGGCATCTCCCAAAGAATGAAATGTTAGGCCTAAATTCAGTGACGAGCATGTGGAGCATGCCAGAGTCATTGAGGCCTGTTTGTCTATGTCAGTCTTTCTCAACCAGTGTGCCGTGTGTAGCACAGCAGTTCTCGTTTGTGCCTGGAGAGCAGGGGCTAGGACCCGGGGTTCCATTGGCATTGGGGCCTGCAGCTACAGAGACAGATTCAGAAGAGGATTTGGAAGGGTGGGAAGGACAGTTTCCCATCAGCGGGCCTCCTTCGCCCACAGAAAGTTTGGCATGGGAAGAGCTGTGTTTTGGCCCTGATGTAGACATAGATAACCAGGTGCAAATGGAGGATAGTGATTCTGGGAGTTATGAGCACCCGGGGGGGAGAGGGTCACAGGAGCTTTTGAGTGAAAACATGGATGAAAGCGCCTGGGAAGATTCTAGGGAGGAGAGCTCTCATGTAGATAGTGACCCAGCTGCTGAGAGACAAGGTCTAACCTTTGATAGGAGAAGTAGCATTGAGTCTGGGAGAAGGGGATGGCACCGCAGCCTAGACAGGCCGAGGTCCGTCAGCAGAGATTGGAGACGACGGGGCCTAGAGTGTCAGGGACCTCGGCCGAACGATTAAGTAGAGCAGGCGTGGGAACGCATCCCCAGTGCTTCGGCCACGTCTCTTCTGAGTAGGCGTGTTAGCGAAGTGGATCTACGGAGCCGAGCTGGCTCATGGTCACCAAGTTTGCCTTGCATTCACCTTGCCTTGTTCCTGTTCCCGCATTGCTTTGCGGAGCCTTGCTTAAGCCTTGCAAAAGCCTTTGGATTGTTTTGCCAAGCTGTTTGGATCTTGTTGCTTCAAGCCTTTGATTGCTTTTATATCTTTTATGGACAATTTACCTTTTGGACTGTTTTTATATTCAATAAAGTAGTTAGCCTTCAGCCCGTCTCTGTGTGTGTGATTAAGGGGCCGGTCAAGTCCGTGCATCGTGACACCGTGGCACACTAGTGTGCCGTGACGGACCTCCTGCTGTGCCGTGAGAAAAGCTCTCTGCCCCCCTTCCTCCCCCCCTTCTTCCCGAACTCCTGCTGCTTGGGGGAGGAGGAGGAAGGGCCGGGCAGTGGCGAAGAAAAAGAAGAAGGGACTGGGGCATCGCCTCCTTCGGCTGTTTTTCCAGGCAGCCTCCAATCCGCCATGACTCCCACCATGACTCTCGCCCCTCGCTCGCTGAAGCCGCATGGAGGAGGAGCCCCGCCCACTGAAGCCCATTCACCGCTCATGCTCCTCCTCTGTAGGAGAGCTGAAGCTGGGGGAGGGGGCGGGGCATGGCACGGCCTGTAGGAGAGCTGAAGCTGGGGGGAGGGGGCGGGGCATGGCGCGGCCTGTAGGTGAGCTGAAGCTGGGGGGGGCGGGGCATGGCGCGGCCTGTAGGTGAGCTGAAGCTGGGGGAGGGGCGGGGCATGGCGCGGCCTGTAGGTGAGCTGAAGCTGGGGGGAGGGGCGGGGCATGGCGCGGCCTGGCTCTGCCCCCTCCCTCAGCTTCGGCACTTCCAGCAGCTGCTCCAGCCTTGAGACGACAGTGCCAAGCCAGCATTGTGCTGGCTCTGGCACCGCTGGCTTGGCACTGCCCCCTCAAGGCTGGTGCAGCTGCTGGGAGAGGTGAAGCCGGGGGTAGGGGGCGGGCATGGTGCAACCTGGCTCCGCCCCTTCCCCGGCTTCGGCACTCCCAGCAGCTGCTCCCAGCAGGCCACCAACCCCCAAACATTCTTTACTGTGTTAGAGTGTCATTTTGTGTCATTTTGGTTGGTGGTGTGCCCCCAGATTTTTTTAATGTTAAAAGTGTGCCGCGGCTCAAAAAAGGTTGGGAAACACTGGTCTATGTCACTGATTCGTTCCGCTAAGATCTGCATTGTCTTTTTAAGATCTGCATTGTCATTTAATGCTTTGATTTGGTCAAAACTTCTTGAATCACTATGTTCTCTGAGACCCATCTGCCTAAGTTTCTGATTTAATGCTTTGATTTTTCTGAACCCTGTTGAACTACTATAGATGTGAAGCCTGTGATCCATACCGGAATTGCATATAGTAATTGGGCTGTTATATTTGCTTGGAAGACCTTTGTTGCAGCTGGGATATACTGGCCACCTTTGGTGTAGAAAAAGCGATTTATTGCTTTACTACTGGATAAAGCATTTTGTACAGCTATTTTTTGGTGGCATCCCCAGGAACCTGTGGCCTGGAAGGTAACCCCTAAATATTTAAAATGGGAAACTTGTTCTATTAAGTTCTTTCCTATGTACCAGTTATGTCTGGCTCGCTTCTTTGAGAAGATCATAATTTTGGTTTTACTATAGTTGATCTTTAGCAGGTTTGTCTCACAGTATTGGTAGAATGCACTCAGCACTCGCTTGAGTCCTACCTTGGTTTAAGATATGAGGGTAGCATCATCTGCATAGAGCAAAAGGGGTATATTGGTGGATGAGATTTTAGGGGGATGTCCATTTGGTAGTGAGACATGGGTGGCCAGGTCGTTCAGGTATAGGTTAAACAGGATAGGGGCCAGGATGCACTAAAATGTGATGTTTGTATGAAAGACTTGCAAAGAAAAAACTAGCCATTTTATTACACACTAGCTGAGGACCCGGCGGTGCCTGGGTTATTTGAGGAAGGCATTGTGTGCCAAGGTTGGTTCCTATTAGATGTGTATGAGGCTTGCAGTGGTCTCAGGAAGTTAGTGAAGGTACTGCAAGTCCCATTGGCCATGGTCCATCCCCCCAACCAACAGCACAGGATGTAGAGTGGGTCATGAGGGCTTTGTGTGCCAAGTTTGGTCTTCATTAGTCATTGAATGAGGGTCGCAGCAGTCTTGGGAAGTGAGGGGAGGTACTTCAAGTCCCATCATTCGTGGTCCATCCTCCTCAATACTGCACCAGAATGTAGAATGAGTCATGGGGGCTCTGTGTGCCAAGTTTGGTCTTGATCAGTGTTTGGATGAGGTTGGCAATGGTCTGGTGAAATGAGTAGAGGTACTTCAAGTCCCATCATCCGTGGTCCGCCCTCCGAACTGCAGCAGGATGTCCATTGGGTCATGGGGCTTTTGTGCCAAGTGTGGTCATGATTATGCACTGGATGAGGGTCGCAGCGGGCTTGGGAAGTGAATGGAGGTACTTGAAATCCCACCCTTCATGGTCCATCCTCCTCTAAACTGCAGTAGGATGGAGTGTGGGACATGGGGGTACTGTGTGTCAAGTTTGGTCTTGTGGTTCAGGGCCGCCTTAGTCTGTGGGGAATGAAGAGTTTGAAAGTACTACAAATCTCATAACCTGTGATGGTACTTCAAGTCCCATCATCCATGGTCCTCCCTACTCCAAACTGCAGTAGAATGAATCATGGGTCATAGGGGCTCAGTGTGCCAAGGTTGGTTACTGTTAATTCAGGCCATACACAATGTCCCATTAACTGAGGCCTAGTCAGGGAAATCAAGTTAATGAAGCCGTACTGTAAATTTTGGGCCTGGTTTGTGATTTGTAGGGGCTACAGTGTTTTCTGGGAAGTGAATTGGGATGCAAATCCCATCATTCGTGGGCCATCCTACCCTAAACTCTCTTTTGGGGCCTGTAATGTTCTGGCCTGTTCTGCTGGTAATTGGTAACTTTAAAAGGCGGAATGGCAGGCAGCCATTTTCTAAAAGCTGAGGGGGAGGAGAAAACAGGATTCCATTTTGTTTTCACAGAGCCAAGTGGGGAGGGAATGTTGATGGTGCATTTTTTTCCCCTCAGTGGGAAGAAATCCTGTTGTTTGAATGTAGAGGCCTGGATTCTGGGATGCTGGCTAATCTGTGGCTATCAATGCCCTCTGTCTAGTGCCTTAGAATTTTGGAGTGCCAAGGCTGGCCAATCAAATAACTTTATGCAAATAGCTGGCACTTAGAATTTTGGAGTGCCAAGGCTGGCCAATCAAAGGACTTTATGCAAATAGCTGCCACATATCGCTGTGGCCTGTGAAAGTGGCTGCCACATATCCGCCCTTCCGCCCTCCCGCCCTCCCGCCCTCCGCACACATACATACAAACATTCCGCTTTATAAAGGTATACAGATATCCTTATATCTTTATGTTATGGCTCGATTCTAAGGATTGGGAAGTCACTGCAGGTGATCTAACTCAGTTCGATTTTGTGTTTAGTAACTACCTGCTCTCAGGAATTTGTTCAACCAAAACTCCAATCATAAATCGTCTTTATGGCTATAGCAAACAATTAGTCTTCAGCATTATCTAGGGATTATTAATAGTGGAAAACGTAAGCCAAAATCAGTGACTTTTAATAAGTTCTTTTTTCTTTGTAGTTGTAATTAACATGCCCTGTTTAGCATGTCATTACAACCATACCATGCTCTTCTAGCCTGGATGCTTTGCAAAAAGACACATGACACATGACCTTGCTATAAGTTTGAAGAACTTTAATTGCAGATGTATAGGAATGGATCTCTTCGCTTTCTGATCTCCTCTTTTGTAGTTTATTCATTTGGGTGCCATATGCAGGCATAATATTTAACTATGGTTAGACCTAGTTGTTATTCTCAGTTAGACGAGCACCATCTGCCTGGGTTTGAATTTAGAGGTCAACTCCCACAATTCCCAGCAGTGTTTGGAACTGTGAGAGTTGAAGTCAGGCCCGGATTAAGCCCTTTTGGCGCCCTAGGCCACACTTTGGAATTACGCCCCCAAACCAACCTCTACCGCACCCCCCCCCATCTCCTCCTCCTCGCTGCTCTGTGCGCCATCCTTCCTTGAGTCAATAATAATAACAATAATAATCTACAGAAAGAAGGCTATTTGAGTGTTGTAAATGAAAGAGAATATAATAATAACAATAATAATAATATAGAGGAGGGAGGTGATTGGAGGGCTCTAAATGCAAGGGTGAGGAGGAGGAGGCCTAGTGAGGAGGGCCAAGGCCCAGCCTGGAGGCCCTTCAGCTCAGCGACGGGCTCCCTCCCCGGCCTCCCTTCTTTGCCTTTCCCGTGTAGGGGCGAGGCCTTGGGGTCCGGGGTGGCCCTCCCTCACCGTCCGGCCCTCACGCGGCTGCGCCGCGCTCCTCCTTGGCCTCCTCCTCTGCGCCGCCTCCTTCGGGCCCGCTTCTCGAGCATGAAAGCCCCCTCCTGCGCATGCGCCACGACGTCCGGCATGCACGCACACACACCTGTGACGCAGCCGAAGGATGAGCGCCCCCCTCCACGCCGGCCATGCCCCCTCTGGGCCAAAGAGGCCCCGGCGAGAGCCCAGCACAGACACTTCTGGCTCCATTCGCACCGGTTACAGGGAATCATAGGGTGCGAATGGAGCCGGAAGTGTCTGTGCTGGGCTCTCGCCGAGGCCTCTTTGGCCCAGAGGGGGCGTGGCCAGCGTGCGGAGGAGGGGGCGCTCGTCCTCCGGCTGCATCACGGGCCTGCGTGCCAGGCATCGTGGCGCATGCGCAGGAGGGGGCTTTGGGGAGCGGCCGAGCCGGCTCGAGGAGAAGCGGACCCCCCGCCCTCCCCCGAGAGAAAGAGCCATCTCCATGCCGCGTGTTGCGGGGTTTTTTTAAAAAAAAATTAAAAATTTAAAAAACCCTTTTTTTGTCTGCGTGAACTGCGCCCCCCTTGGCTTGCACCCCTAGGCCATGACCTAGTGCGGCCTTATGGATAATCTGGGCCTGGTTGAAGTCCAAAACAGCTGGAGGGAGAGCCCAAGCTTGCCCGGGCCTGGCATCGATCCTCAGTGTGCGGGAAAACAGGGTCAGGAGGAGTCCAGGAGCTTCCCTCAGGACCGAGGAGTCTGCTCCACCTCCTCCTCCATCCCCATCTCCCTCTCTCTTCCCTCCCAATGGCGGCGGCTTCCCTCGGCGAGTGCGACCTGACTTTCTAATGCGCAAAAGCACCACTAGAGCCCCTCTTGCCGCCATCAGAGCCTGAGGAGACGGGCGAGAGAGAGAGAGAGAGAGAGAGAGAGAGAGAGAGAGAGGAGGCCAAAGCAGAGTGTAGAAGTGGCGTCAGCAGCTCATGGCTTGGCGTCTGAGGAGGCCAGAGGCAGGGCATGGCAGGCGAAGCTTCCCGCTGACGGCCCTCCTGGCTTCTCCGCCTTGCCCATTCGCTTTCTCGTCCCCGCTGTGGCGGTGTTATGGCCTCGTGCTGAAGTGCCAAAGGGTCCCTTGCTTGGAGGTCAGCGCAGCTCCTGTTCTGTTTCCGCGTGGCGGGGGAGAGAAGGGGTTTGCATGCATGCGCCATGTTCTCTTTTAAAAAAATTTTAACTGTCTTATCGTTTTGGGGGGGAGTTTTTTTGAATGAAGGTCATAGATGGCTTTGGTTGGTGTCTTGTGTCCAAACTCGGTGTGTTTTCGTTCATTGGCTGTTTTGTTTACCTGTGACAGCTTTCTTTTTATATATTTAGATATCTTTGTCTTCAGTCATCAACATGTGTTTGCCTGTCCCATACCATCCTTATTCCCTAGCCCTTTCCCTCAATACAGAATGACTACATGGCGAGACTATACGGTTGTCATTGAGCCATATCCTGGCTCATACGTGCCTTAAAATGGTAGATGAGTAACATTGTCTGCCTTTGGCCCATACTTGGCTCCTTCTAGCTCTTCCTGTTTTTCCAGAAAGTCTTTATTTATTATAAGAATATAATATTTGAAATTATATTGAATTTGCTGATTAAGTAGGAAAATATCTTGGTCAGGGCTGTGTGTTGAAGACACTTTTCTCATTTTAGAAACTAAATGTTAATCCATGCTATTAACCAAAGCCTGTCAATGGGATTGTTGCTTGTCCAGCATTGATAGAGTGAGTTGTCTTTATTTCAGCAAGACATTAATTATTAATTGTGTAGTGCTTAGGGGGTTTTTTTTGGGGGGGGGAGGATGAAGCAAACAAATATTACAAAGCCTAATTGGAAATTTAATGTGAACTATTTGAACTGGAAATAGAATGTTAAAAAATCTGAATTATGCGAACAATTACAAACTAATAGTTGTTTTTTTTTGCCACGTGGCGATTGGTGGGAAAAATAATGAATAGCGACTGGAGAAATTAATCCTTACTCTGGAAAAAAAAATGTGTAAGATGCACAAATAACTGGGTTGGGATTTATGAGAAGTAATTGCAGGACAACAATCAAATTATTTTACAGATTGTAGAAAAATTGTACCCAAGGCACAGGACTGTAGCCAGGATTTCGATTGGGGGTTCATGGGGGGGCTGAGTCTGAGTGAGAGAGAGTTTAAACAGAACAAAATACAAGCATATAGCAGAATGTATCAAAATATATTATTATAGTACAGGGCTGTCCAACTGGCGGCCCCGGGGCCAGATCCGGCCCTGTAGCCTATTGGACACGGCCCCACCTATGCCCTCAGCCGCCATTTTTAAATTTAAAAAATCGATTTTTTTTAAAAAAGGCGGCCGGGGGGGAGGGGGAGGCGGGGCAGGGAGGAGGAAGAGAGCTAGCTCCTCCTTTTCGGCGCCCCCCCTCCCTACCTAGGCTGGGGGAGCCGCCGAAAAGGGCAGAAGGCGGCGCCAAGAGCAGCGCGTCACAGGCCTGGCGTGACGCGCTGCCCCTTGGCACCGCCTACTCCTCCTTTTCGGCGGCTCCGGCCCAGGAAGGGAGGGGCGCCGAAAAGGAGGAGTAGGCGGTGCCAAGGGGCAGCGTGTCACGGCAGGCCTGTGACGCGCTGCCGTTGGCGCCGCCTTCTGCCCTTTTTTTCGCGCCCGCTCCTTCCTAGGGCAGGGGGCCGCCGAGGCAGAAGGCGCCAAGAGCAGCGCGTCACAGGCCTGGCGTGACGCTGCTGCTTGGCACCGCCTACTCCTCCTTTCGGCGCTCCCAGCCTAGGAAGGGAGGGGGCGCCGAAAGGAGGAGTAGGCGGTGCCAGGGCAGCGCGTCACGCCAGGCCTGTGACGCTGCCGTTGGCGCCGCCTTCTGCCCTTTTTGGCGGCTCCCCGGCCTAGGGAAGGGAGGGGCGCCGAAAAGGAGGAGTAGGCGGTGCCAAGAGCAGCGCGTCACGCCAGGCCTGTGACGCGCTGCCGTTGGCACCGCCTTCTGCCCTTTTCGCGGCTCCCCGGCTTAGGAAGGGGGCGCCGAAAAGGAGGAGTAGGCGGTGCCAAGAGCAGCGCGTCACTCCAGGCCTGTGACGCGCTGCTCTTGGCGCTGCCTACTCCTCCTTTTTCGGCGGCTTTAGGAGGGGACGGGGCCTGGGCTGGGGGCGGGGCCTGGGGGCGGGGCCAAGTGGCCCCGCAGGTCATCAGTCACCTCTTCTCCGGCCCTGGACCCGCCAGAAGTTGGACAGCACTGTTATAGTACATAGCAAGATGAGGACGCTCCCTCTATTTTCAATTCAATAATAATACTGGCTCTATATGGCCACATACAATCTATACATCCATATATCGTGAACACAAAAAGTCCCGTATCAGCGCTTTCCTTCTATGCTACAGATTTCGCAATACTGCCCACACAAAACGGCTTCAAGATTTAAGGGCTACAGAGTTCAAATTGTAGATTCCAGGGAACAGTACTCACTGTCCTGTAGATCTTCTGTCCTCAAATCAGGCACTTGTATATCCGCAATGAGCCCCTTATTTCTCCAAGGTTCGCCCAAGTGGGCGCCTTTTGCGACCACCCGTAAATGCCGCGGTAACTGGAGAACGCCGTAAAGCACACCCGTTCCGTCGCGCAGGAAAACTTTTGCGACTGCTGCACTGTTTAGGCGGCGTTTTTGAACTGGGTGACTTGAGAATGGGATTTTTTTGGGGCAGATGCGTAAGGTAGTGTCCAATAGAAGGGAAGTAAAGGTAAACACACAAGGTAGTTGCTGAGGGGGAGTCCAAAGAAGACAGGGAGATGGCTCCAATCCGCCTACGGGTAAGCATTAATGGACCCAATCCCGTTTCGTATCCACTTCCTCAGGGCGGGGCTTTGGTATTAAATATCTGACTTCTCAATCATATAAATGGAAATCCATGTATGGCAATCTATAACATAATAGTACATAATGTAATCAAGGCAATAAACACAAGCATAGACTTGAATTGAATTGAAAATAGAGGGAGCATCCTCATCTTGCTATGTACTATAATAATATATTTTGATACATTCTGCTATATGCTTGTATTTTGTTCTGTTTAGGCTTGAGTCACTAGTGTTTCCTAGCACAAGATAGATATATTGCTGTTTGTTTTTGCTGAGAGAGTTTACGCTAGCAAACCTTTTGTATCGTTATCCCAATACCCCCATGCATATGGGATATACTGAGCATGGTGATCAGATCATGATATGAATAAACATAATAGTTTAAATAATGTACCAGTAAGGCCTTCTTGCAGACCACCCTGAGAATTGGGGGGGGGTGGAGCCCCTCAACCCCTCCCCCCCGGGCTACATGCCTGCCAACACAACATAAATAGAATTAGTTAATCTGTGGAATTAACATCCAACTGATTATATAAAATCAATCCAATTATATACAATATTATAATGCTAGAAAGTAAATGTACCTATTGCATTTTTCAGATACCTGGAATTACATTGTTTCACAAGTGGTTCCCAAACTTTTTTGGCCTACCGCCCCCTTTCCAGAAAAAAATTTACTCAGCACCCCCCCTATAAATTAATTTGTTTTAATTTTAATCGCAATTAAACAGAAAGATATATGTATTAATGTTTCTACCTTTTTCGTAAAATATAGTAAAGAAAGGTGTAAATTACAAACATTGAATTCCAGAAATAATCACAAAAACAATATGTTTGGGGGAGTATGAGCAACGGATGATGGGATTTGCAGTACCTTCAGCCAATTCAGCTCTGACTTCCACAGACCACTAAGATCCACATGAATGACAGATCTGGATCAAATAATACAAACAGTAGGGGGTCCGTGTCAATAACACAAGAGTAAACCACTATGGAACACCCTATAGGTAATATACATGAAATGCAAGGAAAGATAGACACAAAATGCGTAAATGTATCATATAATGCTTTAAATCCAAATAGCATACACACTGGTGTCTGGAAAACGCCCAGGAATCCCCCGTTCTAACAATAGAACACTACACACATGAAATAATGTATAAAACAAGTTATAGTCACTCGTAATGGTATCTTGTGTAGTCCCAGGCAGGAATAGCACAATGTCAGCGGAAATACCCGTGGGATGCGCCAGGCGGGGAGAGGGCTCAGGCGGGGCAGCCGCTTCAAAACAAAGTGGTGTTCTTCCCAAAGGAAAATATCAGGCCGTGAGGCCAGGTTTTGCAGCGGCAGACGGAGAAGGGAAAACAGGAGGCGCTGGGTGTTTGGGAACGCCCGAAGATGCAGGATAGTAGGCCAGAAAGGCAGCCAAAATCAACAGCCCCTGTGTGCCCCAACTCCGAGAGGCGAAGAAACGTCTGAGGCCACTGGAGGAAGGACCAACGAGGGAGTAAATACCCCGGATTCCTCTGGACTCGTTTCGACCGAAGTCTTTGTCAAGGTCAAAATAATTCTCTATTCAAATGATAATATTCAATATGTGGCAGACATAATGATCTGAAATATAAATATATACAACATCACAGCACAATGAACCATACAGCACGGTACATCATATAGAATATTGCATTAGGACATTTAAACAAAGCGTAGCATATTTACCTGATAGTAAAGGCTCAATAACATAAGCATGTGAAGTATCATGATGGCAAAGAGCAAGGAAAAGAAAAAGCCAACTAAGCTATAACCCTGAAGCAATCAGCCCAGCAATTAAGGAGATCACCTGAGTAAAGCAGCAAGGGAAAGTCTCTCATTGAGCCCAAAAGGTGTCTCTGTGCGATAGTTGATGATTTGTTGAGTTTCTGCTTTAATTAAAGCTGTATCTAAGTCTCCGTGAGCTGGGACGGAGACCTTCTGGATGCCAAAGAAACGGAGAGACTCAGGGCCATGGGACAAGAGTTTGCAGTGAACATAAAACAGAGTCCTCAGATAAATTCCGGACCCAGCGTGACCTGTGTTCCGAAAGCGCACTTTCAATTTTCTTCGACTTTCCCCTATGTAAATAAGTCCACAAGGACACCGAATTCCATATACCAAGGAGTGGCTGTTGCAACAGAAAAAGTCTTGAAACTTAAAGGTGCAGGAGCGACCCGGGCTATAGATCTGGATCAAATGGCAACACCTGCCCGGGGATCGCGCACTTGCGACTGTGTCCCTGCGAGTTGGAATCCCCGGGCAAGCATTGCCGTGGAAATCGCAGCGTGTGCCTCCTTCCTTTCGTCAACCCCGCCCATGGCGTAGTCCTATATATCAGCCTCTTTCTTCCGACGGGGACGTCCCTCCAAGCCCGCGACCCTGCAAGTCGCAAGCCTGGCTCACACCACCGCCCCATTACAGGGGTTCAGCGCCCCCCAAATTCTCCTGAGCCTTGCAGCGCCCCTTGGACCACCCCACCGCCCACCAGGGGTGGTACCGCCCACTTTGGGAACCACTGCTTTATAGTATGGTCAATTTTTTTGGTTAAGATCCTCAAGTTGCTGAACGGTTTGGGTAGAAGTGGCAAACATCTATTATCGGCATGTGAGTAGAGCAGTGTTTCTCAACCAGTGTGCCAGGGCACACTAGTGTGCCGTGAGCGATCATCAGGTGTGCCGTGAGAAATTGGAACCTCCGGGGGGGGGGGGGGGAGTCTAGTGTGTTGAAGTATAAAAACCCTAAGAAACGTACCTCGATAAAGGCACAATATTACAAACACCCCCCCTCCCTACCCGTTGTCTACTTGGTCTCTCCCTCTCCATGCATTGGGAAGGCCCGCCTCCCTTTCCCCAAGTAGAGACCTCCTCTTGCTTCCTGGGGGTTCTGTGTGGGAAGTTTGGCCCAGTTCTATCATTGGTGGGGTTCAGAATGCTCTTTGATTGTAGGGTAACTATAAATCCCAGAAACTACAACTTCCAAATGTCAAGGTCTATTTCCCCTGAACTCCATTTGCATTCATATTTGGGCATATTGAATATTCATGCCAAGTTTGGTCCTGATCCAACATTGTTTGAGTCCACAGTGCTCTCTGGATATAGGTGAACTACAACTCCAAAACTCAAGGTCAATACCCACCAAACTCTTATAGCATTTTCTCTTGGTTATGGGAGTTCTGTGGGGGAAGTTTGTGTCTTTCTGCCATTCCTGCCAGGATATCTATGTATATAAATACATTTTAAAAACATATTAACTATACGTATTACTGTGTTAGAGTGTCATTTTGTGTCATTTTGGTTGGTGGTGTGCCCCAGGATTTTGCAAATGTAAAAAGTGTGCCGCAGCTCAAAAAAGGTTGGGAAACACTGGAGTAGAGAAAGGAATACTTGAAACATACAGCTTTCCCTCTTTGCTACCTCAAGTATGCTCGAATATGTCAATCCCAAGATTGTTGGAACTGCTCACTCATTGTCCTCATCTGGATGGCTTCTTGAACGGGTGGAGTAGGTGTTGGTTTCAACTACTGTATTGGCCACATGTTTATTAACAGGCACAGCATCCTTCGCTTTTTTTCCACGGTTTTGAGGCTGGCCAAAAGTAGTTGTGATTAAATTGTAATTCTACTCGGATTCCCAGGACTTTATATCTCTTAATCACCCACAAAACATCTGACATTGGTAGGATTTCGACAAGGGCTTTGAAATGGAGCAGAGTATTCAATAGGCTCATACAAGAGAGTTGGGGGTGGTTGAGGAGAGGTAATTGTTAAAATGCCCTGGTCCCACAATATTAGGACATTTAAGTATGAAAACTAGAATTCAGTTAGTAGCCTATTAGTGTAATCTGGCTCATCTTTGACTAAATTCTTGGCAGTCACATTCTGATAGGGTTGCCAGTTTTTGATAAAAGAATAAGGGACAGGTACCTAAAAATAGGGATTTTTTCCCCCACAAAAGCAAGGGACACTTCATAAAAACTTGAAAATCATTTGATGATTTTCAAGTTTTTTATGAAGTGACCCTTATTTTTGTGAAAAAAATCCCTATTTTTAGGTACCTGTCCCTTATTCATGTGGCAATCCTACATTCTGAACCAACTGAAGTTTCTGGGGCTGTTACCCACTATTCACAATGCAATAAGACACTACCGTGTTTCCCCGAAAGTAAGACAGCGTCTTACTTTCTTTTCCCCCAAAAAGTCCCCTACGTCTTACTTTCGGGGTACGTCTTATATAAACAAAGACGTACCCCGACGCCACGCCCACGCCGCCGCCGTCACGCCGCCGCCGCCGCAACCGGTCCATCGCCTGCGGCACCCCTCCGCGGCGCACCTTTCTGCTAGGCCTCTCCAAGGAAGGGAGAGGGAAGAGTCCCAGAGGCGTGGCTAAGCGGCGCTGCATCAGAGTGACGCATCACCGCTTAGCCACGCCTCTGGGACTCTTCCCCTCCCTTCGTTGGAGAATGGGAGGGAGGAGGAAGAGTCCCAGAGGCGTGGCTAAGCGGTGACGCGTCACTCTGGCGCAGCGCCGCTAGCCACGCCTCTGGGACTCTTCCTCCCTTCGTTGAAGAATGGGAGGGAAGAGGAAGAGTCCCAGAGGGCGTGGCTAAGTGGCGACGCGTCACTCTGACGCAGCGCCGCTAGCCACGCCTCTGGGACTCTTCCCCTCCCTTCGTTGGAGAATGGGAGGGAGGAGGAAGAGTCCCAGAGGCGTGGCTAAGCGGTGCGCGTCACTCTGGCCTTAGCGCCGCTTAGCCACGCCTCTGGGACTCTTCCCCTCCCTTTTGGAGAAAGGGAGGGAGGAAGAGTCCCAGAGGCGTGGCTGGCGACGCGTCACTCTGACGCAGCGCCGCTTAGCCACGCCTCTGGGACTCTTCCCCCTCCCTTCCTTGGAGAGGCCTAGCAGAAAGGTGCGTCACGGAGGTGTGCCGCGGCCGATGGGACGGCTGCGGCGGCGGCAACCAGGTACGGCTTACATTCGGGGTACGGCTTACATTAGCCGACCCCCCTGACACCCCCGATACGTCTTACAATCGGGGGTGTCATACTTTCGGGGTAACACGGTATGTGTGTATGTATTCATTAGGCCTGGGCAATTCATGGTTCTAAATCAGGGCAATTATTTTTTCCAAGGGGCCACACGAGAGCCAAAAAATATTATGGAGGGCCGCACCTAAAGGCTGAACTACATTCTAATCTACATAATTTATTTATTTATTTATTTACTGTATTTATCATATATTACACATCATTAATATTAACATATTAATATATCAAGAAATATTCATATATTATTAGTATTAATATAATTATTATATTATAGTATATATATATAGACATTATAATATATTGACATTTAAGTATTTATTATATTATTATTATAAAATAATAATAGAAACCACTAAAATAAAATAAAATGAAATTCAAGAAGACAAGGTGCGAACCAAGATAAAGGCTGACATCCTCAAGAGAGGAAGGATTCCAAGATAGAATGGCCCAATGGACCCAGCCCAGAGGATAACAAAGCGGACCCAGCCAGCACCGCAGCAGAGCAGAGCAGCAGTGGGAGCAGTCGGCGAGCTGCGGCGGGTGATCGATCGGAGGCTACAGGCCTCTGCCTGAGTGGGCTCGCCGCCAGCCGTTCCCCAGCTGATCGCCCCTGCCATGGAGTGCCTGCCATCCCGTGAGGCAATCCGGGCCTGCAGTGGGAGCAGTCGGCGAGCTGCGGCGGGTGATCGCCCTGGCGAACCGGAAGACGATCAGGTCACTGTCCTGTCCTGTTGCTGAGTGGGCTGGACGGCCTCCAGGTGCCTCTCTCGGACCCAGCCACCACCGCAGCAGAGCAGAGCAGAGCAGCAGACGATCAGAGGCTACAGGCCTCCGCCCGCTCTCACCCCCAGCCGTTCCCCAGCTGATTGCCCCTGCCATGGAGTGCCTGTCATCCCGTGAGGCAATCCGGGCCTGCAGTGGGAGTAGTCGGCGAGCTGCGGCGGGTGATCGCCCTGGCGAACCGGAAGACGATCAGGTCACTGTCCTGTCCTGTTGCTGAGTGGGCTGGACGGCCTCCAGGTGCCTCTCTCGGCAGTCGGTATGCAGATCTTGTCTGTTCTTCTTCCTCCGGTGACGCTTCCGCTTCCGGTTGCGTCTGCGGGGTTTCCCTTGAGAGCTCTCCACGGGCGTCCGGTCCTCGAATGGAGAGGATATCCGGTCGACTCTGGCGACTTCAAAGCCATCCGCAGGGGATGAAGACATCCGGCCCACTTGAGCGTCTTCAAGGTTGCCCGCCATCTTCCATAGGCCCCTACCCGACCGCCCCGCCGCTCCCAAGGAGCCACGGCAACCGGGGGGGGGGGGATCCTGGGGCTGGGCTAAAATCTTTGTAATGTCCAATGACACCGCCGAGGTCGGCACCGAATTAACTCTTCAACAGCTCTTGAACTTCAACTCACTGGTTCCTGGGTCGCTTGCTGACCGAAACGTAAGACAAAAACATAGTAGATTTTAAAGGATGCCTTTAATAGCTACATAAGCAAGTTATTTCCAAGTTGTGAACCTGTCTTTTTCCAGGGATTTGTAATTCCATTTTAGATAACTAGAAGCCACGTCATATCTTGTCTGGGTTAAGCTTCAATTTGTCATCCTCATTCAATCCAAAACAGTCAGACATTGTTTCCAAACTTCCATCACCCTCCTAGAATTAGAGAATGGATATGACCGAGTGGAAGTGTTATTTTCCTACTTGTGATATGCTAAACCAGATTTTTTGATGTCATCCTTTTGGATTGCCACAATGTGAGACGTGACAAGGGAGGCTCAGTAGTTCTGGTATTGCTGGACCTTACCGCCGCATTCGACACGGTGGACCATGATCTGCTGATACGACAACTTGCCGCCATAGGGATACAAGGAACAGCTTTAGCTTGGCTTAGCTCCTTCCTGCGCGGAAGTAGTCAGCGAGTTGAATGGCTAGGCCAAACATCTAGGAAACCTCTCCTCGAGTGCGGAGTGCCCCAAGGCGCCATATTATCACCAAAGTTGTTTAACATCTATGTTCGGCCGTTGGCTGGTATAGCCCGGAGCTTCGGCCTAGGGTGCTACCAATATGCCGATGACACCCAGCTCCTACTGAAACTGGAGCCTGGCGCAACTTCAGTGCCCGAAAACTTCACTCGAGGCCTAGAAGCAGTGACAAAATGGCTCCGCGCCCACAAACTTAAAAAATAAATCCATCAAAGATGGAGATCTTATGGCCGGGCCGCCCAGAACCACCTTTCTCGCTGCCCCCTTTGAAGGGAACCGCTGATTCCGTCCCCCTCAGTAAAAAGCCTTGGTGTTATCCTGGACTCCAAATTGTCGATGGAGGCCCAAGCGAGACAATTGGCGCCCTATCTTCCGACGGAAGCGCTAGCTACAGTAATCCATGCCACGGTTACATCAAGGATGGATTACTGTAACGCTTGTATGTAGGTCTACCCCGGTCACTAACCCGCAGGCTTCAGATTGTGTAGAACGCGGCCGCCAGGCTTCTCACAGGAACATCGATGAGATGCCACATTACACCATCTCTGCAGCGCCTGCACTGGCTGCCCGTTGAGTATAGAGCCTTACACAAGACCTTGACCTTGGCTTTCAAAGCCCTACGGGGCCAGGGCCCAACATACCTAAAAAGACCGCTTGTTGATGCCTGCTTACTCAAGGACCCCGCGGCCAGCAAACAAGAACCTTCTTCACGTACCAGGCTTGAAAGAGGCCCACCTGGAGACCACGAGACGGAGATCGTTCTCCGTTGTGGCCCCCGTTCTTTGGAACTCGATGCCACCGGACCAGAGAGCCTCCCTCGACCTGCCCCAGTTCCTGACCGCTCTGAAGACCTGGCTATTTAGGAAAGCCCATGGTTAATGCAGAACCAGGAACTCAAATACCGAGCCTGGCCCCTGCATTTAACCACTGAATATTTTAATCTAGTTTTAAATACTCTATTTTAATTGTGGAATTTGTTGTGTGTAAGTCGCCCGGAGCACTAACGTGGAGGGCGACTCAGAAATAATAAAGTCAGTCAGTCAGTCAGTCAGTCAGTCAGTCAGTCAGAATCATGTGGCACTCTCTATGCGGAAAACCATGGCAAAATGACAACAATTTCCAGAACTATGTTCTGGGAACTATCCACCAGGAAGGACTAGCACCACACCAAAATCACGTCTCACATTGTGGCAATCCAAAAGGATACCATGGCCAGTGGCATCAAAATATTCTACAATTAAATGAGTTTTCCTGTTCATCTATTGCTTGAGCAAACCCACCTGAGATACTAAGGCAGCTTCAGTTTGAAAACTGGACTTTTTCCTGATCTCAAGCCTTTTTCCTTTATCAAAATAACCTAATGTTCCTTAGGGTCCAAAGAGTTTGTACGAGGGCGGGTCAATAAGTCCGTGACTTTTTGAATGAAACACAGGCTTTGGATAAAAAAATCATTTTATTTTTCAACGTAAACTCCTTTGAGCTCTATACATTTTGTCCAATGTTTCTCCAATTTTTTTTATCCCTTCCAAAAAATAAGATTTGTTGAAGTCATCAAAATAGGTATTTGTTTGTGAGATGATTCCATTGTTGGAGTCAAATCTCTTTCCTCCAAGCCATTTCTTCAGGTTTGGAATAGTCACGCAGGGCTAAATCCGAAGAATAGAGCGGATGAGGGAGCAATTTGTATCCCAATTCATGGATTGTTGCCATGGCAGCTGCACGTGTGTGCACCCTTGCATTGTCCTGGTGCAAAATAACTTTTTTCTTGGCCAAATGCAGTCTCCCCTCCCCTTTAAATCCTCATTAAATCGATCCAATAAGTTGGCATAATATTCGCCATTGATTGTTTGACCCTTTTGAAGGTAGTCAATGTGGATTACACCACGTGCATTCCAAAAAATGGTCGTCATGACTTTATTGGCTGACAAACCCACCTTGGCCTTCTTTGGCGGCGATTCACCTTGAGAAACCCACTGTTTTGACTGCTGTTTGGTCTCTGGTGTGTTATGGTGGATCCACGTTTCGTCCACGGTTACGAAATGTTGCAAAAACTCATCCATATTGCGGTTGAACAACACCAAACACTCCTGCGAAATTGTCACACGATTGCTTTTGTGGTCAACTGTGAGCAAACGCGGCACCCATCTTGCGGAAAGCTTTCTCATACCCAAGTGATCATTTAACATTGAAACCACTGAGCCACGTGAGATGCCTATGGCTTCCACAATCTCTCGCTCTTTCAATCTCCGATCGGACAACACCATATCGTGAATTTTTAAAATTGTTTCAGGTGTAGAGACCTCAACTGGGCATCCAGAACGTTCGGCATCTTCCGTGCTTGTAGGGCCACTTTTACCATTGAAATGGATGGTGCAGAGTCCCCATAGTATTTATCAAGCTTAGCCTTGGTTTGAGAGATGTTTTTTCTGCAAAAAATAATGCTTAATGAGCACACAAAATTCACTTTTTCAGGAATGTTTACATCTTTAGATTGTTCATTTCCACTGAAATAAATATGCACATTCAAAATTCTTATGGTCAATTCTTGTTTAAATTTATGCCAGTGATATTTTTATTTTGTATTATTGAAAGCTTTCACAGCTGGAATCAATAGAGTGTTGTGTGGTTGCCGGGCTGTAAGGCCATGCTGTAGCAGCATTTCCTACTGGCGTTTCGCCTACATTTGTGACTGGCATCTTCAGAGGATCTTTGCTTTGTTGGGATTTTCTTTAAGCAGTGGGCAATCCCAGCTGGTGCTGAGGATGGACGGTGCTGAGACCTTAACCTCCTTCAGATTCCGCCCCTGCGAACTATTAGTCTGTCATCAACCAGACAGAGAGCTTTCTCTGTGGCAGCACCATGCTTGTGGAATAGCTTACCACCCGAAGTGCGAGCAACCAGCGAGCTGCCGGCTTTCCGGAAAGCGTGAAAAACGGCACTGTTCCGGCAGGCATTCCATCTATAACCATTCCTGGTGGGCGGATTTTGTGGAAACTGTTTTATTCTACTGTTTTTATGTGCATTGTTTTTTTGTTCGATATGCTGTAAACCAGTGCTGTCCAACTTCTACCGGACCTAGGGCCGGACTTCCAGTCACTGATTACCTGGGGGGGGGGGCGCTCTGCGCCACTCCGCCCCACCCCAGCCCCACCCCCGGCCACGCCCCCGGCCCCTCCTCCTAAAGTGTCACGCCAGCCTCAGAAGCAGCGATTTTGCTTCTGAGTCTGGCGTGACCCTTTTGGGAGGAGGGCAAAGCCAAGGAGCCCTCCATGGCTTCGCCCTCCCTCCTAAAGTGTCACGGCAGCCTCCTCCTCTGTTCTGCCTCTCCCACCGGCGCACCGATCAGTGTGCCAGGAGGAGAGGCAGAGCGAAGGCGTGCTAAAGAGGAGGAAGGGAAGCGCTTCCCTTCTTCCTATTTAGGTACGCCTCCTCTGTTCTGCCTCTCCCACCAGCGCACCGATCAGTGCGCCGGGAGGAGAGGCAGAACGGAAAAGGCCTAAAGAAAAGGCCTGCCTCCGTCCCGCCTCTCCCCGGCACACCAATTGGGCACGCCTCCTCCCTCCCTCCCCGGCGCTGTAAACCGTCCTGAGCCAAATGGAAAGAACGGTATACAAATCAAAATAATAAAATAAATAAATAAATAAATAAATAAATAGTTTTTGTTTATATTTCAAAATAAAATAAAATAGCCCAGTATTCATTTGATTTTTAATCATATGTCTTTGTTGGATCTGATTGCTTGCCATCTGGAGAGCTTTTTATACTTCCTAAAAATTTGGAGAATGAAGTATGCCGTATGACTTGAGCTTCGTATATATTTTTTTCAGCCGGACTGGGAATCTTAGGTTTGAGACCTTCAGCCCTTTCTAGTGGTCCTTGCTAGAAGTGCCAAGTTTAGGGATTGCTCCGAGGCTAACGTTTGTAAACTGCCCAGGCATGCAGGACGTTTCTAAAACGGGAGGGAGCGGCTGTTCCCTAGTGATCCTTGGCATCCATTGAGTGTTCAAGATTGGCAAATTATAGCAGCTGGGTAGGTTGCAAATCCGTGAGGAGAAAAGGAATAGACGTGGGAGGAGACAAGGGGAGGGAATCAGATGGGTTTAAAAATAAAGACAGCCAAGCTGGTGGAATTAGTCGGGCAGACTTGCCAAGTAGTATCCATTTTTAACCAATGTAATCAAGCCAGCAATCACTAAACGGTTTACAGAAGTTCACTTGCTAGACGCGATTGTTCCCTCTCGGGAGATCTGCTTCAACCTTCCAACATTCCCTTGTGAGAATGTGTATTCTCACAAGGGAATGCTAAGCAAGAACAGGTGTACTTTTGGGATGCATGCATGTGCCACTATATCTGTAGCAAAAGCATTTTGCCAGTGATATTTTTATTTTGTACTAGCTTGGGGACCCGGCGGTGCCTGGGTGATTTGAGAAGTGCAGCAGGATGTAGAGTGGGTCATGGGGGCTCTGTGTGCCAAGTTTGGTCTTGATCCATCATTATTGGGAGTTGCAGTGGTATCATGAAATTACTGAAGGTAGTGCAAGTCCCATCATCTCTGGTCTACCCTCCCCCAAAGTGTAGTAGGATGTAGATTGGGTCATGGGGGCTCTGTGTGCTAAGTTTGGTCTGTATTGGTGAATGGATGAGGGTTGCATTGTTTTTAGGAAGAGAGTGAAGGTACCTCAAGTCCCATCATCCGTGGTCCGTCTCACACAAAACTGCACCAGGATGTAGAGTGGGTCATGAGGGCTCTGTGTGCCAAGTTTGGTGTTGATCAGTCATTGGATTAGGTTTGTAACAGGCTTGGAAAGTGAGGGAAGGTACTGCAAGTTCCATCATCCATGTTCTGCCCCCCTCCAAACTTCAGTAGGATGTAGAGTGGGTCACTGGGGCTCTGTGTGCCAAGTGTGGTCTTTCTCAGTGTTTGTTGAGGGCCGCAGTGGTCTGTGGGAACAGAGGGGTGTGAAAGTACTACAAATTCCATCATCCATTCTCAGTCCTCCCCCGAGCCTCACCAGGACGTGAAGGCAGTCATGGGGGTTATGTGTGCCTAGTTTGGTCTCAATCAGTAATTGGATGAGGGTTGCAGCGGACTTGGGAAGTGAGTAGAGGTACTTCAAGTCCCATCATCCATGGTCCACCCTCCTCCAAACTGCACCAGGATGTAGAGTGGGTCATGAGGGCTCTGAGTGGCAGGTTTGGTGTTGATCAGTCATAGGATTAGGTTTGTAGCAGTCTTGGAAAGTGAGGGAAGGTACTGCAAGTCCCATCATCCATGTTTTGGCCCCCCTCCAAACTTCAGTAGGATGTAGAGTGGGTCACTGGGGCACTGTGTGCTAAGCGTGGTCTGCATTGGTCCTTTTTGGTGGCCTCAGTGGTCTGTGGGAACCAAAGTGTTAGAAAGTACTACAAATCCCATAATCCATGGGTCATGTCTCCCGATCCGCACCAGGACGTAAAGGGGGTTAGGGGGGTTATGTGTACCAAGTTTGGTGCAGGTCCATCACCCGCACTGGTCGCTGTGGCCTGTGAAAGTGGCTGCCAATCAGAACGCTGCCACATTTCCGCCCTTCCGCCCTCCGCACACATACATACATACAAACATTCCGCTTTATTAAGGTATACAGAAGATTATTGCTGGTCTCTATCACAGATCAGCTGCGCTGCCAGCTGGACCAAGGTGGGTCAGCGCTGCTCGTGCTATTGGACCTCACGGCAGCATTTGACATAGTCGATCATGCATTATTGATCCACTGTTTAGCTATGACGGGAGTTAGGGGGACTGCCCTTAAAAGGGTGGCTTCCTTTCTCCAAGACAACGGGTGGAGAGGGGAGGAGTGGTCTCGGAAAGGGTTCCCCTTGATTGTGGGGTCCCCCAAGGGGCTATCCTCTCTCCACTGTTATTTAACATCTACATGCGTCCACTGGCCCAACTGGTGCGTAGTTTTGGTCTGGAGTATCATCAGTACGCTGATGACACCCAGCTGGTGCTGAGGATGGAAGGCCGGCCGGACTGTGTGCCCGATTATTTCCATCAGTGCCTTGAAGCCGTGACTAGGTGGCTACGGGCCAGCAGGTTGAAGGCGAACCTGTCGAAGATGGAGGTTCTGTGGCTGGGTCACCCCGGGGGAGGGGGAACTCCAGCTACCAATAATGGACAGTGAGGTTGTCAGCCCATCGGTCCTGGTGAAAAGCCTGGGGGTCCAATTGGACCCGCTGCTGACGATCGGGGCTCAGGTCTCCACCATGAGCAGAGCAGCGTTCTTCCATCTGCGCCAGGCAAGGCGGCTGGCGCCCTACCTCTCCGACGGCGACCTAGCTACGGTAATCCAGGCCACGGTCATCTCGAGACTAGACTACTGTAACGCCCTTTACATTGGCCTTCCTTTGTCAGTGATCCGGAAACTTAAGCTGGTGCAAAACACTGCGGTTCGACTGCTGACTAGAGTGACATTGACATGTCACATCACACCAGTCTTACAGCGATTGCACTGGCTTCCCATCGAGTACCGGATTGCCTTCAAAGTGTTAACCTTTAAGGCCTTACATGGTCTGGGGCCAGTGTATCTGAAGGACCGCCTTTCCCTGCACATCCCCCAGAGACCACTATCGTCCATGGACCAAAATCTATTGGATGTACCGTCAGTTAGGACTTGCTGCTTATCATCTACGCGACAGTGTACTTTTTTCATAGTAGGGCCTAACCTTTGGAACGCTCTGCCAGAGGAGGTCCGAGCAATAATCGATCAGCAGGCCTTTCAGAGGGCCTGCAAGACCAACCTCTTCCAACAAGCATTTAACCTCTAGAGCAGTGTTTCTCAACCTTCCTAATGCCTCGACCCCTTAATACAGATCCTCATGTTGTGGTGACCCCCAACCATAACATTATTCTTTTGCTTCTTCATGACTGTAATTTTGCTACTGTTATAAACTGTAATGTAAATATCCAATATGCAGGATGTATTTTCATTCACTGGGTCCAATTTGGCACAAATACCTAATACACCCAAAGTTGAATACTAGTGGGGTTGGAGTATTAAATGGGGGTTCAACAGCCTTTATTTTATCATTTGGGAGTTGTAGTTGCTGGGATTTAAAGTTCATCTACAATCAAAGCGCATTCTGAACTCCACCAATGATGGAATTGAACCAAACTTGGTTCAACAGCCTGAAACTCCTGTTTTATATTGTTGTTATTAAATTGAAATGTTGATGTTTTATAACATGACCAGCCTGGGAAAATACTGAAAGTAGTTAAGGCTTTTTGGGACTTGGTTTTTAATCAGGCATTGACCTTGAGTTTTGGAGTTGTAGTTCACACTTACATCCAGAGAGATGCACTGTGGACTCAAACCATGATGGATCTGGACCAAACTTGGCACGAATACTCAATATACTCAAATGTGGACATCATCTTCATCCCGTTTTCTTTCATATCAAATGCGTAAGTATAGCTAAAACTAAAACTTAATTTCAATTATCATTAAATAAGTCAAAATTAATATGAATATTGAGGACTCATGGTCAGTAAACTACTGGAACTGTTGAATCACTAAAGAGTAAAACAGAATCACTGACACAGCCTGTGAAGACTCTCTACTTCATAACTTCTGCCACCACCAAAATGTTAGGAACTGAGGTATTTTTGATCAGGAACCCTAATTGTACAGATCTCCAGTTCTGCCTCAAATTAATGGAGGTGTATGTCACCAAACTGTAATGGCGCAACACCTTTGTAAATCTGCTGCCTCCAGTGAGTAATTCTTGACCACCCAACGTTTCTAAAGCTTGCACCAAAAGAGGTCACTGAGAAAGATTTATGAATAAAGAACTTTAACAGTTTATTTGTTAACGAAGTTTAAAGCATGGAGGTTTTAAGGTACACAGAGCTTAGTTGGTTACAGTATCTTCTTAGAGGCACAGATCTTAAGCTTACTAAGTTTCTAAATGGGGTACAATGTTTGACTGTATTTCTCCAAACATGGACTCAACAATAGTAGAGATACTTTGCCCACTTATAGGCCTTTTATCTATCTTCTAGGTTAGCTTTTCAGCCTAACCTACAAACAGCGGTCTATAAAGGCTTTCTAAACCCAACTGCCTTTCTGCAGTATCAAAACACAGCCTTTATTCTGTTCTCCTCAGAACAGATAACAGCAGCCTCCCAAAACTGCCACCAGCCGGTCTAACCGCTACTAGCTAACTAACTGATGAATTTCAAATCTGGAAATTCAAAGGCTAGTTGTAGGCTTCGCATCCTGTTGCTATGGCAACAGAACTTCTCAGAGGCCAGGCACTCGAATACTCTCCGTTAACCCTTTGTGGTCTGTCTAACATTTAATCATCTAACACAATACAAATGTAATAATACAAACCACACATTTAACAATATATTTTTTTTTAAACCGCAATAAGCATAACGACTTCATTAGCCGAGCAAGACAAATGAATGTGTGTGACTGACTGACGCTGGGTGGCATGATACGTAATACATGACGTCGATTGCTTGCCCCCACCCTGGCCTCCCACGCTTGCCCGACATCCTACTTGCTGACACTGAAAATGAATAAAGGTTTAAAATTTTTAATACTTTGCGGACCACTGGTTGGGAATCACTGGTATAAAAAGTTGATTATTTATTTATTATTCATTTAAAACTTTTATACCCCGGCCTTCTCACCTCCGAAGAGGGACTCAGACCGGCAAACAGCAAGTATTCAATGCTAACATTTAAAATCTAAAAGCATCATAAATTTACAATAAAATTTACAATAAAATACAATAAATACGTTTAAAAAGCCTTTCGCCAAAGTAACATCAAGTCCAACTTAACTTATATATTTGGTCCGTATCAAGTGGTTAGCGACTTTAGTCGCTTTGCAATCTCCTCCTTCATTCTGCGAAGGCCTCATTGCACAGCCACGTTTTCACCCGTTTCCTAAAAGTCTAGAGCAGTGGTTCTCAACCTTCCTTATGCAGTGACCCCTTAATACAGTTCCTCATGTTGTGATGATCCCCAGCCATAAAATTATTTTCGTTGCTACTTCATAACTGTAATTTTGCTCCTGTTATGATTTGTAATGTAAATATCTGATATGCCAGATGTATTTTCACTCACTGGACCAAATTTGGCACAAATACCTGATATGCCCAAATATGAATACTGGTGGGGTTGGTGGGGGGTGCATTGATATTGTCCTTTGGGAGTTTATTTATTTATTTATTTATTTCAGGATTTTACCCCGCTCTTCTCAACCCCCGAGGGGGGACTCAGAGCGGCTTACAGCACGGCACAATTCGATGCCACATGAAACAGCGTAAAACCCCAAACCCCACAACACATTAAGATACATTAAAAACATTAAAATACAATTCCTCAGCAACATCTACAGTCATTCCAATTAAAACAATATTCGATCCATAAAAGCATTGACCCTCTTCCTCCCTTCCATTAAAATCCCCATCTAACATGCTGCTTAGTGCTGATGTGGGAACGCCTGGTCCCAGAGCCAGGATTTTACCTTTTTCCTGAATGCCAGGAGGGATGAGGTGGACCGTACCTCCATAGGGAGCGCATTCCACAGGCGGGGGGCCACCACCGAGAAGGCCCTGTCCCTCGTCCCCACCAACTGCATTTGAGAAGTCGGCGGGAGCGCGAGCAGGGCCTCCCCGGATGATCTTAGGTTACGGGGTGGGACGTAGCGGCTGATGCGTTCGGACAAGTAAGCTGGGCCAGAACCGTATAGAGCTTTAAAGGTCAAAACCAGCACTTTGAATTGAGCCCGGAATTGGACAGGCAGCCAGTGGAGCTGACACAACAGGTTGTAGTTGCTGGGATTTATAGTTCACCTACAATCAAAGAGCATTCTGAACTTCATCCATGATGGAATTGAACCGAACTTGGCACACAGAACTCCCATGACCAACAGAAAAAACTGGAAGGGTTTGGTGGGCATTGACATCGAGTTTTGGAGTTGTAGTTCTCCTACATCCTGAGAGCACTGTGGAATCAAACAATGATGGATTTAGACCAAACTTGGCAAGAATATTCAATATGCCCAAATATGAACACTAGTGGAGTTTGGGAAAAGAGACTTAATATTTGGGAGTTGAAGTTGCTGGGATTTATAGTTCATCTGCCATCAAAGAGCATTCTGAACCCCACCAATGATAAAATTGGGCCACATTTTTCACACAGAACCCCCATGACCAACAGAAAATACTGTGTTTTCGGGTGATCTTTGGCGACCCCTCTGACACCCCCTCACGACCCCCCAGGGGTCCCGACCCCCAGGTTGAGAAACACTGGTCTAGAGGGAGGGGGCGGATCTAATTTCATTTGGGAGGGAATTCCACAGCCGGGGGGCCACCACAGAAAAGGCCCTGTCCCTCGTCCCCACCAGACTTGCCTGCGAAGATGGTGGGACCGAGAGCAGGCCCTCTCCAGACGATCTTAGCACTCTTGACGGTTCATAGGGTGATTAGTGAGGCTGTATAAAATAATGTAATGATGATCAACATTCTCTGTTTTCCGCAGGCTTAAAAAATGCCTAGAAACATATGAAATATCATGGTGCTCCCTAAAAATGTGTTAGTGTTTTGTGAACCCCAAGATGCTCAGAAAAAAAACAAATAATTCATCAAATAAAACCATTGGAGGGCTGAGTGTATATAATGGTGTTCAGGAGCCACAGAGTGCGAAGTGTTCATTGAGAAAGAAGAACAGAACATTGGTGAAAAAAGTAGGTAGACTGAATTGGCCTTCTTGCAAAATTTGCATCATGCCAGGAAATGTCTCTCTCTCCCCAATATGAGAAGGATACAGGTCACTGGGAGAACTGGAACAAAACCCTTTGAAAACTCTTTGCACTCTATGAGAAGACCTTTTTTTTAATTTAAAAAAAAAGAGTACTTACGTGCCTAGAATGTCTAATAATGTCTTGGCGTTGACATTTTATTTAGTTAACATTGTCCCCAGTAACAATTATTCACTGGCATTAATAGCCTTCCACAGTCTCGTAGCTTTGCTAATATAACCCTGTGCAATTAAAGTGCTATTTATCACATCTGTTAAAGCAGGGAACTCTTTAAAAAGTAAATCATGATGGTTATCTTCCTTTGGAAATAGACCACCTAAAGTGGATTTGGAGGGCTTCTCATTTGCTGAAGCATAAAATATGTCAAAGCAAAACAGAAGGATAATGGCGTTTTTCAGAAGAGCTTTTTTTAAACTTTAAACTTGGTGTAACATTCTTTAACTGGAATATAATATCACATATATGCACTTGGACGCAGGCCCGGATTAACAGCTTTTTGTGCCTTAGGCCAGTGTTTCCCAACCTTTTTTGAGCCACGGCACACTTTTTACATTTGCCAAATCCTGGGGCACACCACCAACCAAAATGACACGAAATGACACTCTAACACAGTAATACATATACCGTATTTTTTTGCACCATAAGACGCAGTTTTTCCTCCCAAATTAGGAAGAAAAATCAGCCGCGTCTTATGGAGCGAAGATGCAGGCAGGGAGGGGGGGGGGAGGCGATATACTCACCAAAAGTGTCTGGAGACCGCCGCCTCTGTCGCCGCCTCTCCTCTTCTCTGGTCCGTTGCTGGTCCGTCCCTTTCCTTCCCCCCCCGCCCTTTCTTCCCTCGAGCAAAGGGCGGGGAAAGGAGCAGGAGGAGGGGCGAAGCAGCGTCGCGTCAGGCGGCTCTGGCGCGACGCTGCTGCCCGCTCTCCTGCTGCTCCTTTTTCTCCCCACCCTTTGCCCGAGGGAAGAAAGGGCGTGGGGAAGGAAAGGGAGCAGGAGGAGCGAAGCAGCGTCGCGTCAGAGGAGGAAAATAGGAAAAATATTTTTTTTCTATTTTCCTCCTCTAAAATCTAGGTGCGTCTTATCAGCCAGTGCACCTCAAGGGCTCCACGCTCTGCCTCCGTCCGCCTCTCTTCCTTGGCCAAGCTAAAAGGTTCTCGTCTCCGTTTCCGCCCAGCGCGCATGCGCCAATGCTCGAAGCACTCTCCAAAGCCGTGCGGGCGGAGGAAGGTGGCGCCGGGAACATGCGCACGTGCGTGGTGGCGGCAGGTAGATCGTTGTGACTTGGTTTTCTTAAAAGGCTGAAAAAGTGTGGGCATCCCTGATTTAGATATTCTAGTTCAAAGCAGATATTGTGGATTATCTGCCTTGATCTTCTGGGTTATATGGCTGTGTGGAAGGACCCTTACTGAAAAGAGCTGAGATATAGAAAATAATCTACAACAAATTTCCAAGTGAGTGTACCTGTTGGATATGGATTATGGATTTCTGATAGCAAATCATCATTCTTACTCCAGATCAGGGCTTGGGAACCTTTTTGACTCAGAGAGCCATGAAAGCAAAATATTTGGAAATTTATTTCAGTGAGCGCCATATAATGTATTTTAAGACTGAATTCAACTAATTGCAGTGGTGTGGATTTGTAGTTCACCAGGCATCACAGAACATTCTGAGCTCCACCAACAATAGAATTCAACCAAACTTAACTATAAATCACAGCAACTACAACTCCCAAATGACAAAATCAATCTCCCCAAACACTACCAATATTCAAATTTGGATGTATTGGGTATTAATAAATAATACATTAGGGTATTTATTATTTATTTATTTATTTATTTCCATTTCTATACCGTCCTTCCCCATAGGCTCGGGGCGGTTTACATAGCCTAAAAAGAGCACAATCATAATATGCAACAACAAAATTATTTATTTATTTATTTATGTTTCAAACTCCTATACCGCCACTCCCCGGAGGCTCGGAGCAGTTTAGAGTTTGATTCATAACACAATAACAATACAGAACAGACATTACAACAGAAGCAAAACAGGGGTGAAACATAAATAAGGGAGGAAACATAAGGATCACATACATTCAGCAATGGAATGGGGATAGGGATTGGATAGAAACAGGGTCCATACCGATTGACCCCTTAATTTAAAATTAGTTTAAAACAGATTTCCGACCAGCACAAGAAAGTCAGCTTGAGTTATCAGAGGCCACCAGGTTAAAAACCTGCCGGAAGAGCATTGTTTTGCAGGCCCTCCGAAAAGAGGATAGCTTTCTGAGAGCCCGAACATCCTCCAGTAAGGCATTCCAAAGGGTCGGAGCCACCACCGAAAATGCTCTCTGCCTAGTGGAGGACAGGTGGAAGGCCCGGACAGAGGGAACTACAAGAAGATTTTGTTCTTTAGACCTTAGTGATCTCTGGGGGACATATGGGGTGAGGGGGTCCCCCAAGGACACCGGCCCTAGACCATATCAGCCCTTAAAGGTCAACACCAACACTTTGAACATAATCCAGTGCTCCACTGGAAGCCAATGCAGTCGCTGCAGGCTGGGGGTGATATGACACCTGGCCGGCGCACGGACAAGCAGGCGAGCTGCAGCATTCTGCAGTAACTTGAGTTTCCGGATCACGGACAAAGGAAGGCCGATGTAGAGGGCATTACAGTAGTCTAATCTCGAGATGACCGTCGCCTGGATCACCGTAGCTATGTCGCTCCTGGATAGGTAGAGTGCCAACCGTCTAGCCTGACGCAGATGGAAAAATGCAGATCTGCTGACAGCAGAGACCTGGGCCTCCATTGTCAGCAGTGGGTCCAACTGGACCCCCCAGACTTTTTACCAAGGACGACAGGCAAAGTGCTTCGCCGTCCAGGGTAGGCAGCCGGCACTCCCCCCCAACCGGGCGGCCCAGCCATAGGATCTCCATCTTCGATGGATTCACCTTCAACCGGCTAGCCCGTAGCCATCCAGTCACGGCCTCTAGGTACAGATGGAAATTCTCAGGTACGGAGTCCGGCCGACCCCCCATCCTCAGCACAAGCTGGGTGTCATCAGTGTACTGATGTCACTCCAAACCAAAACCAAGCACCAACCGAGCCAGTGACTGCATATAGATGTTAAATAGATGTTAAATAATAATAATAATATATAGGCTCTCACTGAAATAAATTTCCAAATATTTTGCTTTTATGGCTCTCTGAGTCAAAAATTATTATTTTATTTATTTACTTTGCTTCTAGACCGCCTCTCTCAGCCTGAAGGCGACTCGAGGCGGTGTACAAGTAGCAGGAACTGCTCAAGACAAACAAATCAACAATTATCAACACAATTCCAAAATATACAAATTAGCATTTAACGTTAAAAACACAATATGATCTTAAGCATCTTGAAGGTTCATAGGAAGAGATGCGTTCGGACATGTAAGTTGGAAGGTTCCTGACCCCTGCACTAGAGTAAAAATACAGCCAAGAATCACTTTTAGATGCCAGGCACACCCGGTGGCGGGTGTGCCTGGCGGTGCTCGGCTTGGCGGTGGGCCTGGCGCTGGTCTGGCCAGCTGGGGTGGTAAAGCCCTTGAGCCTGAGCCTGGCCCTGGCCAGCAGCGCCGCCTCCGCCTTCACGGGCTTCCTCTCCTACCCGCAGCTCTACTGCCTCTTTGCCCACTGCTGCCACGACACGGGGGACAATGGGGCCTGCCTCCGGGCAGGTACGCAAATGGCCTACCGGGCCTCAGAGACTGTGACGTGACGTG
The DNA here is from genome assembly GCA_030556195.1 of Anolis apletophallus. Taxonomy (NCBI): domain Eukaryota; kingdom Metazoa; phylum Chordata; class Lepidosauria; order Squamata; family Anolidae; genus Anolis; species Anolis apletophallus. The sequence continues at coordinate 13,744,879 of JARBWK010000012.1, forward strand.
GAAGGAGCCTCATGGGCTATATTATTATTATTATTATTATTATGAACTATGTATTAACATAATATTATTTTCCCTTAGTATATGCTATTTTGTTGTTATATTATCAGTATTTGTCATAGTCATGGTGTATATCGTTATTGACTATGAGAGTAATGATAACAGTCAGGATTAACTCCTGTGCTTTACTGATAATATATTGTATGTAACTATAATATTTATATTATTATAATGTAATACAAGACAACACTTTAAAAAATAATACAATATTGAAATTATATATTTTATATTACTTGTAATAGTACTAATAATATTACAGTATAATGGTATAGTACAATATAGTGCCATTTTGTGTCATTTTGGTTGGTGGTGTGCCCCAGGATTTTGTAAATGTAAAAAATGTGCTGCGGCTCAAAAATGGTTGAAAAACACTGTTTTAAGCTATTGCACCGCTATATAATCCTACAGAACCAAGCACTGTGTATGAGCTTTGAAGTCTGAAAAATGGACTTGTGCACTGGAAGTTTTCCTTTTCCCACCACTTTTTAATCTCCTTTTGTGCCCGAGCACTCAATAGACAATGTGAGTTTGGCGAATGTGACAGAGTATTTATAATACCACTTTGGGGCAATTAAGGTGATGACAACTGCTTTCCTTCCACGCTCACAAGTCAAGAATGCCTGCCCCATACCTGTTATCGGCTTCCAGAACTGTCTTCCTGTTCTTTGTATTGAAATCAATCTGTGGTTGTGTTGCTAGCTGGCAAATGTCAAAGGAATACAAACAGAAGCTTAGACCCAAACAGTCTGAAGAAACTGCTGATGCTGCTCTTTGGAAACGTTCCTTATCTTTCTTATTTCTTTCTTTTAAAAAAAAACATGGAGGGGTATTACTCTGTTTATTTGTTGCAGCTGTGTTGTGGTATGTGGTTTGGGATCTGGAGTTTATTATTCTAATTGAATGTCTTGGTGATTATATCACAGGTATGCTGCAATGTTGTAAGAAGCTGTATCAGTTTCCATTGTGCATTTTATTCCTAAACTAGCTCGGGGACCCGGTGCTGCCCGGGTTATTTGAGAAAGGCATTGTGTGCCAAGGTTGGTCTTTACCAGTTGTTTATGTGGCTTGCAGTGGTCTCGGTTAGTGAGGGAAGGTACTGCAAGTCCCATAGTCCATGTTCCATCATTCTCCAAACTGCAGGATGTAGAGTGGGTTATGGGGGTTCTGTGTACCAAGTTTGTTCTTGATTGGATGAGGTTGGCAGCGGTCTCATGAAGTGAGAGGAGGTACTTCAAGTCCCATCAACCATGGTCCATCCTACTCCGAATTGCACCAGGATGTAGAGTGGGTCATGGGGGCTCTGTGTGCCAAGTTTGGTCTTGATCGGTCATTGGATGAGGGTCACAGTAGTTTCAGTAAGTGAGTGAAGGTACTGCAAGTCCCATCATCCATGGTCCATCCCCCTTAGAACTGCAGCAGGATGTAGTTCATGAGTACTCTGTGTGCCAAGTTTGGGCCTGGTCTGTGATTTGTAGGGGCTATAGTGTTCTGTGGGAAGTGAATTGAGTGAAGGTACTTCAAATCCCATCATTCATGGCCCATCCTGCCCTCAACCACAGCAGGCTATAAAGTGGGCCATTGGGCCTCTGTGTGCCAAGTTTGGTCCTGATCCATCATTGCTGTGGGCCACAGTGACTGACTGTTCGAGGCCCTTTCCTTTCCCCTCTCTGCCTCCTAAGAATATTGGAATGTTGACAGTGGCCAATCAGAAACCATATGCAAATTATACCACAGTGGCAGCCAATCCCCTCTGTCTGCCGCCTAAGAATATTGGAATGCTGAGACTGGCCAATCAGAGACCATATGCAAATTCTACCACATTGGGAGCCAATCAGAAAACTGCCACATATCCACAACTCCGCATACATACATACAAACACTGACTTTTGTTATATTTATTTATAGATAGATAGATAGAAATATAGAAAGATAGAAAGATAGAAAGATAGATATCTGGGTTCCTTTCACGCCCAGCAATTATAACAGAAGGTTTAAGTGGCACGGCTGCATCTTACTGAATCTTGATATTTGTAGTTTTGTGAGCACTAGAGCTCTCTGATTGAGAATCTTAAATGTTCTGCCATGAGCTGCCGATCACAACGTTTCAAAGATGGAACCATTACAGTCAAAACAGCCTCACAGTGCTAATGTTTTATTTGTAGGCAATCTTCTGTGGTGGCCTCTCAGTCCCAGGGCTGTCTGGAGGAAACAGATTATCCAGATCCATTTCAATTCAGTTTGAGCCCCGATTGAGAGACAGAAATTGCTTTAGTCACCTAGATGGATGATTTATTCTGGGAACTAGACAGGGAGAGTGGGTTTCTGTTGGTTCTACTGGACCTCTTGGCAGCTTTTGATACCATCAACTACTGTATGTGTTGGGATTTGTAGAAATCCAAGTAAAGAAAAGAAATGAGTGTTTGGTTATTTGGGTATACTTATGAGTAAATGAGGTTTGTTACTTGAGTGTAAGAAGTCCAAGCCTGTGTAGTTTTACGGCTAGGTGCAAACTCTGAGTATAGCTAATTAACCAGGCCCACCTGGGCTAATTGGGTGGGTGGAGTCTTGGGGCTATAATTTCCCCATGTTGCTCATTGACTGTACTGCTCATGTTGGAGCAAGAAGAAGCTGAGTATGCTTCTGGGATTATGCTACTCATATTGGGCTTGTGGCTCATTTTAGAGCAGGGGTGGGCAAACTATGGCCCTGGGGCCGGATGCGGCCCTTTGGCCGATTCTACCTGGCCCTCCTAATGTTATATTACATTATAATTTATATATATATATATATATATATATATATACACACACACACACACACACATATATATACTATAATATAATAATTATATTAATACTAATAATATATGAATATTTCTTGATATATTAATATGTTAATATTAATTATGTGTAATATATAGTAAATATAGTAAGTAAATAAATAAATAATGTAGATTACCATGTAGTTCCGCCTTTAGGTGCGGCCCTCCATAATATTTATTGGCTCTCGTGTGGCCCCTTGGAACAAATAGTTGCCCACCCCTGTTTTAGAGCAAGGGAAGCCTGAGATATTCCTAGGAAAGAGCTGAAAGAAACAGCAATGTAAATCTGCTTCTGGGCTGGAGTAGCTGAAGGTGTTCCTGCCAATGCTGATGATGGGATGCTTAGTGAGAATTCTGAGATGCAAAGTGACCTTTCAGATGAGGCTTACTTTCCTGGGAAGAGTTCCCTTCCCAGGGCCCCCTTAGATGAGAATTCTTGTGTTCAGGACTCTGAAGGTCTTGATGTTGATAATGGGACACCTGGGAATTTTAAAGTGCTTACATTTAACCGCTGAGATAGCATTCAGGAATCTAGGCAGGCTGCCAGCCTGCGACATAGCAGTCAGTTTGCAAACCGAAACTGATTTGTCTTTATATTAGATGGCTAGAAAAATTGTCTTCAGTTTCCAGGTTTCGTTTAGAATACCATGCCAGATCTTGTCTTGTCTCCAAGTTCCTGATTTTGCCTAGGCCTCTGTGCATGTTTTGCTCCTATAGCTGCCTTGTATTATTCCTGGGATTTTCATCAAGCATTTTACCTTTGCCTTTGGATTTTGGGACTATATCTTTGCCTTTGGATTTTGGGGCTATTTGAACTGTGTGTATCACCTTGGATATATTCTACAAATTGACCCTTTTGTTGGACACTATATTTGTTTCAATAAAAGCCTATTTATTCAGAGACTGTCTGTTGTGTGTGTGACTAGGTGGGGTGCTCCTTGTCTGAAGTGCAACAGCATCTCTCTATAGATCTCAACAGACCGGGGGGGGGGGGGATGATTTAATGTCCTAGGATGCTTTCATCCCATCTAATGGATGGAATCCTATGCCGGCTGTCACATGACGTTGTATAACTTCTGACCGAGGCCCCACTCCTAACCGGTATGAAAGCGTTGCTGGATACTTCTCCACAACACACAAGGCTTCCTGTGTTGTGCATACTTCTGACCTTTTTGGGCGATGCTTCCCCCATATAATGGGGAAAGCAGCATTGCCCGGGAGCAGCGCATAGGGCGACAAGAGCTGGTGTGACGGTACCGGGGCAGGGGGGAGGTACTACCATGTGTGATAAGATTGCAAGTTACCTTGCTGGGATGGGACATGGGGCCACTCTTTGTATAATTACCCTTCCATTCCTTTCTTGAGGGATGAACACAGTAGAAGACTCTGGGGGATTTTCTGTTCAATCCCTTGGCCATTGGCCTGTGGGGTCCCTCAGGGTATTGCTCTGTCCCCCGCCCCCAGTGCCATTTAACATGCATATAAAACTGATGAGAGATGTTGTCCGGAGCTTTGAGGTTTGATGCCATAGGTATATGGATGGCACCCAACTTTATGACTTCTTTCCACCACCAGGCAAGGAAACAGTTTGGATCCTAAACTGATGCTTGGCATAAGTAACCGACTGGATCACGGCAAACAAAGTAATACTTTTTCAGAGAAGACAGAGGTGCTCCTGGGAAGTAGAAAGGTGGGTCAGGGAAAGGTTTCTGCTTGTTCTGAATGAGGTAGCACCAGGCCCTGATTAAACTCTTCAGCCACCCGAGGCCAAGACGCCCCGCGCCGCCCCCCCCGGGCGCAGAAAGCCACGCCCCCAGGGTGCAGAAAGCCACACCCCCAGACGGAAAGCCACGCCCCCTAGGGCGCTGCTGCGCATGTGCGGCAGCAGCCCTGGCCGTGCGGCTTCCGTCGCCTCCTCCTCCCGTAACCGGAAGAAGGGCCCGAGGAGGTGGACGGAAGCCACGCAGCACCGCCCCCACGGCTTCCATCCACCTCGCGCCTTCCTTTCGGTCGCGGGAGGAGGAGGAGGAGGAGGTGGTGGACGGAAGGCGCGCGGCACTGTGGGGCTTCCGTCCGCCACCTCCTCCACCTCCCGCGACCGAAAGGAGGGCGCGAAGAGGAGGGCGGGACTTCCCTTCCTCCTCCTCGTGCTTTCCTTTCGGTCGCGGGAGGAGGAGGAGGCGGTGGACAAAAGCCCCCACGGTGCTGCGCGCCTTCCATCCACCTCCTCCTCCTCCCGTGACCGAAAGGAAGGCGTGAGGAGGATGAAGGGAAGTCCCGCCCTCCTCCTCACCGCCTGGGCCGCCCCCTTGCAAAGGAAGGAGGCAGCCAGGAGGAGGAGGAAGGGAAGCCCGCTGGCAGGCATGCGTGCGCATGCTTGCATGCCTGCCGATGGGGCGGAGCGTCCCTTCTCCTCGCCGCCTCTTTCCTTTGCAAGGGGGCGGCCCAGGCGAGGGGCCTAGTCTGGCCTTATGGGTAATCCGGGCCTGGGTAGCACTCTGCCTGAAGACAAGGCTTGGATTTGCTTCTGGATTCAATTCTGAACCTGGAAGCCCTGGTTCCTGTGGTTGCTGGGAGTGCTTTTGGCACAGCCAGGTTTTTGATTTGGGGGCTGAGTTTGGTCCATTTCCCAGACTAGTTAAGAGGGTCTAGCCAAACTTGTTATGCCAATAACAGACCCAAAATGTGGGATATAATGAGCATGGTGAACTCAAATTAATCTGAAACATAGGATTTCAGTTGATTCTAATGTACCAGTAAGGTACCTGGACCACCCTGACCTTTTTGGTAAGGCTGAAGATCTTTCTGGCTCTGCCTGTGGGGTTTGAGAGTTAAGGTGTGAGGCTGCTCCATTCCCAGGAGTTAGAACTGGGACTGTTACAAATAACAGACCCAAAATGTGGGGCGCATCAGGTAAACTCAAATTAATCTGGATTACACTAGGATTTCAGAGTTGATTCTGAATTAATTAAGTACCTGGAAAGACCTTGACCTTAATGTAAAGTCCGGATCTTTCCGCGTGTGAGCCCCAGGCTTTGAGAGAGGTGTGAGGCCTGATTCCCAGGAGGAACTGGGATAAAATCTCCCAGTTCCTTCCAGGATTCAGGCAGGTCTGGAAGGGCCCTTAGTTACATTCCAGTTGGGTTACTAAAACATGCTCTATGCGTGGCTGCCAGGGGCATATCTTAGTGTAGGCGAAGTAAGCGGTCGCTTCCGGGCGCCACGTGGCCAAGGGCGCATCTGGCCGCGGCCGCCAGGTTCGGCGCATCATGCTGCGCCATTGCTGCGGGCGGCTGGCGTGTGGGCGGGAGGCTCCACCCCGGCCGCAAAATGTTCCCTGGCTTGTCCTTTTCGGCCTCTTGGGAGTACGTTTAGCAACTCCGTCCACCAGAAGTGCTCGGTCCCAATAACGCATGCGCGAAACTAGCTGTTTTTGCGCGCATGCACCACCATCACCAGGCTGAAGAGCCAGGGGACACCAAAAAAAGGTTTGCTTACTACTATTTTTTACCTTTGTCCAGTCCTGGTGGCTGCCTTTGAAGAATATTCAGCAATGTCATTTGATCCAAAAGACACACCCAGATTGCTAACTGGGTCGAACTACAGGGAACACACATTTCCTTTGTTGCAACAATTGCACTAGCTGCTGGTCTATTTCCGAGCACAATGCAAAGGGCTGGCTATGACCTTTCAAACTGTACATGGCTCAAGTCCAGTTCATTTCAAGAGCCATATGCTTCCTTACGAACCAGCCTGTGCTTTAAAATCTGCTGGGGACACCCTTCTCACTGTCCTACCACCCTCATATCTAGTGGGAACATGGGGTAAGGCCTTCTCAGTGGTGCCTTCAGGTTCCTGAATTCTCTTTCCAGAGAAGGTAGACTGGCATCCTCCCTCCCTTCTTTTCACAGACAAGTGAAGACTTTGCTATTCCTCCAAGCTAGTCTGGAGATTTGGATTAGAATGTTTTAAATTTTTAATCAGTTCCCTGCAGCAATCAAAAGTCTAATGGTGGCAGCGTACGTCTTGAAGAAATCATATCTTCAGTATTACCTCAGTGCACAGTCCTGAATGCAAGTCCAGAGCACTCTTGCCTAAGATACCTCTAGTAGGCCAAAGGCTTAATATTACTTATCAGGCTGGTGGTGACCAGTGGTCTTTTAAGAGGGTTTCTGGCCAGAATATTATTCCAGCATTATCACAGTTTTGATATTGGGGGTTTCAAATAACACCCCCGATTAAGCCTCAATTTCTTTAAAATTTGGTGGCAGCGGTTGGATAGATTAGGAAAGGTCCACCCTGCCCCAATAAACGTTGTTTATTCAAAAGGTTGAAAGATTGATTCAGGACGATCGTCGTATCACTCAGAGAGCAATTTCAAGTATAATCAGCATTTCTGTTCCCGATAATGAAAGAAGATCTGCGGGGACATCATAATGCTTCTGATGAAGACGTTGAGAGAACTGTGAGACGCTGGTTGCGGAAACAGGGTGTCGACTTCTTCCATGATGGCTTCAGAAAACTAGTTCATGCAGAAATGTATCCAATTGTCTGGTGATCATGTGGAAAAGTGAATAGTGGTAGTTAAAGAGCACATTCTAAGGATTATTTCTGCATTTGCTTTATTAAAACGTTCCCATCCAAACCCAAGTAATGAAGGTGGAGGCATTACTTTTCATTCAACCTGCATAGATTCATCTGGATCCTTTGGTGACTGTAAATTTATTTATTTACTAGCTTGGGGACCCGGCCCTGCCCGGGTTATTTGTGAAGCGCAGCAGGATGTAGATTGGGTCATGGGGGCTCTGTGTGCCAAGTTTGGTCTTGATCCATCATTATTGGGAGTTGCAGTGGTATCATGAAATTACTGAAGGTAGTGCAAGTCCCATCATCTCTGCCCCCCCTATTGGTGAATGGATGAGGATGCATTGTTTTTCGGAAGTGAGTGAAGGTACTTCAAGTCCCATCATCTGTGGTCCGTCTCACAGTAAACTGCACCAGGCTGTAGAGTGGGTCATGAGGGCTCTGTGTGGCAAGTTTGGTGTTGATCAATCATAGGATTAGGTTTGTAGCAGTCTTGGAAAGTGAGGGAAGGTACTGCAAGACCCATCATCCATGTTCTGTCCCCTCCAAACTTCAGTAGGATGTGGACTGGGTCACTGGGGCTCTGTGTGCCAAGTGTGGTCTTTATCAGTGTTTGTTGGGGCCACAGTGGTCTGTGGGAACAGAGGGGTGTAAAAGTACTACAAATCCCATCATCCATTGTCAGTCCTCCCCGAACCTCACCAGGACGTGAAGGCAGTCATGGGGGTTATGTGTGCCAAGTTTAGTCTCGATCAGTGATTGGATGAGGGTTGCAGCGGACTTGGGAAGTGAGTAGAGGCACTTCAAGTCCCATCATCCATGGTCCACCCTCCTCCGAACTGCACCAGGACGTAGAGTGGGTCATGGGGGCTGTGTGTGCTGAGTGTGGTCTGTATTGGTCCTTTTGGTGGCCTCAGTGGTCTGTGGGAACCAAAGTACTACAAATCCCATAATCCGTGGGACATGTCCCCTGACCCACGCCAGGACGTAAAGGGGGTTAGGGGCTCTGTGTACCAAGTTTGGTGCAGGTCCATCACCCGCGCTGGTCGCTGTGGCCTGTGAAAGTGGTTGCCACATATCCGCCCTGGCCTGTGAAAGTGGCTGCCACATATCCGCCCTGGCCTGTGAAAGTGGCTGCCACATATCCGCCCTGGCCTGTGAAAGTGTCTGCCACATATCCACCCTGGCCTGTGAAAGTGGCTGCCACATATCCGCCCTGGCCTGAAAGTGGCTGCTTCCGCCCTTCTGCCCTCCGCCCTCCATACACACATACACACATACAAACATTCCGTTTTAAAGGTATACAGATAACATAGGGGACAATACTAAACCCTGCGGGACCCCACAGTACAATCAAATCTATCCTGACAGGTGGCCATTCAACACTCTGAGGCAGCATATTCCACTGCTGAACATCTCTTACAATTATGAAGTTTTGTCATATCAGAAACATTTTTTTCTCACAGTGTTATTCAGATGTTAAAAAGGGGGTTAATCTGAGCACATGAGCAGAGCTGGCAGGTGTGTCTCTCAGTTATTCATGAAGGCTCTCTGAATGATCCAGAACCTTGAAAATAATGAGAGATTCTGATTGTTTAGCGGGCCTCCAAAGAGTGTCACTCATTTTCAGACTATTTGTTTGCAATGAAAACTGTTTAGTTTGAACTTTAATGCCATTTTAATGCAATTGATTGCTATAGCAGTTTAGACCTTTGCTTATCGCCATGAATAAGCAATAATATTGCCTTATATTTTCATTGACAAAGGCTGGGAGAGGGTAGGAAAAATGTGAGTATGCTTTTTGCTGGTTGTTGCTGTTACGTTCTGCCCTTTCTTTAGTGGGAGAATCCCAAGATGCAATCAATTAAATTGTCTGGATTCTTTGGCTGGAAATTGGAATGTGAAGCTTAATAGATCAAAATGGATCTGTTTGTCAGGAATTTGGGCAAAAGATTAGTATAGAGATGGTTGAGATCTGTTCCTTGTCTTGAAGAATTTTCCAATCTGCTTCTTGTCATCTTCCAAATCTGGTTTGTGTTTGTTTTCTGTGGGTCACTAAGGTGCCGGGTTTATTAAAATGCCAAAGCTGGAAAATGCTGGCGTTACATGCTTACATATCCACAATATAAAGATGGGAAATGGGCTAATGTTAAACACAGAAGAAGGGGGTGTCTGCTCTACTCAAACTGCAAACAAACACGAAGGACAAACTCCATATCAGCAAATGTAACTATGAATCAATATATATTCAACATATAAATATTTAGAAATACAAACTTATCATTATGACTCACTGCGTTCTTCCAAAGATATTATAACATGTACTGATGATGGTGGAAAGTCTGGATTATATTGGGCACCGGGAATGTGGCGCAGCTGGCTAAGTGTCAGCTGCATAAGATCTCTCTGACCAGTAGGTCATGAGTTCGAGGTCTGCCCGGGTCAAGGTGGGTGCTCCACCTTTAAGTGTAGCCTGCTGTCGACCTTTGCAGCCCGAAAGACAGCTGCATCTGTCAAGTAGGAGATAAAGGTACCACATTAAGTGAGGAGGCAAATTTTGACTGAATTATGAGGCCATTAAAGAACTCCAGGAACGCTGAGGAATGCGGAAGGAACAACCAGGGGCGCTGGAAACGCTGAGAGGAGAGGAGTGCATCAGCTCCCCCTGCTGGCCAGAGTTTGCCTCTGCTTGTCTATATGTGTGTATGTGGAAACGGCAGGGATCGTCTGCTAAGTATGCGTATCTGTAATCCGCTCTGAGTCCCCTTCGGGGTGAGAAGAACGGAATATAAATAAAGTAAGTAAATAAATAAATAATATTAAGTAATTTCAAACTGGAGGGGTTTAACTCAGATGCAACTGTACCAAAATGATGCTCTAAATAAATAAATAAATAAATAATAAACTCACTATGCCACTGGCATTACATTATTTGATGTAATGTATCATTTCCTGTTGTAGCTTTTATAATAATAATAATAATAATAATAATAATCTTTATTTGTACCCCGCACCCATCTCCCCAGTGGGGACTCAGGGCGACTCACATGAGGCCAAGGCCAAACAGCAAATTACAACAAAATAAAATCAAGGACATCAACAATAAACACAATAAAAATACATACCGTATTTTTCGGACCATAAGACGCAGTTTTTCCTCCCAAAGTAGGAAGAAAAATAAGCTGCGTCTTATGGAGCCGAATACACTAACATGGAGGGGCTGGAGCAGAGGGGGCCGCGTGTGCCTCTATATTCGCGCCCCTCCGGCGGCTCCCTGCGGCTCCTCGCATGCCCATACTCTCGCCGCCGTGTCGCTGCAGCCAGCCCCGGCGGCGCGGAGGAACGGGGCGGAAGAGGGGACTCATGGGGCGGGCTCGCCACTCACGGACCCGAGGAGGAGGGAGGCCACGAGGCGGCCCCCATGGCGGCGCGCGGCAGCCGTAGCAGCAGCCGCAGCAGCAGCAGCAGAGGAAGGGCCCGGCCAGAGGCGCTTCTTCCTGACGTCAGGAAGAAGCGCCTCTGCCGAGGAAGGAAGGGAGCGGCCAGCGCGCTGTAAGGAGGCCCAAAGAGAGGCCGCAGGGAGGAGGGAAGGAGGAAGAGTTCCCTCCCTCCCTCCGGCCTCTTTCCGGCATTGTTACAGCGTGCGGCCGCCTCCCCTTCCTCCTCATCAGAGGCGCGACAAAGTGACGTCAGGAAGAAGCGCCTCTAACGAGGAGGAGGGCCTCGCCAGCCGCGCGCTGTAAGAACGCTGTAAGCGCGCGGCCGCCTCCCCTTCCTCCTCGTCAGAGGCGCGACGAAGTGACGTCAGGAAGAAGTGCCTCTGACGAGGAGGAGGGCCTCGCCGGCCGCGCGCGTACAGCGTTCGTACAGCACGCGGCTGGCGAGGCCCTCCACCGCGTCAGAGGCGCATCTTCCAGACGGCACATCGTCGCGCCGCGGACGAGGAGGAAGGGAGCGCCGCCGCTATGAACGCCTGGAAAAGAGGCCGGAGGGAGGGAGGAACTCTTCCTCCTTCCCTCCCTCCCTGCGGCCTCTCTTTCGGGCCTCCTTACAGCCGCGCCGCTCCCCTTCCTCCTCGGCAGAGGCGCATCTTCCTGACGTCACGAAGATGCGCTCTGGCTTCGGGCCCTTCCTCTGCTGCTGCTGCTGGCTGCTGCTACGGCTGCCGCTGCGTCGCCGTGGGCCGCCTCGTGGCCTCCCCCTCCTCCTCGGGTCCGTGAGTGGCGAGCCCGCCCCACGAGTCCCCTCTTCCGCCCCGTTCCTCCGCGCCGCCGGCTGGCTGCAGCGACACGGGCGGCGAGTATGGGCATGCGGGAGCCGCTGAGCCGCGGAGGCGCGAATATAGCGTAAGTACATCGCGGCCCCCTCTGCTCCAGCGCCTCCCCCTCCATGTTAGTGTAACCAGCCCCCAATTTTTCCCCCAATTTTCCACCTCAAAATCAAGGTGCGTCTTATCAGCAGGTGCGCCTTATGGTGCAAAAATACATACATATAAATAAAAACAGTACATAACTAGCTATCTAAAAATCACAAGGACAGGGCGGTTCACAGGCACAAATATAAAGTATATATTTTGCAATAAAATAATATTGTTAGCTTAAATGTGACCTAAAATATCACACCGTATTTCCCCCTTCCGAGTTCTTTAGCCCAGTGTTTCCCAACCAGTGTGCCATGGCACACTAGTGTGCCGTGAGCGATCATCAGGTGTGCCGTGGGAAATTGGAACCTCCAATACCCTTTCTTCCCCCTCCTGCGAAACACTTTTTTTTCTCCACTCGGGCTCCCTTCTTCCCAGCCTTGCTCTGCTTGCTTTGCTCATGCTGCCGCTTCTGCGGGAGGGGGGAAGACGGGACACATGCGGACGCTAATGCGCAGACTCGCCCCATGTCTTCCTCCCTCCCCTCCACTGTGCTCTCTGGATATAGGTGAACTAAAACTCCAAAACTCAAGGTCAATGCCCACCAAACCCTTATAGTATTTTCTCTTGGTTATGGTAGTTCTGTGTGGGAAGCTTGATTCCATTCCATCATTGGTGGAGTTCAGAATGCTCTGTGATTGCAGGTGAACTATAACTCCCAGCTGTTGAGCAAGACCTTCGTGTGTGTCTTTCTGCCATTCCTCCCAGGATATCTATGTTGTGTTCATCGAAACAGGCCCAGGTTTCACACTGAGTGTATAAATACATTTAAAAACATATTAACTATTTGTATGACTGTGTTAGAGTGTTATTTTGTGTCATTTTGGTTGGTGGTGTGCCCCAGGATTTTGTAAATGTAAAAAATGTGCCGCGGCTCAAAAAAGGTTGAAGAACACTGCATTAGCCATTTAAGTTCTGGAGTCTTTTCTTTTACATATGCAACAGAATGCCGGTGGATGGACAATAGATTGATAGATAGATATCTTCTGTGCATTTCCTCATGAAGTGTTTGTGCTTTGGGGATGCTTGAGGCTTTTTCCCAGTTAAGAGAAGAAAAACTCTTCATGTTTAGGCAATTCTGTCCTTTTTGCCATCTTGTTGTAAATTGGTATGTCAAGTTACTAGAATCAGCTTTGTCATGTGTGAAAATAGTTTTGAGGACCTTCTAAATGTGGGGATTTTAAGGACAGCTGGTTAATACTTCCACAGTTTTATAAGCATTGTGTCACCTTTTGTGTTGGTCCAAAGTTTGGAAAAAATATTCTGCAGATTTTCAAAGTAAACTCACTTCAAATGGGAAAAACTCCTTGTGAAGTATACCATTTGGCTAGCACTTGACCATACACGCCTTTTCACATTCATCTGAACAGTTTTTGTGACTGGATTTTATATATGTGGTTTTTATTCATTCGTCCAGGGGAAGATAAAACTCATATTGAAAGGACTGTTTATCTTCCATTTAGCTGTGAGAGGAGGATAGCACTATGGCTGAAGGAAGCAATGAGATATGAACTTGAATTGCTGAAATGGATGTATCTAATGCTAGTTGTGTATTTATCCTTATGCTGTGAGCAAAAATAATTTGAGAGTACTCTTTAGCCACTTCCAGATGCCAAAATCTGGGTTTTAAATGGTGGCTGTATATGAGCACATTAGGCGTGGCCAATCCATGGTTTTAAATGGTTCTAAAGTACTTAGAAAACTAAAGTTCTGTGGGTGAAGACTAGGTGGCACTGGTGCTTTGCTTCTACAGTGTTGCTAAAGTTCTGGTGGTGAACACTAGGTGGCGCTGGTGCTTTGCTTCTACAGTGTTGCTAAAGTTCTGGTGGTGAACACTAGGTGGCGCTGGTGCTTTGCTTCTACAGTGTTGCTCAAGTTCTGGTGGTGAACACTAGGTGGCGGTGGTGCTTTGCTTCTACAGTGTTGCTAAAGTTCTGGTGGTGAACACTAGGTGGCGGTGGTGCTTTGCTTCTACAGTGTTGCTAAAGTTCTGGTGGTGAACACTAGGTGGCGGTGGTGCTTTGCTTCTACAGTGTTGCTAAAGTTCTGGTGGTGAACACTAGGTGGCGGTGGTGCTTTGCTTCTACAGTGTTGCTAAAGTTCTGGTGGTGAACACTAGGTGGCGGTGGTGCTTTGCTTCTACAATGTTGCTAAAGTTCTGGTGGTGAACACTAGGTGGCGCTGGTGCTTTGCTTCTACAGTGTTGCTCAAGTTCTGGTGGTGAACACTAGGTGGCGGTGGTGCTTTGCTTCTACAGTGTTGCTAAAGTTCTGGTGGTGAACACTAGGTGGCGGTGGTGCTTTGCTTCTACAGTGTTGCTAAAGTTCTGGTGGTGAACACTAGGTGGCGGTGGTGCTTTGCTTCTACAGTGTTGCTAAAGTTCTGGTGGTGAACACTAGGTGGCGGTGGTGCTTTGCTTCTACAGTGTTGCTAAAGTTCTGGTGGTGAACACTAGGTGGCGGTGGTGCTTTGCTTCTACAGTGTTGCTAAAGTTCTGGTGGTGAACACTAGGTGGCGGTGGTGCTTTGCTTCTACAGTGTTGCTAAAGTTCTGGTGGTGAACACTAGGTGGCGGTGGTGCTTTGCTTCTACAGTGTTGCTAAAGTTCTGGTGGTGAACACTAGGTGGCGGTGGTGCTTTGCTTCTACAGTGTTGCTAAAGTTCTGGTGGTGAACACTAGGTGGCGGTGGTGCTTTGCTTCTATAGTATTGCTAAAGTTCTGGTGGTGAACACTAGGTGGCGGTGGTGCTTTGCTTCTACAGTGTTGCTAAAGTTCTGGTGGTGAACATTTCAGAACTCGAACAAAACTTTCAAAATTTCATCATAAATGACAGTTCCTAATTGGGTCTGAATTAAAAATCGCCAATAATGAAATAATAATGAAATTTTGAAAGTTTTGTTAGAGTTCTTAAATGTTCACCACCACAACTTTAGCAACACTATAGAAGCAAAGTACCTAGTGTTCACCACCAGAACTTTAGTTTTGTAAGTACTTTAGAACCATGATTGCCCAGGCCTACTAAGGAAGACTTCAGTTATTAGAACTATATATATATATATATATATATATATATATATATATATATATATATATAAAAAATAACACTAGCTGTACCCGGCTCGCGTTGCTGTGCCCTATTTAGGAGATGCGAGAAAGTCTGAGTATGTAAGGGTTGGAATTGATGTTAGTTATGGTCTTGGTGGGGTCATGGCTGTGTCGTTGTGGGTTGTTCTGGTGGGTGGGATGTTGAAGTCCTGGGGAGTTGTTGGTGTGTGGTGCTGCTGGCGTTCTGCAGAGCTTGTGGATATACAATGTTTTTTGTCTTTCCGTCTGCTGTGTTGATGTAGAGGTTGATGCTTGTGTGGGTGGGGTACTTTGGAAGGGAGTGGAGGTACTTGAAATCCCATCATCCGTGGTGTGCCCTCCTCTAAACTGCAGTTGGATGGAGTGTGGGTCATGGGGGCACTGTGTGCCAAGTTGGGTCTTTATCGGTCTTATTTCTGGGCCACAGTGGTCTGTGGGGAATGAAGGGTTTGAAAGTACTACCAATCCCATAATCCATGGAGGTACATGAAATCCTATCATCCATGGTCCACCCTCCTCCAAACTGCAGTAGAATGTAGCGTGGGTCATAGGGGCTCTGTGTGCCAAGGTAGGTTACTGTAAATTCAGGCCATACACAATGTCCCATGAGCTGAGGCCTATTCAGGAAAATCAAGTTAATGAAGCCTTACTGTCAATTCAGGCCATACACAATGTCCCATGAGCTGAGGCCTAGTTGGGAAAATCAAGTTGATGAAGCCTTACTGTCAATTCAGAGCGTAAACAGCATCCCATTAAGTGAGGCCTAGTCAGGGAAATCAAGTTAATGAAGCCTTACTGTCAATTTTGGGCGTGGGCTGTGATTTGTAGGGGTTTAAATTTTCTGTGGGAAGTGAATTGGGTGTTTGTGTTGGCAACTGCCTCAGGCCTTTGCCTTATCCTCCTCTGCCAGTTTATTATGGGTCGGAATGTTCATGTTGGCTGGCCAATAGAGGCGCTATGCAAATACTCCCTCAATGGCAGCCAATCATGTTGTCAGAATGTAGAGGCCGGGATATTCATTGGCAGCCGCGGAGGACGCTGGGAAATGTAGGTTTTTTTGTATCGTTGTTTTGGGGGCCTTCTAGGTTTTTGGGGGGAAAGTTTATTTGCTAAAAACCTACCTTGCCTGAGGCCTATTTTTGTTGCCAAGTTTGGTGTCTCTGCCTTGTAAGGTGAAGTTGCTAGCTATCAGTGGCGAAGTCTTCACAATGTGTTATTTGTCTCTTGCAGCAAATCATCATAGATTTACCTCTAGCGTCATTTAGTCACCTCCCTTTTAATCTGGTAACTTCCGCATTTTAGGTGCTGTGATGAAGGAGCCTTCGAATCCCACATTTGTCTTGACTGGAGTAAACATGAATAAGAGCAGGCTAGCCAGCTTTTTCACTGGCCTTGAGTTCAGCTTTTGAGGAAGCGTGTGTTCCAATACCTTATCCCAGTGTTTCCCAACCTTTTTTGAGCCGTGGCACACTTTTTACATTTGCAAAATCCTGGGGCACACCACCAACCAAAATGACACAAAATGACACTCTAACACAGTAATACATATAGTTAATATGTTTTTGAATGTATTTATACACTCAGTGTGAAACTTGGGCCTGTTTCGATGATCTCCTGGCAGGAATGGCAGAAAGACACACACGAAGGTCTTGCTCACCAGCTGGGAGTTATAGTTCACCCGCAATCAAAGAGCATTCTGAACTCCACCAATGATGGAATGGAATCAAACTTCCCACACAGAACTCCCATAACCAAGAGAAAATACTATAAGAGTTTGGTGGGCATTGACCTTGAGTTTTGGCCCCCCCACCAAGTTCACCTATATCCAGAGAGCACTGGACTCAAACAATGTTGGATCAGGATCAAACTTGGCATGAATACTCAATATGCCCAAATGTGAACACAGATGGAGTTTGGGAAAAATAGACCTTGACATTTGGGAGTTACAGTTTGTGGGATTTATAGTTGACACACAATCAAAGAGCAACCTGAACTCTTGCAACAATGGAATTGAACCAAACTTGGCATATTGAACTCTCAATTTCCCATGGCACACCTGATGATCGCTCACGGCACACTAGTGTGCCACGGCATACTGGTTGAGAAACACTGCCTTATCCCCTTAGCTCCTGAATTTGCAAAATAAATCATATTGGTGACTTTTCTTAAGTCATCAATTGATGTCTGGAAACTCTAGTAGTACTATCATGTAAAGTAAGAGTAGAGCACAAGTTAAAAAAAGGAAAAGAAATAAGTCAGTGAACTTAACATTTGGCTGCAGCCTTGGGAAAATGTTAGTAGTGAAAGTCCTTTGTGCAACTGAAATGAAACCTGAGAAGTTTAAGAAGCTCTTGCACAAGGTAGCTTTGTGCTAACAACGGGAGATTATGAAGAGAATGGAGCGATCCGTGTGATAGGGATGCAAGTTATTGGTTACCCACTCCTTCAAGCCTTTTCTCCTTGAAATGTCATAGGGAGAAAGAGAATGTGGAAGATTGCAAGCAGCTTCCTCCTATATCTGGCATCAAAGTAATGTGGGAAGATGTCAGAAACAAAGCTTAAGAAGGAGGTATCGCATGCCCACTTGCTGGGGTTTAGAAAGATTTTGTGGTGATACTGGTTTTGATACTGATATTTGCCTAAGTGGATGTCAGAAGCCGGGGATTAGGTGCGGCGAGGGTGAGGTCTGAAGGCCCCCTTTCTTTTTCTCTTAATCTAACAAAGTACATACAGTACGTTCTCAAAATTGCTCAAAGCAGTCAAAGAACTTCTTAAAGCACAGCTTGGAAGCGGAGTCCACATCTTGACATTAAGTTTAATATGCTTTTTCCAGTATGCACGTCAATTTGCATGTGTTCAAGCCTCAGAGTTTGGGTTACATGAGCTGACCAAACCGAATCCAAACTTCAACTCTTGGGGCCCTTCCACACAGGCCCAAAACCCGTGATGTGCTGGAGTAAACTGAAATTTCCCAGTTTACTCTGGAATTTAAAAAAACACCTCAACAGATCCGGACACTACTGGTATACCCAGTTCTGTTCTCTAGCCTAGTGTTTCCCAACCAGTGTGCCGTTGTAGCGGATATCTGGAGTCCCAAAACTCCCAGGCAAATACCTCTGACTCTCAGGCGGCGACTTTCGTGCGGGCACAGGAACGAACGACGCAACAATTTGATACTGGTCCAAATGAAGCCAACTTTATTTGCAAAACATCAGCTGACGGAGTCTGCCTAGCATAAAGGCTGCTAATATGGCAGAGCCCCGAACAAACGCCAACACTCAGGTTTTATACATTCAATGGCGACAGTCCCCTGATCCCGCCCATCTTCACAACTTGCAATAGGCTGGCACCCATGAACCCATTTCTTTTACCCAATTAAACAAAGCATTGTTCAGCACTACATTCTTATTTGCTAGTAAACTGTGGCGCAGTATTAATTTCTCATTCTCACGGTATGCTATCGGCCATATGGGCAAGATGTTCTCAGATCGCAACATTTCTACGGCCATTCCCTGTGCCAGCCAACAGGAACAGCTTCATTTGCCCATGCGCGGTTTCTAACCATTCAGTTACAATGTAAACAACGCAGCATGGTAGACTATGGGCCAATCAGGCCGCTTTTTATCTAGAGGCACATGATGTTCTTCTGGCAAATCACTGCTTGTGCCTTTCTGCCAATCAGAGCTGATTATTCCCGTCATGGCTTTTGGCAAACTGCCTCGCTATTCTAAGGCCAGCTATACTAAAACCTTTGCTGTGCATCACTCTCTCCTGACGGTACTTCTGCTAAAAGCATCAATTCCGCTTTACCGTGGCACACCAGTGTGCCATGAGCCAGTGTTTCTCAACCTTTTTTGAGCCGAGGCACACTTTTGACATTTAAAAAATCCCGGGGCACACCACCAACCAAAATGAAACAAAATGACACTCTAACACAGTAACACATATAGTTAATATGTTTTTAAAAGTATACACTCGGTGTGAAACCTGGGCCTGTTTCAATGAACACAACATAGATATCCTGGCAGAAATCAAAGAGCTTTTGCTAAAGGCTTTCATGGCCAGAATCACCAGGTTGCTGTGAGGTTTTCAGGCTGTATGGCCATGTTCCAGAAGCATTCTCTCCTGACATTTCAGTCACAGCTATGACAGGCATCCTCAGAGGTAGTGAGCTGTTAGAAACTAGGCAAGTGACGTGTATATATCTGTGGAATAATGTCCAGAGTGGAAGAAAGAACTCTTGCCTGCTTTAGGCAAGTGCAAATGTTGCAAATGGCCATGTTGATTAGCATTTAATGGCCTTGCAACTTCAAAGTCGCTGCCTGGGGGAAGGGCTCCTCCTGGCCCCCTCGCCTGTCCCCACTTTGGGAAGGGCGCGGGGGACAGGCGGAGACGCTCCTGAGGCAGCGAGGACCTTGCTGCCTTGGGGAAGTGCACCTCCTGCCCCCTCGCCCGTCCCCACTTTGGGAAGGGCGCGGGGGACAGGCGGAGACGCCTCCCTGAGGCAGGGAGGACCTTGCTGCCTTGGGGAAGTGCACCTCCTGGCCCCCTCGCCCGTCCCCAATTTGGGAAGGGCGCGGGGGACAGGCGGAGACGCCTCCCTGAGGCAGCGAGGACCTTGCTGCCTTGGGGAAGTGCACCTCCTGGCCCCCTCGCCCGTCCCCAATTTGAGAAGGGCGCGGGGGACAGGTGGAGACGCCTCCCTGAGGCAGCGAGGACCTTGCTGCCTTGGGAAGTGCACCTCCTGGCCCCCTCGCCCGTCCCCAATTTGGGAAGGGAGCCCGGGACAGGTGGAGACGCCTCCCGCAGGCCTCGATGGCTCGCGAGGGAAGCTTTTCGCCCGGCTCTCGCATCCTTCCGACTTCGGAAGGGCACGAGGGCCAGGCGGAAAAGCCTCCCCCAGCCCGGCGCCCTCCTGCTCCTCCAACCCTCTCCTCTCTCACACACACAAGACCTCAGAGCCCGCTTCACCCGGTAGGCCCAGATCCACCTCCGCCCGCTTGGCCTCCTCCTCCTCCTCCAAGCAGCAGCAGGAGGGGGAAGAAAGGCGGGGGGAGAGGACATTTTCGCGGCACACCACATGCTCTCGCACGGCACACTGGTGTGCCGCGTCACACAGGTTGACAATGACTGCCATGAGCGATCATCAGGTGTGCCATGGGAAATTGGAACCTCCAATCCCCTTTCTTCCCCCTCCTGCCGAACACTTTTTTCTTCTCCACTCGGGCTCCCTTCTTCCCAGCCTCACTTTGCTCGCTTTGCCTCGCTTTGCTCTGGGGCGAGTCTGCGCAGTAGCGCCCGCACGGGTCACGTCTTCCTCCCTCCCCCTCCCCTCCTGAACACGCTCACGCTGCCCCCTCAGATCAAAATGGCGGCAGAAGCGGCAGTGTAGAAGAAAAAGTAAGTGTTCGGCAGGAGGGGGAAGAAAGGGCGCGAAGGGGAAGGGGGAGGAAGAGGTCTCTGTCGAAAGCTGGCATGGGCAAACTTGGACCTTCCAGGTGTTTTGGACTCCAACTCCCACCATTCCTAGCAGCCTCAGGCCTTTTTCCTCCCCCCCCAGTCACTTAAGCAGGAAAGGGCCTCAGGCTGTTAGGAATGGTGGGAGTTGAAGTCCAAAGCACCCAGAGGGCCAAGTTTGTCCATGCCAGCTTTAGGGACCTTAAAGTGTTGAGCCTCCTTCCAACATTGTGATTCTGGATAGAAAACAAACAACAACATAACATAACATTGTTTGAGTCCACAGTGCTCTCTGGGTGTAGGTGAACTACAACTTCCAAACTCAAGGTCAATTCCCAAGCAAACCCTTTCAGTACTTTCTGTTGGCAATGAGAGTTCAATATGCCAAGTTTGGTTCAATTCCATTGTTGCAAGAGTTCAGGATGGTCTTTGATTGTGTGTTAACTATAAATCCCAGAAACTGTAACTCCCAAATGTCAAGGTCTATTTTCCCCAAACTCCATCTGTGTTCACATTTGGGCATATTGAGTATTCATGCCAAGTTTGGTCCTGATCCAACATTGTTTCAGTCCACAGTGCTCTCTGGATATAGGTGAACTGCTCCTGTCAACAGGCATCTGTCAGTTGACTCCTGTCAAAATTTGAACAAGCTGCGTCATTTAGTTCGTGTTTGACAACCATTGATAGCAGACTACCACGTGATTTGAGGAGAAAATGGAAAAAGTGAATTTTGATACAATATAATACTACTAATGATATTGTGATATTATAATTGTATATTTGTTTTACATGCAATATTGCTAATGCTATTGCGATATAATGTTATCGTGCAATGTGATGTGTAGTACTGATATTGTGCTATGGCAGTAACGTAGTTTGTTGTATTTCCAATTTGCTGTAAACCGCCCTGAGTCCCCTTCGGGGTTGAGAAGGACGGCATATAAATATTGTGAAATAAATAAATAAATAAACAAATACATGTCAAACTTCATTATATGGCAGTGTAGATAAGGCCTGAATGAAATGACATGTATAGTGGCATGAAAAACAAAACTATAAAAATAAAATGTCCGGGAGAAGAACTAAAGCTGCAGTCTTTAGGATTATTGACAGATCATTGGATTTTACTTCTGAACATATGTATAAAGGTTTGCACTGTAAGTATATTTATTTTATTTTATTATTATTTATTATTTCAGGATTTTACCCCGCTCTTCTCAACCCCCGAGGGGGGACTCAGAGCGGCTTACAGCAGGCACAATTCGATGCCACATCAACAGCGTAAAACCCCAAACCCCACAACCCATTAAACATTAAGGCATTAAAATACAATCCCTCAACACATCTACAATCATTCCAATTAAAACAGTATTCAACCCTAGAAACATTGACCCTCTTCCTCCCTCCCATTAAAATTCCGTCTCACATGCTGCCTAGTGCTGGTGAGGGAATGCCTGATCCCAGAGCCAGGATTTCACCTTCTTCCTGAATGTCAGGAGGGATGAGGTGGACCGTATCTCCGTAGGGAGCGCATTCCACAGGCGGGGGGCCACCACCGAGAAGGCCCTGTCCCTCGTCCCCACCAACCGCATCTGAGAGGTCGGCGGGAGCGAGAGCAGGGCCTCCCCGGATGATCTTAGGTTACGGGATCAAGTGTTTAGGGTTGTGTTCCGTCTTCCAGACACCTGTTTTGTGTTGCTCCCAGTTCTGGATGGCAGCTTCCTTTTGCATTTTCCTTTAGGGTTGCCATAGACCCACTGGCACCCTGTTAGTTAATCCTTTACAGGTTTTCAGCCAGTTTTGCAAAGCTTGCTGCTGGAGCCTTGCAAAATGTATCCCTTTGGTTTGGGGCCCGCCCCTTTTTTCCCTGGGGATGAGTTCTCCATTTTGAGATCTCTCTTTAGTCCTTCTCGGGCAGGAGAAGAGCTCAGATGTGCTTGGCCAGTCAGGCTAGCTGTGTATAGGCCACCGTAAGTACTGAATGAACGACCAATTGCTTGACCGCTGGAGTTAGATAAGCTAATGATACCCTGCTGTGATTAGCACTGCTTGTTGTATATTGTAGTTATCTAACTGCCATTCCAGCACCGGTTCGCCTTTGAACTGGCTCTAGGCATAGATAGGGAAGGCATAGTTCCTTCTATTCAGTAACCTAGGGTCAGGGTGAGGAATATCTTTGGATTTCCTTACCATTTGGAGGGAGCAAAGGGAGACTTCGTAGTCTTAGTCAGCAACCCAGTGAATTTTCATCTTACCCTCGTTTTGTATTGTTGCAACCGTTAAGCTCTGTGCCAAGTCCTTCAAAGACTTTGTAGCTGAATAAACTATTTGTTCTTCAACTTCGACCTGGAGTGGTTTTTGGGTTGCTGGACCCCTGAGCTTCTCAAGTAGGCACCCTGCAGTCCACCAGGCTTATAGGAAGCACATCACAGCTTATTTTCAAAGGCGCCTGGTGCGACGACATAGATTGCATTGACAATATTCACTATATTTAGAGGCAGGCATAACAGGGTACATCTTATGTTTTATTTCTACAATCAACAGGCATAAATGCTTCCTAGCATGAGCTTGTTCTCCCGGATGTATGTGCCTGCTCATGGCTGGATTGTGGCTCCAGCTTGTTGTGAATCCACAGAGACTGACATTATATTCCTGCAAGACAAATGCTTGCATTTTCTATTCACACACTTAACCAATTGTCTCTCTGCTTCCAGTTGTTTGCATCAATATCGAAGAAAGGGATGTTATAAGAGGCTGGTGCCTGAGTAAGTCTTTAGGCTACCCCTCCATCAACTCTCGCAGAAAGTATGTCAATCCGAAATAGAATAAAATGCAAAAAAGCATAAGGAAAACATTATAGTTCAGTGATGATCATTTTGCCCTTTTCAGTTCAGAGCCTGATGTACCCTTTGACCTTTTTGCTATGAGCCGCCTTCATGCCACGCTCCTGAAGTTTATCTTGATAATTTGGTTAACTGGTTGGGAACAATAGCAACTTGTATAATTCTCTGGCAACAAGCAAGATATTGTTTCTTCTAAGGCCGTGTTGAAATGTGAAAACAAGTAGGAGAAATGGTAGGCTGTATTGACATTTCTTCTCCCGATGGAATGTGTCTGCTTGAGTGGATTAGGGTTCCAAGAGTGTGGTTTTGTTTGAATTGGCCGGGGTTAAAGAGCCGCTTTTAAATAATGGTCCTTTGATCCTGAGACATTTAAGTCCTTCTAAATAATCATGATCTTCAAGACGGATATTGAGGTGGCCTTTCCGATGCCAAGTCCAATTTTGCTCCCCTGCCATGATATAACCATGATACCCTGGAACGGCTTTTCTGACTGCTTTTCTGTTGTCCATCAGACAGGAAAAGGATAAGAGTGAAGGGCTGTGCCTCAAAGGGTCTGAACTTCGAGTACTCTATAATGAAACTCTCTATTCTGCTGTTTTTATATGGACTCCTCATCTTTCATAGTTCCCTTTGATTTCAGATACTCTTTCCCCCAGACCTGGTGTCTTGGCTAGGTATTAGATACTGCAAAAGGGATCAGGACTCCTCTTAGTTTCCTCATTGTGATTTAGAAAGACTCATGGTCAAAGTCTGCCTATCTTAGTTTGTTGCAACAGTCAATATTTCATTCTCAGCTGAATGACCCTTCCGGCTTCTGTATTGGGCATGGGGCAGAGACTGTGTTGGTATCCATAACACAGTCTTTCTCAACCGCTGTGACGCGGCACACTAGTGTGCCGTTTGGGATCAGCTGGTGTGCCGCTAGAAAACCTCTTCCCCCCCTTTCTCCCCCTCTGAGGTTTTCCTGCGGCACACCAGCTGATCCCGGCACTGGTGTGCTCCTTCACCGCGAGTGTCAAGATTGTCAGGGAAGGCAGAGGAGGCAGGGGAGGCCCAGGAGAGGAGGGGCCGGGCGACGCTCTCCTCCTCCGGAGGTGGCGGGAACCTGGGCACCTCGGGGAGCCCCTCTCCCGGTTCACAGCTCTGACGAGCCCGGGAGAGCCGCAAACCGGGAAAACGGCCCCCCGCAGGGTCCAGGTCCTGCCTGGGAACCGAGCTTGTCCAGCTTGTGTCCTCCGCCGAGCCCGGCGAAAGACGCGAGCCGGCCAAACCCGGCTCTCAGGCAGGGCCTGTTCCCCAGACTCTCACCCTTTTGCGAGGGAGACCTGGGGAAAGAAAGCAAATCTCAGGCGCTCGCTGCTTCCAAACTGTGGTTTGGACGCAAGGAGCGCCCGAGAGGGGATCGCTCCCTTCCCCAGGCTCTCTCTCCGTTTGCAAGGGAGACCTGGGTAAAAGGGAGCAAATCTCGGGCGCTCGCTGCTTCTAAACCGCAGTTTTGAAGCAGCGAGCGCCTGAGAGGGATCGCTCCCTTTCCCCAGGCTCTCCTTTCATTTGCGAGGGAGACCTGCGGGGAAAGGAAGCAGATTTCAGGCGCTCGCTGCTTTCAAACTCTCTCACTCACTCCCCCTCTCACACCCCCCACTCTCCCCCTTTCTCTCTCTCTCTCTCTCTCTCACACACACACACACACACTCTTTCTCACACGCTGCTAATACTTACTCTTTCACTCACTCCCCATCTCACACACACAACCCCCCTCTCTCTCACGCACTGCTAATACTTACTCACACACACACAAACTCCCCCTTTCTCTTTCTCTCACACGCTGCTAATACTTACTCTCTCACTCCCCATCTCTCTCACACACACACACTCCCCCTTTCTCTCTCTCTCTCTCTCTCACGCACTGCTAATACTTGCTCACTCACTCCCCATCTCACACACACCGCACTCTCACTCTTTCTCAAATTCTTCTCCTCCCTTCTCTTCCCCCATTGCTTCTCTTCGCTGCTCGCTTTTCTTCCGCCTCGTGGTCTTCCCCCTCCCTTCTCTTCCGCTGTTGCTTCTCTTCCCCGCTCTCTTCTCTTCCACCTGGGTCTCTTCCCCCGTTGCACGAGTCAACTTCAGCCCTCCAGGTGTTTTGGACTTCAACTCACACAATTCATAACAGCCGGTAGGCCAGCATTTCTCTACCTGGGCATCAGGACCCTTAGGGGGTGGTTGCGGGGGATTGCCAAAGACCATTAGAGTGTCATTTTGTGTCATTTTGGTTGGTGGTGTGCCCCAGGATTTTTTTTGATACGGTAGATCACGCATTATTAACCCTCTGCCTAGCCGTGACAGGGGTTAGGGGGACTGCTCTTAAACGGGTGTCTTCTTTTCTCCTAGATCAAGGACAGCGAGTGGAGAGGGGAGGCATGGTTTCTGAGAGGCTCCCCCTAAATTTTGGGGTCCCTCAGGGAGCCATCCTCTCCCCTTTATTATTTAACATCTATATGCGACCACTTGCTAATCTGGTGCGGAGCTTTGGTCTGGAGTGTCATCAGTACCCTGATGACACCCAGCTGGTGCTGAGAATGGATGGCCGGCCGGACTCTGTACCCGATTGTTTCCAACTATGCCTTGAAGCTGTGACTGGTTGGCTACGAGCCAGTCGATTGAGAGCGAATCCATCGAAGACAGAGATCCTTTGGCTGGGTCGCCCAGGTGGGTGTGGGCTTCAGCTGCCTACTCTGGACGGCGAGGCATTACGCTCGTCGTCTTTAGTAAAGAGCCTAGGGGTCCAATTGGACCTGCTGCTGACAATGGAGGCTCAGGTCTCGGCTGTCAGCAGATCTGCCTTTTTCCATCTGCGGCAGGCTAGGCGGCTGGCTCCCTACCTCACCGGAAGCAACCTAGCCACAGTAATCCAGGCAATGGTCATCTCGAGGCTAGGCTACTGTAACACCCTTTACATCGGTCTTCCTTTGTCGGTCATCCGGAGGCTTAAACTGGTGCAGAACGCTGCAGCGAGACTCGTGGCTGGAGTACCAGCCAGGGCTCATATCACTCCAACCCTGCAGCGGCTGCACTGGTTGCCAATTGAGCACCGGATCATCTTCAAAGTGTTGGTCTTGACCTTTAAGGCCTTTTATGGTCTAGGGCCGATGTACTTGAGGGACCGTCTACTCCCATATGTTCCCCAGAGATCTCTTTGATCTGATGATCCCAACCTCTTACTGATCCCCTCCTTACGAACTATCCATTTGTCTTCAACTAGGCAGAGGGCCTTCTCTGCCGTAGCACCGAGCCTATGGAACACCCTGCCATCTGAAGTCCGAGCAATCACCGAACTGTCGGCCTTTCGGAAAGCCTGCAAAACAGTTCTTTTCCGTCAGGCATTTAATCTCTAGCCATTCCTTGGTTTGGACTAACTCTGTTAATCTGTTTTAATTGTTAATGTTGATAGTATGGTTATGGTTTTAATGTTTAGGTCGATGTACTGTAAACCATCCTGAGCCAAATCGGAAGGACGGTATACAAATAGAAACAATAAATAAATAAATAAATAAATAATGTGAAGCACTAACATTGTCACTGTAACGTTGCAAGCAGGAGTAATGCTGCAAACACTGCAAACATACAAACACTGCAAATATACAAATCCAAAAACTAGCGGGACAGTGGTGGGCCTGTTCATGGGAGAATCAGTTTATTTCCTGGGACAAACTGATTCTCCCATGAACAGTCCCGCCAATTTTTGGATTTGTATATTTTATATTTCATGGGTACTATTCACATTGGATACTGTGCATGGATTAAAGACCACTGACTTTTGAGCTAGTTATTCCATGTGCGTCTGAAGACTTGGAGACCACAACGGAGTCCCGTTTCTTCACAATATACGGGTACTCAAAACAACATATACACGTGTGGGTCACCAAAACGGAGATATGTTTCATTGTAATTGATGTATGCTTGATGTTTATTGTTATTGATATGTATGTTATTCGTTATATTTTTGATACATTCTATATGTAGAGTATTTAAGTGTCAGCTGCATAAGGTCTCTCTGACCAGTAGGTCATGAGTTCGAGGCCTGCCCGGGTCGAGGTGGGTGCTTGACCTTCAAGTGTAGCCTGCTGTTGACCTTTGCAGCCTGAAAGACAGTTGCATCTGTCAAGTAGGAGATAAGGGTACCACATTAAGTGGGGAGGCAAATTTTGACTGAATTATGAGGCCATTAAAGAACTCCAGGAACGCTGAGGAATGCGGAATGAACAACAAGGGATGCTGGGAACGCTGAGAGATGAGGAGTACGTCAGCTCCCCCTGGTGGCCAGAGTTTGCCTCTGTCCGTCTATATGTGTGTATGTGGAAACGGCAGGGATTGTCTGCTAAGTATGTGTACCTGTAATCCACTCTGAGTCCCCTTCGGGGTGAGAAAAGCGGAATATAAATAAAGTGTATTATTAATATTATTATTAATGCAGTGTTATTCCTGACGTGTCCTACTAGTGAGTTGTAGTTTGCTTCACAGCAATTCCCAGTGTTTCATAGAACTTAAAACCACTCTGAACTATGTTTCAGAAACCCTCTTTAGAGTGGGTTTAAATCCCCACGTCCTCCCCAGGAGGGTGCCCTCATGTCATCCCATAACTACCAGGATGGCATGGGGCCACCCCCCCCCCAAACACACACACACAAAACAGCCCTTAAAAAGTGTGTGTGTGGGGGGAAACTTACCAGGCTGCCATCCCCCCCCCCTCTTTCAGGGTGCATTATTTCTACATGCCAGGAGGACTCCAGGTCCATCTCAATGGCATCCAGTTAAGTCTTTTCTACTTATTATTATTATTATCTATTATTATTATTATTTAGGGCTGTTTTGGGGATTTTTTGGGGAAGGAGATGGGCGCCCTCTTGGTTCTTGGGGCTCATGGAACCTGAACAACCGAGAAGGCTATGAGGACTGACCCCTGGGCACAATACCCCATTAGATCTGGACCTTTCAGGACGGCTCAGGTTTAATGGGGTATCAAATTAATTTAGGAGAAATCAGGATTTAAGTGTAATTAGAGGAAGGAAATGGCAAACTGTCTCTGTATTTCCTTGCCAAAGAAAGTTCTAAGAAATTCATAGGGCTGTTGATGGCCCATGATTTATCTCCCGGGTAGCTCTCTAAACCAAACAGATGGATACGGCTTTGCATTTCCCAGTTGAAAACAACAACATGGGAGTTTGGCACAAGAAACATCAGGATTAAACACTGTCTCAGAAACCCTGATGAAGGAAAATAAATCACTGTGCTGGGTTAGGGATTTTATCTTCTAATTTATGGCTCAAAAGTATCGAATGCTAAAAGAAGTTCAAGGAAGGATTTTAATCCTAAAATAAGAGGAAATTAGCTCAAAGTTGTACTAACGGGCACAAACAAGCCAACAAAGCTCAGAAAGGGAATTTTATGGCTCGCATCTTAAGGCAGATAAAAGAAATGCTTTCATCTCTGGAGGAGCCCAGAGATTTTGTGTTGCTCCTGCCAGCTTGCACAGCCGTGGTTTCTCATGTGTGTGAGCCAGCAGCACGAGCCAGATGCCGCTTGAATATTCAGCTCATGTGGGTCGACACACAGTGAAGTGGCGTTTGATACAGCCTAGCACATTTGTTTTGTACAGCTTTGTGGGTCAGAACACACACACTCCAGAAGATTCTCAATCTTGCTGGCAGGAAGTATACAATCAGGAAAGAGAGTTCTATAGTTATAGGTTGGGTTTAGCTGCTGTTGATTTCATAGGACATCATTACATTAATAGTTTGGTTATTGGAACTGATGAGCCTGTATTAGTAATATAACACTGAGTTTTTGTTCCAGTTCTTCAGTGAATGCTGAATGCTGGGATGCTTTGTGATCATGGGTGTGTCAGTGCACATAACGTGACATATTTTAATAGTTGTGGCCATTATTATTATTATTATTATTAAACTTTATTTATACCCTGCCACCATCTCATGGGGGCGTCTTACATGAGGCCAAGGGGTAGAAGGGCGGGGTAGAAGTACTGCAAATAATAATAAATAAGCCCAACAGTACATAATAAAACAACACAACAGCAAATAAAAATACAATCAATATAACTTAAAATAAGCAGTAACAACAACAACACTACTCTTATCAGTACCACATTTTGTGCAAAGAATTCCTGTTAGTTTACAAATTGGCCCTTGCCTTTCCACAAACAGCCACTTCAGAATGTTAGAATATTGAGGTGGACCAATCAGCAACCATATGCAAATAATACCACAGTGGCAACCAATCACCATTTCTGACAGCCTCAGGCCCTTGCCTTTCCTCTCTCAGCCACTTCAGAGTCTTAGAATGTTGACGCTAGCCAATCAGAAGCCATATGCAAATAATACTACAGTGGAAACCAATCGGAAAGCTGCCACATATCCGCCCTCCGAACACATACATACATACAAACATATTGTAACTACTATATATCACTAAATTAAATACACTCATAGAATAGAGTTAGAAGGGACTCTACCATTGTATTAGGGGAGAACAGATAGGAAGGAAGGAGAGAAGAAAGGAGGGAGGGAAAAAGGGAAGGAATGCAAGAGGGAAAGGGGAAAGGAAGGAAAGAGAGAAGGAGGGATGGAAGGAAGGAAAGAAAGAAAGAAGTACCAAAGGAAGGAAGAAGAGAAGACAGAAAGGAAAGGCAGGAAAGAGGTAAAGAAGGAAGGGAGGAGAAAAGGAAATAAAACGTGAAGGAAGGAAGGAAACAGCCTCTATATGATGTTCTAAGATGGTTTATGAAATAATAAAACAATATTTGTTGCCTCTTTCGTTGAGTTTATGATACTCATTTTTAAGACATGTGACTTGAAGCCCTCTGGTAAAATTTGGCCCATGAATAACCAGAAACAAAAATAGTGTGGAATAATCTATATCTCTATTACAAAGTTGCCTGACAGGTCTTTGGGTAGATGGAAGTTGGGGAATGCGACCCATCCATTTCCACATCGTTCTCCAATAATATCATTTTCTACAACAGCACTGCCCCCGCCTACAATTCCCATCCCACATATACCTTAGGACAGTGTTTCCCAACCTTTTTTGAGCCGCAGCACACTTTTTACATTTGCAAAATCCTGGGGCACACCACCAACCAAAATGACACTCTAACACAGTAATACATATAGTTAATATGTTTTTAAAATGTATTTATACACTCAGTGTGAAACCTCGGCCTGTTTTGATGAACTCAACATATATATCCTGGCAGGAATGGCAGAAAGACACAAACTATAAGAGTTTAGTGGGCATTGACCTTGAGTTTTGGAGTTGTAGTTCACCTATATCCAGAGAGCACTGTGGACTCAAACAATGTTGGATCAGGACCAAACTTGGCATGAATACTCAATATGCCCAAATATGAACGCAGATGGAGTTCAGGGGAAATAGGCCTTGACATTTGGGAGTTGTAGTTGCTGGGATTTATAGTTCCCCTACAATCAAAGAGCATTCTGAACCCCACCAAGGATAGAACTGGGCCAAACTTCCCACACAGAACCCCCAGGAGGCAAGAGGAGGTCTCTACTTGGGGAAAGGGAGGCGGGCCTTCCCAATGCACGGAGAGGAGAGACCAAGTAGACAACGGGTGGGGAGGGGGTGTTTGTAATTTTGTGCCTTTATTGAGGTAGGTTTCTTAGGGTTTTTATACTTCAGCACACTAGACTCTCTACCCCCCCCCCCCCCCAGGTTCCAATTTCCCACGGCACACTTGATGATCGCTCACAGCACACTAGTGTGCCCCGGCACACTGGTTGAGAAACACTGCCTTAGGAAATACTTGAAACAGTTCATACCTGTTACAATATCCTGTCTTTTAAAATATATTTTATACTGATTTCTAATCTAATTTTAAATAATTGTTTACTGGGGAGTTGCCCTTCCCCTCTTAGGGCGCTTGTGCCCGCTTTCTGCTGGTCAGTGACCGTAATAAAGTTTTGATTGATTGAAACAGTTGGTTCAGATTGCACTTGTGTCCCAAATTAATCATTTAATCACTTCTATGTTTTGTCTGAAGAATGTTAGGGCTTTGTTAAGTAGGTGCTACCCTTTACACCAGGGCTGTCCAACTGGCGGCCCTGGGGCCGTACACGGCCCCCCAGCCTGTTGGCTCCGGCCCCAGCTATGCCCCCGGCCGCCATTTTTAATTTTAAAAAAATTTAAATGGCGGCCGGGGGGGGGGGAGGGGAGGCGGGGCAGGGAGGAGGAAGTGAGCCAGCTCCTCCTCCCTGCACCGCCCTCTTTTTCCTCTCTCCGGGTGCCGATGCAAACCGGTTTGCATCGGCGCTGGCGAGAGAGGGACAAGGGCCGGTACAGGGAGGAGGAAGAGAGCTAGCTCCTCCTCCCTGCACCGCCCTCTTCTTCCCTCTCTCTCCGGAGCCGATGCCTTGGAAGGGAGGGGGGTCCCCCGCCGCGCCTCCCTCCCTTCCAAGCTCGCTTCCCCCGCGAGCCTTCCAGGTTTGGGGAAGGGTTTTCACCCGGCACTCGAGATGTGAGTGCCGGGCAAAAACCCTCCCAAACCTGAAGGCTGGCGAAAGCGAGCGGCGCTCGCTTCTCCCACCAGCCATCCAGGCTGGCGGGGGGAGTTTTTCGCCCAGCTCCCGTGTCCCTCTGCTCAGAGGGACACAGGAGCCGGGCAATACCCCTCCCCGATGCCTGGAAGGCTCGCGGGGAAGCGAGCCGCCTCGCTTCCCGGCAGCCATCCAGGCTTGCGGGAGTTTTCCCAGCTCTCGTGTCCCTCTGCTCAGAGGGACACAGGAGCCGGGTGAAAAACCCTCGAAGCCTGGAAGGCTCGCGGGGGAAGCGAGCGCCCGCGCTCGCTTCCCGGCAGCCATCCAGGCTTGCGGGAGGGTTTCCCTGGGTGACTTTAGGCTGGGTGACGTCAGGCGCCACCCAGCCTAACGTCACCCAGGGAAACCCTCCTGAAAATGGGCGGGCCACGCAGGAGGCCGGCAACACCCCTGGAGTGGCCACGCCCGGGGAGTGGCCACGCCCGGGAGTGGCCACGCCCGGGAGTGGCCATGCCCCCACTCACTGCGGCCCCCAGGTGATCAGTGACACTTCTTCCGGCCCTTGGGCCGGAAGAAGTTGGACAGCACTGCTTTACACCACTGTTCCTGGCAATAGCTGCTAGGAATTATGGCCAATACCTTTTGTATTTTGTGGTTTTCAGTGGTAAACTTGGAACAATACCTGGGATTACATATGCTCGTAAACGGGTAATCCATCCTCTTGAATTACTTTTCTTAAATTTTCTTGACTATTTCCTTGGTTGGTTTTCTGATCTTCAAGCATGTTTTCTACAAAGACACACTAATACTATCTCATTGTTATTGAAGCCCAAGAAAAGGAAGAGAAGGAAGTCAAAGAGCAAACAGTGATGAAATTCGGGGGAACATTATAGATTTTCTGGAGTAAAATTTACTCCAGAAGTTCAGATTCTGTGCTTGGGCAATCTAAAAAAATTTACGGGGAAAGATTTTGACTAAATTCCCCATTCAGTTTATTTGTGTTTGAAGCAATTGAAGCTTTGCTCCGTCTCGCCAGAAATCGTATCCAGTAACACCTCTGATTTCTGAGGCTTTAGCAGGAGTTTCTTGCCCATTGCTGCAGCTTGACACCCAAAATCTATGTTTCTCCAGCCTACGTTCATCAGCTCTCCAATGCCAATACTGCTAAATAAATAATGTCTGACTAGATATAATGAGGATGAAAATAAGGCATAAACAGACTTCAAAAAACGAGTTTATTTTATTACAGTGGTTCCCAACCTTTTTTTAAACCAGGGACCACTTGACCAGGGAACACTTTGACCAGAGACCACTCTCCAACATTAGCACCAAAAGGGTTATGAATCAGTTTTTTTGGCCAACTTTAGATTTGGTTTGGTTATTTGGGATGCTGATTCAGAAAGTGGCATTGGATAGACCACATCAGCTCTAATTTCTGATACAGAACATATGTCATACAGTAGTTGCCAGCTGCTCACTCATAGAAAACCAATTTAATCGTTTAGAGCAGTGTTTTTCAACCTTTTTTGAGCCGTGGCACATTTTTTACATTTACAGAATCCTGGGGCACACCACCAACCAAAATGACACAAAATGACACTCTAACACAGTAATACATATAGTTAATATGTTTTTAAATGTATTTATACACTCAGTGTGAAACCTGGGCCTGTTTCGATGAACACAACATAGATATCCTGGCAGGAATGGCAGAAAGATACAAACTTCCCACACAGAACTCCCATAACCAAGAAAAATACTATACGAGTTTGGTGGGCAGT
This sequence comes from Anolis apletophallus, assembly GCA_030556195.1. Classification (NCBI taxonomy): domain Eukaryota; kingdom Metazoa; phylum Chordata; class Lepidosauria; order Squamata; family Anolidae; genus Anolis; species Anolis apletophallus. Next base: position 13,778,490 of record JARBWK010000012.1, read on the forward strand.
GACCTTGGGTTTTGGGTTGTAGTTCACCTATATCCAGAGAGCACTGTGGACTGAAACAATGTTGGATCAGGACCAAACTTGGCATGAAGACTCAATATGCCCAAATGTGAACACAGATGGAGTTTGGGGAAAATAGACCTTGACATTTGGGAGTTACAGTTTCTGGGATTTATAGTTAACACACAATCAAAGAGCATCCTGAACTCTTGCAACAATGCAATTGAACCAAACTTGGCATATTGAACTCTCATTACCAACAGAAAGTACTGAAAGGGTTTGCTTGGGAATTGACCTTGAGTTTGGAAGTTGTAGTTCACCTACACCCAGAGAGCACTGTGGGCAGGAGGGGGAAGAAAGGGTATTGGAGGTTCCAATTTCCCATGGCACACCTGATGATTGCTCACGGCACACTAGTGTGCCATGGCACACTGGTTGGGAAACACTGGTCTAGAGCTGATGTGGTCTCGCCAATACAGTTTTCTGAATCAGCACCCCAAATAACCCCAGGAAAAGGCCTAAAAAACAAAGATACCAAGGTGCCCCTCTTCCAGGTACCACATGGAACGTCTCTGCTTCGGGGGAAGGAGGAGGAGAAGCAGCAGTCAGGATAGCCATGGGCAGTCGGCTTCTCCCTTGCTGACATACCCGTTGCCTCAGCACTATAAGAGGGTTTTGTGAGACTATTCACTCTTGTTGTAACAGGTAGTAATGGTGAGGCCACAGACCATATTTTAGTTCTTAGGGACCACAGGTTGGGAACCACTGCTTTATTATTTATTTATGTATTTATTATTCTAATTTATATGCCGCCACTCCCGGAAGGCTCGGAGCGGCTCACAAAATATAGACGAATACATTAAAAGACCGATAAAACCAAATAAGAGCAAATTAACAAGATTTGAACAGCTGTCGGAATAAGTGTGGCTTGCATGCTCTGCGGAAAAGTTGGCAAATTCCACAGGCACGAACTTCCGACGGAAGAGTGTTCCAAAGGGATGGTGCCACAACTGTAAAGGCCCTACGCTTGGTCGCCGTTAACCAGGTCTTGAAGCTGGGGATTTCCAGTATTTATTTATTTATTTATTTATTTATTCGACTTATTAGTCGCCCTTTCCCGTAGGCTCAGGGCGACTCACATTGAAAATTATCAAACATGTAAAAACAGGGTAAAACAAACACACTAAAATCACCGGAACCAGCCACGCAATCGTAGCATGAGGACAGTTTTATACATAGGCCTAAGCACACCCCCCCACATTTTATGATCCCGACACAAAGTCCCGGCACCTGGGTTTAAAACACTTTGGGAAAAACTGAAAAGTTTTACCCGTTACAATATCCTGTCTTTTTAAAATATATTTTTTTACGTTTCTAATCTAATTTTAAAATGTTTACTGGGAGTTGCCTTCCTCTTAGGGCGGCCCCCCCCGGGGTGGTCAGTGACCCCAAAAAATTTTGATTGATTGAAACAGTTGGTTTAGATTGCACTTGTTCCCCCAAATTTCATTTAATCACTTCTATGTTTTGTCTGAAGAATGTTGGGTTTTTTTAGTAGGTGCTACCCTTTCCCCGGGCTGTCCAACTGGCGGCCCCGGCGTCGGCCCCGCCTGTTTTTTTTTTTTTTTTTTTTTTTTTTTTTTTTTTTTTTTTTTTTTTTTTTTTTTTTTTTTTCCCCGGGTTAAACCCGGGAGCCCCCACTCCCCCGGCCCCCCGGTGATCAGTGACCTTTTTCCCGGGTCTTGCAACAATGCAATTGAACCAAACTTGGCATATTGAACTCTCATTACCAACAGAAAGTACTGAAAGGGTTTGCTTGGGAATTGACCTTGAGTTTGAAGTTGTAGTTCACCTACACCAGAGAGCACTGTGGGCAGGAGGGGAAGAAAGGGTATTAGGTTCAATTTCCATGGCACACCTGATGATTGCTCACGGACACTAGTGTGCCATGGCACACTGTTGGAAACACTGGTCTAGAGCTGATGTGGTCTCGCCAATACAGTTTTCTGAATCAGCACCCCAAATAACCCCAGGAAAAGGCCTAAAAACAAAGAATACCAAGGTGCCCTCTTTAGGTACCACATGGAACGTCTCTGCTTCAGGAAGGAGGAGGAGAAGCAGCAGTCAGGATAGCCATGGGCAGTCGGGCTTCTCCCTTGCTGACATACCCGTTGCCTCAGCACTATAAGAGGTTTTGTGAGACTATTCACTCTTGTTGTAACAGGTAGTAATGGTGAGGCCACAGACCATATTTTAGTTCTTAGGGACCACAGGTTGGGAACCACTGCTTTATTATTTATTTATGTATTTATTATTCTAATTTATATGCCGCCACTCCCGGAAGGCTCGGAGCGCTCACAAAATATAGGCGAATACTTTAAAAAGACCGATAAAACCAAATAAGAGCAAATTAACAAGATTTGAACGGCTGTCGAACCAGAGTTGGCCAGCTTGCATGCTCCTGAAGAGTTGCTTAAATTCCCACAGGGCACGAACTTCCGACGGAAGAGTGTTTGGGGATGGTGCCACATGTAAAAGGCCCTAAGCAATTGGCCGTTATATGAGTCTTAAGAAGCTAGAGGATTTCCAGTATTATTTATTTATTTATTTATTTATTCGACTTAATGTTGACAGCCCCCTTTCGTAGGCTCAGGCGACTCACATTGAATTATCAAACATGTAAAAACAGGGGTAAAACAAACACACTAAAATCACCGGAACCAGCACGCAATCGTATTGCATGGGGATAGTTTTTACATAGGCCTAAGCACCAAATGCCTGGATGAAGAGGAGGTCTTGCAGGCCCTGCGAAATGTTAACAGATCAGCCTGCGCTGGACTGCGAAGGTAGAGCATTCCACAGCACCCTGCGCCGGCACTGAATGCCCTCCTCCAAGTTGAGGCAAGGTGAACAGATCGCCGACTAGGCACCACCAAGAGGTTTTGGGACTCGGATCGCAGTTGTCGTGGTGGGCTGTAATGGGAGAGGCGGTCCCTTAGATACACACAGCCCCCAGACCCATTCAAGGCCTTAAAGGTTAAAACCAACACCTTGAAGGTGATCCGTGCTCTATCGAAGCCAGTGCAGTTCGTGCAGCACGGTGTGATGTGGCAGCCAATGGACAACCTGCCACCAACCGTGCTGCCGTTCTGCACCAGCTTGAGCTTCCGGATCACCGACAAAAGGAAGGCCAATGTAGAGGGCATTACAGTAGTCTAGTCTTGAGATGACCGTGGCTTGGACCACTGTGGCTAGGTCATGACGGGACAGGTAGGGAGCCAGCCTCCTCGCCTGTCGGAGGTGGTAGAAGGCCACTCCGCTGACGATGGAGATATGCTTCTCCATCGACAGCTCGGAGTCAAGCGTGACTCCTAGGCTCTTCACCGTTGGGGACGGGTGGAGTGTCGCCCCGTCCAGGGTCTTGATCCTCTGAACGAAGTGATTTCTGGGGTTGGTAGGGGGCGAGTCGGTCCCTCAGGTACACCGGCCCTGGGCCATATAAAGCCTTGAAGGTAATAACCATCACTTTGAAGGTGATCCGGTGCACAATCAGTAACCAGTGCAGTTGGGGCAAAATTGGTGTTATATGGCATCTCGCCGGAGCCCCAGCGAGGAGGCTAGTGGCTGCATTCTGCACTAGCTTGAGCTTCTGGATCAACGACAAAGGTAGGCCAATGTAGAGGGCGTTACAGTAATCCAGTCTTGAGATGACCGTGGCCTGGATCACCGTAGCAAGGTTGTCACTGGACAAATAGTGGGCCAGCCGTCTAGCCAGCCACAGATGGGAAAAGGTGGTTCTACTGATGGTGGAGACCTGGGCCTCCATCGTCAGCAGAGCTTCCAAAAGGACTCCTAGACTCTTAACCAATGACGATAGGCGTAATGCCTCGCCATCCAGGGGGTAGAAACAACGACATCCCCACTGCCTGGATGTGTGTGTGTGTGTGTATCTTTGCATTTATAAGGCCTACATCATTTTTTAAAGGAAAGCTGACATTCTGAGAAAGCTAAATCTTGTTTGTTGTCTACAATCGTAATTCAAAATGTTTCTTTGGGAAATGACAAGATTTAATCAATCTGCGTATTGGTTATTGCTTTTTATGCCTCTGTAATAACTTTAATTATGTTGACAACATAAGACAGTTTTTTTCCCTTGGATTGAAGGGATGTAGACTTTTGACATGCCTACCGTCATATACAAGCAGGGGCGGTCCTACAGGTAGGCCAAGTAAGCGGCCGCATAGGGCGCCATCTGGGAAGGGGGCGCCATCCTGGCCGCATGGGGCGCCATCCTGGCCCTGCCAATGTTCCTCAGACAGTGCCGCAGCTGCCTGCTTTTGGGCCCCGGCCTTGTGCGCTCCGACACCGCTTCTGGGCATGCGTGGAGGTTTTCACCCAGGCGCAGTTGCTCCGGAGCTGAAGTTGAGCGCAGGAGCAACTGCATATGTGCGAAAACCTCCGCGCATGCCCAGTAGTTCCCTTGCGCAGAAGCCTGTAAGCAAAGCACTCCCTATCGGGCAGGCAGGGAGTGCTTCCCCTCTCCCTTAGTCTCCGCTGTGCGCGCATTTGCGGGGAAGGAGAAAAGAATCAGTGAAGGAAGTGTAAGTGAAGGAATGAATGAAGGGCTTTCCTCCTCCTCCTCTGTGACCTCTTCTCTCCCTCCTTCCTTTCTTCGGCTCTATTTCTTTCTAGACCTGAGGGGCCTGAGGTTATGAGGAGTTATGAGAGTTGGAGTCCAAAACACCTAGAGGGAGGGAGGGCCCAAGTTTGCCCACGCCGCGCTGCCTGTATTCGACTTCATTTGAACATTTTGGCTGTTTTTCTATTTACATTTACATTGGGATCCTAATTTTGGACTTATTATTTATTTATTTATTTATTTATTTCCCGCATTTTACCCCGCTCTTCTCAACCCCCGAGGGGGGACTCAGAGCAGCTTCAAAAAGGCACAATTTGATGCCAACACAGTAAAACACATAAAACACAGTATAAACCCCCCCCAAAACATTACACATTAAAATACAATTACATCAACATATCATACACATTCATTTAAGTTTTTAAAAAGGTGCTGCCTTGTGCTACTGTGCAAACGCCCGGTCCCATAGCCAGGCTTTTACTTTTTCCATGAATGTCAGGAGGGATGGAATTGATTGTATGACACTAGGAAGCGCATTCCACAGATGGGGAGCCACCACCGAGAAGGCCGTCTCCCTCGTCCCCACCAGCCGCATTTGAGAAGTCGGCGGGAGCGAGAGCAGGGCCTCCCCGGATGATCTTAAATTACGAGGTGGGATGTAGCGGCAGATGCGTTTGGACAAGTAAGATGGGCCAGAACCATATAGAGCTTTAAAGGTCAAAACCAGCACTTTGAATTGAGCTCGGAATTGGACAGGCAGCCAGTGGAGCTGACACAACAGGGGGTGGTATGTTCCCTGTATGTAGCTCCAGTTAGTAATCTGGCTGCCGCCCGTTGGACCAGTTGTAATTTCGAACTGTCTTCAAAGGCAGCCCACGTAGAGTGCGTTGCAGTAATCTATTCGGGATGTGACCAGAGCGTGGACGACCGTAGCCAGATCAGACTTCCCAAGGTACGGGCGCAGCTGGCATACAAGTCTTAACTGTGCAAAAGCTCCCCTGGCCACCGCTGAGACCTGGGGTTCCAGGCTCAGCGATGAATCCAGGATCACTCCCAAGCTGCGAACCTGTGTCTTCAGGGGGAGTGTAACCCCATCCAACACAGGCTGTAACCCTATGCCCTGTTCGGCCTTTCGACTGACTAGGAGGACCTCTGTCTTGTCTGGATTAAGTTTCAATTTGCTAGCCCTCATCCAGTCCGACACAGCAGCCAAGCACCGGTTCAAAGTTTGGACAGCCTCCTTAGTGACAGGTGGGAAGGAGTGACAGATCTGGACGTCATCTGCGTACAGATAACACCTTACTCCGAAACTCCGAATGATCTCTCCCAGCGGTTTCATGTAGATGTTAAATAACATCGGGGACAGTACTGAGCCCTGAGGGACTCCACACGATAACGGTTGTGGGGTCGAACAGGTGTCACCCAGAACACCTTCTGGGTACGATCTTCCAGGAAGGATTGGAGCCACTGCAAGAGCAGTACCCCAAGCCCCATCTCTGCTAGGTGACCCAGAAGGATATCGTGGTCAATGGTATCGAAAGCCGCTGAGAGGTCCAGCAGAACCAACAGGGACACATTCCCTTGTCGAGTTCCGGCGTAGATCATCTACCAAGGCGACCAAGGCTGTTTCAGTCCCATGTCCCGGCCTAAAGCCAGACTGTGCCGGATCAAGATAATCAGTGTCTACCAAGAACCCCTGGAGTTGCGAAGCCACCACACGCTCCATGACTTTGCCTAAATAGGGGAGATTGGAAACTGGCCGATAGTTTGCTAATTGAGTGGGGTTCAGTGATGGTTTTTTCAACAGCGGTTTTATAACAGCTTGCTTTAAGCTGGCTGGAATTTTGCCCTCCTGTAAGGAGGCATTAACCACCACCTTCACCCACTCTGCCAAACCCCCTCTGGCTTCCTTGATCAGCCAGGATGGGTAAGGGTCTAGGATGCATGTATTAGGCCTCGCCTCTCCAAGGATCTTGTCCACATCCTCGAGCTGAACCAATTGAAACGAATCCATTAAAACCGGACAAGCAGGTGCTCGTGTCACATTTTCAGAGACTGCCATTAAAGTGGTATCGGAATCGGAACGGATCAGCGCCACTTTGTCCGCGAAGGCCTGAGCAAATTCTTCACAGCGTACCGCCGAGCCGTTGGGGATCTCGCACTGTGGCGGCTTTAAAAGTCCCCTAACGACTCGGAACAGTTCCGCTGGGCGGTTCTTCGCAGCGGCCACCTTGGCCGCAATGGATGTTTTATGAGAGACTCCTATGAATTATGAGACAGGTGGTAGGTAATATATTCTGATTTTGATGCATTTACATTGCATTTCTTGTTGATTATTATACAGTTCTGCTTAATATTGTCATACAATATAATAAAAATACAATATAACAATAGAATAATGATATATTTTATATTACACGTAATATTACAAACAATATTGCAGTATAGTGGCATTGTACAAAATAGTAATATATAATATTTTATTTTACTTTATTTTGGGTTATTTGAGTTTTATAGGAGTCATGAAAATATTTAGTAGAGGATAATTTTATTTAAATAAATAATTTATTTATTATTTTATAATAATAATATAATAGAATGTTATATTATATTATAATGCCAATATATTATAATATAATTATATTGTAATGTAGTATAATATAATTATGATATAATATAGTATGAGCATGGTATAATATATTGTATATACGTTGATCAAATATTATAATACTAATGGTATTTTTTTATTATAATTGTGTATTTGTTATACATGGGGAGGACAAAATAATGGTTTTGGGGGGGGGGCAAAATAATGTTCGCTTACCATTTAAAATTACCTTAGACCGCCCCTGTATACAAGTTATTATGTTGTGATGTACCCTTCCCAATTTAACTTGTGAGGTTGGTGTGTTCCTCTTCTTTCATTTGGTTTCCCAATGTTTACACTTTCAGTATAGCATTGGATGCATGGACTATTCTTTCCCTATAACATAAGAATCTGGCTTTAGTTACATGGATTTCCATCGGATCTATGCAAGATTACATGTAAGATTGCTGGCATGCATGCTTTTTTCATATGGAGTTTCAGTAGCTTCCATATGTCCAATGGCCATATGAACTGGCTCTATCTACTGCTAAACTTTTTTTAAAAAACCCAAAATACATTTCCTGAAGGTTATTATAAGCAGATGTTCCTCCGCACAAGCCGAACACATTTTGACTGTGACACATTTGATATAATAAATCTATGTGGTGCACTTACAAATGTTACCACTTAACAGTTATTGGCATAGGTTTTTGAGTCTTCCTCTAGCCCCCCGTTTATGATAAACATGGAAATCCACATAGACAAAATATAATCAAATATATGAACTTTTGCACGTATTTTCTTGTAATATACAGTATGTCTTTTAGCAAAGAATCTTCACTGAAGCTCACATTTTAGTGGCATTATTGAGTGGAGAACTGCATTGCAAAATTCAGAGAAAGGTGAAAACTATATGGCAATTATGACCACAACCATCTTCTAGTTTTGATAGTTCTCCAACCCCCCCCCCCCCCAAACAGACGCCCAAACATGATACCAGAATCTAATAATTTGGGGAGAAGAGAATTTGGATCAGCAACCACAGGCAGGAAAAATTGTCAAATTTCAGTGGTTTTTCTGTTGAAAACTGCAATAGGACCCCTACTCTCATAGTGATTGTTTAAAAAGGCAGTGGTGAAAGTAGGGGTCATTTCGGTTCGTTACTGTGTTTTACAGATGGTAATTTCACCCAATGGATTATACATGGAAGCACATATTTATTGAAACGCATTAGACTTCTGTGCAGATCTGTTTGGAGACGGTTCCTTCGGCTCCTTTGGCTCTTCGCCCCCGTAACAGTAAGGGTTCTCCCAGTACAAAAACCCATCCACGTCGAAAGGAAGTCAGAGCCGATCTTGACTAGCCAAGCAGAGCCCTCCTCAGCTTCGCCCTTCCAGCTAATGGGACACGCCAGCCTCGGAAGCGGGAAATCACTGCTTCTGAGGCTGGCGTGTGCTTTTAGCTGGAAGGCGAAGCTGAGGAGGAGGGTTCTCCTCGGCTTTGCCCTTCCTCTTACAGCCTCAGCCGGGGCAGCAGAACCGAGAGAAATCGCCGGTTCTGCCGCCCTGGCTGTCACTGTAGGAGGGAGGCGGGGGGCGGGCCGCTCCTGACGGCGTGCTGACGTCACCACGTCTGACGTCCTGCACGCTGCCGTCCTGCATGGCCCGCCCCTTTTCGGCGGGCTTGGTGACGCCAGCAAGCCTCGCCCGAAGGGGCGGGCCGTGCAGGACGCCGGCGTGGTGACGTCAGACGTGGTGACGTCAGTGTGCCGTCAGGAGCGGCCTGCCCCCTGCTCCGGCCCCCCAGGTCATCAGTGGCCAGGGCTCCGGCCCTTGGCCCAAAAGATGTTGGACAGCCCTGCTCTAAGCCCTAGAGATTCTGAAAGCCTGTGACTGACTACCTGCCAGCTTTCACACACAGCTTTCCCTGTCAGTATTCAAGACCACTGTCTTCCCTGACTGCTCACACACAGCTGTGTCAAGAGACTGCTTTACTCTCACAGCTCTGACAACAGACTATTTTCTCTTACAGCTCTGACAAGAGACTCCTCCTAATCTACACTCTTTCCCCCTCAAACAGCTCGGCTCCTCCCCTGAGCTCTGAGCCACGCCCAGGCAGCGCTCTCTCTCCCCCTCTCTCCCTCTGTGTGGAGAGACTCCAGCCACTCCCCCTTTCCTAGATACTGCATCCTACCAGGGAGCCAAACTGCTAGGCTGGTCTCGGCCTAGCACAGAATGGGTGAGTCCTTACACACGCCTTCCTGCAGCACCTCTCCTCTAGAGTAGAAACAGAAGCCTTCTTAAAGCGCATGTGCCTGCAGCACCTCTCCTCTAGAGTAGAAACAGTTATAAGAAACCATCTTTAAATGCCTTGAAAATAGTGTGTGGTGTGGTGCAGGCCTGGGAGCGAAAGCACGTGCGCCTTCCTGCAGCACCTCTCCTCTAGAGTAGAAACAGAAGCCTTCTTAAAGCGCATGTGCCTGCAGCACCTCTTCTCTAGAGTACAAACAGTTATAAGAAACCACCTTTAAATGCCTTGAAAATAGTGTGTGGTGTGGTGCAGGCCTGGGAACGAAAGCACGTGCGCCTTCCTGCAGCACCTCTCCTCTAGAGTAGAAACAGAAGCCTTCTTAAAGCGCATGTGCCTGCAGCACCTCTTCTCTAGAGTGCAAACAGTTATAAGAAACCATCTTTAAATGCCTTGAAAATAGTGTGTGGTGTGGTGCAGGCCTGGGAGCGAAAGCACGTGCGCCTTCCTGCAGCACCTCTCCTCTAGAGTAGAAACAGAAGCCTTCTTAAAGCGCATGTGCCTGCAGCACCTCTCCTCTAGAGTAGAAACAGTTATAAGAAACCATCTTTAAATGCCTTGAAAATAGTGTGTGGTGTGGTGCAGGCCTGGGAGCGAAAGCACGTGTGCCTTCCTGCAGCACCTCTAGAGTTGAAACAGAAGCCTCCTTAAAGCGCATGTGCCTGCAGCACCTCTTCTCTAGAGTACAAACAGTTATAAGAAACCACCTTTAAATGCCTTGAAAATAGTGTGTGGTATGGTGCAGGCCTGGGAGCAAAAGCACGTGCACCTTCCTGCAGCACCTCTCCTCTAGAGTAGAAACAGAAGCCTTCTTAAAGCGCATGTGCCTGCAGCACCTCTCCTCTAGAGTACAAACAGTTATAAGAAACCACCTTTAAATGCCTTGAAAATAGTGTGTGGTATGGTGCAGGCCTGGGAGCAAAAGCACGTGCACCTTCCTGCAGCACCTCTCCTCTAGAGTAGAAACAGAAGCCTTCTTAAAGCGCATGTGCCTGCAGCACCTCTCCTCTAGAGTACAAACAGTTATAAGAAACCACCTTTAAATGCCTTGAAAATAGTGTGTGGTGTGGTGCAGGCCTGGGAGCAAAAGCACGTGCACCTTCCTGCAGCACCTCTCCTCTAGAGTAGAAACAGAAGCCTTCTTAAAGTGCATGTGCCTGACTACAGCATCTCTCCTCTAGAGTAGAAACAGGTACGAAACCTCCTTAAAGCATGCAAGCCTGCCTGCAGTGCCTCTCCTCTAGAGTAGAAACAGCTTAAATGCCTAAAATGACAAGAAGTGGATTCTGGGAACCCCCCCCCCCTCCCCATAATGGGCTGGATAGATAATAATAATCTTTTGGCACCCCAGAACAAAAACAGATGTCCGCTCTCCCAAATTTGGGAGGCTCTCGAAAAATGGATTGGGACCCCCATCGAAACCCAGGACACCGGAACGGATCGCAGTTTACCCGGAATGCACAAGCCTAAGTGCATACATATCAACAATCTCTAAATGCCCCTTTTGTCTAATTCTGGACAGTATTGCTACAGGGACTGTGTGTATATAGTATATAGTAAAACCAGATAATGCTAACATGTCTAGGGATAGCTAAGACAAAGAGTTTGGCAGAAAACTCAAGTGTGCTAAAATGCATTTTAGTGCAGAGTGTTGTTTTCGGCAAAACTCCAAGGAAAACAGATTCATTATTTCTCCTCATTAGTACTTCCTGTTCTGCTCTCATAGTAGCTGACCTCTTTGCACACACGCACACATACGGGATCTTATATGTCTTCCTTCCATCACTAGATCTCCGAGAAGGTGTTATTATCGTAATGTCCTGCTGGTGAACTTTCCATTGGCAACTTGGTGATTACTGTGAGAACGGAATGCCGGACTTGATGTGCCTGTGGTATGATCCTGCAGTTATTTCTTAGGCTCTTGCGCCAAGTGTCCATTTGTGGTTAAGCACTAAATTATTCCCTAGGCTTCTGATGTTATTCTTATGACATTTTAAAGCCATAGATGCACAACTATTGGTTTCATTATGGAATGAAACCCAGTTCAAAACCCGGGAACGTCTCCAACAGAAAAACAACACAATATCATCTAGCGCAGTGGTTCTCAACCTTCCTAATGCCGCGACCCCTTAATACAGTTCCTCATGTTGTGGCGACCCTCAACCATAATATTATTTTTGTTGCTACTTCATAACAGTAATTTTGCTACGGTTGTGAATCGTCATGTAAATATCCGATATGCAGAGTGTATTCTCATTCAATGGAACAAATTTGGCACAAATACCCAATACGCCCACATTTGAATACTGGTTGGGTTTAGGTGTGTGTGTGTGTGTGATGTCGTTTGGGAGTTGTAGTTGCTTTGATTGTAGTTGCAAAGAGCATTCTGAACTCCACCAACAATGGAACTGAACCAATCTTGGCGCACAGGACTCCCATGACCAACAGAAAATACTGGAAGGGTTTGGTGGGTATTGACCTTGACTTTTGGGAGTTGTAGTTCACCTACATCCAGAGAACACTATGGACTCAAACAATGATGGATCTGGACCAAACTTGGCACGAATACTCAATATGCCCAAATGAGAACACTGGTGGAGTTTGGGGAAAATAGACATTGACATTTGGTAGCTGTCATTGCTGGGATTTATAGTTCACCTACAATCAAAGAGCATTCTGAACCCTGCCAAGGACAGAATTGGGCCAAACTTTCCTCATGGAAACCCCATGGCCAACAGAAAATACTGTGTTTTCAGATAGTCTTTGGTGACCCCTCTGACAGGTCCTCATGACCCCCGCAGGGGTCCCGACCCCCAGGTTGAGAAACACTGGTCTAGCGTCTTAAAAGCAAAGATAGTTGTCATGTCAGAATGAGCAAATTTCTGCCTTCCAAGTATTTGAGACTACAATTTCTGTGAAGTCACAACTTCCATGACCATTGGAGATGCTGATTGGGGCTTATGGGTCTTGTGCGGTCTAAAACATCAGGAGGGATCCAGGTTGTTTATCCTGTCATCGCATTCTTGGCAAGCTTACATTCTGTTAAGCCAAATGGTTGTAACTATAGGACATCTTTACAGAGCTAGACCATTGTTCCAGCTCAGTAGCATCTACACCAGTGGTTCCCAAACTTTTTTGGCCTACCGCTCCCTTCCCAGAAAAAAATTTACCGTATTTTTCGCACCATAAGACGCAGTTTTTTTCCTCCCAAAGTAGGAGGAAAAATCAGCTGCGTCTTATGGTGCGAAGGGGGGGGAGGCGATAGAAAGCCTTTCCCTTGGCCGCCTCCTCCTCGGTCCCGCCTCCTCCTCCGCCTCCTCTGCCTCCGTCGCCGCCCGCCCCCCGCCTCCGCCGCTTACCGCCGCTTTCCGCCGCTTTCCGCCGCTTTCCGCCGCTTTCCGCCGCTTTCGCCACCGCCACCCCGCCGCCTCCTCGCTGCCGCGCTGCGCGCAGTAGGTCCCAAGCGCGTCTGGCGCGCCTGACGTCTGACGCAGCTGCTGCCAGGCGTGCCTGCGTCAGCGCGCCAGCGTCAGACATCAGACGCGTCAGGCGCATTTGGGGCCTACTGCGCATGCGGCGGGAGGCGCGGTAAGCGGCGGAGGCGGCGGAAAGCGGCGAAAGCGGCGGAAAGCGGCAGAAAGTGGCGAAAGCGGCGGAAAGCGGCGGTGGCGGAAAAGCGGCGGAGGCGGCGAAAGCGGCGGAGGCGGCGGGGGCGGGCGGGCGGCGGGCGGTGACGGAGGCAGAGGAGGCGGAGGGAGGAGGCGGGACCGAGGAGGAGGTGGCCAAGGGAAAGGCTTAGGGGAGGGCGCCGAGGAGGGTCCACCCTTCCAGAAGAAAATTGGAAAAAATATTTTGGGCCAAAAGTGGGCCCCCGGCGCTTGAAGCACTTTTTGGCCCAAAATATTTTTTTCCAATTTTCTTCTTCTAAAATCTAGGTGCGTCTTATCATCCGGTGCGCCTTATGGTGCGAAAAATACGGTACTCATTATTTAATTTTTTAAATAATGTAATAGCAATTAAACAGAAAGATATATGTATGAATGCAGTGTTTCTCAACCCTTCTAATGCCGTGACCCCTAAATAAGGTTCTTCATGTTGTGGTGACCCCATCCATATTTTCGTTGCTACTTCATAAATAATTTTGCTACTCATATGAATTCTAATGCAAATATCTAATATGCAGCATGTCTTTTCATTGTCACAAATTGAACATAATTAAAGCATAGTGATTAATCACAAAAACAATATATTTGGGGGTGTATGGACAACGGATAATGGGATTTGCAGTACCTTCGACCAATTCAGCTCTGGCTTCCACAGCCGAGACCCCATGAATGACAGACCTGGACCAAACTTGATACGCAAACTCCCATGACCAACAGAAAATACTGGAGGGCTTTGGAAGGAATCCACAGTGATTTAGGGGAGATGTAGTTCACCTACATTTGGAGAGCACTCTGAACCCAAACAACTATAGATTTGGATGAAACTGGGCACAAATACTCAACATACCCAAATTTGAACACTGGTGGAGTTTGGAGAAAATAGACCTTCTAATTTGGGAGTTGTAGTTACTGGGATTTATAGTTCACCTACTCCAGCAACAATGGAATTGAGCCAAACTTGGCACACAGAACCCCCATGACCAACAGAAAATACTGGAGGGGTTTGGAAGGAATCAACAGTGATTTAGGGGAGATGTAGTTCACCTACATTTGGAGAGCACTCTGAACCCAAACAACCCTGGATCTGGCCCCAATTTGGCAAAAATACTTACTTTACCCTTTCTTGCACACTGGGGGGCGTTGGGGGGCTGGGGGGATTGATTTTGTCATTTGGGAGTTGTAGCTGCTGGGATTTATAGTTCACCTATAATCAAAGAGCATTTTGAACTCCACCAACAATGGAATTGAGCCAAACTTGAGCAATAGAGAATACTGGACCTTGGAAATTGGGAGCTGCTTGCATTTTCCTTCGTGCCACGGCCATCTCCCAGGAGGCGCTTGTAAACGCCGCAGCGACTCAGGGGGTGTTTGCAGACGTGGAGGCTTTCCTTCTCTGCTGGACCAACTGGCAGGCACACACTCACAAGCGCGCAACTGTCTCAGCTTCCAGTTGGAATCCCTGGGCAGGCGTTGCCTGGAAACCTCAGCGCGCGCCCACTTCCTCTCCTCAATTCCCCCCATGGCGCAGTCTCATATCGAATACTCTAAACAAAATATGCCACTAAAGCAACCATGTAACACACAACGCTATACCGTATAATATCTTAGGGCAGAACTGAGGGAGAAGTCAATCAAACAGCATCATGTAGTAAAAAATCACTTTAGTATATTAATCATTCCAGCCCGGGAGATCACTCTTGAGACCGATAGGTACTACAACGCGGAAAACGCGAAATCTCCTGTTTCACCCCTGAGTCAAACATTGCTTCACTACCATACCGGGGAGGAGCGGCTAGAAGTCCCAAGCGCCCTGAGGAAGCGGTTCACGCGAAACGGCCATCTTGGCGTCGGCTTACCTCCCGCCGTAGGCGCCTGCCCACTTGGCAGTTTGCCAGCTCTCCCATGCTTCAAGGCTCCCCCAGTGACTCGGACTGCAGTACGTGAGTTTACAAACTCCGACTGATTACAGGGTGACTTTGACTGAGTGCGAGCGTCGCTCTGGCCCAGTAGATTGTAAGGGCTGCATCTCTTTGTGTTACTTGTTGTATTATGTGTAAATTGCATGACATTGCACCACAGTGAAATTGTGAAGCTATTGAGCACTTATGCTAAAGTGATTTTTTACTACATGATGCTGTTTGATTGACTTCTCCCTCAGTTCTGCCCTAAGATATTGTACGGTATAGCAGTCTCATATCGCCCCTTCCTTCCAAGGGAGCCGTTGGATTGGAAGGGGCGATACAGGACTGCACCGTGGGCAGAGTTGAGGAGAGGAAGGGGGCACGCACTGCGGTTTCCAGGGAGCGCCTGCATGAAGTTTCCAACTGGCAGGCGCACACTTGTGTGCTTGTGAGTTGGAATCCTGCTACCACCCCCTTACAGGGCTTCAGTGCCCACAAATTGTCCTGAGCCTCCCACCGCCCCTTTGGATAGCCTCACCGCCCACTAGGGGGTGGTATCGCCCACTTTGGGAACCATGGATCTACACCAATTAGAAGTAGTTTTCCAAGATTTTGGCTCATATCCTCTTACTGGACTGGATCTGGAAACTTCTACATGGAAACTATATAATTACACGACTATCATCAGGGCTATTGTAGCAAAAAGTGGTTCGCAATATACAAGTAAATACAATATTTTACCTTCGGAATATTACATGTCTTTTCCAGTTGAGTATAATGTTTTGCTTCCACGTTGCTTTTGGCATTTCCTGTAACTCCACACCCATGGAACCGCATTGAAAGAACACATAATTGATATGAATACCATCACTGTTAGGAGATAGAACAATGATATTTTTCTCCTTAGTTGCGTAACTTTTCATTTTCATCATGGGGGAATGCGAATCAGAAGCTACGCAAATGAATATACGACTTTTACTTTTAATTTTACAATGACTAAGGATAATAATAATAATTGCACTGAATGTATACAGAATGCATACAGAACTGTATCAAAACACAATGTAACCACAAATTAAAACATACTGAATATTCACAGATTTACTGTCTGCCACATTGTGTCTCAGGTCGTGTGTCACTGAAGGTGAACCTACACTGTAGAAATAATACAGTTTGCCACCTCTTTTAACAGCCAGGGCTCAATGCTATGGAATCATAGGTTGTAGTTTTACAATTTATGTATATACTAGCTTGGGGACCCGGCGGTGCCCGGGTCATTTGAGAAGTGCAGCAGGATGTAGAGTGGGTCATGGGGGCTCTGTGTGGCAAATTTGGTCTTGATCCATCATTATTGGGAGTTGCAGTGGTATCATGAAATTACTGAAGGTAGTGGAAGTCCCATCATCTCTGGTCCACCCTCCCCCAAAGTGTAGTAGGATGTAGATTGGGTCATGGGGGCTCTGTGTGCTAAGTTTGGTCTGTATTGGTGAATGGATGAGGGTTGCATTGTTTTTAGGAAGTGAGTGAAGGTACTTCAAGTCCCATCATCCGTGGTCCGTCTCACACAAAACAGCACCAGGATGTAGAGTGGGTCATGAGTGCTCTGTGTGCCAGGTTTGGTGTTGATCAGTCATTGGATTAGGTTTGTAGCAGGCTTGGAAAGTGAGGGAAGGTACTGCAAGTCCCATCATCCATGTTCTGGCCCCCTCCAAACTTCAGTAGTATGTAGAGTGGGTCACTGGGGCTCTGTGTACCAAGTGTGGTCTTTCTCGGTGTTTGTTGGGGATCACAGTGGTCTGTGGGAACAGAGGGGTGTGAAAGTACTACAAATCCCATCATCCATTGTCAGTCCTCCCCCAAACCTCACCAGGACGTGAAGGCAGTCATAGGGGTTATGTATGCCAAGTTTGGTCTCGATCAGTGATTGGATGAGGGTTGCAGCGAACTTGGGAAGTGAGTAGAGGTACTTCATTCCCATCATCCATGGTCCACCCTCCTCCAAACTGCACCAGGACGTAGAGTGGGTCATGGGGGCTGTGTGTGCTAAGTGTGGTCTGTATTGGTCCTTTTTGGTGGCCTCAGTGGTCTGTGGGAACCAAAGTGTTTGAAAGTACTACAAATCCCATAATCCGTGGGCCATGTCCCCTGAACTGCACCAGGACGTAAAGGGGGTTAGGGGGGTTATGTGTACCAAGTTTGGTGCAGGCCCATCACCCGCGCTGGTCGCTGTGGCCTGTGAAAGTGGCTGCCACATATCCGCCCTTCCGCCCTCCCGCCCTCCGCACACATACATACAAACATTCCGCTTTATAAAGGTATACAGATTTCCATCATTTTTACCCTGCGGCTAACAATGGCAACGATTCGATGCCGCAGTAAAATACAATATAATAAGAAGATAAAACATACAAATACCAGTTAAGACTCGTGCGCCAGCTGCGCCCGTACCTTGGGAAGTCTGCTCTGGCTACGGTCGTCCACGCTCTGGTCACATCCCGAATAGATTACTGCAACGCACTCTATGTGGGGCTGTCTTTGAAGACAGTTCGGAAACTGCAATTAGTCCAGCGGGCGGCAGCCAGACTACTAATGGGAGCTACATACAGGGAGCATACCACCCCCCTGTTGTGTCAGCTCCACTGGCTGCCTGTCCAATTCCGAGCTCAATTCAAAGTGCTGGTTTTGACCTTTAAAGCTCTATACGGTTCTGGCCCAGCTTACTTATCCGAACGCATCAGCCTCTACGTCCCACCTCGTAATCTAAGGTCATCCGGGGAGGCCCTGCTCTCGCTCCCGCCTACTTCTCAGATGCGGTTGGTGGGGACGAGAGATAGGGCCTTCTCGGTGGTGGCTCCCCATCTGTGGAATTCGCTCCCTATTGATATACGATTCACCTCATCCCTCCTGACATTCAGGAAAAAAGTGAAATCCTGGTTATGGGACCAGGCGTTTGCACACTAGCACGATACAGCACTTTAGATGGGATGCAAATCGCAAACTGGTGGACATGACCTAAGGCTTCTATTATGGACGGAATACTGTTTTTAACCTATGTGAATGTATTTGATATATTTTAATGCTAATTACATTTTAATGTATTTTAATGGTAACTGTATTTAATGTACTTTAAATTTTTGACTGTTGTGGTTTTTATTATATGTTTACTGTGCTTTGGGCATTGAATTGTTGCCATTGTGAGGCCGCTCTGAGTCCCCCCTCGGGGGTTGAGAAGACGCAGGGTAGAAATGGTGGAAATAATAATAATAATAAATAATAATAAATACCATAGATTAAAACAGAAATAGTTACACAATCATAAAGCCTTTTCCATTACAACAATCACAAGGCCATTATATCCATTAGCCAAACTCCTGGTTCCACAACCACGCCTTTCGCTTTCTTTTGAAAGAAAGGAAGGGGGATGCCGATCTGATTTCGCTGGGGAGTGAGTTCCATAGGCGTGGGGTCACCACCGAGAAGGTCCTGTCCCTCGTCCCCACCAGCCACATTTGTGAAGCTGGTGGGACCGGGAGCAAGGCCTCATATCCACAAGACTTGTATCTAAATTCAAAGCCCTCTATCTGAACTAAACAGTAGGCATGGTTTCTAAACCAAAAATGGCGATTCTAAAATCAAATGGGGGGGGGGGGATTTTTTTTGATTAGTAAAAGAAAGACTTACAAAATATTTTCCAAAAATTTCTAAAATGTAACTTAATTACTAACGAAATTCGTTAGTAGTTCGTATGCCAGCGCATGCGCATTCCAGATGGTTTTGGCCTACAACTCCCAGAAATCCTAACAGCTGGTAAATTGGCTGGGATTTCTGGGAGTTGTAGGCCAAAACTTGAATAAATCACACTGAATTCTAGATGGGACTCTCCAAATAGGAAGGAGGGAGGGAAGGAGGGAGGGAGGGGGTATTCTATTCTTGGAAGCAGCAAAAGAAAAGGAGGAGGAGCCCCCCCCCTGGCTCCTCGCTGCCTCTCTCTCACCCCGATCCTGAGGGAGCGAGGGCCCAAGTTTGCCCAGGCTGGTCATATACCTACATTCCATGCACATGCAATAATACAGCAGTAATAACAATGGGTATAAGAAGAGGTAAAATTCAAACCGAAGTATTCTGACTGGTCCCTTCTCATGCGGTGCAAACGGGCTCTTCTCTGTGAGCCGGGGAAATTAGCCCGGGAAAAGCCAGCGTTTTCTGCTTGGGTGCACACACATACATATTCTTTGGGGGGGAGTTGCTGCAGAATCTTCTCTATGAGCCCTGGATGCTGCAGCAAATCTCCCCCAAGAATATGTATGTGTGTGCCCCAAGCAGCAAACGCTGGCTTTTCCCGGGCTAATTTCCCCGGGTAAAAAGGGGAGAGCCCGTTTGCACCGCATGAGGCAGGGACCAGTCAGAATACTTCGGTTTGAATTTTACCTCTTGTTATTGTTATTACTGCTGTATTATTGCATGTGCATGGAATGTAGGTATGACCAGTTGGATTACTTATAATATTAGGCACTTACAGTAGCATTCATTCTATTATACATTAGGTTGGTTTCTCACCCCAATACTCTTTGATGCTTTAGATCCTGGCAGGGCAGGAGAGGCAGGGAAGCCTGGAAAAAATGTAAACAGAGAGGATTACTCAGAAGTAAATCCACAAAGGAGGGCCCTTCATCCAAAGTGCCCTCCTTTGCAGATTTACTTCTGAGTAATCCTCTCTGTTTACATTTTTTCCAGGCTTCCAGCCGAAAGAAGGAGCGAGTTTAGGGCTTGCCTTGCCATAATACTTATTGGCAAGGGAGGCGGGAGGGTGGTGAGAGAGAAGGAGGGTGCCCCCTCCCTTACGACCTAATAACGACACTTAAGAAAATCCTGGCCCCCGAAGTTCGAAAAAGAAAGTCCACTTCCTGGTTGGCATTCCAGGTGCGGAAATACTCAAAAGTAGCATTTCTTACGAATTTCTTACGAAACGAATCATTTTCATAACTTTTTTCTCATGCCTACTAAACAGCCTTCCTGATGTTATTATATAACAATTCCCATCAGCTCTAGTAATGATGTCTAATGATAAAGAATACAGGAGTGGTAGCCCAGCTTCTGGAGGGCCACATAAAATGACATGGAGGGTCAACTTTGGCCTATGGGTTGGAAGAAGCACCTGCTCCTATAGTAGTCCACTTGTTTCTTTAAGTTGGGCCATGGAGGCCCTGCTGCCAGGACTGCTGGTGAGCAAAAGCAACAAGTCCTTTTTGTTAGAAGGCCCATTATGACATTATGGTTCCATAACTTTCATGATTTTGCGTTTTTCAAATGTGTCCTAAAGGAGAGATTTTTATATCCATGTTTAACGTTTAACTGATGAATGGCTCTTGTATATGCTCTGATTTACGTCATCAGATGTACTAAAATTGTTGGCATATCCTGGATCCTGATCATTTGCCCAGCAGATCCCACCATCCCATGCCATAGAGCTACTTCCAGCTGGCTTTGTGGTGCAAATGGAGAGGAACCAACATATGGCATCAACACGGGAGGTTTCCCATGTTCCATTAGGAAGCTGCGGTGGATGCTTCCCCCTGTGGGATGGAGTTTGGGGTTAAATCAGGTGATGTGGGACGTGGGCTGACGGGGATGACCCGTGGCGATTCCAGCAGCCAATGTGATTAGATTGCTTGTTATCATTTAAATCTTTGCTATTGTTTTAGTGCGAATTTTGTAAAGTATTACTTGGATGCAGGAAGTATTTTGATTTTTTTTAAAAAAAACGTGTCTTAATGTTTCACATTGCATAAAGAAGACTGCTTAGCTTGGAAAGGTGGCACTCAATATGTATGTATGTATGCATGAAAGATATTTCCAGGGGTGGATTAAGCCGTTATGATGATTACGCGTCCACGTAAGGCACCTCGTACTCAGGGGTGCCAACATGGGGTGTCTTTGGCGCCCCCCTCGCCCATTCTGCGGTCTTTCTCTTCTGGCGCTCGGGGAGAAATAGAAGAGTGTGCTGCCAGAGGAGAATGAGACGTGCTGGCTACGGCATCCCCGCGTCAGTCAGGCACAAGAGCCTGCCAGCCAGCACACGTGCGCACGTGAACGTACAGCCCCTTCCTCCTCCAAACATGAGCGCGTGCGCATGCCCCTCCCCTCGCATGCGTTCCCAATATGCACCGTGTTCAGGCCTACCACCAAGAAAGAGCAGAGCTGGGTGGGGCTTCCCCAGGGCCCCATGCAGCCTGTCCTGCCCACCTTCTTTGGCAGCGCCGCCAGGAGCCCCCCGGAAGAGAGGACGCGCTGGGAGGAAGAAGTTTGGTGGGATCCAGGTGGACCTCTGCCGGGAGGGGTTGCGCCGTGCCTGCTGGCGAGGCAGTAGCAGGCTAGGCTGGATGGCCCTTGGGGCCCCTCCCAAATCTAGAAGTCTAGCAACAACAGTAATAAGAGCAATGTACAGTAATATATTAATTCTGAATATATATAATAATACAATAATAATAATACATATAATAATGAAATTTTGTATAACAATAATAATAATAATTCATTCTTGGCATTAGGGGGTTGGACAGGATGGCCCTTACAGCCTCTTCCAACTCTAGGAGTCTAATAGCAATAATAATGATAGCAATAATAATCACAATAATCTATATATATAAAATCCTTCATGTTGTCTTGACAGACTTATAGACAAAGAAACCACACAAGGCAGACACACAAAAACAGCCCACATACCCAGAAAATCCTACAAGGTATGTTTACCACAAAAAAAACACCCCAAAAAAGAGCCAACGGTCACAAATCCAAAAAACTAATGTGGACTACAATCCCCATAAGCCACTGCGGCAGACAACAAAATTGCGTATACGCCAGTCGCGCGCCACAGCTCCTCTCCTCCCCCTCCCAAACTATAAAAAGAACACCTACCACACGTGAGAACATCAGGCCTCCAAACCGCCAAACCTGTGTGTGCGCGCGAGAGAGAGAGCCCTGAAGGAAGTGGATTAGGCGTCCAGCTGATGAAGGAAGAGCGGAGGGGGCTGCGCATGATGATGCAGCCGGAGGAGAAGGAGGAGGGAGAAGGAGGGGTCCCGTGGGCTTCTGTCTGGCTTCCGCTTCCTCCTCCTCACCATGCCTGCTGGGCCTGCTGCTGGCCCTGCTCCACCTCGCCTCGCCCCTCCTGGCCAAGAGCCTTGAGCCCGTCACCTGGACTGCCGCCAGAGAAAGGGAGCGCGCAGGAGAGAGCAGGCCAATATTTATTTCTTTATTTACACCCCCACCACGAAAATAGGCAGCCCGGGAGGAAAGGGAGAAAGACAGAAAGGAAGACAGAGGCGGGGGGGGGGGGGAGAGAAAAAAAGGAAGGGTAGCAGGAAGGAGGGGAAAGGAAGGAAAGGATGGAAGAAAGGAAGGAAGGAGGGGAGAAGAAAGGAAGGGGAGGATGGAAGGATGGATGGAAGGAAGGAAGGAAGGAAAAGGAAGGGAAGGATAGAAGGAAAGATAGATGGAAAGATGGATGGAAGGAAGGAGGGGAGAAGAAAGGAAGGAAAAAGGAAGGATAGCAGAATGGAGGTGAGGGGAAAGGAAGGGAAGGAAAGAAGGATGGAATGAAGGAAGGAAGGAGGGGAGAAGAAAGGATAGAAGGATGAAAGGAAGGAAGGAGGGGAGAAGAAAGGAACACATACACACATACACACACACATATATATATGCACAGAAATATACAAATATACACATACACACATACATATGCACATCTGTACTTACACACATCTACACATATACATGCATATACATATACAAACACACATATACATAAGTACACACATATACACACATATACATATACACATATATACCTAACTACACACACAGTCCCCAAGCTACAAACATCCCACAGCAACGCATGGCCGGGTCAGTTAGTAATGTATAATAATATATTAATTCCTACTTGTGAAGTGGGCTGGACTAGGTTTCCCTTGTGGGTCCCTCCCAACTCTATAAGTCTAGCAACAACAATAAGAATTATGTACAATAATATATTAATTCCAGTTTGGGGGGGGGGGGGAGGCGCCAAAATACTGTTCGCCTACCATTTAAAATTACCTTCGTCCAGCCCTGGATATTTCCGATTTGCACATGCATGAGTTGTTAGCGCATTTATTTCTATCCCTGTCTCCTAGCATGTTAAAAATATTCACATATTCCTGTGAAAGTCTCCAGCTACTTGAGCGCTTAATTATCATGGGGAATTGATGGGAATTAATTGGGAAACGAGTGAGAATAAGGAACACAAGCACTTTATTTGGAATTTGTGGATGTAAAGAAAGAGATTGAGTGATGGGCCTCCTCCGAGTTTGGCTCCAATGTTGAAGCCTTAACTAGTCTTTCATGAGTTGTGAGTGTTAAACAATCCCAGGGCATTTCTGAGATTGAAGAGACAAGTATCTGGGTCACCCAGCACAGTTTCTGGAACCATGTTAAATAGTAATGAAAATGAACTGTAATATTTTATGCGCGGAAACTAGAGGAATTATTTTGAGCCTTTCTTGCAATTTCGGTGCACATATGGTTCATGGGGCTTTCAGCATTACCTTCCAAGATGAATCAGACTGTCTTTGTTTTCAAGGGATTTTGACCTTTCTTTTTTGGTAATGAAAACATCTGGTATGAACTTCACTTTTTTTTTTAAAAAAAGGTTCTATATTGCCGAGAGCAGCAAACGATTTCCAACTGTGTAAACATAAAAATTTTATGAAAAGTGTCCTTTTTTCTGCACATGTCCCAGTGTACATTGTCTCCGAGCTTAGCACTAACATGTGCTAAGCTTATTGTTTGGACAGACATCTCTCTGTGATATATTGTGTGAGCAGAGGCATGCACAAGCTATTGAACTGTGTTTAATTACAATTTCTTGGATGGAAAGCACAAAGTCATGGACTTTTTAATGGCGGCTTTCGCAAGAGCAATGATGAAACTTGGTTTGCGGTTTGTTTTGAATTTTTTCTATTCCCAAGTCTATGTCTTCTGGTTTTATGATTCTTCCCCTCATCCCACCATCCCACTAATGGTGTGATCATTAACGTGAGAAACGGGAATATAAGCTTTATTCCTGTAAGGTTGACTTCTTCTCTTGCGTTTATACTTCTTGATGTTTATTATACACCATTAAAGTGAACAATTAAAAATGGAACATTTAAAACAAACCAGATCGTTCCTTCCCTTCTAGCCAAATGTCTGCTGCCAGGGCCGTTGCCAGGATTTTGATTCGGGGGGGGGGGGGGCTGAGACTGGGTGGAAGAGGGTCTACCCTAGCAAACCTTTTGTATTGTTATCCCAATAACCTCATTAATGTGGGATATAATGAGCATGGTGATCAGATCATGATATGAATAAACATAACAGTTTAAATAATGTACCAGTAAGGCCTTTTCGCGGACCACCCTGAGAATTTCGGGGAGGGGCCCTGAAGCCCCCTTAGCCCCCCGGCTACATGCCTGTCTGTTGCCCATTCAGAAGCAGCTCTGCAGCGTCTCACATCCTGCTTTGCAACAGCTGCAGAGCTGTTTGGGCTGGAAGTCAGCCTGAAGAAAACGGAAGTCCTCTACCAGCCCGCACCACAGGAAGAACACCATCATCCCCACGTCAGCATAGGCAAATCTTTGCTTAAGTCCGTTTAGCAGTTCACCTACCTGACAAGCATCATCTCTTCAGATGCCAACATTGATAAAGAGATAGATCACAGATTAGCAAATACATATACTGCATTTGGAAGGCTTCACAAAAGAGTCTGGAGTAACAAACACTTGAGACAAAGCACTAAAATCAGTGTGTACAGAGCTATCGTACTGTCTATTCTCCTTTATGGGACTGAAACATGGGTCACCTATCGCCAACACCTACGACTCATTGAACGCTTTCATCAGCGCTGTCTTCGCACAAACCTAAATATACACTGGACCAACTATGGGTATGAAACATGGGTCACCTATTGCCAACACCTACGACTCCTCAAACACTTTCATCAATGCTGTCTTCGCTCAATCCTAAATGTACACTGGACTGACTATGTGTTGCTGCCCTTGAGCAAGCAGGGATCACCAGCATTGAGGCCATGCTATTGAAAACTTAGCTACGCTGGGCAGGGCATGTCTCTAGGATGGAGGACCACCGCCTCCTAAATATACTACTCTATGGTGAACTCGCCACGGGCCGGTGCAAGAGAGGTGCCCCATAAAAGAGATATAAGGACTGACAGATTGATCAGCAAAAATAGTTTACCCTGGCCTCACATCAGGAGGCATGGAGACGCACTATCCACAATGCTGTGGCTTCTTTCGAGAAGTCACGCCGAATGAGTCTTGAAGAGAAACATACAACCAAAAGGGGGAGTTGCTACTAAGCAACACAACACACAGAGTGTAGGCGATTATGTGGTAATAATAAGTTTTTTGGTATTCAGAAATGATAATACACATTCATCAATAATAATCATAAATTCAAAATAACATATACATTTCGAGCACGCCCGCCAAGGGCTCCTACCCCATACGCCAATAGCGTCAGTCAATGTCCAAGAAAATTCGGGTTCAAGGGTTCATTGAGTAGGGTGGATTTCTGGGTGAAGTAAAGAGGTGGGGGAACCTGTGAGGAGAACCTACCCACTGGGCCTGGGCACAACCCGTTTGGTTTGTTCCCCCACCTCTTTACTTCACCCAGAAATCCACTCTACTCAATGAACCCTTGAACTCTTCCCTTTGGAACCCGAATTTTCTTGGACATTGACTGACGCTTATTGGCGATAGTAGGAGCCCTTGGCGGGCGTGCTCGAAATGTATATGTTATTTTGAATTTATGATTATTATCCACATGTGGCTCTTTTCACGATTGCATTTGGCTCTCTTGAGCAGCCTGGGCCTCGGTTTCCCAGCATGCACCGGGAAGGAGTGACGCAAATGCGCCGTGACTGCCGCTTCCGCACCGCTATTGCCAGATCTTCCTCATCTCCCGCTGCTCTCGGGGCCCTGAGCCCTCTTCACCGGGGATGGCGGAGCCCGGCGTCGGCGCCTCATCCTCGCTGCCCCCGGGGGACACCCAGCTCATTGCCCTTTTCATCGGGCAGCTCAAGAGCCGTTGCCTCTTCGACGCCTTCTGGAGGGACTGCCTCTCCAACGTCGACACCAAGGTCCACTTTGGCCCCGCGCCTCTTCCCTTCCTTCCTTCCTTCCTTCCTTCCTTCCTTCCTTCCTTCCTTCCTTCCTTCCTTCCTTCCTCATCTATTCTTTTTCCCAAGTCTTTCTTTCCTTCTCCTCCCTTTCTTTTCACTTCTCTCTCTCTCCTCTTTTTTCTTTTCTTCTTTTCCCTTCATTATTTTACTTTTTCCTCACCCCCTTTCCTTTCTGTTCCCCACCCTTTCCTTTCCTCCCTTCCCATTTCCTTCTTTCTTTTCCCCTCCTTGTCTCTCTCCTGCTTTTCTTTTCTTCCTTTCCCATAGCTTCTTCTTTTCTTTCTCCCTCTCCCCCTCCCTCCTTTATTTCCTCTGTCTTCCTTCCTTTCTTTTCTCCTTCCTTCCTTCCTTCCTTCCTTCCTTCCTTCCTTCCTTCCTTCCTTCCTTCCTTCCTTCCTTCCTTCCATCCATCTTCTCTTCCTTCTCAGAGTCCTGAGCATGCTTTTAGTAGAGCCCGGTCTGAAGTGTCCCGACATTCTGCCGGGGAATCCTTTTCTCATAGTATGTACCGTATGTATATACTCACATTTAGTTGAATTCAGTCTCTCTCTCTCTCTCTCTCTCTCTCTCTCTCTCTCTCTCTCTCTCTCTCTCTCTATATATATATATATATATATATATATATATATATACATACACTGTATATATATAGATAGATAGATAGATATAAAATAAATAATATGGCTCTCACTTAAATACATTTCCAAATATTTTGCTTTCATGGTTCTCTGAGTCAAAAAGGTTCCCGACCCCTGGTCTAGATATATTGTGCCTTTAATTTCCTGTATTTCCTCCTTTCAGATTTAGCAGGGCAGGTTTATAACAGTTAAGTACAACCTCCTCACGGACATCTTGGACATTTCTCAAGTGATGAGATCAAATGACCGGAGGGAAGGAAGCCGCTGTTTATGATAAGGGAGCTTAGTGGGCCTTCCTTTCCAGGTCATCAATATTTCAGGAATTGCTAGCAGAGGTATGTGTAGACAGGAATCCTAACACATGTGTTCGTGGGCCAGTAATTCTTGCGGATTTATTTGCAAGCCTGTTCTTTCCTGTGGGAAGTCGTAATGTGGCTGAGATCCTTGCAGCAATTTATATGCAGAGCTGCTCTTCTCATTAGAGGCAGTTGCCTTTGAGCACAAGATTTTGGCACTCTTACGAGCCAGCAAATTGTCAGTTGAATGCATGTTTTTAATGTAGGGAAACATGTTTTGTGGAAGGGGTGCCCAAGGTACCAATCTTTGATAGGAAATTTGCATAAGGAGTGCATCACCAATGTGTCTTCCTCCCTCCATAAATAGGAATATAGGAGAGGAGTGGAGAGAGACTGTTGCTTTTTTGCTGTTACCAGGAAAACCACCAATGTGTGGCTTTCTGATTAGTAGCGCATAGAGCAGGGGTGGGCAATTATTTTTTCCAAGGGGCCACCCGAGAGCCAAAAAATATTATGGAGGGCCGCACCTAAAGGCTGAACTACATTCTAATCTACATTATTTATTTATTTATTTACTATCTGTATCTGTATACCTTTATAAAACGGAATGTTTGTATGTGTGTATGCGGGTATGTGTGTATGCGGAGGGCGGGAGGGCAGAAGGGCGGAAGCAGCCACTTTCACAGGCCAGGGCGGATATGTGGCAGCCACTTTCACAGGCCAGGGCGGATATGTGGCAGCCACTTTCACAGGCCACAGCGACCAGCGCGGGTGATGGACCTGCACCAAACTTGGTACACATAACCCCCCTAACCCCCTTTACGTCGTGGCGCGGGTCGGGGGACATGACCCACGAATTATGGGATTTGTAGTACTTTCCAACACTTTGGTTCCCACAGACCTCTGAGGCCACCAAAAAGGACCAATACAGACCACACTCAGCACACACAGCCCCCATGACCCACTCTACGTCCTGGTGCAGTTCGGAGGAGGGTGGACCATGGATGATGGGACTTGAAGTGTTTCTACTCACTTCCTAAGTCCGCTGCAACCCTCATCCAATCACTGATCGAGACCAAACTTGGCACACATAACCCCCATGACTGCCTTCACGTCCTGGTGAGGTTTGGGGGAGGACTGACAATGGATGATGGGATTTGTAGTACTTTTACACCCCTCTGTTCCCACGGACCACTGTGGCCCCCAACAAACACTGATAAAGACCACACTTGGCACACAGAGCCCCAGTGACCCAGTCCACATCCTACTGAAGTTTGGAGGGGGACAGAACATGGATGATGGGTCTTGCAGTACCTTCCCTCACTTTCCAAGACTGCTACAAACCTAATCCTATGATTGATCAACACCAAACTTGCCACACAGAGCCCTCATGACCCACTCTACATTCTGGTGAAGTTTGGAGGAGGGTGGACCATGGATGATGGGACTTGAAGTACCTCTACTCACTTCCCAAGTCTGCTGCGACCATCATCCACCACCGATTGAGACCAAACTTGGCACACATAACCCCCATGACTGCCTTCACGTTCTGGTGAGGTTCGGGGGAGGACTGACAATGGATGATGGAATTTGTAGTATTTTCACACCCCTCTGTTCCCACAGACCACTGTGGCCCCCAAAAAACACCAAAAAAGTCCACACTTGGCACACAGAGCTCCAGTGACTCACTCTACATCCTACTGAAGTTTGGAGGGGGAGAGAACATGGATGATGGGACTTGCAGTACCTTCCCTCACTTCCCAATCCTGCTACAAACCTATTCCAATGACTGATCAACACCAAATCTGGCACACAGAGCCCTCATGACCCACTCTACAGCCTGGTGCAGTTTACTGTGAGGCGGACCACGGATGATGGGACTTGAAGTACCTTCACTCACTTCTGAAAAAGAATGCATCCCTCATCCATTCACCAATACAGACCAAACTTAGCACACAGAGCCCCCATGACCCAATCTACATCCTACTACACTTTGGGGGGGGGGGACACGGAGCTGATGGGACTTGCACTACCTTCAGTAATTTCATGATACCACTGCAACTCCCAATAATGATGGATCAAGACCAAACTTGGCACACAGAGCCCCCATGACCCACTCTACATCCTGCTGCGCTTCACAAATAACCCGGGCAGGGCCGGGTCCCCAAGCTAGTTTACTATATATTACACATCATTGATATTAACATATTAATATATCAAGAAATATTCATATATTATTAGTATTAATATCATAATTATTTTATTATAGTATATATATAGACATTATAATATATTGAAATTATAATATAATATAACATATTACTTATTATATTATTATAATAAAATTATTCTAAAATAATAATAAAAAACACTAAAATTAAATTAAATTTAAGATGACAAGGTGCGAACCAAGATGGAGGCTGACATCCTCAACAGAGGAAGGATCCCAAGATGGAATGGCCCAATGGACCCAGCCCAGAGGATGACAAAACGGACCCAGCCACTGCCGCAGCAGAGCAGCAGACGATCGGATGCTGCAAGCCTCCACCTGCTCTCGCCGCCAGCCGTTCCGTCAGAGGCGTTTCCAATCGGCTTTTTTTGGGCTGTATGGCCATGTTCCAGCAGCATTCTCTTGTAACATTTTGCCTGCATCTGTGACTGGCATCTTCGGAGCCTCTCCAGCCACAAATGCAGGTGAAATGTTAGGAGAGAATGCTGCTGGGAAATGGCCACACAGCTCAAAAAACTCAAAACAACCCAACAGAGTTACTTTTTGGCCTGAGTGGCAATGCCTTAATTTTTCCCCTTCTTCTGTAGGTATGCAGAATTAAGACCATTTTTTGGTCTTAATTCATGACACTTCTTTAGCCCCTTGATTGGAGATGAAGAAACAGTTTTATTTATTTACTTGATTTCTATTCCGCCCTTCTCACCCCGCAGGGGACTCAGGGCGGATTACAATGTACACATTACATTTAGACACACAAACACACAAGACAGACAGAGGCTATTTAACATCTGGCCACCAGGGGGAGCTGTCGCACTTCTTCATTCTCAGTGTGTTTCCTTGATATATTTTTATGGCCTCGTAAATCAGTTAAATTAAGCCTCCCCACTAAGTGGTACCTTAATTTCCTACTTGACAGATGCAACTGTCTTTCGGGTTGCAAAAGTGTGAGAATAACAATGCCGCACTCATTTTCATTGGTTACGGAGATTTGGTGTCGTTGCAGCAGTGTTTTTAAATAACTGCAGAAGAGAAAATAGGTTCACCATGACTAATGTATTCAGGCATCCCAAGACTCAAGACTAGTAGACAATTGGGAGACTTTCTGCCTGTCGTCAGCAAAAGCCCCGCACGTCACATTTTGGCCGCGGCTGCAATGAGCAGAATGGTGTGCATTGACATCTGACTGATCTGGGAGATGTGAATAATAATTGCACAGCAAATGTTTCTAGAAGTGTTGAATTTCTTCAGCAAAAAGGCTCTGACTTGATTTTATTACTACAAAGGACCCTTCCACACAGTCATATCAAGGCAAAAAATCCCACAATATCTGCTTTGAACTGGGTTAGCTGAGTCCACACTGTTATATATTCCGGTTCAAAGCAGGTAATATGGGATTTTATTCAGTTGTGTGGAAGGGGCCAAAGTTATGATTGGGCAAGAGAGATTCTGCAAAGGCAAATGGAGTTGTTTGCCTCTTTGGGGAGTTCAGAACAGTTACATTGGGAAATACATTTTCTTAAGCTTTTTCAAGGAAAAGAGAATTATGTACCATATTTTCCAGCACAGAAGACGACTGGGGGTATAAGATGACCCCCAAATTTTCAAGACAAAATACAGTTTTATTTATTTATTTATTTATTTACTTTATTTATTTTCCGCTCTTCTCACCCCGAAGGGGGACTCAGAGCGGATTACAGTACACATACTTGCAGACAATCCCAGCAGTTCAACATTTGGCATATCGACGCACATACGACATATAGACGAACAGAGGCAAACTTTTGGCCACCAGGGGGAGCTGACGCACTCCTCATCTCTCTGCGTTTTCCAGCGTTTTTCCAGCGACTGGGGGTATAAGACGACCCCCAAATTTTCAAGACAAAATACAGAGTTTTATTTATTTATTTGTTTACTTTATTTATATTCCGCTCTTCTCACCCCGAAGGGGGACTCAGAGCGGATTACAGTACACATACTTGCAGACAATCCCAGCAGTTCAACATTTGGCATATCGACGCACATACGACATGTAGACGAACAGAGGCAAACTTTTGGCCACCAGGGGGAGCTGACGCACTCCTCATCTCTCTGCGTTTTCCAGCGTTTTTCCAGCGACTGGGGGTATAAGACGACCCCCAAATTTTCAAGACAAAATACAGAGTTTTATTTATTTATTTATTTACTTTATTTATTTTCCGCTCTTCTCACCCCGAAGGGGGACTCAGAGCGGATTACAGTACACATACTTGCAGACAATCCCTGCAGTTCTACATATGGCATATAGACGCACATACGACATATAGACGAACAGAGGCAAACTTTTGACCACCAGAGGGAGCTGACGCACTCCTCGTCTCTCTGCGTTTTCCAGCGTCCCCAGCGACTGGGGGTATAAGACGACCCCCAAATTTTCAAGACAAAATACAGAGTTTTATTTATTTATTTATTTACTTTATTTATTTTCCGCTCTTCTCACCCCGAAGGGGGACTCAGAGCGGATTACAGTACACATACTTGCAGACAATCCCTGCAGTTCAACATTTGGCATATCGACGCATTACGACATATAGACGAACAGAGGCAAACTTTTGGCCACCAGGGAGCTGACGCACTCCTCATCTCTCTGCGTTTTCCAGCGTTTTTCCAGCGACTGGGGGTATAAGACGACCCCCAAATTTTCAAGACAAAATACAGAGTTTTATTTATTTATTTATTTATTTACTTTATTTTATTTTCCGCTCTTCTCACCCCGAAGGGGGACTCAGAGCGGATTACAGTACACATACTTGCAGACAATCCCTGCAGTTCAACATATGTCATATAGACGCACATACGACATATAGACGAACAGAGGCAAACTTCTGACCACCAGAGGGAGCTGACGCACTCCTCATCTCTCTGCGTTTTCCAGCGTCCCTTTGTTGTTCCTTCCGCATTCCTCAGCGATTCCTGGAGTTCTTTAATGGCCTCATAATTCAGTCAAAATTTGCCTCCCCACTTTAATGTGGTACCTTTATCTCCTACTTGACAAATGCAACTGTCTTTCGGGCTGCAAAGGTCGACAGCAGGCTACACTTAAGGTCGAGCACCCACCTCGACCCGGACAGGCCTCGAACTCATGACCTACCGGTCAGAGAGATCTTATGCAGGTGACACTTAGCCAGCTGCAGCACATTCCCAGTGCTTTTTTTGTTAGGGATTTACTCGCCTTTTAAGACTACTCTGCATTAAATGGAGCCTGGCTGGGGGTCATGTCCCGCTGGGCTGTCCCCACGGCCCCCACCACTCTACCCACTCTACTTTCAAGGCCCTCCTCTGCTCCTGACGCTCACCTCCTCCGAAGGCCACTGGACTTGTCTAGACCCAAGGAAGTACTTCCGGACGACAACTCCCATCAGCCCCGTGTGGCGGCGTGTCTGGGATGTGCTCGCTGAAGCATTCAGGGAGCTGTAGTTCCCTGGCTTATACAGCTCCCAGAATGCCTCAGCGAGCACATCCAAGGCATGCTGCTGCCCAGGGCTGCTGGGAGTTGTCATCCAGAGATTCAAAGAAGCTAGGGTTGCCACTTTTTGATATAAGAAATATGAGACATTTACCTAAAATTACCTAAAATTACGGGATTTTTTTGCAAAAATAAGGGACACTTCATAAATAAATAAATAAATATTCATTCACTTCAACTCCCACCTTCCCTAATGGCCCCAGGGGCCTTCCTTTCCCCCCTCAGCCGCTTAAGCTCTAGGGAGAAGGGATGAGGGGGGAAAGGAAGGGACCTTGGGCTGTTAGGAATGGTGGGAGTTGGAGTCCATAACACCTGGAAGGGCCCAAGTTGGCCCATGCGAGGCCTAGAGCACGAGGCCATTTGCCCAAGGCTCACCAGTTGTAGAGGTGTAGCGGGGGACATGGCTTGGGGAGGAGGGTGAAGCAGAACTCAGCGTGGGTGGCCAGCGACGCCTAGAGCAGCGCCCGGGTCTGGGCTTTGAGGGGAAAGAGCAGGAAGGGTGGCACGCAGACGGCCAAGCGCTTCCAGAGGGCTCCCGGGATGATGCCGTCCTGCCCCTCCAGTGCCACCTCTTCCAGCGTAAGTGTGTCTGGAAGGAGGGACACCGGCAGGGACTCCGCTCTGCCAATAAGCAGAGTGCACGGCGCGCCAGAGGTGATATCCCCGTCCTGGGCGCGCTCTCTCTCTCGGCTCTCCTCGTGACACCATGGCAATGGCCCAACATGTGACATGAAGAACAAGGAGAAGGCCTCTTGAGCCTCCAAGTCAAACTCAAAAAGAGCCTTGCCTCCTGCTGCCACCTGTCCTGTCAATACAGGACAGAAGCTTAAAAAACAAGACACGGAATTCTGGGTCAAAATACGGGACAGTTGGCAACCCTAAAGAAAGCGCCTTTCGGTGACGACTCACAGCAGCCCCGGCGGCATGCCTGGGATGGGCTTACTGAGGCATTCTGGGAGCCATAGGAGTCAGGGAACTATGGCTCCCAGAATGCCTCAGCGAGCACATCCAAGTTTCCTTGGGCCTGGGCGAGCCCAGTGGCCTTCGGAGGAGGTAACATCGGGGGTGGAGGAGGGCCTTGAAAGTAGAGTGGGGAGAGTGGCGGGGGCCGCGGGGACAACCCAGCGGGACATCACCCCCGACCGGTCTCCGTGGCAATGTGGCCTGCTGCTCCTCCTCCCCGTGTCCTCCCTCCCTCCTTCCGCCCTCCTCCTCCTCACACCACGCCACTAAGGGAGTTGGATTTTATTCTTTTCTTTTAATTATTATTATTTTAATTTTATACCCGGCGTACTAGACGACCCCTGACTTTTCCAGGGTTAAAAGATTTTCCAGGGTTGAAAAGTTGTCTAATACGCCGGAAAATACAATATATTTGGTTGGTGGAGAACATTCCAAGCATTAAGTCTGTTCAGCTTTACTGGGCATCATTGTATTAGTTGTTTGTATAGGTGCTACAACATTGGAGACCCTGACTATGACTCCAAGACCTAGTATAGCAGGGGTGCCCACACTTTTTCAGCATGTGAGCTACTTATAATAAAACCAAGTCAGAAAGATCTACCGAGGGAGAAGCAGGGCGGAGCAGGGGAAGGGGGCCGGGCTTGGTGCAGCCTGCCCCCTGGCTTTAGCTCTACCACAGCTTCTCCAGGCTTGAGGAGGGTAGTGCCAAGCCAGTGGTGACATAGCTAGCCACTACTGGCTTGGCACTAACCTCCTCAAGGCTGAAGAAGCTGTGGTAGCGCTGAAGCCGGGGAGGGGACGGGGCTTTGCGCGGCCTGGCTCTGCCGCCTCCCTCCTCTGGCTTTAGCGCTACCACAGCTTCTCCAGGCTTGAGGAGGGTAGTGCCAAGCCAGTGGTGGCATAGCTAGCCACTACTGGCTTGGCACTACCCCTCCAAGGCTGAAGAAGCTGTGGTAGAGCTGTAGCTAGGGAGGGGGGGCTTGGCATGGCATGGCTCCGCCCCTCCCCCTCTGGCTTTAGCTTTACCACAGTTTCTCAGGCTAGAGGGGGTAGTGCCAAGCCAGTGGTGTCATAGCTCGCCACTACTGGCTTGCCACTACCCTCCCCAAGGCTGAAGAAGCTGTAGTAGAGCTGTAGCTAGGGGAGGGGGCGGGGCTTGGCACAGCATGGCTCCGCCCCCTCCCCCTCTGGCTTTAGTGCTACCACAGCTTCTCCAGGCTAGAGGAGGGTAGTGCCAAGCCAGTGGTGGCATAACTAGCCACTACTGGCTTGGCACTACCCTCCTCAAGGCTGAAGAAGCTGTGGTAGAGCTGTAGTTGGGGGAGGGGGTGGGTCTTGGCATGGCATGGCTCCGCCCCCTCTGGCTTTAGTGCTACCACAGCCTCTCAGGCTTGAGGAGGGTAGTGCCAAGCCAGTGGTGGCATAGCTAGCCACCACTGGCTTGGCACTACCCTCCTCAAGGCTGAAGAAGCTGTGGTAGAGCTGTAGCTGGGGGCGGGGGCGGGGCTTGGCACGGCATGGCTCTGCCCCCTTCCCTCTGGCTTTAGCTTGTACCACAGTTTCTCCAGGCTAGAGGAGGGTAGTGCCAAGCCAGTGGTGGCATAGCTAGCCACTACTGGCTTGGCACTACCCTCCTCAAGGCTGAAGAAGCTGTGGTAGAGCTGTAGCTAGGGGAGGGGGCAGGGCTTGGCACAGCATGGCTCCGCCCCCTCCCCCTCTGGCTTTAGTGCTACCACAGCTTCTCCAGGCTAGAGGAGGGTAGTGCCAAGCCATTGGTGGCATAGATGGCCACTACTGGCTTGGCACTACCCTCCTCAAGGCTGAAGAAGCTGTAGTAGAGCTGTAGCTAGGGGAGGGGGCGGGGCTTGGCACAGCATGGCTCCGCCCCCTCCCCCTCTGGCTTTAGTGCTACCACAGCTTCTCCAGGCTTGAGGAGGGTAGTGCCAAGCCAGTGGTGGCATAGCTAGCCACTACTGGCTTGGCACTACCCTCCTCAAGGCTGAAGAAGCTGTGGTAGAGCTGTAGCTAGGGGAGGGGGCGGGGCTTGGCACAGCATGGCTCCGCCCCCTCCCCCTCTGGCTTTAGCTTTACCACAGTTTCTCCAGGCTAGAGGAGGGTAGTGCCAAGCCAGTGGTGGCATAGCTAGCCACTACTTGCTTGGCACTACCCTCCCCAAGGCTGAAGAAGCTGTAGTAGAGCTGTAGCTAGGGGAGGGGGCGGGGCTTGGCACAGCATGGCTCCGCCCCTCCGGCTTTAGCTACCACAGCTTCTCCAGGCTAGAGGAGGGTGTGCCAAGCCAGTGGTGGCATAGCTAGCCACTACTGGCTTGGCACTACCCTCCTCAAGGCTGAAGAAGCTGTGGTAGCGCTGAAGCCGGGGGAGGGGGCGAGGCTTGGCACGGCATGGCTCCGCCCCCTCTAGAAGTGCCCCATCCAGCTGGGATCGACCTCCTTCGGTCCCGGGATCAACCAGTCGATCATGATCGACTTCCTGGGCAGCCCTGTAATAGGGCATACAGTATGTGCCTAATATTATAATAGCTTGACTGTTTTTCTTTGAAAAGCAAACTACCAGACTGTGTTGCAGAGTTGTGTGAGAAACCGTATTCCAGACCTGCTTAGTATTCACAGCACCAAAGAGATGAGATGGGACAGGTTTGACAATATTTCATTTCCTAATGTCCTCTGTAATTGGAAAATGCCCTTGCATCTTTTTGAGAAAGGGAAAGGGCTCCATCCTGGTTCATGCACAGAATAATGTTTACCTTGCAAATTGTCTCCTACATCCCTTTAACATGGATTAAAACCCTTCCATGGAACGCCATGATATACTGTATGTTTCTTATATAAAAGCATACACTATGGTGCAGTTGTGCCCATGCTATTTGTGGAGGCTAGAGGCTGTCCAAGTGAAATGTAATATAGAGGTATTTTTTTGTCATTTATTCAATGGTGTAATGCAGTGTTTCCCAACCTTTTTTGAGCTGCGGAACACTTTTAACATTTAAAAAAATCTGGGGGCACACCACCAACCAAAATGACACAAAATAACACTCTAACACAGTAAAGAACGGCTGGGGGATGGTGGCCTGCTGGGAGCAGCTGCTGGGAGTGCCAAAGCCAGGGGAGTGGGAGGAGCCAAGCCAGGCCATGCCCCGCCCCCTCCCCCCGGCTTCAGCTCTGCCACAACTTCTCCAGCCTTGAGGGGGCAGTGCCAAGCCAGCGGTGGCAGAGCCAGCACAATGTTGGCTTGGCACTGTCCCCTCAAGGCTGGAGAAGTTTTGAGAGAGCTGACTCTGGGGGGCGGAGCCAGGCCATGCCATGCCCCACCCCCTCCCCTGGCTTCAGCTCTCCCACAGCTTTTCCAGCCTTGAGGGGGCAGTGCCAAGCCAGCGGTGGCAGAGACAGCACAATGCTGGCCTGGCTCTGTCCCCTCAAAGCTGGAGAAGCTTTGGGAAAGCTGAAGCCGGGGGGCGGAGCCAGGCCGTGCCATGCCCCACCCTCTCCCCTGGCTTCAGCTCTCCCACAGCTTCTCCAGCCTTGAGGGGGCAGTGCCAAGCCAGCGGTGGCAGAGACAGCACAATGCTGGCCTGGCACTGTCCCCTCAAGGCTGGAGAAGCTTTGGGAAAGCTGAAGCCGGGGGGCGGAGCCAGGCCGTGCCATGCCCCACCCTCTCCTCTGGCTTCAGCTCTCCCACATCTTCTCCAGCCTTGAGGGGGCAGTGCCAAGCCAGCGGTGGCAGAGCCAGCACAATGCTGGCCGGGCACTGTCCCCTCAAGGCTGGAGAATGCTGGCCTGCCATGCCCCACCCTGGCTCCCTCCCACAGCTCAGCCTTGAGGCTGGCGGTGGCAGAGACAGCACAATTTGGCAGAAGGCTGAAGCTTTGGGGCGCTGAGCCAGGCCAGGCCGCGCCATGCCCCACCCCTCCTCCCTGGCTCCCACAGCTCTCCCACAGCGGTGGCAGAGACAGCACAATGCTGGTCTGGCACTGTCCCCTCAAGGCTTGAGGGGCAGTCTGAGCGATGCCCCAACCCCCCCCTGGCTCCCTGCTTCTCCAGCCTTGAGGGGGCAGTCCGCTCCTCGCTGCTCTCCGCCATGACTCC
Organism: Anolis apletophallus; assembly: GCA_030556195.1. Lineage (NCBI taxonomy): Eukaryota > Metazoa > Chordata > Lepidosauria > Squamata > Anolidae > Anolis > Anolis apletophallus. The sequence continues at coordinate 13,816,533 of JARBWK010000012.1, forward strand.
CGCCCCTCGCTTGCTGAAGCCGCACGGAGGAGGAAGAGCATGAGCGGTGGACGGGCTTCAGTGGGTGGGGCTCCTCCTCCGCACGGCTTCAGCGAGCGAGGGGCGAGAGTCATGGCGGGAGTCATGGCGGATTGGAGGCTGGCTGGGGAAACGGCCGAAGGAGGCGGTGCCCCGGCCCCTTCTTCTTTTTCTTTGCCGCCGCCCGGCCCTTCCTCCTCCCCCAAGCAGCAGGAGTTTGACAGGAAGAGAGGGGAAGGAAACGGGGGGCAGAGAGCTTTTCTCGTGGCACAGCAGGAGGTCCGTCACGGCACACTACTGTGCCGCATCACAGCGGTTGGGAAACACTGGTGTAATGAAAGTGTGTTTCTATAAATGCAATGGCTTTATTTATCATGGATTTCTCCCCAAAATGTATTATCTTCTTTTCATTACAAAACAATGCCAAAACAAGATACAACATCAGTAGAACATAATAAAATAGTGAAATCTGTGCTGAACAATAAAACAGTAAAACCGGGCAACAGTACAAGCCATTTATCAAATAGCAGCTTCACAAAACACAGATTCAATCAAATGCCTGGGTGAGTACACGGGTCTTGAGTCTTCTTGGCAGAAACAATATCTGATGGGACCGATTTCATCATTGGATGTCTAAACTGAGAATTGGCAAGAGGGTCGGCGAAGGCCGCATTTTAGCATACCGATTTCATATCTCGAACGTATCATGCAGATTTGGAAAGCAGAGACGAGACTCGGAGAATGCAGATATGAAAACTGATGGAAGAAATGTCAGTAATTTAAGATATGAAGGTTGCTGGTAGAAAATAGCTAATACAAAATAGCAAATGCACTTCGAGAAAAATAATCCTATAATTTTGCAATATTTATACTTTAAATAACAAAATGTATAATTATAATATATGGCAGGAAATGGCACCCCACCTCACTTATCTCAGTAATGATGGTCAATTAGAAATCCACGACACCCCAGAACAGTAGATTGGATGATGGTTGCTGTGGTTATGTGGTTGCTGGTAATGGTGATCACAAGGCCCCCACATGGTCAATTAGAAATCCACGACACTCAGAACAGTAGATTGGATGATGGTTGCTGTGGTTATGTGGTCTCTGGTAATGGTGATCACAAGGCCCCCAGATGGTCAATTAGAAATCCACGACACCCCAGAACAGTAGATTGGATGATGGTTGCTGTGGTCATGTGGTTGCTGGTAATGGTGATCACAAGGCCCCCATATGGTCAATTAGAAATCCACGACACCCCAGAACAGTAGATTGGATGATGGTTGCTGTGGTCATGTGGTCTCTGGTAATGGTGATCACAAGGCCCCCAGATGGTCAATTAGAAATCCACGACACCCCAGAACAGTAGATTGGATGATGGTTGCTGTGGTTATGTGGTCTCTGGTAATGGTGATCACAAGGCCCCCAGATGGTCAATTAGAAATCCACGACACCCCAGGACAGTAGATTGGATGATGGTTGCTGTGGTTATGTGATTGCTGGTAATGGTGATCACAAGGACCCCAGATGGTCAATTAGAAATCCACGACACCCCAGGACAGTAGATTGGATGATGGTTGCTGTGGTTATGTGGTTGCTGGTAATGGTGATCACAAGGCCCCCAGATGGTCAATTAGAAATCCACGACACCCCAGAACAGTAGATTGGATGATGGTTGCTGTGGTTATGTGGTTGCTGGTAATGGTGATCACAAGGCCCCCAGATGGTCAATTAGAAATCCACGACACCCCAGAACAGTAGATTGGATGATGGTTGCTGTGGTTATGTGGTTGCTGGTAATGGTGATCACAAGGCCCCCAGATGGTCAATTAGAAATCCACGACACCCCAGGACAGTAGATTGGATGATGGTTGCTGTGGTTATGTGGTTGCTGGTAATGGTGATCACAAGGCCCCCAGATGGTCAATTAGAAATCCACGACACCCCAGGACACTAGATTGGATGATGGTTGCTGTGGTTATGTGATTGCTGGTAATGGTGATCACAAGGCCCCCAGATGGTCAATTAGAAATCCACGACACCCCAGGACAGTAGATTGGATGATGGTTGCTGTGGTAATGGTGATCACATGTGGTTGCTGGTAATGGTGATCACAAGGCCCCCAGATGGTCAATTAGAAATCCACAACACCCCAGAACAGTAGATTGGATGATGGTTGCTGTGGTTATGTGGTTGCTAGTAATGGTGATCACAAGGCCCCCAGATGGTCAATTAGAAATTAGAAATGGTTGCTGTGGTTATTTGGTTGCTGGTAATGGTGATCACAAGGCCCCAGATGGTCAGTAGATTGGATGATGGTTGCTGTGGTTATGTGATTGCTGGTAATGGTGATCACAAGGCCCCCAGATGGTCAATTAGAAATCCACGACACCCCAGGACACTAGATTGGATGATGGTTGCTGTGGTTATGTGATTGCTGGTAATGGTGATCACAAGGCCCCCAGATGGTCAATTAGAAATCCACGACACCCCAGGACAGTAGATTGGATGATGGTTGCTGTGGTTATGTGGTTGTTGGTAATGGTGATCGCAAGGCCCCCAGAGATATGCCTCTCGTGGCATTCTGCTGCTCCCTGCTCCGCCGGCTGGACGTGAGGTCAGAGATTCCCTAACAGCCTAACCGGAAGACCCAGAAATAGATATTTTGTGACGGACTTCCTTCGTTATGGCCTACAGACCTCCGGTACAGAGTGTCTACACTACAGCAAATGTTTCATCCTAGGCTTCTACACCTAGCTGTGCAGGAGCCAAGGATGAAATGTCCTTCTCTGCATGCGGTCCCAAACTTCTCTGTCTGCGACCGTGTGTCGTCAGAAATGGCTACACGTGTCAGTGCTGAGACGTGTGTCATAGGTTCGCCATCACAGACCTAGGCAATGCCTATAGATGGAACCTTTTTGACTCAGAGAATATTTGGAAATTTATTTCAGTGAGAGCCATATAATATATATATAATATATTTTAAGACTGAATTCAACTAAGTGTGAGTATATACCTACATACTATGAGGAAAGGATTCCCCCGGCAGAATGACGGGACACTTCAGACCTGGCTCTGCAAAAGGCACGCTCAGGACTCTGGGAAGGAAGAGAAGACGGAAGGAAGGGGGAAAGAAAGAAAGACAGACAGAGGAAATAAAGGAGGGAGGGGGAGATGAAGAAAGAAAAGAAAAATGAACTATGGAAAAGGAAGAAAAGAGAATGAGGAGAGAGACAAGGAGGGGAAAAGAAAGAAGGAAACGGAGGAAAGGAAAGGGTGGGGGAAAGAAAGGAAAGGGAGTGAGGAAAAAGTAAAATAATGAAGGAAAAAGGAAAAGAAAGAAGGGGGAGAGAGGGAAGTGAAAAGAAAAAAGGAGAAGGAAAGGAAGACTTGGAGAAAAAGAATAGAAGAGGAAGGGAGGAAGGAATAGGGAGGGAGAATGAAGGAAAGAGAGAGAATGGAGGAAAGAAGGAAGGGGAGAAGGAAATAATGGAAGAGGAAGGAAGGAACGAAGAGGGAGGGAGGGGAAAGAAAGAAAGAAAGGAAGAGAAGACGGAAGGAAGGAAGGGGAAAGGAAGAAAGACAGGGGAAATAAAGGAGGGAGGGGAGAGGAAGGAAAAAAAGAAGAACCAACTATGGAAAAGGAAGAAAAGAAAAGCAGGAGAGAGACAAGGAGGGGAAGAGAAAGAAGGAAATGGGAAGGGAGGAAAGGAAAGGGTGGGGAAAAGAGAGGAAAGGGGGTGAGGAAAAAGTAAAATAATGAAGGGAAGAGAAGAAAAGAAAGAAGGAGAGAGGGGGGAAGTGAAAAGAAAAAAGGAGAAGGAAAGGAAGACTTCGGGGAAAGAATAGAAGAGGAAGGAAGGAAGGAAGAGAATGGAGGAAAGAAGGAAGGGGAGAGAGGGAGGGAAAAGGAAGGAGACAAGGAAAGGGTGAAGGGGGAAAAGGAAGGAAGAGGGAGAATGGAGGAAAGAAGGAAGGGGAGAGAGGGAAAAAGAGAGCCAGATGCAATCATGAAAAGAGCTACATCTGGCTCCCGAGCCATAGGTTCCATAGGTTATATTTTGATGGAAGTGCATAAATGAAACCACAGGTACTGGTTGTGCAGATACTGGGATCATACTATGATTCCTTAAGTGAATTGGCTGTCTAAATGTAATAATTTGTTCCGGAATTATTTTTAGTCAATTCTAAATATAATTATAAAAATACTTATATGGGGAATCAATCCTATTGAATTAAATAAATTTTCTTCTGATTAGACACAAAGGATAGCCCTGTAAAGCTCTTAAATTTTTTCTCTCCATATACCAGTCAATTCAGTGTTGTAGCCAAGTCATCTGACACATGTATCCATGCCCTTATCTGGCACCATAAATTGTATAATATCTCCTTCATTTCTCTGTCTTATAAGCAAATACTTTGAAAATGGCTAGCTGCTGAGTTATGAAGTATCACATATATAACTGTTGGACAGAGAGAGGATGTTTTCTTTCTGGGAATCAATCTAAATGAGCTGTGGCAGATGGATGTTGATATTACACTTTTGTGCTAGGCAAACTCTTCTGAGAGATGTACACCACAGGAAAATATTTTTTCTTTTCTTTTCTTTTGCAAATAAAGTATTCGTTGTGCTTCTTGCACTTCATCTGAGTAGAACTTCACAGGTTTCCAAACGGAATAATAAGTTGAAAGATGGGTTGGCAGCGGCCAAGACAGAGCGGCCCTGCTGTTCTTAGAGTGCCGCTTAAGTGCTTGCTCGCTTGCTCTCAGCTCCATCAAGCAGCTTCAGTAGGTTTTCATACATAAGGCACAAATACTGATGGCAAAGCGCTTAGTCCATTGCGTTACCAGCTGGTGGTTCCTACTTGGCGATATGAGGGCATGTCTTCCCCTCTACCATCATGCCTGGACCACATTTCCTTTTACATTTTGCTAGCGTAGGAACCTAGCCAAATGCTTTCCATGCCTCTGGTAGCAAGTTTTGGGTTAAAGAAGTAATGCCCAGAAGCAGATCTATTTAATTAAGGCAGTGTTTCCCAACCTTTTTTGAGCTGCGGCACACTTTTTACATTTACAAAATCCTGGGGCACACCACCAACCCAAATGACACAATTTATAGTTAACACACACTCAAAGAGCATCCTGAACTCTTGCAACAATGGAATTGAACCAAACTTGGCACACAGATTTCCCATGACCAACCAAAAATACTGGAAGGGATTGGTGAGCATTGACCTTGAGTTTTAGAGTTGTAGTTCACCTACATCCAGAGAGCACTGTGGACTCAAACAATGATAGATCTGGACCAAACATGGCACAAATACTCAATGTGCCCAACTGTGAACATTAGTGGAGTTGGGGGGGGAGACTTGACATTGGAATTAGTTGCTGGGAATTATAGTTTCCCTACAATCAAAGAGCGTTCTGAACCCCACCAATGAAAGAACTGGGCCAAACTTCCCACACAGAACCCCCAGGTCATGGGAGGGATCCCCAAAGGTCATCCAGTCGAGACCCCTTCTTTCTCCCCATCTCTCTTTGTTCCTTTCTTTCCTTCCTTCTTTCTTTCCTTCCTTTCCCTTTCTTTCATTCCCCTCCTCCCTCCCCTCCTTCTCAGCTTGTCACAGGTTACCTTGGAAGCGGTGCCCGAAGAAGCGGCTCCAGAGGACCCAAGGGTAGAAGCCCAGCGGATCTGCTGCTGCGGCTGTGGGTCGGGGGAGGGGGTGGCGGCGAAGGGCTTCCTTTTCCCCCCACGTAACAGACTGGTGTAGAGTAAGGTACTGTTCTGAGGATTGGTTAGCCAAGAGTCTATCCCGGACTATCTGTTTCCACCTCTGGTGTCTCACTTATGGATATTGTTGCTATGAATAATATTCTTTTGGTTACTACTAATGAATAATAATATTGCGATAATACGGATGTATTGTTGTTGATGTGAGATTATATTTATCTACTACGATATTTGAATTTATTGCATTTATTTCATACCCCTGCTGTTTGTTGCTAGACTTGTAATAACCCCCTGGAGACTAGGACACTGAACAATGGCTTCAAACTACAAGAAAGGAGATTCCATCTGAAGATTAGGAAGAACTTCCTGACTGTGAGAGCTGTTCAGCAGTGGAACTCTCTGCCCCGGAGTGTGGCGGAGGCTCCTTCTTTGGAGGCTTTTAAACAGAGGCTGGATGGCCATCTGTCAGGGGTGCTTTGAATGTGATTTTCCTGTTTCTTGGTAGGGGGTTAGACTGGATAACCCACGAGGTCTCTTCCAACTCTATGATTCTATTACTCTATTCTATGAATTTCACAGAGTTTATTTACTAAATAATATTCAGAGGTGCTTTTGCCAGTTCCTTCCTCTAAAACAGTGTTTCCCAACCAGTGTGCCGTGAGCGATCATCAGGTGTGCCGTGGGAAATTGGAACCTCCAATACCCTTTCTTCTGCCTCCTGCCGAACACTTACTTTTTCTTCTCCACTCGGGCTCCCTTCTTCCCAGCCTCGCTCTGCTCGCTTTGTCTCGCTTTGCTCTGGGGCGGGTCTGCGCAGTAGCGCCCGCATGGGTCATGTCTTCCTCCCCCCCTCCCCTTCTGAACACGCTCACACTGCCCCCTCGGATCAAAATGGCGGCAGAAGCGGCAGTGTAGAAGAAAAAGTAAGTGTTCGGCAGGAGGGGGAAGAAAGGGCGTGAAGGGGGAGGGGGAGGAAGAGGTCTCTGTCGAAAGCTGGCATGGGCAAACTTGGACCTTCCAGGGACTCCAACTCCCACCATTCCTAGCAGCCTCAGGCTCTTTTCCTTTCCCCCCCTCAGCCACTTAAGCAGGAAATGGCCTCAGGCTGTTAGGAATGGTGGGAGATGAAGTCCAAAGCACCCAGAGGGCCGAAGTTTTCCCATGCCTGTTTTAGGGACCTTAAAGTGATGAACCTCCTTCCAACATTGTGATTCTGGATAGAAAACAAACAACAACATAACATAACATTGTTTGAGTCCACAGTGCTCTCTGGGTGTAGGTGAACTACAACTTCCATACTCAAGGTCAATTCCCAAGCAAACCCTTTCAGTACTTTCTGTTGGCAATGAGAGTTCAATATGCCAAGTTTGGCTCAATTCCATTGTTGCAAGAGTTCAGGATGCTCTTTGATTGTGTGTTAACTATAAATCCCAGAAACTGTAGCTCCCAAATGTCAAAGTCTATTTTCCCCAAACTCCATCTGTGTTCCCATTTGGGCATATTGAGTATCCATGCCAAGTTTGGTCCTGATCCAACATTGTTTGAGTCCACAGTGCTCTCTGGATATATGTGAACTACAACTCCAAAACCCAAGGTCAATGCCCACCAAACTCTTATAGTATTTTCTCTTGGTTATGGGAGTTCTGTGTGGGAAGTTTGTGTCTTTCTGCCATTCCTGCCAGGATATCTATGTTGTGTTCATCGAAACAAGTCCAGGTTTCACACTGAGTGTATAAATACATTTAAAAACATATTAACTATATGTATTACTGTGTTAGAGTGTCGTTTTGTGTCATTTTGGTTGGTGGTGTGCCCCAGGATTTTGTAAATGTAAAAAATGTACCGCGGCTCAAAAAAGGTTGAAAAACACTGCTCTAAAATACGGTCATCAGCACCTGGTATTTGTCGCCATTGTCCCATCCAAGTACTAAGTAGGACTGAACTTGCTTAGCTTCCATGATCGGACCAGATCTGGTGCCTTTGTCTTTCGTTCAGATACCTAAATGTAAAAAGTTACCCACGAGTTTTTCTTGTACATTGATATATATTTACTATAAAATTTGAGTACTCTACATTCAACAAAGCCCTAAGTTGAGAAAATGCATCAAAATTTAAAAAGTAGGCATTGGGAAAAAAAGAAAGGCAAATCAGGGATTTCTTCAAAGAACTACATCTGTGGAATTTCACACATAATTATTTTATACGATTTTTGAATGCCCTTGCATGATGTGAGCATCATTTAGGAATTTTCTGACTGAATTCAAAAGACTTTCATTTAGCATGATGGATGCTGCCTTGGCATCTGGTTTGGGAATCTCAATAATATCCTCTTTATCAGAGACATGTGGTACAAATACGTCAACAGAGGAGGGCAAAGGTGATTTTGCCATCCTACCAAGGATTTCATTTTGTTAATTTATTGATGAGATTTTAGAAAATTATGACACTTAATTTTCTGGTTTATTTATATGCATTCCTTCTTAAGGTGTTCCTATTTGAATCCCTCTTTAAAGCACAGCTGGATATGGAGCCATTCAGCTAAGGAATCTCTGAATTGAAGTTTAGAAACATCTATAGGAGGCTGGGCTTTAAATGAAGAGGGTTGTTATGGCTTGAAGTTACAACATTACATTTTCCGACTTACATAAAGAGACTGTGTTAGGTGACGTTGAGATTTTCTTGAATTCTTTATTTCAAGTTGTTTTAAAATGTAAATGTTCTTTCGTGTTGTTGTAACGAAGTATCGTCTAACGCCGCCTAAAGCTAGCGTCGATCTTCGTTTATTCGCACACGTCTGGACACACACCGACTACTTCGTGACTTTTAAAAACTGTGTGGCAGGACAGCCACCAGCTATCACGGTTTTCCTTTCTTTATTATTATTAACTTGCTGCCACCATTTGTCAAAGCTTGACCACTGGATGTGAGGGTCTTTGTGAACAAATGACTTCCACAGATGTTTTTGTTGAAAGTGTTTAACAGTTTATTTTACACAAATGGGTTCAAAGTTTGGTGGTTTCTAAGAGGCTCCGAAGAGGTACAAACTTCAAGGTTTCAACAATATAACACTGGGGTTTTAAATTCCCTTACACAGTTACACACAAGTAACTACTTAATACTGGGTTACTCTCAACCCTGGGACTAAACTCTGTCCCACACACTTGGGTTTCCCTCAACCCACACACAGAACTGAACTGCACACTGCAGCGCCTACAGACAGCTTGCAGCTCCAGCAACTGTCAATTCCTAGTTAACTCTGGTCACAGCTGCTGGCCAACTGACATTCTCCAACTGTCAGATTCAAACTGAACATTCTAAAGCCAGAGTGGCCTCTGTTGTCATGGCAACAGCCTCTGGTTACAGCTTGCTGCTGCGAACATTCCACGGCTCACTCTCTGCAGCTTTTAAAGAATGTCCCTTCTAAATACATAAACAAACATGTGATTAACATATAATTAACCATCTCATCACAGTTGTGAACTCATTGTTAAATCCATGTGATTATGTACCTCCTTGTCCTCTGTGTCATTAAATATCATTATTAGACTCATAAAAACTCCAGTAAACTCATCATGTCGTGACTGCATCTCTGTTTACGAACCCAGGCGATCTCTCCGATCATCTGGAGAGGCCCTACTCTTGCTCCCACCGCCTTCGCAAGTGTGTTTGGTGGGGACGAGGGAGAGGGCCTTCTCTGTGGTGCCCCCACAACTTTGGAACTCGCTCCCCAAGGATATTAGACAAGCCCCCACTTTGGCAGTTTTTAGGAGGAGTCTGAAGACGTGGCTGTTCCAATGTGTCTTCCTTGAATAAAGTAAATAACGCCCTGCTGTGTTTAATCCCCGCAAAGGTCCTCAGTAGCACTTTAATTACCTGTTGGGTGGTCTGCCCCATATTGTCCTTGAAGCCTTCCTGCTATCTGCAAACTACCTCTATCTGCACCCAGTGTTTATTTATTTAAAAAATTTTAACATTCATATTTGGCCCACCTGAAATGGTTTTAAATTGTCTGTTATTGTTTGTGTTTGAGTTTCATTGATTGCATTGTTTTATAATGCTTTGTGTTGTTGTTATTATGTGTTGTTGGGCTTGGCTTCATGTAAGCCGCCCCGAGTCCCCTCGGGGAGTTGGGAGCAGGGTATAAATAAAGTTAATAAAATAATAATAATATAATAAATTGTCATCATCATCTCCTTACACCTCAAGGCGAGGCTAGGGGAACTAGCTCATGCTCTGTTAAATAAGCATCCTTCTCTCAATGTTGTTAATGGTCATCAAGGCAGCATTCCATGTTATTTCTGCCTGTGGTATCAACTTTGACTTATTCTGCCCTCATAAATGAGAGACCTCCACATTACCATATTATCAACAACTGCTCAGATCTTGCAAGCCCATGATGGCATCCTTGATTGTGTCTATAAAACTGTAATATTCTCTTCCTCCTTTCCTACTGCCTTTTACCTTACTAAGGATTTTTTTTCTTTTCTAATGGATCATATCTTCTCATGTTATGTCCAAAATTCAGCAGTCTCAGTTTACATCGTTCTCCATAAGGTAGTAAAGATTGTGACATGGAGTACTATTTGTGACGTATTTCCACACAAACAGTGTTTCATGATCGGACACTATTATTTATTTATTTCACGATATTTATATCCCGCCCCCCTCAACCCCGAAGGGGAATCAGAGCGGCTTACAGCAAACTAGAAATACAACAAACTACATTACTGCCATAGCACAATATCAGTCCTACACATCACATTGCACTATAACATTATATCGCAATATTATTAGCAATAATATTGGAGTGAATAACTAATGAAGTGAAACAAGGTTGTGTTCTTGCACCAACCCTATTTACAATCTTCTTCAGCACGATGCTCCAAAGGGCTACGGCAGACCTACAAGAAGAAGACGGCATATATATACGCTATCGTACTGATGGTAGCTTGTTCAACTTAAGCCGTCTGAGGGCTCGCACTAAGACTCTAAACTATCTAGTCCGTGAGCTGCTTTTTGCTGACGATGCTGCCCTTGTCGCCCATTCAGACGCAGCCCTGCAGCGCCTCACATCCTGCTTTGCAACAGCTGCAGAGCTGTTTGGGCTGGAAGTCAGCCTGAAGAAAACAAAAGTCCTCTACCAGCCCGCACCACAGGAAGAACACCATCATCCTCACGTCAGCATAGGCACATCTGTGCTTAAGTCCGTTCAGCAGTTCACTTACCTGGGAAGCATAATCTCTTCAGACGCCAAGATTGACAAAGAGATAGATCACAGATTATCAAAGGCATATAGTGCATTCGGAAGGCTTCACAAAAGAGTCTGGAGCAACAAGCACCTGAGACAAAGCACCAAAATCAGTGTGTACAGAGCTATCATACTGTCCATTCTCCTCTATGGGTCTGAAACATGGGTCACCTATCGCCAACACCTACGACTCCTCGAGCGCTTTCATCAGCGCTGTCTTCGCACAATCCTAAATATACACTGGACCGACTATGTGACTAATGTTGCTGTCCTTGAGCAAGCAGGGATCACCAGCATTGAGGCCATGCTATTGAGAACACAGCTGCACTGGGCAGGGCACATCTCTAGGTTGGAGGACCACCACCTCCCAAAGATACTACTCTATGGTGAACTCGCCACGGGTCAGCGCAAGAGAGGCGCCCCCCAAAGGAGATATAAGGACTCCCTGAAACAACATCTCAGGCTCGGCCAGATTGATCACCAACAATGGTCCACCCTGGCCTCACATCGGGAGGCATGGAGAAGCACTATCCACAATGCTGCGGCCTCTTTCGAGAAGACACGCCAAATGGGTCTCGAAGAAAACGACACCGCAGAAAGAACCGCAACTTGGAAAAAACATCACCCAAGGAGACTTTCTGCTGCGCTTTCTGCAACCGGACCTGCCTATCTCACATTGTCTTTTTAAGTAATCAACGCGCTTGTAAAAAGCGTGGGATGAGTCCTTCCTGAATCTTCGTTCGCGAAGTAATGCCGAGAGATTAGCAATATTGCATGTAAAACAAATATACAATTATAAGGCCAGCTAAGAGGAGGGACTGAGGAAGAGACTTTGAAAACACCTGTCTCCTGGCTGTTGCTTATTGTTTCTATTGTATTGTATTTAATGTTTTTAAGTGCATTTTGAAATTATGTGTATTACTTGTTTTCTGTAAACCGTCTTGAGTCGCCGAAAGGCTGAGAAAGGCGGTATACAAATACAGCAAATAAATAAATAATAAATAAATAATATCACAATATCATTAGTAGTATTATCTTGTATCAATGTATATACAATATATTATACCAAACTCATATTATAATATATTATATCATAATTATTTTAAATTACATTAAATTACATTATAATTTATTTATTCATTTATTTTAATTTCCTACTTGACAGATGCAACTGTCTTTCGGGTTGCAAAGGTCGACAACAGGCTACACAATAGGTCGAGAGCCCACCTCGACCCAGGCAGGCCTCAAACTCATGACCTTCTGGTCAGTAGAGATCTTATGCAGCTGACACCCAGCCAGTTGCGCCACATTCCCGCATTGACATAATATAACATAACATTATATCATATTATTATATAATAATAATACATTACATTACAATTATTATAGTATAACATAATACAATATATTGACATTATATTATATTATTATATAAAATAATAAATAAAATTATTTATTTAAACAAAATAAAATTACTTATTTAAACACATAGTTTTTATAGAATTATTTTAAACACAGCAAGACTTAGACAAAAGAAAGGGGGAGGGTGAAAATAATAATATAAAACACAAAATAAAGTAAAATAAAATAAATAAAATAAAAACAAAACAAAAAATTAAAATATTACACATACCCTTCCCAACGGCTCTGGAACTGTAACTCTATGTAGAGAGCATGCTTTCAATAGATTTGAGTTCAGTCATTGAAACCTCCAGGTAAAGCTTGAAAAAATCATGACTGAAACTTTTAAGGCCAGTCATCGACCATTGTTGACTGCACTATTGGACTACATATACCAATAACACTATGTAACAAAATTTGGAGGGGAAAAATCTGTTCCTGGTTTGAAAGTGTTATTTCCTGTTTAATTGTATGGTACTTACTTTGAAAATAGCTGTTATAGTCTAGAAACTTCATTTTTGTGGATGTCATGAACTACATTGAGTTGGTTGAGACTCTGTGAGATATTCATTGAAAAACTCTAGCAAAATCTGCTGCAGGATGTCCTACAAAAACAAAGGTTTTGCAATTTAATAAACTTTTTCTATGTTTTGATAATGGGAAATTAGGAAATTAGGAAAATGACATTTATAACCCGGGAACAAAAATCATGTTATAGGGTAATGAAACTCTGTAAACACATCTTGTGTACCTGGCTTACCCGCCTCTCATGAAAAGGGGTTTTTTTGGGAGGTGCTTGCTGCAGAGGACATGTGGGAAGTTGCAGAATGATATATTTGTAATATATAAAATGAAGACGTTCATAGGTATGGGGTGAGCCTACATCCACAATAACGTCTCATGCCTTGGTAGATTAGATGCTGCAATGGAATATCAACACTGCCCAGAAACTAAAGCTACTTCAGAATTTAGCAGTGAGGTTCTTAAACAGAAGCAAGAAGTAAGCATATTTCATCAATGCTGAAAATTCTGCATTGTCTGCCAGTTTGTTTCGAGACACAATTCAAACTTCTGTTTTTTTGACCTTTCAGAACATTTTTATTAGGATTTTTCTCTTTTTGCACAAATGCCGAAACCATGCAAAACTAATGTCAAAATATAACATTTAAAGTGAGAAAAACGTTGAAACGGGGGATTTCAGATGGACAAGGGTAGTTCATGCCAAGACATTCTGTTGCTGCAGAGGGGGAAAAAAAGTGTTGACTGCTCGAGCATTCAGAGGTTTCCATTTTCAGGCACTTCAGAACAGAGACTTAGACTTTGGTTGGCAGTGATTACCACCTGTAAGTCATTTTCAAGTGGAATCTGATGCCGCCTCTAGTAACAGTAGGGTTAACAGGTGAAGAAGGGAATTTCAACATGTTTCTCGTCATGCAAACTTCAGCTACTAATTTTTTTTCTTTTGCATACAATTTTTAAAAATACAGGAGTCCTGTTCTATTTTTCATTTGTTAAATTTCTGGGCACTGATTTTACTATTATTTGTTCTTATTTTTTTGAATCAGTTTGATTTAGTGTTTTGAGTGTTGAAGTACAATTGCGGAAGCCTAAGGCCCCTTCTACACTGCCATATAAAATCCAGATTATCCTATTTGAACTAGATTATATGGCAGTGTAACAACAACAACAATAATTATAATAATTCTGCTTTATCTCGGAGTGAATTCCAGAATACATATTGTGACGTTCTGGGCCGGGTTCCAAATCGTCTACTTCAGGGTTGCTCACACTTTTTCAGCATGCGAGCTACTTATAAAACAACCAAGTCAAAATGATCTACCTTCCCACTACTCAGAGAGCCATAAAAGCAAAATATTTGGAAATGTATTTCAGTGAGAGCCATATAATATATTTTAAGACTGAATTCAACTAAATGTGAGTATAATAAGCTCCTGAATTTATTCATCATAATAATGATGATAATATTCATTCAGCCTCTGCTACTACTACTACTACTAATAGTAACAACAACAATAGGTTCCTAGAGTAGAAGGAGACCTCCAAGGGCCATCCAGTCCAACCTCCTTCTGCCATAAGAGAAAAACATAATCAAAGCATTCCTCACAGATGGCCATTCAGCCTCTGATAATAATAATAGTAATAACAACAACAACAACGGGTTCCTAGAATAGGAGGAGATCTCCAAGGGCCATCTAGTCCAACCTCCTTCTGCACCTGGGCGGCATCGGGAGCCTGCGGGGCAGGACTGAGCCTTCCTCTCACCCTGCCTGCAATCTACCAGGATGCCCTATGCAATCTACCAGTAGATTGCGATCTACCTAATGAGCACCCTTGGTCTACTTGTAATGAACCTTTTTTCTATTACCACTGGATTCCCCACATTTTCTATGAGGAGTCCTTTATGTATTTTGGCTGCCACCATATACTAAGAGATCTTCAGATTGAGACAAAGAGGTTTGTTTTCAAAGGAAACAGTAACTTGGTTTATTTGTAGCGTTCTTGTGACAAATGCGTAATGGTTTCAAGGATACAAAAGCTTGGTGGTTACAAGATGTGTATACTTCTTAGGAAGACGTTACCAAACAAGGATTCGGTACAATAACACATGCCAACAGATTCCTGACTAACTTTAGCCTGACAAAGATGTTTCCACTCTATTGTCCTGTTATCAGTTACTATCCTGCCTAGCTATTCCCTAGCTAGTTCTTTAACTGGGTTCAGCTAACCACTTAACTCCAGCTCCCTGCCTAACAGGTTTCCTCTGGCTACAATTAACTCCTAACTCGGCTACCTCTTCCTTCAACTCTCACTGACAGACTCCAACTCCAGACTAATTTTTGAAAACCTTTCCTTTTCAGTGACAGTTGGCCCCGCCCCTTTTCTTAGCTTGGAGCTAGGTTGCCATAGCAACGCTTAGAGCCGGTGTCCTCCTTCTAATTAATAGTGATCTTATCTAAACCTTATACATTTTACCTGAGCATTATATTATGTACGCCCATCTGTAAATAAACAGTTACAAAAGCAGTTCATAACAGCCAGGCATGTAGCCAGGGGGCTAAGGGGGCTTCAGCCCCCCCGGAATTCTCAGGGTGGTCCGCGAAAAGGCCTTACTGGTACATTATTTAAACTGTTATGTTTATTCATATCATGATCTGATCACCATGCTCATTATATCCCACATTTATGGGGTTATTGGGATAACAATACAAAAGGTTTGCTAGGGTAGACCCTCTTCCACCCAGTCTCAGCCCCCCCTGAACCAAAATCCTGGCTACGGCCCTGATAACAGCATATTATATACATAAAATTCAAATACTTACACATTTACCTGTGGAGCACACCACCATTGAACACATCACCACACATATATGGCAAACATTCAGTGCCATTATGCAATTAACAACAAAGACAGACAGTACATAGACAGAGGCAATGCTTCCCTTTTTCATTTCCGGCATCTGGAGGCTGTGCTTGATTCTGGCCATGGGGAGATGCTGATCAATTTTTCCATGCCGAGAAGCCTGTTGTCCATAGACGCTTTTCTGATTGTATTGCGGGCATGTATTCATGGGTGTCTTTTGATCTACTTGAGTGGTACCTATTGATCTACTCATATTATTATTTTCGAACTGCTAAGTAAGCAGAAGCTAGGGCTAACCCTGCCCACGGCTTGAACTGCCAACCTTCTGGTCCGCAAGATTTACTGCAGCTGGTGGTTTAACCAGCTGTGCTAACTCCGGCCCCAACAGTTCAAAACAGATAATGTGGATTATCTGCTTTGATAATCTGGATTATATTGCAGTGTAGAAGGGGCCTAAGATTACAGAAAAGGAAAAGAATACAGATTAGAGGAGATTCAGGGAACTGTGGGTTGGCGTATGTTTTAGACCAGGGCTGTCCAACTTCTACCAGCCCAGGGGCCTGAATTCCAGTCACTGATGGCCTGGGGGGCCGTAGGGTCTGCCCCCGCCCCCGCCCCCGGCTCTGCCCTCTCCTCGGCGCCCTCTCCCCTTATTTTAATTTAATATTAAATATATTTAATTCCATCCTCCCATCTCCCCTTATTTTAATTTAATATTAAATATATTTAATTCCATCCTCCCCCCTTATTTTAATGTATCCCATCTCCCCTTATTTCATCTTTAAATATATTTAATTTTATATTTAATACATGAGGGAAGATGGGGAGGGAATGAGGAGCCCCTGAGGAGCCCCCCTGCTTCAGCCTACCTTTTCCAAACGCGCAGGATCCAGGAGTACCCGGACGACGAGAGAGGCGACGACCGACTGAGTCGAAGAAGGTCCTAATCACATCTGTGGGCCTCAGCGATCCAGTAGTAGAGTAGCCGAAGAGTATCGCGAGAATACACAATCCACACGGGATTTCGCTGTCAACTCCGACATGATCTCACGTTGACAGCGAAATCCCGTGTGGATTGCGTATTCTCGTGATACTTGCTCGAACCCAGAAGTAGGCATTTTATTATTATTATTTATTTTATTTTTCAATTTTTATTTTTTATTAAAAAGCTTAGGGAGCCGTAGGGAAGGGGCTGGGGGGCCACATTCCTGTAATTCCCTATCTTTGACCATCGTAGCTGTGCCTTCTGTGAAGTGAACTCTTAAACATATAGGGGACAAAAGGTTTCTCACCCTGGGTTAGAGAATGAATTGTTCATTGTTCTAGCACGGCTTTATTCCTTGCGAAATAATATTGTGAAAATTTTCCTCTTTCACAGGACTGAAGTACCATTGTTCAAGAGTCTCTAAGGAATTGGTCTAAGTACTAGGTAGCAATCTCTCAGTAGACATGCATAATATTATTCATGTATGTGGTATTCAAAAATATGCTGCTAGATTAATTGGCAGCACTAGGTTCGAGTCTGTGTGGCAGGAAATATTCTTGTTATGATTTTTTTTTGTAAATGGTCCCCTGGGCCACTTTGCTTAGTGTTGCAATAGCTTGTTTGTGGTCCAGAAGCATAAGAGATTTCACGATCATAGATAGAGCTTAAAATGGGGTTATTTTCCAGTAGGCTAAGGTTTTGCGTAACAAGGATAGAGTATAATTAAAACAAATGTAAACTACATTTCACATGAAATAGGAATCTTGTTTGAGTTTCCTGAAAGTATTAATAAATTCTAGGCTTTGCTTAAAGTTTTGTGATTTCTGTTTTTAAACAGTGTTGTAATGAAAGATCAGCTTTTAGGTCAGACTTGGACTTTTTTTTTTTTTAAAAAAGCAGGATTTAAGGATAGTGTAAACAGCAAATAATGGTGCCTGGTAGTCTGTAAATCCCAATAGAAATTTTCTACAACCTCAGTGCATGTCTTCATAGTCAATGGTCAATTATTCTAACAGGCACACACATCAAAAGACAGATCATGCATATGTCACTATGCATTTTTAGTGCTAATACAGCGGCTCACATCCTGCTTTGCAACAGCCGCAGAGCTGTTTGGGCTGGAAGTCAGTCTGAAGAAAATGGAAGTTCTCTACCAGCCCACACCACAGGAAGAACACCACCAACCCCATGTCAGCATAGGCAAATCTGTGCTAAAGTCCGTTCAGCAGTTCACTACCTGGAAAGCATCAGGAAAGCAAAGTGTAGTAAATAAATAAATAAATAAATTTGTATCACTTAATACAGGGCAGTCCAACTTCTGCCGGATCAAGGGCCGGACTTCTGGTGAGTGATCACCTGGGGGGCCACTCGGCCACGCCCCCGGCCACGAGGCTCCGCCCCCTCTCCCAAAGCGTCAGAACAGCTGTTCTGACGCTTTGGGAGAGAGGGAGATGCCGCGGGGAGCCTTCCGCGGCTCCGCCCCCTCTCCCAAAGAGTGAGAACAGCTGTTCTGACGCTTAGGGAGAGAGGGAGGCGCCGCGGGGGACCCCCCTTCCCTTCCAAGGCATCACGGCAGCCGCGGAAGCCGGCGGTTTCACCAGCTTCCTCAGCTGGTGTAACGCTTTGGGAGAGAGGGAGGAGCCACTGGGGGCTCCCCATGGCTCCGCCCTCCCTCCCAAAACATCACGCCAGCATCAGAAGCAGGCAAAACCGCGCACATGCACATTTTTTTGAATTTTTTTTGGGAATTTTTTTTGGATTTTTTTTTTACGGAGGAGAGGAGGGCCGCAGGCAAGGGGCTCGGGGGCCGTGTACGGCCCGCGGGCCGCCTGTTGGGCAGCCCTGGCTTAATAGTCAGTAGGAAAAGGAAGGACAGAAAGTAAATGGAATAAATGTATATATCAATGATTCAGCTCAGTTTCTTCTATGAGTTAGTTGTGAATGTGACCAACGTGTGCCAGCAATTTCAGTAGAATCTAGGCATAATTTTCTCTGGCTCTGCCTCCGAAGAGAGTGTTTCATATTCAAAAGTGCTTATGACCGAGATCCAAAGTGCAGACAGGAGTAAATTGTCACCGAGTCATATTACAATTTAAATGTGGCCACTCTTATTCAAGTCAGGTATGAGTTCTCTCATCGTGCGGCTACTTTTAGAGTCTTTCTTTTTTCTATCTTAGTGTAAATAAATCTGATGTGGAATTCACTTCTTTGTGCTCTGGTTAAGTTACAAAAATGGCTGAAAGAAAAGCCCCTGGAACCGGTATTGAGAAAGCAATTGAAGAAAAGCAACTACAGAAGTGCCCTCTCTGTATGATCTGATCTATACGGTAAAGGAAAGTGAGAAAGGGTCTTGCTTTAAAACAGAATAAGCTGAAACTGCAAATTCTCATTTGCTTTTGCACGAAGCCTATACAGATTCAGAGTGTTTGTACTGGCATGCATTTGCTTATGTTTTTAATTGTCCTGCCATTAGCTTTATTACTGAGTGACTCAAGAGATTGACGACCCATAATTTCTTACTTTTGTGTGTTCTGCTTGTTACCTTACAAGGGCATCTTTGTCTTTCTATCTGGGAACACAGGAAAGTACATAAAATGTGGGGTTCTTAAATGCAAGCACAATACAGTTCTGAGGAAATCCAGTGATCATGCCAGGATTATACGACAATCTGCCGTTTTCATAATTGACACTGTTGATACTCTTTATATTCCTGAAAAGTAAGAAATCATATCAGATTTCTTCTCATCGAACAACTCAGATTTCTTAGATGTCTCGAGGTGTTGGCTGTCTAGGGGAAAAACCCTGCTTTGTGCTGAGGTTATTTGTTAGTGGGAAAGACATGGGTCTTCTTGAAAGACCCACGTTTTTCCCTCTGTGTGTGAAGTTTGGACTGCCCCTCAGAAGTCCTGGGACTTCTGAGGGAGCTGTCCGTACAGCCCTATCGCAATGTCCAGCCGAAACTTCTGACCGCTCCTCCCCCAGCCCGGGAGAGGACTCACAGTATTGACATGTATTAGAACGCGGAAACGCGAAATCTCCTGTATCGACTTTGAGTCCTTATTGTGTTACTACAACACTGGGGAGGAGCAGTCAGAAGTTTCGAGCGCCCTGAGGAAGCGGAGTTTACGCGAAACGGCCATCTTGGCGTCGTCAGCTTACCTCCAGCCGTTGGCGCCTGCCCATCCAGCAGCTTGCCAGCTCTTCAACCCACCAAGGCTCCCTTTCTGACTCAGTCGTTAGCCTATGAGTTATTATACTCTTGACTATTGATAGGGGTACACAGATTCTGTTGGAATATTGTACTTGGCCCTATACCACTGTAGGGGCACGACTATTGTTATTATGTGAATTTGGAACACTGTGAATGAATTGCATTGCATTGTGCTTTTTGTGAGATTGTTATGCTATTTAGCACTTGAATTTGTTCATATGATTATACCTGTGATTTTTACCTCAAACAAGTGTCTATACCTTTATTCCCATAGATCTGCCCCTTTATGCCCCGTGGTTTAGCTTTGTGTATAGTGTGTCATTCCTATGTGCCAGGAGAGCTCCAGTAGCACTTTAATGGTGGTTAGGTAAGTTATTTTGGTTTTAAAATAGCTTTTAAGGGTTTTTGGAAGGGGGTGGAAACTGTCTTCCTGTCCTCCCAGAAGGTTCCAGGAGCGCATCTGGACACCCCACCCCAAGAAAAGCATGTGCTTTCTGGGGGTGGGGGTGGACGAGAAACTGGGAACCATCGCATTTTAATTGCTCCCAGGTTAAAGGGCTGTGTGGAAAGAGGCTATTCAAATGAACCGGCTGGACAGGGTGGACCCTCTTTTACTGATCCCACCGCTGCCACAAATTTGTAACGATGAGATCACTACGCATCTGACCTAATGTAAAAGGGTGTTGTATAACTTTAATTTAAGGATCCCTTAAACATGAAGAGATTAGCCACCAGATTGTGAGGACTGTTGTTGTTATCTGTTATCTAGGAGGGTCTGTCACCAATTATTGTGGGACTTCAAACTGTGTAACAAGACAGGTTAAAAACACTTTCCTGTCTTGCTTTACTCTGAGGCTTGACTTTTAAAATACGGAACAGAGAGAGATTGTTGATGAAAAGAACAATAACAGTTTATTTATAGCTTGGCACAAAAGCGTGATGGAGACGTTATAACTTCTTAGAGGCTCAACTCATCATGGTTACGTTGGTATTGTAGAAGATACAAAGTTTAAAATGTTTGACTGTTACTATTACTCAGTTAGATCAGTATGTAACTATCTCACACACAGACCTTCTTTCCTCCTATAGGCACCTTGCCTATCTCTAGCCCTCAGGCTCTATACAAACAGACTGGCTCGCAAGCTCAGCCTACTAGAACTGTCTCTCTACAGCTCCAAAACCAGACTGCCCTCAGAACCTGCTCTCTCCTAGAGCTGGGCTGACAGTTAAACTGTCAAAATTCAAACTTCCCCAGAATTCTATTCTTGGCTGTGGCAGAAAGCTGTTGACTCCTCCCACCTCTGCCTTACAGCCATGTTGCTATGACAACTCTTCCCCAAGGTGGGCCTTCACTGAAGAAGTGCACCTTCCCTAAACATCTAAACATCTCAATACATATTCAATCCTCAATCCTATAATAAAAAAAATAAACACATCTGCACACCGCCCTAGGTTTCTTCTCATCCCATTGATGTCTCAAGTGGCTAAGTTTCATATTTTCTCCATCCACACCACTGAGGAAAATTTGGCTGTGAGATGAATGTCTCTTAGCTCATGGGCTCTCCTCCTTTATCACTTTATGAACAAACCAGTCTCTCCTCCCCTCTGAGTTTTCCTTTCCATTTCAAGGCAACCCTAGCAGTTCCTCCTTAAGAAATATGGATGGTTCAGGTTGCAAAATGGCCATTGGTGACCATCAGATTTGCCTTTTCTATTAAAAAAAACACTATGATGGTTTCCAAACTCTCAAAGCTCTCTCTGTACCCTCTATTGCTTGAGGGTGCCCGGAGTGTAATCCCTCAGGCCAATAGTGAATTATTTCTTTTGTAAACTACTGCCAGAGCCTTGATTAGTTGAAGTGATGAATGAATCTTTTGTAAACAAATAAACAATGCTGAAGCCAAACTTGATCTAGTACAAAGTGGCCAACTGGGCCTTTAGGAACTTGAATTTGTTCCCAGGAACTTTGTGGCCCATATCCGTAATGTAGAATGGCACTGGATGACCTAGAAAATACCCAGAGAGAACATCCTACAATGTGACCTTGTGGTCAATCTCTAGCGGAAGCATACCATAGAATCATACTGGAGAATGTAGAAAATGTCTAGAGAGGACATCATTTTGGATGTGGATAAGTTAAATTGCCAGTACTTCTCCCATGGATATGGGAGGGCCCTTCCGGACAGCCATATAATCCAGCGGCTCTCCCCTTATGTGCCCAGGAGATCACTGCGCTCAGAGGGGCTCAATCTGCTGGATGTGCCCAGCATCAGGGTCTGCAGAGTGGCTACCACGCGCCGGAGGGCGTTCACTGTAGTCGCGCCAACTCTTTGGAATAGCCTTCCTGAAGAGATACGGGCCACTCGAGCCATTCTGCCGTTCCGCAGAGCAGTAAAAACATGGCTATTCAGGCACGCCTTCGGCCCATAGCCTACTGCCACTCTATTGCACCTACTGTACCTGCTGTCCTGCCACTACTATTGTAGCGGGCTTGCAATATGTGTTAATTGGGGTTTTTAAGATTGTTCTTAATGCCTCCTATGTTTTAATTGGGGGTTTTATAGTGCTTTTAATGTATTCCTATGTTTTTATGTGTTTTATTGTGCCACTCCTGTGAACCGCTCTGGGCGCCAGAGAGAGCGGTATATTAAGTCGAACTTAATAAATAAATAAATAAATAAATAAATATCAAGGCAGAAAATCCCACAATATCTGCTTTGAACTGGATTATCTTAGGTCACACTGCCATATATCCCAGTTCAAAGCAGATAATGTGGGATCAGGACCGGACGAAGGTAAAAAATTGTAGTAAGCAAACCTTTTTTTGGCGCCCCCTGGTTTTTCAGTGTGGTGATGATGGTGCACGCACGCGCGCCAGAGCACACATGCGCACAAACAGCTAGTGTCACGCATGCGCTATTGGGACCGAGCGCTTCTGGTGGAGGAAGTAGCGAAACGCACTCCCAAGAGGATGAAAAGGACGGGGGAACATTTTGCAGCCAGGGCGGAGCTTCCCGCCTCTGGCTGCAAAATGTTCCCTGGCTTGTCCTTTTCGGCCTCTTGGGAGTGCGTTTAGCAACTCCCACCACCAGAACCGCTCCGACCCAATGGCGCATGCGTGAAAGTTTTGCACATGCGCTATTAAAACAGAGCACTCCCAAGAGGATGAAAAGGACAAGCCAGGGAACATTTTGCAGCCGGGGTGGAGCCTCCTGCCCGCGCGCTGGACCTGGCGCCGAACCTGGCGGCCGCGGCCGGATGTGCCCTTGGCCACGTGGCACCCTGAGGCGGCTGCTTACTTTGCCTCCACTAAGATCCGTACCTGTGGGGGATTTTATTCAGCTATGTGGAAGCACCCAGAGTTTTACTGTAAATGGCCTTTTTTGCAACATATCCGTCATCAGAAACAACAAGACGTGTAGTAATTTATTTCCTGCTCAGGTGAAAACAATGGTGCATGCTACTTACCACCCGGACACCTTGTTCCTATTACCATTTGGAGCTGGAAGTCTTCAAAAGTGCCCCTCAACCTACTGTTGCTGCTATTCCCTAGTCTTTTAGTTGACCATTGAATTGTTTATTGTTTTGATATTCATATAATTTATTATGTATTCCATGTGATTCATTTAAACAGTGTCCTCTTGGGTTTTCTCAATGTTGTGTTTTGGAGTTGATAGTCTGAATTACCTGCAAACTCATAGGGACAAAACCGATGACTGGTGTCTTGGAGAGTTTGCATGCTTGCGATATGAACAAAATGGTATCGAACGGCTTTATGATAATCCCAAGGATTGCGATCCAACTGAAGTTGGGTTTGTGTGAGATTCTGTTGATTTCAATCAACGAAATGCCTAAATTGCCTGCCAGATTATTCAAAAAGACGTAGAAGGGCATCATTTTGGTACAGTTGCATCTGAGTTAACCCCCTCCAGTTTGAAATTACTTAATATTATTTATTTATTTACTTACTTTATTTATATTCCGCTCTTCTCACCCCGAAGGGGACTCAGAGCAGATTACAGGTACACATACTTAGCAGACGATCCCTGCCGTTTCCACATACACACATATAGACGAACAGAGGCAAACTCTGGCCACCAGGGGGAGCTGACGCACTCCTCTCCTCTCAGCGTTTCCAGCATCCCTTGTTGTTCCTTCCGCATTCCTCAGCATTCCTGGAATTCTTTAATGGCCTCATAATTCATTCAAAATTTGCCTCCCCACTTAATCTGGTACCTTTATCTCCTACTTGACAGATGCAACTGTCAACATCAGGCTACACTTAAAGGTCGAGCACCCACCTCGACCCGGGCAGGCCTCGAACTCATGACCTACTGGTCAGAGAGATCTTATGCAGACGATACTTACCCAGCTGTGCCACATTCCTGGTTTAATAATATTATTATTAAACTTTATTTATACCCCGCCAGCATCTCCCAGAAGGGACTCAGGGCGGCTTACATGAGGCCAAGCCTAACAGTACATAATAAAACAACACAACAGCAAATAAAACAATACAATCAATATAACTTACAATAAGCAATAACAACAACAACACAGTTCAAAAGCATTGTGGCTGGGCCAGATGTAAAATATTAAATTTTTTAAAATAAATAACACTAGGTGTGAACAGAGGTAGAATGTGGGTCACAGGAGGGTTTTTTAGAAAATAATGTGGAGCAGACAACCCAAAGATGATTAAAGTGCTTCTGAAGACATTTTCCAAAGGTTGATCAGAGTAGGGCATTATTTACTAGGTCTGGTTATCTCCTATTTAAATTTATTTGAAATCTGTTTTTTTCATATTTAAAATTATTTCCTTACTTTACCGACCCTCAGGCCCTAACCCGGAAGTATAATTTCTTTCCGAACCCCAGGTCGCCATTTTTCTAAAGATGACGTATTACGTCATTTTTCCCCCTTCTAGCGAGAGGAGACTGGGTCCCCAGGTGTTTTGGCCTACAACTCCCAGAAATCCCAGCCAGTGTAGCACACCAGTTCTCGTTTGTGCCTGGAAGGCAGGGGGCAGCACTGGGGGTCCCACTCGCATTGGAGCCAGCTGATTCTGAAGAGGATTTGGAGGGGCTAGAAGAAGGGGATTTTGAGGTAGCTGGGCCTTCTTCCCCCACAGAAAGCCTGGCTTGGGATGACGGCTGGCCTGATCCTTACGAGAGGCAGGAAGGCCAGTCGGAATTCGAAAGCAGTGATAGTGAAGATTATGAACGGCCGGGGGGGCGAGGCTCGCGAGAAAGAATGTGGGAAACAACCGAGGGAGAGGCCCGGGAAGCAGATGGGGAGTTCGACTCTCACGAAGATAGGGAACCAGGTGCTGGGAGGCAAGGTCGAACGTTTGATAGGAGAAGGAGCATTGAGGCTAGCAGGAGGGGTTGGTTCCACAGCCTAGACCGACCGAGGGCTCGCAGCACAGATTGGAGGAGGAGAAGCCTAGAGCGTCAGGGGCCTCGCCAAGGGGATTAAGTATAGGATCCGTGGGAACGGATCCTCAGTACTTCGGCCACGTCTATCCTATACAGATGTGTAGCGAAGCCAAGATCACGTAGCTAAGTTTGGGGCTAGTGGCCTGCCAAGAAGAGTTTGTTTCTTGTAACCTTGTTTGTCCTTTGATCCGCTAGTTAAGCGGAGCCTTGCCAAGTCTTCGGATCTTTCTGCCAAGTTTGCTTTTGGACTATACCTTTTACCTTTTGGATTACTTTTGATATTTTTATGGACAATTACCCTTTTCAACTGTTTCTTATCATTCAATAAAGTAGTTAGCTGTTTATCGTCTCTGTGTGTGTGATTAAGGGGCCGGCCTAGGTCTTGCATCGTGACAGCCAGTTTACCAGCTGTTAGGATTTCTGGGAGTTGAAGGCCAAAACATCCCTCTCCTTCCTTGGGTTGGAGGAAGGGACTCCGGGTTATTGGCAGGGAAAGGAGGAGGAGGGAAGCGAATCTCCTCCTCCTCCTTTCCCCTCTGCTCCTGCTTCCCTGGATGGGAAAAACACGCATCGCTGCCAGGGGAGAGGAAGATGCAGGGTTAAAGTTAACCCCCCCTCCTCTCCTCTGGCAGGGGCTGTGTGTATGCGTGCATACACATGCATCGCTGCCACAGGAGAAGAGGAGGGGGTTAAGAGTTAACCCACCTCCTCCTCTCCTCTGGCAGGGGTGTGTCTGTATATTTTCCCCTTGATTTGCCTGTGCTTTTAACAGTGTCAGTCAGTCCTGTTTCCCTGCTTTGCCCAATTAAGAATAATAACGAATTTCGTTATTAATTACGTTACAATTAAGAAATTTTTGGAAATTTTTTTGTAAGTATTTCTATTACTAATTTAAAAAATCCCCCCCCCCCCCATTTGTAGTTTAGAAACAATTTTTTTATGGATCAACCAACCCTAATATTTACTTTATTCAGGGAAGGCACATTGGAACAGCCACATTTTCAAGCTCCTCCTAAAAACTGCCAATGGGGGGGCTTGTCTGATATCCTTAGGAAGCGAGTTCCAGAGTCGGGGGGGGGGGGCACCACAGAGTAGGCCCTCTCCCTCGTACCCACCAATCGCGCCTGCGAAGGGGGTGGGAGCGAGAACAGGGCCTCTCCAGATGATCGAAGAGATTGTCTGGGTTCATAGATGGAAATGCGGTCGCGAAATGACTTCTCATGACTACATACCAGGTTTTAGCTGTCATAATCCCACCTGGACTTTATCATTTATCTATCCGTTGATGATACGTACTGTTTAAATGTAATGCATCGTTAAAGTTCAAGAATAATCTTAAATAATCAACGGACCTTAAAATGTAATTAGAATTTTTTATTGCTGTTTAATTTACGTGCCTCCCCATTCTTATTTTTGGAACGAAATGTGAACAAAAGGGCGAGGGGAGTGGGATGCCGGTGCGAAGTGTTCTGTCGCAGAGGACGGTCCTCAGCGCAAGTTTCTCAAGGGAAGTTTTATAGAACTCTTAACATCTTCCATCTATGCAAAGTGCTAATGGGCTGCCGGGTCAAGTTCACAATCTTGCTCTAGCGATTGTAAATAACTGTAAACCAAACTAAAACTATAAACTTGGCCTCCTGGTGCCTGTGATGACTTTAAAGTGGTGCTGAGAGCTTTGTGGGGAGCATCAACATCTGGACAGCAGTACTTCGTAAGGGTTGGCATGTCTTACATTTGTAGATTCAGCATGGTTGTGCAACATCCGTTTCAAGTTGCTCTCAGATCTATCTGATCATTTTCCTCTGGCCTAGCACTGAAGCAGGCAGACTATATTGAATGGACATTAAGAAATCTCCCAGGCAGGAACAGGTCCGGATTAAAGCCTTTTGGTGCCCTAGGCCACATTTTGGAAGTCCCGCCACCGGGGTGCTGCTGGGCACGCGTGGCAGCACCTGGGGGGCGGGGCTTCCTCCACCTCTTTCTCCTTCTTGCCGCGACCGGTTGCGGGGAGGAGAAGGAAGGGAAGCCCCGCCCCGGGATGCTGCTGGGCACGCGCGGCAGCACCTGGGGGGCGTGGCTTCCTCCGCCTCTTCCTCCTCGCCGTGACCGGTCGCAGGGAGGAGGAGGAAGGGAAGCCCCACCCCCGGGGCACTGCTGGGCATGTGCGCACGGCAGGAGGGTGCCTCTGCCTCCTCCGCCATGTTCCTGGGTGCCGCGCATGGCCGGCAGTGGCCCCGGGGGCTTCCCTTCTTTCCTCCTGCCGTTTTGCGGTTTTGTTTGAAAAAAAATTTTTGGTCCTTGATCTGGTGCCCCCCTAGGCCTGCGCTCATAGGCCATGGCCTAGTGTGGCCTTATGGGTAATCTGGGCCTGGGCAGGCACGACCTATGTTCTCCTCCTTAAATTCCCAAGTGGCTGCGGCCGTGTTAGCTGCAAATTCTGTGAGTTGCAGTCCCAAACATGTACGATACCAGACCATTTCCATGACAGATACATTCCTGCACGTTGTCTGCATACGTGAACCCCCAGATAATAGCTAACTATTGTTTCTAATGGGACAAACAACGGAGGCACAGAGAGAAGATGTGCCTTCTACAGAAAGCCCTAAGTGAATAAGTGAAGCCATAGATAAGTTAAACTGGATATATTGTATTTTCTAAACTGGCATACTATCTTTGATCCTAGTAGTAACTTAAAGCTCCTCCCTCAGAAATACACTTTCTGTTGTAGATGAGTCTCTGAGTAGCACTGACAGCATGGAGTTGGAGACTAGACAAGCAAAAAAGGTTAATCGGGAGCAAGAATCCATTGAGAAGCA
This sequence comes from Anolis apletophallus, assembly GCA_030556195.1. Taxonomy (NCBI): domain Eukaryota; kingdom Metazoa; phylum Chordata; class Lepidosauria; order Squamata; family Anolidae; genus Anolis; species Anolis apletophallus. The sequence continues at coordinate 13,844,766 of JARBWK010000012.1, forward strand.
GCAAAGAAAAAGGGTTTAGCACAGTGTTTCTCAACCTGGGGGTCGGGACCCCCAGGGGGGTCGCGAGAGGGTTTCAGAGGGGTCGCCAAAGGCCATCAAAAAACATGTATTTCTGATGGTCTTAGGAAGCCCTTTGGCAGAGAAGGTTGAAGATCTCTCTGCTTGACCTTCTCTTTCTTTTTGGAAACAGACTGCGAATTCTCCCACCTAAAGCTCTCCTCTGCTGTGATTGGCAGGCCTCCCAGCCAAGGGGAGGGCTGTTTCTGAGACTCCAAGCAGGGAGGGGAGAGCAGGCGTGCTTGGCGCATGGCAGCATGATGCGCATGTGTGGGTGAGGAGAGTGAGAGGTGGGATGGAGGCTCACGCCAGCTAGTCCCTTCAAGGCATGAGGGTTCTGTATAGGAAGTTTGACCCAATTCTATCATTGGTGGGGTGCAAGGGGCACTTTGATTGTAGGTGAACTATAAATTCCAGCAACTACAACTCTCAAATGTCAAGATCTATTTTCCCCAACTCCACAAGTGTTCCCATTTGGGTATATGGAGGATCTGTGTCAAGTGTGGTCCAGATCCATCCTTGTTGAGTCTATAGTGCCCTCTGGATGTAGGTGAACTACAACTCCCAAACTCAAGGTCAATGCCCAACAAACCCTTCCAGTATTTGCTGTTGGTCATGGGAATTTTGAGTGCCAAGTTTGTTTCAATTCCATTGTTGGTGAGTTCAGAATGCTCTTTGATTGTAGGAGAACTATAAATCCCAGCAACTACAACTTCCAAATGACAAAATTAACACCCCCCCCACCACACAAATACAGTTATGAAGTAGAAATGAAAATAATGTTACGGTTAGGGGTCACCATAATGTGAGGAACTGTATTAAGGGGTCGCAGCATTAGGAAGGTTGAGAAACACTGGTTTAGCAGATACTTAGTGAACCTACTGATGTTGATTCCTTTGAGGGCTTCTCTGGGGATGATGAAACTGTTCATGCAGATGAAACCCAACGGTTTCATCTACATAAAACTGTTGAAGGAGACCATTCGGAGTTTCGGAGTAAGGTGTTATCTGTACGCAGATGACATCCAAATCTGTCACTCCTTTCCAACTGTCACTAAGGAGGCTGTCCAGACTTTGAACCGGTGCTTGGCTGCTGTGTCGGACTGGATGAGGGCTAGCAAATTGAAACTTAATCCAGACAAGACAGAGGTCCTCCTGGTCAGTCGAAAGGCCTAACAGGGCATAGGGTTACAGCCTGTGTTGGATGGGGTTACACTCCCCCTGAAGACGCAGGTTCGCAGCTTGGGAGTGATCCTGGATTCATCGCTGAGCCTGGAGCCCCAGGTCTCGGCGGTGGCCAGGGGAGCTTTTGCACAGCTAAGACTCGTGTGCCAGCTGCGCCCGTACCTAGGGAAGTCTGATCTGGCTACGGTGGTCCACGCTCTGGTCACATCCCGAATAGATTACTTCAACGCACTCTACGTGGGGCTGCCTTTGAAGACAGTTCGGAAATTACAACTAGTCCAGCGGGCGGCAGCCAGATTACTAACTGGAGCTACATGCAGGGAGCATGCCACCCCCCTGTTGTGTCAGCTCCACTGGCTGCCTGTCCATTTCCGAGTTCTTGAAGGCATCTGTACCATGACACTTTCCCTCTACTATCTCACCCAGAGTTTCATCATTTTTATCATGTGTATTTGGCCCGCCTATTGCGTTCTATCTTTTCATTACTTTACGATTGTTTATTTTGTTATTTCATGTATTTTATTTTGATGTAATTTATGTTGCTTTGTATTTTATTTGCTGTATTGTTTTTTGGGCTTGGCCTCATGGTAGCTGCCCTGAGCCAGAAAAACAACGGTGAAAATAATATCTAATATAACCAGGTGATAAATATCTAAGTGGTTGTGAAAGATATCGGGATCATACATATGGTTTGTTGGTATCAAAACATGTATTTTTCACAATAATTCCGTCACGTTTGAGAAAAACGCGGTATAAAATGAAATGTAAACAAGTTGCCAATAAATCAGTTTAGTCCCACAAGCAGTCTGCAAAAGTCCGTAAGAGTAACCAAACGGAGTCCCAGTTCGTGCTATAATCCAAAGGTAGTCCAAAAGTTGGGAAATAGTCCACGGGTGGGGTGTGAGGTACTCAAACGGGCGGGGTATGATCCATGAACACAAGCACTGAAGCCTGGAAATGGAGCGAAATGCTCCAACATTGGGAGTAGGGTTATGATTGTATTTTTTGGATGAATTATGTAATATTGTGAGCCTTGAGAAAGGATCCTGAAACGGTTTCTGTGTGGCCGCGATATCGGAGCATCCGTTTGCCGTCGGCTCAAGTGTCAACACAGCATCTACTAGGAGGAGACGGCCACGCCGCCTCTCCTCAGCGCATCCTGGGAATTTCCCTGTTGGAGCATTTCGCTCCGTTTCCAGGCTTCAGTGCTTGTGTTCATGGATCATACCCTGCCCGTTTGAGTACCTCACACCCCACCCATGGACTATTTCCCAGCTTTTGGACTACCTTTGGATTATAGCACGAACTGGGACTCCGTTTGGTTACTCTTACGGACTTTTGCAGAATGCTTGTGGGATTAAACCCGATTTATTGGCAACTTGTTTACATTGTGTTTTATACCGGGTTTTCTCAAACGCGACGGAATTATTGTGAAAAATACACGTTTTGATGCCAACAAACCGTATGTATGATCCTGATATCTTTCACAACCACTTAGATATTTAGCACCTGGTTATATTAGATATTATTTTCACCGTTGTTTTTCTGGTTTGCTTACTAGCCCGTTCGTAGTTTTACTGTTTAGCTGTCCTGAGCCACCTTTGGGGAGATGGTGGTGGGGTATAAATTTTATTTATTTATTTATTTATTTATTATTTGGACCTACTAGACCGCCCTTCCTGAGGCTCAGGGCAGTTTCCAACATATAAAATCATACAGGGATTCTAAAACATCATAAAACATTCCTAAAACCAATCACAGTGACATAAAATATCGCAATAGATCAGAACGAAGCTGATTTGCAATAGAGTACAGTAGCAACATGACTGAGTGGAAAGATTATTAATTCAAACACTAGTCAGTCGCCGAATGCTTGCCTGAATAGCCAGGTCTTGCAAGACCTACGAAAGGCCATCAGGTCCCGCAGGGCCCGCGTCTTGGCTGACAGCGAGTTTCACAAGGCCGGGGCGGCCACCGAGAACGCTCTCTGTCGTGTGCTAGATAGCCTATAGCAGTGTTTCCCAACCTTTTTTGAGCCGCAGCACACTTTTAACATTAAAAAAATCCGGGGGCACACCACCAACCAAAATGACACTCTAACACAGTAAAGAACAGCTGGGGGTTGGTGGCCTGCTGGGAGCAGCTGCTGGGAGTGCCGGCCGGGAGGGGCGGACCCAGGCTGCGCCATGCCCCGCCCCTACCCCCAGCTTCACCTCTCCCAGCAGCTGCTCCAGCCTTGAGGGGGCAGTGCCAAGCCAGCGGTGCCAGAGCCAGCACAATGCTGGCTTGGCACTGTCCCCTCAAGGCTGGAGCAGCTGCTGGGAGTGCTGAAGTCGGGGGAGGGGGCAGAGCCAGGCCGTGCCATGCCTCGCCCCCTCCCCCCAGCTTCAGCTCTCCTACAGGCCACGCCATGCTCCGCCCCCTGTAGGAGAGCTTCAGCTCTCCTACAGAGGAGGAGCATGAGCGGTGGATGGGCTTCAGTGGGCGAGGCTCCTCCACGCGGCTTCAGCGAGCGAGGGGCAAGAGTCATGGTGGGAGTCATGGCGGATTGGAGGCTGGCTGGGGAAACGGCCAAAGGAGGCAGCGCCCCGGCCCCTTCTTCTTTTTCTTTGCCGCCGCCCGGCCCTTCCTCTTCCTCCTCCCCCCCTAAGCAACAAGAGGGGGGGAGGAGGGGGGGAGGAAGGGGGGCAGAGAGGTTTTCTCGTGGCACAGCAGGAGGTCCGTCACGGCACACTAGTGTGCCACGGCACACTGGTTGAGAAAGACTGGCCTATAGGACTCTGTCGTGTGCTAGATAGTCTATAGATAGCCTATAGGACACCTGGGACCTCGAGCAAGTTGTAACCCTCTGAGCGCAGTGATCTTCTGGGCGTAAACTTATTGATAGCCTTTCTGAAATGTCATTTATTTCCCAAAAGAGAATGTGTGGATATGTAAAAAGCAGTTAGGTAGCATATTGTTCCTGAGAAATGACATGGTAAAGAGTTGTTTTACATCTCCGCCACACAATCTTGCATTTTCTAGTTCCAGATTTCCTGGCTAAGCTCCGTGGAGAGGGAAGGAGGGGAGCGAGGAGCTTGTTGGTAATCAATTGCAGGATGTGGTCGGGAGCAGCAGTGCGAGAGGCACTCCAGGCAGAACGTTTGGGTATACTAAATCACATTCAGAAGTGCATTTAATTCATCCAAAGCTGTTTTTGTTTTGGCAAGTTGTAAACTTCTTGACGTAAAACAAACTTTAAAGCAACATTTCTCTTTGAAATGGTGGCCAAAGACCACACCATAATTCTCTTTATTAGCCTTGGAGTAAATACCAATGTTTTCTGGCTTGTGGCTTGGAAATTCAATACGAAGGAAATGTTTTGGCTCTTAGCTGTTTTTCTCAATATAATTCAAGAGACATTGACTGCAACTCTATACTCACTTTCCTGGGAGACAACCCCTTTGAATTTGAAACGGTTTCCTACTGAGCAGAGATCTATAGGATCGTACGTTTACCGTCCAGTTCTAGACATGGTTGCTCAGAAGTAACTTCTCTCTTCAAGTTCTTTATGGAGCTAAGTAAGTGTCTTTGATATTTCTGTCTCACTAATAATTTTTTACCATCTGTTTGGGTAAAATCATTTTATGCAATCTAAATGGTAGTAATATTCTTGGTGTCTATGTCTATATCTGTAGGAGGCAGATTCTGTATCCTCCAACTGCCCTGATTTGCCAGAGATATAACTGATTAACTCTATCGTCCCACTTTTCAGCTGCTTTTAAGATTAAGTTTCTCTCTTCCCACATTTTCCTTTGTGCTCAGCTGACATCAGCTACTGCAAACTGCTACTCAATGTGCTAAAGTAATTTGTACTCAATTTGCTTAGCAAGTGAAAGATAGGAGGGGTGGGATTCTGCTCTTCCCAGTGGCTCAGGCAAAAGTAAACTGTTGCAGCCTCTTTAGCTTGCTGTTCATGCTTTTGCCATCTTGATCACATTTTGATGTGGATATGATGCTCTTGGTTTTCATCTGAAATCTGGATGGTATGTGTGACGAATTGCCTATATTTTGGGCCAGAAGAAGCTCAGTGGGGAAAAGCCCTTTTTGGTGGGTTGGCCATTTGGTGGTCTGTTTGGATTAACGGCCATTTTAAGGTTAGGTTTCCCAGTTTAGGCTGAGTTGGAGACAGCCTAGGGAAGGGAGCATAGAACCTTAGAGAGCCAGTAGGCAGTTAGGCCAGGCACCAGGGGTAAAATGTCGGTTGGAATTTCGAAAACTGGCAGTTGGTGAGCAGTTAGGCAGTTAGGGAGGCCACGGAACTCTGGTGGTTGTTGATGGACAAAGACGCGACTTGGTCTTGGAAGAGGATCGAGCTGACATTTTGATGAAGCTGTCAGAGGACAAGAGTTATCTGTTCAAGCTCTCTTGGGATTTTGAGAGTTTCAGCAGCTTTAAGACTCATAAAGCATTTCCTCAATACCCGAGTGAGTTGATTATTAGGACCTCTGGAGAGGTTGGTCTCTGAAGCAGAGAGTTAGCAGCTTTGAGCTGGGTTTGTTAGGACTCTCAGCAGGTAGTTGTAGTCACCTAATAGCACAGTATTATCTGGGTGCTACGTGGATTGTAACTTGTTTCAAGTTTTGTGCAAGTTTTTTTTAGTAACCACACGCTCCAACGTTTCATTGTAACCAATACGCAAAAGTGCCTGTGAATCTCTCACAAGTTGTTAAAATAAACTCTGTTTTTTGTTCATCTTTATCCTTGCCTCTCGGTGCTTCAATCCTTCCTGGGTTAAATGGTGGCAGCCTAAAAGAAGAGACACCTCTTCAGTCTTAAAATTCAAAAGTTCCCTGACACTTTGCCCAGCCTAGAGACTAAGGCGAGCCCTCACCACAATCCTTGGTGGCAGCAAGGTGTTAAAACAGCCTTACCCCCACAACAGTATGCATACTTTATCCAGGGTTGGAGAGCATGAGGTTCAGAAGGAAGCACAATAAATCTGTAGCTTGGGAATGTGGCAGGCCTCAGAGGCGGTTCAACATACTTGGCGGTGTAGGTGTCTGCCGAGAGTGCCAGATCTGGAGGGGCATGTTGCCGCCAGCTGGAAACACCGCCTCCGTGCCAGCCAGAAACTCCTCCTCCGCGCCTGCGCATTCAGTTGCACGGAAGCCCGAGGCGCTGAAAACCACGAGGCTGCTGAAAGTAGTCAGGCCATAGTTGTGGAAAGAGGGTGGGGAGGCTGGAGTTGCAGGGCACGCGAGCGAAGCCCTTACTTGGCTTGGGATTGGCTGAGACTGCAGAGCGTGCTCTGCTCATTGGCTGGGCCCCCTCCTCTCCCTTTCCCGGCAGTGGCGGGGGTTCCAACTTGGTCCTCTTCCCAGGCTCTGCCGCCTCACTGGGAGTGTGCTGCGGCCACTGCTGCCTGGAGTGGAAGCGAGGCGTGATGGATCCGGGGCTGTTGCGCGTGTGGTGGGCGCTGCTGTCACTGGTGTTACCCGGGGGCCGAGGGTCCAGGCCCTTCCCTTTCGGCTCAGAGTGCGGTGATGCAGAGCTAGAGCCCGGAGACGCCGCCGCCTCACTGCCCCTGGACCTCCATGCCCCGCTCCACTTCTATGGCTCTCGCGTGGAGATCCTCTATGTAAGGAGGCAGGGAGAGAAGGAGGGAGGGAGCTGCTCTGAGTCCCCTTCTGGGTGAGAAGGGCAGGATATAAATATGGCAAATAAGGAAATAATGCCAAAGTTATTATCTTTGCCACATGAAAAGTATGAAGGTTTCTGATGTTGTTTGGTGCTTTAGGACTTTTTGTGAGGGAAAATAATATGCATGAAAATTTGGGTGCAAGCATAAAATTGTTTTTGCAGAAAAGCCAACTTTTTACACAGATCACAACACATTTTTAATTAAAAAACAGTTTTGTGCGCAAAAAAATTCTGTTTGCAGACATAGCAAGTCTCGGTGTGCTAAGACAAATTTTTCTTGTTGAGGACAAGAAGTATTGTAAGCAATCTTTATGTTGTTAATTAACATTTTCAGAGTGGTTCTACCTTATATGTAGTGTTCAAAACTGGCAGGAAGTTGTCCTCCTTCCAACTATGGCACGAATGTCACGGTCCTCTCCGTCTTTCATCACAAACACACAGCGCTCCTTCTACATGGCACTGATCAGACATGTCAGCTCAACCTATTTTTTTCTGAGCAATTTAAAACAGTAAGCAAATGCATCATGATGGAGGGAAGAGCAAAACCGAGCACTTAATAGGGGGATGTTTTCTTTTGGAAAAGTGGCTTGTTGCTCCATAGAGGTGCTACATATTTCTGTATGTTAGGGGTCAGGAACCTATGGCTCAGGAGCCACATGTGGCTCTTTTCACGATTGCATTTGGCTCTCTTGAGCAGCCTGGGCCTCGGTTTCCCAGCATGCACCGGGAAGGAGTGACGCAAATGCTCCGTGACTGCCACTTCCGCACCGCTATTGCCAGATCTTCCTCATCTCCCGCTGCTCTCGGGGCCCTGAGCCCTCTTCACCGGGGATGGCGGAGCCTGGCGGCGGCGCCTCATCCTCGCTGCCCCCAGGGGACACCCAGCTCATTGCCCTTTTCATCGGGCAGCTCAAGAGCCGTTGCCTCTTCGACGCCTTCTGGAGGGACTGCCTCTCCAACGTCGACACCAAGGTCCACTTTGGCCCCGCGCCCTCCTCCCCCTTCCTTCCTTCCTTCCTTCCTTCCTTCCTTCCTTCCTTCCTTCCTTCCTTCCTTTCTTTTTCCTTCTTTCTTTCTTTCTTTCTTTCTTTTTTCCTCCCTCCCTTCTTTCCTCCCTCCCTCTTCGTTCCTTCCTTCCTCTTCCATTATTTCCTTCCCCTTCCTTCTTTCCTCCATTCTCCCTCTTCCTTCCTTTCTTTTTCCCCTTCACCCTTTCCTTCTCTCCTTCCTTTCCCCTCCCTCTCTCCCTTCCTTTCCTCCATTCTCCCCACATCCCCTTCCTTCCTTCCTTCCTTCCTTCCTTCCTTCCTTCCTTCCTTCCTTCCTTCCTTCCTCTTCTATTCTTTTCCCCCAGTCTTCCTTTCCTTCTCCTTCTTTTCTTTTCACTTCCCTCTCCCCCCTTCTTTCTTTTCTTCTTTTCCCTTCATTATTTTACTTTTTCCTCACTCCCTTTCTTTTCCCCACCCTTTCCTTTCCTCCCTTCTCATTTCTTTCTTTCTTTCTTTCCCCTCCTTGTCTCTCTCCTGCTTTTCTTTTCTTCCTTTTCCATAGTTCATTCTTCTTTTCTTTCTTCCTCTCCCCCTCCCTCCCTCCCTCCCTCCCTCCCTCCCTTCCTTCCTTCCTTCCTTCCTTCCCCCTTCCTTCCGTCTTCTCTTCCTTCCCAGAGTCCTGAGCATGCCTTTTGCAGAGCCAGGTCTGAAGTGTCCCGTCATTCTGCCAGGGGAATCCTTTTCTCATAGTATGTACCTACTGTATATACTCGCATTTAGTTGAATTCAGTCTTAAAATATATTATATATGTATTATATGGCTCTCACTGAAATAAATTTCCAAATATTTTGCTTTCATGGCTCTCTGAGTCAAAAAGGTTCCCGAACCCTGCTGTATGACAATGAGAATTTTCAGTAGGCACATGTAGGATTGTGCATTGCTTTAATTTTGGAAAGTCTTATGAATTTCCACTCACTCTCCATAAAGCTCTGCAGTCTGTCATTATACAATTTGGATTAGGAATGAGAAACTAAAAATAAATCCATTTGGATTTGATTTGAGAACAGGCAATATATCCCTTACGTTGACATCCCATACCAAAGATGCAAGCACATCTCCTGAAAGGCAGCTCTTATTGTAATCTCAGCTCTTTCATCTTTAATCTGCTCAGCATCAGCAATTGTCAAGATATAAAGAAAAGGACTATGTTGTCAGATCTTGCATAGTTTGCAATTCAGTTATTTTAAAAAGCCTGAGAACTTTGGCCAAAAGGATTTTGCTTTGTGTAAATATTTTGTGTACCCATGAAAAAAGTGAATAAGTATCACAAGTGGCTGCAGTGATATGTAGAAAGGGATTTTTGAAATGCCCCTCAGAATAATTCCTAGCATTTTATCTTCATTTCAAAAAAAAGACAATACGCACTTGTGATTGTATTAATGAAACATGTGACGGCTTCACTGGAGATCATCAGCTGGAGGTCCCTGGGCCCACTGGTACTGGCTAGGTTCCAATCACCATCAGAGAAACAAGAGTGGAGTCTAAAAAAGAGACATCTGAGACAAAGGGAGTGAAGAAGAATTCAATGTTTTTACTTCTGGTCCAGTCACAAGGCAATGTTTCTTGAAACATGACTGAGGAACGATACTACCGTGTTTCCCCGAAAGTAAGACACCCCCGATTGTAAGACGTATCGGGGGTGTCAGGGGGGTTGGCTAATGTAAGCCGTACCCGAAAATAAGACGTACCCCGGCTGCCGCGTCACTCGGTCCCGCCTCCTCCTCCGCCTCCCTCCGCCCGCCTCCGCCCGCCTCCGCCCGACCTCCGCCTCCCGTCGCCGCCGCCTGCCGCCGCCCACCGCCGCCTCCACCGCCTCCGCTGCACAGCCGGCCCCACGCCTGCGCCAGGCGCGCTCGGGACCTACTGCCCATGCGCGCCACGCATGGGCAGTAGGTCCCGAGCGCGCCAGGCGTGCCTGCGTCAGCGCCAGTGTCAGGCGTGCTCGGGACCTACTGCCCATGCGTGGACATTCGCGCATGGGCAGAAGGTTCTGAGCGTGCCTGGCGCAGGCGTGCGCCTGGCAGCAGGTGTGGGCCCGGCTGTGCGGGCGGAGGCAGGCGGCGGTGGGCGGAGGCGGCGGGTGGTGGGGGGCAGCGGTGGCGGAGGAGGCTGAGGAGGAGGCGGGACCGAGGAGGAGGTGGGACCGAGTGACGCAGCGGCCAAGGGGAAAGGCTTACTTTCGGGTATGGCAGGTACCGTCGGCTAATGTAAGCCGTACCCCGAAAGTAAGCCGTAGTGGGGATTTTGGGGGTCAAAAGAAAGTAAGACGCTGTCTTACTTTCGGGGAAACACGGGTATATCGAGATCCCAGGAATGTGGTGCAGCTGGCTAAGTGTCAGCTGTATAATTTATTATTATTATTTATTTCGGGATTTTACCCCGCTCTTCTCAACCCCCAAGGGGGGACTCAGAGCGGCTTACAGTACGGCACAATTCGATGCCCACATAATAACAATATAAACCCCAAAACACTTCAACAATTAAAATACATTAAAACACAACTACATTAGCACCATACACATTCACTCTGGATTAAAACAATGTTCAGTCCATAAAAACATTGGCCATAATCACCCACTTCCATTAAAAACCAATCTAAAATGCTGCCTTGTGCTGGTGTACGAATGCCTGGTCCCACGGCCAGGATTTTACTTTTTTCCTGAAGGCCAGGAGGGTTGTGGTGGATCGTACATCAGTAGGCCGCGCAGTCCTCAGGCGGGGAGCCACCTCCGAGAAGGCCCTATCCCTCGTCCCCACCAGCCTCATCTGAGACGTGGGCGGGAACGAGAGCAGGGCCTCCCCGGATGATGTTAGATTACGAGGTGGGACATAGCGGCTGATGCGTTCGGACAAGTAAGCTGGGCCAGAATCGTGTAGAGCTTTAAAGGTCAAAACCAGCACTTTGAATTGAGCCCGAATTGGACAGGCAGCCAGTGGAGCTGACACAACAGGGGTGGTATGCTCCTGTATGTAGCTCCCGTTAGCAATCTGGCTGCCGCCCGCGGACTAATTGCAATTTCGAACTGTCTTCAAAGGCAGCCCCACGTAGAGTGCGTTGCAGTAATGTATTCGAGATGTGACCAGAGCGTGGACGACCGTAGCCAGATCAGACTTCCCAAGGTATGGGCGCAATGGGCGCACGAGTCTTAACTGTGCAAAAGCTCCCCCGGCCACCGCTGAGACCTGGGGTTCCAGGCTCAGCGATGAATCCAGGATCACTCCCAAGCATAAGATCTCTCTGACCAGTAGGTCATGGGTTCGAGGTCTGCCCGGGTCGAGGTGGGTGCTCAACCTTTAAGTGTAGCCTGCTGTTGACCTTTGCAGCCCAAAAGACAGTTGAATCTTTCAAGTAGGAGATAAAGGTACCACATTAAGTGGGGAGGCAAATTTTGACTGAATTATGAGGCCATTAAAGAACTGCAGGAATGTTATTTATTTATTTATTTATTTATTAATTATTTCGATTTATTAGTCGCCCCTTCCGAGAGGCTCGGGGCGACTTACACACATATAAAACCATAAAAACACAATAAAACGGACCAGTGTCCACATATTAAATTTAAACACATAAATATACATTAAAAAGACTCTTAGGCCAGCATTATCGTCCATGGCCTAAATATGTCTATGCACCAAAGGCTTGGACAAACAGGAGGGTTTTACAGGCCCCGCAAAAGGCCAGCAGGTCGGTCTGTGCTCGAATTGAGGATGGAAGAGCATTCCACAAGACCGGCGCAGCGGCACTGAAAGCCCTCCTTCGCGTTGTGGACAAGTGGATGGACTGGCAGCTAGGTACCACCAAGAGATTCTGAAGCTCAGATCGCAGTGGTCGTGGGGGATTGTATTGGGAGATGCGGTCCCTTAATCGAATGCGTTGAATGAATGCGGAACAACAAGGGACGCTGGGAATGCTGAGAGATGAGGAGTGTGTCAGCTCCCCCTGGTGGCCAGAGTTTGCCTCTGTTTGTCTATATGTGTGTATGTGGAAACGGCAGGGATTGTCTGCTAAGTATGTGTACGTCTGAGTCCCCTTCGGGGTGAGAAGAGCAGAATACAAATAAACTGTATTATTATTATTATTATTATCCCACAAAGCCCTGATCCTGAATCTGTTCTACAGATCCTCCAATAGTCCTTGGTATCTGTAGAAGAATAATTGCTGGGCCAAAGGGGGGGGGGAGTGAGGGTTAGGGGGTTGTATCTGAGAAGGAAAGGCTACTAAGCATAGAAAAAATGCCATGAGTACCAGTGAAAGTTTTGAGAAACTTAGTAGGCCTGTTTGATCAAGGAAAAAATGGTTCAAAATTCTTTGCAGATGTAGGGGGTACTGGCGGTTCAAATCTAAATTACTTCCAAAATGTTCCGAAAAAAATGCGGAAATTTTACGAATTTTTTGTCAATTTCAGAATGGCTACATTAATGGCAGACACGCATGCGCAGTAAGAAAGAAACAGCACTGGTTAAACACCCAGTTTGGACGCAGATGTCCTTCCCTCCGCGTCAGAACTGGGGCGAGAGCCGTGTGCGGCTCTCACCCCAGATCTAACATGGAGGGAAAGACAGAAAGACATCCACGTTCAAACTGGGTTAAACACCCAGTTTGGATGCCGTTGTCTTTCCCTCCGCGTTATACTTAACGCAGAGGGAAAGACATCCGCGTCCAAGCTGGGTGATTAACCCAGTTTGGACGGCGATGTCCTTCCCTGCATGTCAGAACTGGGCGAGAGCCGTGTGTTTGCCGATTCCTTCCCGAAAATGGCAGTGGTGGCTTCGAAATGGCAAATTCACTTCCGGGTTGCTCTTCCTTTTTCCTTCCATTTTCCCCAGCCTCATTGTCTTCTCTAAGCTTTCCTGTCTTCTCATGGTGTGGCCAAAGTACTTCATCTTTGCCTCTACTATCCTTCCCTCCAATGAGCAGTCAGGCTTTATTTCCTGAAGTATGGACTGGTTGGATCTTCTCGCGGTCCAAGGCACGCTCAGAACTTTCCTCCAACTCACAGTTCAAAAGCATCTATCTTCCTTTTCTCAGTCTTCCTTACATAAGAACATAAGAACATAAGAAGAGCCATGCTGAATCGGACCTCAGCCCATCTAGTCCAGCATTCTGTATCACACAGTTGCCCACCAATTGTACACGGGATCTCGAGCAGAAGGAGGGCAAAACCCTGACCTGCTCCCGACCCCCACAACCAGTACCCAGGGAAATCCTGCCTACCTCAACCAACTCCGAGGTGGCGCTTGAATGTCCTTTTCAGTAACTACCGATACACTTGGTATCCATGAATCTGTCTAATCCTGCCTTGAAGCTGTCCAGGCTGACAGCTGTCACAACCTCCTCTGGAAGTGAGTTCCATAACCCAATGACCCTCTGGGTGAAGAAATATTTCCCTTTATTAGTCCTAATTTTCCTACCTTGGAGCTTCAGGGAGTGCCCTCTAGTCCTAGTGTTGTGTGACAGAGAAAACAGTTTTTCTTTATTCACCTTTTCTATCCCATGCATGATTTTATACACTTCGATCAAGTCACCTCTTAAACGCCGTCTTTCAAGGCTGAAAAGACCAAGGCGTTGCAACCTGATTTCATAAGGGAGCCGCTCCATCCCTTGGCTCATTCTTGTTGCCCTTCTTTGTACATTTTCCAGTTCCGTTATATCCTTCTTGAGGTGCGGTGACCAGAATTGTACACAGTGCTCCAAATGTGGCCTTACCATCGATTTGTAGAGAGGTAATACAACATTTGCTGACCTATTTTTGATTCCCTTTCTGATCATGCCTAGCATAGAATTTGCTTTTTTCACTGCTGCTGCGCACTGGGTAGACATCTTCATTGAGCTGCCCACCAAAACCCCAAGATCCCTTTCCTGGTTTGTCTCGGAAAGCTTTGACCCCATCAGTTGATAAGTGTAGTTGGGGTTCTTTGCCCCGATGTGCATGACTTTACACTTGTTTAGGTTAAAATGCATTTGCCACTTTGTTGCCCATTCACTCAATTTCGAGAGATCTTTCTGGAGCTCTTTACAATCAGTTTCATTTTTAACTACCTGAACAGTTTAGTGTCGTCTGCAAACTTTGCTACCTCAGAATTCACTCCTACATCCAGATCATTAATGAATAAATTAAAAAGTAACGGACCCAAAACTGAACCTTGGGGTACGCCTCTTCTCACCTCTTTCCTTATGGTCCAGTTCTCACTTCCATAGGTTACTACGGGGAATACCATTGCTTTGACATGATACGGATGGCAAATTAGTTGGCTGGCTTTGAGCTATCTGGTTTAAATAAATCTTGGCAACCTGTCCCCCTCCAATTTGCGCATATAGATATAAATTAGGATATGAAAATTTAATGCAGATTAGTGTCCTATGGGGCTGGGTTCAGATTCTTTTAAGTGTCTAGCGAAGTGGAGTATATATTTCTGATCTGTGCGCTAGTTATATCTGGATGTCACTTAATATATTTCCTGTGATCCGGTTCCCTTTGATGTCGGAGCCAATTCCTAGCAAATTAATTCCATGACCTGAACACACATTATAAACCCAGCTTGGATTTATTCATAAAGCTGGCCCCTAGATTTCCCCCATTCTTTACTATCTGCCTGCACACCTTTATGTTAAGCATTTGTGTGGATTGCTAGCAAAAAACCCCCAAAAAACAAGGAGATGGACCATTTTTTACTTCTGAAGTTTAGCACCGGGTCTCCAAGGTACCAAGGTAACCTGGCAAATGTGCATTTCCAAGCCTTTCTCAGTCACATGTTTTGCAGCTCACTTTGTAAAATTAGGAGAAATTGATTCATTTGAACGACTGTATTTTGGAATGTGTACACCCTTTCCCCCACTTTTACACAAATGAACTTGCTTGACTTCTTGTGAAAGAGCCTTCTCCCTCACAAATAATTTACCCCATAGCTATCTCACCCCCCTGTTTTTATCTTTCTACTAGCTGAGGACCCGGCGGTGCCCGGGTTATTTGAGGAAGGCATTGTGTGCCAAGGTTGGTTCCTATTAGATGTTTATGTGGCTTGCAGTGGTCTCAGGAATTTAGTGAAGGTACTGCGAGTCCCGGGGGCCTAGTCAGGAAAATTAAGTTAAGGTACTGCAAATCCCATCATTCGTGGCCCCTCCTGCCCTAAACCACACCAGGTAGTGAAGTGGGCAATTGGTCGCCTGTTTGCCAAGTTTGGTCCTGATCCGTCAGTGCTGTGGGCCTCAGTGGCTGACTGCCTGAGGCCTTTCCCTTTCCCTCTGAGTCACTTTAGAATGTTTGAATGTGGTTGGCCATTTGGAGGCAGTTATGCAAATTCCATTTCAGTGGCAACCAATCCCCTCTGTCTGGGGCCGTAGAATGTTGGAGTTCTGAGGCTGGCCAGTTAGAGCCCGTTATGCAAATAATCCCACAGTGGCAGCCAATCGAAACACTGGCACATATTCCTCCCATCGCTCGCTCGCTCGGCCGCACCACCGCAAACACTGACTTTTATTATATGTAACTAGCTGACCCGTGCACGCGTTGCTGTGCCATCTCTCTATATATCTATCTATCTCTCTCTGTCTCTCTTTCTCTCTCTGTCTCTCTCTCTCTCTCTCTCTCTCTCTCTCTCTCTCTCTCTCTCTCTCTCTGTCTGTCTCTCTTTCTCTCTCTCTCTGTCTCTCTCTCTCTCTCTCTCTCTCTCTCTCTCTCTCTCTCTCTCTCTCTCTCTTCTCTCTCTCTCTCTCTCTTTCTCTCTCTCTCCGATGTTCCTGAGGAGGAGGCGAGGGTGAGTGTTGGCTGCCATGTGCGAACGTTCTAAACGCGCACTGGCAGCGAAGAGGCCGGGATGCCAGTTCCTTGGGCGATTTTTGGGGCTTGTGTTTGGGGTGTTGCGAGGTATGTGGGGCCAGTTTTTTGGGCCTTATAGGTACCTCGTGGTATGGTGGTATGTGTTGCCGATTGTAGTGCTTCTGCGGCTTATAGTTTTGCTGTCTATTTGCCTCGTTGCACGACCGTTCAAAATTTATATATATAGATAGATTTTATTTATTTATTTATTTATTTATTTATTTATTACTTCGATTTATACACCCCCACTCCCAAAGGCTCGGGGCAGTTTACATAAAAGATACAACAACCATTCAACCATAAACAAGGTTAAAATGTTTCCACTAGCAAAGCCTGCTGAAAAAGATGGGTTTTGCAGGCCCTACGAAAGGCCATCAGATCCTGCAGTGCCCGAACCTCAGGGGGGAGGGCATTCCATAGTGTGGGGGCAATGGTTGCCGTCAGGCGGTAGGTCTTCAGACTAGGAATTTCCAAGAGATTTTGCTCCTTGGAACGCAGTGATCTCTGGGGTTTATATGGGAAAAGGCGATCCCTTAGGTACACTGGCCCCAGACCATATAAGGCCTTGAAAGTAAGAACTAGCACTTTGAAACTGATCCGGTGCTCGATCGGTAGCCAGTGCAGTTGCTGAAGGACTGGAGTTACATGGCATCTCGCTGGCTTCCCCGCGAGCAGCTGCATCATTCTACACCAGCTTGAGCTTCCGGACCACCTCCAAAGGCAGGCCAATGTAAAGAGTGTTACAGTAATCGAATCTTGAGATGACCGTCGCCTGGATCACCGTAGCCAGGTTGCTCCGAGACAGATAGGGAGCCAGCCGTCTATCCTGGCATAAATGGAAAAATGCTGCTCTGCTCACAGCGGAGATTTGAGCCTCCATTGTCAGCAGAGGGTCTAAGAGGACTCCCAGGCTCTTTACCAATGATGACGGGCATAACGCCTCGCCATCCAGGGTAGGCAACTGGATGCCCCCACTGCCTGGGCGGCCCAGCCATAGGATTTCCGTCTTCGCAGGATTCACCCTCAACCTGCTGGCATGCAACCATCCAGTAACGGCCTCAAGGCACTGATGGAAGTTATCGGGTACCGAGTCAGGCCAGCCCTCCGTCCTCAGAATGAGCTAAGTGTCATCAGTGTACTGGTGACACTCAAGCCCGAAGCTTCATACCAGCTGTACATGTGGCCCGCTGATTGTCCTGTGTCATAAATGGCTTTATTTTATTGTAATTTTTATTCTGATTGTTATATCTTATAGTTTATGTTCTGTGTAATGGATTATGTTGTTTTTTTAATTTATTTTATTGTGTTGTTGTGTTGATGGGCTTGGCCTCATGTAAGCCGCCCTGAGTTCCTGTTGGGGAGATGGTGGCGGGGTGCAAATAAAGATTACTAGCTTGGGGACCCGGCCGTGCCCGGGTTATTTGAGGAAGGCATTGTGTGCCAAGGTTGGTTCCTATTAGATGTGTATGTGGCTTGCAGTGGTCTCAGGAACTTAGTGAAGGTACTGCAAGTCCCATTGGCCATGGTCCATTCCCCTCCAAACAGCACCAGGATGTAGAGTGGGTCATGGGGGCTCTGTGTGTCACATTTGGTCTTGATCATTCTTTGGATGAGGGTTGCAGCGGTCTCAGAAGGTGAGTGAAGATATTTCAAGTCCCATCATCTGTGGTCCATCCTCCTTGAAACAGCACCAGGGTGTTGAGTGGCTCAAGGGGACTCTGTGTGCTAATTTTGGACTGTATTTGTCATTGGGTGAGGGTTGCATTGTGAAGTGGGCCATTGGGCCCCTGTTTGCCAAGTTTGGTCCTGATCTGTCACTGCTGTGGGCTGCAGTGTCTGACTGCCTGAGGCCTTTCCTTTTCCCTCTGAGTCACTTTAGAATGTTGGAATGTGGATGGCCAATCGGAGTCCTTTATGCAAATACCATTTGATTGATTGATTGATTGATTGATTTTATTATTTATGAGTCGCCCTCCACGTCAGTGCTCCGGGCGACTTACACACAAAAACACATAAAAGAATTCAATAGTTAAAAGCTAAAAGAATAAAAAGATTAATTAAAATAGTTCCAGTAGCTCAGGCTAAGTCTGGGAGGTGTCCTTAGCCATAAGCCTTTCGGAAGAGCCAGGTCTTCAGTGCGGTCAGGAACTGGGGCATGTCCCGGATGGCTCTCTGATCCGCCGGCATCAAGTTCCAAAGGACAGGGGCCGCGATGGAAAAAGCTCTCCGTCTCGTGGTGTCGAGGCGGGCCTCACTCACACCTGGGATGCGGAGAAGGTCCCTGTTTCCTGAGCGCGACCTTAAATGAGCTGGTTCGGACAAGCGGTCTTTTAAATAAGCTGGGCCGGCACCATGGAGGGCCTTAAAGGTAAGCGACAGGATCTTGTGGATGGCTCTGAGCTCGACTGGCAGCCAGTGCAGGCGCTGCAGAGATGGCGCGATATGGCATCTCAGTGGTGTCCCGGTGAGGAGTCTGGCGGCTGCATTCTGCACCAGCTGGATTTTTACGAGTGGTTGACTGCGGCAACCCCACGTACAAGGCATTACAGTAGTCCAGCCGTGATGTCACTGTGGCATGGACCACCGTAGCCAGCGCATCTGATGGAAGGTAAGGTGCCAGTTGGCGTGCCTGGCGTAGGTGGAAAAAAGCTCCCTTACTTGTCGCAGCAACCTGGGCCTCCAGTGAGAGTCTCGAGTCTAGTATCACACCGAGACTCTTCACCGACGGGGCCGGGATCAGCGGCTCTCCCTCAAAGAGAGGCAGCGGAATGGGTGGCTCTGGGCGTCCCGGCCATAGAATCTCAGTCTTTGATGGATTGATCTTGAGTTTGTATGAGCGGAGCCATCTGGTCACTGCCTCTAGTCCTTGTCTGAAGTTCTCAGGCACCGATGTTACACCTGGCTCAAGCTTCAGCAGAAGCTGGGTGTCATCTGCATATTGGTAGCACCCCAATCCAAAACTTCTGGCTATGCTTGCCAAGGGTTGGACGTAGATGTTAAAAAGCGTTGGTGACAAAATGGCGCCTTGGGGGACTCCACAGTCCAGGGTGGATTTCTTGGACGCTTGGCCTCGCCACTCAACACGCCACTCAACATTTCAGTGGCAACCAATCCCCTCTGTCTGGGGCCATAGAATGTTGGAATTCTGAGGCTGGCCAATCAGAGTCCTTTATGCAAACAATCATATAGTGGCAACCTATCGAAATGCTGTCACATATTCCTTGGCACCTCCGCACCTCCCAGAAAATGAACATTCCATTTCCAATGGGAAAAAAACTGTCTTTTGGCTAACTCAAGCATTCAGTTGCATTCTGTTTTGCTGGCCAATCAAAGTCCTTTATGCAAATTGTCTCTCAGTGGCAACCAATGCCCTCTGTCTGGTGCCTTAGAATGTTGGAGTTCTGAGGCTGGCCAATCAGTCTTTTATGCAAATAATCTGGTGCCTTAGAGTGTCAGAGTTCTAAGGCTGGCCAATCAGTGTCCTTTATGCAAATAATCCCACAGTGGCAACCAATCGAAACGCTGGCACATATTCCTCCCTCCGCACCACCGCACCGCCACAAACACTGACTTTTATTATATACATAGATTATTATTATTATTATTATTATTATCTCTGTTCGGCATTGAACATAGTGAAAAGCCTAGTGATTCATTTTAGTATTAAAAAAAAGTTGGATCTATTTGGAAATTGCTCTTTTTTTTTAAAAAAAAAAGCTTGTTACAGAGCAAAAACCAGCAATATAAACAGAAATCAGTGGAAAAACAAATCCTCCTTTAAAAATAAAATCACACTTTGTGTGTCTTCACATTGACACTGGGCTTTAACATGACTGTTTGTGATGCCGTCCCCACTAATGTGTGGCATAATGGATGAGCCTGTACTGACAGCGGCAGCAGGTGTTCCAACAATAAAAAAGAGCGTATTATTGTTTGAACCAGCCATCTCCGCTCTCCATGCCCTGTAAACAAAACCTCCCCTGTATCTCGATCAGCAGGAGGAAATAAAAGCAGCCGAGCAATTGCCATTTTACAGCTTTGCAAACAACCTTGATTGGATGCGCCAGAAATAAATTGGTGTGTCTTTCCATCCCTTGTTACATGGAAATGGATTAGCGATTCCATTTCCCCCAGAACTGCATCACTAGCCACAGATAGGAGCCGTAGGAGGACCAGATAAAAAAAATTACACCCAATTATTGCCTTGATTGTAAAATTGTCCTCCCTAAGGAGAAATCTACTGGAAGGTAATTGCTTAAAGGTTTATTTTTCTAAAGATGTTGATAACCTGCTGTGTGCATGAGTACGACGCTGAAAACAAAATACGCTGGAAATGATGTTAACAAGATTCCAGACAGAGCATGGCTGCGGATGCAAAATGAATGGCAGAACGAGGTTGTTATTCTGTACAGCTTTACTCTAGGGCCCAGTTTATATTCTCCTGTCCACAAGTGCTGTTAAGTGAGGCCGTATGGTAACATGAGTTATGAATGCAATTGCCTCCTTTTCTTTCATTGTGAAGAATCGAATAAACATGTGGCCTCTGTGCACGCATCAATGGTCTTGGAAACTGATTGCATAGCTCTTCCCTCACAATAGTTCCATGGTTCCCTTTTGGTGATTTGTGCCCCAACTCCAGGAAAATAATCATGTAGAGACCAGTCTTGGAGAGATCTGAAAACTCTTTACCTTCTTCCTTAAAGGTAAAAGTATCCCCTGACATTAAGTCTAGTCATGTCCGACTCTGGGGGGGGTGCTCATCTCCATTTCTAAGCCGAAGAGTCGATTCTGTCTGTAGACACCTCCAAGGTCATATGGCCAGGATGACTGCATATAGCACAGGGGTGGGCAATTATTTTTTCCAAGGGGCCACACGAGAGCCAAAAAATATTATGGAGGGCCGCACCTGAACCCTGAACTCCATTATAATCTACATTATTTATTTATTTATTTACTATATATTACACATCATTAATATTAACATATTAATATATCAAGAAATATTCATATATTATTAGTATTAATATCATAATTATTATATTATAGTATACTAGCTGTACCCGGCACGCGTTGCTGTGCCCTATTTAGGAGATGCGAGAAAGTCTGAGTATGTAAGGGTTGGAATTGATGTTACTTATGGTCTTGGTGGGGTCATGGCTGTGTCGTTGTGGGTTGTTCTGGTGGGTGGGATGTTGAAGTCCTGGGGAGTTGTCGGTGTGTGGTGTTGCTGGCGTTCTGCAGAGCTTGTGGATATACAATGTTTTTTGTCTTTCCGTCTGCTGTGTTGATGTAGAGGTTCTGTGGTTTCCCAACTCTGGAGCACGCTACGTAGAGTTGTCCGTGGGAGAAGCATTCTGTGTCAAGGTCTATGCCACAGATTTGTAGTGTTTGTCCTTGAGCCTTGTTTATGGTGATGGCAAAAGCTAGTGCAGTGCAGTGTCTTTCTGTTCTGGCGTTTGTTCTGCCCTTTTTGTGTGATGCATGTAGCGTTGCGAGTGTGTCGTCCGATGCTGTTCTTTTTAGGACAGCTTATGCCTGTGTGGAAGGAAGGAATGGCATACAAATGGGTTGAGCAGTAGATGCAAGGTTGTGTTATGTGCGTATTGTGTTGTGTGTAGGTATTATTTTTTTGGTGAGTTAGTGGGTGTGTGGTGGCATTGTGGGTGGTAGTATGTTGTGGAATGCTTGTGTGGGTGGGGTGTTTTGGGTGTTTGTGTGTGTTTGTAGAGTATCAGTGCAGTGTTGTGTTGTGTTGTGTTTGGAATATAGGTGGAGTTGGTTTTTGTTTGCGGTGGTGGTAGGTGTTGTGTGTGCAGGGTCCCATAAGTTTGGGGGGATGGGTTGTGCTAGGAAGTTGTTTTGTGTTGTGTGGGTAGGAATTGCTGGAGAATTGCTCCCTCATAGAGTTTGGTTTTGTCAGTTTAACCCTCAAACACCAACTGACTGAACTCAAATCACTCAGCATTCTATCCTAGCCTTGTCTGGCTGTGCCCAGCGTTGCTATGGCCTAATCAGTCTCCCTGCATTTTGTGTGGGCCGATGTTGGCCAATGGGTTTTGCTGGCTGCCACAGAGGATGCTGGGAAATATAGATTTTTTTGTATCGTTGTTTTGGGGGCCTTCTAGGTTTTGGGGGGGAAAGTTTCTTTGCTAAAAACCTTCCTTGCTTGAGGCCTATTTTTGTTAGCAAGTTTGGTGTCTCTGCCTTGGAAGGTTTCTCTGTCTCTGTCAGTCGTTCGACGACGGGACCTCCTTTATATAATAGATACTGTATATATAGACATTGTAATATATTGAAATTATAATATAATATAACATTATATTATATTATTTATTATATTATTATATTATTATAATAAAATTATTATAAAATAATAATAAAAACCACTAAAATAAAATTAAATAAAATTCAAGAAGACAAGGTGCGAAGGAGGGAGGAGGGCAGAGGGAGGGCACAGGGAGGCAGAGCAGCAGGCCATATTGCCATGGTCCTGCCTCAAAGCGGGGGCTGCCACGGGCTGCACCAGGGCAGCGGGGGTTACTTCCTGCCTTCTGCGGTGGCTCTGGAGTGCCCTCGCGGTGGTGATCCTGGGCTTTGGCCCTCTTGCCTGGAGGGTCATGCGTCAGTGGAGTGAGGGAGGGTGCAAGGGTAGAGGCAGCACCAGCTCTGGGCTCTCCGCCTCCTCCTCCGCCTCCTCCTCCTGCCTCCGGCGTGGAGAGGATCCGGATGCCGGCGGCGTGGCGGGGAGGAGCCTTTGGATGACTTCCTGTAGCCCCTGATGAGCTGGCTGAGGCATTCTGGGAACCGTAGTTTCCTGACTCCTACGGTTCCCAGAATGTCTCAACCAGCTCATCCGGGACTACAGGAAGTCGTCCAAAGGCTCCTCCCCGCCACGCCACTGGCACTGACCCTCCCACGCTGGCCATCCGAAGTCTCTCCATGCCGGAGGCAGGAGGAGGAGGCGGAGAGCCTGGGGCACTCCAAAGCCACCGCGATGGGATGGCGGCAGTGGCACCCCTTCTTCTTGGTTGGCCCTGCCCCCAACGCCCTTCTCCCAGGGCCGGACAGAACCAGCCAAGGGGCCGCATCCGGCCTGTGGGCCGTAGGTTGCCCACCCCTGATATAGCACCATTACTTTTCCGTCAAGGTGGCACCTATTGATTTACTCACATTTGCATATTTTCGAACTGCTAGGTTGGTAGAACTTGGGGCGAACAGTGAGAGCTTACCCCACTCCTCAGATTTGAACCATCAACCTTTCAGTTAGCAAGTTCAGCAGCGCAGCAGTTTAACCCGCTGCACTATCAGGGAGCCCCTTTTGCATTTAAATTGTATGTTTTAAATTCTAAATTGATAATTTAGGTGATTTGGTTATGTATAAATCTTGATATTTTCAGATTTTTTTTAAAAAATGATGTATTTATTTCAGTTTGGAAGCTAGTTTGAGTCTGAGTTTTGGGGGAAAGACAGAATATAAACAAAAATTTTGAAGATTTTTAAAGTGGTTTTTTGGTTTTATAAATCACTCTACTTTTATGCACCAATGTGCCCCATTTTCATTAATTTGCAAGTGTTTTTGCGATTAATAATTTACTTGGTTGATGGAGGCAATATCTGTTAATGGACTGGCTGTTAATGCGACAGAATGGTGTTTGTAGCTAAGTATGTCTCACAATCTTCTGCAGTGCACAACGCATCTACTAGGGGTGCGTGAAATGGCAGAAATCCATTCTGTTATTATTCTGTTTTTGTTTCAACGCCCGCCCCCCCCCCCCCAAATTCTGTGTTTGGAAAGATTATTCCTGAAACAGAACTCTGGATCCCGAATAACGAATCCGAATCCCCCCCAATCTCCCAGAATCTTCCCAAAAACATAATGGGGGCACAACAATGACCCTAGGGTTGCCAACTGTCCCGTATTGCATGGAACGTCCCGTATTTTGGCCCCAAATTTCATGTCCCGTATTTTCAGCTCCTGTCCCGTATTGACGGGTCAGGTGGCAGCAGGAGGCGAGGCCGGGCCAGTACGTACACACACATACTTCCTTCTTCCTCCTCCATCCTACCCCACACTCTAAAACCCCACACTCGCTGCTGTGTGATTGAGCAACATGTTGCTACCCCTTTTGGCTCTTACCTCTTCCTTTCGAATTGTAGTCCAAGGCTGCCCCCTCTTGCTTGAGTGGCATGCGTGGCCCTTTTGGGTGGGACTACATTTCCCAAGAGCCCTCGCTTCCGGGGGGAGGAGGAGGAGGAGGAAAAGAAGAGGGAGACGGGGGCCTGCCGATCTTCATGGCGCCGCCGATGAGCAGCCTGAGGGAGCTGCAGGCGCGGTGCGGGGAGATGCGGGCCCGCATGGAGCTGGTGATCATGGAGACGCCCTTGCCCACCTCGAACGCGGGACCGCCTTCACCGTCAACCCTGGGAGAGGAAGGCGACCCTCTGCCAGGCACACAAATCACAGCCACACCGGGGCTGAGGGGCGGGTGGGGGTCTCTGGAGGGCTTTTGAGCTGGATGGGCATCTGTCGGAAGGGCTTGGGTTGTACCTCCTTGCAGAATGGCCCATGGGGCCTTGTCCAAGTAGATGATATTGCCCTGAATGCATGTGGAAGGAGGCTTCTGTTAGACCCCAGTCTAAAGATCAGTTCTGTGCTGCTAATATCAGACGGATGATGATTGACACCGTAAGGCAACAATATCCTGTCTTTTAAAATATATTTTATACTGATTTGTAATCTAATTTTAAATAACTGTTTACTGGGGAGTTGTCCTTCTCTTCTTAGGGTGCTTGTGTCCGCTTTGTGCTGGTCAGTGACCGTAATAAAGTTTTGTTGTTGTTGTGGTTGTGGTTGTGGTTGTTGTTGTTGTTGTAAAGATCAGTCAACAGTGTGATGCCGCAGCTGAAAAAGCCAAGGCTGCATCAAAAGGAGTATAGTTAGGGTTGCCTAACGTTTGATTTTCAAATTTTTATGAGGTGTCCCTTTTTGTGAAAAATCCTGTATTTTTAGGTAAATGTCCCTTATTTCTTATATCAAAAAGTGGCAGCCCTAAATGACCCAAAATTCAAAATGACAACAGAACAAAAAAAGAACTGACTTTTGCCATTTTGCACACTCTTAGCAGACACTCAGCGACTGAGAGGTCAATGTGAGGAATGTGCTGTAAAGAATGGAAACATTTGAAAAACACCAACATATGGCACTGTGTGAGGAAGACTATTGGCTGTATTGAGGGCTTAAACTGCTAATGCTATGTTGTCCAGAACATAATTTCCCTCCACTTTTGCTAACGTTGTTCCTTCGTTAGTATTTTCTCAGCACCAGACATACCAAACACAGTCTCCCTTTCCTTATTGTGTCATTTTCAATTGTGGATGAGTGTGATCTGCCTATTATATGCTTAGCTGCACAGATTTAGAGGTCTGTGAAGTATGAGGTACCCTATTCTTTCACTGATGCAGCGAAACAAACCACAAATAAGCTTTGTTGGATTGTCCTCATAGCCATTCTAGGTTAATGGATGCATGCATTTCTGCTTAGAATGAATTTGCAGAAGTATGCATATATTCTTATTTGGAAAGGGGCATCGTTGTAGGACACATGTTTTGCATACACTAACCCAGTGTTTCTCAACCAGTGTGCCGTGGCACACTAGTGTGCCGTGAGCGATCATCAGGTGTGCCGCGATAAAAGCTCTCTGCCCCCCTTCCCCCCTCCTCCTGCCAAACTCCTGCTGCTTGGGAGAGGAGGAGGAAGGGCCAGGTGGCGGCGAAGAAAAAGAAGGGACCGGGGCGCCGCCTCCTTCGGCCATTTCCCCAACCAGCCTCCAATCCGCCTTGACTCTCACCCCTTGCTTGTTGAAGCCGCGCAGAGGAGCCCTGCCTACTGAAGCCCGTCCACCGCTCATGGTCCTCCTCTGTGGGAGAGCTGAAGCTGGGGGGGGAGGGGAGGCATGACGCAGTCTGGCTCCGCCCCTTCCCCCCGGCTTCAGCACTCCCACAGCTTTGCCAGCCTTCAGGGGGCAGTGCCAAGCCAGCGGTGGCAGAGACAGCACAATGCTGGCTTGGCACTGCCCTCTCAAAGCTAGCGAAGCTGTGGGAGAACTGAAGCCGGGGGGAGGGTTCAGGGCATGGTGCGGCCTGGCTCCGCCCCCTCCCCCGGCTTCAGCGCTCCCACAGCTTCGCCAGCCTTGAGGGGGCAGTGCCAAGCCAGCGGTGGCAGAGCCAGCACAATGCTGGCTTGGCACTGCCCCCTCAAGACTGGCGAAGTTATGGGAGAACTGAAGCCGGGGGGAGGGGTGGGGCATGGCGTGGCCTGGCTCCTCCCCCTCCCCGGCTTTGGCACTCCCAGCATGTCACCACCCCCAGCCGTTCTTTACTGCGTTACAGTATCATTTTGTGTCATTTTGGTTGGTGGTGCTCCGGGCGACTTACACAGCTTGGCATCTACAATACTAAAACATTAAAATGTTAAAATGTTAAAATAATATTAAAATGTTAAAATGTTAAAATATGGGAATAACTGTATACACACACAGGTTCAGGAATTTATGAATAAAAAATTGAATAAATTTATTACAGGCATTCAAAAAGGCATCATGATACATGGGTGCCACCCCCTAGTAATTCACATATAAGTTGAAAGCAAATATGCTATAAAACGCTCGAGAGAAGGCAAACATACAATACAAAGAGGAACATATGGAGGGAAGCAAATGCATGATATTCCCATACCAAAATCAGGCCAAAGTTCCAATTATACATATAGAGTTCACCAAAATCTCGTGCAGTTCCACATTGATGGGTGGGGGTGCAAAATACCCAGAGCCAGTGTAGACGCTTAGAAGAGCCGCAACAGAATTGTATTTGCAAGGCCTTCTTCTGTTTCGCCGGGGGGCTTTTCAAGCGGCAATATATAAAATGCTGATGCAGCGTCACAGGAGAAGCCTAAATATCAAACAATACAATAATACATGATATAACAGAACCATGCACTGCCAGCACATGCGTGGGGAGGGTGGCACACCTACCATAGGTTATTAGGTGGGAGGAAGATCCAATACACCATCACTCCTGCGGACCCAAGGGTGAAGTCTACAGCGACCCCTGGTGTTAAATACACACAACTGGCCCAGCCCACATGGAGTGTAGCTAGGAGCAGCAGGTGTGGGGTCAGAGGGAACTCCCTCCTGAAGGTCAGCTTGGAGTAATACATACATGGTGGAATCAAACTCCTATTATTCTCACATACATATTATATTATGGCCAAAATAACCACGCTAATAAGAACCCTTAAAGGGAACTGATACAAACACCACAAAAGAATTGGTGCTGAGCAGAGAGACAACTGTATACACACACAGGTTCAGGAATTTATGAATAAAAAATTGAATAAATTTATTACAGGCATTTTTTATTCATAAATTCCTGAACCTGTGTGTGTATACAGTTGTGGTGAAAATATGGGAATAGACAGGTTCCAGGTCACTGATTGTCACTTATGCATATGATCTTCTAAATAGCTATGTCTTAAGTGCCGCCAGAAATGAAGGCAGGTCGAAGATGGCTCTTTGGTCTGGCGGCAGAGAGTTCCACAGGACAGGGGCCACAACGGAAAAAGATCTCTGTCTCGTGGACTCCAAATGAGCCTCTCTCAGACCCGGGACACAGAGAAGGTTCTCGTAGGCTGGCCGTGGTGCTCTCGGATGGATAGATGGTATCAGACGGTCTTTTAGGTATGTAGGACCCTGGCCCCACAAGGCCTTAAGTGTCAGGGTCAGGGCCTTATAAAGGACTCTGTACTCGACCGGCAGCCAGTGTAAATGCTGTAAGGATGGCCTTATGTGACACCTCATAGGTGTTTTCGTGAGGAGCCTGGCGGCAGCATTCTGTACAATCTGGAACTTGCAAGTTACTGGCCGAGGTAGACCCACGTATAAAGCGTTGCAATAATCCAGCCTTGTATTATACGGGACGTCCTGTTTTTTTGCTCTGAATTTCATGCCCTGTATTGACAGGTCAGGACAGGTGGCAGCAGGAGGCGAGGCCGGGCCAGCAGTGAGGAAGGAAGGAAGGGAGGGAAAACTCTACGTGAATGCCCGGTAGCTGCCGCTCTCCCCACACAAACACCGGGCCTGGTCCGGCTTACTCACCTGAGCTGACAGTGCTACCATCTTGGCGCCTTCTCTGCCCGCCAACCCCACCCTCTTGCGCATAAAGAGAGGCGAGCGCAGAAGGGGAGCAGAAGGGGGAGGGGGTGATTTGGTTGTGCACGCAGGGAGTGATGGACCGGAAGAGGCTGGCCTTCCTGGAAGGAGGGGAGGGTGGAAGAGGTGGGGCGGCGGCGGCGGCAGGAGGTGCCTGGGGAAGAGGGAGCCAGATTGAGGTTTGCGCACACGGTAGCTTGCGTCTCGGGCCTGCTGGGGATTCTGGGTCTTGTGTAATGGTCGTGGCGGTGGCGAAGGAGGAAAAGGAAAAGGAGGAGGCCATGCGGGAGGGGATGAGGTGCCGGATACGCAGAGGCGGTGGTGGGAGATTTCCCTGGGAGCATGGGGAAAAAAGGAGGCCATGTGAAACATAACATCAGTTATGTTTGATGAAGTGTCCCTTATTTTTGTTAAGAATCCCATATTTTTAGGTAAATGCCCCTTATTTCTTACATCAGGCCTGCCCAACAGGCGGTCCGGGGCCCCGCACACGGCCTGCCAGTCCCTTGGATACGGCCCGCCTACCCTCCCGCAAGAAATCAGCTGGCTGTTTGTTTTTTTTAAAAAAAAAATTGAAAAATTGTAGCGGCGGCACAGCTGTCCGCCATTACTTGTCCTGGCTCTTCAGCAGACAGAAAATGAGCCAGGACAGGAAATGACGCCGCGGAGCCAAAGGACTACAAGTCCCAGCTTCCCCTCCACGGCGCCATTTCCTTTGAGACTAGAAGAGTACAGGAAGTACTCTTCTGCTGTGTCTTCGGCTCCTGCCTCTGTGTCTTCGCCTCTGTCGTGCTCCGGCTCCGGCTCCTGGATCCTCGTTGGAAGAGAGAAGCCGGACTGGAGCAAGGCTATGTGGAGCTCCTTTTGGGCAGCGGTCGTTTGGGAATGATACCGAACTAAGGTAGGCTGAAGCAGAGGGCTGTTTTGCTGGGGTGGGCTCCTTCCTTCGTTCCTTCCGTCCTTCCTTCCGTCCTTCCGTCCTTCAATCCATCCTTCAATCCATCCTTCAATCCATCCTTCAATCCATCCTTCAGTCCATCCTTCCTTCCTTCCTTCCTTCCTTCCGTCCTTCCTTCCGTCCTTCCTTCCTTCCTTCCTTCCTTCCTTCCTTCCTTCCTTCCTTTTATTCTTGCTTTTATTTAATTTTATTTTTATTTAATTTTATTTTAATTTCTTTATTTCCTTTTATCTTGCATTTATTCCTCCCTCATTTCTTCCCTCTATCCATCTTCCTTCCTTCCTCTCTTCCTTTCTTTTATTCTTTTATTTTATTTTATTTTTTAAAATTTATTATAGCAGGCCTGGGCAAACTTGGAAAGCATCAGTCTCATGGCGAGGATCCATAATGGCACAATGTGGACACGGCTCCTATGTTCGGAGAGAATTGTCGTATGCCTTTTCCACTCCACTTATATGCAGGATCCCTGTTAGAAGTCCAGCACAATAATTTTGGACTCCCCCCCCCCCCCAAGAACGCTGGCTTGGCGCGTAATCTGATGCCTTCTGAGAAGCAGCCCAAAATATGTATATTATTTATTTATTTATTTATTTATTTACCGAGGTGGTTTTATTTGTCGAGTCTTCATAGTTGCTGCATTTTAAAGCACTACTTTAACTTAAATCTTGGTCATACTGCTTCTTTATTATTTTTATTATGAGTTTTTAAAAAGTCAACTTTGTGGTGTAAGTTATAAGTTAACTGCTCTTATGTTTGATACAGCAGGGTAAAATACACAGGCAGACACATGCAATAGAATACAGCAGATTACTCAGATTCTTGGCGTCTAAATGCTGCATCAGTCCCACACACTACCCTGTCTCTAAACCATAAAATACAGTCTGACAGCATTTGCCTGTTGTAAATTACTAAATTTGAAAAACACAGCTATTCTCTTGCCTCTGTTCCCCCCCCCCCCCCGAAACTTAAAAAATCAGCTGTTCAGTTCTGCCCTCTACCCCGTTGAGATCTCCATGGTGCCTTCCTATTTCAATGTGGTAAGTGGTGGAGAGAGAGACACACAGACTCCGGTTTGGACATTATAAACAAGGACGGTTACATTTCCCCCTTCCAAAAAAAAAAAAGCGATTACTTCGTTCTTTCTATTTATTTATTTACTAGCTGTACCCAGCACGCGTTGCTGTGCCCTATTTAGGAGATGCGAGAAAGTCTGAGTATGTAAGGGTTGGAATTGTTAGTTATGGTGTTGTTGGGGCCATGGCTGTGTCGTTGTGGGTTGTTCTGGTGGGTGGGATGTTGAAGTCCTGGGGAGTTGTTGGTGTGTGGTGTTGCTGGCGTTCTGCAAAGCTTGTTGATGCGTGTGTGGGTGGGGTACTTTGGAAGTGAGTGGAGGTACTTGAAATCCCATTATCCATGGTGTGTCCTCCTCTGAACTGCAGTTGGATGGAGTGTGGGTCATGGGGGGCATTGTGTGCCAAGTTTGGTCTTTATCGGTCTTGGTTCTGGGCCACAGTGGTCTGTGGGGAATGATGGGTTTTGAAGTAGTACAAATCCCATTATCCATGGAGGTACTTCAAGTCCCATAATCCATGGTCCACCCTCCTCCAAACTGTAATAGAATGTAGCGTGGGTCATAGGGGTTCTGTGTGCCAAGGTAGGTTACTGTAAATTCAGGCCATACACAATGTCCCATGAGCTGAGGCCTAGTCAGGGAAATTAAGTTAATGAAGCCTTACTGTCAATTCAGAGCGTAAACAGCATTCCATTAAGTGAGGCCTAGTCAGGGAAATTAAGTTAATGAAGCCTTACTGTCAATTCAGGCCATACACAATGTCCAGTGAGCTGAGGCCTAGTCAGGGAAATTAAGTTAATGAAGCCTTACTGTCAATTCAGAGCGTAAACAGCATTCCATTAAGTGAGGCCTAGTCAGGGAAATTAAGTTAATGAAGCCTTACTGTCAATTTTGGGCATGGTCTGTGATTTGTAGGGGTGTAAATTTTCTGTGGGAAGTGATTTGGGTGTTTGTGTTTGTGCCTCAGCCCTTTGCCTTATCCTCCTCTGACAGTTTATTATGGGTCGGAATGTTCATGTTGGCTGGCCAGTACAGGAGTTATGTAAATCCGCCCTTATTGGCAGCCAATCATGTTGTCAGAATGTAGAGGCTGGGAGAGTCGTTGACAGCCCCGGAGGATGCTGGGAAATTTCGGTTTGTAGGCTATGAAGGCCAAAAGGTTTTCTAGGGCACTTCCAGACATGGTTTAAACCCGTGACCAAGCAGGTTTTAAAAACTGGCCTTACCATAGGTTTAAGTCCGTATGTCCTCTCCATAAACCTGGGCTTTCCCGGCAAGGGGGTGTCCCTATGCCATCTCGGTAACTACCGGGATGACATGGAGCCATCCCTAAAATAGCCTTTAAAAGTTGTAAACATTTATTGGGCCGCCATTACGGTGGTCCTGGAATCCTCCTGGTGTGTAGAAATGATATGTCAGGAGATGAGGCATTTTCCTCATTCCCCGTTTTCGTCGTCTCCCCCAAAGTCTTCTGGCGCGTCATTTCTATGTGTCAGAAGGACTCCAGGACCACCATAATGTTGTCCTGGTAAGTTTTTACAACTTTTAAGTGCTGTTTTGGGGTTTTCGGGGAAGGGGTGTGTGCCATCTCGCTCCTCCAAGCTTTTGGAAGCCCATAGAAGTGAGATGACTGTGGGGAATGACCCCCAGGCGGTTGATCCCCACAGGCTCAATACTCATTAGACCTGGACATTTCAGGAAGTCCAGGGTCTAATGGGGCATCAAATTAATTTGGGACAAAGCAGGGTTTACCTACTTTCGCCTGAATTAATTCGCTTTTACATTAGGTGTCATTTGGACACCTCAGGTAAAAGCCTGACAGGACTCATATTTTGGGGCCTGTCTGGAAGCACCTCTAGATACGAAATAATAGCATATTTCACCTATAATGCTTATTAATTTTGGTTATGGTCAGATGATTTACTTCATGCTAACTCTAACTGATTTTGTGATAAGAACAACCAAACGAGTGAGGCTATTTACACTGTCGTCCACAAGGCACTTCCTCCAGCGTAGTCCTATTGAAGGAACTAGTGCAGTTACTGGACATATAACTTGGAAGCTATATTCTTCCCAGGAAGCTCGGCATTACTTCGCAAACGAAGATTCTTAGGAAGGACTTATCCCACGCTTTTTACAAGCGCGTTGATGACTAAAAAGGCCAAACTGAGATGGGCAAGTTCAGTTGCAGAAAGCACAGCAGAAAGTCTCCTTGGGTGATGTTGTTTCCAAGTTGCGGTTCTTTCTGCGTTGTTGTTTCTCTTTGAGACCCATTCGGCGTGTCTTCTTGAAAGAGGCCGCAGCATTGTGGATAGTGCGTCTCCATGCCTCTCGATGTGAGGCCAGGGTGGACCATTGTTGGTAATCAATCTGGCCGAGCCTGAGATGTTGTTTCAGGGAGTCCTTATATCTCTTTTTTTGGGGCAGCTCTCTTGCGCTGACCAGTGGCGAGTTCACCATAGAGTAGTATCTTTGGGAGGCAGTGGTCCTCCATCCTATAAACGTGCCCTGCCCAGCACAGCTGTGTTCTCAATAGCATGGCCTCAATGCTGGTGATCCCTGCTTGCTCAAGGACAGCAACATCTGTCACATAGTCGGTCCAGTGTATATTTAGGATTGTGCGAAGACAGCACTGATGAAAGCATTCGAGGAGTCGTAGGTGTTGGCGATAGGTGACCCATGTTTCAGATCCATATAGGAGAATAGACAGTACGACAGCTCTGTACACACTGATTTTAGTGCTTTGCCTCAGGTGCTTGTTGCTCCAGACTCCTTTGTGAAGCCTTCCGAATGCACTCTATGCCTTTGCTAATCTGTAATCTATCTCTTTATCAATCTTGGCGTCTGAAGAGATGATGCTTCCCAGGTAGGTGAACTGCTGAACGGACTTAAGCACAGATTTGCCTATGCTGACGTGGGGATGACGGTGTTCTTCCTGTGGTGCGGGCTGGTAGAGGACTTCCGTTTTCCTCAGGCTGACTTCCAGTCCAAACAGCTCTGCAGCTGTTGCAAAGCAGGATGTTAGGCGCTGCAGGGCTGCTTCTGTATGGGCGACAAGGGCAGCATCGTCAGCAAAAAGCAGCTCACAGACTAGATAGTTTAGAGTCTTAGTGCGAGCCCTCAGACAGCTTAAGTTGAACAAGCTACCATCAGTACGATAGCGTATATATATGCCGTCTTCTTCTTTGGAACATCATGCTGAAAGAAGATGGTAAATAGGATTTTTTGTGTGGTAAAAACAACCAAATGAGTGAGGCTGTTTACAGTGTCGTCCACAAGGCACTTCCTCCTGAGTAGTCCTATTGAAGGAACTAGTGCAGTTACTGGACATATAACTTGTAAACTATATTCTTCCCAGGAATACTCTAGGACAGGCATGTAGCCCGGGGGGGGGGGGGGCTTAGGGGCCGGGGCGGTCCTACAAGATAGGCCAAGTAGGCAGCCGCCTAGGGCGCCATCTGGGAAGGGGGCACCATCCTGGCCGCATGGGGCGCCATCCTGGCCCTGCCGATGTTCCTCAGGCAGTGCTGCAGCTGCCTGCTTTTGACCCCGGCCTTGTGCGCCCCGACGCCGCTCTGGGCACGCGCGGAGGTTTTCACGCAGGTGCAGTTGCTCTGGAGTTGAAGTTGAGCGCAGGAGCAACTGCACATGCGCCGAAAACCTCCGCGCATGCCCAGTAGCTCCCTGCGCAGAAGCCTGTAAGCAAAGCACTCCCTATCGGGCAGGCAGGGAATGCTTCCCTCTCCTTTTCTCCGCAAGGCTTGCAGGAAGGAGAAAAGAATCAGTGAAGGAAGTGTAAGTGAAGGAATGAATGAAGGGCTTTCCTCCTCCTCCTCTGTGACCTCTCCTCTCCCTCCTTCCTTTCTTCGGCTCTATTTCTGTCTAGACCTGAGGGGCCTGAGGCTATGAGGAGTTGTGGGAGTTGGAGTCCAAAACACCTAGAGGGAGGGAGGGCCCCAAGTTTACCCAGGCCGCGCTGCCTGTATTCGACCCTCATTTGAACATTTTGGCTGTTTTTCTATTTACATTTACATTGGGATCCTAATTTTGGACTTATGGGAGACTCCTATGAATTATGAGACGGGTGGTAGGTAATATATTCTGATTTTGATGCATTTACGTTGCATTTCTTGTTGATTATTATACAGTTCTGCTTAATATTGTCATACACTATAATACAAATACAATATAACAATAGAATAATGATATATTTTATATTACATGTAATATTACAAACAATATTGCAGTATAGTGGTATTGTACAAAATAGTAATATATAATATTTTATTTTACTTTAATTTGGGTTATTTGAATTTTATAGGAGTAATGAAAATATTTAGTAGAGGATAATTTTATTTAAATAAATAATTTTATTATTTTATAATAATAATATAATATAATGTTACATTATATTATAATGTCAATATATTATAATATAATTATATTGTAATATAGTATAATATAATTATGATATAATATAGTATGAGTATGGTATAATATATTGTATATACATTGATACAATATAATACTACTAATGGTATTGTGATATTATAATTGTATATTTGTTTTACATGGGGGGCAAAATAATGTTTGTGGGGGGGCACCAAAATAATGTTCGCCTACCATTTAAAATTACCTTAGACCGCCCCTGCTAAGGGGGCTTCTTAGGGTGGTCCGCGAAAAGGCCTTACTGGTACATTATTTAAACTGTTATGCTTATTCATATCATGATCTGATCACCATGCTCATTATATCCCACATTAATGGGGTTATTGGGATAACAATACAAAAGGTTTGCTAGGGTAGACCCTCTTCCACCCAGTCTCAGCCCCCCACCAAACTCAGCCCCCCCGAATCAAAATCCTGGCTACGGCCCTGCTCTAGGATTAAACCTGAGCAAGAGGCCTGTGGATTTCAGCCTCCGCGTCTTTGGGATAATCTCTGCAGCTATTTTTGTTTGCTCTAGCATTCTTGGTGAAAAGAGTCTTTGCTTGAGGCCCACATGCATGTGTTTGGATGATTTTTCTCTAAGCCCAGCAGTATGAAAACTATTTAGCGCAAATAAATAGATAAATGGATGCTTTATCAACCATAATCCTGGCATCCTTTTAAAGATAAATGATCTCTTTATGGCTGCGTTTCACATAATGCGTCCCTAATACGCTGCTGGAAATAAACACCCTTCCTTGCTCGCTATCCATCTCACATAAAAACCAAATAATCACGTCAAGGAGCAAGCCAAGCTCTCATTAAGTTTTGGCATTGCCCCATGAGCTGGCTTCCGAAACTTTGTGGGATAGGAAAAAAAAATCACCTGGGGACAGCATCTGTTTCGTTATTTGTAACCTTTTTGCTCCCCTTCTTTTAACTGTAAGCCGTTCTGACACCTGGGGCTTGTTAGCATAATGCATTGGATCATGTCAAGCCTCAGTAATATAAACTGATGCATGCTGAAAACAATTGTGTAATATGGCTTTGTTTAGTGGTCATGCAACAGTCATTTTTGGCAGCAATTGCCAATTTACAGAGAGGTGTATACAGGCGGTCCTCAAGTTATGAACAAGATAGCTTCTGGAGGTGGGTCCTCAGACTGAATATGTATGCAAGTCGGAAAAGGTACATATTTAAATGTAACTCCATCTTATCGATTTATTAGGGGTGGTTGATCCATTAAAAAATTGATTCTAAACTCGTGTGTGGGGGAATTTCCCTTGCTGGGTCGTTATAGAAATTATTCCGAAAATTTTTAAATAAATTTCGTAATTGAAACGTAATTAATAACTAATTTTCGTTATTAGGTCGTTACTGCTTCAGCGCATGTGCAAAGCAGAAAAACGGGACTGACACTGTGGAATACAGAGAAGATAGGGGAGGGGGCCCAAGAAGGTCCTGGTTTATTCCCAAGGAGAGGAGGAAGAGGGGACGCGAATCCCCCCTTACTCCTCTCCCCATAGAAGGAGCCAATGCGCGTTACCTATAACGCAGGAGGAGGAGAAGGGGATTCGCGTCCCCTCTTCCTCCTCTCCTTGGCAAATAACCGGGACAAGGGTCCCGGTTGTCACAACGCGGGCCCTAGCTCCACCCCGTAATCACACACACACAGGCAATGTCAATTAACTATTTATTGAATCAAAAGGATAGCAGGTGAAAAAGATAAAATGTTCAAATAAGGAATGAGATCAATAAGTCCAAGGTAATTGGCAACTGGTTTCAAAAGCAAATCCAAAAACGGGGGATCTCTCAAAAGCAAGGTCCATAAAAACAAGGCAAGTAATCCAAAGCAAACTTAGTCCATGAAGCAAACAAGGCAATCCAAAGTTCTTAGAAGAAACAAGGTCTCTTGGCAGTACTTGGCAAGGTGAGCCAAACTATGGCTTCCAGGGAGCCTCAGACCACCGATGCGTCTGTCCAGCAAAGACATGGCCGCCAAACTGAGGAACTTTCCCACCAAGTGTACACTTAAGTCCCACCCTTGTGAGACCAGTGCCTCTCCAGGCTCCACTTCCAATCTTTCTGTGTAGCAAAACACAATACTACATCCTACGGAATCGAAGCTCCTCGGAGGTTCAGCGCCGTCTGCCCTGTTATCTTCCTGGGAAAGTGCCTCTGACTTGGTTTCCATATCTTCCTCCGCAGCTGGTGGAAACAAGCGCTCCTGAGAACCGAATCCTCCCGGCTTCTCATATTCGCAATCCGAGCCGGAATCTGGCTGGCCTTCATCATCCGAATAAGCAGAAGGCCAGGTGTCATCCCATTGCAAACTGTCAGTCGGTGATGCATACTCATCAGCCCCGGCGTCCCCTCCATCTTGGTCCAAAGCAATTGGGACCCCCGGGGTGGCACCCCGCCCCCCCGGATGGAACAGGGGCTGAGTTGCTACACCGGTTTATTTCCAAGGAGAGGAGAAGGCGGGGGACTTGTGTCCCCCTCCTCCTCCTTTCCTTGGGAGTAAACCAGGACACGGGTCCGGTTTATTCCCATGCAGAGGAGGAGGTGGGGGCTCGCCTCCCACGTCCTCCCCTGCATGGGAATAATGTGATACAAGGATTGTCTCGCGTTATTCCCATCCAGAGGTGGAGCTGGGGGGTTCGCCTCCCCACGTCCTCCCCTGGATGGGAATAAAGCGCCTGCCTCAGCTGTCAGCTGGCGAGAGGAGAAAGGCGGGTGCTGCCGCCCTCCACTCTCCCCTCGCGAGTTGAGAGCTGAGGCGGGAAAAAACGACCGAATAACGTGACCTTAAAAAAAATGGCAGCCGGGTTCGGTTTTGAAATTTCTCTTCCGGGTTGGACCCCGAGGGTCGATATATGGTAGAAATAATTTCAAATACGAAAAATAACGGATTTTAAATTAATTTAAACCGGAGATATCCACCCCTACTATCTATCTATCTATCTATCTATCTATCTATCTATCTATCTATCTATCTATAAGCTTTGGATAGGACAGGGAAGGGTTAACACATTTGTTTTGCTGCCTGTGCCCTTGTTCAGAAGATTTCACCTCACTTTCTGTCTCTGTGAGAATTGGATTTTGAAAAAATTGTGTAAAAGCACATTTCATATATGATTACTTCCAAGTGAAATAACAATTCTGGATCATTTTGGGGTCAACACTAGATACACCCCTCTAATGGGGAAAACGTTATCAAGATAATGAATTCATACCAATTCTTATGGGAACGTAAATGTGATCCTAACCTATGTTTAACTCAGGTTCTTGATTTGAATCATGATATCTCATGAAAAGCAGGCCCTTCCTGCTTTTTGGAGCTTTTGAAATCTTATCAAAGACTTGGCATAAAACACAGGCATGAATAGAGCATGAGATACGATTGTGTCATCTTGTGCATTTTTTTTCTAAAGAGGCCACAAAGACATTTCTTGCTGCTGCTAAAGGTAGTAGAAACTGGATTAGGGATGAGGAAATGGATTGGCAAGTACCGTATATACTAGACCAGTGTTTCCCAACCTTTTTTGAGCCGCGGCACACTTTTAACATTTAAAAAATCTGGGGGCACTCCACCCTCCAAAATGACACGCTAACACAGTAAAGAACGGCTGGGGATGGTGACCTGCTGGGAGCAGCTGTTGGGAGTGCCGAAGCTGGGGGAGGGGAAGGAGCCAGGCCATGCCATGCCCTGCCCCCTCCATGCGGCTTCAGTGCTCCCACAGCTTTGCCAGCCTTGAGGGGGCAGTGCCAAGCCAGCGGTGGTAGAGCCAGCACAATGCTGGCTTGGCACGGCCCCCTCAAGGCTGGCAAAGCTGTGGGAGAACTGAAGCCGGAGGAGGGGGCGGAGCCAGGCCACGCCATGCCCCGCCCCCTCCCCCAGCTTCAGTTCTCCCACAGAGGAAAAGCATGAGCGGTGGACGGGCTTCAGTAGGCGGGGCTCCTCCTCCGCGCGGCTTCAGCGAGCGAGGGGTGAGAGTCGTGGCGGGAGTCATGGCGGATTGGAGGCTGGCTGGGGAAACGGCCAAAGGAGGTGGCGTCCCAGCCCCTTCTTCTTTTTCTTCGCCGCCACTCGGCCCTTCCTCCTCCTCCCTCAAGCAGCAGGAGTTCGGCAGGAGGAGGGGGGAAGGAAGGGGGGCAGAGAGCTTTTCTCGCGGCACACCTGATGATCGCTCACGGCACACTAGCGTGCCACGGCACACTGGTTGAGAAACACTGTACTAGACGACTGGGGCTATAAGATGACCCCCCAAATTTGAAACAAAAAATACAGACTTAGGGATATAGTCGCCGTTTAAGACGACTCAGCATTCCATGGGGATGGCTGGGGGCTATCTGCTCCCTTTCCTCCCTCCCTGGATGCCATAGCAGAGGGTCCGAGAGGAGCGGCAGCCCCTCTAACCCGTGGCCCTGCTCGCCTTGGGCCCAAGGAGGCGCCTTCGGGTGGCGCCTCCCGTCCCACGCACGCCGCAGGAGGCGTGCCCTGTGGAGTGAGTGGGACGGGCTTGCTGAGGCACTCTGGGAGCCCTATTTTTCTGGCTCCTACGGCTACCAGGCTGCCTCAGAAGCCCATCCCACGCATGCCGCAACCCAGGGTCACAGGGAGTCGCCATCCGAAGGCGCCTCCTTGGGCCCAAGGCAAGCGGGGCCGCGGGGACAGCCCAGCAGGCTGTCTCCATGGCAATAGGGCCTGCCACTCCTCCTCCCTGCGCCCTTCCTCCGCCCTCCTCCTCCTCCCACAGTACGGTAATTTTATTTTATTATTTTATTTTAATAATTTTTAGGTTTTTAAATTTTATATCCGGCATACTAGACAACCCCCAACTTTTAATAATATTTTTCAGTCCCAAAAAGTCATCTAGTACCCTGGAATATATGGTAATTAAGGCACTAGTAGTTTGATCAAATACTAATTGGAGCAGAAGATGGGGTATAAATCATTCATTGGGGCAGTATTATGACATTTCAACAATAAAGTAAGGGAATTAACGCTATTTGGAAATTAATTTAGTAGCCTTGCACCTTGTCTAACACAGTGTTTTTCAACCTTTTTTGAGCCGCGGCACATTTTGTACATTTACAAAATCCTGGGGCACACCACCAACCAAAATGACACAAAATGACACTCTAACACAGTCATACATATAGTTAATATGTTTTTAAATGTATTTATACACTCAGTGTGAAATCTGGGCCTGTTTCAATGAACGCAACATAGATATCCTGGCAGGAATGGCAGAAAGACATACACGAAGGTCTTGCTCAACAGCTGGGAGTTATAGTTCACCCGCAATCACTGGCTACCAGTTTGCTACCGGGCACAATTCAAAGTGCTGGCTTTGGCCTTTAAAGCCCTTAATGGTTCTGGTCCAACTTACATGTCCGAACGCATCTCTTCCTATGAACCTTCAAGATGCTTAAGATCATCCGGACAGGCCCTGCTCTCGGTCCTGCCTGCTTTGCAGGCACGATTGGTGGGGACGAGAGACAGGGCCTTTTCAGTGGTGGCTCCTCGGCTTTGGAACGCCCTTCCTAATGACATCAGATCGGCCCCCTCCCTCCTGACATTTCGCAGGAAGGTTAAGACCTGGCTATTTGACCGGGCATTTGCACATGTAGTATGATTGTCAAATTGAGATCTAAGGAACGACGACGATGCAATTGGAAGTCAATTTAATTAATAAGACGCTGATACTGTGTTTTTAACGTTGAATGCTAATTTGTATATGTTGGAATTGTATTGTATTGATAATTGTTGATATGTTTGTCTTGAGCAGTTTTTGCTGTTGTACACCGCCTCGAGTCGCCTTTGGGCTGAGAGAGGCGGTCTAGAAGCAAAGTAAATAATAATAATAATAATAATAATAATCAAAGAGTATTCTGAACTCCACCAATGATGGAATGGAATCAAACTTCCCACACAGAACTCCCATAACCAAGAGAAAATACTATAAGAGTTTGGTGGGCACTGACCTTGAGTTTTGGAGAAGTAGTTCACCTATATCCAGAGAGCATTGTGGAGGAGAGGGAGGAAGACGTGGGGCGAGTCTGCGCATTAGCGCCCGCATGGGTCACGTCTTCCTCCCTCCCCCTTCCCGCAAAAGCGGCAGCATGAGCAAAGCGAGGCAAAGCAAGCAGAGCGAGGCTGGGAAGGAGGGAGCCCGAGTGGAGAAGAAAAAGTGTTTGGCAGGAGGGGGAAGAAAGGGTATTGGAGAAATAAGAAGCTGAAATGTATCTGTAGGCTTTGGTTAGGTAGGGCCAAGGCTGTTTCCCCAGCATTCACACAGATGTTGGACTGGGATATCTTACCAAACAACAGTGCGGTGCACAGGGGCGGTCCTACAAGATAGGCCAAGTAGGCGGCCGCCTAGGGCGCCATCTGGGAAGGGGGCGCCATCCTGGCCGCATGGGGCGCCATCCTGGCCCTGCCGATGTTCCTCAAACAGTGCTGCAGCTGCCTGCTTTTTGACTCCGGCCTTGTGCGCTCCGACGCCGCTTCTGGGCACGCGTGGAGGTTTTCACGCAGGCGCAGTTGTTCTGGAGCTGAAGTTGAGCGCAGGAGCAACTGCACATGCGCGAAAACCTCCGTGCATGCCCAGTAGTTCCCTTGCGCAGAAGCCTGTAAGCAAAGCACTCCCTATCGGGCAGGCAGGGAGTGCTTCCCTCTCCCTTTGTCTCCGCCGTGCGCGCACGTTTGCAGGGAAGGAGAAAAGAATCAGTGAAGGAAGTGTAAGTGAAGGAATGAAGGACTTTCCTCCTCCTCCTCCTCTGCGATCTCTTCTCTCCCTCCTTCCTTTCTTCGGCTCTATTTCTGTCTAGACCTGAGGGGCCTGAGGCTATGAGGAGTTGTGGGAGTTGGAGGCCAAAACACTTAGAAGGAGGGAGGGCGGGCCCAAGTTTGCCCAGGCCGCGCTGCCTGTATTCGACCTCATTTGAACATTTTGGCTGTTTTTCTATTTACATTTACATTGGGATCCTAATTTTGGATTTATGGGAGACTCCTATGAATTATGAGTCGGGTGATAGGTAATATATTCTGATTTTGATGCATTTACATTGCATTTCTTGTTGATTATTATACAGTTCTGCTTAATATTGTCATACAATATAATAAAAATATAATATAACAATAGAATAATGATATATTTTATATTACATGTAATATTACAAACAATATTGCAGTATAGTGGTATTGTACAAAATAGTAATATATAATATTTTATTTTACTTTATTTTGGGTATTTTGAGTTTTATAGGAGTAATGAAAATATTTAGTAGAGGATAATTTTATTTAAATAAATGTTATTATTTTATAATAATAATATAATAGAATGTTACATTATATTATGTCAATATAATATAATTATATTGTAATGTAGTATAATATAATTATGATATAATATAGTATAAGTATGGTATAATATATTGTATATACATTGATACAATATAATACTACTAATGGTATTGTGATATTATAATTGTATATTTGATTTACATGGGGGGCACCAAAATAATGTTCGCCTACCATTTAAAATTACCTTAGACCGCCCCTGGCGGTGTATTTTCCTATATCATCCTCAGCCGGTATGGGCAGTATGATGATTTTTGTCAAGGCAAAAAAAGTCAAAACAAAACACAACTAGATTGGAACTAATTTCTCCTCCTCTCTTTTGCAGCAAGTAACAGGAAGAACGTTTGGTGATAAAGATTTCCGGTTGGGGCTGGAAAATGGTGTTCTGCTGTGTGAGTAAGTAATGCTAAAAAATTGACTTACTAGTTCTTAGTTCAGTTTGGAAAGTCTGCTGGAGCTCTGGGGATCAAATGTATGGAGGAGTTGGCTTGTTGGTGTAGCCATGAAAAAGTTGCATCAGTTATCTAGATGTCCCCTTTGCATGTGCTCTAAAGTAGACTATGATAGGGTTTGCTCAGGGCGCTTCCAGACAGCCCTTTATCCCAGAAACACCCGCATTTTTTAAAAAGCAGATGTTTGTGGAGGACTGTCCGCACCCACACCAGAAAGCTCACACTTTCTGGCATGGGTGTCCAGACCAGGGGTGCCCACACATTTTCAGCATGCAAGCTACTTTTAATAAAACCAAGTCAGAAAGATCTACCTACCTCCTCAAGGCTGGAGAGGGGAGGGGCGGGCCTTGGCATGGCCTGGCTCCTACCCCTTCTGGCTTCGGCACTCCCAGCAGCTTCTCAGGCCTGAGGATGGCAATGCCAAGCCAGTGGTGACATAGCTAGCACAAGGCTGGCTTGGCATTGCCATCCTCAAGCCTGGAGAAGCTGCTGGGAGTGCCAAAGCTGGGGAGGGGTGGGGCTTGGTGCAGCCTAGCTCCACCCTCTTCTGGCTTCGGCACTCCCAG
This sequence comes from Anolis apletophallus, assembly GCA_030556195.1. NCBI lineage: Eukaryota > Metazoa > Chordata > Lepidosauria > Squamata > Anolidae > Anolis > Anolis apletophallus. The sequence continues at coordinate 13,887,607 of JARBWK010000012.1, forward strand.
CAGCTTCTCCAGGCTTGAGGATGGCAATGCCAAGCCAGTGGTGACATAGCTAGCACAAGGCTGGCTTGGCATTGCCATCCTCAAGCCTGGAGAAGCTGCTGGGAGTGCCAAAGCTGGGGAGGGGGTGGGGCTTGGTGCGGCCTGGCTCCACCCTCTTCTGGCTTCGGCACTCCCAGCAGCTTCTCCAGGCCTGAGGTTGGCAATGCCAAGCCAGTAGTGACATAGCTAGCACAAGGCTGGCTTGGCATTGCCATCCTCAAGCCTGGAGAAGCTGCTGGGAGTGCCGAAGCTGGGGAGGGCAAGGCTTGGCGCGGCCTGGCTCCGCCCCCCTCTGAGAAGCACCCCATCTGGCTGGGATCGACCTTCGGTCCCGGGATCGACTCGTCGATCGCGATGGACTTCCTGGGCAGCCCTGGTCCAGACGTTCTCTTGGGACTAGCTCGCGAGAATGTCTGGTGGCCCTACCCCCCTCTTCCCAAGCCCCCAGACCCCTTAGAAAAGTAGTAAAAACTTACCTATCCTCCATTAGAAGCCTCAGCAAGCTCCCCCGGCACGTAGAAATGATGTGGCATGAGGGGTGGGGGGGGGGGAGTTATTTTCCTCTCTCCTCGCCCCCCTCTCCACTCTCCTGGCGCGTTATTTCTACCGGGCTTATTTATCCCAGTAAATTGTGGGAATGGTGTCAGGACTGCAGTATTCTGCAGTCCAGACCTGGAAGTACTGGGTGTATCCCGCTCCTTTCAAGAAGGCAGGGAATAAATCCGCTAAGATATTAATTCAGCACAAACCAGGGTTTTCCTGATTTGTGCCGGATTAATGTGGGACTGCCCAGAATGTCGTCTGGACAGCCTCCTTTTTATTGCGGATGGGCCCAGATCTGGGTCTTTCAGGAAAGCCTGGATCTAATGAGGTATCTCAGGGCTGTCCAACTTCTACCGGCCCAGGGGCCTGAATTCCGGTCACTGATGACCTGGGGGGCTGTAGGGTCTGCCCCCGCCCTGGCTCCGCCCCCTCCTTGCCCCCGGCTCCGCCCTCTCCCCGGCTCCGCGCCTGCATGCATACAGTCAAATATAATCTTTTACTGAGATAAAATGCAGGGTGGGCATTCAAAAGGGGCATCCATACAGTCAAATATAATCTTTTACTAACATTAAATGCAGGGTGGGCATTCAAAAGGGGCATCCATACAGTCAAATATAATCTTTTACTGAGATAAAATGCAGGGTGGGCATTCAAAAGGGGCATCCATACAGTCAAATATAATCTTTTACTAACATTAAATGCAGGGTGGGCATTCAAAAGGGGCATCCATACAGTAAAATATAATCTTTTACTGAGATAAAACACAGGGATAAGATATTAAATTATTTTAATTTAATATTAAATATATTTAATTCCATCCTCCCCTCTCCCCTTATTTTAATTTAATATTAAATATATTTAATTCCATCCTCTCCTCTCCCCTTATTTTAATTTAATATTAAATATATTTAATTCCATCCTCCCCCCTTAATGTATCCCATCTCCCCTTATTTCATCTTTAAATATATTTAATTTTATATTTAATACATGAGGGGAGATGGGGGGAGGGAATGAGGAGCCCCTGCTTCGGCCTGCCTTTTCCAAACGCGCAGGATCCAGGTATCCGGACGACGAGAGAGGCAACGACTGACTGAGTCGAAGAAGGTCCTAATCGCGTCTGTGGGCCTCAGCGATCCAGTAGTAGAGTAGCCGAAGAGTATCGCGAGAATACGCAATCCACACGGGATTTCGCTGTCAACGGCAGCGTGATCTCGCGTTGACAGCGAAATCCCGTGTGGATTGCGTATTCTCGCGATATTTGCTCGAACCCGGATGTAGGTTTTTTTAAAAAAATTTATTATATATTTTATTTTTCAATTTTTATTTTTTATTAAAAAGCTTAGGGGGGCGGAGGGAAGGGGCTGGGGGGTCGTATACGTCCCCCGGGCCACCAGTTGGACAGCCCTGAGGTATCTAATTAATTCAGAACAATTTAGATTATTCTGAATTAATTCATTTTTACCAGAGGCGTTGCTTGGACACCGATAAAAATTCAGGCAGGTCCTGGGATATGGCCCTGTCTGGATGAGCCCTAAGATGTTGGAGAAACGAGATAACCACATTTGAAATTATGTGAGTCTTGACAGATATTTCCCATAAGAAACATGCCAGCCTGTCTGAAAACATGCACAAATTCAAAGGTTTGCCTTCCCCATCACCAGAATCCCACTCACGCTATTCCTTTGGCTGTAATTTGGTCATAAATAGTAACTGGAAGTGACATTTTAGATGTGTCTGCCTTTCAAAAGTACTTGAAAATGGCAACGGGGAAAATAGTATGTATAGTACAGTTAATACAGTGACAGCTAAATGTAGGAGTGCCTAGATCTGCAAGTGTGAAAACTGTTTTGAGAGGCTGTTCATTTTGGATGATTTTCAAAAATTACTTTTGTCTCTCCTGACATTACTAGTTTCCATTGCTAACACAGCTGTGCTTCAGCTTGAGCCTCTTTTGTTTTCGAAGGAATGATTTCATAGCTTCTGGCACAATAATTTGGATTGACTTTTACTGCATACAGAAATTTTTGAGCAGGAGCTGTCCTTTTGTGCCAGAGAGAAAGAGAGGTAATTCCCATTACATTGCAGTTAGCTTTTCTTGCGTTAGTGTTTCTGTAGAAAAGATCACAGTCGGCCCAATTCTTCCCATTTTTCTCCCTGTGCAGCAATTTTGCCAAAAATTTCCTTTCCCTCTCCTCCTTTCCACAAATAGACAAAACTCTTTCTTTGTGGAGAACTTCTGGTGGTGGAATTGACTCCCCTTACCCCTTTTCCAACATTGCTAGGAAGTAATGCCTTCTTGTCAAGCTGTCTCCCACTGGAATGGCTCACAAACTCGCCGGTCTCCGGGAGGGCCTTTGCACAGTTAAAACTCATGCGCCAACCGCGACCATACCTCGTGAAGTCTGACTTGACCATGGTGGTCCATGCCTTGGTTACCTCTAGACTGGATTACTGCAATTCACTCTACGTGGGGCTACCCTTGAAGACGGCCCGGAAACTTAAACTTGTCCAGCGATTTTGTGAGAGAGAGACCAACCGGAACAATTTTGTGAGGAATGTCAGCTATTTGTGAGGGTTCACGTTGTGAGACAGGATAAAACTTTTAAACTGAGGCTTGACTTTTGAAAGCAATGGCACTGAGAGAGGTTTTCAGATGAACTAATAATAAACAGTTTACTTTGGCACAAAAGCTTGGTTTGATACTTTATATAACACTTCCAAAGAGGCACGACTTGAAAAGGTTACAAATGTTCTAGTTGTAACTAATACACAGTTGCAATGTTTGACTATTGCTATTACTCAGCTAGATCAACGTCTAACTCTCTCAATATATAGGCACTCTGGCCTTTTACAGACACTTTGTCTATATTTAGCCCTCAGGCTTTACATAAAACCAGCTGGCTCGCAAGCTCAGCTCACTAGAACTGTATCCTCACAGCTCTAAACACCGACTGCTCAGAACCTGCTCTCTCCTCGAGCTGGTCTGTCAGTCAACTGTCAAAATTTAAACTTCCCCAGAATTCTATTCCCGGCTCTGGCAGAAGGCTGTTGACTCCTCCCACTTCTGCCTCACAGTACGTTGCTATGGCAACTCTGCTCTCCCTGCAGAGACTTGCCCTTAATAGCAGCCCTTTCCGGCTCACATTACCCCAACATTTTAACACACATATATAATTACATTTAACCTGTAACCAAATTATCAGATCACCACACCCCCTGTTTAAAGAACTGCACTGCCTGCCATTTATTTTCCGGTCCCAATTCAGGGAGCACACAACAGGGAGCGCACAACACCTCTGTTGCGCCAGCTCCACTGGCTACCAGTTTGCTACCGGGCACAATTCAAAGTGCTGGCTTTAGCCTTTAAAGCCCTCAACGGTTCTGGTCCAACTTACATGTCCGAATGCATCTCCCCCTACGAACCTTCAAGATGCTTAAGATCATCCGGAGAGACACTGCTCTCAGTCCCGCCCGCTTTGCAGGCGCGATTGATGGGGACGAGAGACTGCCTTTTCAGTGGTGGCTCCTCAGCTTTGGAACGACCCTCCTTATGACATCAGATCAGCCCCCTCCCTCTTGACATTTCACAAGAAGGTCAAGACCTGGCTATTTGACCGGCATTTGCAGATGTAGTATGATTACCAAATTGAGACCTACGGAACGACGACGATGCAATTGGATACCGATTTAATAATGAGACGCTGATAATTGTGTTTTTAACGTTAAGTGCTAAATTGTATATGATGGAATTGTGTTGATAATTGTTGATATGTTTGTCTTGGGCAGTTCTTGCCATTTGTACACCGCCTCGAGTCGCCTTCGGGCTGAGAGAGGCAGCCTAGAAGCAAAGTAAATAAATAAATAAATAAATTCAAGGTACAGGTGATCACCTACAAAGCCCTAAACTGTTCGGGACCCGCCTACCTTCGTGACCGGATATCCCTCCATGAACCACCTTCAACCCTCTGCTCTTCAGGGGAGGCCCTCCTGTTGCCCCTGCCAGTCTCACAGACTCGTCTGGTGGGCACAAGGGAGAGGGCCTTCTCCTCTGTGGCCCCCCGACTCTGGAATTCCTTGCCTGGAGAGATTAGGAAAGCCCCCACTCTGGAGACCTTTAAAAAACACCCGAAAACTCTTCCGCTGTGCTTTTGGAGAGTAGTTATTTAATTTCTATCATTGCTCTCCTCAATGTCCCCGTTCTCGGAGTCCATCCCCACTCCCCCATAAAGGATGTTTTCCCTGTAAAGGATGCTATTGTGGAACCCCAGCCTCCGTTTCAGCCCGGGTGGGCGGGGCAGGCCCCGGGAGTGCCAATTGCCCTGGACCAAGATGGCAATGGTGAAGGGCCTGATGGGTATGAATCAGCTGAGGACAGTTTGCAATGGGACGATACTTGGCCTCCTATTTATTATGATGATGAGGGACAGGCAGATTCCAGCTCGGACTGTGAGTATGAGTGACCAGGGGGTTTCGGCTCCCAGGAATGTGTGTTTACACCACCTGCTGAGGAGGTTATGGGAGATGGGAAGCTGTTGGACTCTCAGGCTGATAATGGGCCAGATGGTGCAGACACTGAGAGCTCTTTCGACTGGAGGAGTGATATTGTGTCTTCGCACTGAGATTGGAGACGGGGAACTGAGAAGCGTTGGATTCACAAGGGTGGAATTTAACTATGCACTCTGTGGGAAAGTACTTCAGATTGGAGGCCACATCGTTACAGGAAGGACGTTGTGGTGGTTCTCTGGGTCCCAGGAGCTGTCGTTTCTGCTCGCTTTGTTCCAAGTACTTTCCAAGTTTACCTTCATGAACTTTGGATTGCCTTGTCTTCTGGACTTGGATAACCTTGCCTGGATCACAGACTTTGAATTCCCTGAATTGATTTTCCTAGCCTTGGATTTACCTTGATGAACATTCCTTTATTTTGATCTATGCATTTGGGCTAATTGGCCTTTGGACTCTTTTTTTTTTTAAATATATTTATTAGGGTTTTTCCATAAACAGTAAAAGTGGGGGAACAATTTCAGGTAAAGGACAGTAGGAAAGATAGAGAAAGGAGAGGCTGAGTGGTGATGGGGGAGGGGGGTAGAGGGGGCGTCAGGGGTGGGAAGGGGGTGTGGGGGGTGGTAACAGGGGATGAGGGTAGAAAGGGGTAAGGGTTAGGGGCGGTGAAGGAGGTTGTTTGGTCGGGATCTGGGAAGGATAGTAATGGGTAAGGATGATGAGAAAAGATAGGGATAATATTTTAACTTGTTTTCTTCTAAGTTCCTTGTTCATTTAGGTGCTTCTTGTTTTCTCGTACAGACTCTCTTTGTTAAGCTGGACATTTCTTTTTTACAAGTCTTCTTTTTAGGCTCTTTTCCTTCTTTTTCCAGAGACGGGTCTTCATAACCCTCTTGGTATAAAAGCAATCTGTTGTTTTTAGTTTTTGTCCTTTAAAAAAAACCAAAAAACTCTTTTCCCTTAGCCTTAGCGGACAGAAGCGTCTGAAGAGAGCGTGAAGCCGGCGGACGGGGTCCGGCGGCCCCAAGGATCTCCCCTCCTCAAGAGGGAGAGGTCGACGGGCCCCGGACAATTGCGCAGCGAGCCGGGAAGCGGGAAGCGGGTGGCGACCCGCACTTACTGCCAGCCCAGCCCGGCCTTCCCTCCCCCCCCCCACCTTAAGCAGAGGGCAGGAGGTGAAGAAGAGACGAAACGGAAGGAGGCCGTGAGTACGGGGAACAGCGGCCCGTGCGGCATCGGGGAGGCGCCATTGGAGACAGAGGGGAGGAGCGCGGACGAGCAGCGGGGATCCCAACAGCCCCACGGAAGCCCCCACACTCAGGGGATCGGGCCCCCAACAAAAGATACACAAAGGCCCAACAAGCAGGCCGCACAGGGGGAGCCAATCATCCTGGCAAAGGCAGAGGGAACGGAGGAAAAGAGCTACAGGGCGCCAAAATGGCGGATGAGCTCTCACAGTCCTAGGAGCAGGGAAGAAGAAGAGCTTTTTGGCGGGAGCGCCATCTTGGGAGAGGGAAAAGGACATTTTCCAATAGTAAAACAGGGAATAGCACAACTGACAATAGAACTATGTCGGCACTGCATGAACGGACCTCAAGAGCAAAAGAGCGGAGGAGGATGCAAGAAGAGGGACCAGAGGAGGAAGGAATAACTTTGAGGACATCCTTGCAGAACTACGAAAAATAGGGGAAGCTCAAGACGGATACCTACGGAATATGGATGCCATAATGTCTCAGCAAGAAAAGCAAATGGGAACGATCCGGGAGCACTCCCAACATGCAAGAACAGAACCAACCCAAGAGGCGCTCCTCACAATGCCAGAGCTGCTGACCCTCTATGATGATGGAAAAGACGCACCCCCCAAAAAAGAGACGAGGGGAAAAACCAAGAGGCCACTGCAACACCCAAAAGCCCCATCCCGGATACAGATAAGAACGAAAACAAAAAGATTGGGACGCAGCCCAATAGGAAGAGAAGCTGGAGGAGAACAACCCAGCAAGGAAGAAAGAAAAACCTAAAGAAAAATTGCCCCTACTCTCTAGAGGTGTATTTTAGGCCTACGAGATGTGGCATCCTGGGGATGGGTATAAAAGGCCTCGAATCTCCTAAAGAGAGACGGTTATAAAGGCAGCCGAGGAAAACGAAAAGGTACAGACCCAGCTACACTAAAAGACAAGGAACGGACAATGGACACCAAACACTGGCCTTTGGACTCTTTTGAACTATATTACCCTCACCTGCTTTCCCTTTCCTGATTTCAATAAATAGTTAATTGCCAATTGTCCGTGTGTGTGTTTACGGGGAGCGGCCAGGCCCGCATTGTGACAGCTATTTGGAGTATCCCACCCTTAGTTTTAACATTTTAACATTTTATATATGTGCTTGCAGCCCCGCCCTGTCTTTGTGATTTTAGATATACAGTATAGTTGTATATTGTTTTTATTTATATGTATGTATCTTTTTAATTGTGTTCATTGCTGGTGTTTTGATTTTTTTTATTGTAATTTGTCGTTTGGGCTTGGCCTCATGTGAGCCGCCCCGAGTCCCCATTGGGGAGATAGGATGGGGTATAAAGATTATTATTATTATTGTTGTTGTTGTTGTTATTATTGGATTCCAGATGTAACCTCAAGGCATTTTTATCCTGACTAGATATTCTAGAACAGTGGTTCTCAATCTGTGGGTCCCCAGGTGTTTTGGCCTACAACTCCCAGAAATCCCATCCAGTTTACCAGCTGTTAGGATTTTTGGGAGTTGAAGGTCAAAACATCTGGGGACCCACAGGTTGAGAACCACTGTTCTAGAAGTTGGCAGTCCAATAAGATCTGGGGCTGAATTGGTTTAGAAGAGAATTCAGAATCATGTATCCTTTTAGATCAGTGTTTCTCAACCTGGGGGTCGGGACCCCCAGGGGGGTCGCGAGAGGGTTTCAGAGGGGTCGCCAAAGACCATCAGAAAACATATATTTCTGATGGTCTTAGGAAGCCTTTTGGCAGACAAGGTTGAAGATCTCTCCGCCTCTCTTTTTGGAAACAGACTGCAAATTTTCCCATCTAAAGCTCTCCTCTGCTGTGATTGATAGGCCTCCCTGCCAAGGGGAGGGCTGTTTCTGAGACTCCAAATGGGGAGGTGAGAGCAAGCGTGCTCGGCGCATGGCAGCATGTGTGGGTAAGGGAGAGTGTGTGATGTGGGATGGAGGCTCATGCCAGCTAGTCCCTTCAAGGCATGAGGGTTCTGTGTAGGAAGTTTGACCCAATTCTATCATTAGTGGGGTGCAAGGAGCTCTTTGATTGTAGGTAAACTATAAATCCCAGTAACTACAACTTCCAAATGTCAAGATCTATTTTCCCCAAACTCCACCAGTGTATATTGAGGATTCGTGTCAAGTGTGGTCCAGATCCATCATTGTTGAGTCTATAGTGCTCTCTGGATGCAGGTGAACTACAACTCCCAAACTCAAGGTTAATGCCCACCAAACCCTTCCAGTTTTTGCTGTTGGTCATTGGAGTTTTGCGTACCAAGTTTGGTTCAATTCAATTGTTGGTGAGTTCAGAATGCTCTTTGATTGTAGGTGAACTATAAATCCCAGCAACTACAATTTCCAATTGACAAAATCAACCCCAAATACAGTTATGAAGTATCAATGAAATTTATGGTTAGGGGTCTCCACAACATGAGGAACTGTATTAAGGGGTCGCAGCATTAGGAAGGTTGAGAAACACTGTTTTAGATGTTGTCTCCTGTTGTCTCACCCCTGGTCTTAACTCTGTCATTTGTAAGTTGGACGCTTGTAACTTGAGGAATGCCTGTACTGGAATTACGGTCCAAAAACCTCTGGATTCCGGTGTGGTTATTTGTGTAGTAATACATAGTGTATTTCTCTGTTCACGCTGAGGATTACTGGCTGTATCAGTTGGGATTTGGGAAGTGTATGATGTCATGAAATCATAACATTAACCGAATGATACATTCGAAAGGGGAAGATCATTACACAAAGAGGATTTTTGTTGGCCGCTTCATGTTTCCTCTATTGCGGAGGTCCGCTCTGTAATACATATATATATTGCTTGGTTTGGATTTAGGAGCTTCAGATATATGAAGATTACTTCAAAGCTTTGGGGTAGTAGTTATTTCTGATCTCTTTCACAATAAGCTGCCCATTCCAAAGGCTTAATATTGGTATGGCAGTGGGGGTGGTTGCGATGGTTGACGATGATTAAAGAGTATACTGAATCCCTAACAATTAAGACACAACTAAAGAACCAGCTCTTTCGGCAGGCCCACCCGGTCAATTTTGTGAATTTTAATCTGCATTTTAACTTGTATTTTAAATCTGTATATCTTGTTGCATGTCTTAATGATGTTGTATTCCACCTTCAGCTGCAGGGAGAGGTGGGTAATAAATTATTATTATTATTATCATCAACATCATCATTTGTAGTTCTGACAGACACTGTCAGAAACCAGAATTTAAATTAGATATAGAAGAAGGATGAGTACAGTTTGGTGACAAGTCCAATGTTTTTAGTAAGAAAAGAATCTGAAATTAAGAAGACTTTGGGATTTGAAAAGAGTAAACCTTCTAAAGATAGCCCAGAAACTCTAGAGCAGTGGTTCTCAACCTTTGGATCCCTAGATATTTTGGCCTACTACTCCCAGACAGGGCCAGACCTAGGTAATTTTAAATGGTAAGCGAACAGTATTCCCCCCCCCCCCCCAACCAATCACTGAAATATATATAGTTTGGGGACCCGGCGGTGCCTGGGTTATTTGAGGAAGGCATTGTGTGCCATAGTTCGTCATTGGTGTGGGCCACAGTGCTCTAAGGAAACTGCACCAGGATGTAGGGTGCATCTTGGGGGGGTCTGTGTGCCAAGTTTGGTCTTGTTCTGTCATTGTTGGGGGCCTAGTCAGGAAAATCAAGTTGAGGAAGCCTAACAATATCCCATGAGCTGAGGTCTAGTCAGGAAAATCAAGTTAAGGAAGCCTGGTTGTCAATTTTGGGCCTGGTCTGTGATTTATAGGGGCTGCAGTGTTGTTTGGGAAGTGAATGAGGTGAAGGTACTGCAAATCCCATCATTCATGGCCCATCCTGCCCTAAACCACACCAGGTTGTGAAGTCGGCCATTGGTCCCTTGTTTGCCATGTTTGGTCTTGATCCGTCATTGCTGTGGGCCGCATTGGCTGACTGCCTGAGGCCTTTTGCTTTCCCTCTGAGTCACCTTAGAAGTGTATTGGGTGAAGGTACTGAACATTCCATTTCCAACAGAAAAAACTCAACTGGATAACTTCAACTCCAGCCATTTATGCCTGGCTCAGGCCCTTCCCTTTCCTCTCTGTGCTGTGTTGGAATGTTGGGAGGCTGGCCAGTCACAGACATTTATGCAAATAATCCCACAGTTGCAGCCAATTGAAACACTGGCACATATTCGATCGGTCGCACCACCCACCTACCGCCCGCAAACACTGGCATATATCTATTATATAAATGGGTTCACGTCATGTGATGTATACCTCAAACAAAGAAACCATACAACGCAGAAACACAATACTTGCCAACAGAAATAGGCCTCAAGCAAGGTACGTTTGTAGCAAAGAAACTTCCCCCCCAAAACCTAAAAGGCCCCCAAAACAACGAGTAAAAATAAAACTACATTTACCAGCATCCTCCGGGGCAGCCAAAGACTCACCCAGCCTCTACATTCTGAACAACATGATTGGCTGCCAATAAGGGCGGATTTGCATAACTGCTGTAACCATAGCAACGCTGGCAAGAGCCATCCAAGGCTAGGATAGAATGCTGAGAGATTTCAGTTGGTGTTTGAGGGTTAAACTGCCTAAACAAAACTCTGAGGGAGCAATTCTCCAGCAAATTCCTACCCACACAACACAACACAACTTCCAATCACAACCCATCCCACCAACCTTACGGGACCCCGTACACACAACACCTACAAACACCACAAACTAAAACCATTCCTTCCTTCCACACAGACATAAACTGACCCAAAAAGACAAGCCATGCCTTATAAAAATAACAGCATCGGACGACACACTCACAACGCTACATACATCAAACAAAAAAGGGCAGAACAAACGCCAGAACAGAAACACACTGCGCAGCAGAGACACAGACAACAGGTCAGTGCACGACGCACAGCTGAGAACCAAATGCAAAGAACTGCACGACAAGAAGAAGCGCGCAGCCAGGAACAACAAAGATGCAGAAATGCAACACAACAGCAGCGCAAGGAGCGCAGAAACACGACGTCGCAACACAGAAAACAAACTTCAAAAACACCACAACCAATTCCACCGCCTAGCCTTCAGATACAACGCTGCAGAAGACTACAGCATGGTGCCAGAGGCCGACATTGGCACCCTAACGCACATCTGCACACACTGCAAAGCCCTGAAATACCCAGCAGAAACAACAGGAATGTGCTGCCTAGCCGGTAAAGTCTCTCTACCACCACTTGCCACTCCTCCACAACCACTACAGACTTTGCTGAGTGGACACACTCCAGAATCAAAACACTTCCTCCGCTATATAAGACAATACAACTCATGCTTCCAAGTGACATCATTTGGAGCACACATAGAAAGTGCGCAATTCATGCCTACATGACCCCACCAAGACTGTAAGTAACATCATTTCCAACCCTTACATCTCGCATCTCCTAAATAGGGCACAGCAACGCGTGCCGGGTACAGCTAGTATATATATATATACTAGCTTGGGGACCCGGCCCTGCCCGGGTTATTTGTGAAGCGCAGCAGGATGTAGAGTGGGTCATGGGGGCTCTGTGTGCCAAGTTTGGTCTTGATCCATCATTATTGGGAGTTGCAGTGGTATCATGAAATTACTGAAGGTAGTGCAAGTCCCATCATCTCTGTACCCCCCAAGTGTAGTAGGATGTAGATTGGGTCATGGGGGCTCTGTGTGCTAAGTTTGGTCTGTATTGGTGAATGGATGAGGGATGCATTGTTTTTCGGAAGTGAGTGAAGGTACTTCAAGTCCCATCATCTGTGGTCCATCTCACAGTAAACTGCACCAGGCTGTAGAGTGGGTCATGAGGGCTCTGTGTGCCAGATTTGGTGTTGATCAGTCATTGAATTAGGTTTGTAGCAGGATTGGGAAGTGAGGGAAGGTACTGCAAGTCCCATCATCCATGTTCTGTCCCCCTCCAAACTTCAGTAGGCTGTAGAGTGGGTCAGTGGGGCTCTGTGTGCCAAGTGTGGACTTTCTCGGTGTTTTTGGGGGGCCACAGTGGTCTGTGGGAACAGAGGGGTGTGAAAATACTACAAATTCCATCATCCATTGTCAGTCCTCCCCCCGAACCTCACCAGGACGTGAAGGCAGCCATGGGGGTTGTGTGTGCCAAGTTTGGTCTCAATAGGTAATTGGATGAGGGTCACAGCAGACTTGGGAAGTGAGTAGAGGTACTTCAAGTCCCATCATCCATGGTCCACTCTCCTTCAAACTGCACCAGAATGTAGAGTGGGTCATGAGGGCTCTGTGTGGCAAGTTTGGTGTTGATCAATCATAGGATTAGGTTTGTAGCAGTCTTGGAAAGTGAGGGAAGGTACTGCAAGACCCATCATCCATGTTCTGTCCCCCTCCAAACTTCAGTAGGATGTGGACTGGGTCACTGGGGCTCTGTGTGCCAAGTGTGGTCTTTATCAGTGTTTGTTGGGGGCCACAGTGGTCTGTGGGAACAGAGGGGTGTAAAAGTACTACAAATCCCATCATCCATTGTCAGTCCTCCCCAAACCTCACCAGGACGTGAAGGCAGTCATGGGGTTATGTGTGCCAAGTTTAGTCTCGATCAGTGATTGGATGAGGGTTGCAGTGGACTTGGGAAGTGAGTAGAGGCACTTCAAGTCCCATCATCCATGGCCCACCCTCCTCCGAACTGCACCAGGACGTAGAGTGGGTCATGGGGGCTGTGTGTGCTGAGTGTGGTCTGTATTGGTCCTTTTTGGTGGCCTCAGTGGTCTGTGGGAACCAAAGTGTTGGAAAGTACTACAAATCCCATAATCCGTGGGACATGTCCCCCGACCCACGCCAGGACGTAAAGGGGGTTAGGGGGGCTCTGTGTACCAAGTTTGGTGCAGGTCCATCACCCGCGCTGGTCGCTGTGGCCTGTGAAAGTGGCTGCCACATATCCGCCCTGGCCTGTGAAAGTGGCTGCCACATATCCGCCCTGGCCTGTGAAAGTGGCTGCCACATATCCGCCCTGGCCTGTGAAAGTGGCTGCCACATATCCGCCCTGGCCTGTGAAAGTGGCTGCCACATATCCGCCCTGGCCTGTGAAAGTGGCTGCCACATATCCGTCCTGGCCTGTGAAAGTGGCTGCTTCCGCCCTTCTGCCCTCCCGCCCTCCGCATACACACATACACACATACACACATACACACACACATACACACATACAAACATTCCGTTTTATAAAGGTATACAGATACAGATATACAGATATGGATTGGGTACATAGAAAATCTTTGGTCCTCCAGGTATTTTGGACTTCCTACTGGCTGTTTGGAATTGTGGAAGTTGAAGTCCAAAACACATGAAGGGCTGAAGTTGGCCCATGCCATATATATATATATATATATATATATACACACACACACACACACACACACACACACACACACACACACACACACACCTTCCTTCCCACCATTTTCCCTGCTCTATTCCTATTCTCTTTGTGTGTGTGTGTGTGTGTGTGTGTGTCTATATCTATATCTATTCCCCTTCCTTCCTTCTCAGCCCTATACCCCAGAATATCAAGGCAGAAAATCCCACATTATCTGAGTGTGGACTCAGATATTCAAAGCAGATATAGTTGGATATAGGGCTGTGTGGAAGGGCCCCCACCCTTTTCCCTCCCCTCTTCCTATTCTTTGTGTGGGTCTGTACATTCCCCATCCTTCCTTCCTCCTCACCCTTTTCCTTGCCCCCTTCCTATTCTCTTTCCCCTTCTTACCTTCCCCTTCCTCCCTTCTCACCCTTTTCCCTCCCCTCTTCCTATTCTCTTTTTGTGTGTATGTATATATATGTGTGTTCAGGTCCAGGCTAATTTCGGGAGCAAGGTCCTGGGGGTTGGGCTAGGTGCCCTCTGGCTGGCAGGCTCGTCTGGCCACTAAGTCCTGCTCCCGGCCCCCAGGTAAGGGTGCCCATGTGGCCTCCTCCCTCGCCCCACGTGCACTGGCGGCAGCAGGGGCAACAGAGGGGGGCAAGGGAGACGGGAAAGGCGAGCGCCTCTGCCCCCTTCTCTCTTGCCCTGCACAAGGCATCCTCGGCAGGGGGGAAAGGCATGCGCAGGGTGAGGGATGAGACACGTGCAGGGCAAGGCAGGGGGAAGGGAAAGGCACGCGCCTCTGCCTCTTCCTCTCTCGCCCTGCGCGAGCCTTCCTCCCATCCTGCCGGCACCCCTGGGGGCGTGGCGCCCGGCCCTGGATGCGCCCTTTGGCCACATGGCGCCCTGAGGCGGCCACTTAATTTGCCTCCACTAAGATCCGCCCCTGCTCCCAGAAGTCCCAGCCAGTTTACCAGCTGTTAGGATTTCTGGGAATTGAAGGCCAAAACTTCTGGGGACTCACAGATTGAGAACCACTGCTCTAGAGTTAACAGGTCCCATCTGGTTTGGTAAGTTAATCAACAATTTCATCACATGGGCAAACAGATGCATCATAGGTAGGTTCCAGCACAGTTCCTGGTTGGAGCCTCCTGGATCACATCAAATGATACACAGCTACTTCCAGCGGGACTCCATCCATGAACTGTGCTGGAAGTGTCCTACAACAGAGCTTCTTCCAGAGCTAAATATGTGAGGTTCCTATCGTCAACTGACAGGATGATGGTAGCCCTTGCCTTGCCATCTTTCAACCTTTCTGCATCAGAAATCGGTCGATGTGTAAGGCAGGATAGCAGCTCCTCCTTTGCCAAAACTGCTCGCACTTTGGTAGCCCATATTAAATAATTTGAGCTGCCTCTGAGTTTTTCTAAATGATGCTGTGCTCCAAATAATGCCATCTTTCTTCACACTACAGATGCTCCTATCAAAAATTCACTTCAGCTTTTTTTCTCTAACACTGAGGTAAACAGCGACTTCTGCTGCAATTTGCAGTGTTATTCAAAAACTTTTTCTATGAATTATGGGTTCTGTAGTATCTCTGTGCCTCTGCAATTCTGGATTCTGTGTTCTGGGTTCTGGGATCTGGGCCCATAACCTCTTCGGCGTCGAGTATTTATGCCACAGCGGAATAGGCAACAGAAATATAGAAGTTTTATTCCCCATCGGCCCAATAAACTCCAGTCTCTGTTCGTGTGAATAATGACACTCTCATTCAATTCACAAGGTAAAAATATAACTATTGAATTGTATTTAACAATAACAAGCTAAGCATGGAAAAACAACAGCAATCACAGCTACCCTGGTAAACATCCTTTCCTCACAGATATTTAATCCCAACTGTCCTCTCCAACGGACAATTCCAAACTGTCAGATCCCAACTGTCACTTCTTAACTGACAAATCCCCAAGATTCCATTTATCAGTCCTGAGACAGCGCCATCTGGTGTCAAACATGTCACACTGCAGAAAATACATCTTGTGCTGACTCATGAATTGCCATTCAAAATGCAATAATCTGACAGTTCCTGGTTGGAGCCTCCTGGATCACATCAAATGATACACAGCTACTTCCAGCGGGACTCCATCCATGAACTGTGCTGGAAGTGTCCTACAACAGAGCAAGGAGAACATGGGAGGTTTCCCATGTTCTCATAAGGTAGAATGGGGGGAAGTCGAGTGGGGGCAAGCGGAGAGGTGATGCTCCCCCCCCCCCCCCGGTTGGATGGGGAAGGGCGCGATGAGGGCAGTGCGGAGCACAGGGCAACAGGCTCACATGCTGCCCACAGGATTTGTCCTGCTGGCCAACAAATGCCCCTGCTCTTCCCCAGCTTCAGAACCTCAATGTGATAACGCCTAAAATGTATTTATTTATTTATTTTTATTTTTATTTGCTCGATTTTATATTCCGCTCCTCCCGGCAGGCTCGGGGCGGTTCACACACAATAAAACAGCAATACACTATAAAACAGCAAAAGGTAAAAGTTGCAAAAAGATGCAACAACACTAAGCAGTGGACAATAAAAATAAATAAATAAATAAATAAAATAAATAAAATCAGTCATGGTTAGTACAGATAGAAGTCCTTTATACAAAATTCTGAAATCGAGTTGATAAAAATATACAAACTTTATGCACAAATGATATGACGATGCGATGGAAAATGATTCTAACAATGAGACGCTGAGAATTGTATTTTATGATTTTATCTGCTAATTGTATATTGTTTTTATGTGGTTGTTATTTTAATTGTTTTGATAGTGTTTTAACTTGTGGGTTATTCGTTGCCATGCGTAAACCGCCTCGAATCGCCTTTGGGCTGAGAGGGGCGGTATAGAAATATAGTAAATAAATAAATAAATAATTTTTTCCCAAGCTATTGTATAAAGTTACTTTCAGGCTACAAATATAAGATATATATGAAATTTAAATTAATTTCATGTTTGGATTTGGGCACCATCTCCAAGATATCTCATTATGTCCATGCTTGCAAATAGAGGTTTTCCAAAATCCAAAGAAATCTAAAATCCAAACACTTTCGGTCTCAAAGATTTTGGATAAGGGATGCTCACCCAAATAGGAGACTCTTAATGAATCCCAGGTACTGTAAGCCACTGTTTTTCAACCTTTTTTTTGAGCCACAGCACATTTTTTACATTTACAAAATCCTGGGGCACACCACCAACCAAAATGACACAAAATGACACTCTAACACAGTAATACATATAGTTAATATGTTTTCAAATGTATTTATACACTCAGTGTGAAACCTGGGCCTGTTTCGATGAACACAACATATATATGACTTCCTCTCACATATTTATACATGGCTATCATGTCTTCTCTCAGCCTTCTCTTCTTCAGGCTAAACATGCCCAGCTCTTCAAGCCGCTCCTCATAGAGCTTGTTCTCCAGACATTTGTGAAATTTCACCCTGAGTTAAACTTGCTTCCAGTTAACTGTGGATGTCATGAAGCTGTTATAAACAGTTCCTGGGGGGTGGGGGTGAGGGAGGGGAAGGCAACACTCGAAAAATCCAGTAAAATAGTAAAAATAAACATTTCCAAGCGGAGAGGCTCAATTGGTTTCTTGGAAACCTGTGAGGGGGCTGCTAGGAGGGGGGGGGAGTGCCAATTTCCCACGGCACACCTGATGATCGCTCACGGCACACTAGTGTGCCATGGCACACTGGTTGGGAAACACTGCTGTAAGCTATATATATCAGAAGAGGGAACTGGAAAATGCACCTGAGGATTCCTTGCCTAAAAAAATCCTAGATAATTATTTTGGACCAAAACTGCGAAGGGTTCTGGAATATATATATATATATATATATACCAACTTTTCAACTTTTAAACTTAACCAAGGATGGTACTATATTAACCTGGAAACCACCATTTAGTCCAACTTCTACCGGCCCAGGGGCCTGAATTCCGGTCACTGGTGACCTGGGGGGCCGAAGGGTCTGCCCCCGCCCCGCCTCTGCCCACGCCCTGCCCCTCCCCCGCCTCCAATTTACTTACAATTCATAAGCGGAATACATACAATGAAATATAATCTTTTACTAAGGGGAAATGCAGGGTGGGCATTCAAAAGGGGCATCCATACAGTCAAATATAATCTTTTACTGAGATAAAATGCAGGGATAAGATATTAAATTATTTTAATTTAATATTAAATATATTTAATTCCATCCTCCCCTCCCCCTTATTTTAATTTAATATTAAATATATTTAATTTCATCCTCCCCTCCCCCTTATTTTAATTTAATATTAAATATATTTAATTCCATCCTCCCCTCTCCCCTTATTTTAATTTAATATTAAATATATTTAATTCCATCCTCCCCTCCCCTTATTTTAATTTAATATTAAATATATTTAATTCCATCCTCCCCTCCCCTTATTTTAATTTAATAGTAAATATATTTAATTCCCACCTCCTCCCCCCTTATTTTAATTTAATATTAAATATATTTAATTCCATCCTCCCCTCCCCTTATTTTAATTTAATATTAAATATATTTAATTCCAACCTCCCCTCCCCCCTTATTTTAATTTAATATTAAATATATTTAATTCCATCCTCCCCTCCCCCTTATTTTAATTTAATATTAAATATATTTAATTCCATCCTCCCCTCCCCCTTATTTTAATTTAATATTAAATATATTTAATTCCATCCTCCCCTCCCCCTTATTTTAATTTAATATTAAATATATTTAATTCCAACCTCCCTGCCCCCTTATTTTAATTTAATATTAAATATATTTAATTCCATCCTCCCTCCCCCTTATTTTAATTTAATATTAAATATATTTAATTCCATCCTCCCCTCGCCCCTTATTTTAATTTAATATTAAATATATTTAATTCCATCCTCCCCTCTCCCTTATTTTAATTTAATATTAAATATATTTAATTCCATCCTCACCTCCCCTTATTTTAATTTAATATTAAATATATTTAATTCCATCCTCCCCTCCCCTTATTTTAATTTAATATTAAATATATTTAATTCCATCCTCCCCTCGCCCCTTATTTTAATTTAATATTAAATATATTTAATTCCATCCTCCCTCCCCTTATTTTAATTTAATATTAAATATATTTAATTCCATCCTCCCCTCCCCCTTATTTTAATTTAATATTAAATATATTTAATTCCAACCTCCCCCCCTTATTTTAATTTAATATTAAATATATTTAATTCCATCCTCCCCTCTCCCCTTATTTTAATTTAATATTAAATATATTTAATTCCATCCTCCCCTCCCCCCCCTTATTTTAATTTAATATTAAATATATTTAATTCCATCCTCCCCTCCCTCCCCTCCCCCTTATTTTAATTTAATATTAAATATATTTAATTCCATCCTCCTCCCCCTTATTTTAATTTAATATTAAATATATTTAATTCCATCCTCCCCTCCCCTAATTTTAATTTAATATTAAATATATTTAATTCCATCCTCCCCTCCCCCTTATTTTAATTTAATATTAAATATATTTAATTCCATCCTCCCCTCTCCCCTTATTTTAATTTAATATTAAATATATTTAATTCCATCCTCCCCTCCCCCCTTAATGTATCCCATCTCCTCTCATTTCATCTTTAAATACATTTAATTTTATATTTAATTCATGAGAGGAGATGGGGGGAGGGAATGAGGAGCCCTCTGAGGAGCCCCCTGCTTCGGCCTACCTTTTCCAAACGCGCAGGATCCAGGAGTACCCGGACGACGAGAGAGGAGACGACCGACTGAGTCGAAGAAGGTCCTAATCGCGTCTGTGGGCCTCAGTGATCCAGTAGTAGAGTAGCCGAAGAGTATTGCAAGAATACACAATCCACACGGGATTTCGCTGTCAACGCCGGCGTGATCTCGCGTTGACAGCGAAATCCCATGTGGATTGCGTATTCTCGCAATGCTTGCTCCGAACCCGGAAGTAGGTATTTTTTTAAAATTTTTTTATTGTTTTATCATTATCAACACAATATTATACAATGTCTATTTACAGCAGATTCATGTTATTCATTTCTAGGTACAATACTTCAATCTTTAGCATCTGCCATTATGTTTTTCTTATACATTTTTGTATCCCTCACCGCTGTGCTCCCCTCCCCCCCCCCCCAAGCCATTGCTTTTACATATCATTCGTCCAAAATTTCATTTCTTCTTGTGGAGGTAATCTTCCTTCTTCCTTTTCTAATCCTTTTTCAATAAATTTTCTCCATACCTCAGAAAAATCACTTTTTTTCCATATACCTCTTTTTACTTTTAATATACATGTTAACTTGTCATTTAGTGCCAGTTTCCATACTTCCTTGTACCATTCCTCTATTTGTATATTTATTTCTTTTTTCCAATTCCTTGCTATAAGCAGTCTTGCTCTGGTTAATAGGGTTGTTATCGCATCTTTATCCTTTTTTTCCCAATTGTATACTATTATATAATGATAATAAAGCTATACTAGGACTTCTTTCTATTTTAATATTCATTATATCTTCTGTTTCTTTAAATACTTTCGCCCAAAATTTGCTTACATATTTACATTGCCACCACATATGTATGTATGTTCCTGTTTCTTGGCATCCTCTCCAACAGTTTTTCGAGTAGTTTTTATTTATATTTGCCATTCTTACTGGTGTAAGGTACCATTTCCATATTAATTTATAATAATTTTCTTTAATCCTTATTGATAAATTTTTAAGATGTATTTGTCTCCACAATTGTTGCCACTCTGTTTCCTTTATTTTTATCCCTAAGTCTTCTTCCAAGACCTCCTTAAGGGTGTTATTTCTTGTTTTTCCTTCCTTTATTTCAATTATTATCTTATATATTTTGCTAGTTATTCCTTTCAAGTTTTCGTGCTCTTCTACATCCCTCCCATTTTGTATTATTTGTTCAAATTGGTTAACCTTACTTCCTTTTTTATTATTTTTTAGCCAATTTTTAAACCATTGTTCTAATTGTATACAATGGAACCATGTCAATTTTATTTCTCTAAATTCTTCCATAATCATTTCCTTCTTCGTTCCTACTTTTATCCAATCCCCCAATTTATCTAAAAAAATTTCCCTTAACTTTTTATCCATTATTTGTTTTAAATTCTTTGGAAATTTCTTTTCCATTACAATTGGGGTTATTACTGATCCATCCTGTCACGATGCAAGACCTAGGCCGGCCCCTTAATCACACACACAGAGACGATAATCAGCTACAACTTTATTGAAGTATAAAACAGTTGAAAAGGTAATTGTCCATAAAAATATCAAAGTAATCCAAAGGTAAAAGGTATAAAAATCAAAGTAATCCAAAGGTACAAGGTATAGTCCAAAAGGCAAACTTGGCAATACTTTCAAAACTTGGCAAGGCTCCGCTTAGCTAGCGGATCAGGAACAAAACAAGGTTACAAGATAAAACTCTTCTTGGCAGGCCACTAGCCTCAAACTTAGCTACGTGGTCTTGGCTTCGCTACACATCTGCATAGGTGAGACGTGGCCGAAGTACTGAGGATCCGTTCCCACGGATCCTATACTTAATCCCCTTGACGAGGCCCCCGACGCTCTAGGCTTCTCCTCCTCCAATCTGTGCTGCGAGCCCTCGGTCTCTCTAGGCTGTGGAACCAACCCCTCCTGCTAGTCTCAATGCTCCGTCTCCTATCAAAGGTTCGACCTTGCCTCCCAGCACCTGGTTCCCTATCTTCGTGAGAGTCGAACTCCCCATCTGCTTCCCGGGCCTCTCCCTCGGTTGTTTCCCACATTCTTTCTTGCGAACCTCGCCCCCCCGGCCACTTGTAATCTTCACTATCACTGCTTTCGAATTCCGATTGGCCTTCCTGCTGTTCGTAAGGATCAGGCCAGCCGTCATCCCAGGCCAGACTTTCTGTGGGAGAAGAAGGCCCAGCTATCTCAAAATCCCCTTCTTCTAGCCCCTCCAAATCTTCTTCCGAATCAACTGGCTCTAATGCTAGTGGGACCCCCGGTGCTGCCCCCTGCCCTCCAGGCACAAACGAGAACTGGTGTGCTACACATCCGTTATTAACATTCTCCTGTATTTATTCCATACTTCTAATATATTACTCAACATTGGATTTCTAATTTCCCTAATTTCTTTCCTCGTGAATTGTTTAAAAAATATATTCCATATTTCTTCTTCCACTTTTCCTGAGTAATTTCTTAGCCATTCTACCCCATCTTTTTTAATCATTCCTTCTAGGAAGTAGGTATTTTTTAAAAATGTTTATTATTTATTTTATTTTTCCATTTTTATTTTTTATTAAAAAGCTTAGGGGGCCGGAGGGAAGGGGCTGGGGGGCCATATACGGCCCCAGGGCCACCAGTTGGACAGCCCTGGTATAGATTGTCTGTTTGTCAGAGCAAAAAGGGTACACTTCTGTGTCCGTCTAATACTAGTAGCTTGGTTTTAGAGTCATGGTTTAGGCACCTGGACTAAAGTGAACTGCACTGAAAAGCTTGGTACCAAGTAAGCAGATTATTTCAGGCTGATCATTGCAGCAGGACCTTGCCTAGTATTGTCGAATCTGTCCAGACTCTTTTCTCAGTTTTGCCTGTCTGTTTCAAGGAGGTTGACCGGGCCCACTGGCAAATGTTTGAACAGCTGTTTGTAATTGTCAGAGTTAGTTTTAAAGGAGCAGTTCACTATTAGTGTGAAGTGCTCTCTTTAAAAAAATGTGTAATAAGCGATCAAAACAATCTTTTAAAGGGACATTTAAAGCATTGAAAGAGTTTGGATTGAAACAGATAGGATAAGGTAAAGTTTAGTGTGATCTTTAAAAATAATAATAAATAATAATAATAATACTTTATTTGTACCCCGCCACCATCTCCTCAATGGGGACTAGCGGCGGCTTACATGACGCCAAGCCCAACAACACGACAACAAAACAAAATCAATCAAAAACAACATAATCAGTTACATAGAACATAAATTAATAATACAAGAATCAGTATAAAATTACAGTAAAATAAAACCATTCATGACACAGGACAATGAGAGAAATTCAGGCCCCTTCTACACTACCATATAAAATAGAGACTATCTACTTTGAAATTTTTATTATTATTTACTTTATTTATATTCCGCTCTTCTCACCCCGAAGGGGACTCAGAGCGGATTACAGTACACATACTTAGCAGACAATCCCTGCAGTTCAACATATATAGACAACATATATGCCATATTTAGACATATATAGATGAACAGAGGCAAACTTCTGGCCACCAGGGGGAGCTGACGCACTCCTCATCTCTCTCAGTGTTTTCCAGTGTCCCTTTGTTGTTCTTCTACACTGCCATATCATCCAGGTTATCAAATCAGATAATCCAGATTATTTGGTTTGAACTGGGTTATATGAGTCTACAGTGCCATATAGTCCAATTTTGACTGATTTCTGAGACCATAAAAAACTCCAGGAATGCTGAGGAATGCGGAAGGAACAACAAGGGACGCTGGGAACGCTGAGAGATGAGGAGTGCATCAGCTCCCCCTGGTGGCCAGAGTTTGCCTCTGTTCGTCTATATGTGTGTATGTGGAAACGGCAGGGATTGTCTGCTAAGTATATGTACCTGTAATCCGCTCTGAGTCCCCTTCGGGGTGAGAAGAGCGGAATATAAATAAAGTAAATAAATAATAAATAAATAGACAAGGGACGCTGGGAACGCTGAGAGATGAGGAGTGCGTCAGCTCCCCCTGGTGGCCAGAGTTTGCCTCTGTTCGTCTATATGTGTGTATGTGGAAACGGCAGGGATTGTCTGCTAAGTATATGTACCTGTAATCCGCTCTGAGTCCCCTTCGGGGTGAGAAGAACGGAATATAAATAAAGTAAATAAATAATAAATAAATAGACAAGGGACGCTGGGAACGCTGAGAGATGAGGAGTGCGTCAGCTCCCCCTGGTGGCCAGAGTTTGCCTCTGTTCGTCTATATGTGTGTATGTGGAAACGGCAGGGATTGTCTGCTAAGTATATGTACCTGTAATCCGCTCTGAGTTTGCCTCTGTTCGAGGTGAGAAGAATCGGAATATATATAAAGTAAATAAATAGTAAATAAATAGACAAGGGACGCTGGGAACGCTGAGAGATGAGGAGTGCGTCAGCTCCCCCTGGTGGCCAGAGTTTGCCTCTGTTCGTCTATATGTGTGTATGTGGAAACGGCAGGGATTGTCTGCTAAGTATATGTACCTGTAATCCGCTCTGAGTGCCCTTCGGGGTGAGAAGAGCGGAATATAAATAAAGTAAATAAATATTAAGTCTGTCTGGCATGTAACTGGTTAATTTGTTGCTGCATAAGAGTAATAATAACTCTGCAAAATAATAATACAACTCCTAACAAGGAAGGTACTTGTTTTTGTCAGATACTTAACTTTGCTTGTTAGTGCATAAATACTTTGTTCTTACACACCCACATAGTGTATTTTCTTTTCTTCATATGATGAATATGAGTGACCCAAGCCACAAAGTGACAAAAGACCAGCAATTTCCTGAGCTTTACAGTGCTGTATATTCTAATGCCAAGCCATTATCAGCTTCATGGATTTGGCTTGCGTCTAGCTTGGAGGGAGACGTTGAGTCTCATTAAGGACAAGAGATCCAAGTTCAGGCCGGGACATTGGAAACAGTTTTGTATCAGGCCCAAGCTATAACCTGCAAAGTTTTATTGTTCAAAATATAATGGGGAATGAATCTTATAGCTTGGCATGGAGTCCATGAGTAAAGCAACGCGAAGTCTTTGCATCAAGTGAGAGCTATGCAAAGTTGCCGCCAGAACAACCTTCACAAACTTGGGAAAATATAGCCGGAGAGGAGAACCAGAGGAGAAAATAGCTTTTCCTAATAAGGCTGGGATCCAAAGAACTACTCTGGGCATGGACGAGGGTATGCTTATTGGAATGTGTGGCTTCCCATGCCATTTTGTAAACCGTTGTTGAAATTCCCTTTAATTTCTAAAGTCGCCTGCCATGTGGCATACTGGGCCACTTTTCAGCAAGCACTGTCCCAAAGTGACCTCTTTTGTGCAGTTCTCGTGCGTTCAGGCCTAAGACTGCCATCTTATGAATGTTACTTAAGACAGTGTTTCCCAACCTTTTTTGAGCCGCGGCACACTTTTTACATTTGCAAAATCCTGGGGCACACCACCAACCAAAATGACACAAAATGACACTCTAACACAGTAATACATATAGTTAGTACCGTGTTTCCCAAAGTAAGACACCCCGATTGTAAGACGTATCGGGGTGTCTGGGGGTCGGCTTATATAAGCCATACCCTGTATATAAGACGTACCTCGTCCCGCCGCCGCCCGCAACCGGAGGTGTGCCGCGGCACACCTGCGGCACACCTCCGCGGCACACCTCTTTGCCAGGGCTCCAGGCAAGGGAGGGGGAAAGGAGCCAGGGGCGGGAGGAGCGGCGACGCGTCACTGTGGCGCTGCGATCCTCACCACGCCCCTGGCTCCTTTCCCCCCCTTGCTTGAGGAAAGAAGGGAGAGGGAAAGGAGCCAGGGCGTGGTGAGGATCGCAGCGTCACAGTGACGCGTCGCCGCTTCTCTCCGCCCATGGCTCTCTTCCCCCACCCTTGGAAGGGAGGAGGAAGAGAGCCAGGGGCGGGAGAAGGGACGACAGCGTCACTGACGCGTCATCGCTTCGTCCCGCCCATGGCTCTCTTCCTCCTCCCTTCCAAGGGTGGGAGAAGAGAGCCATGGGCGGGACGGCGATGACGCATCAGTGACGCGTCGTCCCTTCTCCCCGCCCCTGGCTCTCTTCCTCCTCCCTTCCAAGGGTGGGAGAAGAGAGCCATGGGCGGACGAGCGATGACGCGTCAGTGACGCGTCGTCCCTCTCCCCCCGCCCCCTGGCTCTCTTCCTCCTCTCTTCCAAGGGTGGGAGAAGAGAGCCATGGGCGGGACGAAGCGATGACACGTCAGTGACGCGTCGTCCCTTCTCCCCGCCCCTGGCTCTCTTCCTCCTCCCTTCCAAGGGTGGGAGAAGAGAGCCAGGGGCGGGGAGAAGGTCTTTCCTCAAGCAAGGGAGGGGGAAAGGAGCCAGGGCGTGGGGAGGATCGCAGCGTCACAGTGACGCGTCGCCGCTTCCTCCCGCCCTGGCTCCTTTCCCCTCCCTTGCCTGGAGCCCTGGCGAAGAGGTGTGCAGCGGAGGTGTGCCGCAGGTGTGCGCGGCACACCTCCGGTTGCGGCGGCGTGGGCGGCGGCGTGGGCGGCGGCGGCGGCGTGGGCGTGGCGACGGGGTACGTCTTAGGTTATATAAGACGTACCCTGAAAGTAAGACGTAGGGGGACTTTTGGGGGGGAAAAGAAAGTAAGACGCTGTCTTACTTTCGGGGAAACACGGTATGTTTTTAAATGTATTTATACACTCAGTGTGAAACCTGGGCCTGTTTCGATGAACTCAACATAGATATCCTGGCAGGAATGGCAGAAAGACACAAACTTCCCACACAGAACTCCCATAACCAAGAGAAAATACTATAAGAGTTTGGTGGGCATTGACCTTGAGTTTTGGAGTTGTAGTTCACCTATATCCAGAGAGCACTGTGGACTCAAACAATGTTGGATCAGGACCAAACTTGGCATGAATACTCAATATGCCCAAACATGAACGCAGATGGAGTTCAGGGGAAATAGACCTTGACATTGGGAGTTGTGGTTGCTGGGATTTATAGTTCCCCTACAATCAAAGAGCATTCTGAACCCCACCAAGGATAGAACTGGGCCAAACTTCCCACACAGAACCCCCAGGAGGCAAGAGGAGGTCTCTACTTGGGGAAAGGGAGGCGGGCCTTCCCAATGCATGGAGAGGGAGAGACCAAGTAGACAACGGGTGGGGAGGAGGAGGGTGTTTGTAATTTTGTGCCTTTATCGAGGTAGGTTTCTTAGGGTTTTTATACTTCAACACACTAGACTCTTCCACCCCCCCTCCTGGAGGTTCCAATTTCCCACGGCACACCTGATGATTGCTCATGGCACACTAGTGTGCCCCGGCACACGGGTTGGGAAACACTGACTTAAGAGAAAGAATGACTGGATTTAATGGCACTTGTTTCTACTCTCCATTATGGGCAAGCAGGAGAGGGGAAGTGTCCCTTCGGACGCCTGCCTTCCATTGAAAAGTAAGTTTCTAACCATTGTAGAAGCTGAGGAACCAGGTCAAAAAAGTACACCCATCATTCTGCTTACTTGTTTTAGTATAGAAATTTTAGTCAAAAAATCAACCCAAAAACGTAGGGCCAATGTGAGTACAATGCGTGGCCTCATGTAAGCCGCCCGAGTCCCCTCGGGGAGATGGTGGCGGGTTATAAATAAAGTTAATAAATAAAAAAATAAGATGCCACAACTTACCGATCCAAAGACATCTCCCCTTAGAACCATCTAGGACAGTGTTTCTCAACCTGGGGGTCGGGACCCCTGGGGGGGTGGTCGCGAGGGGACGTCAGAGGGGTCACCAAAGACCATCAGAAAACACAATATTTTATGTTGGTCATAGGGTTTATGTGTGGGAAGTTTGGCCCAATTCTATCATTGGTAGGGTTCAGAATGCTCTTTGGTTGTAGGTGAACTATAAATCCCAACTACTACAATTTCCTAATATTAAGGTCTATTTTCCCCAAACTCCACCAGTGTTTACATTTGGGCATATTGAGTATTTGTGCTAAGTTTGGTCCAGATCCATCTTTGTGTGAGTCCACAGTGCTCTCTGGATATAGGTGAACTACAACTCCAAAACTCAAGGTCAATGCCCACCGAATCCTTCCTGTATTTTCTGTTGGTTGGGGCGGTTTTGTGTGCCAAGAATGTTTCATTTCCATCATTGGTGAAGTTCAGAATGTTCTTTGATTGTTGGTTAACTATAAATCCCAGCAAACTACAACTCCCAAAGGACAAATTCAATCCCTTCCAAACTTCACCAGTATTCAAATTTGAGCGTATTGGACATTTGTGCCAAATTTGGTGTAGGGAATGAACATATATCCTGCATATCAGATATTTACATGACAATTCATAACAGTAGCAAAATGACAGTTCTGAAGTAGCAACAAAAATTATTTTGTGGTTGGGGGAGATGAGTGACAGGGCCTTCTTGATGGTGGCCCCGTGGCTATGGAATGCCCTCTCTATAGATATTAGATCAGCCCCTTCCCTTTTAACATTCCGGGAAAAAGTCAATACATGGCTTTTTGAGCAAGCGTTTGCAAATGCAGAGTAACTGACATAGGACAACGGAACGACTAGACGACGAGACTGGACAACGTTTTTAACAAGGAGACACTATGCATTTATATTTGATTGATTTTGTTTAGTTTTATTATATGTAATGTTTTAATATTTTAATTTTATTTATGATATTGTAGGCATTGAATTTTATCCTGTAAACCGCCTTGAGTCGCCTGTGGGCTGAGAAAGGCAGTACAGTGCTCCCTTTCTACTTCCCGGTTCACTTATTGCGGACTTCCTGTTTCACGGATTTTAAAAAATATTAATTAAAATATATATCATGGTATTTTCACTGTTTTGTGGGGTTTTGCTGCTGCCGCTCTCCAAAGCACTTTCCCTCCTCAGTCCTCCTTCCCTCAAGCCTTGAAGGGCCTTTCCTTCACTTTATTTTAAGTTTATAAAGTTTGCAAAGGTCGTTTAACATGAATATACCCGTGTTTTGGATGTTTTAACCAATGTATTAAGTCATGGCAATGATTGCATCTCTCCCTTTGGAAAGCCCAGTGTGATGTAGTGGCTTAAGTGTTGGACTATAACTCTAGAGATTAGGGTTTAGTTCCTTACCTAGCCATTAAATCGCACTGGGTGATCTTACAGAAATTATTATTATTTTTTTGAATAAATTTTTATTAGTTTTACAAAATAAGAATAGATGTGAAAATAAGACATAATCACATGAGAAATTATGATAGGAAATACAAACTTTCGCATAATCTACTGGGTGATGGGTAAGGGTAAAGGGAGTGGTGAGGGGGGGTAGGGTATAATAGAGATATTATTAAAGATCAAATAGAAAAGTAAAAAAGTAAAGGGTTAAGAGGAAAGTCGGGAAAGGGAAAAGGGGATTTGGATATCTGTGGGGAAGGTTATTTACAGATTGACTTCCGATTCTTCTTCTTGGTAAGGTATTTAATAAAACTCCGCGCCTATAGAGTATTCGCACTATTTGTGTGTCCTTCTTTCATTTGTAGTTTTTCTTGAGGTATTCATCTATTTGGGTCCATGTTGTCTGTTGCCTTGGATTTGGTGTATTTCTTCTTAAGTAAAATATCAGTGTGTCCATATTTTTTATTTCAAATATCTTTTCCATCCATTCTATTTTTTCCGGGGTTTTGTCAGTTTTCCAGGATCTAGCCAGGATAATTCTTGCAGCTGTAGACATATTAAAAAATATCTTATCTTCGTTGTTTCCTAATATCAGATCTTTGTCCAGTATTCCCAGAAGGAATATTTAACGGAAATTTTATCTTTAGTATATCTTGTATGTCTATATGTATTTGTTTCCAGAATTTCCTTATTTCTGGGCACGTCCACCACATATGAAAGTAACTACCTGGGTGATCATGGCATTTCCAGCAATTGGGGTTACTATTTTTGTACATTAATTTAATCTTCTTTGGCGTTATATACCAGCGATGAAATACCTTCATCCAATTCTCTTTTAAATCCATCGCATATGTATATCTCAATTTTTTCAACCAAATCTTTTGCCATTCATTTAATTTTATAGGTCTGCCTATATTTTGAGCCCATTTTATCATGCAATTTTTGACTGTTTCAGTCTCTGTTTCCCATTCTAACTATTTGTTATATAGCTTTGTTATCACTTTTCTACCTGATACTATCACCTTCTCCCAAAAGTCTTCCTTCTCCTCAAAGCCTTCTTTTTTGTCTCTATTAAATGCCGACTTAATTTGATGATATAATAGCCACAATATTTAAAGGCACAAAACAACAAATAACGAAACCTCTCTCATTTAATTTTAAAGCCAATGTTCTGCATTTCCCAGGTGATTCCAGACTTTTAAAAAA
Organism: Anolis apletophallus; assembly: GCA_030556195.1. Taxonomy (NCBI): domain Eukaryota; kingdom Metazoa; phylum Chordata; class Lepidosauria; order Squamata; family Anolidae; genus Anolis; species Anolis apletophallus. The sequence goes on from JARBWK010000012.1 coordinate 13,917,388, forward strand.
ACCCAGAAATCAAGAATTTAATGTATGTTTAGGTGTATTCTGCACCCTTAAAACATAGCAGTAGACACTGGAATTTATTATTTTTCTAAGTCAGAACTTATTTAAACCTATGATTTTATCTCCCTCTTCATAATTTTAAATATTTTTGAAATTACCCTGCTGATTTATGGAGATAACATTCTTTATTGATATAACTGTTTAACTGTCTAGAGCTGGGGTAGAAACTATGATTTATGCCAGCCCTACTGAATAGCCTATTGTTTATTTATTTATTTACTTATTTGTTTACTTTATTTACAGTATATTTCGCTCTTCCCACCCCGAAGGGGACTCAGAGCGGATTATAGTACACATACTGGCAGACAATCCCTGCATTTCAACATATGACATATAAACATGTGACATTTATCACAGCACAGTACAGTACATACTGTACATTTTGACCTATCATAGTATTTCTGAGAGGCCAAGTCTACCCAGATATCCAGATGATCAGCTGAGCCACAATCTCTTCTCCGATATTATCAGGGATTGTTTGGGACACAAAATGTGCAGTGCCAAAATGACATTTGTGTAGTTCAAATACCCAGCATACTGATATATTAATTGAACCCCAAAGTAGCTGATAACAATAGCAAAACAAGCAAGCGTAGGGTTGCCACCTGTCCCGTATTATACGGGATGTACCGTATTTTTGCTTTGAATTTCATGTCCCATATTTTCAGCTCCTGTCCCGTATTGACAGGACAGGGCAGGACAGGTGACAGCAGGAGGCGAGCTGGACCAGCAGTGAGGAAGGAAGGAAGGAAGGAAGGAAGGAAGGAAGGAAGGAAGGAAGGAAGGAAGGGAGAACTCTACATGAATGCCCGGTAGCTGCCGCTCTCCCCACACAGACACTGGGCCTGGTCTGGCTTACTCACCCGAGCCAACAGCACCACCACCATCTTGGCGCCGTCCCTGGCTGCTCTAGCTGTTGCACTTCAGAAAGGAGCATCCCCCTAGTTCACACACACAACAGACAGTCTGAATAATATGCTTTTATTGAAACGAATAGAGTGTCCAACAAAAGGGTTAAAAGAAGATCAATTGTAGAATATATCAAAGATAAAATCACACAGTTCAAATAGTCCCAAAATCCAAAGGCAAAGGTAAAACGCTTGATGCAAATCCCATGAATAATACAAGGCAGCTATGGAAGCAAAACGTGCACATAGGCTTGGCAAAATCAAGGGCTTGGTGACAAGATAAAGCTTGGCATGGTATTCTGAACGAAGCCTGGAAACTGAAGACAATTTCCCTAGCAATCTAATATAAAGGCAAATCAGTTTCGGTTTGCAAACCGACTGCTGCGTCGGAGGCTGGCAGCCTGCCTAGATTCCCGAATGCTAACTCGGCGGTTGAATGGAAGCTCGTTAAGATTCCCAGGTGTCCCGTTATCAACATCAAGACCTTGAGAGTCCCGAACACAAGAATTCTCATCTAATGAAGCCCTGGGAAGAGAACTGTTCCCAGGAAAACAAGCCTCATCTGAAAGGTCACTTTGCATCTCAGACTTCTCAATTAGCACCTCATCATCAGCATTTTCAGGAACAATCCCATCATCCCTAGCATGCACATGAGCACCAGGCTGAAACACCACACTAGCCCTCCCTCTTGAGCATGAAGAAAGGCAAGCACAGAAGGGGGAGGGGGTGATTTGGTTGCACGCGCCGGGAGTGACGGACCGGAAGAGGTGGGCCTTCCTGGAAGGAAGGGAGGGCGGAAGGAGGCGCTCGCGGAGAGAGGGAGCCAGAGTGAAGTTTGCACACACAGGTGCTTGCATCTCGGGCCTGCTGGGGATTCTGGGTCATGGCGGCGGCGAAGGAATAGGAGGAGGAGGCTACGCGGGAGGGGATGAGGGGCCGGATCTGCGGAGGCGGCGGTGGGAGGTTTCCCTGGGAGCGCAGGAAAAAGGCCTTGTGAAACATAACCTCAGTTACGTTCAGGGGCGGACCTACCTGTTCCGGGGGGGGGGGTACGCGAAAGTTTTTTGCGCCCCCCCAGTTGCTCCTGTAGGAGCTTCTGCGCATGCGCGAAAAAGCTCTACGCACGCGCACTGACTCCAGAGCACGCCTCATGCACTGGCTCCAAAGCGGGAGGTGTGCTCTGGAGTCAGTGCGCGTCTTGCAGAGAGCCCCCAAGCATGCGCAGAGTTCCCTACAGGCGCTGTAGCGCCTGTAGGAGCTTCTGCGCATGTGGAGGCATGGCCGGCCTAACAAAGGCCCGGCCGGCGCAGTGGCGTGGCACGGGCTGCGGAGTCAGCTGCGGAGGCCTGGCCGGCACGGCGGCGCAACACGGCTCACGGAGCCGGCTGCGGAGGCCTGGCCGGCACAATGGCAGGGCGGGGCAGCGCAGCGGGGCGGCGGGGTGGGGCGGAGCCGGCGCGGTGGCGCCCCTCCCAGGTGGCGACGCCCCTCTCGGGTGACATCGCCCTACGCGCCTGCGTCGTCCGCCTAATGGACGACCCGGCCCTGGTTACGTTTTATGAAGTGTCCCTTATTTTTGTGAAAAATCCATATTTTTAGGTAAAGGTCCCTTATTTTTATATCAAAAGTGGCACCCTTAAGCAAGTGCAATTAACAGTCAAAGACTTCTGGGCAATCTAAAATCATGATGAAGTATAATATTTTTTTTCGCTCTTTTTATGATTATCCTTGCAGACCAGTGCTCTCTAAAGCAGGACTGGGAACCTTTGGCTTTCTACTTGGTTTGGATTAATGCTCCCACAGTCGCTGTATGGACTGGGGCTTCTGGGAGTAAGTCCAAGACACTCTGAGGGCCAAAGGTTGCTCTATACAGAGCAAGCACAAAGGTTTCTAAGAGAAAGAAAACCAACCTAGTATATGAGAACCCTCTTCCTGAAGCTTTGTAAGGTTAAGGATGTGATGACAAGGAGAGCAATGCCAGAAAATACTATGTACATTCTTACAACAGTTGTAGGGTGCTGTTCCATTGACTTTCTATCTCATCTTTAATTGCCCCCGCTCTCTAGATAATATTAGTTGTAATCCACGAGGCTTCTCATGTTATTTATTGGCACTGTCAAATTTCAAGTTCTGAGAATTTTCCTCCATTGTGTATAGCAGTGTTTCCCAACCTTTTTTGAGCCGTGGCACACTTTTAACATTAAAAAATCCGGGGGCACACCATCAACCAAAATGACACTCTAACACAGTAAAGAACGGCTGGGGAATGGTGGCCTGCTGGGAGCAGCTGCTGGGAGTGCCGAAGCCGGGGAGGGGGCGGAGCCAGGCTGCGCCATGCCCCACCCCCTACCCCGGCTTCACCTCTCCCAGCAGCTGCTCCAGCCTTGAGTGGGCAGTGCCAAGCCAGCGGTGCCAGAGCCAGCACAATGCTGGCTTGGCACTGTCCCCTCAAGGCTGGAGCAGCTGCTGGGAGTGCCGAAGCCGGGGGAGGGGGCAGAGCCAGGCCGTGCCATGCCCCGCCCCCTCCCCCCAGCTTCAGCTCTCCTACAGGCCGTGCCATGCCCTGCCCCCTCCCCCCAGCTTCAGCTCTCCTACAGGCCGTGCCATGCCCCGCCCCCTCCCCTAGCTTCAGCTCTCCCAGGCCGTGCCATGCCCCCCCCTCCCCCAGCTTCAGCTCTCCTACAGGCCGTGCCATGCCCCGCCCCTCCCCCAGCTTCAGCTCTCCTAGGCCGTGCCATGCCCCGCCCCCTTCCCCCAGCTTCAGCTCTCCTACAGGCCGCGCCATGGCCCGCCCCTCCACCAGCTTCAGCTCTCCTACAGGCCGTGCCATGCCCCGCCCCTCCCCCCAGCTTTAGCTCTCCTACAGGCCGTGCCATGCCCCGCCCCCTCCCCCCAGCTTCAGCTCTCCTATAGGCCGTGCCATGCCCCGCCCCCTCCCCCCAGCTTTAGCTCTCCTACAGAGGAGGAGCATGAGCAGTGGACGGGCTTCAGTGGGTGGGGTTCCTCCTCCACGCGGCTTCAGCGAGCGAGGGGCGAGAGTCATGGTGGGAGTCATGGCGGATTGGAGGCTGGCTGGGGAAACGGCCGAAGGAGGCGGCGCCCCGGTCCCTTCTTTTTCTTCGCCACTGCCCGGCCCTTCCTCCTCCCCCAAGCAGCAGGAGTTCGGCAGGAGGGGGGGAGGAAGGGGGGCAGAGAGCTTTTCTCGCGGCACAGCAGGAGGTCCCTCACGGCACACTAGTGTGCCACGGCACACTGGTTGAGAAAGACTGATGTATAGGTTTCTAAATGACATGGGAGATACATAGTAATGCATGATATGCATGCAGATTATCAGAGTTAAAAAATGTTACGTCTTTGAACAATTCTCAGAATCCCTAGCCAGCAGGATTTGAGGAGTTGTAGTAAACCCCCCCCCCTCCCCAACTTTTCAAAAGTCTGCAAATTATATTCACATACCGGTTCTTCCAGATGGGACAAAGATTACTGGAAGTTGCACTAATTGTTGCTGTAGCTCTTTAGTGGTTTTTAAAAATTATCCATCTGATATTTCTCTTATCTTAGACTGTTTTTTTGGCAATTCCTGACAACAGCTGAAATGTTTTATTTGCACCCTCAAGTGGGCTTCGCTTCAACGCTGAGACATATTGGATGAAAAAGATCTCTTTCCATTCTGTTTTCAATTTCTTTTTTTAAAAAGTTTATAGTTTTGATGCCATAGTGCTGTACTTCATCAGTGATATGATTCTATTGAAAAATAGCCCTGTAACCTTTAAGATTAAAAAAATATGGCTCTGGCAATCCATTGCTCGTGTCTGCGGTTTTGGGCAAAGTTTTAACGCACTTTTCCTCTTTCCTGGGAGCAGGCAGAAGGCAGGGACAGGACTCTGATGTCTGTGTGTCCCTGAAAATTAATTTTGGAGTAGATAAATATTCCTGTTAGAAGAATCTCATACTATATGCATTTCATTTGCATTAATTGATTATTTGTTGATATAGCTTGCTTCTATGATGTTGTTAGTGATGTTTAGGACTGATCCAGGCTTGCCCTCCATTTTTCCCTCCCAGCTGAGGTCATGAATAATAACGAATATTTGTTTTAATCACGATTTTTTTGGAAATTTCTTTGTAAGTATTTCAATTACTAATTTAAAAAATCCCCCTCATAAGTAGTTTAGAACCAATTTTTTTATGGATCAACCACCCCTAGTAAGTACCCTTGTGGAGACCAAAGAAATTGACAGCTAGCCCCTAAAAAGGATAGAATGAATGGATGCAGTGATTATGACAACCAGCAAACCCTTCTACAGAACATGCAGTTTGTAAAGACAAATCTGGAAGAACTTGCCACTGACTAGTAGGCCTGGGCAATCATGGTTCTAAATGGTTGTAAAAGTTCAAAACTAAAGTTCTGGTGGTGAACACTAGGTGGCGCTGGTGCTTTGCTTCTACAGTGTTGCTAAAGTTCTGGTGGTGAACATTTCAGAACTCTAACATAACTTTCAAAACTTCAGACAGAACCAATTAGGAACTGCCATTTATAACGAAATTTTGAAAGTTTTGTTAGAGTTCTGAAATGTTCACCACCAGAACTTTAGTAACACTGTAGAAGCAAAGCACCAGCGCCACCTAGTGTTCACCACAAGAACTTCAGTTTTGTAAGTACTTTAGAACCATTTAGAACCATGATTGCCCAGGCCTACTGACTAGCTATGTTTATTTATTTATTTATTTATTTATTTCATTTCCCCCCTGCCTTTCTCACCCAAACTGACTCCAGGCGGCTTACTATTGCGGCAAAAATTCAATGCTGATAAAAACCAGTACTAAAAATAAACATTAAACAGTTAAAAACGATTAACGCTAAGTAATAATAAACATACATAAGTATACAAAATTTTAAAAGCATATGAAGTGCATAGTTTAATTTGTCCATAACCCTGGTCATAATCCTTAATCCAGACTGTGTTGAAACCATAGAAACATATTCTTCGAATGCTTGTGCGCAGAGCCAACTTTTCAGCTGTTTCCTGAAAATTCCACGGGGCGGGCAATTCTAGACTTCTCCTCATGTAGCTCGAAACATTTATTTTCAATCAGGCGTTGAAACTTATTGGTCAACAATCCTGCAGAAGAGTCCACAAAAGTTATTAATATACAAAAATGATTTCTAGTTTACCCAAACTTCATTTGTGGTACCTAGTTGGATGGAACTCTACTAGAACTCTTCCAGTTCATAACAAATGTCCCCCTTTGGCACCTCCATGTGAAATTTGGAGGCTGATGGGCATGTGGCTATTTGCACCCCTTGAAAATCTCTTGTTGGATTGGAGAACATGTGGAAAGTCAGAAACTACAAATGGCCTTATTTCTAAAGGCTGGTATTTCTCATCATTAATGAACTTTTTTTAAAAAAAAAAATTCCTTCAACATCCCATTCAGCTGCATCCTCTTTTCTCAGAAGAGAGACAGACATTGTGTGCTGGCAACACTAAAGGTTTCTCCTCAACACCTCCCACCCACCCCAGTTTACAACTAATTCCAACTAATTTAATGCTGCAAAGGAATGTGAAGAGAATGTTATTTATTTATTGAATCACTAGCTGTGCCCTGCCACGCGTTGCTGTGGCCTATAGTAAGAATTTTTGAAGTAGAGGTAGATATCTGGACTATTATGAAAGAGAGGTACCTACCTATTCCTTCTCCCCTTTTTCTTCCCCTTCCTCTCCTTTCTTCCTTCTCAACCTCTTTCTTTTATTCCTTCTTTCACTCTTTGGTTTCATCCTTCCTTCTCTCTTTCCTTCCTCCTCCCTTTCTCTACTTTTTCATCTCCTTTCTTCCCTCCCTGTTTCCTTCCTTCTTTCACTTTTTATTTCCTTTTTTCCTCCCTTCTTTACCTATTTCCTGCCTTTCCTTTCCTTTTTCTTTCCTTTCTGCTTTCTCTTCTTCCTTCTTTTTGGTACTTCCTTCCTTTCTGCCTTTCCTCTTCCCTTCTTTCCCTTCCCCCTTCTATCTTTCCTTCCTTCCCCCTTTCCCTCTTGCAGTCCTTCCCTTTTTCCCTCCCTCCTTTCTTCTCTCGTTCCTTTTTGTCTGTTCTCCCCTAATACCTTGGTAGAGTCCCTTCTAACTCTATTCTATGAGTGTATTTAATATACTAATATATAGTAGTAACATTATATTATGTTTGTATGTATGTGTGCTGAGTATGTATGTATATGTGGCAGCTTTCTGATTGGTTTCCACTGTGGTATTATTTGCATATGGCTTCTGATTGGCCAGCGTCAAAATTCTAAGACTCTGAAGTGGCTGAGAAGGGAAAGGCAAGGGCCTGAGGCTGTCAGAAATGGTGGGTGGTTGCCACGGTGGTGTTATTTGCATATGGGTTCTGATTGGTCCACCTCAACATTCTAACATTCTGAAGTGGCTGAGAGTGGAAAGGCAAGGGCCTTAGTGGCATCTTCTCCTTTTTTTAGGATTTAGGATTTGTAAGTTATTTTTAGGGTTTTTTTGTTTTTTATTTTTGTTGGTCACACCTTGTGTTGGTCACACCTTACTTCAGCCTCATTACGGACAGAGGATAGATAGATAGATAGATAGATAGAGAGAGAGAGAGAGAGATATACATAACAGTTAAGTTATGGAAAGTTCATGAAATATGAAACTCTAAAATCAACCATTTTGTTTATCTGGTTAAACTGATTTCCAAGAATCAAGAGGAAGAAAGAAGCCTACAGCAGTGCTGACCTTTGAGACTGGTAGGCTAGAAACCCAGAATTTGGCTCCACTTTTGGCCCATTTTGATCCACTGCTCTTTCACAGACAAGCCCAAAACAGGGCAGGGTCAGCTTCTTGTGCCTCGGAGTTTGGTGAGGGCGCACATCATGACATTCAAAACAACTTTGCACATGAATGGTCCATTATTATTCCAACAAGATTGCATTGGAAGTACTAAAAGAAAAAGGGACCTTCCCAGAAACCAGAGCTTAAAAACATGACTCTTTCGGGCTTCATCTCCCAACATGCTCCTTTCAACACTCCAGATCTTATCTGACTTTGGAAATTAAACAGAGCCAGTTCTGTTTAATACTTGAATGGTCCATTAGTGAATTATATCAGGGATCTTTAGACAGAGCTGGGAAAGAACCCTGCCTGAACACATAGAGAGAGTCTGTCTATAAGAGGTACATGGATCAATGAACTGATTCGGTATAAGGTAACTTTCTGTGTTTCCCAGTCAGCCATGCTGGCTAGGATTTTGGGAGAGCTGTAGTCCAACCCCCCCCCCCAAGAGTAAGGATGCTTCTATCCAGGCCCGGATTATCCATAAGGCCATGGTCTAGGGGCTCAGCTGAGAGGGGGCGCCAGATCCGGACCCCCCCCCCCCAAGTTTTTAAAAAGTCGGTCTTCAGTCGCTTCTGCACCTGCACACGGAACGCCATCCACGCCCCCCCCTGTGCCCCCCCTTTGCTCTGCTGCACTCACTCCTCCTCAAGGCCTGGAGAAGCTATGGGACAGCTGAAGCCGGGCGGAGGGGGCGGGCCATGGCGCGGCCTGGCTCCGCCCCCTCACCTTGGAGGGAGCGGGAGGTTGGTTTAAAGGGGGCGTAATTCCAAACTTTGGCCTAGGGCGCAAAAAAGTGTTAATCCGGGCCTGCTTCCATCCCACTTATCTCCTGTCTGCAAAAAGAACAGTTAGGTATAGTTCTGTGGCTTTTCATGGTCTGCGCAAAGTTGTAATGATATGTTGCCCTCTGACTATTTGTAATTAGCTTTTCAAAAACACTTCTGGAATGAAAGAGTAGATTGCACTAAATAAAAGTTATTACAGTCCAAATTAAAGTGTTTAATTTGAGACCATAGAATCCAAGCTGCCTTTCCAGTCCACCCTCTGAATATAGTCGTACTGCTTTAAGTACCAAGTATTTATGTTTGTCTTGGTAAACCACCATTCCAGACATGGGGGGCATGTCTTGAAGAATCCAGCACAGAATGCCCAAGTAGACTGCCTAATATCGTCATGTCTTTTTGGAGTTCAAAAATAACCAGCCATGCATATCTTGCTAGAGCAGCAGTGGAGATATGAACATAGGCATGTAAGCCTTTGGGAACAAAAGGTTTTCAACTCCCAGGAGCAAGGAGATCTCGGATTTAGTCACTCACGTCTCCCTATCATAAGGAAGCACATATATGAAACCTTCTAGTCTCTCCTGGGTATATGAAATCCTTGGAAAAGGTGAGATATACTTGTGGAGACAAGTTCTTTGGGGCTGCGTCCAACATTACGGGCTTTGGCTAAGGAAACGGTGGAATCAGTTTAAGTGGAGGTGTGGCAAATCTCCAACTCCAAATTAAAGTTGCTCCAGGGACCAGGCATTTTGGGTAGTTATTAGAGTTTGGCCTTTTACTAAACAAATTCAGTTGTGAGAGTATACATGGCCAAAAGTGGGCTGTATGGATAAGCAGGAATTGAACTCCCCCCCCTTGTTGTTGTTTTGTTTTTTTTTTTTTTTTTTTTTTGCTATGCAATGCATCTTTTCAACCTTGACTTGAGCTCTCAATTGGAACTTCTTCCTAAATCAAAGCTTAGACAAACTTCTGGTTCTGAATGATAACTCCAAGAGTTTCCATGCCAGTGGCTATGTTGGCTGTGCAGGGGCTGTCTAAGGTAATTTAAAATGGTAAGTGAACATTATTTTGGCGCCCCCCCCAAAAAAACATTATTTTGGTGCTCCCCCCCTCCGCGCATGTCCAGAAGCTCCTGTGCGCAGGCAGGACCACCCCTGGAAAAGAGGGAAAGAAGTAAAGAGAGAAGGAAGGAAGGAGAGCAAGGGATGAATAAAGGAAGGAGGAGAGAAGGAGGGAGGGAAAGAGAAGGAAAGGAAGAGGTGAAGGAAGGAGAGGAGGAAAGGAAAAAGGAAGGAAGTAAAGAGGGAGGGAAGGAAGGAGAGCAAGGAATGAATAAAGGAAGGAGGGGAGAAAGAGAGAAGGAAGGAAAGAGGTGGAGAAGGCAGGAAGGAAAGAGGAAGGAGAGGAGGAAAGGAAAAAGGGAAGGAAGTAAAGAGAGAAGGAAAGAGGGAGTGCAGTGTCCTGTTTTTATTATTATTATTATTATTATGATCCTCCTGCTCTCGCCACTTTCCCGCCTTTCCATTGCCTGGCGTGCCCCCCTCCCTCCCTCACCTGCGGAAGGAAGGAAGGAAGGAAGGAAGGAAGGAAGGAAGGCAAGAGGGAGGCATGTCTCGGCTTCGGCTTCTTCCCTGGTCCACGAGAGGAGAAGGAGGAGGGCGGCGGTGGCAGCAGCAGCAGCAGGGAAGGCAGGAAGGAAGAAAGGAGGAGGCAAGGTGGCGGGCGGGCGGGAGGGAGGGAACAAATTGTCTACAGGCTTCTGCGCACAGGAGCTACTGGGCACGTGCGGAGGTTTTCACGCATGCGCAGTTGCTCCTGCGCTCAACTTCAGCTCCTGAGCAACTGCGCCTGCGTGAAAACCTCTGCACATGCCCAGAAGCGGCGTCGGAGCGCACAAGCCCGGGCCCCAAAAGCAGGCAGCCGCGGCGCTGCCTGAGGAACATCGGCAGGGCCAGGACGCTGTCTGGTGCCGGCGCCCGGCGGGCCGGGGAATTCGCCCCTTCTCAGATGGCGCCCCACGTGGCCGCATCCTTGGCCTACCCATAGGACTGCCCCTGTGGCTGTGGGATTCTGGGAGTCACTTTTCCACGTTCTGTCTCGAGCTGATTTCACACAGCAGTGACCTTTACTTGTATTTATTTTCCATGCCTTATATTTTCTGCATTTAACAAAAACTATCTCACTTGCTTTTATCCAACTATCGTGTGGTTGCTTATATTCAAAGCTCTTGCTAAAGTCTTCAATAATATTGAATTTTACTTGGTTTCTAACTATGCAAGATATAGTTTATATAATATTTTTAATGTTGCATTGCTTGGTATTTTATAATTTTACTAGCTGTGCCCTGCCACACGTTGCTGTGGCCTATAGTAAGAATTTTCAAAGCAGAGATAGATATCTGGACTATTATGAAAGAGAGGTACCTACCTATTCCTTCCCCCCTTTTCTTCCCCTTCCCCCTTCTCTCCTTTCTTCCTTCTCTACCTCTTTCTTTTATTCCTTCTTTCACTCTTTGGTTTCATCCTTCCTTCTCTCTTTCCTTCTGCCCCCCTTCTCTATTTTTTTCATCTCCTTTCTTCCCTCCCTGTTTCCTTCCTTCTTTCACTTTTTATTTCCTTTTCTCCTCCCTTACTTCTTTACTTCTTTCCTGCCTTTCCTTTTTCTTTCCTTTCTACTTTCTCTTCTTCCTTCCTTCGGTACCTCTTTCCTTCCTTCCTTCTTTCCCTCTTTCCTTCTCCCCCCCCCCATCTCTCTTTCCTTCCTTCCCCCTTTTCATCTTGCATTCCTTCCCTTTCCCCTCTCTCCTTTCTTCTCTCCTTCCTTCCTGTCTGTTCTCCCCTAATACCATGGTAGAGTCCCTTCTAACTCTATTCTATGAGTGTATTTAATATAGTAATATATAGCAGTAACATTATATTATGTTTGTATGTATGTATGTATGTGTGTGGAGAGCGGATATGTGGCAGCTTTCTTATAGGTTTCCACTGTGGTATTATTTGCATATGGCTTCTGATTGACCAGCGTCAAAATTCTAAGACTCTGAAGTGGCTGAGAGGGGAAAGGCAAGGGCTTGAGGCTGTCAGAAATAGCGATTGGTTGCCACTGTGGTATTATTTGCATATGGTTGCTGATTGGTCCACCTCAACATTCTAACATTCTGAAGTGGCTGAGAGTGGAAAGGCAAGGGCCTTAGTGGCATCTTCTCATTTTTTTTTTAGGATTTAGGATTTGTCCGTTATTTTTTAGTTCTTTTTTGTTTTTTGTTTTTTTGGTCACACCTTGTGTTGTGAGAGGTTTTGCTGTCAAATTTGGTGTGTTTTCGTTCAGGGGTTTTGTTGTTTTTAAGGTACTAATTATGACACGAGCACACACACACACACACAATTTATAATTAGATCCTGGACCAGTGCCTGACAGCTGTGATGGATTGGATGACAGCTAACAAGCTGAAGCTTAATCCAGACAAGACAAAGGTCCTCCTGGCCAGTCGTGAGGCCGATGGGGGTAAGGGGTGGCAATCTGTGCTCGACAGGGTTACACTCCCCCTGAGGACATAGGGGGTCCTCCTGGACTCAGCACTGATGCTTGAAGCTTAGGTGTCGGTGGTGGCCGGGAGGACCTTTGCACAGTTAAAACTTGTGCGCTAGCTGTGACTATACCTCGAAAAGCCTGACTTGGCCATGTTGGTCCATGCCTTAGTTACATCTATAATGGATCTCTACTCTATGTGGGGCTGCCTTTGAAGATGGCTCGGAAGCTGCAATTAGTGCAAAGGTAGCTAGCTATAGGGAGCACACCATGCCCTTACTAAAGCGGTTTCACTGGCTGATGACAAGTTTCCAGTCCGAATTCAAAGTATAGGTTATCACCTACAAAGCCCTACACAGTTCAGGTCCAGCCTATCTTTGTGACCGCATCTCCCCCTATGAACCTGCCTGGGTTCTAAAATCTGCTGGGGAGGCCCTCCTCTTGGTCCCACCTCTGTCTCAAGCATGGTTGGTTGGGACAGAGACAGGTCCTTCTTGGTGGTGGCCCTCCAACCCAGGGAAATTAGGCAAGCGCCCACACGTCTCCAGAGGGAGTTGAAAACTTGACTTTTCAAGCAGGCCTTTGAGCATAGCAACGACACCAGCTAAACTTGACGACCAAACAAATTGATATTGACTCTGGCACTTTAACTTTCTTTTAACTTGTTTTATGGCTGAGAGGTTCAACGTGGTTGTATTGCCCATTTTAATTAGTAGCTACCTACTAAGGAAATTCCTGAACTACCCATTACCTGTATCACAGTGTAATAAGGGTCTTTGGACCATAATAAAAATACAGTATAGTAGCTATTGCTGAGTATTTATTGATTATTTTATTTAAATTGAGGGTTTTTTTTCTTATTTTTGTAAGTGTTGTCTTATGTTAATCGATATCGTTATTGTCACTAATGTTTATGTAGTTTATGTATTGTTATGTCAATATTATGTGCTGCTCTGTAAGCCTCCCTGTAAGATGGTGGCGGGATATAAATAAAAGTATTATTATTATTATTATATTTACTTGTTTGTTTTGTATGTGAACGACCCATTGTCTAAGCCAGTGTTTTTCAACCTCTTTTGAGCCGTGGCACATTTTTTACATTAACAAAATCCTGGGGCACACCACCAACCAAAATGACACAAAATGACACTCTAACACAGTCATACATATAGTTAATATGTTTTTAAATGTATTTATACACTCAGTGTGAAACCTGGGCCTGTTTCGATGAACAAAACATATATATGACTTCCTCTCATATATTTATACATGGCGATCATGCCTTCTCTCAACCTTCTCTTCTTCAGGCTAAACATGCCCAGCTCTTCAAGCCGCTCCTCATAGGGCTTGTTCTCCAGACCCTTGTGAAATTTCACCCTGAGTAAAACTTGCTTCCAGTTAACTATGGATGTCGTGAAGCTGTTATAAACAGTTCCTTTTGGGGGGGGGGGAGGCAACTCTCCAAAAATCCAGTAAAATAGTAAAAAAAAAACCCCACACATTTCCAAGTGGAGAGGCTCCATTTATTTCTTGGAAACTTGTGAATGCTTCAGTTTTCCAATGCTCCCAGGTTTGCTCACTGCCCAATTCACTGACGTGGAGCTTCCGGCTTTGGCTGTTCTCACGAGAAATCCAAGTCAACGCGAAAACGCCAACTCAATCACTTCTGCCCAGTGCTCTGCTTTTGCGGAGGGAGGAGGGAGGCAGCGAAAGAGGCCACACAGATCTATGAAACTCTATACGCCAAAGCTCCACATCGGTGAATTGGGCAGTGAGCGAACCTGGGAGCATCGGGAGGCTGAAGCAGCCCTGAGCGGGAGCTGGAGCTGGAGCCATGATGAGTCGAGGCTCCTCAAGGTGGCCCTGGCCCTGGCATTCGGCGGAGCCCTTCCTTTGCCTCGGGGAGGATCTTTGGGGAGGGAAAGAGGGAGAAAGAGCTAGGAGGGGGAAGAGTGCCGATTTCCCACGGCACACCTGATGATCGCTCACGGCACACTGGTTGGGAAACACTGGTCTAAGCATTAAACACATTGATTGATTGAACAAAAACTCTTGCACTTATATCTAAATATGGTTTTGATTTCCTTTCATGTCCTCCTAATGTAAATGTTGTAGAAGTATTCATAAAAGACTCTTTAACTATTTGTTTAATGCTTTCAATGGATAAACAAAGCTTTTTAAATAGCAAATATGCTTTGAAATTAATATGCTAAAGGGAAGCTCCAAGTCTATTTTGCTACTTAAGGCAAAGAGCTGAATAACAAGATTTTTTTTCTTCCCTGTCTTCCTTCTCTTCCTTATGATTCTTTGTCCCCAGTCATGAATAGTGGTGGTCTAACCACATTTTTCATTTCCTCCCAATGCGGGCCTGGAGCCCTTCCTCTCGCTTCCCCTTCACCTCTTGCTTAACCTTCAGTGAAGCCAATCCAAACATTTTTAAAAGATTTATTTCAAGCAGCTTCGGACATTTGGCATTTGCATTAGGACCTCCAAGTCTTTCTTTTTGGTAGATGCGCTTGAAATGCAATGGGAAATCCTGAAATCAGGTTTTATCGTTTATGCATCCTTAAAGTTCTGGTTTTTTGTAGCCCTTTGTGCAATACTTTATTTATTTATTTATTTATTATTCGGGCTTCTATGCCGCCGACTCCCTGAGGCTCGCGGCGGCTTACAGGAGCCGAAGGGCACAGTAAAATACAGGCAATAAGCAGTTAAAAACAATTAAAAACAACAGCAGTACAGTAATTAATAACACAGTTAAAACAATGAACAGCACATCATAACGAATAGATGGCGGGGCATGGGCAGGACTTACTCACCAAAGGCCTGCTTAAACAGGTATGTTTTACAGGCCCGTCTAAACGGGAGCAAGTCCTTCATAGCCCGAGTTCCGGCCGGGAGGGCGTTCCACAGCGTAGGTGCTATGACAGAGAACGCCCTCCGGCAGGTAGCAGCCAGCCTTGCGAGTTTAGCTGAAGGTATCTCCAGGAGATTGGAGTCCTCAGACCGAAGTGATCTCGGAGGGCAATATGGGGTGAGACGGTCCCTCAAATACGCTGGCCCCAGGCCGTGTAAGGCCTTAAAGGTGAGGACCAACACTTTGAAGGTGATCCGGTGCTCAATTGGCAGCCAGTGCAGATCCTGCAAAACAGGTGTTATGTGGGCGCCAGCTGGCGTGCTAGACAGGAGCCGGGCGGCAGTGTTCTGCACTAGCCTGAGCTTCCGGGTCACCGACAGAGGAAGGCCAACGTAGAGCGCATTGCAGTAATCCAGCCTTGAGATGACTGTGGCTTGGATCACCGTGGCCAGATCGTTCCGGGAGAGATAGGGGGCCAGCCTCCTTGCCTGTCGCAAGTATGGATAGTTTAGGCCAGTGTTTCCCAACCAGTGTGCCACGGCACACTAGTGTGCCGTGAGCGATCACCAGGTGTGCCGTGGGAAATTGGCACTCCCCCCCTCCTAGCAGCCCCCCTCACAGGTTTCCAAGAAACAAATTGAGCCTCTCCGCTTGGAAATGTTTTTTTTTTACTGTTTTACTGGATTTTTCAAGAGTCCCCCCAAAGGAATGGTTTATAAGAGCTTCATGACATCCATAGTTAACTGGAAGCAAGTTTCATTCAGGGTGAAATTTCACAAAGGTCTGGAGAACAAGCTCTATGAGGAGCGGCTTGAAGAGCTGGGCATGTTTAGCCTGAAGAAGAGAAGGCTGAGAGAAGACATGATAGCCATGTATAAATATATGAGAGGAAGTCATATATATGTTCTGTTCATCGAAACAGGCCCAGGTTTCACACTGAGTGTATAAATACATTTAAAAAACATATTAACTATATGTATTACTGTGTTAGAGTGTCATTTTGTGTCATTTTGGTTGGTGGTGTGCCCCAGGATTTTGTAAATGTAAAAAATGTGCCGCGGCTCAAAAAAGGTTGAAAAAAACTGGTTTAGGCAATGTGTGAAAGGATCTGTGTTAGCTTTGGAAAGTCTTATTGCATTGGTAAAATTGCCATTATATGCCTGGAAGAGAAATGTATGATTTACCCCTGTGTAGGATAATCAACAGCTCCCTTGAGCAAGGAGTGTTTCCAGGGGGTTTGAAAGAGGCCATGGTAAGACCGCTAGGGAAGAAACCGAATTTAGATCCTTCGGTTCCCTCCAATTACCGCCCAGTCTCGAATTTGTCATTTCTGGGCAAGGTGATTGAGAGGGCAGTAGCGGATCAGCTGCAACAGTTCTTAGACAACACAGCTGGACTCGATCCCTTCCAGTCTGGTTTCCATATTGGGCATGGGATGGAGACTGTGATTGTCTCCATTATTTATTTATTTTATTTATTGATTGATTTGGTATACCGCTCTCTCCGGAGCCCAGAGCGGTTTACAAGATAAAACCAGATAAAAGCACATAAAAACACATAAAACAGCATTATAAAACCAAGTTCAAGCCCCACTCCCAGTATTAAAATCCCAGCAGACAACAATAATACAGATGGCAAGATGCGGCAGGGTGGCAGGTTATAGCAGGCATCAGTCGGAGCCAAATGCCTGCCTAAATAGCCAAGTCTTTACAGACTTGCAAAACGCCATCAAGCCCCGTAGAACTCGCGTCTCCGCAGGCAACGAATTCCAGAGGCTCGGCGCAGCCACTGTGAACGCCCTCTGCCACGTACTCGACAACCAGTATGTCTTAATATTAGGCACCTCCAGTAAGTTAAGCCCCTCTGAACGCAGTGATCTATTGGGCATGTATGGGGTAAGCCGCTCCTTCAGGTACACTGGCCCCAAACCATATAAGGCCTTAAAAGTTAAGACTAACACCTTGAAGGAGACCCAGAATTCAATAGTAAGCCAGTGCAGTTCGCGCAGGAGTGGGGTGACATGAGCAGATCTTGGGGCTCCTGTAAGCAGACGTGCTGCTGCATTCTGCACCAGCTTGAGTTTCCGGATCGCCGACAAGGGAAGGCCAATGTACAGCGCATTACAGTAGTCAAGCCTCGAGATGACCGTGGCTTGGATCACCGTGGCCAGGTCGCAGCGGGAGAGGTAAGGAGCCAGACGTCTTGCCTGCCGCAGATGGTAAAACGCTGTCTTGCAGGCGCAGGCAATCTGCGCTTCCATAGACAGCTGGGGGTCCAGCCGAACCCCCAAGCTCTTGACTAGCGGCTGCGGGCGAAGTGCCACACCATCAACCGTCGGCAACTGGGTCTCTACCCCCCCCGGGCGGCCCAGCCACAAGATCTCCGTCTTCGCCGGGTTCACCTTCAACTTACTAGCTTTACATTACAGACCAACTCTACTGCCAGCTTGACCAGGAGGGGTCAGCGCTGCTTGTGTTGTTAGATCTCACAGCAGCCTTTGACATGGTAGATCATGCACTACTGACCCACCATTTAGCTGTGACGGGAGTTAGGGGGACTGCCCTTAAATCGGTGGCCTCCTTTCTCTAAGATCGGGGACACCGTGTGGAGGGGGGAGGGGTGGTTTCTGGAAGACTCCCTGTAAGTTGTGGGGTCCCCCAGGGTGCCATCCTTTCCCCTTTATTGTTTAATATCTATGTGCGTCCACTGGCCCAACTGGTTCGCGACTTTGGTCTGGAGTGCCATCAGTACGCTGATGACACCCAGCTGGTGCTGAGAATGGATGGCAGGCCAGATACCGTACCCGATTGTTTCCATCAATGCCTAGAAGCTGTGACTGGATGGCTGTGTGCCAGCCGGTTGAAGGTGAATCCGTCGAAGATGGAGATCCTATGGCTGGGTCGCCCTGGGTTGGATGGATGTCAGCTGCCTACACTGGCTCTTAAGCCCGTCGTCTTCAGTAAGAAGCCTGGGGGTCCAATTGGACCCGCTGCTATCAATGGAGCTGCAAATCTCCATGGTATGCAGGACAGGCTAGGAGGCTGGCTCCCTACCTGCCCAGGAGCGACCTGGCTACGGTGATCCAGGCAACGGTCATCTCGAGACTGGACTACTGTAACGCCCTCTACACTGGCCTTCCTTTGTCATCAATCCGGAAACTCAAGCTAGTGCAGAATGCTGCTGCTCGACTGCTGGTGGCAGCACCTGCACGAGAGCACATTACACCTATTCTGCAGCAACTGCACTGGCTACCAATAGAGTACCGGATTGTTTTCAAGGTGTTGGTGTTGACCTTTAAGTCCTTGTATGGTCTAGGGCCGGTGTATCTGAGGGACCGCCTTACCCCATATGTTCCCCCGAGATCACTACGCTCGGAAGAGCAAAATCTCTTAGTAGTTCCATCTATTCATTCCTGCCGTCTGTCTACAACCAGATCAAGAGCCTTTTCCGTAGTGGCCCCGTCGCTATGGAACTCAATACCAGGTGAAGTCAGTGCCATTAAGGAACTGGCCCCGTTTCGGAGAGCCGGTAAAACGACCCTTTTCAGGCAGGCCTTTAATCTAAATGGCTCCTGAGAAAGTTGCCCAAATCCTTGAGTCCTATGTAGATTGTTGTTTTTATGCTCTGTTTTATATTGTTGCTGTTATTAAATTGAAATGTTGCTGTTTTACTAATTGATTTTATGTAAACCGCCCCGAGCCTGCTGGAAGGAGCGGTATATAAAAATGAACAATAAATAAATAAATAAATATATTTTGGCAGTAACTAAATAAGCAGCAGCACAAATTAAAAGATAGGTATTTTGTCATTTGTTTAACCCCGACATTCCCAAAGAGGGTGGTACCGCCCCCTGGTGCATGGTGGTGTGATCCAGGGGGGCGCTGGCAGCCTCAGGTGAATTTGGGGGGGGGGCTGAATCCCTATAAGGGGGCGGTGAGCCAGGCGTAGGGTTGCCACTTGTCCCGTTGGAAGAAAGAGGCGATACAAAACTGTGCATTGTGAGCGGGGTTGACAAGAGGAAGGAGGCGCGCGCTGTGGTTTCTACTGCAACGCCTGCCCGGGGATTCCAACTCACAGGCTGACACCTTTCTTTATTATATTTTACGAAAAAGGTAGAAATATTAATACATATATCTTTCTGTTTAATTGCTTTTTTTTAAACCATCTTTATTAAAGGTTTCACGTTATAGAAAGTAAAAAGAATTACACATACAAACAGACAGTGTGTGAATATTCCCCGGGGTTGTTTCCCCTGGGGACGTGGAGAAAAAATAACAGTCCATGGAAGAAAGAAATAGAGTGGTAGAGTAAAAGAGTGATGCAAAGAAAGCTGTGTGCTGGACAAGTGAAGGTTTGGCGTTGGTCCTTTTCCTTGCTTCACGACTTCCGCGGTCAGTTCATCCTTCTTTTAGCTCTAAAATATTTAGGCTCTTTTGCCGACTCAATCTACATGTACAAAAAAGAGCATATTTTATCTCTGCCAAGCATTTACTACAGAGGCTGTCTCCGATTTTTCCGTCCGTGCTTTGCTACCTACTTCACTATTCTTTTTGCGTCCCCCCTACCCTTATCTGCGTATTATTGCTTGCCGGGATCATTTGTGGGGAGGGGGGCTTTTGGGTATACGTCTTTTATCTGTTTATTGATGTTTTATTGATTTTATGCTGTAAACCGCTCTGGGCTCCAGAGAGAGCGGTCTACCAAATCGAATTTATAAATAAATAAATAAAAATCTGTAGTTTGTGTTCTACCCGCCCTTTACCCTAAGCTCTATGTTCTTTTCCTTTCTAAAATATTCTATTAGTCCCGACCAATCCCATTTTTTATTTCTAGTTTCTTTTTTTTATCCTCTCTTAATACATCGGTCAAGGCTTCCATCTGGACCACATCAACAACCTTGAGGAGCCATTCCTCCAATGTGGGTTCTTCCTGGGACTTCCAATACTTAGCATATACCATCCTGGCCGCCGTGATGGTCAAGTTCAGGATTTTTTTATCTTTGAAATCCCACCCAGGGTCTACAATTCCTAATAATAACACTTCCGGGGTTCTCGGCAGGTCCTTCTTCAGCAATTTTTTAAATTCGAGGTGCACCTTCCTCCAAAATCTATCAGCCTTAGGGCAGAGCCACCACAGGTGGAAATACGTGCCAGCATTTTTTGCTTTACAATTCCAGCAGTCTGGGCTGGAATTTCTATATATTTTAGCAAGTTTGGTTGGAGTCAGGTACCACCTGTATATTATTTTCATCCAGCTTTCTTTGTAGCTGTGACAGTAGGAAACATCGACATTATTTTTCCAGATACATCTCCAAGTATCTTCTTTTATCTTAAATCCCAAATTTCTCGTCCATTGTTTTTTTATAGCTCTCCTCCCCCTTGTTCTCGGTAAACCGCTTTAGCAATACCTTGTAGAGTCTTCCCACTTTTTTCTGTTTGTTATCAAATATTATCTCCTCTATCTCATTTTTTTCCTCCTCGAAACCCTTCCTTTCATCTTCTTTAAACTTTTCCCTTAACTGTAAGTAGGAGAACCAATCTATCTCCTCTTCCCCTCTGAGTTGTGACTTATCTTTCAGGACATAGTTGTTGCCATTCCATCTTACCATGTCATTATATGTCACCCATTTCCTACTGTCCAGCTGTTTCTGTTTAATTGCTATTAAAATTTAATAAATGATAATTTCTAGGGCGGGGCGCTGGGTAATTTTTTTTTCTGGAAAGTGGGCGAAAGGCCAAAAAAGTTTGGGAACCACTGGCCCTATAGATCGATAACTGGATTTTCTTCTTTGATGCTATGGTTCCTTCTATTTCTGAATTCTATCGATGAGTTTGAATCCTCATGCGACACCACAAGAAGGAAGTATCAGTGGACTGGGAAATCCCATGTTTTTAAGCTGCATAAAAATATTTCAGGAAAAATGTAGGACCCATTCTCAGCACACAATTGTAGTACTTTATTCCATCTTCAATGACAACATCCACAGAATCTTGAGATTTGTAGGTTAAGGAAGGATATTGCAAATTTGCAGCTAAAAAGCATTAGTGGCTCACCACAAATTACAGTATTCCATAGAATGTTGCTATAGCAGTTAAAGTGGAATCATAGTATTATAATGTTGGAAGGGCTCCTAACTGTGCACTGGGTTTTAAATACTATAGTTTTAGTTAATCATATCCATGGTGATGAGCTTTAAATTGGGATAATATGCTAGATGTATTGTCCAGTGTATTTAGTATCTATCCACACTGTTTAATTAAAACTTTTCCATATCAATTCATGGGATATAGAAAATGGCATAATATCATAACTTAACCGGGAATGTGGCGCAGCTGGCTAAGTGTCAGCTGCATAAGATCTCTCTGACCAGTAGGTCATGAGTTTGAGGCCTGCCCGGGTCAAGGTGGGTGTTTGACCTTAAGTGTAGCCTGCTGTCGACCTTTGCAGCCCGAAAGACAGTTGCATTTGTCAAGTAGGAGATAAAGGTACCACATTAAAGTGGGGAGGCAAATTTTGACTGAATTATGAGGCCATTAAAGAACTCCAGGAATCGCTGAGGAATGTGGAAGGAACAACAAAGGGACGTTGGAAATCGCTGAGAGATGAGGAGTGCGTCAGCTCCCCCTGGTGGCCAGAAGTTTGCCTCTGTTCGTCTATATATCGTATGTTCGTCTGTATGTCATATTGTGGTGTTCCAGCCTGGTACATTTGGACAACACAGGGATGATGGGTTACCAGTTGAGTTAGCCAGGGATGAGGGGTTGCCTGGTGAGCCTGCTGTTAATGAGCAGGTGGATGACAAGGAGGAAATGGCTGTTGATTCAGAGTTCGGCAGTGAGAGCCAGGACGGCCTTGGTTCCCAATAAAGTGTTTTCACTCCCTCGATCTCAAGTGAGAATTCCAGAGATGGGGAGGGTGATGTTTCCCAGCCTGATAGCTCTAATGAGCAGAGCTTCGACAGGAGGGCAAACATCAGATCCAGCTTGGAATTTGAAGAAGGTTCAGGACTCTAAGTTCATTCATTAGACCAGGCGGAGGGGATCTCGGACCTGAAGCCGTTGCTCTCGGGTTCAGGACTCTTAATTCGTGGGCAGGAAACTCTTGTTTCGTGGGGGAAATCAAGTCAGCTTGATTGCCAGCTTGAGAACTATTTTGGATTTACCTTTGGAACTGATTTGAACTTGCCTTTCACCTTCTAACTTTTGAATTATCTATTCTAAATAAAGCTATATTTACAGAGACTGCTTGTGTGTATGATCTAGGGCAGGGCTGTCCAACTTCTATCGGCCCAGGGACCTAAATTCCGGTCACTGATGACCTGGGGGGCCGTAGGGTCTGCCCCCGCCTCCGCCCCTCCCCACCCCCAGCTCCGCCCTCTCCCCCGGCTCCGCCCCCGCCCTGCCCCCGCCCCTGCATGCATACAGTCAAATATAATATTTTACTGAGATAAAATGCAGGGTGGGCATTCAAAAGGGGCATCCATACAGTCAAATATAATCTTTTACTAACATTAAATGCAGGGTGGGCATTCAAAAGGGGCATCCATACAGTCAAATATAATCTTTTACTAACATTAAATGCAGGGTGGGCATTCAAAAGGGGCATCCATACAGTCAAATATAATCTTTTACTAACATTAAATGCAGGGTGGGCATTCAAAAGGGGCATCCATACAGTCAAATATAATCTTTTACTAACATTAAATGCAGGGTGGGCATTCAAAAGGGCATCCATACAGTCAAATATAATCTTTTACTAACATTAAATGCAGGGTGGGCATTCAAAGGGGCATCCATACAGTCAAATATAATCTTTTACTAACATTAAATGCAGGGTGGGCATTCAAAAGGGGCATCCATACAGTCAAATATAATCTTTTACTAACATTAAATGCAGGGGTGGGCATTCAAAGGGGCATCCATACACTCAAATATAATCTTTTACTAACATTAAATGCAGGGTGGGCATTCAAAGGGGCATCCATACAGTCAAATATAATCTTTTACTAACATTAAATGCAGGGTGGGCATTCAAAAGGGGCATCCATACAGTCAAATATAATCTTTTACTGAGATTAAATGCAGGGTGGGCATTCAAAATGCAGGGGGGCATTCAAAAGGGGCATCCATACAGTCAAATATAATCTTTTACTAACATTAAATGCAGGGTGGGCATTCAAAAGGGCATCCATACAGTCAAATATAATCTTTTACTGAGATTAAATGCAGGGATAAGATATTAAATTATTTTATTCAAAAGGGGCATAATAGTCAAATATAATTAATTTTATCCTCCCCCCATTATTTTAATTTAATATTAAATATATTTAATTCCATCCTCCATCCCCTCTTATTTTAATTTAATATTAAATATATTTAATTCCATCCTCCCCTCTCCCCTTATTTTAATTTAATATTAAATATATTTAATTCCATCCTCCCTTTTACTCCCTCTTATTTTAATTTAATATTAAATATATTTAATTCCAACCTCCCCTCGCCTTATTTTAATTTAATATTAAATATATTTAATTCCATCCTCCCCTCCCCCCTTAATGTATCCCATCTCCCCTTATTTCATCTTTAAATATACCTGCTCCGAACCCGGAAGTAGGTATTTTTATTTATTTATTTTATTTTTCATTTTTTATTTTTTATTAAAAAGCTTAGGGGGGCGGAGGGAAGGGGCTGGGGGCCGTATACGGCTCCCGGGCCGCCAGTTGGACAGCCCTGATCTAGGGGGTACTGCCACGATTTGAGGTGCAACACATATGTCGAACTGCAGGGATTGTCTGCAAGGATGTGTACTGTAATCTGCTCTGAGGCCCCTTTGGGGTAAGAAGAGCAGAATATAAATAACGTAAATAAATAAATAACTTATTCATTGGGCCTATTTTGGTTGGGACAAGAAATTGTATTTGGTCCTAGCAATTCTAGTTTCAAAAGCAAGTTTACACATTACTTTTGTTTTTACTTGATATTTCCCTCTTACTGTCATTGAATTTGAAATAGAAGTTGAACTCGCTGTTTGAAAACTAAGGGAGCCAATGTGTGGAATGGCTGAACATGTGGCCTCCATGTTCAACTAAAGAAATTGATGGAAAAAACCAACAATTTAGCCACTGGGTCAGGATTTTTAAATGGCTTTATCTGTGACCAGGACAAAGCTAAACCTTGACTCTTTAATCTTGGGAATTTAGCTTAAAAGGATATTAAGCTTACAGACAGTCTGTCTCTGAGATCTTGAAGCTTTGGAGTCTTCCAACAATGTCCATTTTATTACATACCCATCTTCAGAGACTTGCCATATGTTTTTTTGTCCTTCACATTCTTTGGCTTTCACATTTCTTGCCGACTTCCTGGCCTAAACATATTTTGCGTTTTCCTGTTCTCTCTCGTATTCATTTATCCTCTATCGGTGTTTCATCCATGTGATACCTTCAGGAGCCTATGAAATCCAAAAAATGGTATCTATGATACTTTTTTTACTTGTAGTATCATCAGTCATTATATGATATTTCTGTGTGGTGAGAGCAGAACATAAACCCTACCACCAATTCTAGTGCTGCACGTTGTGATATTTGGATACAATTCAGTTTGATGAAGGTAACCCATATGGCCAATGTAGACCCAGCCTTAGGGCCCTTCTACACAGCCATATAACCCAGGATATCAATGCAGAAATTCCACAATATCTCCTTTGAAATGGATTATCTGAGTTCACACTGCCATATAATCCAGTTCAGAGCGGACTTTATACAGATGTGTAAGGTGATCGTCTTGAGCAGGGCTGCCCAGGAAGTCAATTGCGATCGACCAGTCAATCTCGGGACCGAAGGAGGTCAATCCCAGCCGGATGGGGCCCTTCTCAGAGGGGGGCAGAGCCAGGCCGTGCCAAGCCCTGCCCCCTCCCCGGCTTCGGCACTCCCAGCAGCTTCTCCAGGCTTGAGGATGGCAATGCCAAGCCAGTGGTGGCATAGCTAGCACAAGGCTGGCTTGGCACTGCCATCCTCAAGCCTGGAGAAGCTGCTGGGAGCTCCAAAGCCAGAGGGGAGGGGGGGGGCTTGGCGCCTGGCTCTACCCTCTGGCTCCGCTCTACCAGCAGCTTCTCCAGGCTTGAGGATGGCAATGCCAAGCCAGCCTTGTGCTAGCTATGTCACCACTGGCTTGGCATTGCCATCCTCAAGCCTGGAGAAGCTGCTGGTAGGCGGAAGCCAGAAGGGGGGCGAACAGGCTACGCCAAGCCCCACCCCTCTGGCTTTGGAGCTCCCAGCAGCTTCTCCAGGCTTGAGAATGGCAGTGCCAAGCCAGCCTTGTGCTAGCTATGTCACCACTGGCTTGGCATTGGCATCCTCAAGCCTGGAGGAGCTGCTGGGAGCTCCAAAGCCAGAGGGGAAGGGAGGGGTGGGGCTTGGCACACACTGGCTCCACCCCTCTCTGGCTTCTGCTCTACCAGCAGCTTCTCCAGGCTTGAGGATGGCAATGCCAAGCCAGTGGTGACATAGCTAGCACAAGGCTGGCTTGGCACTGCCATCCTCAAGCCTGGAGAAGCTGCTGGTAGAGCTGAAGTCAGAGGGGGGCAGAGTCAGGCTGTGCCAAGCCCTGCCCCCGCCCCTCCCCTCTCCAGCCTTAAGGAGGTAGGTAGATCTTTCTGACTTGGTTTTATTATAAGTAGCTCGCATGCACCCCTGGTCTTGAGTGTCTTCTAGATCAGGGCACTCTTGACAAAGCTAGAGATACTGATCTGAACTTAGACAGTGGTGTAGTTTGTTGACTTATGTAATTTTTGTTCCAAGTCAACGGCCTTGAGATTTTAAAAGAGTGGTACTCTTTTACCAAGAATAAACAATTAGCAAATCAGGTCTTAAGACTGATTGAAACTAAATACAGACAAGACAGAGGTACTCCTGGTCAGTCGTAAGCCTGAACAGGGCATAGGGTTACAGCCTGTGCTTGACGGGGTTACACTCCCCCTGAAGGCGCAGGTTCGCAGACTGGGAGTGATCCTGGACTCATTGCTGAGCCTGGAACCCCAGGTCTTGGCTGTGGCCAGGGCAGTTTTTACACAGTAAAAACTTGTGTGCCAACTGCGCCCGTACCTTGGGAAGTCTGACTTGGCCACGGTGGTCCATGCTCTGGTTACATCCCGAATAGGCTACTGCAACGCTCTCTACGTGGGGTTGCCTCTGAAGACTGAAGCTTCAGTTAGTCCAATGTTCGGCAGCCAGATTACTAACGGGAGTGGGGTACAGGGAGCGTACAACTCCTCTATTGCGCCAGCTCCACTGGCTGCCAATTAGCTTCCGAGCACGATTCAAAGTGCTGGCATTGACCTACAAAACCCCATACGGTTCCGGCCCAGTTTACCTGTCTGAACGTATTCTCCCCTACGAACCATCAAGGCCATTAAGATCTTCTGGAGGGGCCCTGCTCTGGGTCCCGCCACATTCGCAATCGCGGCTGGTGGGGACGAGAAAGGGATCAACAAATATATCACTTTGATCCCTTTGAAACAGGCTCTTTTCTGTGGTGACCCCTCGGCTATGGAACTCCCTCCCAACTGAGATTAGATCTGCCCCCTCACTCTTGATCTTCAGGAAGCTATTGAAATGCTAGATCTGGAGAGAAGCATTCCCGGAATAATAGCTGAGTTTAATAATATTATTATTTATTATTCATGGTATTTTTACCCCGTAGCTTCTCACCCCTGCAGGGGGACTCAGCACGGCTTACATTTGCAGCACTACAGGCCGCAACACCACAATACATTATAAAAATACACCATATAATCAACACTAAAAAGCATTAAAAACATTACATTAAAAACCACTACATACAACAATAATTAATTAAAGCCATCAAGCGGAACACATTGTCAGTCCAGTCAAGTCCAAAGTGTCAATCCAGTCAAATCCAAAGGTACAATTTACATCTGCTGCCCAAAGGCCTGGTCCCAGAACCACGACTTTAGCTTTTTTCTAAAAGCGAGGAGAGATGGAGTCGATCTTATTTCGTTTGGGAGTGCGTTCCATAGGCGAGGGGCCACCGCCGAGAAGGCCCTGTCTCTCGTCCCCACCAGCCGCATTTGCGATGCTGGGGGGAGCGAGAGGAAGGCCTCCCCAGATGATCTTAGACTGCAAGATTGGACATAGAGGCAGATGCGTTCAGACAAGTAAGCTGGGCCAGAACCGTATAGAGCTTTATAGGTCAATACCAGCACTTTGAATTGGGCTCGGAGATGGACAGGCAACCAGTGGAGCTGACACAGCAGGAGAGTGGTATGCTCCCTGTATGTTGCCCCAGTTAGCATTCTGGCTGCCGTCCGTTGAACCAACTGAAGTTTCCGGACCATTTTCAAAGGCAGCCCCACGTAGAGTGCGTTGCAGTAGTCTATTCGGGATGTGACCAGAGCGTGGACCACCATGGCCAAGTCAGACTTCCCAAGGTGTGGGCACAGCTGGCGCACAAGTTAATAGACTAAGTATCGATGATGTATGCGGACCGAAATTGGATATGTTTTTTTCTTATCTTGGCGACCTAGTTTATATGTATTTATATGTATTTATTTTAATGGTATTTTAATCTTTTATTGTTTTTATGATGTTTTAAATTGTAATTTGGCATTGAATCCTTGCTGTTAACCAGCCTTAGTCCCTCTGCGGAGGTAGAGAAGATCGGTATATAAATGTTTTTAATAAATAATAAATAAATAAATAAATTATTCATATGTCATGCTCTTTCTTGTGACAGGTTGCTGAATTCCATAAAGCCTGGATTGGTCAAGAAGATCAATAGATTGCCGACTCCCATTGCTGGACTGGTGAGTATCTGAGATGTTTCAACTGTGTTGTTTACATCCCGATTAACACTGGAAATAGTGTTCCTAACATCTGTTCCAACAAGGTTATGTGAGTAAATCTCTGTTATTAAACCTGGGCAGCACCAGTGAAATCTATACTGATGTTATTGTATTTCTCAGGAGAAATTCTAATTAGGACTGTCACCTGGCCAATTTTAAATTGGCCTGAGCTTTCTACATCATGCACACACATTTTTTCTACAGCAAGATAATGCGTGTGTATCAAAATCTGTGCTTTAATGAAGGCAACGAATATAAAAACAGATTTTTGTATAGAAGAAATATATAGGTTTCTCCCTCTCTTAGAAACCACGGATTAATTCTGCTCTTCATTTTGTTTAGTTTAGCAGAAACACTTGGGCATAATGAAGGCTTCTCTGTTCAATATGTTGGAGGGATTCTGGAATATTCCTCCTTCTAGCCCAGACCTGGGCATCTTACGGCCCGCGGGCCGAATGCGGCCTATGGGCCGATTCTGGCCAGCCTGGGGAAAAGGGCATCGGGGGCGGGGCCATTTCCGCAAGAGGAAGGGCTTCCGCTTCCGCCATCCCATCGCAGGCTGTGGGGCCTGCGTCAGCAGACAGCCCCCCGCTCCGGAGAACGATCGGAGGAGCGGCGGCTTTGGAATGCCTGCCATCCCGGGAGGCGATCTGGGAGTATAGCGGGAGCAGTTGGCGACCTGCGGTGGCTGATCGCCCTGGCGACCTGGAAGACTTTATTGTCTTCTGGGTTGCCAGGGCGATCAGCCGCCGCAGGTCGCCGACTGCTCCCGCTGCACGCCCAGATCGCCTCCCGGGATGGCAGGCACTCCAAAGTCGGGATGGCAGGCACGCCATGGTAGGGTGGTCAGCCGATTGGGAACGCCTCTGATGAAATGGCTGGGGGCGAGAGCGGGCGGAGGGCGTCCTCGGCTCTGCTCTGCTGCTGTGGCGGCGGCTGAGTCCGCTTTTCCATCCTCTGGGCTGGGTCCATTGGGCCATTCCATCTTGGGATCCTTCCTCTCCTTCGGATGTCAGCCTCTATCTTGGTTCGCACCTTGTCTTCTTGAATTTAATTTAATTTAAGTTAAGTGGTTTTTATTATTATTTTATAATAATTTTATAATAATATAATAAATAATATAATATAATGTTATATTATAATTTCAATATATTATAATGTTTATATATATACTATAATATAACAATTATGATATTAATACTGTTGTAGTTGAGCAAGCTGAGCCTATAGTTGCTACATGTAGTAACTTGGAGGAAGATGCTTTGTTTGAAATGTCACTTGAAGAGGGGGATTTGGGGCGGGATTGCTGCAGCTGGAAGGAAGAGAGCTGCAAGTGATTCTAGTTTGGAAGGTGAAGAACAAAGGAGAAAGGTCCGACAAATACTTAGAGAGGCTACCAGTGAAGGCACTTGTGAAGGTTTTGAAGCAGAGTTAACATCAGAAGAGAGTGATACGGAGCTGGACCCAGCGTTGGTGCAGGATGTCAGGAATGTTTTGAATGCTGAGTCCAGTGAGAGTTCATTCTTTGGCTTTTCAAGCGATCAGGGGTGGCCTAGTGGGAATGCTGAATCAGATTGGGGTCCTTTAAGTGCTCATGAAAGGTGGGAGGCGTGGAGGAATACATCCAGCACTGCAGATTTGGGTGGGGATTCTGACGCCTCTGATTTGTAATGGTATAAAGGTAATGCCTGGGGGTTTGGGACTCTGCGGTCGGCCAAGGTGTTGCTGGTGGGTTGCTAGTTCCTGTATCTTGTTACTCTTGATCTTCATGCCTTAATTCCTGGTTTCCAGCTATCTGTGAGTATTGGGCTGTTTTCATGTAGGGTTCTGGGTGAGCTGCAATGGCAGCTCTAGCTGAAACTGTTGAATGTTGGGGGGTTTGGGGATTTAATGTTTGTTTTTATGCCTAGTGACTACCGCGTTTCATTTGACCATTCCTGTGTTGCTGTGAGTGACTGCTTGTGCATGGTATTGTATATTTGGTGGAAGGGAGAGGCTGTGGGTTGCGGGGGCTTTGTTGTATGTTATTTGTATATACTTAGCTCCTGTGGATTAGGAAGCACTCCTCCTTTCCTTTTGGACGAATCATCTCATCATACAGACTTCTTGCCTGGACAAAGACAAAGTCAAGGACGACAGACAGACGTCGTTTATGTTTAATTAGAGACTCTTTTGGGTGTTGGGGTTTTTTGGGATTTTGGAAGCCGGATTGTGGCTATGATTTATGTTTAAATAAACTGTTAATACTTTTACTAAGTTTGCCGTGTCTCAAGGCCATCTGTGGAAGCTACAACAAATACTATTAATATATGAATATTTCTTGATATATTAATATGTTAATATTAATTATGTGTAATATATAGTAAATATAGCAAATAAATAAATAAATAAATAATGTAGATTTGAATGTAGTTCAGCCTTTAGGTGCGGCCCTCCAGAATATTTTTTTGCTCTCGCGTGGCCCCTTGGAAAAAATAATTGCCCATCCCTGGTCTAGCCACATCAGTTTTTTCGCAAAATTTTCAAGATTCTTGGGTGTTGCTGCAAAAAGCTCTGCTGTAACATTCCAGAATTATTTCGTCTTCTTAATTTGAACTGGCTGACATTCCAAAGCCAATTAATACTTTCAAAGTATATACTCTTTCAAAATATATTCGAAATATCCCATCATTTTGAAATATTCCATCAGCTCAACTGCAAAGGAACTAAATTATCTTTGAGGGGAAAAAGATTTCTCTTATAGACAAGATGTGTAAAGTTCATCTTTATTTTATCTTATTAGTTTCTCTACTACTTTAATTGATTAATTCTAAAAAATATTACAGGTGTATGTGTATTTAACTGATTGAATTGTCTCTATACCACCTGGTTTGCCCCAAACCTATCCAACCTCTCCTCTCTGAGCAGCCAATTTCCTCTCTTTGGCTTAGGTTTACTTTTCCACTTTAAGCCCAGCTGGAGAAATGTACTTGAGTGAACACGTGTGGAGGACAAAGGTTCAGCCCCACTCTTCCTCTAATTTAGTTGTTTCCCACAATGATTTTTGCAGAAAGTCCGGTTTCTAATATGTCAAGTTGTCCACTATCAGGCCCGTAGGATTTCACAGCAACACAGATTTTGATTCGGGGCTGAGTCTGAGTGAGAGAGGGTCTACCATAACAAACCTTTTGTATTGTTATCCCAATACCCACATGTCTCTCTCGGCATTACTTCGCGAACGAAGATTCTCCAAAGTCTCCTTGGGTGATGTTGTTTCCAAGTTGTGGTTCTTTCTGCGTTGTCGTTTCTCTTTGAGACCCATTCAGCATGTCTTCTCGAAAGAGGCCGTAGCATTGTGGATAGTGTGTCTCCATGCCTCCCGATTTGAGGCCAAGGTGGACCATTTTTGGTGATCAATCTGTCCAAGGCTGAGATGTTGTTTCAGGAAGTCCTTATATCTCCTTTTAGGGGCGCCTCTCTTGCACTGACCTGTGGCGAGTTCACCGTAGAGTAGTATCTTTGGGAGGTGGTGGTCCTCCATCCTAGAGACATGCCCTGCCCAACGCAGCTGTGTTCTCAATATCATGGCTTAAATGCTGGAAATCCCTGCTTGCTCAAGGACAGCAACTTTTGTTACATAGTTGGTCCAGTGTATATTTAGGATTGTGCGAAGACAGCGTTCGAGGAGTCGTAGGTGTTGGTGATAGGTGACCCATGTTTCAGACCCATATAGGAGAATAGACAGTACGATAGCACTGTACACACTGATTTTGGTGCTTTGCTTCAGGTGCTTGTTGCTCCAGACTCTTTTGTGAAGCCTTCCAAATGCACTATATGCCTTTGCTAATCTGTGATCTATCTCTTTATCAATCTTGGTGTCTGAAGAGATGATGCTTCCCAGGTAGGTGAACTGCTGAACGGACTTAAGCACAGATGTGCCTATGCTGACGTGGGGATGATGGTGTTCTTCCTGTGGTGCGGACTGGTAGAGAACTTCCGTTTTCTTCAGGCTGACTTCCAGCCCAAACAGCTCTGCAGCTGTTGCGAAGCAGGATGTGAGGCGCTGCAGGGCTGCTTCTGAATGGGCGACATGGGCAGCATGGTCAGCAAAAAGCAGCTCACGGACTAGATAGTTTAGAGCAGGGCTGTCCAACTGGCGGCCCGGGGGCCGTATACGGCCCCCAGCCCCTTCCCTACGCCCCCCTAAGCTTTTAAATAAAAAATAAAAATTGAAAAATAAAATAAATAATATTTTTTTTAAAAAATACCTACTTCCGGGTTCGGAGCAAGTATTGCGAGAATACGCAATCCACACGGGATTTTGCTGTCAACGCGAGATCACGCTGGCGTTGACAGCGAAATCCCATGTGGATTGTGTATTCTCGCGATACTCTTTGGCTACTCTACTACTGGATCGCTGAGACCCACAGACGCGATTAGGACCTTCTTCGACTCAGTCGGTCGTCGCCTCTCTTGTTGTTCGGGTACTCCTGGATCCTGTGCATTTGGAAAAGGTAGGCCGAAGCAGGGGGCTCCTCAGGGGGCTCCTCATTCCCTCCCCCCATCTCCCCTCATGTATTAAATATAAAATTAAATATATTTAAAGATGAAATAAGGGGAGATGGGATACATTAAAATAAGGGGGAGGGGGGATGGAATTAAATATATTTAATATTAAATAAAAATAAGGGGAGGGGGAGGATGGAATTAAATATATTTAATATTAAATAAAAATAAGGGGAGAGGGGAGGATGGAATTAAATATATTTAATATTAAATAAAAATAAGAGGAGAGGAGAGGATGAAATTAAATATATTTAATATTAAATAAAAATAAGGGGAGAGGGGAGGATGGAATTAAATATATTTAATATTAAATTAAAATAGGGGGAGAGGGCGGAGCCGCAAGCAGGGAGGGGCCGGAGCCGGGGGCAGACCCTACGGCCCCCCAGGTCATCAGTGACCGGAATTCAGGCCCCTGGGCTGGTAGAAGTTGACCAGCCCTGGTTTAGAGTCTTAATGCGAGCCCTCAGACGGCTTAAGTTGAACACGCTACCATCAGTACGATAGCGTATATATATGCCGTCTTCTTCGAATATGGGATATATTGAGCATGGTGATCAGATCAAGATATGAATAAACATAACAGCTTAAATAATGTACCAGTAAGGCCTTCTCGCGGACCACCCTGAGAACTTGGGGGGGGGGGGGCTGAAGCCCCTCAAGCTCTCCCCGGCTACATGCCTGTCCACCATCATGCCTTGTTTGGACTCAAGCTTTTGGAAATTGTAATGATGGTGAGAACATAGAATCTCGGAGGCTAATTCTATACTAACTACTGGATAAATATTCCTAGGAAGAAGAAATTGAGCTTCTCAACTGCTATTGATGTAGTAAAAATATTAACTGAGTAGGAGTTGGAAGTGCATGATTTCCTCTGCTCCTGCAATAGTATGTTGTATGCCTGGGGAGATAACAAACCATGTATTAACAGCTGTTCTTCTCTCTGGCTTAGCTGCCTTATACACCTGTGAGACATGTCTTTCTTTATCTAGCAGAAGATCGTGTTTATTATATAATCTACAGTTGGCTTGGCGGAGCACTATAAAATCACTGGGGTGAAAGTAGTGGAAAGAAATATGCATGACTCACTATGCTGTGTGGGAATAGAAACGGACCCTGGAAAGTCAATATTTTTTCAGCCCCAAATGTGGTCTTCTCAACTCTGAAACTGCTGAAATCTGGAGGTCTGCCTTGGAAGGGCTCTAAAAACATCCTTGAAAAATATGAATCTGTGGTTAGGTAAACCAAGTCCAACATGAACCCTTGGCCCTGTCTTCTTGGTAATACACCGTTATTAATACATACTAGCTGTACCCGGCCACGCTTTGCTGTGGCTGACTGTGGTGGTTTCCAAAGTGAAGTCCTGAGAAAGTAGTGGTATTAGACTCAGTTGGAAGGGACTCCCAAAGGTCTTCTAGTCCAGCCCCCTCCTTTATGAGAGGCAGAAATATTGAGTTACTATTTTATTAGTATTGATTATTAATATTTTTGAGTCAGTTGAAAGGGACTCCCAAAGCTCATCTAGTCCAGCCCTCCTTTTTATGCGAGTCACAAAGATTCGAGTTACTATTTTACTATTATAATTTTTATTATTATTATTCTCAGTTGGGACTCCCAAAGCTCATCGAGTCCAGCCCCCTCCTTTATGCCAGGCAGGAATATAGAGTTACTATTTTATTATTATTATACATTATTATACATTATTGTTATACATTATTTTTATTTTTATTGGACTAATTTTAAAGGGACTCCCAAAGGTCATCTAGTTCTGCCCCCCTTTTTTTTTTATAGGTAGGAAGATGGGAGTTACTATTTTATTATTATACATCATCTTCATTATTATTATTCTCATACAATTGGTGAGGGGGGGGGAGGAAAGAAAGGAAGGAAGGAAAGGGAGGGAGGAGTGATGGAGAAAAGGACAGGAAGGAGGGAAAGAAGTAAAGGAAGGAGAAGGGAAGTAGAGAAATGGAGGAAGGGAAGAAGGAGGGAGGGACGGAGAGGGTTGGATGAGGTTGGGCTCTTTGCAAGTAATGTGAGTTGGATTGCAGCCCCTATGACCCCCACCCTGGCACCTGCCTCCTTCCCTTGTGCTCTGGGAGTGTGTGTGGGATGAAGAGACTTAGTGTGTGTGCAGAGAGTGTGGCCTCCTCCCTCTGTTTTGGCCTTCTCTCGCTGTCTCTCTCTCCTCCTCCTCTCTGCCCTTTTCGTGCTGCTGCCTCCTCGGAGCTCTCCTTTCCCAAGGCCCACTCCTTTCCCAAGGCCCGGCGCTGTGTGGCTGTCTCTCTCTCTCCTCCCTCCCTCTCTCTCTCTCTCTCTCTCTCTCTCTCTCTCTCTCTCTCTCTCTCTCTCTCACACACACACACACATACACACACCAGGGAGGGAAAAGCGCTGCCTGGCTTTGTAACAAAGCAAAGCGCCGCCAGAGCCCCTCCTGTCGCTGCCGGAGAGAGAGAGGGAGAGAGGGAGGAAAGAAGGTGGCTATGGCTGCATCCACAGCTGGGGCTCCTCTCCACTAGCACGTGCTTATGCTGTGGAAGGTATGGAAAGTTTGTGATGAATGTTTGTGGCGTGCGTGTTTGGGGCGATTGTTTTGCGTGTAGACTGCTTGAAGGAGGAGAGGGGTGATTGTTTTGGGGAAAAGGATGTGTGGGAGGAATGTGTGAATGTTTGTTTTGGTGTGCTGGTGGCATGCGTGTATGGGGTGATTGTTTTGCGTGTAGACTGCTTGAAGGAGCCCCCCCGATCCTAGCGACAGCTGTGGCGGCGGGAAGGAGGAGTGGCTGAGGAGGAGGGGGGGTCCTTTGCTCCTCCTCAGCCGCTCCTTCCGTCTTTGTCCCCGCCGTTCGCGATCCGAGCGGCGGCGGCGGCGGGGGGAAAGAGGAGGAGCCGCTGAGGAGGAGGGGCTAAGGAGGAGCAAGGGAGGCTGCTCCTTCTCCCGGCCCGGCCCCCTCCCTCGGCCCTCAACGTTCTAAAAGTTTTTGCTGGCAGCGGAGAGGCTGGGGTGGGAGTTCCGTTGGTAATTTTTTGGGGATCGTTTTTTGGGGTGTTGGGAGGTATGTAGGTCCGGTTTTTTTGGCGTTGTCTGTACCTAGTGTAATGGTCCAGTCGGTTGTAAAGTTTGGTGGTTGTGGGAGCCATAGTTTCTTTGTCTATATACGACATTAAACGGACTGAGCAATTTTATATATATAGATTAAACAGCCAGAAGAGATTCAGAGCAACATGTGGACCCGGGGGGAGGCTGTGTGAGGGGGAGAACAAGAGCGATACCCTAGTTGTTATTTTTAATATGGCTAAAACTAAATGCCTTCATGAAACAGCTTTCGATTTTGTGGAATGTTTATAGAGCGTATGATATAATTTATTAGTTGAATATTAAATGCAGACATCTGTAAAATGCTTGATCAAATATATCATGAGCTTCATGATTTTCCATAAGTTCTCCCCTCTTAAGCCCCCCCCCCCAGGACGGAATGCACAGAATTCATAAAATTGGAAACAAATGGCAGCCTGTAGAAATTTAATACAAATATTTTAAAATCTCATGTTTCCTGATGCTATTATCTGACAGCACATACAGCCTGTGTTTGGGGGTTCTGTCAAGTTAATTCTGCTTAGTTTTCACCTGAAGAAAATTAGAGTTGCAAAGATAGTTTCAAAGATTTCTAGGAAATATATCTATCTATATATATACTAGCTGTACCCGGCACACGTTGCTGTGCCCTATTTAGGAGATGCGAGAAAGTCTGAGTATGTAAGGGTTGGAAATGATGTTACTTACGGTCTTGGTGGGGTCACGTAGGCATGAATTGCGCACTTTCTATGTGTGCTCCAAATGATGTCATCTGGAAGCATGAGTTGTATTGTCTTATATAGCGGAGGAAGTGTTTTGATTCTGGAGTGTGTCCACTCGGCAAAGTCTGTAGTGGTTGTGGAGGAGTGGCAAGTGGTGGTAGAGAGACTTTACCGGCTAGGCAGCACATTCCTGTTGTTTCTGCTGGGTATTTCAGGGCTTTGCAGTGTGTGCAGATGTGCGTTAGGGTGCCAATGTCGGCCTCTGGCGCCATGCTGTAGTCTTCTGCAGCGTTGTATCTGAAGGCTAGGCGGTGGAATTGGTTGTGGTGTTTTTGAAGATTGTTTTCTGTGTTGCGACGTCGTGTTTTTGCGCTCCTTGCGCTGCTGTTGCGTTGCATTTCTGCGTCTATGTTGTTCCTGGCTGCGCGCTTCTTCTTGTCGTGCAGTTCTTTGCATTTGGTTCCCAGCTGTGCGTCGTGCAGTGACCTGTTGTCTGTGTCTCTGCTGCGCAGTGTGTTTCTGTTCTGGCGTTTGTTCTGCCCTTTTTTGTTTGATGTATGTAGCGTTGTGAGTGTGTCGTCCAATGCTGTTATTTTTAGAAGGTATGACTTGTCTTTTGGGTCAGTTTCTGTCTGTGTGGAAGGAAGGAATGGTTTTTGTTTGTGGTGGTGGTAGGTGTTGTGTGTACGGGGTCCCGTAAGGTTGGTGGGATGGGTTGTGATTGGAAGTTGTGTTGTGTTGTGTGGGTAGGAATTTCTGGAGAATTGCTCCCTCATAGAGTTTGGTTTTGACAGTTTAACCCTCAAACACCAACTGACAACTGAAATCTCTCAGCATTCTATCCTAGCCTTGGATGGCTCCTGCCAGCGTTGCTATGGTTACTCTTCCTCTCTGCATTGTGTGTGGGCCGATGTCGGCCAGAGGCATTTGCTGGCAGCCACGGAGGATGCTGGGAAATGTAGTTTTTTTACTCGTTGTTTTGGGGGCCTTTTAGGTTTTGGGGGGGGAAAGTTTCTTTGCTACAAACATACCTTGCTTGAGGCCTATTTCTGTTGGCAAGTTTTGTGTTTCTGCGTTGTAAGGTTTCTCTGTTTCAGGTAGTCTTCACATGATGACTGTTCCTTTATATATATATAGATAAATGCTCTGTCCGTAATGAGGCTGAAGTAAACAAAAGAACCAAGTAATGGAATCACACCAAATTAGCCAACATAACATGTCACAATACAACGTGTGACCGACAAAAATTAAACACAAAGAAACAACTAAACTTTACGCACAAATCCAAAAAATCCACTCCGCAAGCAGTGGGGTGTGCACGCACAAAGGGGGGGGGGGGAGGGGAGGGAGGGAAGGGGCAGTTCCGCAGGAGCCCCCCCCACAGGATGCCCCTCTCCTGAGGGTGGAGACCCCACCAAGCAAAGAAAGGGAGGGGGTATTCTCGCAGGAAGACCCCCTGTGGGATTCCCTCCCCTCCCCCCGAGGGAAGCCTCCTTCATGCCACGCTCAAGGTGTCCAGAAGGAGAAGGCCTGCCTGGAGCCCTTCCTTGGCGCCCCTCCCTACCTCGGAACAGCGCTGGCAGCAGGGAAGAAGGTCACGTGGAAGGAAGGAAGGAAGGAAGGGGAAGGAAGGAAGGAAGGAAGGAAGGAAAAGGGGGGCCGCTGCCACTGTCACCCCCGCTCCTCTTGATGTCCTTCGAGGCTTCTGCTTCTGGCGGAAACCTCGAAGAGCAGCTAGGGGCGGGGGGCACCGGCACCCAGGTCTGCCTTCGTCTTTCTCCTCTGGCCTCTTCCTCCTCTCCATTTGCCACAGCAACGCCTGGCCGGGTACTTTTAGTTATTTAGTAAAAGTAAAGGTTTCCCCTTGACATTATCCCTAGTTGAGTCCGACTTTGGGGGTTGGTGCTTATCTCCATTTCTAAGCTAAAGAGCCGATGTTGTCCATAGACAACTCCAAGGTCAATCAATCAACCAATCAATTGCCTTTATTTCAGTTAATAAACCTTAGGCAGATACAGAAAAATATAATACAGATAAAAATCACATATAAAACACAATACAGGTTATCAAATGTACACATATTAAAATCGCTG
Source organism: Anolis apletophallus (assembly GCA_030556195.1). Classification (NCBI taxonomy): domain Eukaryota; kingdom Metazoa; phylum Chordata; class Lepidosauria; order Squamata; family Anolidae; genus Anolis; species Anolis apletophallus. Next base: position 13,955,654 of record JARBWK010000012.1, read on the forward strand.
GCCTTAAAATTTATATCTCTTAAAAGCTAATAATACGTATCTAGGGCGGTGTAGTTTTCTACTATTTAGTGTACTACAGTTATAATCGCATAAAGACTGTAAATTTCTCAGCTTCTCTTTGGTTACTTTTCTTTAGATAAAATGCTCTTTTGGGTCTTTGAGGCATGAGCAATTTTTTTTTGCTATCTCCTCTGTAACTTTTTTATTTGAGTCCCCCAAAAGATACTTTAAATACCATTGTAAAGATCTTCCTGGCCAATGACAGATAAGAGGCGTTATTACCTTCCTTCTTTCATCCCTATAAAAGGAGCATTCAAACATGACGTGCAGTAGAGACTCTACTACGCCCGCCCCACACGGGCAAAGCCGATCATTGTAATCTTTATGTTGAAAACATCCTTCTAGGATAGCTGAGCGAATAACGTTGAATCGAGCTTTGCTAAACGCCTGTCAATATTTAGGGATATTTAAGTTTTCTAGGTATTTAGCTCCACGGAGTGGTCTAAACTCCAGGCCCAGGTTTATAGGGGAACAAGTACTACATGTGGCAGTTGTAGAATTTTGCATATCTATGTCAATTATTCGTTGTTTCAGAATTTGTATTGCCCTACTTGGGTCTAGGGAAAGTAATAGGTCTTGTGAGAGCCCCAGATTGAGTAGTTTCTCTTTTAATGTCTTCTTTGTTTGAGAAATGAAGAAGTCTTTCTGTAGCAAGTGTACATAGTCATCCTCCTCACCCCTAGACATGTGTTTTATCCAGTATCCTAGCGCCCATCTTCATGCTATACATTCTACAGATGGTGTACCCACTTCTAGGCGCAGGACTGCTGAGGCCACGCAGTTGGGTACGGCAAATAGTTTTCTTAAGAACAACTCCAAGGTCATGTGGCTATAGGGTTTCCATATGTCCCTTATTCTAAGGGACGGACCTTATGTTGGGCCTAAAATTTGTGTCCCTTATTTTCAGGCCCTGTCCCTTATTTTTGACTAGCAGGACAGGACTGGGCGGGGTTGACCAGAGGAAGGTGCGCACTGTGGTTTCCATGGCAATGCCTGCCCGGGGATTCCAACTCGCAGGGCAGCCTGCATCCCCGTTGGAAGGAAGAGGCGATACAGGACTTTTTCAAAGTACAGTAGACTAATTAACCATTACCCAAGGGGAATGTTGAATCATGTTGGATAACGATAGTTTCTGGTTGCTTGAGAGTTACTCTTAAAATAGGCCTAGCTGTGCATCGCAATACTATACAATGCTGTGTATCCCATACTATACTATACCATTAACTATTGACATAATAATCATGAAGATGTACTGTCTTATAAAATTTATTTTATTTTAATGTTTAGACAGTGCACTTTTAAAGTCAGCAAAGTCAAGTACTAAATGCAGATGGAGAAAATAAGGTAGTTCTAATGATGTTTTTTCTGCATGACAAAGCATGCAGAAACATACCATGTGCTGTTAAGAGGGTGTAAGTCAGTTTCTTTTGTGAGTTTCAATCATTATCTTATTCTGTTAATAAAACTATTTCTACCTAATGTTTGAGTTTCAAGTTTTTAATGAAGTGTCCCTTATTTTTGTGAAAAATCCCGTAAATGTCCCTTGTTTCTTATATCCAAAAATGGCAACCCTATGTGGCCAGCATGACTGCATGGAGCGCCGTTACCTTCCTGCCGAAGTGGTACCTATTGATCTATTCACATTTGCATGTTTTCGAACTGATAGGTTTGCAGAAGCTGCAGCTAATGACAGGAACTCACCTCGTCTGCTGATTCAAACCGCCGAACTTCCAATCAGCAAGTTCTGCAACTTAGCGCCACCGCAGCGGGTTAAGTTAAGGGTGGAATTTAAATTACGGGTTAAATTAGAAGTTAAATTAGGGCTGGAATTTAAAGCAGGCTCTTGGGGTAATGAAACCCTATAGATCAGTGTTTCCCAACCAGTGTGCCGTGGCACACTAGTGAGCCGTGAGCGACCATCAGGTGTGCCGTGGGAAATTGGAACCTCTAATACCCTTTCTTCCCCCTCTTGCCGAACACTTTTTCTTCTCCACTCGGGCTCCCTTCTTTCCAGCCTCGCTCTGCTTGCTTTGCTTCGCTTTGCTCATGCTGCCGCTTCTGCAGGAAGACGTGACCCGTGCGGGTGCTACTGTGCAGACTCGCCCCACGTCTTCCTCCCTCCCCTACACAGTGCTCTCTGGATATAGGTGAACTACAACTCCAAAACTCAAGGTCAATGCCCACCAAACTCTTATAGTATTTTCTCTTGGTTATGGTAGTTCTGTGTGGGAAGTTTGATTCCATTCCATCATTGGTGGAGTTCAGAATGCCCTTTGATTGCGGGTGAACTATAACTCCTAGCTGTTGAGCAAGACCTTCGTGTGTGTATTTCTGCCATTCTTGCCAGGATATCGATGTTGTGTTCATCGAAACAGGTCCAGGATTCACACTGAGTGTATAAATACATTTAAAAAACATATTAACTATATGTATTACTGTGTTAGAGTGTCATTTTGTGTCATTTTGGTTGGTGGTGTGCCCCAGGATTTTGCAAATGTAAAAAATGTGCCGCGGCTCAAAAAAGGTTGGGAAACACTGCTATAGATGCTCAAATTCCATTGTGTGCAGTGACGTAGTAAAACGATTTCCCTTTTATAAAATTGCAAAATCAAGTTTTGCCTTGTAAATTTAAATAAATACATATTTTCAAGCTGTGGATGGGAATCCGTGGATGCAGAACCCATGAATACAGAGGGCCAATTGTAATAACAACATACATTCTCAAGCAAATGCATCAATTTGTTTATCACCAATTGTATAAGATTCCATGGGATGTTTTGTATGTGAGACCACTCTTATGGGTGCAATATGCAGTTCCAGATTTTAGTTTAATGTCTTGAAGCCATGAGACGGCCTTTCGACAGGGCGGTTTTCTCTTTTTCCTCCATTTCCTTCCTGTCTGAATAGTGTCACTCTGTGAGAAAAAAAGGAATTACTTGTTTGGGGCTTATCTTTTGTTTGGTGGGGTTGAGTGGCATTTGCAGCATTTTTCCAGTTCCGTATACTATCCCGATGGGAATTCAGTCATTTATTTCAGAGGGTGTGTGAAAAAGGATTCAGAAATAATAGTAGGAAACGACTGAGGCAAAGCGGAGTGGCTGAACTACCGCTGCCCTTTGGCTTGTGCTTGTCTTTGGTTCTTGGTTCCAGCTCTAATGAGGAAAACCCGGTATACCACAAGATTGGCTTGCGGACTTGCCTTTGAAATAGTTTGCATACGGAGACTGGGAAGAAAAGTTCTCCCTAAAATACTCAATTGTTTTCATAATGATAGGAATTCTAAACGATTTGGAAGATTCCGTCACGGATAATAAATTGAATTTTTAAAAATCCCGAAACTACTTAACGGATTATTTTCTTCGGAAGTTTACTTTGGCACAGGAACGTTCAGGAAGCACAGGCTCCTCACTTTGAAGAGGAAGAACTGCTTCCTGGTTGCAGACTTCCTTCGTAATCTGACCAGTTACATAAAATCTCTGTATGGTTTTGGGGTTCACGCAAGGAGTCAAAGGTAGCTGCCCACTCAGTGTGTGTCAGATGTCAGTTGACTCCTGTCAAAATATGAACAAGCTGTGTCATTTAGTTTGTGTTTGACAGCCATTGATAGCAGACTACTGCGTGATTTGAGGAGAAAATGGAAAAAAGGGAAGCATTATTTTTTGTGGGGAAAAAACCATCACTCAAACCAAGGCTAAGCTTGATAAATACGATGGGGACTCTGCACCATCAATTTCAATGGTAAAAGGTGGTTTACTGGATTTCGTTGTGGTTGTACAAGCACGGAAGATGCCGAACGTTCTGGACGCCCAGTTGAGGTCTCTACACCCGAAATAATTGAAAAAATTCACGATATGGTGTTGGCCGATCGGAGATTGAAAGTGCGAGAGATTGTGGAAGCCATAGGCATCTCACATGGCTCAGTGGTTTCAATTTTAAATGATCACTTGGGTATGAGAAAGCTTTCCGCAAGATGGGTGCCGCGTTTGCTCACAATCGACCAGAAACGCAATTGTGTGACAATTTCGCAGGAGTGTTTGCCATTGTTCAACCACAATATGGACGGGTTTTTGCACCATTTCGTAACCGTGGACGAAACGTGGATCCGCCACAACACCCCAGACAGCAAACAGCAGTCAAAACAGTGGGTTTCTCGGGGTGAATCGGCACTAGGGTTGCCACTTTTTGATATAAGAAATAAGGGACATTTACCTAAAAATACGGGATTTTTTGCAAAAATAAGGGACACTTCATAAAAACTTGAAAATCAAACGTTAAGCAACCCTAACTATACTTCTTTTGATGCAGCCTTGGCTTTTTCAGCTGCGGCATCACACTGTTGAATGATCTTTAGACTGGGGTCTAACAGAAGCCTCCTTTCGCATGCATTCAGGGCAATATCATCTACTTGGGCCATTCTACAAGAAGGCACAACCCAAGCCCTCTTGACAGATGCCCGTCTGGCTCAAAAGCCCTCCAGAAACTTCCACCCACCACTCAGCCCCGGTGTGGCTGTGATTTGTGTGCCTGGCAGGTGTTCGCCTTCCTTCCTCTCCCAGTGGTCAACGGTGAAGGCGGCCCCGCAGCCGAGGGCATGGCAGACCTGGCTCTGGGTCTCCATGATCAGCAGCTCCATGCAGGCCCGCATCTCCCCACGCCACGCCTGCAGCTCCCTCAGACTGCTCACCGCCGCCGCCATGAAGACTGGCAAGTCCTCTACTCCCTCTTCCTTTTCTTCCTCCTCCTCCCCCCGGGACAAGGGCTCTTGGGAAATGGAGTCCACGCCTCTCAATCAAGAGGAGGCAGCCTTGGACTACAATTCCCGGCCATGTGCGCGGAGGCGAGTGGAAACGGGAGGAGCCAAAAGAGGTAGCAGGATGAAGGAGGAGGAAGATGGAAGTATGTGTGTATATGTACTGGTCCAGCCTCGCCTCCTGCTGCCACCTGTCCTGTCAATACAGGAGCTGAAAATAAGGGACACGAAATTTGGGGCCGAAATAAGGGACGTCCCTTAGAATAAGGGACATATGGCAACCCTAATCGGCGCCAAAGAAGGTCAAGGTGGGTTTGTCAGCCAATGAAGTAATGGCGACCGTTTTATTGGGATGCACGCAGTTTAATCCACATTGGCTACCTTCAAAAGGGTAAAACACTCAATGGCGAATATTATGCCAACTTACTCTTCGGCGTTGAGTATTTATGTCACAGCGGGTAGGCAACAGAAATATAGAAGTTTAATTCCCCATCGGCCCAAAAATTCCAGTCTCTGTTCGAGTGAATAATGAAACTCTCATTCAATTCACAAGGTAAATATATAACTTTGTATTGAATTGTATTTAACAATAACTGGCAAAACATCGAAAAACAACAGTCATCACAGCTACCTTTCTAAACATCCTTTCCTCACAGATATTAAATCCCAACTGTCACTTTGTAACTGACATTCCTCAAAGTTCCATTTAGCAGACTCATGAATTGCTATTCAAAATGCAATAATCTGACACTTACTGGGTCAATTTAATGAGGATTTGAAGGGAAAAAAGACCGCATTTGGCCAAGAAAAAAGTTATTTTACACCAGTACAATGCAAGGGTGCACACGTGCAGTTGCCATGGCAACAATCCATGAATTAGGATACAAATTGCCCCCTCATCCGTCCTATTCTCCGGATTTAGCCCCAAGTGACTATTTCTTGTTTCCAAAACTGAAGATATTGCTCAGCGGAAAGAGATTCGACGCCAACAATGAAATCATCTCACAAACAAATACCTATTTTGATAACCTCGACAAATCTTATTTTTTGGAAGGGATAAAAAAATTGGAGAAACGTCGGACAAAGTGTATAGAGCTCAAAGGAAAATACGTTGAAAAATAAAATGCTTTTTAATGCGAAAACCTGTGTTTCATTCAAAAAGTCATGGACTTATTGACCCGCCCTCGTATCCACATTGGGGTTTTAGAGTAAAATCTCTCTTTGTATTTTTCCCAATCTGGGAAATAGGAATCTTAAAGAAATCTACAGAATTTGCATGGGTGTAAACACTGACACATTTTCAGCACTTCTTATTTTTGCAAGGATACTCTGCTGGCACATTTCTAGCCACATTTGGATCATCTATTATTTTGCTAATAAATAACAATGGCTTTTTCCCCCTTCAACAGCTCTAATTCCGCAGAGTATTTTTTTTCTTACGTTTTTCATGGTATCCGTTTGTATGTTCACTCTTGTTTTTGTTAATGTTGCTCTCTGACATTAATGTTGCCCCATGGAATAAACTTAAACAAACAAACAAACAAATAACAGCCCAAGCTGATCCTTATTATGGAGGATAATTAGCTTTTGTTGAATGTTTTCCTTGTTTAAATCTCACACAAACACATTGCCAGGCGTTCCATCATTCTTTCCTCTGCATTGTTTTCCTTTTGTTTTCTTTACTAAACATGAAACAAGGAGGGAGAGGTTGTTTCCTCTCTTCTTAGCTCATGATCAGCCTTCCAAGATGCTTATTTTCATTTATTTGTTGCAAAGGGGAAACCCATACTTCGAAAAAATTCAGTGGATGAAGGCTTTTTTGGGTAATATTTCCCCAATAATTCTGGGAGATAACGAGCAAACATCTGGAGGACCAAAGTATGGCAACCACTGTTCTAACAGCTGGATCTGTGCAAGGTTACTTTGTCCGCCTTATCAGTGGATGACAGGATGGATACTACGAGGGTTGAATGAAAAGTAATGCCTCCAACTTCGTTACTTGGGTTTGAATGGGAATCTATATGTATATAATAAAAGACAGTGTTTGCGGCGGTGCGGTGGTGCGGAGGTGTGGAGGACGGGAGGTGTGGAGGAATATGTGCCAGCATTTCGATTGGTTGCCACTGTGGGATTATTTGCATAAAGGACACTGATTGGCCAGCCTCAGAACTCCGACTCTCTAAGGCAGTGTTTCCCAACCTTTTTTGAGCCGCGGCACATTTTTTACATTTACAAAATCCTGGGGCACACCACCAACCAAAATGACACAAAATGACACTCTAACACAGTAATACATATAGTTAATATGTTTTTAAAGGTGTGAAACCTGGGCCTGTTTCGATGAACACAACATAGATATCCTGGCAGTAATGGCAGAAAGACACACACGAAGGTCTTGCTCAACAGCTGGGAGTTATAGTTCACCCGCAGTCAAAGAGCATTCTGAACTCCACCAATGATGGAATGGCATCAAACTTCCCACACAGAACTCCCATAAGGGAGGCCGAGTGGAGAAGAAAAAGTGTTCGGCAGGAGGGGGAAGAAAGGGTATTGGAGGTTCCAATTTCCCACGGCACACCTGATGATCGCTCACTGCACACTAGTGTGCCACGGCACACTGGTTGGGAAACACTGCTCTAAGGCACCAGCTTACTTGCATAAAGGACTCAGATTGGCCAGCCTCAGAACTCCAACAATCTAAGGCACCAGACAGAGGGCATTGGTTGCCACTGAGGAACAATTTGCATAAAGGACTCTGATTGGCCAGCAAAACAGAATGCAACTGAATACTTGAGTTAGCCAAATGACAGTTTTTTCCCCATTGGAAATGGAATGTACATTTTCTGGGAGGTGCGGAGGTACCAAGGAATATGTGACAGCGTTTCGATAGGTTGCCACTATGGGATTATTTGCATAAAGGACTCTGATTGGCCAACCTCAGAACTCCAACATTCTACGGCCCCAGATAGAGGGGATAGGCTGCCACTGAAATGGTATTTGCATAAAGGATTCCGATTCGCCATCCACATTCCAACATTCTACGGTGACTCAGAGAGAAAAGGGAAGGCCTCAGGCAGTCAGACGCTGCGGCCCACAGCAGTGACGGATCAGGACCAAACTTGCCACACGGGCCCAATGGCCCACTTCACAACGCGACCCTCACCCAATGACCAATACAGACCAAAATTATCACACAGAGCCCCCTTGACCCACTCAACACCCTGGTGCTGTTTCAATGAGGATGGACCACAGATGATGGGACTTGAAATACCTTCATTCACTTTCCGAGACCGCTGCAACCCTCATCCAAAGAATGATCAAGACCAAATGTGACACACATGACCCACTCTACATCCTGGTGCTGTTTGGAGGGTGATGGGCGGCCAATGAGACTTGCAGTACCTTCACTAAGTTCCTGAGACCACTGCAAACCACATACACATCTAATAGGAACCAACCTTGGCACACAATGCCTTCCTCAAATAACCCGGGCACCGCCGGGTCCCCAAGCTAGTATTTTAATGAACACAAAAATAATTCTTAGAATGTGCTCTTTAACTACCACTATTCACTTTTTCTCATAATCACCAGAAAATTGGATACATTTCTACCAACGATAATGTGACCCACGCATTTTTGTGAAATGCTGATTATGCTTGAAATATTTCTCTGAGTGATACGGTGATCGTCGTGAATCAATCTGTCAACCTTTTGCTCGTGAAACTCGGGGGTTGCTGTCACAGGACGTCCAACTCTTTGTTTGTCACACAAGTCAGAGGTTCCCACCTCGACATCTTTAAACTTACTCGCCCAACAACGCACAGTACTCACATCAACACAATCACCACAAACAGCTTGCATTCTCTGATGAATCTCCTTTGGGGTGACACCTTCTATTGTCAATAATTCAATGACTGTACATTGCTTAAGTCGAATTGACCGACTGTCTGTGCAGGGTTCCATACTTTAACAACACAACCGTTCAATGCTAAGACTTCCTGCCAAAATTGAACTGTAGAGGAGAGTCTACTGAACAAGCTAGTACCTGCCGTATACCAGTACTGCCATCTTTTGGCCCACCGCCTTGCCGTTGCTGGAGTCAGGGGAACAGCCTTGAAATGGCTGTTGTCCTTTCTCCACAACTGAGGACAGCGAGTGGAATGGGGAGGTGCAGTTTCCGAGAGGGCCCCACTGTTTTGTGGGGTCCCTCAAGGGGCTATACTCTCCCCTTTGTTATTTAACATTTACATGCGGCCACTTGCTAGTCTGGTGCGAAGTTTCGGGCTGGAATGTTATCAGTACGCTGATGACACCCAGCTTGTTCTGATGGAAGGCCGACCGGACTCCGTACCCTCTTGTTTCCATCAGTGCCTTGAAGCCATCTCTGGATGGTTGCGTGCCAGTAGATTGAGGGTGAATCCAGCAAAGACGGAGATACTGTGGCTGGGGCGTCCAGTTGGTGGGCCGGTCCAGCTGCCTACCCTGGATGGCGAGGCATTATGCCCGACATCTTCTGTAAAGAGCCTTGGGGTTATTTTAGACCCTTTGCTGACGATGGAAGTTCAAATCTCCAACGTCAGCAAAACCGCTTTATTTATTTATTTATAATTCAAACTTTTATACCGCCACTCCCCGGAAGCTCGGAGCGGTTTACAGCTGAATTATAACATAATAACAGAGAAACACATATTACAAGACAAACAGTTAAGGGTTAACACATAAATAGGGGGCATGAGGATCAAACACACTATGAAGGCAGTTGTCTGCCAACAAAGGGGGGCGACTTCCCGCTCCCAGAGTACTGCCTGAGAGGGGCTGGGGTTGAACGTCATCTCTCTTGCGAACCAGGAGCCACACACATGGGGGTTCTTTGACGCTGAGAGTTCGTCACTTGCTTTAATCGCCGATGGCGAACAGTTCATGCCAGAGGGTATGGTGGTATCGACTTCCCCGGCAGTATTGTCATTAGATGAAGAGTCAATCACCTTAAGTGGGTCTGATATTACATTACCCTTTGTGGGTTTAACCTTGGTCTCCTCTGGAAGCTGGAAGAGGTGGCCGACCTCCAGGAGAGATAATCAGCTCCCCAGAATGTCTTGGGCCTAAGTTTCCTCTGCTTATTTCGGGGCACTCGATTGTAGGTACCATTGTTGAAGGTGCTGATATTAGTTGGCCTGAGTAAGTTGGGCATGTGGTCAGGCCCTGCAGCCTGGAGGTCTGCCGAAAAGCCAGCTCCAGCTGCCTCTTTCCTTCTCTCCATCTGTGGCAGGCTAGGCAGTTGGCTCCCTACTTATCCAGAGATGACCTTGCCACGGTGATCCAAGCCACAGTCATCTTGAGACTGGACTACTGTAATACAACAACACACAGTGGGGATCTGTATATAATCAATATATTCAGGCTTGCATATAAGCTCAATCTTATTACTTTCCAATAACACAAAAGTATATCTATTACATATAAACGGCGCACAAACCAAAGGAAAATACCAGAGTCACTCACGATACAGTAAGTCCCTCTTCACGGAGTCTAATAGACTCAATAATATAGTCCCATTCTTCTGTGATGTATTCTTGAGACCCAATGGTCAACTCAAAAATATATTTGTAATCCGTGGCCCGTTGGCCCAAAATAAATCAACTTGGATACAAGTATGGAATGTAGTATGCTTCCGCTGTGAGTTCCAATGCGTATTAATCCACTAGTTCGTGATTATCGCTGGGTAGTCCACCTACGGGTAATCCTTCTCCGGTTACCGACCCGTTTCGTCCCAATCTCGTCAGGGTGGCCCCAATTATACAGAGATGCACAAAAAGACTATATGTCTGAAATACAAACAGTATACAATAGTATCCCATCTAAAAACCAAGATAGTAACAAAGGGTAGGAGTATAATCTCACCACTTACCATAATAAATCATAAGTATGTAATAGCAATGCTGATGTCTCAGCTATGTATGAATTGCCCTCATGGCGCAGACCACAATCAGGTACATGCTATGGTTGAAAAGCTGCTTAAGTGCCTGAGCAGTGCAAGTAAATTAACATACAATAGAATGTGGCTTCTAGGTTATTTAAAGCAGCAGGTCTGTTAGGCTTAAATTTTCATTGAGGCCCAATGGTTGCTCGCATTTACTGCGGATTATCCAGGTACGTTCACATTTGAGTAATGTAGTTTGGATGTCTGCATGTGGTGGTACTGTCACTTGTTGTAGACCCACAAATTTGAAGTCTGGTACTGAGGCAGACTGCTTTAAATAACTTAGGAAGCCACATTCTATTGTATGTTAATTTACTTGCACTGCTCAGGCACTTAAGCAGCTTTTCAACCATAGCATGTACCTGATTGTGGTCTGCGCCATGAGGGCAATTCATACATAGCTGAGACATCAGCATTGCTATTAAGCATACTTATGATTTATTATGATAAGTGGTGAGATTATACTCCTACCCTTTGTTACTATCTTGGTTTTTAGATGGGATACTATTGTATACTGTTTGTATTTCAGACATATAGTCTTTTGTGCATCTCTGTATAATTGGGGCCACCCTGACGAGATTGGGACGAAACGGGTCGGTAACCGGAGAAGGATTACCCGTAGGTGGACTACCCAGCGATAATCACGAACTAGTGGATTAATACGCATTGGAACTCACAGCGGAAGCATACTACATTCCATACTTGTATCCAAGTTGATTTATTTTGGGCCAACGGGCCACGGATTACAAATATATTTTTGAGTTGACCATTGGGTCTCGAAGAATACATCACAGAAGAATGGGACTATATTATTGAGTCTATTAGACTCCGTGAAGAGGGACTTACTGTATCGTGAGTGACTCTGGTATTTTCCTTTGGTTTGTGGCCGTTTATATGTAATAGATATACTTTTATGTTATTGGAAAGTAATAAGATTGAGCTTATATGCAAGCCTGAATATATTGATTATATACAGAACCCCACTGTGTGTTGTTGTGTTGAAGGAACATAGATAGTAACTATACTGCTCATATTGTTTGGACTACTGTAATGCCCTTTACATTGGCCTGTCCTTGTCTCTGACCCGGAAACTTAAGCCCGTCCAGAATGCCACTGCGCAACTTCTTACTGGAACCCCAGTGAGAGGTCACATAACTCCCATCCTTCAGCAGCTTCATTGGCTTCCGGTCGAGCACCGGATCACCTACAAGGCGATGGTGTTAACTTTCAAGGCCTTGCATGGTCTGGGGCCGTTGTATTTGAGGGACTGTCTTCTCCCTTATCAACCCAAGAGGTCACTCCGCTCCTGAACCTCCTTGAGGTACCCAGTGTCAAATCTATTCACTTAACATCCACCCGGCGTAGAGCCTTTTCTGTGGTGGCACTATCAATCTAGAACTCTCTTCCAAGTGAAGTCCAGGCTTTGCAAGATTTACCATCCTCCCGCAAGGACTGTAAGACTTATCTTTTCCAGTTATCTTTTGATTGCTAAGCTGTATAATCATTCTTGCCTAAATTTTAAATGCTGTCTTTGATTGTTTTATGCTTTTTTGTGTTTGTGAGCCGCTCCGAGTCCTTGGGGAGTGGCGGCATACAAGTTCAAATAATAAATAAATAAATCTGTTGAGGGGTTACGAAGGTGGAGGCATTACTTTTCATTCACCCTCGTAAGTTAGAACAGTGTTTCCCAACCACTGTGCCGTGAGCAATCATCAGGTGTGCCGTGGGAAATTGTAACCTCCAAGGTCAATTCCCAAGCAAACCCTTTCAGTACTTTCTGTTGGTAATGAGAGTAAAATATGCCAAGTTTGGTTCAATTCCATTGTTGCAAGAGTTCAGGATGCTCTTTGATTGTGCGTTAACTATAAATCCCAGAAACTGTAACTCCCAAATGTCAAGGTCTATTTTCCCCAAACTCCATTTGGGCATATTGAGTATTCATGCCAAGTTTGGTCCTGATCCAACATTGTTTGAGTCCACAGTGCTCTCTGGATATAGGTGAACTACAACTCCAAAACTCAAGGTCATTGCCCACCAAACTCTTATAGTATTTTCTCTTGGTTATGGGAGTTCTGTGTGGGAAGTTGGTGTCTTTCTGCCATTCTTGCCAGGATATCTATGTTGTGTTCATCGAAACAGGTCCAGGTTTCACACTAAGTGTATAAATACATTTAAAAACATATTAACTATATGTATTGCTGTGTTAGAGTGTCATTTTGTGTCATTTTGGTTGGTGGTGTGCCCCAGGATTTTGTAAATGTAAAAAGTGTGCCGAGGCTCAAAAAAGGTTGGGAAACACTGAGTTAGAAGATAACATGGTTTCTCTCTTTCCCTCTGTCTTTCATTCTGATATGACTTATAGCTTGCCCAGGTTGATTTGGACTAGAAACCACAAAGGAAAGAACCATACAGTTCAGTGTATAATGCATAGATTGAGAAGTATTGGCTCTGATATCCCACAGGCATTTCTGAGGGTGAAGACAAAAGGTGGAATGTTAAACATCCCAACCAATGCATTGCAACAGCTGGCTCTGGATTCTGTGGTGTAGACTCTGTCGTTACTAACCTAAGCTATTTCCTATGGCTGACCTCAGCATTAACCTCAGAAAACTCAGCTTGAAATGAGGTCTGTGGTCTGGAACTCTGACATAAATGTTGACACTTAGATCAGGGCTGTCCAACTGGCGGCCCGGGGGCCGTATACGGCCCCCAGCCCCTTCCCTACGCCCCCCTAAGCTTTTTAATAAAAAATAAACATTGAAAAATAAAATAAATAATAATAAAAATTTAAAAACTTACTTCCGGGTTTGGAGCAAGTATTGCGAGAATACGCAAGCCACACGGGATTTCGCTGTCAACGTGAGATCACGCCGGCGTTGACAGCGAAATCCTGTGTCGATTGTGTATTCTCGCGATACTCTTCGGCTACTCTACTACTGGATCGCTGAGGCCCACAGACACGATTAGGACCTTCTTCGACTCAGTCGGTCGTCACGTCTCTCGTCGTCCGGGTACTCCTGGATCCTGCGCGTTTGGAAAAGGTAGGCCGAAGCAGGGGGCTCCTCAGGGGCTCCTCATTCCCCCCCATCTCCTCATATATTAAATATAAAATTAAATATATTTAAAGATGAAATAAGGGGAGATGGGATACATTAAAATAAGGGGAGAGGGAGGATGGAATTAAATATATTTAATATTAAATTAAAATAAGGGGAGAGGGAGGATGGAATTAAATATATTTAATATTAAATAAAAATAAGGGGAGGGGAGGATGGAATTAAATATATTTAATATTAAATAAAAGTAAGGGGAGAGGGGAGGATGGAATTAAATATATTTAATATTAAATTAAAATAAGGGAAGAGGGGAGGATGGAATTAAATATATTTAATATTAAATTAAAATAAGGGGAGAGGGGAGGGGCGCCGGGGAGAGGGCAGAGCCGGGGTGGGGAGGGGGAGGGGGCAGGGTGGGGGCGAAACGAGGGGCGGGGGCAGACCCTACGGCCCCCCAGGTCATCAGTGACCGGAATTCAGGCCCCTGGGCCAGTAGAAGTTGGACAGCCCTGACTTAGATCAAGAGTACATGTGCCCTCAGCCGGATGTAGCTAGACTGCAACTTTCATCATTCCTTGTCATTGACTATGATGGCTAGGGATAAGGAGAGTTGGCCAACACCATCTGAAGAGCCACATTTCACCACCTCTCCTTTATACACGGACGCTATGGCTGGACAATTATACTGGATACAACTATTACTTCGCAAGTAAATTCTGTTTTGTATGTGTGCCTACTCATTTTATAACAAACACTAGCTGACCCGGCCACGCGTTGCTGTGGGATGTTTGTAACTTGGGGACTGTGTGTGTAGTTATGTATATGTGTATATGTGTGTACTTATGTATATGTGTGTTTGCATATGTATATGCATGTATATGTGTGTATGTATGTGTGTATGTGTATATTTGTATATTTCTTTGAATGTGTATATGTGTGTGTGTATGTGTTCCATTCTTCTCCCCTCCTTAATTCCTTCCTTCCATCCTTTCCTTCCTTTCCCCTCCCCTCCCCTCCTTCCTGCTATCCTTCCTATTTTCTTGCTGTTTTCTCCCCTCCTTCCTTCCTCCCATCCATCCTTCCTCCCAGGCATGTAGCCGGGGGGGGGCTAAGGGGGCTTCAGCCCCCCCCCCAAATTCTCAGGGTGGTCCACGAAAAGGCCTTACTGGTACATTATTTAAACTGTTATGTTTATTCATATCATGATCTGATCACCATGCTCATTATATCCCACATTAATGGGGTTATTGGGATAACAATTCAAAAGGTTTGCTATGGTAGACCCTCTTCCACCCAGTCTCAGCCCCCCGAACCAAACTCAGCCCCCCGAATCAAAATCCTGGCTACGGCCCTGCTTCCTCCTATCCTTTCCTTTCTTCTCCCCTCCTTCTTTCCATCCATTCATGTATGTATGTGTGCATGTCTTTATGTATATGTGTGTGTGTATATGTGTGCTTATGTTTGTGTGTGTATGTATATTGTGTATGTGTGTGTAGTTATGTATATGCATGTTTGTATATGTATATGCGTGTATATGTGTAGATTTGTGTAAGTACAGATGTGTGTATGTGTATATTTCTGTGCATGTATATGTGTGTATGTGTGTATGTGTTCCTTTCTTCTCCCCTCCTTCCTTTCCTCCATCCTTCTATCCTTTCCTTCCTTTCCCCTCCCCTCCCCTCCTTCCTGCTTTCCTTCCTTTTTCCTTCCTTTCTTCTCCCCTCCTTCCTTCCATCCAGCCTTCCTTCTATTCTTCCCTTCCTCTCTTCTCCCCTCCTTCCTTCCTTCCTTCCCTTCATCCTTCTATCCTTTCCTTCCCCTCCCCTCCTTCCTGCTATCCTTCCTTTTTTTCTTTCTTCTCCCCTCCTTCCTTCCTTCCATCCTTCCTTCTATTCTTCCCTTCCTCTCTTCTCCCCTCCTTCCTTCCTTCCCTCCATACTTCTATCCTTTCCTTCCTTTCCCCTCCTCTCCTTCCTGCTATCCTTCCTTTTTTTCTTTCTTTCTCTCCTACCTCTTTCCTTCCGTCCTTTTCTCTTTCTCTCCCCCCCCCCCTTCCTTTCTGTCTTTCTCCCTTTCCTCCCTGGCTGCCTACCTTCGTGGCGGGGGGTGGGGGTGGGGAGAGCAGGGCTGTGGACGCGCCCTTCCTCCTCCTTTTTGGGCTTTTGCGGGCCGGCTTCCAGAGGCTAAAGGGAAGAGGAATGGCCGGGGCCTCACCTGGTGTGGCTGGCCGGCGTACGGAGGCCTCCGCGGCTCCATCAGAGGCCATGGAGGCCCGCTGCCAGTGACTCCCCCGCTGGCCACAGGAGAGAGGTAAGATGGCGGGCCTTCTCAGTGGTGGGGGGGGGGAGGGAGGAGTGGAAACCGTTTCGCGCTAGTAGGAGTTGTTTTTGCTCATGCGCTGTGCTGCAGTAGCATGGGGGATCATGGGAGTTGTAGTCCATTTTGTTTTGGGGGTTTTTTTTGTTGGTAAACATACCTCTTCTGGTGGGGGGTTGTGTGGCTTGTTTTTGTGTTTCTGCCTTGTGTGGTTTTGCTGTCTATAGGCTACTTTGGACAACAGCTCTCTTTTTATATATATAGAAGATTGGAGAACTCATTGCACAGATTTATTTTCCATTCCTTTTTTCTGCCTCCTATATCTGTTTGAAATAAATTATGGCTTTTGTCAGCACAAAACAATCTTGCAAGCACAAATTCCCCTCTCCATTCCGCAATTGGGATGTATATTGTGTTCATGTGTATTATATGAACAAAAGGAAAGATCTTACCAGTTTTCTTATATTATTCTTGTTTGGTTGGGGGAAAAAAGTCAAGCTTATGATTTGGAGCTTTTACCTTTTTTTGAGACTTAATCTCAAGAGATTAAAGCAATTGCAGGATTACTCTGGCAGTGATGTTCAGGGAGAAATACAAGGAAATGGCATTTGCAGGGTCAATAATAAACTTTAATTTAGTAGACTTCAAAAATTGGCAGGTCCCTTTGGCTAAAATCATGCTCGATAAAACTTGTTTGTCTTCTTTTGCAGACTAGGAATAAAATATCAACTTGTGTTCAGCGCTACTGAAGTGGCCCAGCAGTTCTGAATGATTTACACAAATCGAAAGTGTGAGGCAGGATTCTCACCTTTAGGAAGCATAGAAAAACCCAGCTTTTTGTAGGAACTCCCTTCTTGTGTGGTAGACCTAGCATTTGGGAGAGATATACTTTCCGGTTGTTGTAGCTTAGACCCCATCTACACGACAGAGCAACGTTCAACAGAGTTTATTCAACAAAAGGCATTCCCAACACTTAAACTCAGCGTGGGAGTGATAGTAACTAAAGAACTGAACCAAATTGGTCCAAAAAAGAGTACTTGAAATTAAAATCGGATTAAGTCTCTATTAAGCCCGGATTGAAACCCCCAAAACCCCAAAGGAAGAGCACAAAACAATGTTGATATCGAATACTAGAGAGTAGGGGTGGTTGATCCATAAAAATTTGATTCTAAACTCGTGGGGGAGGGGATTTCGTTGCTGGGTCGTTATAGAAAATATAACAAATCTTTAAAAATAAATTTCATGATTGAAACGTAATTAATAACGAATTTTCGTTATTATTCCTTATGCCAGCTGGCTTGTCATCCACCCCTCCCTTCCTTCCCCTGCCAGATCAGATGCCATGCAGATATAACCTGGGATGGCATCTGATCTGTCAGGGGAAGGAAGGGAGGGGTGGATGGCTCGCATCCACTTCTACTAAACACAGGAGGCAATGCACCAAGCATGCACTAAGTTACACTGAGTAAGTAGTAGCTGACAGTATGGGTACACACAGGTATGTATGCATGGCATGCACTCACTCAGCCTGAAATAAGTCCTAAAGACCACTAACAACATGATAGAAGCAAGCTATATCAACAAATAATTAATTGATGCAAATTAAATTCACAGATACAATATTTATTTATTTATTTATTATTGAGGCTTTTATGCCGCCGACTCCCGGGGGCTCGCGGCGGCTCACAAGAGCCAATGCACACAACAAAGGGTTAAAACATAAACAGATTAAAACAGCAGCAATAGCATTAAAATAACAGCATTAAGACAACGACAGCAGCAGATGCAGCAGCATGGTACAGAAGAACGCACGGGCCTACTCACCGAAGGCCTGCCGAAACAAGTAGGTTTTGCAGGCCCGTCTAAACGGGAGTAGGTCCTCAGGGCCCTGGTATCGGCCGGGAGGGCGTTCCATAGCGTGGGGGCTATAACAGAGAACGCCCTCCGGCGGGTAGATGTCAGGTACGCCGACTTTATTGATGGTATTTCCAAAAGGTTGGCATCCTCAGACCGTAGTGATCTCGACGGGCAATATGGAGTGAGACGGTCCCTCAGATACGCTGGCCCCAGGCCGTATAAGGCCTTAAAGGTAAGGACCAACACTTTGAAGGCGATCCGGTGCTCAATAGGCAGCCAGTGCAGGTCCTGCAAGATTGGTGTTATACGGCAGCCTGCTGGAGCCCCAGACAGGAGCCGGGCGGCAGTGTTCTGCACCAGCCTGAGCTTCCGGATCGACGACATAGGAAGGCCAACGTAAAGCGCGTTACAGTAATCTAGCCTCGAGATGACCGTGGCTTGGATCACCGTGGCCAGGTCGCTCCGGGAGAGGTAGGGGGCCAGCCTCCTTGCCTGGCGGAGATGGAAAAAAGCAGCCTTGCTGACCGCGGAGACCTAGGCCTCCATGGACAGCTGGGAGTCCAGATGGACACCCAGGCTCTTCACAGACGGCGCTGGATGCCTCGCCGCCCCGTCCAGGGTCGGAAGCCGGGCACCCACCCCGCCCGGGCGGCCCAGCCACAAGATCTCCGTCTTCGCCGGATTCACCCTCAACCTACTGGCTCGCAGCCATCCAGTAACGGCTTCGAGGCAATGCTGGAAATTATCGGGGACTGACTCCGGCCTGCCCTCCATCCTCAGAATGAGCTGGGTGTCATCAGCGTACTGGTGGCAAACCAGCCCATAACTCCGCACCAGCTGTGCAAGCGGCTGCATGTAGATGTTAAATAACAGAGGGAGAGGATGGCCCCTGTGGAACTCCACAAACTAATGGGAGCCCTCAGAGACCACCTCGCCCCCTCCTCACATGCTGAGACCGCTGGCGGAGGAAGGAGGTCAGCCACTTAAGGACAGTCCCCTCACTCCAGCCATGGCCAGGCGGTGGATCAAAAGATTGTGGTCGACCGTGTCAAACGCTGCCGTGAGGTCCAATAACACGAGCAGCGCAGACCCGCCTTGGTCGAGCTGGCAGCGGAGTTGGTCTGTGATGGAGACCAGGACCGTCTCCGTCCCATGCCCCGAACGGAAGCCGGACTGGAAGGGGTCTAACCATGTTGCATCATCTAAGAAGGACTGCAGCTGCTCCATTACTGCCCTCTCAACCACCTTGCCCAGGTACGGAAGATTCGACACTGGGCGGTAGTTGGAGTGAACCGCGGGGTCCAATGATGGTTTCTTCAGTAATGGAGCTACCACCGCCTCTTTTAAGCACTCTGGAAAGACTCCTTGCTCAAGGGAGCTGTTTATGATATTCAACAGAGGCCCACGTAACCCCTCCTGGCAAGATTTAACAAGCCAGGAGGGGCACGGGTCGAGGGAGCAGGTGGTAGGCCTAGTTGCAGCCACTATCTTATCAACAGCATCTGCGTCCAGTGGCCGAAACCGGTCGAGGGTGGGCCCGGCGGAGGGCCACGGAGTCTCTAGCTCTCTTACTGTATCAACTGTGGCCGGGAGGTCCCGGCGGAGG
This sequence comes from Anolis apletophallus, assembly GCA_030556195.1. NCBI lineage: Eukaryota > Metazoa > Chordata > Lepidosauria > Squamata > Anolidae > Anolis > Anolis apletophallus. Next base: position 13,975,279 of record JARBWK010000012.1, read on the forward strand.
CTCAGTATCTTGTCTGTAAAAAAGCTCTGAAAAGCACCGGCAGTAAGGGCCTGATCACTATTTTTTGGGACGGTAGGGACCGTCGTCAGAGATCGAATTACCTTAAACAATTGAGCCGGGCGTGAGCTGGCAGACGCTATCAAGGCAGAGAAGTATTCATTTTTGGCTGCCTTGACAGCATGCTCATAAGTCTCTTTAATTAGCTTATAAGCTGATATTGAGGCTCCGACACGGAGTTTCCTCCACTCGCGCTCTAGCCGTCTCCACTCCCGCTTCCTGGCCCTGAGGTCCCTGTATACCAGGGGACCGATGATTGCGGGTCGGAGAGGGCGCCTAGGGGCGATCTCATCGAGAGCTCTAGCTAGTGAGGTATTCCAAACCTGAACCAGCTCATCGACTGAGACGTTGATAGACTCCAGATCCCTCAGAGCATTCAGGAACCTGTCGGGTTCCATAAGTCTCTTTGGGCGAACGAAAATCTGTTCGGCGCCCATATTATACCCTATAATATGAGCTTCTTATAACAGGAATATCAATCTCCTCAAAAATTGCTTGTCAGGGTCACTTACACACATCATACTCCTGCAGTACTGGGTGCTCGGAAGCAGGCGCAAAAGCGGGAAACCTTCTCCCAAAAAACAGCCGCAGACCCGACCTATCGATGCCCGAAAAATGGATTCGTGATTATACCCACCATACATTGGTCAACGACCTTGATTTAATTACCCCAAACACTACCGTAGAATATTATTTATTTATTTATTCTTTATTATCTATCAACAAACATCAAGTTATAATAAACATCTATTTACACATTACGTACGCCATTAGCTACATTTATTAGCAGTTGATGCATATTTACAGTTCTCTCATACACAGTCGCATAGGCGGTTTCACTGCTTTTAAAAAATCTTTACTTCTTGTTCTTTTGATGTCCATGAGTTACCATAGCCATTCTGTCTCTGCAGCCTCTGGTAGTCCAAGGAGTGGGGGCACAGACAGCAAAACTAACACCACGAGGGTATTAACCTTTCCCTATACTATCAGAGCCCCCAGTGGCACAGCGGGTTAAATCACTGATCTGCTGAACTTGCTGACTGAAAGGTCAGTGGTTCGAACCCAGGGAGCAGGGTGAGCTCCTACTGTTAGCCCCAGCTTCTGAAAACATGTAAATGTGAGTAGATCAATAGGTACCACTTCGGTGCTCCCTGCAGTCATGCCAGCCACATGACCTTGGAGGTGTCTATGGACAGCGCCAGCTCTTTGGCTTAGAAATGGAGATGAACACCCCCCCCCCCAGAGTTGGACATGACTAGATTTAATGTCAAGGGGAAACCTTTACCTTTACTATACCCTATAAATCTACATCTCTCTGGAGTTACACTTTAAAAATGTGCCTGTTCTGACCTGCATACAAATTCAACTTAAGAATAAACCTACAGAAGCTATCTTGTTCATAACTTGGGGACTTGCCTGTAAGTTTTAGGCTGACCCAGGCAGGGGCTGTTAGCGAGACCCCCTGGGATGAGTGTGGATCAGCCTGGGCAGGCCCGGATTACCCATAAGGCCACCCGAGGCCATGGCCTCGGGCGGCACGTTTGGGGGGGCAGCAGATCCGGACCCCCAATTTTTTTTTTTAAAAAAAACCCCACCGAAAAGGGGTGGGCGGCGCGCAGGACGCGCGGCGGGAGGGCGCCTCCGTCCTCGCCCCACCCTCCTTCCTTCACTCCGGCGAGGAGGGGCGGTGCCGGGGGCGGGGAGGGGCGGAGCCGGGGGAGGGCGGGGCGGGGGGGGCGGAGGCAGACCCTTTGGCCTAGGGTGGCAAAAGGGCCTGATCCAGGCCTGAGCCTGGGAGGGTATCTGGCCACCACCTCACCAAAAAGTTGGGGTTTGGGGCGCCATCTGACCTCTATTGTCATTTAAAATGCCAGTTTCACTTGCCTTTTAGGCCTGTGTGGACGCGACCCTAGTAAAAAGCACAGAACCAGGTACTAAAGCACCCATGGCACCTGCCCAGCAAGTTTGCTTGTGTTATTTAACCACAAGCAAACAAGGAGAAAGGCAAGCTGAGTGAAATCAATGGGAGGGAAATCCCATGTGGGTAGTACCAATGCAATGCTTTGTATTTGCCTGTCAGTGCCATTCAAATTGATGTTCGATAACTAAAGACGGCATGGTACATGCAGCATGGCTTACTTTGTTTTTGAATCTCATTTACTCGTGACGAGTATTGATTCTTTCAAACGAATGTTTTGGAAAGATAAAGGCACCAACGGCTCTTATCGCTTCCCCCAGTGTCTTTTATGAGCCCATTTTCCTTTGATGCTTTCTGGAAAGCTGTTAGGGATATCTTACCCTTTCAGGTATACCTTTGTGCAGGGCATGGCAAAATGCCTGTTGGAGTTTTCTATAATGATTGTGTTGGTGGAGACATATTGGGGGTCTCACCGCTGAACGAAAAACAAGGACCGCCTGACGAGTATAGATCCCCCCTACATTCCCTTTGTGCTTGGAAACAATTTTATCCACACACACCCTTAGCCAGGGTTAGTATTGTTATTAACCATTTATTTACTATTTACTTATTTACTACTATCTTGGGGACCCGGCGGTGCCTGGGTTATTTGATAAAAGCATTGTGTGCCAAGGTTGTTCCTTATCAGATGTTAATGTGGCTCACAGTGGTCTCAGGAACTTAGTGAAGGTACTGCAAGTCCCATCGGCCATGGTCCTTCCCCCTCCAAACAGCACCAGGATGTAGAGTGGGCCTTGGGGGCTCTGTGTGCCACATTTGGTCTTGATCATTCTTTGGATGAAGGTTGCAGCGGTCTCGGAAGGTGAGTGAAGGTATTTCAAGACCCATCATCTGTGGTCCATCCTCCTTGAAACAGAACCAGGGTGTGAGGTGGTTCAAGGGGGCTCTATGTGCTAATTTTGGTCTGAGGTCTTTGGGTGAGGGTTGCGTTGTGACGTGGGCAAGTTTGGTCCTGATCCGTCACTGCTGTGGGCCGCAGTGTCTGACTGCCTGAGGCCTTTCCTTTTCTCTCTGTGTCACCTTAGAATGTTGGAATGGGGATGGCCAATCGGAGTCCTTTATGCAAATACCATTTCAGTGGCAACCAATCCCCTCTGTCTGGGGCCGTAGAATGTTGGAATTCTGAGGCTGTCCAATCAGCGTCCTTTATGCAAATAATCCCATTTTGGCAACCTATCGAAATGCTGTTGCTTAATCCTTGGCACCTTCACACCTCCCAGAAAATGAACATTCCATTTCCAACCGAAAAAAACTGTCATTTGGCTAACTCAAGCATGCAGGTGCTTTCCATTTTGCTGGCCAATCAGAGTCCTTTATGCAAATTGTCTCTCAGTGGCAACCAATGCCCTCTGTCTGGAGCCTTAGAGTGTTGGAGTTCTGAGGCTGGCCAGAGTCCTTTATGCAAATAATCTGGTGCCTTAGAGTGTCGGAGTTCTGAGGCTGGCCAATCAGTGTCCTTTATGCAAATAATCCCACAGTGGCAACCAGTTGAAACGCTGGCACATATTCCTCCCTCTTGAGTTTTGGAGTTGTAGTTCACTTACATCCAGAGAGCACTGTGGACTCACACAATGATGGATCTGGACCAAACTTGGCACAAATACTCAATATGCCCAAATGTAAACACTGGTGGGGTTTGGGGAAAATAGACCTTAACATTAGGGAGTTGTAGTTGCTGGGATTTATAGTTCGCCTACAATCAAAGAGCATTCTGAACCCTCCCAATGATAGAATTGGGCCAAACTTCCCACAAAGTACCCCTATGACCAACAGAAAATATTGTGTTTTCTGATGGACTTTGGTGACTCCTTTGACATCCCCTCGCAACCTCCCCAGGGATCCCGACCCCCCAGGTTGAGAAACACTGCTGTAAGCTATATGTCTGAGGAAGGAACTGGCAAAACTACCTATGCGTATCCCTGAAATCCATAAGGCCACCATAAGTCAACAAGTAACTTGAAGGTACTTACACGCATAATGCTTTGGTATACAGAGTAAATAAAGTGGTTGCAATCTAACATGTGGTTATATTTAATCCCATTGATTTAACCAATTTAGTGTTGGATTCCAGCCAGCAGCTATCATTCTGTTGCTCACCTCTGAGCTTATAGACACTGATGAAGATAGCTGGAATCCCTGAGTCATCTGATGTCAGTTGCTTGGAACAGAAAAGAAACCTTGTCTGAATAACTCCTTAAAACAAATAGTCTTCTCCTCCCCAGAAGTTTTTCTTAATGAGTAGGAGCACATGAAATAAATATGTCGCCCCACCCTTCAACCCCCCCTCAACAAGTATGTGAATCTGTTCATTAGTTTTGAGTATAAGCTATTAATGATGGTCTTCATCTAACTTCTCTTGGGACAACAAAGCCATTTTCCTGCGTCATAAATGGTTTTATTTTACTGTAATTTTATATTGATTGTAGTATGTTTAGTTTATGCTCTACTATCTTTGGGACCCGGCGGTGCCCAGGTTATTTGAAATGGGCTGAGGCCTAGGAAGCCTTAATGTCAATTCAGGTTGAGGCCTGTTGGGAAAAGTGGTGTTTTCACCTTTGGCTGGAAGGATGTATGTCTATTTTTGGGCCTAGCTTGTAATGCTAGTACAGCTCTCAGTACATCAGGAAACTCTCTCTCTGTAGTGAAATCCTATTAGGAAAGGAACATTCCATTGCCAACGGAAAAACTGTCTGGTGCCTTAGAGCAGTGGTTCTCAACCTGGGGGTCGGGACCCCCAGAGGGGTCGCGAGAGGGTTTCAGAGGGGTCACCAAAGGCCATCAGAAAACATATTTCTGATGGTCTTAGGAAGCCCTTTGGCAGAGAAGTTTGAAGATCTCTCCGCTTGTCCTCTTTCTTTTTGGAAACAGACTGCGAATTCTCCCACCTAAAGCTCTCCTTTGCTGTGATTGGCAGGCCTTCCAGCCAAAGGGGGGGCTGTTTCTGAGACTCCAAGCAGGGAGGGGAGAACAGGAGTGCTTGGCGCATGGCAGCATCATACACATGTGTGAGTGAGGGAGAGTCCGAGAGGTGGGATGGAGGCTCACACCAGCTAGTCCCTTCAAGGCATGAGGGTTCTGTATAGGAAGTTTGACCCAATTCTATCATTGGTGGGGTGCAAGGGGCTCTTTGATTGTAGGTGAACTATAAATTCCAGCAACTACAACTCCCAAATGTCAAGATCTATTTTCCCCAAACTCCACCAGTGTTTACATTTGGGTATATTGAGGATTCGTGTCAAGTGTGGCCCAGATCCCATCCTTGTTGAGTCTATAGTGCTCTCTGGATGTAGGTGAACTACAACTCTCAAACTCAAGGTCAATGCCCACCAAACCATTCCAGTATTTGCTGTTGGACATGGGAATTTTGAGTGCCAAGTTTGTTTCAATTCCATTGTTGGTGAGTTCAGAATGCTCTTTGATTGTAGGTGAACTATAAATCCCAGCAACCACAACTTCCAAATGACAAAATCAACCCCCCCACACACACACACATCCACACACACAAAAATACAGTTATGAAGTAGCAATGAAAATAATGTTATGGTTAGGGGTCACCACAACATAAGGAACTGTATTAAGGGGTCACAGCATTAGGAAGGTTGAGAAACACTGCCTTAGAGTGTAGGAGTTTTGTGGCTGGCCAATGAGATTCCTTTATGCAAATAGTCCCACAGTGGCAACCAATTGAAAAGCTGCCACATATTCCTTCGCACCTTCCGCCCTCCGCACCTCCCACCGCAAACACTGACTTTTATTATATACATAGATAGATAGATGTAATTGATTGTGTTGTTTTTTTAATTGTTTTTATTTTGCTGTTGTGTTGTTGGGCTTAGCTTCATGTAAGCCACCCTGAGTCCCCGTTGGGGAGATGGTGGCGGGGTACAAATTTATTTATTTATTTATTATTTCGATTTGTATACCGTCCTTTCCCATTGGCTCAGGACGGTTTACAGCATATCGAACTATCGAACCAGGAAACGTATAAGGTTACAACCAAGATACATAAAAGCAATACAGTATAAAACCACTTAAACGATATTCTGCTACAGCCAAGAGTGGTCAAAGGCTAAATGCTTGCCGGAACAGTGCAGTTTTGCAAGCTTTCCGGAAAGTCGGTAGCTTGCTCACTGCTCGAACTTCAGGCGGCAAACTGTTCCACAGGCATGGTGCTGCCACAGAGAAAGCTCTCTGCCTGGTTGACAACAAATGAATGGTTCGCAGGGAAGGAATCTGCAAGAGATTAAGATCCTCAGATCGAAGAGATCTCTGGGGAATATATGGGAATAGACGGTCCCTTAGGTACACCGGCCCCAGACCATGTAAGGCCTTAAAGGTCAAGACCAACACTTTGAAGATGATCTGGTGCTCAATTGGCAACCAGTGCAGTTGCTGCAGAGTTGGAGTAATATGAGCCCTGGCCGGCACTCCAGCCAGGAGTCTCGCTGCTGCGTTTTGCACCAGTTTAAGCTTCCGGATGACCGACAAAGGAAGACCAATGTAAAGGGCGTTATAGTAGTCCAGTCTCGAGATGACCATCGCCTGGATCACTGTGGCTAGGTCATTTCAAGTGAGATAGGGCGCCAACTGCCTAGCCTGCCGCAGATGGCAGAAGGCAGATCTGCTGACAGCAGAGACTTGAGCCTCCATTGTCAGCAGTGGGTCCAACTGGAACCCCCAGGCTCTTTACTAAGGACGGCGGGCATAATGCCTCGCCGTCGAGAGTAGGCAGCCGGAGCTCACACCCACCCGGACGACCCAGCCGAAGGATCTCAGTCTTCGACGGGTTCACCTTCAACCGACTGGCTCGTAGTCACGGCTTCAAGGCATTGTTGGAAACAATCGGGTACAGAGTCCGGCTGGCCGTCCGGCTGGCCGTCCAGCTGGGTGTCATCCGCATACTGATGACACTCCAGACCAAAGCTCCGCACCAATTTGGCAAGTGGCCGCATGTAGATGTTAAATAATAAAGGGGAAAGAATGGCTCCCTGAGGCACCCCGCAACTTAAGGGGAGCCTCTCGGAAACCATACCTCCCCTCTCCAATCGCTGTCCCCGATCGAGGAGAAAGGAGGACACCCATTTCAGAGCAGTCCCCTTAACCCCTGTCATGGCTAGGCGGTGGGTTAACAATGCGTGGTCTACTGTATCAAAAACTGCCGTGAGGTCCAATAACACGACTTTAAAGGTTTTTTTTTCCTGAGAAGACATCATCTATCCATACAAGGGAAGAATAATACAAAGGTGAAGTAGGGCAAAGAAATGAAACTAGAATTTGAATATTTCCTGTGTATTTACTTGAGTTTCCTACTTATTTGTGAATGTTCTTTAACAAATTATATGTACACGGCAGAATTATAGCCATTCGACCTCACATTACCTGTCATGGCTCAATGCTATGGAATTCTGGAGTTTGCAGTTTTGTCAGAGTGTTCTGATGTCACAGCAAACTACAGATACATGTTGGGAATTCCAAATGATGGAGCTATGGTAGGTAAAGTGGCGTCAAGCTGCCATCATTTTTCAGGGTGGATGAGATTAATCATGGAAATGATGTTGTCAACAGCTCAGAGGAGAAATGGATAGCTTGGCTTCATTTGGGAGGGAATTCCACTGCCGGGGGGCCACCACAGAAAAGGCCCTGCCCCTCGTCCCCAGCAGTCACGCCTGTGAAGGTGGTGGGACCGAGAGCAAGGCCTCTCCAGACAATCTTAGCACTCTTGACGGTTCATAGGGGAGAATACGTTCGGACAGGTAAACTCGGCTGGGACCGTATAGGGTTTTGTAGGTTAAAACCAGCACTTTGAATTGTGCTCAGAAGCTAATTGGCAGCCAGTGCAGCTGGCACAACAGGGGAGTTGTGCGCTCCCTGTACCCCGCTCCCGTTAGTAGTCTGGCTGCTCCGCGCTGGACTAATTGCAGCTTCCAGGCAGTCTTCATAGGCAACCCCACGTAGAGAGCCTTGCAGTAGTCTATACGGGATGTAACCAGAACGTGGACCACCGTGGCCAAGTCCGACTTCTCACGGTGAGATAAGTGGAGTAGCTTCTTTGTGAGGGAGAGCACACATGAACATGTGAACATGTAAACAAGGGGGTATGGACACCAAAAACAGGGGCATTGAAGAGAGCAATGGTAGAAAATTAAATTACTACTCTCCGAAGGCACAGCAGAAAAAAGTTAAACCCGAATTCGCCAAATGTGTATGGACTCTTATCCAAATATCATATTTGATAGTTTTTCTGCAGTGTATGTAAATAAACGTGTGTGTCTCTGTGTGATCTAAACACACGAAAACAAGTCACTGATGCAACAAATCAATCATATGCTAAATACAAAACCCGTGTGGACGTGGTAGATCATATACCAAATCCTATGTGATGCAGGGAATCCCTATGGGTTCCCCATGCCACCGGGTCAGGCCCCAGCAGGCGCAGGAGCACCCCGGCCACCTAAAAGGGCATAGCCCTCTGGGCGAAGGCCGGCCGCGTCGTGGCCCAACCGCTCCGGACGCGCGTAGCCTGTCCCGATGATGGGGGAGAACCTGGCGAGAGGGCGCACAGGAGATGACGTCCTGTGTGCAATGCGGCCTGTAGTGATGACGTGAGCAGGCTCCCAGGTGGGAAGGAGTGGCGCTGGCTGAAGGGGATCCCTGGGGCGGAGCCAAGGCCGCGTCAGAGCGGCCTGTCCTGATGACGAAAGGGGTCCTGGCGAGTCGGCGCCGGGAGATGATGTGCCTGTTCAGATGCGGCCCGTGATGATGACGTAAACGGGGCTCCCAAGTGGGAAAGGTGGCGCCGGCTGAGGGAAATCCCAGAGGCGGGGCCAAGGCTGCGTCAGAGCGGCAGTCACCGCCTGGAGGTGGGGAAATCCCCGGAGGTGCAGGGAGGCAACCGCGGGACTCCTCGTGTGTACAAATGAAAATAATAATAAAGATCAAGGGTTGCAGTGACATCCAACATCAATGTAGGGCTGCGGTTCCCGCCCCCGTCCGATGCAATGATCCGACACAGGCGGCCGGAGTGGTGCCCCGCACGTCCTGGGGTCCGCCCGGGAAGCAATGGGCGAGGCCCAAACGTGTCAAAATGATGTCCAAGTCCACACAGATGTACAAAAATGCCAAATGCTGTTTATTCAGGGCCACAGCTAAATAGCTGTGCAATCTCAACAGTAGATATATACTGAGTGCACTCCAATGCACAAACGCCAGTAGTGTCTCGATGCAAGTCCTGCTGCGTGATCTAACATTTGGCAAAATAAAACACGCTCATGAGGTAGAGAGAGATCTATATCGACATGGAGCTTTTCTGGATGTTTTCAATATACCAGTTCCCATTTTGGGAACTATTTTAGCATACGAAAGAGCTCATCAATTTGATAATGGAAAATTCAACAGTGATAAGAGCCAGAGATATGTGCGGTTCTTCCCTGCAATGTCATGTCTCTCCTTTGGAGATCAGATGTTGTTATGCAGCAGATTTTCCTGCCTTAAATATTGGGACAGAATCCAAAGATTGGCGAGCATTGTTTAGAGAGCAGAGGCTTTAGGTATGGGTAAACAGAGTAGAAGGAAGAGCCGAGCAGGACAAGTGATAAACACTCCCGTGATGGCAAAACAACTCACACTGATTTATCCGGATCATTTTGGCACTCGGGCCTCCTGAAGGGTCACAGGAAGAACTTAATGAAGAAAAACATCTGATGGGAGCTGCTGTTGTTGAAGCGCTAGCCGTATTATGAAATACACAGCTTGAAATGTCCCAAGTTCCGTCTTTGTTCTTACGCTACCAGCGATTAACTGAGTTTTATGTTCTTGCTGCATCTCTGGATAGTCTTAACTGTAGGTGGGTGCATTTCGTTTACCATTAGGCAGCAACTACACATTTTCTTTCCTGGCTGTAACTGATGAGAAGGTGGTGGTGGTGGTGGTGGGGGGGGGGCACACAATTCAAAATGCACCCCACTGGATTCCAGACTATTTATTTATTTAGCACATTTATATTGTTCCCTCATCCGCCCTATTTTCCAGATTTAGCCCCGAGTGACTATTTCTTGTTCCCAAACCTGAGGAAAATGGCTTGGCGGAAAGAGATTTGACTCCAACAATGAAATCATCTCACAAACAAATACCTATTTTGATGACCTCGACAAATCTTATTTTTTGGAAGGGATAAAAAAAATTGGAGAAATGTCGAACAAAGTGTATAGAGCTCAAAGGAGACGCCGTTGAAAAATAAAATGATTTTTTTATCCGAAAACCTGCGTTTCATTCAAAAAGTCACGGACTTATTGACCCGCCCTCGTACTTAAAGGCTGTGTGGCTTTCACATTTGATCAATCATAAGTTCATTCTGTCCTAGTTCTATAACAGTCTTATCCTTTCCCCTCATGTCTTAATTAGCATTCAAATCAACCATACCTCCCATCAACCTCAAGTAGATATTTCTCCCTAAAGTATACCAGGCTCGGATTAAGCCCTTTTGGCACCCTAGGCCAAACTTTGGAGTTACGCCCCCAAACCAACCTCTACCGGGGCGGGGCTTCCCTCCGCCTCCTCTTCGTGGCGTGCCCTCCTTACCTGAGTCAAGGAAGTAGGGCACGAGGAGGCGAAGGGAAGCCCTGCCCCCAGTGCCGGCAGCGGCCCCAGGGACAGGGCTTCCTTCCGCCTCCTCATCGCGGCGTGCCCTCTTTTCTTGAGTCGAGGAAGGAGGGCGCGAGGAGGAGGAGGGAAGCCCCGCCCCCCGGGGCAGGTCCTGGGCATGCGTAGCAGGAGGGCGCAAGCGCCTCTGCCTCCTTCGCCATGTTCCTGGGTGTCACGCATGCCTGGCAGCAGCCCGAGGGGCTTCCCTCCGCCTCCCCCTCCTCACGCCCTCCTTCCTTGACAAGGGGGTGGGGGCAAGTGGGGTGCCATTCCCTCCTCCCCGTCCCCTCGCAGCACTCTTCTCCCGCCCTCCCCGAGAGAGAGAGAGAGAGAGAGAGAGAGAGAGAGAGAGAGAGAGAGAGTTGCGTTGCGGTTTTGTTTCAACATTTTATTTTTTGGGGGGGTCCATGTGAATTGCGCCCCCCTTGGCTTGTGCCCCTAGGCCATGGCCTAGGGTGGCCTTGTGGGTAATCCGGGCCTGAAGTATACATTGTTTTTTTTTAATTTTTTGAGATAAGAACTCCATTGCAAAATTTGGAGAAGTATGTGCTCTGAAGGATAACCCGGCCCACTGTTCACTATGTAGACGACCCCATGTTGTCTTCAATTTTCCAGCCTCAATCACTCTCCCTAGTCATGAATGCTCCCTAAATGTAAGCATTATTTTAGTATTCTCTATTTTACCATTGTTGGAATTTAAACATTCAGTATTCCTTCCTATTTCCCTCCTGCATTCTGAAGTTGAACAGTAACAAAAATCTTGCCCAGGAGCACCACAGATATGGTATTTGCCCTTAGACAACTGCAAGAGAAATGTAGAGAGCAGAACAAAGGACTCTGTGTAATATTTGTCGACCGCACCAAAGCCTTCAACACTGTGAGTAGAAAAGGTCTGTGGCAGATCCTAGAATGACTAGGATGTCCCCCCAAATTCCTCAAAATGATTATCCTGCTCCATGAGGGCCAGCACAGTCAAGTCAGATACGGCGATGCTCTCTCGGAGCCCTTTCTAAGAACTAACGGAGTGAAGCAAGGTTGTGTTCTTGCACCAACCCTATTTACAATCTTCTTCAGCATGATGCTCCAAAGGGCTACGGCAGATCTCGAAGAAGAAGACGGCATATATATACGCTATTGTATTGATGGCAGCTTGTTCAACTTAAGCCGTCTGAGGGCTCGCACTAAGACTCTAAACCAGGGGTGCTCACACTTTTTCATCATGCGAGCTACTATATGAACAATCTAGTTGAAAAGATCACCTGTTGTGCATGTGAGCGTGCGCGTGCATGCGCGCACGCTCCTACTGCAGCCTTCCGTCCGCGTGGGGCTTCTTTCTTGCCTGCCCATAAACTTGTCGCCTCGCGCACCCGGGAAGGGGATCCTCCTTGCCTGCGTGTGCTCTCTCTGTTAAAGTCTTCAATGCCTTCCTCCTTCTTGCTGCGTGCTTTCGAGAAGCAGGAAGTCCCCATCCTGTCCTGCTTCTTGCATGCACAGCAGGCCCCTCCCACGCATGGAGCAGGAGGGTATTTATAGGCGCACTTGCCAGCGCTTTGGCCAGATATGGCTTTGGCGGAGGCTCGGAAGACGCAGGGCTGGGAAGAGGGGCCGCCTGGCTGCTGCCTGGGCCGGGAAACTAAACCGAGAGAGGGACCCACGTGAGGCTGGAGCCTCCCCACAGCAGCCTCTCCCCCTCCCCCCTCCCTCAAGGCTTCCTTACCTGGGCAGGAGAAGGAAGAGTGGAAGAGGTGCTTCCCCAAAGTGACAGATGCAGCGGAGGGGGGGGGGGCTTCCTTCCTTTCAAGGGTGTCACTCAGAAAGGACGCCCAAGTGGATGGCTGGCAGGAAGGAGGACCCCTCCTATTGGTGGCAGTCCATGCCCACGTGGGAGAGAGAGAGGGGGGGTGGCTCTTCCTAGCCGGCTCTGAAGAGCCACCCTCTCTCTCTCTCCCCCGTGGGCCTTCGCCGCCTTTCTCCTTTGAGGGCGAGGGAGGGCGAGGCGGAGAATGGCGGCGAGGGCACAAGCAGCAGCAGCAAGTGGAGTCTCCATCCCTGCAGCCCCCTCCTCCTCGGGTTCATCCCCAGGAACACGGCGGAGCCCTCCCTCCTCGCCCTCAACCAAGGAAAGAAAGCAGCCCCACACAGCTCGCAGCAGGGTTTGCGGCGGGGCTTGCTTGGCTTTGCCCCACTTTGCCCGGCCTCCTTTGCCTCTTTCTCTCTCTCTCTCCCTCTCTCCTTCCAGCGCCCACCTGCCTGCCTGCCAAAAGGATCCAAAAAAGTTCTCCGGATTTTTTTCTTCTCTCCTTGGCTCTCTCTCTCTCACACACACACATTCCCTCCATCCCCCACAGCCTTGCATCCTATCCGTGCGCATGCCTTCGCCTTGCTCCCCCAGCAGCAACCAATGGGCGGTCATGTCACCACACCGTGCATGGCAAGACGAGCGCCAGGGCCCACCCACTAAAGCCTCATTTTGGCAAAAGAAGCCCCGCAAAGGCGGCGGGGGGAGTGCATGTGCGCGCATGGCAGGAGCGCCATCCAGCTGGTGAGGCCCAAAGATCACCTGGAAGAGGGCCGAAGATCACCTAGGTGCTCCCGATCACCATAATGAGCACCCCTGCTCTAAACTATCTAGTCCGTGAGCTGCTTTTTGCTGACGATGCTGCCCTTGTCGCCCATTCAGAAGCAGCCCTGCAGCGCCTAACATCCTGCTTTGCAACAGCTGCAGAGCTGTTTGGGCCGGAAGTCAGCCTGGAGAAAACGGAAGTCCTCTACCAGCCCGCACCACAGGAAGAACACCATCATCCCCACGTCAGCATGCCATAGGCAAATCTGAGCTTAAGTCCGTTCAGCAGTTCACCTACCTGAGAAACATCATATCTTCAGACGCCAAACTTGATAAAGAGGTAGATCACAGATATACAAAGGCATATAGTGCATTCGGAAGGCTTCACAAAAGAGTCTAGAGTAACAAACACCTGAGGCAAAGCACAAAAATCAGTGTGTACAGAGCTATTGTACTGTCTATATTCCTAAATGGGTCTGAAACATGGGTCACCTTTCGCCAACACCTACGACTTCATCAGCGCTGTCTTTGCACAATCCTAAATGTACACGGGACTGACTTTGTGACGAATGTTGCTGGCCTTCTGCAAGTAGAGATCATCAGCATTGAGGCCATGCTATTGAGAACATAGCATGTCTATAGGATGGAGGACCACAGCCTCCCAAAGATACTACTCTATGGTGAACTCGCCACGGGTCAGCGTAAGAGAAGCGCCCCCCCAAAAGAGATATAGGGACTCCCTGAAACAACATCTCAGGCTCGGCCAGATTGATCACCAACAATGGTCCAACCTGGTCTCACATCAGGAGGCATGGAGGCGCACTATCCACAATGCTGCGGCCTCTTTCGAGAAATCTCGAAGAGAAACGACAATGCAGAAAGAACCGCAACTTTGAAACAGCATCACCCAAGGAGACTTTCTGCTGTGCTTTCTGCAACCGAACTTGCCTGTCTCGGATTGGCCTTTTAGTCATCAACACGCTTATAGAAAGCATGGGATGAGTCCTTCCTAAGAATCTTCGTTTGCAAAGAAAAGTCAAAAAGATGAAGAAGAATATATATCCATTTTCAATCACCAACATGTCTTAAATATTTTGATGTGACTCTGTTCTTTTGACATATCAATAAAGTGGGTTGCTCCTTTAAAATTCGGTCTAAAATACAGAATTGTGTTACTGCCCAACAAGTATCAGAGCCACCAGCAAGAGGTTGATGTGCTTGTCGTCTTTGTGAAAGTATACCCTATGGCAGTATTTCCCAACCAGTGTGCCATGAGCGATCATCAGGTGTGCCGTGGGAAATTGGACCTCCAATACCCTTCCCCCCCCCTCCTGCCAAACACATTTTCTTCTCCACTTGGGCTCCTTTTTCCCCAGCCTCGCTCCTAGCAGCCTCAGGCTCTTTTCCTTTTCCCCTCCCTCAGCCATTTAAGCAGGAAAGGGCCTCAGGCTGTTAGGAATGGTGGGAGTTGAAGTACAAAGCACCCAGAGGGCCGATGTTTTCCCATGCCTGTTTTAGGGACCTTAAAGTGGTGAGTCTCCTTCCAACATTGTGATTCTGGATAGAAAACAAACAACATTGTTTGAGTCCACAGTGCTCTCTGGGTGTAGGTGAACTACAACGTCCAAACTCAAGGTCAATTCCCAAGCGAACCCTTTCAGTACTTTCTGTTGGTAATGAGAGTTCAATATGCCAAGTTTGGTTCAATTCCATTGTTGCAAGAGTTCATGATGCTCTTTGATCGTGTGTTAACTATAAATCCCAGAAACTGTAACTCCCAAATGTCAAGGTCTATTTTCCCCAAACTCCATCTGTGTTCACATTTGGGCATATTGAGTACTCATGCCAAGTTTGGTCCTGATCCAACATTGTTTGAGTCCACAGTGCTCTATGGATATAGGTGAACTACAACTCCAAAACTCAAGGTCAATGCCCACCAAACTCTTATAGTATTTTCTCTTGGTAATGGGAGTTCTGTGTGGGAAGTTTGTGTCTTTCTGCCATCCCTGCCAGGATATCTACGTTGTGTTCATCGAAACAGGCCCAGGTTTCACACTGAGTGTATAAATACATTTAAAAACATATTAACTATATGTATGACTGTGTTAGAGCGTCATTTTGTGTCATTTCGGTTGGTGGTGTGCCCCAGGATTTGGTAAATGTAAAAAATGTGCCGCAGCTCAAAAAAGGTTGAAAAACACTGCCCTATGGGATACAGACAGAGGCGGCCCCAGCGATTCCGCGATGTGAGCGGCGCGTGAGAGCGCCACCGGCTGGGCGGGCGTCACCAGCTGGGAGGGGTGCCGCGGCACCACCTCGCTTCCGCGCCCCGCCCTGCCGCCGCCCGGTGCCGCCGCACAGCCATTTCTGCGCATGCCCAGCGCCTGTAGTTTCTTCTGGGCATGCGCGAATGTCTGCGCATGGGCACTGAGTCCCGAGCGCCTGCGGCTTTGGAGCCAGCGCACAGGTGCGCTCGGGCGCAGTGCGCATGCGCGACGTTCGCACATGCGCAGAAACGTAGTGCTTCGGGAGGCTGTAGCACGCCTCCCGAGCACAGACATTTCTGCGCATGCCCAGAAGCAACTACAGTCCGTGCTTCGGGAGGTGTGGCGGCGGCGGAAGCGGCATGATGCAGCGGCCGGGGGGGGGGGCGCCAAAATTTACTTCGCGTACTCCCCCGGAAAAGGTCAGGCCGGCCCTGGATACAGAGGCAGTCAGGCTGTGTTTTAGAAGTAAAATTTCAATAATTACCTTATCTCTACTAATTATTTGTTCATTATACTATTTCAACAATGTTGCGGTATGAATACAACACAAACCAAAACAACCCATTCTCTCTAATAGTGGGTGTAGCACTTCCTACCTTCTTGGTTACTGTTGTGTATGCTTTCTGCTCTCTCCTGCCAACAAGCCAACATGGGATTGAATTGGTAATTTGTTCTGGTTGGCCTCAAATGCTCTTTTGTCCATAGTTTTTATCTAATCACAAATTAAGCACTTAATTTTTCATGAAGGCCATTA
Source organism: Anolis apletophallus (assembly GCA_030556195.1). Lineage (NCBI taxonomy): Eukaryota > Metazoa > Chordata > Lepidosauria > Squamata > Anolidae > Anolis > Anolis apletophallus. The sequence goes on from JARBWK010000012.1 coordinate 13,991,538, forward strand.
CACAATCGCTTGAGCAGTCCCCCTATTATTTAATGCTTGCTTTAGACATATGAACTCGCTTGAAAATCTTACCACAACCTCACAAAGGCTAGAGTTTTGACAGGATTTTTATGAACTATTGAGTGGAGGCTTCTCAGGAGAAGATCGTGATGCCTTGGAATGTTTTTCTTGAAAGACAAAAACAAAAATAGGGGCGGTAGCAGAAACTTGTGCTTTTTGTTCTTTAGGAAACGGCTTGTGTAAGCAAATCTGCGGTGCAAAAACAATATTTTAACATCTCCTCTCTCTCTCTCGGCATTACTTCGCGAACGAAGATTCAGGAAGGACTCATCCCACGCTTTTTACAAAAAAGGCCAATCTGAGATAGGCAAGTCCGGTTGCAGAAAGCACAGCAGAAAGTCTCCTTGGGTAATGTTGTTTCCAAGTTGCGGTTCTTTCTGCGTTGTCGTTTCTCTTCGAGACCCATTCGGCGTGTCTTCTCAAAAGAGGCCGCAGCATTGTGGATAGTGCTTCTCCATGTATCCCGATGTGAGGTCAGGGTGGACCATTGTTGGTGATCAATCTGGCCGAGCCTGAGATGTTGTTTCAGGGAGTCCTTATATCTCTTTTTGGGGGCGCCTCTCTTGCGCTGACCCGTGGCAAGTTCACCATAGAGTAGTATCTTTGGGAGGCGTGGTCCTCCATTCTAGAGATGTGCCCTGCCCAGCGCAGCTGTGTTCTCAATAGCATGGCCTCAACGCTGGTGATCCCTGCTTGCTCAAGGACAGCAACATTCGTCACATAGTTGGTCCAGTGTATACTTAGGATTGTGCGAAGACAGCGCTGATGAAAGCGTTCGAGGAATCGTAGGTGTTGGCGATAGGTGACTCATGTTTCAGACCCATATAGGAGAATAGACAGTATGATAGCTCTGTACACACTGATTTTGGTGCTTTGCCTCAGGTGCTTGTTGCTCCAGACTCTTTTGTGAAGACTTCCGAATGCACTATATGCCTTTGATAATCTGTGATCTATCTCTTTGTCAATCTTGGCGTCTGAAGAGATGATGCTTCCCAGGTAGGTGAACTGCTGAACGGACTTAAGCACAGATTTGCCTATGCTGACATGAGGATGATGGTGTTCTTCCTGTGGTGTGGGCTGGTAAAGGACTTCCGTTTTCTTCAGGCTGACTTCCAGCCCAAACAGCTCTGCAGCTGTTGCAAAGCAGAATGTGAGGCGCTGCAGGGCTGCTTCTGAATGGGCGACAAGGGCAGCATTGTCAGCAAAAAGCAGCTCATGGACTAGATAGTTTAGAGTCTTAGTGCGAGCCCTCAGGCGGCTTAAGTTGAACAAGCTACCATAAGTACGATAGCGTATATATATGCCGTCTTCTTCTAGATTTTAACATCTAGAGAAGTAATAAATCACCATTTAGTTATCTCTTTTATATATTAGGCTAGAATTGGCCTAATAGCAATCAGATTAAAGGATTAGCCCATTTGAAAATAAATGTTATTTGTGACAAGTATTTCTTCCAATAGTACAGATATGGAAATTGTATGGTCCAGATATTGTTGGAAACACAAAAGAGGGGGGCTGCTTACTGCTCAACACTCTATATTAAACATGGACATGCATTCAAACTATCAACATAATAGTCGAATAGTAATATTGATATCTCATATTCATATTTATCATTTCAAATTTTCAAAACACAATAACATTTTCATATATGGTCCGTTCCGATACCACTTTAACAGCGGTCTCTGAGGATGTGACACGAACATCTGCTTGTCCGGTTTTAATGGTTCAGCTCAATTAGTTCAGCTCGAGGATGTAGACAGGATCCTTGGAGAGGCGAGGCCTACCACATGCATCCTAGACCCCTGCCCATCCTGGCTTATCAAAGAAGCCAGAGGGGGTTTGGCAGAGTGGGTGAAGGTGGTGGTTAATGCCTCCTTACGGGAGGGCAAAATTCCAGGCAGCTTAAAGCAAGCTGTGATAAAACCGCTGTTGAAAAAACTATCACTGGACCCCATTCAATTAGTGAACTATCGGCCAGTTTCCAGTCTCCCCTATTTGGGCAAAGTCATGGAACGTGTGATGGCTTCGCAGCTCCAGGGGTTCTTGGTAGACACTGATTATCTTGATCCGGCACAGTCTGGCTTTAGGCCGGGACATGGTACTGAAACAGCCTTGGTCGCCTTGGTAGATGATCTACGCCGGGAACTTGACAAGGGGAATGTGTCCCTGTTGGTTCTGCTGGACCTCTCAGCAGCTTTCGATACCGTTGACACGGGTGTCCTTCTGGGTCGCCTTGCAGATATGGGGCTTGGGGGTACTGCATTGCAGTGGCTCCAATCCTTCCTGGAAGGTCGCACCCAGAAGGTGTTATTGGGTGACACCTGTTCGGCCCCGCAACCTTTGTCTTGCGGAGTCCCTCAGGGTTCAGTACTGTCCCCGATGTTATTTAACATCTACATGAAACCGCTGGGAGATATCATTTGGAGTTTCGGAGTAAGGTGTTATCTGTTTTATATTGTGTTTTTATACTGCGATTGCGATGTAGGCATCAAATTGTGTCTTTTGGAAGCCGCTCTGAGTCCCCCCTTGGGGGTTGAGAAAAGCAGGGTAAAATGCCGTAAATAAATAAATAAATAAATAACATTCGTATGGACCCCAATAATGCTGAAATGTGTATTCCAACAATCATAATGCATAATAATCCAATCAGTACAACATAAACCAGTAGTGGAGTCCATAGTCCCAATGTTTTCACAAAATCTCACTCACGGTTCTGCAGTTGTATATGAGGTATGTAATCACTTGAGGTATGTGAAAAGGCTACCAAGATGTATAGTATGCATTTTTTAGAAATTTTCCTCACACGGCATCATTGGTTGTCGCGATATTTCAATGCCATTACGGGAAAAACTAAACCACGCCCTGAGGAAGAGCCAGGGAGAGCGCGAAACGGCCTGAAAGATCGGCGGCTTGGAATAGGGATAAACAGGAGCCTAACCTCGCTACAGCTATTCTGATAAGGATGACGGTATCACCATGGAGGCCTTGATAAAGCTCCACCCAGGAGCGAAACGTTGGCTAAGCGGCCTGAACATCTTTGGCATCGCCATCCCATTGGCCTCATCCTAATCTTCTCATTTCGGAGTATACGCCAGTCTCCTTCTGGTCCTTTGTTTGGGATTACTTGCCTATCTCACGGACTAGAGACTTTATTTTGGAACTTATTTTGGACACGTATGCACACCTTATGGAAAAGGATATTTAATCCGAAGTATCCACTATTGGGACATTGCGTCTTTTGTGTACCACGTCGCGTGCTTTCCTGTATCCAGCAATGGGTATAGTATGTGTCTTATATCTCCTATGATACAATATATATATTTTTATATGGAATATTGCCTCACTTGTGTAATACTTTAGTATTATGTCACCGCCAGCATAGCTCACAACTTCATTAGGGTACGCAAGCCTCTCCCTCACAACAAGGGGTGCCAACGGAGAGGAACTATTGGGGTAATCAGGTCACAAAACATGTATCTTGCAGGTCTAGATTTTTATGCATTTTGCCATACTCTAGGGCAGTGTTTCCCAACCTTTTTTGAGCCGCGGCACACTTTTTACATTTGCAAAATCCTGGGGCACACCACCAACCAAAATGTCACAAAAGGACACTCTAACACAGTAATGCATATAGTTAATATGTTTTAAAATGCATTTATACACTCAGTGTGACACCTGGGCCTGTTTCGATGAACTCAACATAGATAGCCTGGCAGGAATGGCAGAAAGACACAAACTTCTCACACAGAACTCCCATAACCAAGAGAAAATGCTATAAGAGTTTGGTGGGCATTGACCTTGAGTTTTGGAGTTGTAGTTCACCTATATCCAGAGAGCACTGTGGACTCAAACAATGTTGGATCAGGACCAAACCTGGCATGAATACTCAATATGCCCAAATATGAATGCAGATGGAGTTCAGGGGAAATAGACTTTGACATTTGGGAATTGCAGTTGCTGGGATTTATCTCCACCATCATCCTGATCCTTTGAACATCTCTCCTATTTTCCCATCTTTGGATTTACAAATTGATTCTAACCTAGCGGAACTGACTTTTGGCACCACAGGAATTCATTGACCTACGGGTCTGGAACTTTGGAACTTTGGGACTTCCCCAGTGCGGGGCATATCGCCTGTATTTATTTGAACTATTTCCGGGAATTTTCCCTTCTTCCTGGGTGCCTGGGATTTCCACCCAGGATTGTCATACCCTAGGTGCACGTATGTATTTATAATTTGAATTACACATTTCTATAGTTTCTATTAAGCCTTTGGCTTTTTTGTCTGCTCTTCCTGCTATTATGTTATAGCTCCACTTTTATGCTAACCAGGAATGGCAGAATTTCTCACACAGAACTCCCATAACCAAGAGAAAATGCTATAAGAGTTTGGTGGGCATTGACCTTGAGTTTTGGAGTTGTAGTTCACCTATATCCAGAGAGCACTGTGGACTCAAACAATGTTGGATGAGGACCAAACTTGGCATGAATACTCAAGATGCCCAAATATGAACACAGATGGAGTTTGGGGAAAATAGACCTTGACATTTGGGAGTTACAGTTTCTGGGATTTATAGTTACCCTACAATCAAAGAGCATTCTGAACTCTTGCAACAATGGAATTGAACCAAACTTGTCATATTGAACTCTCATTACCAACATTCGGGACTTTATCATATCCAGTATGGCAGTGTTTCCCAACCTTTTTTGAGCCACGGCACACTTTTTACATTTGCAAAATCCTGGGGCACACCACCAAATAAAATGACAGAAAATGACACTCTAACACAGTCATACATATAGTTAATATGCTTTTAAATTTATTTATACACTCAGTGTGAAACCTGGACCTGTTTTGATGAACACAACATAGATATCCTGGCAGGAATGGCAGAAAGACACAAACTTCCCACATAGAACTCCCATAACCAAGAGAAAATGCTATAAGAGTTTGGTGGGCATTGACCTTGAGTTTTGGAGTTGTAGTTCACCTATATCCAGAGAGCACTGTGGACTCAAACAATGTTGGATCAGGACCAAACTTGGCATGAATACTCAATATGCCCAAATATGAATGCAGATGGAGTTCAGGGGAAATAGACTGACATTTGGGAATTGGGAATTGCAGTTGCTGGGATTTATCGTTCCCCTACAATCAAAGAGCATTCTGAACCCCACCAATGATAGAACTGGGTCAAACTTCCCACACAGAACCCCCGGGAGGCAAGAGGAGGTCTCTACTTGGGGAAAGGGAGGCGGGCCTTCCCAATGAATGGATAGGGAGAGACCAAATAGACAACGGGTGGGGAGGGGGGTGTTTGTAATTTTGTGCCTTTATCGAGGTAGGTTTCTTAGGTTTTTATACTTCAACACACTAGACTCCCCAGGAGGTTCCAATTTCCCACGGCACACCTGATGATCGCTCACGGCACACTAGTGTGCCCCGGCACACTGGTTGGGAAACACTGCTCTAGGGCACCGAAATGCCCCATTTGGTAAGATGAGGATTAAAATATCATATTTAGTTGTAACAGATCTACATCTCAGCTGAATACATTTTTAAGGAGCTAGAGCAGTCTTTCTCAACCAGTGTGCCGTGGCACACTAGTGTGCCGTGACGGACCTCCTGCTGTGCCACGAGAAAAGCTCTCTGCCCCCCTTCCTCCCCCCCTCCTGCCGAACTCCTGCTGCTTGGGGAGGAGGAAGGGCTGGGCAGAGGCGAAGAAAAAAAGAAGGGACCGGGGCGGCGCCTCCTTCGGCCGTTTCCCAGCCAGCCTCCAATCCGCCATGACTCCCACCATGACTCTTGCCCCTCGCTCGCTGAAACTGCATGGAGGAGGAGCCCCGCCCACTGAAGCCCGTCCACCGCTCATGCTCCTTCTCTGTAGGAGAGCTGAAGCTGGGGGGAGGGGGCGGGGCATGGCGCGGCCTGTAGGAGAACTGAAGCTGGGGGGAGGGGCGGGGCATGGCGCGGCCTGTAGAACTGAAGCTGGGGGGAGGGGCGGGGCATGGCACAGCCTGTAGAACTGAAGCTGGGGGGAGGGGCGGGGCATGGCGCCCTGTAGAACTGAAGCTGGGGAGGGGCGGGGCATGGCGCGGCCTGTAGAACTGAAGCTGGGGGGAGGGGCGGGGCATGGCTCTGCCCCCTTCCCCCCCCGGCTTCGGCACTCCCAGCAGCTGCTCCAGCCTTGAGGGGACAGTGCCAAGCCAGCATTGTGCTGGCTCTGGCACCTCTGGCTTGGCACTGCCCCCTCAGGCTGGAGCAGCTGCTGGGAGAGGTGAAGCCGGGGTAGGGGCGGGCATGGCTCCGCCCGCTCCCTCCCCGGCTTCGCACTCCCAGCAGCTGTTCCCAGCAGGCCACCAACCTCCAGCCGTTCTTTAATGTGTTAGAGTGTCATTTTGTGTCATTTTGGTTGGTGGTGTGCCCCCAGATTTTTTTAATGTTAAAAGTGTGCCGCGGCTCAAAAAAGGTTGGGAAACACTGAGCTAGAGAACAACAAACTGGTGGTGTTTATTGAAAAGGCTTTTCTTAGGTTTTGTTTTATGGAACTGGCATACAAACTGCAAAGTCATGAGTGAAAAACATTTAAAATGTGAGTAAACCCACACAGCAAAATCGGGTTTTTTTGTTTAGTCAAACAAACTAAACCATGATTAGAGATTATTGAAATGTATTCTCTGGCACGTAAGAAGTAGATGTTTAGTTTTAAAAGAGGAAAGGAATGTGTTGCTCTTCCCTTTTTAAGAGGTCATGAACTTGTATAGGAATGAGCCTTTTTGGTGACTGCAATGATTGAGTTGCTTTCCTTTTGGGACGACTTGGGACAAGTATGGGCTTCCTGCTTTTTAGAGTTTGGAAAGGTTGCTTGTTTGGACTACCAAGTCCCTGAATGGGAATGGTCAGGATGATTGGGGAACTCTGAGAACAGTTGTTTCCTATAACAGTAAGCTGTCCAAGATGCACACGAAGGTCTTGCCCAACAGCTGGGAGTTATAGTTCACCTGCAATCAAAGAGCATTCTGAACTCTACCAATGATGGAATGGAATCAAACTTCCCACACAGAACTCCCATAACCAAGAGAAAATACTATAAGAGTTTGGTGGGCATTGACCTTGAGTTTTGGAGTTGTAATTCACCTATATCCAGAGAGCAACATTGGTGAAATAGTATAATGAACAAATAATTAGTAGAGATAAGGTAATTATTGAAATTTTACTTCTAAAACAGAGCCTGACTGCCTCTGTATCCCATAGGGCAGTGTTTCCCAACCTTTTCTGAGCTGCGGCACATTTTTTACATTTACCAAATCCTGGGGCACACCACCAACCGAAATGACACAAAATGACACTCTAACACAGTCATACATATAGTTAATATGTTTTTTTAATGTATTTATACACTCAGTGTGAAACCTGGGCCTGTTTCGATGAACACAACATAGATATCCTGGCAGGAATGGCAGAGAGACACAAAACTTCCCACACAGAACTCCCATAACCAAGAGAAAATACTGTAAGAGTTTGGTGGGCATTGATCTTGAGTTTTGGAGTTGTAGTTCACCTATATCCAGAGAGCACTGTGGACTCAAACAATGTTGGATCAGGACCAAACTTGGCATGAATACTCAATATGCCCAAATGTGAACACAGATGGAGTTTGGGGAAAATAGACCTTGACATTTGGGAGTTACAGTTTCTGGGATTTATAGTTAACACACAGTCAAAGAGCATCCTGAACTCTTGCAACAATGGAATTGAACCAAACTTGGCATATTGAACTCTTATTACCAACAGAAAGTACTGAAAGGCTTTGCTTGGGTATTGACCTTGAGTTTGGAAGTTGTAGTTCCCCTACACTCAGAGAGCACTGTGGACTCAAACAATGTTATGTTACGTTGCTGTTTGTTTTCTATCCAGAATCACAATGTTGGAATGAGTCTCATCAATTTAAGGTCCCTAAAACAGGCATGGGAAAAACTTCGGCCCTCTGGGTGCTTTGGACTTCAACTCCCACCATTCCGAACAGCCTGAGGCCCTTTCCTGCTTAAGTGGCTGAAGGGGGAAAGGAAAAGAGCCTGAGGCTGCTAGGAATGGTGGGAGTTGGAGTCCAAAACACCTGGAAGGTCCAAGTTTGCCCATGCCAGCTTTCGACAGAGACTTCTGTCAGATTATTGCATTTTGAATAGCAATTCATGAGTCAGCACAAGATATATTTTCGCAGTTTGAGATGACCTGCAGTGTGACATGTTTGACACCAGATGGCGCTGTCTCAAGACTGCTAAATGGAACCTTGAGGAATTTCCGTTAAAAAGTGACAGTTGGGATTTGTCAGTTGGGATTTAATATCTGTGAGGAAAGGATGTTTAGAAAGGTAGCTGTGATGGCTGTTGTTTTTCGATGTTTTGCCAGTTATTGTTAAATACAATTCAATACAAAGTTATATATTTACCTTGTGAATTGAATGAGAGTTTCATTATTCAATCGAACAGAGACTGGAGTTTTTGGGCCAATGCGGAATTAAACTTCTATATTTCTGTTGCCTATCCGCTGTGACATAAATACTCAACGCCGAAGAACTTCTTCCACCCCCTCCCCCTTCGCGCCCTTTCTTCCCCCTCCTGCCGAACACTTACTTTTTCTTCTACACTGCTGCTTCTGCCGCCATTTTGATCTGAGGGGGCAGCGTGAACGTGTTCAGGAGGGAGGGGAGAGAGAGGCAAACGGGGGCGAGTCTGTGCAGCAGCACCTGTGCGGGTAAAGTCTTCCTCCCCCCCCCGGCAGAAGTGGCAGCATGAGCAAAGCGAGCAGACGAGGCTGGGAAGAAGGGAGTCCGAGTGGAGAAGAAAAAGTGTTCGGCAGGAGGGGGAAGAAAGGGTATTGGGGGTTCAAATTTCCCACGGCACACCTGATGATCGCTCACGGCACACTAGTGTCACAGCACACTGGTTGGGAAACACTGCCCTGAGCAATGTCCTTGTAGATGGCCAATTCTCTCACACCAGAAGCGACTTGCAGTTTCTCAAGTAGCTTCTGACATGAATAAAAAAAATGGTTGAAGGTTACCTTTGCCACCTGGATGGCTTTTTGATTGTCAGCCCCCACGTCAAGGTGTGTTCTCATCGCTGGAACATGACATTGGAGTAAGCCAATAGTTCCTACTTATTGGCTTTAAATGAAAGATAGTGTTGCTTAATTTGACAGCAACAGGAAAACATAAGACAGAAAAGATAAATGGATGGATATAGTCGCATTAATAGCAGCTCCGTGTTTAGAAGAGGCTTTGAAAGACTTGCCAGCTGACAACACAGTTTATGTTCAAGTAGTCCATATGTTCATTTTCATGTTGAAATGTCTCTTATTTCATGTTGTGGCTTTGCAACTACAGTATTAAAGATGATGAAGAAAATTCCGCATTACTGGGTTGTTTGAGTTTCCTGCTTGTCTTTGATGTTCTGAATTTCTGGTCTAGGATCTGCTTACCTCTATCATCTTCTTATACTACTACTAGCTGTACCCGGCACGCGTTGCTGTGCCCTATTTAGGAGATGGGGTGGGTTTTTGTGTTGCAGGATTGGGTTTTTTTGGTGGGTTTTGCAAGTTTGTGTTATTCTAGCGGTATGTGTTTGTCAGTGGTGCCTGTGTCCCTGGTGCCCTATTTGTGTTAGTGTTATGTCCTCCTGTGTTAGTTGGTTGTACTGTGTAGGTTTCTGTTTAGCAGTGGTATGTATGCGTTGTGTGTGTTGTGTGTCTGTTGTGTTGTGGGTCTGTAGAGGTAGGCATCGCGAGTTGTGTGGCTGTCATGTTGTGGGTGTGGTGTTTGTAAAGTGGAGGATTGGTGGTGTTTGGGTAGGATGGTGCTTGGAGAAGAGTTTGTGGTGTTGAGTGTGTAGTTTATTGCTGTGATTGTATAGTAGTAGTGTGGTGTGGATGTCTTTTGGATTGTGTTTCTCGAGTGTGGTTGTGAGAGTTGTAGTGTCTGGAGGAGTGTGTGGTGTTTTTTAAAAATTTTGTTGTTGTGATTGTGTGGCTGATTGTACCGTGGTCAGTGGTTTGTGGTGATTACCAGTGGTCAGTTTTACTGGTTTGGCCAGTAAGACCCTGCTATTCCAGCAGGCTTTTGGAATTGGATGAACTGTAGTCCTTGCTGCAAGTCACCACCCATGGAATAGCAGGGTCTTACATGCCTTTCGAAATGGAAGGATGTCCTGTATGGCGCGAACATCAGCGGGCAGCGAGTTCCAAAGTGTTGGAGCCACTATTGAGAAGGCCCACCGATGGGTTGCCGTCAAGTGATAGGTTTTGGGGGAGGGAATGACCAAGAGGTTCTGGTCCTCAGAGCGCAACGATCTGGTGGGATAATATATAGAGAGGCGGTCCCGCAGGTACACTGGCCCCAGACCATGTAATGCCTTAAAAGTCAGGACTAACACTTTGAAAGTGATCCGGCATTCTACCGGTAGCCAGTGCAGATCGCGCAAGATGGGCGTGATGTGAGTACTCCCCGTACTCCCCGTAAGGAGCCGGGCAGCAGCGTTCTGCACCAGCTTGAGCTTCCGGATCACCGACAAAGGAAGGCCAATGTACAGAGCATTACAGGAGTCTAGCCTTGAGATGACCGTGACTTGGACCACTGTGGCCAGGTCGCGGCAGGACAGATAGGGGGCAAGCTTCCTTGCCTGGCGAAGATGGAAAAATGCCACTCTGCTGATGGTAGAGACATGCGCCTCCATCGTCAACAGAGGGTCCAGGGTTACCCCGAGGCTCTTGACAGAAGACGACGGACTTAAGGTCACGCCGCCCAGAGTCGGAATCCGTATGTCCCTACCGCCTGGGCGACCAAGCGGTTTCCTCGATAATCCCCAGAGTTATCAGTCCTCAAATGTCCGCCAGAACAAAATAAAACCTTCAAGGGAGGTACCAGGCTCACAATTATTGGATGCAGACCATGTTTGTGCCCTCACCAGATAGACCTGTGAGGATGGTGGGATGAAAGCAGTGGTTCCCAACATTTTTTTGTCCAGGGACCACTTGGCCAGGGACCACTTGGACCAGGGACCACTTTTCAACATTAGCACCGAAAGGGTTACGAATTAGTTTTTGGTCAACTTTAGATTCAGTTTAATTATTTGGGGTGCTGATTCAGAAAATTGTATTGGATAGACCACATCAGCTCTAGTTTGTGATACAGAGGATATGCCATCCAGTAGGTGCTCTCCGCTCTCCCACATATAACCATATTTAATAATTCAGAGCTGAAGGAGCCTGTCCTTTAGGCACGGTGTGTCCTCGGCAGTCCGACTGGCTGTGGTGTGTGGGAGGCTGTCCTGAGGTAATTTGTTTTGGCGGCAGTTATTTTTAAGAAATTGTCGCGCGCAGGGGGCGGGGGCGGGGCCAGCCTGGGGGAAGGGGTGGAGTGGTTTTGGGGATGGCAGGGGGCAGGGCCAGGGCGGGGGAAAGGGGTGGAGTGGTTTTGGGGATGGCAGGGGGCGGGGCCAGCCCGGGGGAAGGGGGTGGAGTGGTTGTGGGGATGGCAGGGGGCGTGGCCTGCGCTGGGAAGCGGCGCCGGCATTTTGTGTGGGCCGATGTCGGCCAATGGGATTCGCTGGCGGACGTGGAGGATGCTGGGAAATGTAGTTTTTTAAATCGTTGTTTTGGGGGCCTTCTAGGTTTTGGGGGTAAAATTTCTTTGCTAAAACCCTTCCTTGCCTGAGGCCTATTTTTGTTGCCAAGTTTGGTGTCTCTGCCTTGGAAGGTTTCTCTGCCTATGGCAGTCTTTCGATGACGGGTCCTCCTTTATATATATATATATATATATAGATACATGATAATGTTTAAGGAGCCTTTGTGAACTTCTAGTTGTGCAATCTTCCCATACAATTGTTTCTCATCTAGGAAGAATAAGTAACACATGGCCAGAAACGAGGACAATTTGCTCGGCCACCTGGGGTTCTGAACTTGCAGACATTGTTGCATGTGTTTGTGATTTCTTCAACCCCCTCTATATAAAAACAAATAGCATGTGCCCATAGAATCTAGTCTAGTTTTTGTCCTAAAGCAGTGGTTCCCAACTTTTGATCCTCCAGCTGCTTTGGACTTCAACTCCCAGAAACCCCAAGTAGCTTACCAGCTGTTAGGAATTGTGAGAGCTAAAAATCCAAAACACCCGGAGGAACAAAGATTGGGAACCACTGTCCTAAAGTGTAAAATAGCTTTGTTTTAAATAAAGCAAATTATTTCATTGTTATGTAATTGTCACTTTTAGTATAATTCTTCTGCCTCCAGGGTCAAAAAAGGCTTTAAAAGGATGGACGTTGCAAGCTATGACCCTGAAGGTAGAGAAGAGAGCCTTCCCACGTGCAGGTAGACCCAGGATATCTATAATAATGAGTGCTAGACTCAGAAATAGTGAACCAAAACAGGATTTATTGGATAACAACCAGTAGAAAATGCTGGTGGCCCAAAATGCTTGGTTGGTTGCAAAAGAGTCCTTTAAACAAAAGGGGAAACGTTCACTTGCCTCGTGCAAAATGAAGGTACCTTTCTTTGGATCCCAGGTATCCTGTTCCTCTCTGGTTTTGTAGGCCCACGAAGTCCTGTAAAACCCCAAAATCTGCAGTCTCTGGTTTTTTTTTTCAATAAAGGTTTTTATTGAGGATTATACAATAATTAAAAAGAAGTCTAAAATACAGGAAACCAAGGGAGGTTTCCTCCAAAACAGTCCACTTGCTTTCCCCAGAACTGGTGTCTCTGGGTACAAAGAAAAGAAATAGAAGCCATTTAGAGAGAAAAGATAGTGTACAAGGGTGCAATAAAGTTAGTGACTGTCTGAGGGTGAACCGAAGGTTTGACGGTATTGTTGAAATGTCCATCTTGACTTTTGCGGTTGGTTGCACAGTCTTTGGTTCTGCCATAGTTAAACCCTTTTGACCGATGCAGCCTAGGTTTTAAGGGAGACAAACTCAAGCATTAAGACGGTCCGAGCATTACAAGGTGGTAGTAATTTCCCGTGGAGGGAGTGCCCCTCGCCCCATAGTGGTTACTCTCTCCTATATTTATTACTATACTTACTATACTTAATTAATTCCTCGTCATTATAGTCTAAATCCCCTTCACCCTTAGTTCTATATTCTTCTCATTTTTAAAGTATTCCACTATCCCTGACCAATCCCATTTTGTACTCTCCCCTCCTTTTTTCCCCTCCTCTCTCAGGGCCTCCGTCAGGGCTTCCATTTGGACTATATCCATTACCTTCAGCTGCCATTCTTCTATGGTGGGCTCCTCCTGGGACTTCCAGTATTTAGCATAAACCATCTTGGCTGCCGTAGCTGCCAAGATGAATGTTCTCCTGTCTTTAGTGTCCCAGGAGGGGTCCACAATTCCTAGCAGGAATAATTCTGGGTTTCTTACCAAGTCCTTTTTGAGCAGCTTTTCCACTCTCTGTGTACCCGCTCCAAAATCTATCTGCCTTTGGGCACAACCACCACAGGTGGAAGTAAGTACCCCATTCTTTTTTTTTACAATTCCAGCAGTCTGAATTGGAGTTTTTATATATTTTAGATAATTTGTTTGGAGTTAGGTACCACCTATAGATCAGTTTAGTCCAATTTTCTTTATAACTATAACAGTAGGAAATGTTGACATTCTTCTTCCAAATTTCACTCCAAGTGGCCTCACTAATTTTGTATCCTATATTCCGAGACCATTGTTTTTTGTAATTCTCTTTCCCTTTTCCTTCGTTACTCCAATTTAATAATACTTTGTAAATTCTGCCCACCTTTTTTGGTTTATCGTCGAAGATAATCTCTTCGAACTCATTTTTTGATTCTTCAAATCCCTTTTCTTCATCCTCTCTGAATTTTTTCCTTAATTGAAGGTAGGGGAACCAATCTATTTCTTTATCCATATTTATCTGTGATTTTGGTCTTAATTCATATCTATTTCCATTCCATCTTAGGATATCGTTGTATGTCAACCATTTCCTATTGTCAAGCTGACGGATCTTAAAAGCTTCTAACGGGGACGACCACAATGGAGTTCCTGCCCCAAAGTTTTTTTTTATATTTTACCCAGGTCTTTATCAGGGTATATCTTATAATATGATTTTTGAAGTTGGCGTCGACCTTGAGTTTATTATAGTGCAAGTATCCGTGGAGCCCAAATCGTAGATCGAATCCTTCCAGATCAAGAAGCCTGTCATTCTTAAGCCTGCACCACTCTCCCAGCCAATTCAAACAATTAGCCTCGAAATATAGTTTAAGATTCGGGAGACCTATGCCTCCCTTTTCTTTTGTTTGTTGTAGGACTTTCCACCTTACCCTCGGCTTTTTCCCTCCCCAAATTATTTGGAGAGGTCCTTATCCCATTGGCTAAATTGTGTGTCTTTCTTAATAATGGGGAGTGATGCGAACAGAAAGTTTATTTTGGGGAGCACCATCATTTTGACGGACGCCACCCTCCCTAGGAATGACAGGTTTAGTTTTGACCAATTAGTGAGATCTTTCTTGATTTCGGCCCACTTTGTTCCATAATTATTTTAAAACAATTTAGAATTCTAAATCTGCAGTCTCTGTTGAGGACAGGTCCCCCTATGCACTGCAGCTTGATTTGAGAACGCAGGTAGACTCGGTAGGTGAACTAAGAATGCTATTGTCCCAGCAAGCTTAGATTCCAGCCTTGCTTCGTCCGTGAGTTCTTTGGAATGAGGGCAGAGGGGACGTCCGGCCCCTTAAATAAACTCCGGTAAAGGGTGGAGTTGAGGACAGGTCTGGCTGGGACCGGCTGGGTCTGGCTGGGACCGGCTGGGTCTGGCTGGGTCTGGCTGGGTCTGGCTGGGACCGGCTGGGTCTGGCTGGGACCAGCTGGGGCTGGCTGGGGCTGGCTGGGACTGGCTGGGGCCAGCTAAGGCCAACTGGGGCTGGCTGGGGCTGGCTGGGGATGTAGGAGCCAGGATGCAGCCCCTCCCCTGTGGCAAGACAAATAAGCACATGGCCAGACAAAGGGCTACAGAACAAAGAGCCATGCAGGTGAATGGCAAACCAAATACAGATATAAACAGCCCCCTAGGGGGCGTCACAATTATACCTAAATTAATTTGTCCTAATCTGCCCCCAGTAAGTATCCTAAAACATTAACATCTCGCTTGTCCCCTGACATACGTATTCCAGAAACTAGTTTCATTGGAAAGATTTTTCAAAAGTTATTCTGAATAGGAGAAGAGGTTTGTTTAAAAAGTTTAGGCCTACCTGGAGGATTGAGAAACATCACATAGTTACTAAGCCTGGTTGATTAAAAAAATGGTTCAAAACTCATTCTGGAAGTAGGGGGCGCTGGTGCTTCGAATCTGATAGACTTCCGAAATTTTTCATTAAAATTTCAAAATTGATTCGGATTAATTCCGAAATTTCGGAATGGCTTCATTAATGACGAACACACATGTTTAACCCAGTTTGAATTGTCAAACAAAAATAAATCAGACTCACCGCCAGCTCCCTCTCTGACAGCTGGTTCCATCTTCAGATTTGGAGGAAAGCTGCTCTTGGGGGCTGGGGAGCGGAGCCAGGGAAAGCGCACAACCAAAGTTGTGGAAGTGCCGGTTTGGGACCTGGAGAGCCGAAGGAGGAAGAGGAGGCTGCCGAGGAGAAGTGGAAGGCGATGCGGAGCCGTCAGAGAAGCCATGCCGCCGGGCTGAGGCGCTTCTCCTTCTCCAATGCCTTGAGCCTCTTCTGCCCCAAGCGCTATGGCTGGAGCGTCGGGAGGCTCTCCGGGGAAGCCCGTCCCCGTGGGGAGTTCATGGCCCTTTGCGAAGTGAGACAGAAAGAGAGAAATGAAAGAGGGATGCCTTTCTGGTGGAGGAAGGAAACAACAGAAGGAATTCAGATTGCTGTCATCCTCCTCAACATTGCAGCTAGGCCCTTTAAAACATTTTATAAATATTTTACATAGTGCACATACAAACCTATGAGGGTGCCGAGGAAAATTACAATAGAAAAAGGATGTGTTATACACAATTTTGTCAATATGTGTTAGAGGAAACCGTTTTTAAAAATCTATATAAATAAAAATGTAATGTTCGTTTGTGGGATTAACATAACTCAAAAAACACTGGGCAAATTGACACCAAATTTGGACACATTACACCCATCAGGCCAATGAATGACCATCACTCATAAAAACACTGAAAAACACTGCAGAAGAGACTTAAAAGCCAAAAAATCCAAAAATTACAACGCATGCATGTGTATATGTGTATATATGCACATATATAAATGCAAACACACATATATACACATATACACAAATATATACACACATATACACACAAAACACATATTGTCGTGATACAGACCATCTTAAGAAGCCAGGCACAGTAAAGTAAACAGTTAGAGTTTATTAGCAACATCCCAAAAGCTTCTCACAGAGTCTCAAATATGACAAAAGGCACAGCAAATTGATGAGACAAACCAAAAGGTAGAAAACTCCAAGTCCCAATGCCTTCACAAGAGGAAATGAGGCTGAGAGAGTGTGTGTGAGCAGCCCAATGTCACAACCAGCCAAGAAGAGCAGGCTACTCCAAGGCAGAGTAACAAACAGATGGTAACAGCGTTGTCAAGAAGTAGTAGCATCGTCAGTCAGTCCTTACATCATGCCAGGAGGAAAACAGGATGAATAGAGTCATCAGTCAGTCCTTATGTCAAGCCAGGAGGGATGTAAACGAAGCAGTGAAGTCAGGTCAATCCGGAATCCAAAACGAAGAATCAGGGAAATCTAGCACAGAAGGGATTTAAGGTGGAGCAGCCAAAGGCAGGATACAAAGATGTGAAAGCCCACAAAATACAATACCAAGATCCAGAATTCCATGTCCACAGTCAGTCCAATGATCAGTCCAGCAGCGACCCAGCACAGAAGGCAACGGCCTGGATAGCAAGAACAATGCCTTGCCAGCTGCAAAGAATGGTCAATTGCAAGCCCCCTTTATTCAGTCCTCCTCAGGGCCTGATTGCACCAACGCCCCTTCCCCATTTCCTTCAGTTGCCAGCATCTCCTTCTGTGTCGCCCTTTGTCTTTCTCTCTGGATGATCCATCTCCTGCGAGGACTCAGCTCTCCCCAACAGTCCCCATGAGACCCATTCCCAGCACTCCGTACCTCCCAATGGCTGCTCCTCGTCCCCACTCCCATCATCCTCCGAAAACCCAGAAACATTTCATCCCCAGAAGAATCACTAAGTATTTGCCTCAATCTCTTCCATTCTTACTCCTCATCTGACTCTTGCTCACAAGTATACCGTTTGGCTTTTCTAGCTACAGACTCCTCTCTCTCAACCTCAGGCTCAACTACAGCACATGTACGCAGACTGGGCCACAGCAACACATGGCAGGAGACGGCTAGTATATAGTAAAATGAATGGCTGATTATTTCAACAGAAGCAATCAAGTTGAGGAGAGACCCTGACTCCTGACTTCAAAGCCTTTCTGTCCATGTCCCAGAACGCAAAAATGGGAAGCAAGACTTCTGAATTAAATCTAAAAGCTGTAATGATTTCCACCAGGCAATGTTACCATACCACAGGGCTAGCACACACACACACACAAATAGGCATAAAGAAAAGAAACAGATAAAAATCCTATACAACACGTTACTTGAATGGGATACAGAGACGGAGGTGATAAAAGAAAATATGACAAAGTGGGTTCAGGATTTCGAACATTCTGTTTTATTAAGTGAATGGGAAGCAGTGTGGAGAAAAAAATATAAGATACTCAGGGGCAACGCCAGTTTCAGAAAACTGGCTCAAAATATTCTATCGGTGGTACCTGACCCCACAAAAACTATCAAAATACTACAAAAATCTCAACAGAAAATGCTGGAAATATAAAGATCAAACAGGCACATTTATGCACTGTTGGTGGACATGCCATAAAGTCAAAAATTTTTGGAAGGACTGTCACGGTGCAAGACCTAGGCCGGCCCCTTAATCACACACACAGAGACGATAATCAGCTAACTACTTTATTGAAAGATAAAAACAGTTGAAAAGGTAATTGTCCATAAAAATATCAAAGTAATCCAAAAGGTAAAAGGTATAGTCCAAAGGCAAACTTGGCAGTCACTTCCAAAGACTTGACAAGGCTCCGCTTAACTAGCGGATCAGGAACAAAACAAGGTTACAAGATACAACTCTTCTTGGCAGGCCACCAGCCCCAAACTTAGCTACGTGGTCTTGGCTTCGCTACACATCTGCATAGGTGAGACGTGGCCGAAGTACTGAAGATCCGTTCCCACGGGTCCTATACTTAATCCCCTTGGTGAGGCCCCCGACGCTCTAGGCTTCTCCTCCTCCAATCTGTGCTGCGAGCCCTCGGTCGGTCTAGGCCAGGGCTGTCCAACTTCTACTGGCCCAGGGGCCTGAATTCCGGTCCTGATGACCTGGGGGGCCGTAGGGTCTGCCCCTGCCCTGGCTCTGCCCCCTCCCTGGCTCTGCCCCCACCCCTGCCCCTGCATGCATACAGTCAAATATAGTCTTTTACTGAGATAAAATGCAGGGATAAGATATTAAATTATTTTAATATCTTTTCATTTAATTTAATATCTTTTAATTTAATTTAATATTAAGTATATTTAATTCCATCCTCCCCTCCCCCCTTATTTTAATGTATCCCATCTCCCCTTATTTCATTTTTAAATATATTTAATTTTATATTTAATACATGAGGGGAGATGGGGGAGGGAATGAGGAGCCCCCTGAGGAGCCCCCTGCTTCGGCCTACCTTTCCCAAATGCGCAGGATCCAGGAGTACCCGGACGACGAGAGAGGCGACGACCGACTGAGTCGAAGAAGGTCCTAATCGCGTCTGTGGGCCTCAGCGATACAGTAGTAGAGTAGCCGAAGAGTATCACGAGAATACGCAAGTCACACGGGATTTCGCTGTCAACGCCGGCGTGATCTCGCGTTGACAGCGAAATCCCGTGTGGATTGCGTATACTCACGATACTTGCTCCAAACCCGGAAGTAGGGTTTTTTTAATTTTTATTATTTATTTTATTTTTCAATTTTTATTTTTTATTAAAAAGCTTAGGGGGCCGGAGGGAAGGGGCTGGGGGGCCTTATACGGCCCCCGGGCCGCCAGTTGGACAGCCCTGGTCTAGGCTATGGAACCAACCCCTCCTGCTAACCTCAATGCTCCGTCTCCTATCAAAGGTTCGACCTTGCCTCCCAGCACCTGGTTCCCTATCTTCGTGAGAGTCGAACTCCCCATCTGATTCCCGGGCCTCTCCCTCGGTTGTTTCCCACATTCTTTCTTGCGAGCCTCGCCCCCCCGGCCGCTCGTAATCTTCACTGTCAACAACAACAACAACAACAACAATTTTATTGATTAGCCAGAAGCCATATCAAATACACACAGAACACAGACACATTGCAATGATTCTAAAAACAATCTGAGGAGAATTCTAGACCATTACATCAGTTAAACCCCTGTTTTGCCCAGCAGGAGGGATTCTAAGGGAGGTGGTAACAATTCACAGGTCCTCATCTCCAACACAATTTATTCCAATTGCATCTATGTAATCAGATGTTAGTTTCATGGCTTTACAGAGAAAACGAGCAGTAGCATCTGTTATCAGCTTGTTGGAGCCGGCCAGCAGAAGTGAGACTTTTGCTAGAGGGTCCCAATGATTTTTTCCCGCAAGAAATATCTCTAGCAGTTGTTTTCTCTCTATTTGATAGATTTTGCAATAGAGCAGAAGATGAGTTAGATCTTCGATCTCAGGGGCACCACAAATACAGATACGCTCTTCATAGGGAATTTTCTTGAACCTCCCATATCTCACCATTGAATCTAATTGCTCAAACCTGGCTCTAGTGAAAATTTTCCTTAGGTGGTGTAACCTTCCTTGCTGTAAGTAAGTGGTTAATTGGAAGGATTTCTTAAAACCACTCAACCAACTCAGGAAACGGTAGAACCCAAAGAGTCTATATCGGTTTGGGCCGCAATGTCATTAATTCGTTGACGCACTTCTTTGAAGTGCTTACTTAACTCTTGACCAGATAGGTGGACTGGGAATATTACCTGAATGCCACACTTTCTGATGTAGTCAAACAAATGGTCAGCCCCCGATTGATAAGAACTGCTAGATTGTTCCAGCAAACATAATTTTGGGAGGCGAGACGCCTCCATCTCCATGACCTTGAGCCAGTAGTTAAAGGCTCTGATCTTAGATTGTGTGCTAATAGAGAACATTCCCAACTCCGCCCTAACTGCCGCTGCTGGGGAGCTTCTATCGACCCCTAAAAACCACTTCAGATGTTGAGCTTGGGCCTCACTATCAGTGCTTTCGAATTCCGACTGGCCTTCCTGCTGTTCGTAAGGATCAGGCCAGCCGTCATCTCAGGCCAGGCTTTCTGTGGGTGAAGAAGGCCCAGCCATCTCAAAATCCCCTTCTTCTAGCCCCTCCAAATCCTCTTCAGAATCAACTGGCTCCAATGCGAGTGGGACCCCTGGTGCTGCCCCCTGCCCTCCAGGCACAAACGAGAACTGGTGTGCTACAAGGACGTCCACACACACTCCCAAAGGATCCTGAGAACTAACATCGAATTTAAACCAGACATCTTTTTACTAAATTTGATGGGAGATAAATTAGAACCGAACAAAGAAAAAATCTTTTATTTCATGACGGCGGCAGCGAGAGTCATTCTCGCAAGGAACTG
This sequence comes from Anolis apletophallus, assembly GCA_030556195.1. NCBI lineage: Eukaryota > Metazoa > Chordata > Lepidosauria > Squamata > Anolidae > Anolis > Anolis apletophallus. The sequence continues at coordinate 14,012,307 of JARBWK010000012.1, forward strand.
GAAACAAGAGAACTCTCCAATGGCAACAGACTGGGCTTCCAAATTAGCGGAACTTACAGACATGGACATTCCTAAAAAGTGTAGTTAACAATAAGAACCCTGAAAAGAGAACAGATTGGCAGCCGGTCATCGACTACATGAAGGCTACAAAGTTTTAACTCCCCCATCTCCCCCTGGTTTCCATTCCCTTTTCTACCCCTGTTATCCTTTTCTCTTCTTACGCTACTCTTCTTTCATATTATTATTGTAAAACTAACCAATAAAAATTATTAAAAAAACAAAAAACAAATAGGCATAAAGAAGAAGAGAAGTAGCTTTCATACAGGTATACTAAGAAAATACAGAATAGGAGGTCAATGTCAGCATAAGCAGAATCCTGTGAACTAGATCTGCATGCAACAGTGGGGAAAAATTAACCTTGTGTAAATTGGCCCTGGAAAACATTTTCCCAACATTTGCCTTTTCTATTCTTTTGCTTCTGGACTGCCAGCTAAGTTCAACAATGTATATCCCACGAAAATTTCAAGCCAGGACTTTTGCTATGGTACTGGAGACTACGATAAGCTGTTTGTGTGCGTATGTGCGCACACACACACAGATGTTGGCTTGCCAAATGCCATAGCGATTAGTGAACTGATCACTGCACACTGAAATAATAAAGAGTGCAACTCTTGCGAAACTGTAGAAGTACCAAACAAACAATGAGGTTGGAAAGGAACGGCCGAGCTGGAGAGGGACAGTTTTCCTCAATATGCCCCTGGCCTCAGAGGAAGGTAGATACGCTTTGAAGAAAGAAGCATTAACATTTGTATTCCACCCAGATGTCTTTGTTAAAGGACAGTTAAAAAAGAAGAAAAGTTGCAAGATTGGATTGTATGGTTAAGTCAGATTTTATTCCTTCTAAGCATTAGTAGAGATTAAATACAATGGCATCACAACACCAACGTGTATATTAAATTGTTGGACTTCCAGATGTTTTTTTATTTATTTATATCATTTATATTCCGCCCTTCTCACCCTGCATGGGACTCAGGGCGAATCACAATGCACATATACAGGCAAACATTCAATGCCATAGACCAATGTTTCCCAACCAGTGTGCCGTGGCACACTAGTGTGCCGTGAGTGATCATCAGATGTGCCGTGGGAAATTGGAACCTCCAATACCCTTTCTTCCCCCTCCTGCCGATCACTTTTTCTTCTCCACTCGGGCTCCCTTCTTCCCAGCCTTCCCCTGCTTGCTTTGCTCTGGGGCGAGTCTGCGCAGTAGCGCCCGCACAGGTCATGTGAACCCCCTCCCCTCGTGAACACGCTCACGCTGCCCCCTCGGATCAAAATGGCGGCAGAAGCCGCAATGTAGAAGAAAAAGTAAGTGTTCGGCAGGAGGGGGAAGAAAGGTCACGAAGGGGAAGGGGGAGGAAGAGGTCCCTGTCGAAAGCTGGCATGGGCAAACTTGGACCTTCCAGGTGTTTTGGACTCCAACTCCCACCATTCCTAGCAGCCTTAGACTCTTTTCCTTTCCCCCCCTCAGGAAAGGGCCTCAGGCAGTTAGGAATGGTGGGAATTGAAGTCCAAAGCACCCAGAGGGCCGAAGTTTTCCCATGCCTGTTTTAGGGACCTTAAAGTGGTGAGCTTCCTTCCAACATTGTGATTCTGGATAGAAAACAAACAACATAACATAACATAGTTTGAGTCCACGGTGCTCTCTGGGTGTAGGTGAACTACAACTTCCAAACTCAAGGTCAATTCCCAAGCAAAGCCCAAGTTTGCCCAGGCCGCGCTGCCTGTATTCGACCTCATTTGAGCATTTTGGCTGTTTTTCGATTTACATTTACATTGGGATCCTAATTTTGGACTTATGGGAGACTCCTATGAATTATGAGACGGGTGGTAGGTAATATTCTGATTTTGATGCATTTACATTGCATTTCTTGTTGCTTATTATACAGTTCTGCTTAATATTGTCATACAATATAATACAAATACAATATAACAATAGAATAATGATATATTTTATATTACATGTAATATTACAAACAATATTGCAGTGTAGTGGTATTGTACAAAATAGTGATATATACAATATTTTATTTTACTTTATTTTGGGTTATTTGAGTTTTATAGGAGTAATGAAAATATTTAGTAGAGGATAATTTCATTTAAATTAATAATTTTATTTATTAGTTTATAATAATAATATAATAGAATGTTATATTGTATTATAATATCAATATATTATAATATAATTATATTGTAATGTAGTATAATATAATTATGATATAATATAGTATGAGCATGGTATAATATATTGTATATACAGTACATTGATACAATATAATACTACTAATGGTATTGTGATATTATAATTGTATATTTGTTTTACATGGGGCAAAATAATGTTTTTTTGGGGGACCAAAATAATGTTCGCCTACCATTTAAAATTACCTTAGACCGCCCCTGTGTGTTGAAGTATAAAAAACCCTAAGAAACCTACCTCGATAAAGGCACAAAATTACAAACACCCCCCTCCCCACCCGTTGTCTACTTGGTCTCTCCCTCTCCATGCATTGGGAAGGCCCGCCTCCCTTTCCCCAAGTAGAGACCTCCTCTTGCCTCCTGGGGGTTCTGTGTGGGAGGTTTGACCCAGTTCTATCATTGGTGGGGTTCAGAATGCTCTTTGATTGTAGGGGAACGATAAATCCCAGCAACTGCAATTCCCAATTCCCAAATGTCAGTCTATTTCCCCTGAACTCCATCTGCATTCATATTTGGGCATATTGAGTATTCATGCCAAGTTTGGTCCTGATCCAACATTGTTTCAGTCCACAGTGCTCTCTGGATATAGGTGAACTACAACTCCAAAACCCAAGGTCAATGCCCACCAAACTCTTATAATATTTTCTCTTGGTTATGGGAGTTCTGTGTGGGAAGTTTGTGTTTTTCTGCCATTCCTGCCAGGATATCTATGTTGTGTTCATCGAAACAGGTCCAGGTTTCACACTGATTGTATAAATACATTTAAAAACATATTAACTATATGTATTACTGTATTAGAGTGTAATTTTGTGTCATTTTGGTTGGTAGTGTGCCCCAGGATTTTGTACATGTAAAAAGTGTGCCGCAGCTCAAAAAATGTTTAAGAACACTGCTATAGATATACAACATATATAGACAGACACTTAGAGGCAATTTGACATTCCAGCTTCTGGCCACCAGGGGGAGGTGTCGCATTCCTTCATTTTTTTCATACTTCCTGGAGATTTTATGTCCTTGTAAATCAGTTTAATTAGTTAATTTTTTAATGAAGTTCCCATAATACTATGCAACAAAAATTGGAAACATTTTCTATTCCTGTTATTTTCCGTTTCATTGTACAGTACTTATTTTGAAAGTAGTTGCTATACTCCAGAAATTTTGTTTTTGTAGCTGTCACAAGCTATGTTGAATTGGTTGAGATATTCATTGACAAACTATAGCAAAATGTGCTGCAGGATGTCCCGCAAAAACAAAGTTTTTTTGCAGTTTAACAAACCTTTCCTATATTTTCACGACAGAACCAATTATGAAATGACATTTATTACCCAGGAACAAAAATCGTGTTACATAGTGTAATCCTTCACTACTGGTTGCCTTGGGCTGGTGAAAATTGCAAACCAAAAGCATACTCGTCTTGGCAATAAAAGTAAAATTCTGCCATAAAACAGACATATGTAATCAGAACAAAATAACATTAAATTCTTGGTGTCACACTTTTACAAGCCCCTAAAGCAAAGCATACCACTGCTTAAGTTCCTAATGAGTCATCTACTATTTTAGCTATGACTGCATGGCTCTTTGAACCAGTGGTTGAATTATGGCACAGGTGGGCAAAGCTTGACTCTGGGGTTACATACTATCCGCAGGGTTATTTTTGCAGTTTTCGTGCCTTCTAGACCCCTTTGGCTGCCCTTAAAAAAAAGCCCTAGTAAATCACCTCTCTTAAAAACCTCTGAGAATGACAGTTGCTATTTAAGAAGATTGTAGGGCTCCTGGGTACTATTTAAGGTGAAAAACAAGTGATTTTTTTTCAGTACCCAAACACATCTTTGTGTATTGGAGTTTTTGGCACTGTATGCTACCCCAAAGTGTCCTAAGGGCAAAATACTGGGCTCTCTTTGCTATCTGTTTTATCCATTTGTTCGTTCGTTTAATTCTTGCATGGGACCCAAGGCAGCATACAAAAGATAAAGACATACATATAATGTTTACATCATACAAAACTTAAAAATATAATTAAATTCTCAGTAGAATTTGAAGCAACTGAAAGCATGCTCATATGCTTATGTTATTGCTTATGTGTAACTAGCTGTACCTGGCACGCGCTGCTGTGCCCTATTTTGGAGATGCGAGGAAGTCTGAGTATGTAAGGGTTGGAGTTGTTCTTAGTTATGGTGTTGTTGGGGCCATGGCTGTGTTGTTGTGGGTTGTTTTGGTGGGTGGGATGTTGGAGTCCTGTGGAGTTGTTGTTGTGTGGTGTTGCTGGCGTTCTGCATAGCTTGTGGATATACAATGTTTTTTGTCTTTCCGTCTGCTGTGTTGACGTAGAGCAGTGGTTCTCAACCTTTCTAATGCCGTGACCCCTAAATCCAGTTCCTTATGTTGTGGTGACCCCAACCATAAAATTATTTTCGTTGCTACTTATTTAATTACTAATTCTTTAATTATTTAATATTAAATTCAATTATTTATCAAGTGCGCTGCTATGGCTGAGTTCTCTGGCTGAATCAGTCTGCAGTGCCTTTCATGTTCCTTGATTCAGAGAACTTGATGAACCAACTTGGACACAGAATATTATTTGAGAATACAGAAATGCTGGACCACTCTAACAACCACCATGTCAGACAACACAGAGAAGCCACATGAAGCACATGGAAATTTTCAACAGAAAGGAGGAAAACATTGAACATGAACAAAATCTGGCTACCAGTATTAAAAACTGTAAAATCAAGACAGTAAAAAAAAGAAAGAAACACTCTGAAAACAGTGGAATTCCAGGCATGAAAAATCAAGGCCAGCTAACATATCCCCCAGGCAGGAATCTGCCGGGCCTTGAAGCTGCAAAGCTATGCAATGCTAATCAAGCTGATTAATTATAACGTTCACACTTGCTTCTGACAGACAAGAGTTTTTCCCACCCTGGACACCATTCCACAGATATATAAATCTCCCTTGCCTAGTTTCCAATAGATCCCAACAACCTCTGGGGATAGCTGCCACAGGTGTGAGCAGATTGTCAGGAGAGAATGCTTCTGGAACATGGTCAGACAGCCTGGAAAACATACAGCAACCCAGTAATATAAATATCTGGTATATATGGTCAGTATTTTCATTGTTACAAATTGAATATAATTAAAGCATAGTGATAAATCACAAAAACTATTCTTAGGCCCTCCAGGTGTCTGGACTTCAACTCCCACAATTCCTAACTGCCTACCAGTAGGCAGTTAGGAATTGTGGGAGTTGAAGTCCAAAACACCTGGAGGGCTAAGTTTGCTCCAGGCCTGGGCTAAGGCCACCTGGAGAGGCACCCCTTCCTCTTTCAACTCTGGGGGCACCACAGAAGACAGCAGCGCCAGGCGGCTTCACTCCTTCCTCATTCCTTCCTCCCAAAAACAAAAGCACAACACGAAGGAGGAAGAGGAAGAAGAAGAGGAGGGGCAGCAAAAGCAGCTGGCGTCCCCTGCAGCCAGTGCAGGCTGGGTGCTGCTCTACTCCACGAATGCCACTAGCAGCACACAGCCAGCAGCAGCCTCCCTCCTTCCCTCCATTTCTCTCCCTCCTCCCAATGCATGGGTGGATGGATGGCTGCAGAGTACACACAGGGGCTGCAACCTGGATTTAGGCAGCCTGGGGAGGGAAGGGGCGGAAAGATCGAAGCAAGGTAGGAAGGAAGCAAGGAAAAGGGGGAGAAGAAAGGGAAGGAATTGAATGGGGAGGAAGGATATCCTGTGCCCTGGGGAAAACAACAAGGGGCACTTGTCATTGGGGGATATTGGTAGGAACGGAGGGCAATGTTCCAAAGAAAACTTTGCCCAAACCCTGCAGCCCCCCCCTTAAACACAAAACAAACCCATCTGGGAAGCAGAAAGACTCAACTGAGGTGCCACTGACCGGCAACTCTTTCCTTCATACACAAAACCCGACAGACCATAATGATACTAAAACAGGGCCATACAGCCTGAAAAACTCAACAGCATCCCAGCCAGGTCTCTGCCCCGAGGGTTTCAAGGAAAGGAGCAGGGAGGAAGTCAAAAGGACTCGAGAGAAAAGGGACACAGTGCATCAGCACCTTCACCCTCTCCCGCCTCCTCCTGGGAGACCCTCCATTGTTGCATGCGGCCTGCGGGGAAGGAGCAATGGGCCCTTCACTCCTCCCCCCCCCCCACACACAGCCGTTTCGCGCCGTTTTTGTGCTCTGCCTGCCCTGCAGCCTGCAGGGAAGGCAGGGAGGAGGGCAGGGGGGGGGCTCCTTTGCTCCCTCCCTCCCTCCCTCTGCACCTAAAGGCCACCTAGCCTGACCTCCTCCTGCCCATGCAAGCTCCAACATCTCTCTGCCGGCCTGGCTTCTTCCTTTGTTGCCTGCACCTCCCACACCCTCTTGCCAGCCGGCGGGGAGCGCGAGGGAGCGGCGCTGCAAGGCCTTGTGTGAAGGAGCCTGCTGAGCTCAGCAGGCGGCGGGGCCTTTGCTTTCAAGCTCCTCCTCCTCCTGATTCCCTGCAGCCCCGTGGGAACAGAAGGTGGAGGAGCTGACCTGAACTGCCTGGCTGTTTCCCTGGCACAGGGGCCGGCAGCCATTTTGAGGAGGCAAAGGGGCGGGGCCAGCCCAGGCACCTTCGCGACCCCCGAAAATGACCCTGCGACCCCCTGGGGTCGCGACCCCTAGGTTGAGAACCACTGATGTAGAGGTTGATGCGTGTGTGGGTGGGGTCCTTTGGAAGTGAGTGGAGGTACTTGAAATCCCATTATCCATGGAGTGTCCTCCTCTAATCTGCAATCGGATGGAGTGTGGGTCATGAGGTGCATTGTTTGCCAAGTTTGGTCTTTATCGGTCTTGGTTCTTGGACACAGTGGTCTGTGGGAATGATGGGTTTTGAAGTACTACAAATCCCATTATCCATGGAGGTACTTCAAGTCCCATAATCCATGGTCCACCTTCCTCCAAACTGTAGTAGAATGTAGCGTGGGTCATAGGGGCTCTGTGTGCCAAGGTAGGTTACTGTAAATTCAGGCCATACACAATGTCCCATGAGCTGAGGCCTAGTCAGGAACAGCAAGTTAATGAAGCCTTACTGTCAATTCAGGCCATACACAATGTCCAATGAGCTGAGGGCTAGTCGGAGAATCAAGTTAATGAAGCCTTACTGTCAATTCAGAGCGTAAACAGCATTCCATTAAGTGAGGCCTAGTCAGGGAAATTAAGTTAATGAAGCCTTACTGTCAATTTTGGGTGTGGTCTGTGATTTGTAGGGTGTAAATTTTCTGTGGGAAGTGAATTGGGTGTTTGTGTTTGTGCCTCAGCTCTTTGCCTTATCCTCCTCTGACAGTTTATTATAGGTCGGAATGTTCATGTTGGCTGGCTAGTACAGGAGTTATGCAAATCTGCCCTTATTGGCAGCCAATCATGTTCTCAGAAGGTAGAGGCTGGGAGAGTCGTTGGCAGCCCCGGAGGATGCTGGGAAATGTAGGTTTTTTAACTCGTTGTTTTGGGGGCCTTTTAGGTTTTTTGGGGGGGGAGTTTCTTTGCTACAAACGTACCTTGTCTGAGGCCTATTTCTGTTGGCAAGTTTGGTGTCTCTGCGTTGTAAGGTTTCTTTGTTTGGGTTGGTCGTTCCATGATGACTCTTCCTTTATATATAGAGATTTATTTTGATTGTATTGTTTATTATTTGCTGTTGTGTTGGGCTTGGCCTCATGTAAGCCACCCCGAGTCCCCTTGGGGAGATGGTGGCGGGGTATAAATAAAGTATTATTATTATTATTAACGAACACCATTAATACAGCATATTTATTTTTTATTTATTCGTTCTTGTTTACCGCCCTTCCCGAAAGGCTCGGGCCAGCTAACAACATATTCATAAACAATCATAATGACAACATTAAAACCACGGTAAAAACATAGCTAAAACACAGTATGCCACGCACTAAGCACAGTGTAGCGCAGAATAAAAGAACAATTGAATGGGTGGCAACTTGCAGCAAGGTCTACAGTTCATCCAATTCCAAAAGCCTGCTGGAATAGCAGGGTCTTACATGCCTTTCGAAATGGAAGGATGTCCTGTATGGCGCGAACGTCAGCGGGCAGCGAGTTCCAAAGTGTTGGAGCCACTATTGAGAAGGCCCGCTGACGGGTTGCCGTCAAGCGATAGGTTTTGGGGGAGGGAATGACCAAGAGGTTCTGGTCCTCAGAGCGCAACGATCTGGTGGGATAATATAGGGAGAGGCGGTCCCGCAGGTACACTGGCCCCATACCATGTAAGGTCTTAAAAGTCAGGACTAACACTTTGAAAGTGATCCGGCATTCTACCGGTAGCCAGTGCAGATCGCGCAAGATGGGCGTGATGTGAGTACTCCCCGTACTCCCCGTAAGGAGCCGGGCAGCAGCGTTCTGCACCAGCTTGAGCTTCCGGATCACAGACAAAGGAAGGCCAATGTACAGAGCATTACAGGAGTCTAGCCTTGAGATGACCGTGACTTGGACCACTGTGGCCAGGTCGCGGCAGGACAGATAGGGGGCAAGCTTCCTTGCCTGGCGAAGATGGAAAAATGCCACTCTGCTGATGGTAGAGACATGCGCCTCCATCGTCAACAGAGGGTCCAGGGTTACCCCGAGGCTCTTGACAGAAGACGACGGACTTAAGGTCACGCCATCCAGAGTTGGAATCTGTATGTCCCTACCGCCTGGGCGACCAAGCGGTTCCCTCGATGATCCCCAGAGTTTTCAGTCCTCAAATGTCTGCCAAAACAAAATAAAACCTTCAAGGGAGGTACCAGGCTCACAATTATTGGATGCAAACCATGTTTGTGCCCTCACCAGATAGACCTGTGAGGATGGTGGGATGAAAGCAGTGGTTCCCAACATTTTTTTGTCCAGGGACCACTTGGACCAGGGACCACTTTTCAACATTAGCACCAAAAGGGTTATGAATTAGTTTTTGGTCAACTTTAGATTCAGTTGGTTATTAGGGGTGCTGATTCAGAATATTGTATTGGATAGACCACATCAGCTCTAGTTTGTGATACAGAGCATGTGCCATCCAGTAGGTGCTCTCCGCTCTCCCACATACAACCATATTTAATAATTGAGAGCTGATGTGGTAGTAGTAATCTTTCATGGTTAGACAGCCTCTCACCTCCCGACATCCCCATTGCCTCGGTTCTATAAGAGGGTTTCGCCACATGGTTTTGAGGCAATGGTGTAGTAGTGGTGAAGCCTTGTGGGGCAAATCCATTGCCCAGCACCCTGCATCACCCACTTGCCCATCATACGAGGACGGGTCAATAAGTCCATGACTTTTTGAATTTCCCACCTCTTAACTGAAAGAGCAACACTGCTCCTGTCAACAGACATCTCTCAGTTGACTCCTGTCAAAATTTGAACAAGCTACGTCATTTAGTTTGTATTTGACAGCCATTGATAGCAGACTACCGCGAATTTGAGGAGAAAATGGAAAAAAGTGAATTTCGTGTGCTCATTAAGCATTAGTTTTTGCAGAAAAAAACCTATGGGAACTCTGCACCATCAATTTCAATGGTAAAAAAGTGGTTTACTGAATTTTGTTGTGGCCGTACAAGCACGGAAGATGCCGAACATTCTGGACGCCCAGTTGAGGTCTCTACACTCGAAACAATTGAAAAAATTCACGATATGGTGTTGGCCGATCGGAGATTGAAAGTGCGAGAGATTGTGGAAGCCATAGGCATCTCACATGGCTCAGTGGTTTCAATTTTAAATGATCACTTGGGTATGAGAAAGCTTTCCGCAAGATGGGTGCTGTGTTTGCTCACAATCGACCACAAACACAATCGTGTGACAATTTCGCAGGAGTGTTTGGCGTTGTTCAACCGCAATATGGACGGGTTTTTGCGCCGTTTCGTAACTGTGGATGAAACGTGGATCCACCACAACACACCAGAGACCAAACAGCAGTCAAAACAGTGGGTTTCTCGGGGTGAATCGGCACCAAAGAAGGCCAAGGTGGGTTTGTCAGCCAATAAAGTCATGGTGATCATTTTTTGGGATGCACGTGGTATAATCCACATTGACTACCTTCAAAAGGGTAAAACAATCAATGGCGAATATTATGCCAACTTATTGGATCGATTTAATGAGGATTTGGTAAAAAAACGACTGCATTTGGCCAAGAAAAAAGTTCTTTTGCACCAGGACAATGCAAGGGTTCACACATGTGCAGTTACCATGAAAACAATCCATGAATTGGGATATGAATTGCTCCCTCATCCGCCCTATTCTCTGGATTTAGCCCCGAGTGACTATTTCTTGTTTCCAAACCTGAAGAAATGGCTCGGCGGAAAGAGATTTGACTCCAACAATGAAATCAACTCACAAACAAATACCTATTTTGATGACCTCGACAAATCTTATTTTTTTGGAAGGGATAAAAAATGAGAGAAACATTGGACAAAGTGTATAGAGCTCAAAGGAGACGACGTTGAAAAATAAAATGATTTTTTATACAAAAACCTGTGTTTCATTCAAAAAGTCACGGACTTATTGACCCGCCCTCGTACATTGGAAAGCGTACCTTTCTGGCTTGCTCCCACACTGTTCCCAACATTTTCAATCTGAACATGGGTGGTCTCCTAAGTTTCCCGTCCTGAAACTGTCGACACAGCCAGCATGGAGTCTCGTCGGAAGTAGCTGTGATAGGATCCGTTGGGGTCCATGCTGGCTGTATTGGTGAACTGTTGTAAGAAAGGGAATGTGATGAGGTTGTAAGTGACTAGGTGCTGAGTCTTATCTCTAAAATAATTCAGGACCTTGGATAGTTCTTCTAAAGTTGTCTAAAACCTGGAGTGACTTTAGTGCTCCAGTGATGTAAGAGTAACTGACTACCACTGGTTGTTTGCTTCTTTTCTTGATGGTCTTATTGTGTGTCCTGACGCTGGACAGAACTACAGAACGGTGTAATGGCCATTGCACTTTCATTGTTGACAATATAGACTGTACATGTTTGTACGTTGCTAAATTGCAACTGCTTTGTGCTATTAAATTCTGTTGAAATCAGCAAGCATACTTTTCAACATCATGTTTAAGTCAAGGATATATTAAAGAACAAAACAAGAAACTTGACAGCAGTATGGCTTGAAAATCCCGTGAAGCTGCGATATGTTTGACAGGACATTGTTATGATTGGCCAGTTACGAGATTTCAGTTGCTTGAATCATTAAGTGTTTGAGTCGTAACTATAATAAAACTTGGCATTGACTTGTTAGTGCGTGTATTTCCAATTATCAAGGGTAACAACAATATTGTGTAGACGTCTAAGTGGGTTCTCTCACTTGTCACCATATAGCTTTAAGAATGTGTGTAACTATAATAAAACTTGCCATTGACTTGTTAGTGCGCGTAGTTCCAATTATCAGTGGTAACAACAATATTGTGTAGAGCAGTGTTTCCCAACTAATGTGCCGGGGCACACTAGTGTGCCGTGAGCGATCACCAAGTGTGCGTGGGAAATTGGAACCTCCAATACCCTTTCTTCCCCCTCCTGCCAAACACTTTTTCTTCTCCACTCGGGCTCCCTTCTTCCCAGCCTCGCTCTGCTTGCTTTGCCTCGCTTTGCTCTGGGGAGAGTCTGCACAGTAGCGCCCCCATGGGTCACGTCTTGCTCCCTCCCCCTCCCCTCCTGAACACGCTCACGCTGCCCCCTCGGATCAAAATGGTGGCAGAAGCGGCAGTGTAGAAGAAAAAGGAAGTGTTCGGTGGGAGGGGGAAGAAAGGGCGCGAAGGAGAAGGGGGAGGAAGAGGTCTCTGTCGAAAGCTGGCATCGGAAAACTTTGACCTTCCAGGTGTTTTGGACTCAACTCCCACCATTCCTAGCAGCCTCGGGCCCTTTTCCTTTCCCCCTTCAGCCACTTAAGCAGGAAAGGGCCTCAGGCTGTTAGGAATGGTGGGAGTTGAAGTCCAAAGCACCCAGAGGGCCAAAGTTTTCCCATGCCTGTTTTAGGGACCTTAAAGTGGTGAGTCTCCTTCCAACATTGTGATTCTGGATAGAAAACAAACAACAACATAACATAACATTGTTTGAGTCCACAGTGCTCTCTGGGTGTAGGTGAACTACAACTTCCAAACTCAAGGTCCATTCCCAAGCAAACCCTTTCAGTACTTTCTGTTGGTAATGAGAGTTCAATATGCCAAGTTTGGTTCAATTCCATTGTTGCAAGAGTCCGGGATGCTCTTTGATTGTGTGTTAACTATAAATCCCAGAAACTGTAACTCCCAAATGTCAAGGTCTATTTCCCCCGAACTCCATCTGTGTTCACATTTGGGAATATTGAGTATTCATGCCAAGTTTGGTCCTGATCCAACATTGTTTCAGTCCACAGTGCTCTCTGGATGAACTACAACTCCAAAACCCAAGATCAATGCCCACCAAACTCTTACAGTATTTTCTCTTGGTTATGGGAGTTCTGTGTGGGAAGTTTGTGTTTCTCTGCCATTCCTGCCAGGATATCTATGTTGTGTTCATCGAAACAGGCCCAGGTTTCACACTGAGTGTATAAATACATTTAAAAACATATTAACTATATGTATTACTGTGTTAGAGTGTCTTTTTGTGTCATTTTGGTGGGTGGTGTGCCCCAGGATTTTGTAAATGTAAAAAATGTGTCGTGGCTCAAAAAAGGTTGAAAACACTGGTGTAGAGGACTAAGTGGGTTCTCTCACTTGTCACCATATAGCTTTAAGAATGTGTGTAATTATAATAAAACTTGCCATTGACTTGTTAGTGTGTGTAGTTCCAGTTATCAGGGGTACCAACAATATTGTGTAGTGGTCTAAGTGGGTTCTCTCACTTGTCACCATATAGCTTTAAGAATGTGTGTCACAGCTCATGTGCTTTTACATAACATTTTTTGCAGGAGTTATCCTGAGATTTACCACCCACAACCTTCATCTAAAACACGGCAGAATCCCTTTCAGCTGTGAACAGAAAGGTTGCCTCACGGTTCGCATCTCAAACCTTCCCTATGTTGATTTTGTTATGTAACAAGGCTACATGTTAGTTCCAGATCTGGAAGATTTAAGTAACTGGATATGATCCAGGTCATTTAGGTTAGCAAGGGAAAGAGGCGGCGGGTAAATGGAGATAATCTTCTGTGATAACCACAGTAATATCAAATGTGCTTGTTTCATTTCAGGACAACATTGCCTTGTTCTTAAGAGGCTGCAAGGAACTGGGCCTCAAAGAATCCCAGCTTTTTGACCCAGGAGACCTGCAGGACACCTCAAGCAGAGCAGCAGTCAAGTAAGTGGAACATCATAATCATTTCTGGGATTAAACCAGTATAAATGTTGGCGATATCTTTGTATCTCAAGGAGTAGAAAGAGACGGGAATGCAGGGTAAACTTCAATGGTTTATTCTTCAGATAGTAAAGCAAATATTCATCAAAATATTCAATGAGAAGCGGAATGAATGCGGTGATAGGTCACTGAGGTGCACTCTCTGGCCATGAAAAGTCCCAAAATTATAAATAATAACACATCAATTGTACATTCTTCGTGGGACGGTCAGAGAGGAAAGTGGGTCAACGGTCTGAGAAAGGCCCCGCCCGTTTCGCCTATAATAAGGCTTCTTCTGGACCCGGTGCAAGTAAACAAATAATATGACCATTCCACTGGTCCGTCGTCCAATATTATCAATGTAAATGCATAGTCATCATCCTGGAAAGGTGGACGCAGCCACCGGTGCAAACAGACGTCCGGACCAACCATTGACCCACTTTCCTCTCTGACCGTCCCACGAAGAATGTACAATTGATGTGTTATTATTTATAATTTTTGGGACTTTTCATGGCCAGAGAGTGCACCTCGAGTGACCTATCACCGCATTCATTCCACTTCTCATTGAATATTTTGATGAATATTTGCTTTACTATCTGAAGAATAAACCATTGAAGTTTACCCTGCATACCCGTCTCTTTCTACTCCTTGATGTCTTCCAAGCACACCCAGTCTCTCTTTTTCCTGATATCTTTGTATCTTACACATACAGCCTTACAAAGATATGTCCCAGGTTTTTTGGGATTGTGGGATCCCTCACTGTGTTCCCCAATAAGTACTGCTTGCTATTTCTGTTAAGAGGAAAAATCCCATATGACTTTATGCTAAAAGTGGGTTACATCTTTCAGGATCAATGGAAGGTGAGTCTCAAGATTCATGGGAATAGAATGATTTAAAACTCTGCAGTTAGAAATGGATAAGAATTGTGTATTTTTTTGTTTATCAACATCCATGCTGTTTAATATTCCCTATTGTTTGCTTTGCCTGCTTAGAAATAATAATATTTGTTCAGTGAGTCTTGGGCCCCTTCTACACTACCATATAATTCAGATTATCAAAATAGATAATCCGCATTATCTGAGTCCCCCCCCCCGGGGGTTGAGAAGAGCGGGGTAAAATGCCATAAATAAATAAATAATAAATTTGAACTGGATTATATAACAACAACAACAACACTTTATTTATATTCTGCCCTTCTCATCCTACAGGGGACTCAGGGCGGATCACAACTACACATAGACGGCAAACATTCAATGCCGCTTTGTATTGACAAACACACAGAAGGAGGTTCTTGTGTCGCACCACAGGGGGGGTACTGTCGCTCCATCCTCTTATGACGAAGAGCTTGTCAGGATTTCCGCATTCCAGCATCTGGTCTTTCTCCTCTTTGTGGCGTTGTAAAAACCTCCCCCACTTTTTATTAGCGGTATCTAATTTCTCTAATTACAGCTAAAGCTGGTTTCGAACTGCTTAGGTAAACAGTGGGCAGGGCTGATGGTTGCCCAAGCCAACCCGGGGTTCGAACTTGCAAATTTGGTTGATCGATCTTTAGCAGCTGCTGATTTAACCGCTGTGCTAAACCTCTGATTTAACTGCTGTGCTAAACCTTCTACACTGCCATGTAATCCAGTTCAAAGCAAATAATCTGGATTTTATATGGCAGTGTAGAAGGGGCCTTAGATTTTAGATTTTTAAACAAACACCCATTTACATGATGAAAGAAGGGATCTAACGTACTCGGCAGAGTAGGCGCCCGCCAAGAGCGCCAGATCCGCAGGGGCGCAGCGCCGCTGGCTGGGTACCTTTCCTCTATGCCAGTTGTGTTTCCAGCAGAGGCGGAGTTTCCTCCACACATGCTGGAAACTCCGCCTCCGCACCAGCTGGTAACTCCGCCTCCGTGCCTGCTCCAAGTTTGTTTTGGTGGGGGGGGGGGGGAAATAATTTTTGCCTACCATTTAAAATTACCTTGGGCCGTCTCTGAATCTAACTAGTAATCTACTCCTGATAGCTGGCAAGAACCCTTCTTCACAGGTTTGGCTGGGGACAGGGGCGGTCCTACAGGTAGGCCACGGAGGCGGCCGCATGGGGCGCCATCTGGGAAGGGGAGAATTCCCTCACCTGCCGGGCACTAGCCCCAGACAGCGTCCTGGCCCTGCCGATGTTCCTCAGGCAGCACCGCGGCTGCCTGCTTTTGGGCCCCAGCCTTGTGCGCTCTGATGCCGCTTCTGGGCATGTGTGGAGTTTTTGCGCAGGCGCAATTGCTTCGGAACTAAAGTTGAGTGCAGGAGCAACTGCACATGCGTGAAAACCTCCGCGCATGCCCAGTAGCTCCTGTGCGCAGAAGCCTGTAAGCAAAGGACTCCCTATCGGGCAGGCAGGGAGTGCTTCCCATCTCCCTTTGTCTCCGCCCTGCCGCCGAATACGGTGACCCAATTGGGCAGGAAGAGGGCAGAGACAAAGGGAGAGGGGAGGGGAGCCAAAGGGGTATTGGTGACGTATTGCCTCCTGACAGCTGCCACCAGAAGTAGCTGCCACGCGCTGAGGCGAACTCCCTCGCCAGGCCCAATCACGTGTGAACCCTACCACATCCGCCCACATCCCCGCGCGCGCGCCGGCCGGGAGCATCAAGGAAGGACAGGCGCAACTGAGCAGGCAAATAGTAATATATAATATTTTATTTTACTTTATTTTGGGTTATTTGAGTTTTATAGGAGTAATGAAAATATTTAGTAGAGGATAATTTTATTTAAATAAATAATTGTATTTATTATTTTATTATAATAATAATATAATAGAATGTTATATTATATTATAATGTCAATATATTTTAATATAATTATATTGTAATGTAGTATAATATAATTATGATATAATATAGTATGAGTATGTACTATAATATATTGTATATACATTGATACAATATAATACTACTAATGGTATTGTGATATTATAATTGTATATTTGTTTTACATGGGGGGGGCAAAATAATGTTGGGGGGCACCAAAATAATGTTCGCTTACCATATACAATTACCTTAGACCGCCCCTGGCTGGGGATAGCCCTTTGCTGTAACGAAATTATTTTCCAAGCTTGCCTTAAACCACATAGAACTTCTGCTCAGGAACAGGAAGAGAAAAAACAAAGACAAAGAGCATAAGGTATTGTAGGGGAATGTATGCAGCAAGTAGAGGAATTATAGGAACTATAGTAAAGGATCTATAGGTTTGGTACCTACCGTGTTTCCTCAAGTAAGACACCCCGATTGTAAGACGATCGGGGTGTCGGGGTGTCGGCTTATATAAGCCATACCCCGTATGTAAGTCGTGAGCTGTCCGCCGCTGCTACAGCCGCAATCGAGGTGTGTCCGCGGTACACCCGCTGCACCCTCCGCGTGCCAGGCCTCCAAGCAAGGGAGGGGGGGAAAAGGAGCCAGGGCGGGATGAAGGGCGACGCTGTCGCCTGACGCAGCGATCCTCACCACGCCCCGGCCCTTCCCCCTCCCTTGCTTGAGGAAAGAAGGGAGGGGGGAAAAGGAGCCAGGGGCGTGAGGATCGCCGCACAGTGACGCGCCGCCGCTCGTCCCGCCCTGGCTCTCTTCCCACCCTTGAAGGGAGGAGAAGAGAGCCAGGGGCGGGGAGAAGCGATGACGCGTCGCCGCTTCGTCCCGCCCTGGCCTTTCCCTCTCCCTGCTTGGAGGCCTGGCAAAAGGTGTGCCGCGGAGGTGTGTGCGGGTGTGCCACGGCACACCTCCGGTTGCGGCGGCGGCAGCGGCGGCGGCGGCGTGGCGCGTGGCGACGGGGTACGCCTTGGGTTATATAAGACGTGCTCAAAAGTAAGCCGTAGGGGTACTTTTTTGGGGGAAAAGAAAGTAAGACGCTGTCTTACTTTCGGGGAAACACGGTAGGTGGGTTGTAGGATTATAATAATTGAGCCTTCAATTTAGGGGCCTCGTACAGGTACAGAAAGATGATTTATAATCTTATCAGTCAGGCCATATTTGTGATGGAAAGGAACCAGACAGGACTTCAGAAAGTCACAGTAGGATTGGTCAGGAGGGTTGGCAAACTCAGGAGCTCAAGTATCTTGTGAAAGATAATTATGGTAGTTTAAATATTTTGCCTGGGGCACTGTGAAGACAAAATTTCAGTCCTGTTTTTTTAATAAAAAAATAACACGATGCTTTAAAAACAAATGATATGGTAGCAGTGAGATGAAAGCATTTTTTATAATAAAAAAAAAACCACCCAAACTTAAATTTATGGCTCTTAATCATATTTAAGCTCTGAACACTCCTAAGTAGGCAAAAAAAATTAAGTACCTTGTTGCTGCAGATTAAAGGGGCTTTCAAGATGGTTTATAGTACTCATTAAAGGATCCTCGAAAGCTGATGGCCCTGTGATTAAACAAGCTATCGGCCTGTTTAACTTATGACGGAAACCGTAGACAGTGTGTCTGCGTGTGCATGAGACAGAATTAGATCAGGAAAAATATCTCTCCCTCAGCCACTTACGTATGCAAGACAGTAAACATGGGAGTATCAACATGATGGAAATCAAGACCACTGATTGTATTTGTCATCTTCTGTCCTCCAAGTTGGTCCGAGGGCTCCACCTGCATTTCCAATATGTTCTCTAGTTCAGATTCAGTCTGGCTTCAGACCCGTTGACTATGACTATCCCAAATGGAACTGCACTAGTGTGATGAAGCGAGATATAGCAATATGTTTTATTTCAGGAAATGTGTTCTTTGCCTTTTTGAAATGTGCAAGTATTGAATGTTATGTATATGAAATGTTGTTATGGCTTTAAAACTGTTTATTTATTTATTTTATTATTATTTAAAACTTTTGTACCCTGACCTTCTCACCTCTATCGAGGGACTCAGACCGGCA
Source organism: Anolis apletophallus (assembly GCA_030556195.1). Lineage (NCBI taxonomy): Eukaryota > Metazoa > Chordata > Lepidosauria > Squamata > Anolidae > Anolis > Anolis apletophallus. The sequence continues at coordinate 14,030,760 of JARBWK010000012.1, forward strand.
TAACAGCAAAGATTCAATGCTATACAATTTAAAAACAACTAGAACAACATATTAAAATAACATAAAAACCCAGCATAAAACCACATCGCCATTAAAACAATTCCACTCAATCTGTAAACGTGGTCAAACATTCAGATAGTAGCCATCTCAGCCTATTCTGGGAAGGCTTGGTTCCATATCCAAGTCTTCACCAGCCTCCTAAAGGACAACAGAGAGGGGGCAGATCTAGCATCACTAGGTAGAGAATTCCACAGCCGAGGGGCGACCACAGAGAAGGCCCTGTCTCTCATCCCCACCAGCCACGCTTGCGAAGCCAGCGGGACTGAGAGCAGGGCCTCTCCGGAGGATCTTAATGTCCTTGATGGTTCGTAGGGGAGAATTCGTTTGGACAAGTAAACTGGGCCAGAACCGTATAGGGTATTGTAGGTTAAAACCAGCACTTTGAATTGTTCTTGGAAGCTAATTGGCAGCCAGTGGAACTGGCGCAGCAAGGGAGTTGTATGCTCCCTGTGCCCCGCTCCTGTTAGTAACCTGGCTGCCGAACGTTGGACTAATTGCAGCTTCCGAGCAGTCTTCAGAGGCAACTCCACGTAGACAGCGTTGCAGAATTCTATTTGGGATGTAACCAGAGCGTGGGCCACCACACATATTACAGATATAATATAATGCTCAGGTAAAATGGGGTTTGGGTAAGACCACTATCAGTTAAAAGGAGAACATAGGCTAAACGTTGCTATGGCAACCTGCTCCAAGCTGGAAAAGGGGCGGGGCCAACTGTCGCTGGCAAGGAATTTGATTTTTAAAGTCAGTCAGTTTTGAGCAGTTGGTTAGAGGAGTCAGATGTGGAAGTCTGTCGGTTGATAAGGAAGGTTAGCTAAGAGTTAGCTGTAATCTGAAGAAACTTGTTAGTCAGGGAATTGAAGTTAAGGGAATACCTTAATTCAGTTAAAGAACTAGCTAGGGAGCTAGGATAGTTGACTGACAACAGGGAGCGGTGACAATAGGAGGGAGTGGAAGGGTGTAAGGACTCACCCATTTTAGCAGGCTGTAAGGACTCACCCATTTTTTACTAGGCCGAAAGCCTGTGAGGTCAGCCTGGGTAGACAGCTTGGCATCCATCTTGAGAGGGAGTTTCCATAGGGCAGCCATTATAAGAAGGTATTGTCAGAGAAGTGGGGAGTGGTTTTAGAGCTCTTCTGTCTAGATACACTATGTCCCTGCGGATTGGCTATTGAGCTGAGGGGGAGGAGCCGAGCTGGTTAGGAGGGGAAAATCCTGTCTGAGGAGATTCGTTTTGGGGCTAGGCTTTGAGAGAGCAACATCAAAGCCTAAGCAGAGAGTCTGAAGCAGTCTGTGCTCTGTAGCAGAAGCATCCAGTGATAATCTGAGCTAAGGGACAGGGAAGCTGACAGCGCTTAGTGTCAGAAGGGAATACTGGTGAAGCTGAGAGAGCGTGAGAGCCGGTAGTGCTGACTTGTGACAGCCAGTCAGGAAGCCTTGCAATCTCTGGGTATAGAGATAGAGGTGGGTTCTGGGACTGAGAGCTACAAGAGACTCTTAGAGCAGGAGTTTGTTAGCTGGTTCAGACAGCCAACTTTGAGTGGCTAGCGGTTCCAGGTTGTGGACGCTCACAGTATTCAGGGAAGCTGTTACTGTGAGGAAGATCTTTTAAGAGCCAAGTTTAGAAGATACTTGTGCCAAGCAACCGTTATGCTATTTTCAAGTTTTACTGTAACCATTATGCTCTGTGCCTTTCTCGGGAAAGTTGTTTTAATAATAAACATTTCTCTGTTCATCTTTTAAAAGAAAAGCCTCAGGAATTGCTTTATCCTCATAAGATTCTATCTATTGCCTCAGGGACCATTGATTCCAGTTTTGGGGGTTCAAAAGGGTCCAAACAAATTAAAGTCTCCTCACAGTTTGGGTGGAAGCCGGGTGCTAGCAAGGACTATAGTTTAAGGGGATTGTGGCTAGCAGTTTAGGAAAGATCGGGTAAAAGACTGGGCAACTTTGAAAAAGAACAGAATCCTCGCAGTGGAAGGCTTTGACGTGCGGCAAGGTTGGCACGCCTACCTTTGGCACGACAAGGCCACAATCGAAAAGAACTTCACGGACCACTATCTCAGAGCAGCCCTCATTAAAACTTGGAGACTCCACTTGGTCAAAAATTCTAAAAAGTGACATTAAAACTATACAGAAATCCTACCAATTACTACTAGGATGGGCCACGGAGGAAAATTTGGTTAAGGAGGTAATGATAAAATGGGCCAGAATGGTGGGACACACCTGTCACGATGCACGGACTAGACCGACCCCTTAATCACACACACAGAGACGGACTGAAGGCTAACTACTTTATTGAATATAAAAACAGTTCAAAGATATAGTCCAATAGAATGATGAAACAATCCAAAAAGGCTTGAAGTAACAATGTCCAAAAAAGCGTGGCAAATAGGCTGAAAGTTCAGCAAGACTAAAAGTTCAGCAAGGCTCAATGTTCAGCAAGGCTCCGCACAACCATGCAGATCAGGAAACAAGGCAAGGCTCCGCACAACCATGCGGATCAGGAATCAGGGCAAGGCTCCACACAACCAGGCGGATCAGGGGCAAGGCAAGGCAAGGCAAGGCTTGATGACCACGGGCTAGCTTAGCCGTGGTCCCACCGCTCACGCCTATTCAGGAAAGACGTGGCCGGAGCACTGAGGATTCGTTCCCACGGATCCTATACTTAATCCCTCGGCCGAGGTCCCCGACGCCTAGGCTTCTTCGTCTCCAATCGCTGTTCACGGACCTCGGCCGTCTATGCTCTTAGACCATTCCCTTCTGCTAGACTCGATGTTCCGTCTCCTATCAAAGGTTCGACCTTGTCTCTCCGCAGCTGTGTTTCTATCTCCCTGAGAGCTCTCCTCCCTAGCCATTTCCCAAACGCTTTCTTCCATGTTTTCCCTTAGTGGCTCCTGGGAATCTCTCCCACCCGGGTGCTCGTAGCTGCCAGAATCGCTGTCTTCCATCTGCACCTGGTTATCTATGTCTTCGCTAGGCCCAAACAACATTTCTTCCCATGCCAAGCTCTCTGTGGGCGAAGGAGGCCCATCAGGGGAAAGCTGCCCTTCGCCCCAGTCATCCAGCTCATCCTCTGAATCATGTTCTGGCACTGCTGGTCCTAATGCTAATGGGACCCCGGGTGCTGACCCCTGCCCACCAGGCACAAACGAGAACTGCTGTGCTACACTACCATAGACCTGTGCAAATGGGAAGAAGTGTGGTGCAAAAAACTAAAATATACCTACGCTGTTGAGATAAAAGAAAATTGGTATAAGGTATTCTACATGTGGTACTTAACACCAGAAAAGCTCTCAAAGTTTAGTAAAGGAAAAGTGAATATGAAATGTTGGAAATGTGGAGCAAATGTAGGTACCTACTCCCATGTGTGGTGGGAGTGCAAGGTGGTAAAGAAATACTGGTGGGAGATATTTAAGAGGACAAAAGACATCCTAGGAAAAAAATTTGATTTCAAACCAGAGTATTTTCTACTGGGGATATTTGATTTCGAATTAGATAGAAATGATGACAAAATCTTCTTTTATCTGGCCGCCGCAGCAAGGATAAGTCTGGCCAGATTTTGGAAACTCAAAGAAGTACCAACATACCAGGACTGGCTAAAAAAAGTATATGACATAATGAACATGGATCTGCTGACACTGGAAGTAGCGCAAAACAGGGCATTTGAAAATAGAACGGACTGGAGTAAATATATTGACTACCTTAAATCGAAGAAATACAAATTAATATGATTTAATTTAACTTAGGAGTGAAGGTAAGACAGCATAGGACATAAGAACATAAGAAGAACATAAGAAGAGCCATGCTGAATCGGGCCTCAGCCCATCTAGTCCAGCATTCTGTGTCACACAGTGGCCCACTAGTTGTACACGGGGATCTCTAGCAGAAGGGAGGGCAAAACCCTCACCTGCTCCCGACCCCCCACAACCAGTACCCGGGGAAATCCTGCCTGCCTCCATCAACACAGAGGTGGCACTTGGACAATTGCGTTTCAACTACAGGAAGGGGAAGCAAATGCCTACCCTACTGTGAAACGGTGTAACGAAGTAGCGAGCCTCTGCAAAGCGGACCAGGAGGACAATAGGGGGAATGTATATGTGTAGGTGAGAGGTGGTGGTTTTGGGGGGAGGGTAGGGAGTGGGGCTATGTTTTTATGTTTGTATGGTTTTTGATGTTTTGTTTCTCTGTCTTTATGAATGAATAAAAAACAATTTTTTTAAAAAAACTTGGAGGAAGTATAAAATTCGCTTCTATTCTAAAACACCAATGTGGGTTTCACCACTGGAAGCCAAACACATGAAGGAGATTCCAGCACGAAAGTGGTTTACTTACAAACAGGTTATTCAAAAATCCCCCAAGGGATGGCAACTAAAATCATTGGAATGTCTCCGCGAGCAGGAGATGGAACTCACCTGGTTCCAGTACGCACAGGTGAAAGAGCAATTCAAGCAAGATGCACAGAAGGATTTCAACGTTCAAGAGACAACATGGGATAGAGTCATGAAGTCTGAGAAGAAGGAAATATCACTTCTGTATAACAAGCTTCTTGAATGGGAAACGGAGGAAGAAACCATCAAAGAGACCATGGTGAGATGGGCCCAGGAGTTGGGCCACTCTATACTTCTTAAAGAATGGGAAGAGATATGGAAAGGAAAATTAAAGTACTTGGGGTTCACCAACATCACCGAAAATTGGTACAAGATGTTTTTTCACTGGTACCACACCCCAGTAAGCCTGGCGAAATGCTATAAAAATTTAAAAGATAACTGCTGGAAGTGTGGGAAAAGAAGAGGTACATTTTTCCACTGCTGGTGGACCTGCAAGAAGATTAAGCCGTTCTGGAGGGGAGTCCACTCCCATGTAGTCAAAATTCTTAATTTGAACTTGGACTTAAAACCAGATTATTATTTACTGAATATAATTGACTTTGAAATCCACAGTAACGATGACAAAATTCTCTTTTATCTGGCTGCTGCGGCGCGAATCGAGATAGCTAAAAATTTGAAAAATAGCACCATACCGAGGATTGAGGATTGGCTTCTCAAACTGAGGGAGATAATGGATTTGGACATTCTAAAAAACAGAGTGACAGACCACAACCTGGAAAGTAGGATAAATTGGAAGCAATTAATAACATATTTAAATGAAGTGAATCCTAATGAGAAAATCAACAAGGAGAGAAAAGGAGTCTAAAACCCCTGTAAGAAGAGGAGGTGTTGAAAATACTAACTTCGATTAGAAGGTCAATTCAAGTTAATTTTTACCCTGTAGTCTGGACTGGAAGTCAACCACTATAGCTTTCTTTATAACCCTCTATTTCAACCCTTTCATCCCTCACCCCCTACCTATCTCTCCCCTGTCTCTTCCCAACCCCCTTCCCCCCTCCCTCCCCCGCCCCCTTCTTGCCCTTCCCTTCCCACTCCACAGCCTCCCCCTCTTTTTCTTTATAATCTACCTTTTTTATTATATGTATTAAAAAAACTCTCAATAAAGAACATTTTTTTAAAAAAGAGAAATATTTCTCTACGTATAGAGTGGTGGCAGCGTTACCGAAACAAGGTCCCAAAGTGTAGCACAGCAGTTCTCTTTCGTGCCTGGGGGGCAAGGGGCAGAACCAGTGGCCCCACTTGCATTAGGGCCAGCAGCGGCTGAGATAGATTCTGAAGAGGATTTGGAGGGCCTGGAAGAAGGAGATTTTGCCATTGCTGGGCCTTCTTCTCCCACAGAAAGTTTGGCATGGGATGAAGGCTGGCCTGATCCTTACGAGGATATGGAAAGCCAGGTGCAAAGTGAAAGCAGTGATAGCGAAGCGTATGAACGGCCGGGAGGGAGAGGTTCCCAAGAAAGAATGCATGAAGACCTGGAGGAGGGTGGCTGGGAAGAAGATATGGAAGCCGGCTCTCACGGAGATAGAGAACCAGGTGCTGGGAGACAAGGTCGAACCTTCGATAGGAGACGGAGCATTGAGGCTAGCAGGAGGGGCTGGTTTCATAGCCTAGACAGGCCGAGGTCCCAGAGCAGAGATTGGAGACGAAGAAGCCTAGAGAGTCGGGGACCTCGGCAGAAAGATTAAGTATAGGATCCGTGGGAACGGATCCTCAGTACTCGGCCACGTCTCACCTGAGCAGACGTGTGCTAAGCTCGACCACGGAGCTAAGTTTGGCTAGTGGCCTATTCAAGTCTTGTTTTGTATCTTGCAACCTTGCTTTGTTCCTTTGATCCGCTTTGCTGAGCGGAGCCTTGCCAAGCCTTTGGAAACTTACCAAGTTGTTTTGGACAATTGATCACCTTTTGCCTTTGGATTTGCTTTTGCTATTTTTATGGACAATTTACCTTTTGAACTGTTTTCTATATATTCAATAAAGTAGTTAGCCTTTACAACGTCTCTGTGTGTGTGATTAAGGGGCCGGTCAAGTCCGTGCATCGTGACACAAAGCCCAGGCCGTCACATTTTGGTGGCAGCGGTGGGATCTAAAATAGAAGAGTCCACCCTGCCCCAAGGTCTCAAAGGCCAAGTCGTGACAAAGGGCCACATGGTCAAGACCCTTTTCTCAAGCTCAAGTTATTCAGGAATCAGTGGGCTACTGTTAGCATATTGAAACCTTGTTTGGCAACATCTTCTTAAGTGAATGTACACATCGTAACCATTACGCTTGGAACTTTGAAACCAGTACGCTTCTGTCATAAAATAAACCAAGTTACTGTTCTTTTGCCAACAAGCCCCTCTGTCTCATTGTAGAAATCTCTTAGTATATGGTGGCACCGATAAGAAATTAAAAGTCAGAAAGTAAAAAAGAGATTTCTGACAGAAAACAAGATCTTCACAAGTGGTGGCCATTACACAGTTTGAAACTTCACGTCTTCACAACTAGGACCTTATCACATTGGGAAATACTCTGTTTGAGAATTATTTTGAACAGGTCCCATGACATGTCTGCCCCCTCCTGTCAGTATTCCGTCGGAATCTGTCTGCAAAGTGTCACGGAAATGGATTGTTTGCAGGCAGAATTCTAATTGTGTTTTTTTGAAACACTACAGATTTTTTTCCATTGCTGAAGCACTGTTTCTGTGTGTGATAGGAGAAGCTGTATGCATCCCATCAGCAACTATACAGGGTTATAGAGTGATGTAGGGGGTGTTCTGAATGGATTGGGAGGAGCCAGCCTTCCGTGGTATGATAAGTATTTTCGAATAATAAGAATTGTAATAATCAGGTGTGATGAGGAGAGTATACATTTGTGGGTCCCTAGATGTTTTGGCCTTCAACTCCCAGAAAACCTAATAGCTGGTAAACTGGCTGGGATTTCTGGGAGTTGTAGGCCCAAACACCTGGGGATCCACATGTTGAGAAGCACCGCCATAGGAGGATAAAGTGATATTGTCATTCCAGATTGAATTTTGGTGTGGCAACCTATGAGTCCAGGTTAACCTTGATATTGCTGTTGTCAGAAAATCCTATATGTGTTCCCTTTTCGTTTCAAGAACCAAAAGCTCAAAACATGGCTAGATTCTTGGTTCCAGCAACACTCCCCTATTTTAATTCTGATTTACCTAAAATACGAGGGCGGGTCAATAAGTCAGTGACTTTTTGAATTTCCCGCCTCTTAACTGAAAGGGCAACACTGCTCCTGTCAACAGGCACCTGTCAGTTGACTCCAGTCAAAATTTGAACAAACTGCGGCATTTAGTTTGTGTTTGACAGCCATTGATAGCAGACTACCGCGTGATTTGAGGAGAACATGGAAAAAGTGAATTTCGTGTGCTCATTAAGCTTTTTTTTTTTTTTGTGAAAAAACCATTACTCAAACCAAGGCTAAGCTTGATAAATACTATAGGGACTCTGCACCATCAATTTCAATGTTAAAAAAGTGGTTTACTGAATTTCGTTGTGGCTGTACAAGCACGGAAGATGCCGAACGTTCTGGACTCCAGTTGAGGTCTCTACACAATAAAGTCATGTCAACCGTTTTTTGGGATGCACGCGGTATAATCCACATTGACTACCTTCAAAAGGGTAAAACAATCAATGGCGAATATTATGCCAACTTATTGAGTCAATTTAATGAGTATTTGGGGGGAAACCAACCGCATTTGGCCAAGAAAAGTTTTTTTTGCACCAGGAATATGCAAGGGTGCACACATGTGCAGTTTCCATGGCAACAATCCATGAATTGGGATACAAATTGCTCCCTCATCCACCCTATTCTCTGGTTTTAGCCCTGAGTGACTATTTCTTGTTTCCAAACGTGAAGAAATGGCTCGGTGGAAAGAGTTTTGATTCTGTTGCGTCTCAGACCGGAACGTGCCCAGACCACACACACACACAGGCAGCTCTAAAAACTACTATATTTAGAATAATATAGTCCAAGGCTGTCCAACTGGCGGCCCTGGGGCCGTATACAGCCCCCCAGCCCCTTTCCTGTGCCCCCCCTCATCTTTTTAATAAAAAAGGCTAGCTAAAAATAGGAAAATAAATTAAATAAAAAAAAACTAACCCAGTTATTTTCCGGGAATTCCTGGGTTCCGAGGCTGTAAAGTCTTGGGCTGACTACGCCAGCCAAAGCCTGAGGGCTAGGATCTCAAGCCTATACATTGAGATTGAGAGCTGAAATAATAGCACTAGTTAAACTTTGTACCTGGCATAAGTCTTAAAGCAAACCAAGCTAGTTAAATAAACTAGTTTTGATTCAAAATCTCTCCCGTGATTTCATTTGCGTCTCTACCACTGCCAGGTGGTCAAGAAAAGATAATTGGTGGCGGCAAGGCCATCGGCAAGGCCTATGCCAGGGCGAGCCGTCAAGGCCAAGCCTGGGCCTGGGCCTGCTCCAGCTCCTGGCCCCCCTGCTCGGCGCCAGCGAGGGCCCAGCCCTGGTTCCCTTCCTGCCCGAGGCCTCCGCCGCCTTCTGCGCCGGCCTCCGGACACCTTCCCGCCCGCACAGAGGCAGGCCTGCAATGCCATCGCCGCCCGCCTCGCGCCTCCCCAGGTAATGAATCCACAGCCTCAGGGGTTGGGAGGGTTCCCCCAGGCAGGAAGCATTAATTATATTTTATTAATGTATTTATATTCCCTCCCTCCATCCATGTCCCTTTCTGATATTATTATATTTTATTAATGTATTTATATTCCCTCATTCCATCCATATCCCTTTCTGATATTATTATATTTTATTAATGTATTTATATTCCCTCCCTGGAGCCGGGGGAGGGGGCGGAGCCGGGGAGGGGTGGAGCCGGGGGCGGAGGCAGACCCTTCGGCCCCCCAGGTGATCAGTGACCGGAATTCCGGCCACAGGTCCGGTAGAAGTTGGACAGCCCTGATATAGTCCAAAAAGGTATAGGTATGAAGCAAAAGCAAGTCCCAAGGTAAAACTGGAAATATATTCTAAAACGGAGTAAATCCCAAAGAAAGCAATCCAAAACGAAGGCAGGCCGCTCCGGCGGCCGTAAACAGTAACTTAGAGTCTAGGCCAGGGGTGCTCAGAACGGTGATCGCGATCACCAGGGTGATCTTCGGGCCTCATCCTGGTGATCTTCAGGTCCCTGACCAGGTTTTTTGCTGTTGGTCCTCTTCACACGCCCCTGCACGCTGCAAAGAATTCCTCTGTCGTTGCTCCTCCCCGCTCCCCTGCTTGCGCGCCCTCCAAAAGCTCCGTCCAGAGTCCAAGAGGCAGAATGGGCCCCTCTTGGATTCCTCCTCCTCCCTCCGTCCTTCTCCAGCCACTCAGAGTCATAGGAGACCAAAGGGGGCGGGCCTGGATGAAGCGATGCATGGCTGGCCCGCGCATGCGCAGAAGCGCCCATTCTGCCTCTCGGACTTCTTGTGAGCTCTTGGAGGCGGCACGCATGCTGGCAGCATGGAAATAAGAGCAACGACGGAGGAGAAGAAGAAGGGCGCTTTGGGGTCATTTCCTTACCGCATCTCAAAGGTCGGTCTTTTTTACTTTGGGGTGGGTGCTTGATTGTTCTGTGGCATGTCCCTTTGTTTATTTTTAATGTTTAAAATGGCCTTTAGCTCCAAAGCCTCTCTGCTTGCTTTGTTCCTTGTGAAATATATGTTGGGGAATATGGAAATGTGGGAGAAATGGGGTGGGTGCTTGATTGTACTGTGGCATGTCTCTTTGTTTCCTTTTTATTTTTAAAAATGGCCTTTTAGCTCCAAAGCCTCTCTGCTTGCTTTGTTCCTTGAGAAATATATGTTGGGGAATATGGAAATGTGGGAGAAATGGGATGGTTGGATGTATTTTTGCATGTCCCTTGTTTACCTTGCTGAGTATTAAATGGCCTTGCAGTTCAGAAGCCTCTCTTCTTACTTTCTGGCTGATAATATGTGTGGTAATATGGCAGTGTGGGAGAAATGGGGTGGTTGGATGTATTTTTGCATGCCCCTTTGTTTACCTTGCTGAGTATTAAATGGCCTTGCAGTTCAACAACCTCTCTTCTTACTTTCTGGCTGATAATATGTGTGGTAATATGGCAGTGTGGGAGAAATGGGGTGGTTGGATGTATTTTTATGCTCTGTTTTATATTGTTATTAAATTGAAATGTTGATGTTTTATAACTTCATTTTATGTAAACTGCCCCGAGCCTGCTGGAAGGAGCGGTACATAAAAATGAATAATAAATATAAATAAATAAATAAATAAGAAAATAGTTATACATTTTACATTTCTGGGTAGGTGATCTTTGGGACTTGGTTTTTTAATCAGTAGCTCCCATGCTGAAAAAGTGTGAGCACCCCTGGTCTAGGCAGACTGAAACAGCGGTCAACAAGGTACTTGGGCAACAGGGCAAACCCGCCCCAGCAATGTCTTGGAACTTGATGCAGAGATACGTTCACTCCAAACGTAGCTTCCAGTCTACTGGACTTTTTCCAGAGCCAGTCTTAAAAGCAAATCTATCTTCGGTGAGTCCATTGAATCCCATGTTTTACATTCCAATCTTTCCACCTCGAACGAATACTCGCTCTTCGATCAAAACTCCCTTGCTCGTTAGTCGCACCAGGTGTACTATCTTGGTGGGAAAGTTCCTCCCTAATTCCTTCGGCCCTAGCTGGCAAAGGAGACGGACTCCTGTGAGAGTCAAGGTCGAAAGAGTTCTCACTTGCAGTTTCAAAGCTTACTTCCATAGAATCTTCATTAACCCCTTCCTCGGGCCAATTCCCATGCAACCAAGCATTATCCCATGATAGGTCTGCATCCATAAATGTGTCCACCTCAGGCCGTTCATCCTCTTCATCCTGGGCCTGATCCTCTGGCACCAAGGGTACCTCACTTGGCCCACTAGGCTGGGGGGTCACACAAGTTGGAGGTGAGGCCACACTAGGAGGCGGGGGTGGGTGGGGTGTCACACTAAGAGGCTGCTGGGACACCACAGATTCCAACAATCTCACAAACAAATACCTATTTTGATGACCTCGACAAATCTTATTTTTTGGAAGGGATAAAAAAATTGGAGAAATGTCGAACAAAGTGTATAGAGCTCAAAGGAGACTACGTTGAAAAATAAAATGATTTTTTATCAAAAAAACCCCTGTGTTTCATTCAAAAAGTCACTGGCTTATTGACCCGCCCTCGTACGATAGGTTTTTGGACTAGCAGTGGATGAAGCAAGATTGGTAAATTTATTTATTTATTTATTTATTGGTTCGACTTAATATACCGCTCTCTCTGGAGCCCAGAGCGGTTTACAGAGTTAATAGATAAAACACATAAAATGCAATAAAATCACTGACCCCAAACCATATAAGGCCTTGAAAGTTAAAACTAACACCTTGAAAGTGACCTGAATTCAATAGGAAGCCAGTGCAGTTCGCGCAAGAGTGGAGTCACATGGGCAGATCTTGATGCTCCTGAGAGCAGACATGCTGCAGCGTTCTGCACCAGCTTGAGTTTCCGGATCGCCGACAAGGGTAGGCCAATGTACAGTGCATTACAGTAGTCGAGCCTCGAGATGACAGTGGCTTGGATCACCGTGGCCAGGTCGCAGCGGGAGAGGTAAGGAGCCAGATGTTTTGCCTGTCGTAGGTGGTAGAAGGCTATCTTGCAGGCGCAGGCAATCTGCGCCTCCATAGACAGCTGGGAGTCCAGCTGGACCCCTAGGCTCTTTACTGACGGTTGCGTGCGAAGAGCCACACTGTCGAACGTCGGCAACTGGGTCTCTACCCCCCCCCGGGTGGCCCAGCCACAAGATCCTTAAATGAGCCTTACTTACTGCATTCCCAACAAGTTTAGATTTATGAACGCAAAAATGGTTCTGAGCCATATTATTTTCTTTGTTTCTCTGTCTCCCCAGCAACTCTTGGTTTATTTGCTCATACAGAATTCAGAAATGTATCCCCACCCATCAGTGCATCCACTGGACTTCACTCAGTAGTGCAAATGCTGTTATCTAGATTGAAGAGGGTCACACACTGTGTTGTTTATCTAGACTTAGCTCATGGGCTTCAGAGGAGCCAAAATCAAAGCAAATGGGCTGTTAGAGGAAGGTACATTGACATCCGCCATAATCCTAGGTTCCTCGTGCCTAGCTGTGATTTTGCTCTAAAACCCACGCCAGCTGTTTACTGGATGATGAGCTGTCAAAGAACAGTAGTCTTCTGTCTAATGCTAACATTCCTGACATCAGGTTCAAGACTCTGAACTTTTGTGTTCGACCTAAAATGCTGTCATCCAGTCGTATGTTGAGTCCTCTTGAGGCCCTTGAGGTTACGCATGTACAACCGAGCACTGGATTTTAGCCAACGTCCTTTGAATAGAGCTCAAACACAGTTGTGATGTGAAAAAAAGCACTTTTCAGAAGTGGACTGAAAGTGGAACAACACAAAATGCACAAAGAGAATTTATACAGTCAAGGTGCTGAGGAGAATAATACTTGACACTTACTTGAGGATGCTTGCCATAGATGCAGGCAAAACATCAGGAGAGGATGCTTCTAGAACATGGTCATTAGGTCTGGGCAATCATGGTTCTAAAGTACTTACAAAACTAAAGATCTGGTGGTGAACACTAGGTGGCGCTGGTGCTTTGCTTATACAGTGTTGCTAAAGTTCTGGTGGTGAACACTAGGTGGCGCTGGTGCTTTGCTTCTACAGTGTTGCTAAAGTTCTGGTGGTGAACATTTCAGAACTCTAACAAAACTTTCAAAACTTCATTATTATATTATATTATCAATAAGTAAATATGAAATTATGTAATTATCATTACTACATTAATAGCTACTAGGCCTGGGCAATCATGGTTCTAAATGGTTCTAAAGTACTTACAAAACTAAAGTTCTGGTGGTGAACACTAGGCGGCGCTGGTGCTTTGCTTCTACAGTGTTGCTAAAGTTCTGGTGGTGAACATTTCAGAACTCTAACAAAACTTTCAAAACTTCATTATTATATTATATTATCAATAAACAAATATGAAATTATGTAATTATCATTACTACGTTAATAGCTACTAGGCCTGTGCAATCATGGTTCTAAATGGTTCTAAAGTACTTACAAAACTAAAGATCTGGTGGTGAACACTAGGTGGCGCTAGTGCTTTGCTTCTACAGTGTTGCTAAATTTCTGGTGGTGAAGACTAGGTGGCGATGGTGCTTTGCTTCTACAGTGTTGCTAAAGTTCTGGTGGTGAACATTTCAGAACTCTAACAAAACTTTCAAAACTTCATTATTATATTATATTATCAATAAGTAAATATGAAATTATGTAATTATCATTATTACGTTAATAGCTACTAGGCCTGTGCAATCATGGTTCTAAATTTACCTCTTGAGGCCCAATTTACCGTACCTGGGCAAGGTAATTGAGAGGGCAGCAATGGACCAGCTGCAGACATTCCTGGATGATGCAACCTGGCTTGACCCCTTCCAGTCCGGCTTCCGTTCAGGCCATGGGACAGAGACCGTCCTGGTCTCCATCACAGACCTACTCCGTTGCCACTTGGATCGAGGCGGATCGGCGCTGCTCGTGTTATTGGACCTCACGGCAGCGTTTGATACTGTCAATTACCAACTTTTGACACACCGCCTCGCGGGGGTGAGGGGGACCGCTCTCAACGGGCTGTCCTCCTTCCGCCAAAACCGCCTGCAGCGCGTGAAGTGGGGCGGGGTGGTCTCCGGGGGCTCCCCTTACATTGTGGAGTTCCTCAGGGGGCCATTCTCCCCGCTGTTATTTAACATCTACATGCGACCACTCGCCCAATTGGTACGGGAGTTTTGGGCTGGAATGTCACCAGTACGCTGATGACACCCAGCTCATTCTGAGGATGGACCCGGGTGGAATCTGTACCCGATAATTTCCATCTCTGCCTAGAAGCCGTAACTGGATGGCTGCGAGCCAGTAAGTTGAAGGTGAACCCGACGAAGACGGAGATCTTGTGGCTGGGCCGCCTGGAGGGTAGAGACCCAGTTGCCGACGTTTGATGGTGTGGCACTTCACCCACAGCCCCTAGTTAAGAGCCTTGGGGTCCAGCTGGACACCCAACTGTCGATGGAAGCGCAGATTGCCTGCGCTTGCAAGACAGCGTTCTACCATCTGCGGCAGGCGAAACGTCTGGCTCCTTACCTCTCCGCTGCGACCTGGCCACGGTGATCCAAGCCACGGTCATCTCGAGGCTTGATTACTGTAATGCGCTGTACATTGGCCTACCCTTGTCGGTGATCCGGAAACTTAAGCTGGTGCAGAACGCAGCAGCGCGCCTGCTGTCGGGAGCCCCAAGATCTGCGCATGTGACCCCACTCCTGCGTGCACTGCACTGGCTTCCCATCGAATTCCGGGTCTCCTTCAAGGTGTTAGTTCTAACTTTCAAGGCCTTATATGGTTTGGGGCCAGTGTACTTGAGGGAGCGTCTTACCCCATACAAACCCAGAAGATCACTGCGCTCAGAGGGGCTTAATCTACTAGAGGTCCCTAGTATTAAGATCTGTAGGCTGTCGAGCACCCGGCAGAGAGCATTTACAGTGGCCGCTCCGACCCTCTGGAATTCTCTGCCGGAGGAGATCTGAGCACTACGGGGTTTTGTTGGCCTTCCGCAAGTCTGTGAAGACTTGGCTATACAGGCAGGCATTTGGTCCCAACTGATGCCTCCTTAGTTGCCAGCTGCCAACATACCGTCCTGCCATGTATTGCCTCTGCGTATTATTGCTTGCCGGGATCATTTGTGGGGAGGGGGGCTTTTGGGTATACGTCTTTTATCTGTTTATTGATGTTTTATTGATTTTATGCTGTAAACCGCTCTGGGCTCCAGAGAGAGCGGTCTACCAAATCGAATTTATAAATAAATAAATAAATAAATAAATGGTTCTAAAGTACTTACAAAACTAAAGATCTGGTGGTGAACACTAGGTGGCGCTGGTGCTTTGCTTCTACAGTGTTGCTAAAGTTCTGGTGGTGAACATTTCAGAACTCTAACAAAACTTTCAAAACTTCATTATTATATTATATTATCAATAAGTAAATATGAAATTATGTAATTATCATTACTACATTAATAGCTACTAGGCCTGTGCAATCATGGTTCTAAATGGTTCTAAAGTACTTACAAAACTAACATTCTGGTGGTGAACACTAGGTGGCGCTGGTGCTTTGCTTCTACAGTGTTGCTAAAGTTCTGGTGGTGAACATTTCAGAACTCTAACAAAACTATGTAGAAAGCAATTATATCATCGAAAAAAGGACGTTGGGAAACAATAATCCCAAAGCAGGATAAACACTTATTGTTATTTACCTTAGATAAGCTCAGATAAGCTTATTATGCAATTCAAAATACCAATATTATTCCCTTATTGATGAGAATAATGATTAGAAAAGGGAAATTAAGGAAGCGGCGCTGTCAATATTGGTTCTAGAACATGGCCGTATAGCCCGAAAAACCTACAACAACCCACAGCGTGCTCTTGGTTCTTTGTATGTTTTTGATCATCTCAGGCCTATTCTGCATTGCCATTTAAAATCCAGATTATCTGCTTTGAACTGGATTATGTGACAGTGTAGGCTCATATAATCCAGTTCAAAACAGGTAATGTGGATTATCTGCCTTGATAATCTGGATCATATTGCAGTGTAGAAGGAGCCTTGTTTCATCAAGCAGCTTCCAATTAATTAAACCATAGTTAAAATGAGAGATGCGGATGGCTGTAGCTCTGGGAACATGCTTCCTGCTCTAGAATGAATGAATGATTGCGCTCTGTCTTCGCAGTTGCCTTCATGTGTTTCTAACCAGCAGACACATCCTGCAGGCTTTTGTTGGGGGGAAACATGTGACCGACTGCATAATACAAGCTCTTGGAAAGAGTTTCTGCTTTCTGATATTTCTCTCTCTTTTCTTTTTGTGCGCACTGCACATCCAGGAATCATGAATGTACTCGGAAGCTGAAAAACGTAAGTATTCACATTCGTAGCTATATCTCTCCCCCATCCTCACCGTGAGCCGGTTTTGTTGTACCAGACGTAGTTCTATGGATCAAAAGAGCTTTTGTGTATTGGCATGCACTTTGTCTCTTTGCGATTTACAATCTGTGGCGCTTCTGTCGAAAGCTATCTGTGCTCCAGCTTCAGCTAGGAAAGAACGCAGCAGCTCCCTTTGGCACCGGCAGGGTTTTAATGTTTGGCACAAACAAAGCAACAATATCTCTCTTTTGTGATTTTGTTACAAAGAGGAACTTGGATTTCTGCTCAGCTAATAGATTTCTGCCCGACACTTCAAGAAATGGCATTGATGCTCTAATCTAAATTGTGCTGTATGAACTTGGCAGTCCTGTCCATCCTTGCTTGGAGTTGCGCGCTTCCCTTTGTGCTTGTGTTCTCCACATGGAATAGTCTTTTTCTTTTCTGCTCCCTTGCCTTGTTGATTGAAACCAGTAGTAGCAGTCGTAGTTTTGTAACTGTACAATGAAGGACGTTTTAAATTCTGCTGGTCACAGAGTTAGGTAAACCAGTGTTTCCCAACCTTTTTTGAGCTGCCGCACACTTTTTACATTTGCAAAATCCTGGGGCACACCACCAACCAAAATGACACAAAATGACACTCTGACACAGTAATACATATAGTTAATATGTTTTTAAATGTATTTATACACTCAGTGTGAAACCTGGGCCTGTTTCGATGAAAACAACATAGATATCCTGGCAGGAATGGCAGAAAGACACAAACTTTCCACACAGAACTCCCATAACCAAGAGAAAATGCTATGAGAGTTTGGTGGGCATTAACCTTGAGTTTTGGAGTTGTAGTTCACCTATATCCAGAGAGCACTGTGGACTCAAACAATGTTGGATCAGGACCAAACTTGGCAGGAATACTCAGTATGCCCAAATGTGAACACAGATGGAGTTTGGGAAAAATAGCAAATCAAATGGAGGGGTGTTCTCCGTACAACCGTATCAATAAACAATGCGGGAAATCACTATATTCTTCTTTAATTCTTGTTGATTTATTATCATCATCAATATCTTCAATTTTTTAAGTGGATAGTGGAATGCAGATCATATCAGACATCAATCAATTGGCATTGTATATCCTTCACGAAATTATAATCCAAAAATCTCTCGTATTCCATCATAGTGTATAATCTGGATTAAATGCCAATATCACCAGGTCGACGGTCTATAAAGGCCCTGCCGTTTCGCCGCTTCCGGCTTCCTCGGGACCTGTCATATAGTAACAATCCACTGCACAAATCCACTGGTCCAACATCTATCAATTAAAAACATCAAAAGGTCTTACAATATATAATCCGCTTTAGCATTACATACATTTATAAACCTAACACATTAGGCGGACCAGTGGATTTGTGCAGTGGATTGTTACCATATGACAGGTCCCGAGGAAGCCGGAAGTGGCGAAACGGCAGGGCCTGTATAGACCGTCGACCTGGTGATATTGGCATTTAATCCAGATTATACACTATGATGGAATACGAGAGATTTTTGGATTATAATTTTGTGAAGGATATACAATGCCAATTGATTGATGCCTGATATGATCTGTATTCCACTATCCACTTAAAAAATTGAAGATATTGATGATGATAATAAATCAACAAGAATTAGTGATTTCCCGCATTGTTTATTGATACGGTTTGGGAAAAATAGACCTTGACATTTGGGAGTTACAGTTTCTGGAGGGGGGGGGGCTCGAAAGACCAGCAGTCTCCCTCTCACTTAGGTTGCCCCTTCCCTCCCCGGCTGGCTTGAATTGGGGTCGTGGGGAGCAGGAGCCTCACTCACCACCTGCGCAGATCCTCGGGGGTCAGCGGGGCGGCCCGGGTGGGCATCTCGGGGCTGGCGAAGCAGTCAGGAATGAAGGTGACGGCGGCGGGCAGGGAGCCGGAGGGAGGCCGAGAGCGGTTTTGCGCACACTGGTGAGGAGGGGGAGGAGGGAGGGGCGGGGCCAGTGCTGGACTGAACCATCTGGCATTAGGCCCAGGGGGGGGGGATGAGGCAAGAGGAGGTCTCTACTTGGGGAAAGGGAGGCGGGCCTTCCCAATGCATGGAGAGGGAGAGACCCAAGTAGACAACGGGTGGGGAGGGGAGGTGTTTGTAATTTTGTGCCTTTATCAAGGTAGGTTTCTTAGGGTTTTTATACTTCAACACACTAGTCTCTCCCCCCTCTCCTCCTGGAGGTTCCAACTTCCCAAGACACACCTGATGATCGCTCACGGCACACTAGTGTGCCCCGGCACACTGGTTGGGAAACACTTAGGTAAACTATTCAAAGCCAGACAAAACTCCAGGTTTTATTGTCAGCTCTAAACTCCTGAGCATTCAAGTTGTGTTTGGCTGAAATCCTTCGACTCTAGGGAAATGCCAAAAACCTTTCAGTAATAACTTTTCAAGCCCAAAATCATAGTTACAGGTAAAAAGGGCATCGTTATTTATTTTATTTATTTAAAAAATTTGCACCCGACCTTCTCACCTCTATAGAGGTCAGTTGGCCCCCTGGACCAACTGAAACTTCTGGGCTGTCTTCAAGGGCAGCCCCACATAGAGTGCATTACAGTAGTCCAATCTGGAGGTGACTAGGAACATTGGAGCCCCTAGTCAGCTGCATTAAGATCACTACTGACCGGAAGTTCATGAGTTGGGAAAGAACGACAGAGAGAGAGAGATTTAAAACGGTGAGTTCCCAGACGTCCCCAAATAATGCTAATTAATTTTTTTCAGGTTTTAGTCACCACCAAATTGTGTCGCTTGTTGTCGACAGTTTGGGAAGCATATGGATTTGCAACCCACACTCATCTGAAAGACAGCCTTGCATCTGTCAAGTAGGAAATTTAGGTACCACTTTTGTGGGGAGGCTAATATAACTGATTTATGAGGCCATAAAATCTCCAGGACGTATGCAAAGAATGAAGGAAGCGACAGATCCCCCTGGTGGCCAGAAGCTGGAATGTTAAATAGCCTTTAAGTTTCTGTCTATATATGTTGTGTGTCTATGGCAGGGGTGCTCAGAATGGTGATCTTGATCACCAGGGTGATCTTCGGCCTCATCCTGGTGATCTTCAGGCCCCTGACCAGGTTTTTGCTGTTGGTCCTCTTCACGCGCCCTGCACGCTGCAAAGAAGTCCTCCGTTGTTGCTCCTCCCCGCTCCTGCTCGCGCGCCGCCTCCAAAAGCTCCAGATCCAAGAGGCAGAATGGGGCCCTCTTTTGGATTCCTCCTCCTCCTCCCTCTCCGTCTTCTCCAGCCACTCAGAGTCGTAGGAGACCAAAGGGGGCGGGCCTGGATGACACGATGCATGGCTGGCCCCGCGCGCATGCGCAGAAGCGCCCATTCTGCCTCTCGGACTTCTCGTGAGCTCTTGGAGGCAGCACGCATGCTGGCGGCATGGAAATAGGAGCAACGACGGAGGAGAAGAAGGAGGACGCTTTGGGGTCATTTCCTTACCGCATCTCAAAGGCCGGTCTTTTTACTTTAGGGTGGGTGCTTGATTGTTCTGTGGCATGTCTCTTTGTTTATTTTTAATGTTTAAAATGGCCTTTAGCTCCAAAGCCTCTCTGCTTGCTTTGTTCCTTGAGAAATATATGTTGGGGAATATGGAAATGTGGGAGAAATGGGGTGGTTGGATGTATTTATGCATGCCCCTTTGTTTACCTTGCTGACTATTAAATGGCCTTGCAGTTCAAAAGCCTCTCTTCTTACTTTCTGGCTGATAATATGTGTGGTAATATGGCAGTGTGGGAGAAATGGGGTGGTTGGATGTATTTTTATGCTCTGTTTTATATTGTTGTTATTAAATTGAAATGTTGATGTTTTATAACTTCATTTTATGTAAACTGCCCCGAGCCTGCTGGAAGGAGCGGTACATAAAAATGAATAATAAATATACATAAATAAATAAGAAAATAGTTATACGTTTTACATTTCTGGGTAGGTGATCTTTGGGACTTGGTTTTTTAATCAGTAGCTCCCATGCTGAAAAAGTGTGAGCACCCCTGGTCTATGGCATTGAATGTTTGCCATGTATATGTACATTGTAATCCGCCCTGAGTCCCCTGCGGGGTGAGAAGGACGGAATATAAATACTGTAAATAAATAAATAAATACATTTCTACAACACCCTTATAAAATAAGGGTGCGGCCCAATTTATTTTGTGTTGGAGGTGAAACTATTGTCCAGACACATTTGTTGTGGACACTGGGGACTCTGAGAGATGAGGAGTGCGTCAGCTCCCCCTGGTGGCCAGAGTTTGCTTCTGTTCGTCTATATGTATGTATGTATGTGGAAACGGCAGGAATTGTCTGCTAAGTATGTGTACCTGTAATCCACTCTGAGTCCCCTTCAGGGTGAGAAGAGCGGAATATAAATAAAGTAAATAAATAAATAAATATTTATCTGCCAACTGTAGTAGTAGTGGCTTTTCTTCGCGAACGAAGATTCAGATTCAGGAAGGACTCATCCCATGCTTTCTACAAGCACGTTGATGACTAAGAAGGCCAATCTGAGATACACAAGTCCGGTTGCAGAAAGCACAGCAGAAAGTCTCCTTGGGTGATGTTTTTTCCAAGTTGCGGTTCTTTCTGCGCTGTCGTTTCTTCGAGACTCGTTCGGCATGTCTTCTCGAAAGAGGCCGCAGTATTATGGATAGTGTGTCTCCATACCTCCTGATGTGAAGCCAGGGTGGACCATTGTTGGTGATCGATCTGACCAAGCCTGAGATGTTGTTTCAGGGAGTCCTTGTATCTCTTTTTTTGGGGCGCCTCTCTTGCGCTGACCCGTGGCGAGTTCACTGTAGAGTAGTATCTTAGGGAGGCGGTGGTCCTCCATCCTAGAGACGTGCCCTGCCCAGCGCAGCTGTGTTATCAATAGCATGGCCTCAATGCTGGTGATCCCTGTTTGCTCAAGGACAGCAACTTTCGTCACATAATCAGTCCAGTGTATATTTATCTATGTATTTATCTATGTAATGGTATAGGGAATAAAAACTAATTAATCCATTGCCTCCTTAAAGTGTAGGTTGCAGTGCAGAAGTTCTTTGTCATTAGTAGAGATTTTTTGCGGACTACCCTTGCGGACTGTATCTGGTTGTGATCCCCAGGTTGTGCCAGTCAGCTTTCGTATTATATTATTTCTAGCACCCACTTTTTGCTTGATAGTCAGGAAGTGCTTTTTGTAAGTCAGAGCATAGTCCAGAGTAACTCCCAGGTATTTTGATGTGCTGCAATGTTCCAGTGGATTCCTTCCCAGGTAAACCACAGAGCTCGAGATACTTATCTGTTCTTAAGATGGAAAGCATGTGTCTGTGTTTTAGATGGATTAAGGATGAACTGTTTTCCCCTGTAATAGGCAGTAAGAGAATCTAAAGCTTCAAAGATCTTCTGTTCAACCATTTCAAAGCTCCCTGCTTAAGTGGTGATGGCACGGTCGTTAGCATAACTCTTTGTCCCTTCTGGCAGTGCCTGATCATTTGTCTTCATTGGAAAAACTATAGCAAAATGTGCTGCAGGATGTCACACAAAAACAAAGTTTCGCAGTTTAATAAACTCCCCCCCCCCATGTTTTTATGATAGAACCAATTAGGAAATGGCATTTATAACCCTGGAACAAAAATCATATTACATAGTGTAATTGTCTCAAAAGGCGATAACTTCCAAACAATCACCTGTGATCCCTAGGAAAACATGGTAGCCTATTGCAGTGTTTACCAACCGCTGTGCCACGACACACTAGTGTGCCGTGAACGATCATCAGGTGTGCCGTGGGAAATAGGAGGGAGCTCGGCCTTGGAGGTGGCCCGCCGTATCGGCGACGGCGATTGGGGGAGGGGGAGAGAGCGAGTCCCTTTCCCCCGGCCGCAAACCATGTGGCTGACCTTGGTGAGCCCAAAGGATGCAGCAGCAAGGAGAGGGCACCTCCAGCGAGCTCGAGGGACGCCCGGAGTTCTCCTCCCCCCCCCCTCGCCTGGTGCAGGAGGCGCCGAGCAAGGCGCCTGGAGCAGGCCACCAAACAGAGGCAGGTCCTGCCGGGCCCGAGGCAAGCAGCGAGGGGGTAGGGCAAGTCCCTCCCCCACCCCCGACTGGAACAAACACGTGGTGGGCTCTGGCGGGCCCACGGAGGCGTCTCCGGCAAACCAAGGGCGGGCGAGCAAGAATGGGCCCCAATGGAAGCTTGGGAGAGCCATGGGGGGAGGGTGAAGGATACCCACCCTCGCCACCAAGGAAGGAAGGCCCCCTTTGTGGAGCGGCCCACAAAGAGGAGGTGTGTTCACGCCGCGATCCAGAGGCCTATGCATGGCTGGGGGCATGAGGGAGGCCTGAGCATGCGGAGAGCAGGATGGAGGCCCCCTGGGGCAGGGAGGTCACGGAGGCTTGTGCCAAGGCCCCCGAATGGCCGGTAAGGATCTCGGGGAAGCCCCTCCTGGCAAGGAATGGGCCGAGCCCCGGGGAGGTCCTGCTCCGCTGCAGGCCCAGCATGGGCCTGAGCCTGGAGGGACGGAGCCGGAGGCCCCTGTGGGGGAAGCCAGGAGTCCCCACGGGGGATACCAGGCGGCATGGGGGCAAGGCATCGAGAGGAGGAGGCAGAGAGAAAAGGGGCAGCGCCGGGAGCCCAAAAAGACCGGGTCTCCGGCAGGCCAGGGAAAAAGAGAAGAATGGGCTCCAGGCCCTGTAGCCAACCGTGTGTCGGCGCCTCCTCGTAGCCGGAGATAGCTGCTGGCACTCACTGCCGCCGCTGGTCCTCTCAGCTGATCATAATCAGCTGATACAGGCACAAAAACAGGAACCGCCCCAGTGTATAAATACATTTAAAAACACATTAACTATATGTATTACTGTGTTAGAGTGTCATTTTGTGTCATTTTGGTTGGTGGTGTGCCCCAGGATTTTGTAAATGTAAAAAATGTGCCACGGCTCAAAAAAGGTTGAAAAACACTGGTCTATTGAATGTAAAAGTAGCATGTTCCCCAGATCACTGGAAAAAGGGGCGGAACAAACAACTGGGCTCTGCTAATGATGATTGGCAGGTGCTAAGGACCAATCAATGCAACTGAATCTCTTGCAAACTGTGCAGGCTGTAAAAAGACACTTTAACAATGCAAACCTTAAGAACTCAAGATTTTCTGTGCAGGTGGCGCTTACCGCCCCGTCACAGATACTAATAAATAGAATAAAAAGCCACATTCTGATATCGCTGAAACAAGGACATTAAGACAGTTGTGATTGCACTGGTTCTGCTGCCTTCATCCATTTGTTTTCTTTTGCTGGCAAAATGGACTCACATCCCTTACCACACAATTGGAGCACTTCCACGTAGACATCATTATATCTTAGCTTGTCTCTATATCAACAAAGACTTTCTGCATTTTACTTGTTTGAGACAGAAAAGGCCACCCGGCTTACTGGCTTTTTCTGCTGACTTTGGCTTTTGAGATTGGCTTTCCTCCCTGAATGGAGGGAAGGGACTATTGTGTGTTAATGAAGGAACAACTCTTGCATGGCTCCCATTCATGTCAGCAAAGCATGTGCAAAAGTGTGTGGGATGTGTGTGTAGAATAGATTTCCCCTCTAAATCGTGTCCCATGATTCAGCTAATCTGTAGATCCTCATCCATCCATTCTTGCAACAAGCATCAGATCACTTTGATAATAACCATAAAATGTTTATAGTGCAAATGGTTCTATTTTTCTTCATTCCACAATATGTTTGCAATATAGGAAATGGTTGGGGTAGAGATCTTTTGCGTTTCTGTTATGACTGCTTTTATTGTGTGTCTGTGGGCTTGATTTTATCCAGATGACTATGATAACTGTGGCGTTACGGAATGCCATGCTACAGATTATCGGTTCAAAAAAATTTGTCATAATACAGATGTATGCACTCAGATAGAACCACATGTTACAATAGGTTACTAACCCAAGGCACATAGTGGTTTTCGTAGTGAATTAAGTGCAATTCATGCAATTCATGTGCGGGGTATAAATAAAGTTAATAAATAAAATAAAATAAATAATAATAAAAAATTAATAATAATAAAAAAGAAGATTACTAGGATGGGCGGACTGGCCTACATATAAAGATGTATTAGTTAAAAATACAGACAATCTAAAATCACACGTGGAATTGAAAGAAAAATATAGTAATTTAACATGGCTAAACTATCAACAAATTATTTATTTATTATTTATTTATTTACATCATTTCTACCCTGTTCTTCTCAACCCCCGAGGGGGGACTCAGAGCGGCCTAACAAAATGTATTCGATGCCGATACACAATATAAATACAATATAAAACCATAGACATTCAGAATTAAAAATGCAATTAGCATTGACACATAATACACATACACTTAAGTTAAAAGTACCACAAAAACATTGAGCCATAACCATCAATTTACCAATTACAGTTTTAATCCAAAGTGCTGCATTGTGCTAATGTGCAAAAGCCTGGCCCCACAGCCACTATTTCACTTTTTCCTGAATGCCAGGAGGGATGGGGTTGATCGTATGTCGCTTGGAAGCGCATTCCACAGACGGGGAGCCACCACCAAGAAGGCCCTCTCTCTCGTCCCCACCAACCGCATTTGAGAAGTTGGCGGGAGCGAGAGCAGGGCCTCCCCGGCTGATCTTAAATTACGAGGTGGGACATAGCGGCAGATGCGTTCAGACAAGTAAGCTGGGCCAGAAACTTATAGAGCTTTAAAGGTCAAAACCAACACTTTGAATTGAGCCCGGAAGTGGACAGGCAGCCAGTGGAGCTGACACAACAGGGGGGTGGTATGCTCCCTGAATGTAGCTCCGGTTAATAATCTGGTTGTTCGTTGGACTAGCTGCAATTTCTGAACTGTCTTCAAAGGCAGCCCCACTTAGAGTGCGTTGCAATAATCTATTTGGGATGTGACCAGAGCGTGGGCGACCGTAGCCAGATCAGACTTCCCATAGCCTGGTGCTCAGTCTTAACTGTGCAAAAGCTCCCCGGCCACCGCCGAGACCTGGGGTTCCAGGCTCAGCTGAGTCCAGGATCACTCCCAAGCTGCGAACCTGCGTCTTCAGGGAGTGTAACCCCATCCAACAGCTGTAACCCTATGCCCTGGCCACTGACCAGGAGGACCTCTGGTCTGGTTAAGGCTTCAATTTGCTAGCCCTCTGAGCTCCGGCTGGTTCGTTTGGCCATAACACCATGCCCAAGCGCCATTTGATATGGACACTGTTTGGCGGGCTCTGGCCAGACCCAGCCCTTTGATCTGCCAGATACCTTCCTGGCCTTTGATATGTGGACAGGCCAGATGGTCAAGCCTCGTAGGGACCCAGCAGGGGGCCCTTTGAGGGACTGTTTGCGCGGGCTTTCTTTAGTCTATCTTTGCTTAGCCTGGAGTAAGGAACCAATAAATGATCTATCTTCCAACCCAGCTTGGAGTGAGTTTGATTTACTGGACCCCCCCTTTCCGGAGCATTACAGCCCTCATCCAGTCCGACACAGCAGCCAAGCAGCAGTTCAAAGTCTGGACAGCCTCCTTAGTGACAGGTGGAAAGGAGTGACAGATTTGGACGTCATCTGCGTACAGAGAACACTTTACTCCGAAACTCCGGATGATCTCCCCCAGTGGTTTTGTAGATGTTAAATAACATCAGGGACAGTACTGAACCCTGAGGGACTCCACAAGACAATGGTTGCGAAGCCGAACAGGTGTCACCCAATAACACCTTCTGGGTACGACCCTCCAGGAAGGATTGGAGCCACTGCAAGGCAGTACCCCCAAGCCCCATTTCTGCAAGGCGACCCAGAAGGATACCGTGGTTAACGGTATCAAAAGCCACTGAGAGGTCCAGCAGAACCAACAGGGACACACTCCCCCTGTTGTGCTCCCGGCTTAGATCATCTACCAAGGCGACCAAGGCTGTTTCAGTACCATGTCCCGGCCTGAAGCCAGACTGTGCCGGATCAAGATAATCAGTGTGTACCAGGAACCCCTGGAGTTGCGAATTAAGGACCTTTATAAACCAGGATAAGAAAGTTGGATTCAACGTAACAGAGACTAGTTTGGCTAAGATCCTAGAGACGGAAAGAAAGGTAATTACAAAATTTTACAAAATATTGCTAGAATGGGCTACAGAAACAGAAGAAGTAAAGAATTGCATGATCAAATGGGCTGAAAATTTCAGAAGACCAGTATATCTCAAGGAGTGGGAACAGGTGTGGATCAGGAAATTAAAATATACGTATGCGTCGGACTTAAGGGAGAATTGGTTGAAAATGTTTCACAGGTGGTATATGACTCCTGTGAAATTGGCAAAAATGAATGAAGAGATAGCAAGTAAATGTTGGAAATGTAGAGAACAGGAGGGAAGGTTTTTTTTCATATGTGGTGGCATTGTAAAGCAGCCATGAAATATTGGACAGAAATACATAAGGAAATGTTAAAAAAATCTAAAAATAAATTTTAAGAAAAAACCGGAATGTTATCTCTTGGGAATCACGGACTCAGACTTAATGTTAGAGGAAAACACAGACAAATTGTTCATATATATGACAACCGCTGCAAGTATTACCTTTGCCAGACTCTGGAAACTAGAAGAAACTCCCGAAATAGAAGACTGGAAAATTAAAGTAAGAGAAATTAAAGACATGGATAAAATAGCTTTTTTTTTTAAAGAAGTACTCTGGCAACCCATTTAAGAGACAAATCTGGAACTTTTCCAAAATTACGAAAAATCATTAAGAGAAAATAAATAATAAATAAGGAATGGAAACGTTATTTAAAAGAAATATAAATAAGGCAAGCTTGGAATGGAAGTCAAAAAGTTTTTTTTTAGATTTTTAGGGTTTTTTCGAGGTTTTGTTTTTTCCTCTTTTTTCTCTTTTCACGGATGTAATATTTTAAAATTGTTATTTTTATAGGGTTTTTTCTTCTCTTTTTAACTGCTCTTTAGTACTCTTGTTTTTCCTACTTTTCTATCATCTTCATTGTTCTCCCTCTTTCCATGTATAAATAATACTTAAATAATAATAATAAAAATATTTATAAATAAATAAGCGTTTGAGAGAAGCCTCCCATAGGATGGTAAAACATCCGGGCATCCCCTGGGCAATGTCCTTGCAGATGGCCAATTCTCTCACACCAGAAGTGACTTGCACTTTCTCAAGTTGCTCCTGACACGAAGAAAAAAAAGTGTTTAGAATATTTCACATTCAGTTTCAGGGTTAAGGTGGGCAGGATTGTATTCTATCTTCTATATGTATATAAAGAGAGCTGTCATCCTAAGTAGCCTATAGACAGCAAAACCACACAAGGCAGACACACCAAATCAGCCCACATACACACAAAACCCACGAGGTATGTTTAATACCCCCCCAATAAAAAATTAAACAACACGACCAAAGATACGAAAAAAAACCCCAATTGGACTACAACTCCCAGGACCCCCACGCCACCCCCCTCTGGCAGTTTAGAGTGTCGGAATGTTGGTGGTGCTGGCCAATTAGAGGCATTATGCAAATGCTCCCTCGGTTAGAATGTAGAGGCTGGGAGCCACCCCCCCCCCCCCTGGCAGTTTAGAGTGTCGGAATGTTGGTGGTAGGGTGGAAGGGAGAAGAGGCAGGAGGACAGAGAGAAGAGATAAGCTGAGGGATGAGGGGGAGAGGGAAGAAAGGAAGTCTAAAAGGCAGGAAGGGATGTTACTGTTGGTCTTCGCCACATGCACACACATATGTACACACATACACACATATATATGCACTGAAATATACACATGCACACATACATACACACATCTGTACTTACACACATCTACACATATACACGCATATACATATACAAAAACACACATATACATAAGTACACACATATACACGCATATACACATACACATATACATAAGTACACACATACACACACATATGTACACATAGACACAAATCCATATATATATACATACATACACACACAAAACACATATATATAGACTGGGACACAGGAAAGAGAAAAAGCCACAGCAGCGCATGGCCGGGTTCAGCTAGTTTGGTATAAAAGTTTTTAAAGCATTAAACAGTCCAATTCTAACTCAATAATAGTGGCAAACACTGTCATCCAGTGTTTGCCACTCTTCCATATAAGTCTGGCTCAAGCACATAGAAAGAGGAGGCATGGATTTCCCGTCAATTGGCATGGCTTTCTCCACTCTCCTGCCCTTTTCAATTACTGGCATGATAGACAAAACAATGCTAAGTTGAACTAATTTGATAGCCCTACAAAACGACTTTCTGAGAATCAAATCTTTCTACCGTTTCATTCATTCATTTACTCAAATCTTTGGAAATTTTTTTTTTTTAAACCGAACAATCCGGTTTTGTATTTTGCTATATTTTAATGCGTGGAAAGCAGACGTTGGTTGTCCTGCGGTATAGCTGATCTGATTTTTATTTGTCTTGCTGCCGAACTTTTCCACGATAGTCAAATGTACTCTCTTTTTTTCTCCTTCTCGCTTTCAGAAACTGGCAGTCGGCCAAAGGATTAAAAGTAGTCTATTGGTATGCAAGATGTGGAACTGCTGGGAATTTGGGAAAGATGTCAGAATGGTTGGAGGAGATGGGGGCGAGCAAAGAGTGGTCTTTTTTATTATTGAATGGGGATTGAATTTGGAGTCCGGCAGAGTTTTGGCAATGGATACTGTGCACTTTAATGTTATACAGTGCATGGCCATATTTCTTTCTTTCTTTCTTTCTGACTCTCACTCTTACTTATTTCATCGATCTCCTGCCTCCCCCCTTCCCCCAAATATCTTCAAGGTGTCATGGCTTACCTCCTTTTCATTGAAACCTGCTAACACCAAACACACACATGCAGACACCTGGCTCTCTGGTTTTATTTGTTTATATCACTACTGTATTTTACGGCATATAAGATGACTGGGGGAAAGGCAACTGTGATGAGGTGGTTATTTATATGTTAATCACATGTTTGTTTATGTATTTAGAAGGAACATTCTTTAAAAGCTGCAGAGAGTGAGCAGTAGAATGTTCGCAGCAGCAAGCTGTAAGCAGAGGCTGTTGCCATGACAACAGAGGCCACTCTGGGTTTAGAATGTTCAGTTTGAATTTGACAGTTGGAGAATGTCAGTTGGCCAGCAGCTGTGAGCAGAGTTAGTTAGGAATTAACAGTGGCTGAAGCTGCAAGCTGTCTGTAGGAGCTGCAGTGTGCAGTTCAGTTCTGTGTGTGGGTTGAGGGAAACCCAAGTGTGTGGGACAGAGTTTAGTCCCAGGGTTGAGAGTAACCCACTATTAAGTAGTTACTTTTGAGTAACTGTGTAAGGGGAAGTTAAAACCCCAGTGTTACATTGTTTAAAATTGCAAGTCTGTACCTCTTCGGAGTTTTGAAACCACCTAAGCTTTGAGCCCATTTGTGTAAAATAAACTGTTAAACACTTTCAACACTACATCTGTGGAAGTTGTTTATTCACAAAGACCCTCACCTCTAGTGGTCAAGCCTTGACAAATGGTGGCAGCAAGTTAATAATAATAAAGAAGGACAACTTTGAGAATTGGTGGCAGTGGTCAGTCGTCCACAGTGATTCCAGTATGAGGTTAGGAACCTGTTTACAATTGGTGGCAGCGGGTGGGATCAAAGGATAGCCTGCCCTGCCACGGTTCGAAAAGTAAACGGGGTGAAGTTTCCTCCTTTACCACAGCAACCCCCAACTTTTCCAGTTAAAATATAGAGTTTGGGATATATTCATCGTATAAGACTACCCTTCTTCCAACACACACCAAATAAAAATTTTAAAAGCATCGGATTTGATTTCAGTATGGTAATTTTCCTATTACTGTACCTCCTTCTCTGCCTCTCAGATCTCGCACCTGCACACCTGCACCACTTCACTGCAGTCTTCAAGAGCGAGATCTGAGAGGCAGAGGAGGAGGTATGCTAATAGGATACAAGGGTGGGCCAGACAGGTAAAAGAGGCATGTTTTTCTGGGCCCAGAGCCACTCTATCTCTTTTTTCCATACCCTGGGCACCCCGGATACCTGCAGCTTGCTCCGCCCTTCACTTACACCTTCCCGGTGAGGCGCCCCTTCACCTCACCATCGGGACCGCATTAAGTCCACGAATCCTGATGAATTGTCACACCCCAGCATGGTCCCCAACCTGATCCCTTGGTCAAACCAGACCGAAGCCATGTTGTTTTTGCCAGGCTAGAAACCAAGCCGCTACCAGGCAGCCTTTGCAGTGCCTCTCAGTTCATCTCCTGTTCAAGGACAAGCTCTCGGCTCCATCTTGGGCCGATAAGTGGGAATGGATTCACTCCCCATTGCCCAGGTGCTCCTGCTAATTGGACTCACATACCATTCCCATGTGAAAGGTCTGAGCAGGCCCAGCTGGGAGACTGTTATGAGAAACTGGTCCGACGTCTTGGAGGCGTCGTAACATCAAAGGCTTGAGACCTACTTAATGCCATGTTCCATAGATGGGATCCATCCTTCGTCAACGTTCAGTTTTCCTAGCCTTGTCTCCGTGGAACTTTGCCTGGGCCCTGGGCCTTCCAGCTTCTAAGACTCTGTTTGCTAAGCTTTGTGAAAAGACGCTTTCCTGGATTTAGCCCGCTGGGGCAAGAAGAATCTCTTTGCTTTTGTTCCTGTTTGCTAAAGGACTATAACCTTGTCTCCTGCTTCTTTTGGACAGTTTGCTGCTATCTGTTGCTGCTGTTGAGAGCATCAATAGACTATAATCCTAGCCTCTTTCCTTTATCCAGTTATTCTAAATAAATCATTTAAACGTTGCCAGTGTCAGTCAAGTGGTTTACTGAGGGGCCTTCAGGTCTATGGTGCAACATGAATGGATTTTCTTCTACCTGCACAGTGTCGCCCTTAATGCTCTGGGCGCCAGAGAGAGCGGTATATTAAGTTGAACTTAATAAATAATAATAAATAATACAGTCGCGGCAAACGACAGGGACACGGCTACTGCCATTTTTGAGCTCCCCACCACCACCATATGCGGCAACCACAGATTCTTCAATCTGGATTGGAAGTTTCAGCACCCGCTCTATAAGACTACGGCATATAAGACTACACCCACGTATAAGACTACTCCTGCGTATAAGGCTACTCCCGCCTATAAGACAACTCCCGCGTATAAGATGACCCCTGACTTTTGGGAAGTTTTTCTTGGCTCAAAAAGTAGTCTTATACGCCAGAAAATATGGTAGTTTTTAATGTGGTTAGAAAACTTCCAGTGCTAACTTCGCCGTTAACCTATCACAAGCAACATTTGTTTGTGAGTTCAGGATTAGACCTCTGTGAAAGGAAGCCCTGGCCAGTCTAACCAGGGCTGTTTATATGTTGTTGTTTTAAACTTTGTTTGTATTTATGGTTTTATATTGTCTGTTGTCTCCAGCATCTAATTGTTGCCTTGTTAGCCGCTCTGAGTCCCCCCTTGGGGGTTGAGAAGGGCAGGGTAAAAATACTGTAAATAAATCAATAAATCAATAATTTGACCGTTTCGGGGTCCGTTCTTGGCCAACCCTTCATTTTGTTTACCGGGAAGTTACTTGAATCAGGAGGGGTGTTGCGAGTTTCCATTCGGCAAAGATTCGGCCCATTGGCTAAAATAGGAAACTTTAAAGCTCAATCCTCAGTCATTTTAAGGCCTATTTGCATGAAGCCTACCTCAGCTGTGGACCCCATTTACAACTGGAGGCCTACCAAGTTTCAAAACAATTCACTAACCCTCGACCCCTGCAGAGGTTAGGGGGAGCAGTAAGTCTAAACCTGATCAGGTGGTGGTCGGTCCATGGCAACGGACTGATGGTCAACTCCCCAACACCGCCACCCTCCCATCCCTGACAAAAAACCAAGTCTAATTTGTGTCCTGCACTATGAGTAGGGCCAAATACTCATTGGGACAGCCCTATGGTTGCCATGGCAGACATGAAGTCCTGAGCTGCTCCTGATAGGATAGTCTCGGCATGGATATTTTATTTATTTATTTATTATTTGGTTTTGTATTCCGCTCCTCCCTGCAGGCTCGGGGCGGGTCACAACACATAAAACCGGCGGCATGTAGTGGCCATGCAGCCATACAATAAAACAGTAAAATATTAAAACATTAAAACAACAATACGAATCACATCACGAGGTGTTGAGAAACGCATACATTTCCAAAGGCCCAAGATACCAGTGTATTAGACAGCTGTAAGTCAGTCGCCCAATCCGGTTGTCAAGTCAAAGGCTAATTTGAACAGCGTGGTCTTAACCGCCCTCCGAAAGGGGATTAGGTCTTGGATGTCACTCGGCAGGGAGTTCCACAGCACCGGGGCTGCTACGGAGAACGCTCTCTGCCTAGTTGTGGACAGATGGCAGGAGCGGATTGTTGGCACCAACAACAGATTTTGTTCCTCTGAGCGTGGGGAATGTATGGGGCAAGGCGGTCCCTCAGGTACGCAGGCCCTAGGCCGTACAGGGCCTTAAAGGTTAACACCAATACCTTGAAGACAATTCGGTGCTCCATGGGAAGCCAATGCAGTTGCCTGAGAGTGGGCGTAATGTGCTCCCTTGCCGGCGTTCCCGCCAGCAAGCGAGCAGCGGCATTCTGTACTAGCTTGAGCTTCCGGATTGTCGCCAAGGGAAGACCTACGTAGAGGGCGTTACAGTAGTCCAACCTCGAGATGACCGTCGCTTGGATCACCGTGGCCAGATCATGCCTGGACAGGTAGGGTGCCAGTCGCCTAGCCTGTCGTAGGTGGAAGAACGCCGTCCTGCTGACCACAGAGACCTGAGTCTCCATGGTCAGCGAGGGGTCCAATTGAACACCTAAGCTCTTAACCAAGGATGACGGGCTAAGCCGCTCGCCATCCAGGGTAGGCAACCAGCACTCATCCAGCCCAGGGCGACCGGGCCACAAGATCTCTGTCTTCGACGGGTTCACCTTCAGCCGGCTGGCACGCAGCCAACCAGTCACGGCTTCAAGGCAGCGATGGAAACAATCGGGTACGGAGTCCGGCCTGCCATCCATTCTCAGCAGAAGCTGGGTGTCATCAGCGTACTGATAACACTCCGGACCAAAGTCGCGGGCCAGCTGGGCCAGGGGGCGCATATAAATGTTGAATAATAAGGGGGAGAGGATGGCTCCCTGGGGGACCCCACAGTTAAGTGGGAGCCTCCCGGAGACCCCTCCGCCCCCCTCCACACGCTGTCCCCGGTCCCGGAGGAAGGAGGCCACCCATTTAAGGGCAGTCCCCCCAACTCCGGACACGGCTACACGGTGGGTCAACAAGGCGTGATCTACGGTGTCAAACGCTGCTGTCAGGTCTAACAGGACAAGCAGGGCCGATCCACCCTGGTCCAGCTGGTGGTGAAGTTAGTCTGTAATGGCGACAAGCACGGTCTCCGTCCCATGCCCAATACGGAAGCCGGACTGGAAGGGATTGAGTCCAGCTGTGTCTTCTAAGAACCGCTGCAGCTGATCCGCTGCTGCCCTCTCAATTACTTTGCCTAAAAAAGGCAAGTTGGAAACAGGCCTGTAATTGGAGGGAGCCGAAGGATCTAAATTCAGCTTCTTCAGCAGCGGTCTTACAAAAGCCTCTTTCAATCCCCCTGGGAAGACTCCTTGCTCAAGGGAGCTATTTATGATCATGCCCAGGGGGCCTCGTAGCCCCTCCCGGCAAGATCTAATTAGCCAGGAGGGGCACGGGTCGAGGGAGCAAGTAGTTGGTCTAGCTGCAACAAGTAACTTATCGACAGCTGCTGCATCCAGCAGTTGGAAAGCGGGTGAAGGAGGCCCGCCGAGTGGCGGCGGAGTCTCGAGTTCGCTAACTGTATCAAGAGTGGTAGGGATGTCCCGGCGGAGTGTCGAAATCTTGTCAGCAAAATAGTTCTGAAAGGCCACAGCTGTTGGAGACAAACCCCTATCATTTGGGACAGTTGGGATTGTTGTCAAGGACCGAATTATCTTAAAAAGTTGAGCTGGGCGTGAACTGGCTGACTCTATCAAGGAAGAATAATAGACTTTTTTTGCTTCCCTGATAGCATGCTCATAAACCTCTTTGAACTATTTGTAAGCCGATTTCGATGCTCCGTCACGGAGGCTCCGCCACACGTCCTCTAGCTGTCTCTTCCTCTATTTCATCGCTCGTAGCTCCTCGGTAAACCAGGGTGAGCGATTTCGACGGGGGATGAGAGAGCGCCTGGGGGCGATCTCGTCCAGGGCCGCAGAGAGACCGGTGTTCCAGTACTCCACCTGCCCATCGACAGAGTCGCTGGGGAGTTCCCAATCCCTTAGAGCATTCGGGAACCTAGTGGGTTCCATAAGTTCCATATTGAAGCCCCCCAGCACAATTTATTTATTTATTTATTTATTTGTTCAATTTCTTGGCTGCCACTCTCAAGTGGCTCGGGGTGGCTCACAATTCAAAGAACAACAAAGCAGATAATACATTAAAACATTAAAAGCATTAAAACACTACACATTAGAACATTAATAACAGTACTTAACTTGAGATTACCAAGTTAGGTCAACTTAATTAGGCCATCTTATTGTGTAAAGGCCTGCTGGAACAGCCAGGTCTTACAGACTTTCCGGAAAGCCAGAAGATCATGGAGTGACCTGACCTCCGCCGGTAAGGAGTTCCATAATGTAGGGGCAATGATGGAAAATGCCCTTCTCCTCGTCGCGGTGAGACGGTAAACTTTGGCACTCGGGATAAGAAGTAGATCTTGATCTTCTGATCTCAGTGATCTCATTGGACAGTATGGGGTAAGGCGGTCCCTCAGGTACACTGGCCCCAGACCATACAAGGCCTTGAAAGTCAAGACTAACACTTTGAAGGTGATCCGGAATTCAACGGGCAGCCAGTGAAGTTCCTGCAGAATAGGTGTGATGTGATGGCCTGTAGACGTGCCTGTGAGCACCCGAGCTGCAGCATTCTGCAATAAGCCGCTGGGACTCCATTGCCAGGCTCGAGACCACCCCAGCTAGCTCAAGGTAGGGGGACCGTAGTGTAGCAGGGTGGACGGTACACTAACAGTATCCCTATTCTGTCCCGGTCTCCTACCCTCAGGTGGACACTAGGGGTGGTTGATCCATAAAAAAATTGATTCTAAACTCGGGGGGGGGGGGATTTCCGTTGCTGGGTCGTTATAGAAATTAATCCAAAAAAAATTAAGTAAATTTCGTAATTGAAACATAATTACTAACGAATTGTTGTTGTTATTCATTACGCCAGCGGGGAGGGAAGAATGGAGGGCAAGCCCTGTACTCTTCCCTCCCTCCCCCCCCCCCCACCTCAGCAGCATCGGGATGAAATTTAACGCGGGATGGCTCTGAGGTGCGGGGAAAGGAAGTGTGTGTGGATGCAAGGCACACACACACACACCTTCCTTCCCCGGCCCCCTCAGTGCTATCCCGCGTTATATTTAACATGGGATGGCTCTGAGGTGTGCGGGGAAAGTGTGGAGGCGAGTCTGCACCTCCTTCTCTACTTGGGAATAAAGCGAGACAAGCCTTGTCTCGCTTTATTCCCAAGTAGAGAAGGAGGGGAGGAGTCGCCTCCCCACTTCCTTCCCTGCATGGGAATAAAACGAGACAAGCCTTGTCTCGCTTTATTCCTATGCAGAGAAGGAAGAGGGGACTCGACTCTGATTGGCTAAAGGGAAGTAGGTGGCTTCATGCTACCACCTGGTCTCCATTAGCCAATGAGAAAATGTGTCAAGTAAGGGCAAAGAAGACATATGTCACGACTTGACACTGCAGATTATCTCATTAACACTCCCGGTAATTACTGCCACCAACCTAATCTGTGATCAGGATTTAATTTAATAACTAAGATGTTTAATTAGGCTCCCTTTACACCAAATCACCCACTGTGAGGAAAACTGAAAAGACAGAAAGATGGAGGCTTGTGAAAGTTAATAAGAAAAGAATGTATTAACTATCAAACAGGCTAACAAGTAGGCACAGATCGTATTGGTTCTTCAGTGAGGCCACAAGAGCGTACGGTTACAGAAAAGAATATGTTAATTCTAGCGTGATGGTTGAATGGAACTAAACAATGTGCTGGTGCGTAATGGTTTCTATATAAAAAGGCTATTGCTTCTTCTTTAGATCTTAAATTCAGTTCCACAGACAGTACTAAGACTTGTCTCCCCAACTCCCCAACTAATAATTAAACTAGAGGGTAGCTGATGTAACTAACTGGAACTTCTATACCATAGACAGTTCCCTGAGTCTTGTTAACAGTAGCTAATAACTAGATTAGCACCACAGTCTCAGAGCCCCACCTGTCTCTCTATCACAAGAGACGACAAGGTGATCTAACTGACTATTCCCAGTCAGTTCTTCTGGCTCTAAACTAAAAGCGTCACCACTGGAATCTCTCCTGGCCCTAAGAGCTGTCAGTGCTAGGTCTTGACCCCCTTAGTCCAGCCTATTCCCTTGTGGTGGTTAGCTATAGATTAGACTGTCAGTCTCTATTGCAGAGGCTCTGATGATACTCCCCCAGAAACCTCACTCAAGACTCCTCAGGCTCAGATGTTTCTTATCTGCAGCCTGGCACAAGACAGAGAAGGCTCAGGTGTGTCTTATCTGAAGCCTCTCACAAGACAAGACTAAAATCTTTCTGACAGGAATCCTTCTCCTAGTCAGCTCAACTCCTCCCCTCTGGCCCCCCGCCAATCACAGGTAAGACAGTGTATCTGAGCAGAGTGATTCTAAGGCCACACCCCCTCTCTCTGGCTTTGACGTTCTCCTGATGGCTGCTAGCTGAAACTACCTTACTAAAATGGATGCCAGCAAGTTCCAAACAGGGATCCAAACTTCCAAGCAGGATTCGGCCTGCTTAGGATGGGTGAGTCCTTACAAGACATACAAACTAATTATGTGCCCATTACAAAAATGGCAGCGCCCAGGTTCGTTATAGAAATTAAACTTCCGGGTTGGGCCCCGAGGGTCAAAAAACTTTGAAATTAATTTTAAATACGAAAAACAACAGATTTCAAAGTATTTTAAACCGGAAATATCCACCCCTAGTGGACACATTCAAAATTGGTTGATTGTGGGATGGGGCTTCTGGTCAGGGAGATGGAACACCTATAGACCACTGCAACCCCTTCTCCCCACCCTCCAGATCTTGGCTGGTGCTGCACGGAGAACCCTGGTGGACAAAGCTGAGTCAGATTTACACCCCAGCCTCATCCAACCAGGTTTCCGTTATGCACGCCCAATCTGCCCACTCATCCAGAATGAAATCCTGGATGAAAACTGTTTTTTAAAAAAGTATTTACTTCAGTATCATCCTTCATCAGCATCTTTTTGATATTTTAAATTTACCGCTGGAAAGCATCCCTCATTTCTGGGTTTTGGGATATTATTTATTTATTCTTTCGGCTTCTATACCGCTCCCTCTAGAAGCTCGGAGCGGTTTACAACAGGTAAAAAACAGGCGGAGAACTGACATTATAGAACAACGATGTAAAAGCAGATAAGCAATGATTTAATCTAAAACATTACTAGCGCTAAAATAATTCTAAAAGTAAGCTAAACTACATAGAAAGCATAAGAGTTACTCAACTGGAAAAGCCAGGCGAAAAAGAGCCGTCTTGCAGGCTCAGCGAAAAGAGGACAGTTCCTGATACCTCGGACTTCCTCAGGTAGGGCATTCCATAAGGTTGGTGCCACCACCGAGAATGCTCTTTGTCTTGTTGAGGACAGGTGGAGCTGCCGGATGGAGGGGACGTTGAGAAGATTTTGTACACCGGAGCGTAGGGATCTCTGGGGACAATATGGTTTAAAAAAAAAAAATTATTGAAATATAAAATGAAGTTAACAGAAGAGGACACACAAGAACAGCCGTGCAAGGCTGCACCACAAGAACAAAACGAGTGGCCTCCCACCCCGCCCCCCTTCCCCCTCCCACTTCCCCCAACGCTAGACTATCAGGGCAGGACAGAACAAAACATACACCGAGTGCTTACGACTCACTCAATTCCCTAAAAGTTAGCTCCCATATTGGAAGTAGCCAAACGGCTAAAAGTAAATGTTGATTTAATAATTACACAAAAGAAAAAAATCAAATCTTCGAACTTCCTCCACATAGTCCTAATGGGGTAATACTTTTGTATCAATGTTCTAAAGTTCAACCAATAAATTTATCTTAGAGTTATTGAAGTAAGAAGTGATGAGGGACCAGTCTGTCTTTTCTCTGTGAATATCGGCCGCTAGTGCAGCTGTTAATGAGTCCATGTTTGCTATGTCCAAGATTTTCGATTTCCATTCCCATAGCTCGGGAGTGTCTTCAGCCTTCCACCTCTTTGCATAGGTCATCCTCGCTGCTATTGTACAATATATAAACAATTTTCTTTATTAACCTCTAAATCAAAATCAATCATCTCCTATAGATCACCTTCCAAAACACTCTTGCTTTATGGCACCAATATGGTGAGGCTCCCAATTCCTTTTTTCGCCTGGATCACCGTGGCCAGGTCATTCACAGAGAGGTAGGGTGCCAGCCGTCTAGCCTGGTGCAGATGGAAAAATGCGACTTTGCAGGCCGTGGAGACCTGAGTCTCCATGGACAGCAGTGGATCCAATTGGACTCCCAAGCTCTTTACTAGCGATGACGGGCATAGAGCCTCGCCATCCAGTGTAGGCAACTGGCATATTATGATATGTGAAAGTGATGATATTGTTTTGTACAGTGTGTCTGTGTAATGCAAAGGGAAGGGAGGAAACTTCAGAAAGTTGGGCTTTTGTTTCTGTTTGCCTTGGCCCCGCTCTGTTATAACGGATGATAACATCCTGGCCGAAACAAGGGATGATATTATCATAATGCAAGGATGGCTGACCTTTTCTCTTCTTCTGCAGTTTTTTTTTTTTTTTTTGGTATTTTAGTATGTGCAGCTTGCACTGGAAAGAATTTATAATCGCCAGGCTGTCAAAGGCAGCCATTGTTCTCACTGCTCTGAACATGTGGGTCAGCTACAAGTGCTTTCATATCCCCCAGAGCCAGGAGCTGGCAACAAGCAAAGAGCAAGACTGAATTCTTTAGATGCATCAGGAAAAGTGTTTTGCATATTTTTCCCCCTCTTCTCTTTTCACCGCTGACTGGTTTGGGAAGAAAGACGTCCACTCTTTCATAACTGGAATTTTCTCCTTACGGTAGAAGGAGGCTGTTTGCAGGCTGGAGCTCACAGCTTTGCTATTTTGATTGAGCTGAAAGCAAAAACAGCAAATTCACTCTGCGGATGTCCCAGCTTGAGACAAGACGCTAAATTGAAAAGATCTCTTTTGGAGAGGTTCGGCATGCCTTGCCTCCTAACCTGAAGCCAAGATGCCTTTGCCCGCATGGCGTGGACTTATAGGATAAGGATGTGGATGAAGAACCAGCCATGTTTCAGGTTGACTATTATTATTTTCTGACTACTTGCTATGTGTAAGCTCAGTCTCGTTGAAGTGGGCTCGAGGCTGAAAACTTCTACCGCACATTCATATGGTAATCTTGTCCCATGCCACAGGACTCCTTCCACCAATGGATTGATAGTAAACTTATTTTGTAAAGTTGCTTATCCTGATTTTTCTTCCAGCTGGTGTGTATGTTTGCTTTTCATATGTATTGTTTGCCTTGTTTTGCATTCTGCGGCAGTTTCTCTAGTCATTTGAAAGAGACGTTTGACTGGGGAATGGGGTTAAGTCGAAGATTTACCAGCAAGTTTTATTTTATTTTATTTTATTTTTAAAAAATAGGAATCGAAGATTAGATTGAAACAACATCATTGCATGTTTACTGTGGTGTATATATTCACCCACTATCTCCTTTAATGAACAGGATAAGAAAGAAGCAGCTTATTATTATTATTATTATTATTATTGAAAGGTTTAGAATCCTCCGAGAGAAGCATTGCTTCCAATAGTAGGTTTAAGTCTCCCCCCCCCCCCCCCCGGGGTGGCTTTTGTCCCAAGGACTTTCTAGGTGGTTGAGTTTTTCAAAAAGCTACAAATCTTATTTGACCAACTAAATCGATTGTCTATATCAGTGTTTCTCAACCAGTGTGCCATGGCACACTAGTGTGCTGTGAGCTATCATCAGGTGTGCCGTGGGAAATTGGAACCTCCAATACCCTGTCTTCCCCCTCCTGCCCACAGTGCTCTCTGGGTGTAGGTGAACTACAACTTCCAAACTCAAGGTCAAATACCAAGCAAACCCTTTCAGTACTTTCTGTTGATAATGAGAGTTCAGTATGCCAAGTTTGGTTCAATTCCATTGTTGCAAGAGTTCATGATGCTCTTTGATTGTGTGTTAACTATAAATCCCAGAAACTGTAACTCCCAAATGTCAAGGGCTATTTTCCCCAAACTCCATCTGTGTTCACATTTGGGCATATTGAGTATTCATGCCAAGTTTGGTCCTGATCCAACATTGTTTCAGTCCACAGTGCTCTCTGGATGTCGGTGAACTACAACTCCAAAACCCAAGGTCAATGCCCACCAAACTCTTATAGTATTTTCTCTTGGTTGTGGGAGTTCAGTGTGGGAAGTTTGTGTCTTTCTGCCATTCCTGCCAGGATATCTATGTTGTGTTCATCGAAACAGGCCCAGATTTCACACTGAGTGTATAAATACATTTAAAAACATATTAACTATATGTATTACTGTGTTAGAGTGTCATTTTGGTTGGTGGTGTGCCCCAGGATGTTGTAAATGTAAAAAATGTGCCGTGGCTCAAAAAAGGTTGAAAAACACTGGTCTATATGAATACCAAGGGAAAGGATGCCCCGAAGTATGTAACACATTTTGAAAAATGTTCTGTTCCTGGTTTGAAAGTGAAAATAATAATAATATTTATTTATTTATTTATTTGACCAACAACATGACAATTTCAAAATACAACACGAATAAAAGACAAGGCAAAAAGGAGAGGTTTGAAAGTATTATTTCCCGTTTAATGGTGTGGTACTTACTTTGAAAGTAGTTTGAAAGTAGTTGTTCTACTCCAGAAACTTCCTTTTTGTGACTAGTAGTGCAGACCACAAAAACAAAGCTTTAATGATAGAACCAATTAGGAAACGACATTTGTAACCCAGGAACAAAAAATGTGTTACATAGTGTTATTTTCACCTCTCTTCGAGCAATGTTATTGTCTCCCTCCGGTAATAGATGCACATGTACTAGATGCACGGCGAGTCCTTGCTGTTAATTTTTTAACGACTCTCTCCCCTTGTCCTTGTAACATTTTAGGATACAGAGGATGTTGAGAGCCCCAAGCGCAGTATCCGTGACAGTGGCTACGTAGACTGTTGGGACTCAGAACGCAGTGACTCTCTTTCTCCTCCGCGCCACGGCAGAGATGATTCCTTTGACAGCCTCGATTCCTTTGGCTCTCGCTCCCAGCAGACGCCGTCTCCAGATGTGTTGTTGAGAGGAAGCAGCGATGGTAAGCTGGGCTCCCCGTGGCTCCAATTGAATGGGACATACAGGCTTTTTTGGGGGTAAAAAGGCTGATGTGATGCTGCCACTCAAAAAGCTGGCTTCGGTGGTCAAACGTGATGTGCCTTGCTAATCCCATGAAGCAAGAAAGGAACTTGTGCTGAATGCTGATTAATGGCTTAAGAGTTCTTTTGATAGTTGCGCTACTGCTGCAGTCCGTCTCTTTCCCCGCTTGCGGACTGTGGTGGGAGAAGTTACATCATAGCAGTAGTAATTTATGAGATGCTGCTTCTTGAGCCTTGAAGTGTAAGGAGATATTGGGCAGACGTTGGGCTTACCTAATAAAGCGGCAGCGAGCAGTAACAGCAGAGGGGAAAACATAACGCTCCTTGGAATGTATAGAAAGAAGGGCCATCTTTTAGGTAGCGAACTGGTCAGCTTTTGTGAATTACGTGGAGAAAACTTGTTCTTAATTTAGCATTGGATAATACCTGACAGAAAATACAATTGGTCTGACTTTCTGGGAAACAGTAAAGAAGTAATATTGGAACCCTCTTTTTTCATAGAGACTGCCTTTTTTTCTTGCTTATTCTCTATTTTGTCAGATTGTATTTGAAAAAAAATGAAGGAAAAACATGTTTTCATTGCAGAAAAAGCTACCATATTTTCTGGCATATAGGACTACTTTTTACCCAAGAAAATCTTCTCAAAAGTCAGGGGTCATCTTATACACAGGAGTAGCCTTATGTGCGGAAGTAGTCTTATATGCGGGAGTAGCCTTATATGTGGGAGTAGCCTTATATGTGGGAGTAGCCTTATAAACGGGAGTAATCTTATATGTGGGAGTAGCCTTATATGCGGGAGTAGCCTTATATGTGGGAGTAGCCTTATATGTGGGAGTAGCCTTATATGCGGGAGTAGTCTTATAAACGGGAGTAATCTTATATGTGGGAGTAGCCTTATATGCGGGAGTAGCCTTATATGCGGGAGTAGCCTTATACGCAGGAGTAGCCTTGTACGCGGGAGTCGTCTTGTACGCCAGGAGTAATCTTATATGTGGGAGTAGCCTTATATGCAGGAGTAGCCTTATAAACGGGAGTAATCTTATATGTGGGAGTAGCCTTATATGTGGGAGTAGTCTTATATGCAGGAGTAGTCTTATAAGTGGGAGTAGCCTTATATGCGGGAGTAGCCTTATACACGGGAGTAGCCTTATATGTGGGAGTAGCCTTATAAACGAGAGTAATCTTATATGTGGGAGTAGCCTTATATGCGGGAGTAGTCTTATATGCAGGAGTAGTCTTATAAGTGGGAGTAGCCTTATATGCATATGTGGGAGTAGCCTTATATGCGGGAGTAGCCTTATATGTGGGAGTAGCCTTATATGCGGGAGTAGTCTTATATGCGGGAGTAGTCTTATATGTGGGAGTAGCCTTATATGCGGGAGTAGCCTTATATGCGGGAGTAATCTTATATGTGGGAGTAGCCTTATATGCGGGAGTAGTCTTATATGCAGGAGTAGTCTTATAAGTGGGAGTAGCCTTATATGCGGGAGTAGCCTTATATGCGGGAGTAGTCTTATATGCAGGAGTAGTCTTATAAGTGGGAGTAGCCTTATATGCGGGAGTAGTCTTATATGCAGGAGTAGTCTTATAAGTGGGAGTAGCCTTATATGCGGGAGTAGTCTTATATGCAGGAGTAGTCTTATAAGTGGGAGTAGCCTTATATGCGGGAGTAGTCTTATATGCAGGAGTAGTCTTATATGCGGGAGTAGTCTTATAAGTGGGAGTAGCCTTATATGCGGGAGTAGCCTTATATGCGGGAGTAGTCTTATATGTGGGAGTAGTGGGAGTAGCCTTATATGTGGGATGCCTTATAAGCGGAGTAATCTTATATGTGGGAGTAGCCTTATATGGGAGTAGTCTTATATGCAGGAGTAGTC
Source organism: Anolis apletophallus (assembly GCA_030556195.1). Classification (NCBI taxonomy): domain Eukaryota; kingdom Metazoa; phylum Chordata; class Lepidosauria; order Squamata; family Anolidae; genus Anolis; species Anolis apletophallus. The sequence goes on from JARBWK010000012.1 coordinate 14,074,601, forward strand.
TTATAAGTAGCCTTATATGTGGGAGTAGGGGAGTAGCCTTATATGTGGGAGTAGTCTATATGCAGGAGTAGTCTTATAAGCCTTATATGTGGGAGTAGCCTTATATGCGGGAGTAGTCTTATATGTGGGAGTAGCCTTATATGTGGGAGTAGCCTTATATGCGGGAGTAGCCTTATAAGTGGGGAGTAATCTTATATGTGGGAATAGCCTTATATGCTTATATGGGAGTAGTCTTATATGGGAGTAATCTTATATGTGGGAGGAGTAGTCTTATAAGTGGGAGTAGCCTTATATGCATATGCGGGAGTAGTCTTATATGCAGGAGTAGTCTTATAAGTGGGTAGTAGCCTTATTTGCACGAGTAGTCTTATATTCATGCGTAGTCTTATAAGTGGGAGTAGCCTTATATGCGGGAGTAGTCTTATAAGTGGGAGTAGCCTTATATGCGGGAGTAGCCTTATATGCGGGAGTAGTCTTATATGCAGGAGTAGTCTTATATAGCCTTATATGCGGGAGGTCTTATATGCAGGAGTAGTCTTATAAGTGGGAGTAGCCTTATATGCGGGAGTAGTCTTATATGCAGGAGTAGTCTTATAAGTGGGAGTAGCCTTATATGCGGGAGTAGACTTATATGCAGGAGTAGTCTTATAAGTGGGAGTAGCCTTATATGGTAGTTATACACGCCTTATATGTGGGAGTAGCGGGAGTAGTCTTATATGCAGGAGTAGTCTTATAAGTGGGAGTAGCCTTATATGCGGGAGTAGCCTTATATGTGGGAGTAGCCTTATAAACGGGAGTAATCTTATATGTGGGAATAGCCTTATATGTGGGAGTAGTCTTATATGCAGGAGTAGTCTTATATGCAGGAGTAGCCTTATATGCAGGAGTAGCCTTATACACGGGAGTAATCTTATATGTGGGAGTAGCCTTATATGCGGGAGTAGTCTTATATGCGGGAGTAGTCTTATAAGTGGGAGTAGCCTTATATGTGGGAGTAGCCTTATATGTGGGAGTAGCCTTATATGTGGGAGTAGTCTTATATGCAGGAGTAGTCTTATAAGTGGGGAGTATATGCCTTATATGCAGGGAGTAATCTAGCCTTATAAACGGAGTAATCTTATATGTGGGAGTAGTCTTATATGCGGGAGTAGTCTTATATGCAGGAGTAGTCTTATAAGTGGGAGTAGCCTTATATGCGGGAGTAGCCTTATACACGGGAGTAATCTTATATGTGGGAGTAGCCTTATATGCGGGAGTAGTCTTATATGCAGGAGTAGTCTTATAAGTGGGAGTAGCCTTATATGCGGGAGTAGCCTTATAAACGAGAGTAATCTTATATGTGGGAGTAGCCTTATATGCGGGAGTAGTCTTATATGCAGGAGTAGTCTTATAAGTGGGAGTAGCCTTATATGCGGGAGTAGCCTTATATGTGGGAGTAGCCTTATAAACGAGAGTAATCTTATATGTGGGAGTAGCCTTATATGCGGGAGTAGTCTTATATGCAGGAGTAGTCTTATAAGTGGGAGTAGCCTTATATGCGGGAGTAGCCTTATACACGGGAATAATCTTATATGTGGGAGTAGCCTTATAAACGAGAGTAATCTTATATGTGGGAGTAGCCTTATATGCGGGAGTAGTCTTATATGCAGGAGTAGTCTTATAAGTGGGAGTAGCCTTATATGCGGGAGTAGCCTTATACACGGGAGTAATCTTATATGTGGGAATAGCCTTATATGCGGGAGTAGTCTTATATGCAGGAGTAGTCTTATAAGTGGGAGTAGTCTTATATGCAGGAGTAGTCTTATAAGTGGGAGTAGCCTTATATGCGGGAGTAGTCTTATATGCAGGAGTAGTCTTATAAGTGGGAGTAGCCTTATATGCGGGAGTAGTCTTATATGCAGGAGTAGTCTTATAAGTGGGAGTAGCCTTATATGCGGGAGTAGTCTTATATGCAGGAGTAGTCTTATAAGTGGGAGTAGCCTTATATGCGGGAGTAGCCTTATATGTGGGAGTAGCCTTATAAACGGGAGTAATCTTATATGTGGGAATAGCCTTATATGTGGGAGTAGTCTTATATGCAGGAGTAGTCTTATAAGTGGGAGTAGCCTTATATGCGGGAGTAGCCTTATACACGGGAGTAATCTTATATGTGGGAATAGCCTTATATGCGGGAGTAGTCTTATATGCAGGAGTAGTCTTATAAGTGGGAGTAGCCTTATATGCGGGAGTAGTCTTATATGCAGGAGTAGTCTTATAAGTGGGAGTAGCCTTATATGCGGGAGTAGTCTTATATGCAGGAGTAGTCTTATAAGTGGGAGTAGCCTTATATGCGGGAGTAGTCTTATATGCAGGAGTAGTCTTATAAGTGGGAGTAGCCTTATATGCGGGAGTAGCCTTATACACGGGAGTAATCTTATATGTGGGAGTAGCCTTATATGCGGGAGTAGTCTTATATGCAGGAGTAGTCTTATAAGTGGGAGTAGCCTTATATGCGGGAGTAGCCTTATAAACGGGAGTAATCTTATATGTGGGAGTAGCCTTATATGCGGGAGTAGCCTTATAAACGAGAGTAATCTTATATGTGGGAGTAGCCTTATATGCGGGAGTAGTCTTATATGCAGGAGTAGTCTTATAAGTGGGAGTAGCCTTATATGCGGGAGTAGCCTTATATGTGGGAGTAGCCTTATAAACGAGAGTAATCTTATATGTGGGAGTAGCCTTATATGCGGGAGTAGTCTCGAAAGGAAGGAAGGGCGCCCCCCCCCCCCACTGCATCTGTCACTTTGGGGAAGCACCTCTTCCACTCTTCCTTCTCCTGCCCAGGTAAGGAAGCCTCGAGGGAGGGGGGAGGGGGAGAGGCTGCTGTGGGGAGGCTCCAGCCTCACGTGGGTCCCTCTCTCGGTTGAGTTTCCCAGCCCAGGCAGCAGTCAGGCGGCCCCTCTTCTCAGCCCTGCACCTTCCGAGCCGCCGCCAAAGCCATATCTGGTCGGAGCGCTGGCGGGCGCGCCTATAAATACCCTCCTGCTGCGTGCGCGGGAGGGGCCTGCTGTGCACGCAAGAAGCAGGACAGGATGGGGACTTCCTGCTTCGCGAAAGCACGCAGCAGGAGGGAGGAAGGCAACGAAGACATTAAGAGAGAGTGCGCGCGCAGGCAAAGAGCATCCCCTTCCCGGGTGCGCGCGGTGGTGGGTTCGTGGGCAGGCAAGAAAGAAGCCCCGCGCGGACGGAAGGCTGCAGTAGGAGCATGCGTGCGCACACACGTTCACATACACAACAGGTGATCTTTTCAACTTGATTGTTCATATAGTAGCTCGCATGATGAAAAAGTGTGGGCACCCCTGTAGTAAAGAAATGATGGTATCAGTTTGGAGGAACTCATTTTGTGGATTTTATAAAAACCCAGGCATCTTTTTCCTTCTCTCATAGTATCACTTGAACTTGGGGTCATACCGTTAAGTTAATTGACTGCACATTCACCGCTGGCTTTGATGCATTTTGAACAGGGATTAGCCAATCGATGGAAGAAAGGCCATTAACCAGGGCTTTTTGATCTTCAGAGAAAGTATTCCTCCAAGTCACAGATAATAAAGATAAGGATAGATAGATAGCCACTACTTTCACATGTGGTGTGTGTCAGAGCTTCTAGTCGCATCTGGCAGACCATCATTTAAAATACTGGGCAAGAGGTGGGCTTTTGCTCTAACCCAGTGTTTCCCAACCAGTGTGCCGTGGCACACTAGTGTGCCGTGAGCAATCATCAGGTGTGCCGTGTGAAATTGGAGATAGAAGAGAGAGAGAGAGAGAGAGAGAGAGAGAGAGAGAGAGAGCCCTTCTGTCCTACCGGGAAGCCCTAGCCAGGGCTCGATCCCTTGCCTGAGTCCCGCAAACACAGCCTCCTTTTGGGAAGCCTTGTGCCGCCGGACTCACCACTTGCCTTCTTGGGCTTCCTCCTCCCCTCCGCTCCTTCCTCGGCCTCGGAAGGGTTTGAGCCGAAAGGCGGGGACTGCGTCAGGCAGAAAGAGCCACGCAGAGAGAGAGAAGATCCTGGGGTGGGACTTCCCCGGGTCCCCCGGCTGCCTGGGGGCAGATCTACACCATAGCATTCATGCAGTGAGGCACCCCTTGGTCTTCCAGGGCTCAAAGCTGGGGAATCCCGGGATTTGTAGTTTGGGGAGGCTCAGGATGGTGTCAAACTACCACTCCTGTGATTCCCTCACACTCAGCCAAGGTGGGTCAAGGGGCGTTCGGGATACAGGGTTGAGGCATCTTTCAGCAGGGGCCGAAAACTAACAGGGTTTGCTCACTTAAGGCAGGCGTGGGCCAACTTGGGCCCTCCCTCCAGGTGTTTTGGCCTACAACTCCCACCATTCTCCCTTTCTCTGTAGGCTATATGTGTTGTATGTGTATATGCATATATGTACTGTGTATATACATATTAACTATATGTATTACTGTGTTAGAGTGTCATTTTGTGTCACTTTGGTTGGTGGCGTGCCCCAGGATTTTGTAAATGTAAAAAATGTGCCGCGGCTCAAAAAAGGTTGAAAAACACTGCTCTAACCCAACAACACAGTTCTTAGGTTCTCGTATAAATATTTGCAGCATAGCTGTTCATTAAAGGTTTTTGCTTAGAACATTGAAGAGATCAAACCCAGAAAGAGCAGCTTACAAGCAAAATCCAAACACAATATACTATATTACTGCCACGGTACAACATCAGTATTACACATCACATTGCACTAGAACATCATATCGCAATTTCATTAGCAATATTGCATGTAACACAAAATATACAATTATAATATCACATTATCATTCGTAGTATTATATTGTATCACATTACAACATTATCAATATTATCTCTCGGCATTACTTCGCGAACGAAGATTCAGGAAGGACTCATCCCACGCTTTTTACAAGCGCGTTGATGACTAAAAAGGCCAATCTGAGATAGGCAAGTTTCGGTTGCAGAAAGCACAGCAGAAAGTCTCCTTCGGTGATGTTGTTTCCAAGTTGCGGTTCTTTCTGCGTTGTCGTTTCTCTTCGAGACCCGTTCGGCGTGTCTTCTCGAAAGAGGCCTCAGCATTGTGGATAGTGCGTCTCCATGCCTCCCGATGTGAGGCCAGGGTGGACCATTGTTGGCGATCAATCTGGCCGAGCCTGAGATGTTGTTTCAGGGAGTCCTTATATCTCTTTTTCGGGGCGCCTCTCTTGCACTGACCCGTGGCGAGTTCATCATAGAGTAGTATCTTTGGGAGGCAGTGGTCCTCCATCCTAGAGATGTGCCCTGCCCAGCGCAGCTGTGTTCTCAATAGCATGGCCTCAATGCTGGTGATCCCTGCTTGCTCAAGGACAGCAACATTAGTCACATAGTCGGTCCCCGATCCAAGCACTGGCACCTCATCAATATTATATGTATATACAATATCATCATCATCAGTTTCTCACTTGTTAATCGCCCTCCATTAAAATGCTCCAGGCGATTTACATAAAACAATCGCATTAAATACACACAATACCAAATAGACTGCATTCGACATTAAAAGCTCTGTTAAAAAGCCAGGTCTTGAGTGCCTGAGCAAAGGGTCGCAAGTCACGCATGGCCCTCAAGTGGGGAGACAAGGAGTTCCAGAAGACAGGGGCAGAGATGGAGAAGGCCCTACGTCTTGTGCTCTCGAGACGTACTTCCCTGGGGCCTGGAACATACAGTGGGTTTAGTTGGAGGAGTCGTGGCGACCACTGGCGGCGAAGAGGGGAGAGGCGGTCTCTGAGATATGCTGGCCCCTGACCATGAAGCGCCTTAAAGGTCAGAACCAACCACTTAAACAGGGCCCGGAATTCCATTGGAAGCCAGTGCAAATGTAACAGAGTTGGAGTTATGTGGCATCTCTAAGGCGTTTTTGCAAGTAGTCTGGCAGCCGCATTCTGAATAATGCGGATCCTCCGAGTAGTCGACAGGGGAAGGCCAACATACAAGGTGTTACAATAATCCAGTCTAGATGTAACCGTCGCATGGAAGATTGTAGCCAAGGCTTCCTCTGAAAGGTAAGGTGCTAGCTGTCTCGACTGCCGGAGATGGAAAAAGGCCTGCTTACTAACATTAGCGATCTGGGCCTCCATAGTCAACTGTGAATCCAGGACGACACCCAAACTCTTAACAGTGGAAGATGGATGAAGGGGGTCACCATCGAAGTTGGGCAGGGAGGGCGCCACTCCAGGCGGGAGGCCAGGCAAAATATATTAATAGATTATTAATAGATTAAACCATATATTATAATAGATTAAACCACATATAATATATTAAACCACAAAATATATTAAACCATAGTCATATCATACTATTATATCATATTATATTATACTACATTATATTATCGCAGTATCATTAGCAATATTGCATGTAACACAAAATATACAATTATAATATCACATTATGGATGGCTGCGAGCCAGTAAGTTGAGGGTGAACCCGGCGAAGATGGAGATCTTGTGGCTGGGCCGTCCAGGGGGGGGGGGTAGCGACCCAGCTGCCAACGTTCGATGGTGTGGCCCTCTGCCCTCAGCCATCGGTGAAAAGCCTGGGGGTCTGGCTGGACGCCCAGCTGTCCATGGAGGAGCAGATCGGCTGCACCTGCAGGACAGCATTTTACCACCTACGGATGGCTAAGCGCCTGGCTCCCTACCTCTCCCAACACGACCTAGCCACAGTGATCCAAGCCACGGTCATCTCTAGGCTCGACTACTGTAATGCGCTTTACATTGGCCTTCCCCTTTCGATGATCCGGAAGCTTAAGCTAGTGCAGCATGCCGCAGCGCGTCTCCTTATGGGAGCTTCACGATCCGACCGCGCGACTCCACTCTTGCGAGCTGCACTGGCTCCCGATTGAATTCCGGGTCCTCTTCAAGGTGTTAGTTCTAACTTTTAAGGCCATTTATGGTTTGGGGCCAGTGTACTTGACTTACCCCTTATGTGCCTGCGAGATCACTGCGCTCTGAGGAGCTCAACCTCTTAGAGGTGCCGTCCCTCGGAACCTGCAGATTGACCACCACACGGCGGAGGGCATTCTCTGTAGCTGCTCCAAGTCTTTGGAACGGCCTCCTGGAGGAGATCCGGGCCATCCCTGTCCTTTTGCCCTTCCGTAAGGCGGTGAAGACCTGGCTCTTCAGGAAGGCGTTCGGCCCTTAGCTCAATCCCATTGTGCGCCAGATCGCCTATGGTTCCCAGATGTTCATCATGCCCCTCTAGCCTTCGTTGAGGGCCATTGCCTCATCATGTTTTAACTGTTTTAATGTTTAATGTGTTTTGACTGCCTGACTTGTTTCATCATATTCATTGTGTCTATGCTTCCTTGTAAACCGCTCTGAGCTCCGGAGTGAGCGGTATACTAAATCGAAGTTAATAAATAAATAAATAAATTATCATTAATAGTATTATATTGTATCATATTACAACATTATCAATATTATATGTATATACAATGTATTGTACCATAATCATATTATACTCTATCATATTATATTATACTACATTATAATATATTTATTATATTATAATACGATATATTTACATTATAATATAACATTATATTGTATCGTATTGTATTATATTATAATAAATAACATTATTTATTTAAATAAAATAAAATTTTCTTAAAATATAAAATTAACTTACAGCAAAGTCAGGGGAAACATTAAACATTGCAAATTTGGGAAATTATCATGTGTATCTTGAAACAGAATAAGCTGTGTTATCCTTCTTAAAGATCAAATATCAGTTGAAACTGGAAGAGTTTTCTTCTTTTACCAACAGAATTTATGAAGGACTTCTAGGTTAAGATTGCCTGATAGGAAACAGGAGAGGGATCCTGATGATTGTGTAGAAGAGTAAATTTCAGCAAGTGTTGTTTGTCATGCACCCTGGTAACAAGCAATTTAATCTGAAATCCCCCCCCCCCTTCTGCACAGCTATTAAGGGCACAAAAGCTCTTTCTAGTCTTAACTCCAGGAAGCCTATTCTATATGGGCATGTCAATGTGGCACCTTGGGAAGGAATTCACCTATTTCATATTTACGTATGAGAACAAACTCACTTAACGATTATTTTATTCACTGGGTAGATGTATGGAATCTGTTGCAAATTTTTCAGTATTTTTTTTTCAATTTGGGAAAGGTTTTTGAATTTTTTTAAAAAAGTGCCACATTTATTTATTTAAATTATTTATTTAGAGTATTTATATCCCACCCACAAAAGTGCTAGACCTACCATCCGTGCCCGACGACACGAGTGAGAGGGTAAAAGGACCACATACACCAACTAACCAGAAATTTGACCACTTCAAAGCCCTGGACCTGGAAGCAGTTAATAAAATCATCTCCACAGCGCGGGCAACCACCTGCTCCACGGACCCTTGCCCTTCCCATCTAGTTAAGGACTGCGCAGAGGAGCTCTCGGTCCCCCTGATGCAGATAATAAACCACTCCCTGGAGCAGGGAATTTTCCCGGATGCCCTAAAAGAAGCCGTGGTCCGCCCACTCCTGAAAAAAGCCAACCTGGACCCTGCGATGCCAGCGAGCTACTGTCCCGTCTCAAACCTCCCGTTTCTCAGTAAGCTGATCGAACGCGCAGCAGCAACCCAGCTACAAAACTTCCTTGAGACCTCGGATGGCTTGGACCCCTTTCAATCAGGGTTCCGCCCCGGGCACGGGACCGAGACCGTCCTGGTGGCCATCTCGGACGATATCCGCTGCCAACTGGACAAGGGAGGCTCAGTAGTTCTGGTATTATTGGACCTTACCGCTGCATTCGACACGGTGGACCACGACCTGCTGGGACGACAACTTGCCACCATAGGGATACAAGGAGCAGCTTTAGCTTGGATTAGCTCCTTCCTACGCGGACGTAGTCAGCGAGTTGAATGGCTAGGCCAAACATCTAGGAAATCTTTCCTCGAGTGCGGAATACCCCAAGGCGCCATACTATCACCAACGTTGTTTAACATCTATGTCCGGCCTTTGGCTGGTATAGCCCGGAGCTTTGGCCTAGGGTGCTACCAATACGCCGATGACACTCAGCTCCTGCTGAAGTTGGAGCCTGGCGCAACTTCGGTGCCCGAAAACTTCACTCGAGGCCTGGAAGCAGTGACAAAATGGCTCCACGCCCACAAACTCAAAATAAATCCATCAAAGACTGAGATTTTATGGCCGGGCCGCCCAGAACCACCTTTCCCACTGCCCCCCTTCGAAGGGGAACCGTTGATTCCGTCCCCCTCAGTAAAGAGCCTTGGTGTTATCCTGGACTCCAAATTGTCGATGGAGGCCCAGGTTGCCTCCACAAGCAAAAGGGCCTTCTTCCACTTGCGCCAAGCGAGACAACTGGCGCCCTACCTCCCGACGGAAGCACTAGCTACAGTAATCCATGCCACGGTTACATCACGGCTGGATTACTGTAACGCCTTATATGTGGGTCTACCCCGGTCTCTAACCCGCAGGATTCAGATTGTGTAGAACGCAGCCGCCAGGCTTCTCACAGGAACATCGATGAGATGCCACATTACACCATCCCTGCAGCGTCTGCACTGGCTGCCCGTTGAGTACAGAGTCCTACATAAGACCTTGACCTTGGCTTTCAAAGCCCTGCGGGGCCGGGGCCCAACAGATTTGAAAGACCGCTTGCTGATGCCTGTCTACTCAAGGACACCGCGGCCAGCAAACAAGAACCTTCTTTGCGTCCCGAGCTTGAAAGAGGCCCACTTGGAGGCCACGAGACGGAGATCGTTCTCCGTTGTGACCCCCGTTCTTTGGAACTCGATGCCACCGGACCAGAGAGCCTCCCTCGACCTGCCCCAGTTCCTGACCGCTCTGAAGACCTGGCTATTTAGGAAAGCCCATGGCTAATGCAGAACCAGGAACTCAACTACCTGAGCCTGGCTCCTGCATTTAACTCCTGAATATTTTAATCTAATTTTAATATTTTAATTGTTTGAATTGCTGTGTGTAAGTCGCCCGGAGCACTAACGTGGAGGGCGACTCAGAAATAATAAAGTCAGTTCAGTTCAGTTCAGTTGTAGGGTGAGTGATAAATAATTAGTTCCCTGTCTTTGGATGATTATAATAATGATATACTTCTTAATGGATTTTAACATGGATGTCCTTGTTAGTGGATTTAAATAATGTGAATTTTAATAATGTTTATATTTAAATTGTATGCTGATGTTCTTATGTTAAGTCGCTTTGAGTCTCCTTTGGAGAGATAAGATGGTATATTAATAATAATAATAATCTATATATATAAAAATGCTGTCATCGTAGTGAGTACCTTAAAAACAAAAAAACTACGGGGCTAATACCCACCAAATTTGGCAGCAAAATGTCTCACAATGCAAGGTGTGACCAACAATAAAAATCCCCCCAAAGAACCCCTCAAAAAAAAATCCCCATATTTTAAAAAAGCATGTGGACAATTTCAACAGAAAGGAGGAAACCATGAGAATGAACAAAATCTGGCTACAAGTATTAAAAAACTTGAGAATCAGGACAGTAAATAAAGAGCAACACTCAAAACACAGGGGAATTCCAGACAAGAAACAGGGACAGCCAACACCTCCCAATAAAGGATTCCCCAGGTAGGAAGCAGCCAGGCTTTGAAGTTACAAGGCTTTTCAGTGCTAATCAATACAGTGGTCCATGCTCTTGTTACATCCCAAATAGATTACTGCAATGCACTCTATGTGGGACTGTCTTTGAAGACTGTTCGGAAACTTCAACTAATCTAACGGGCAGCAGCCAGGTTACTCACTGGAGCAACATACAGGGAGCATACCATCCCCCTGTTGTATCAGCTCCACTGGCTACCGGTCCATCACCGAGCCCAATTCAAAGTGCTGGTTTTGACCTTTAAAGCCATATATGGTTCTGGCCCAACTTACTTGTCCAAACGTATCTCCCCTTATGTCCCACCTCGAAATTTACGATCCTCCGGGGAAGCCCTGCTCTCGATCCCACCTTTGTCGCAAATATGTTTGGTGGGGACGAGGGACAGGGCCTTCTCAGTGGTGGTCCCTCGCTTGTCGAACTCGCTCCCCAGCGAAATTAGATCAACCTCTTCCCTCCTTTCCTTTAGGAAAAAGTTGAAGATGTGGCGATGGGACCAGGAATTTGCTTAGATATTGGGCAGCAAGCAGACAACAAAATGATGACAGGGTTGTGAAAATGGACTGTGGACTGGCTTTGGACAATCTTATGATTACAGAACTCGGACTATGTGTACTTTTTAACTGTTTATTTTTAATTGGTTTTTAATCTGTTGAATGTATTATTTATAATGTAATTGTTATTTTATTGTTTGTATGTGTGCCTTTCGAGTCGTTGCCTTTTGTTAGCCACCCTGAGTTCCCCTTTGGGTGTAGAGAAGGGCGGGTTATAAATAATTGAAATAAATAAATAAATTGAGCTTACAGTTTATTTATTTATTTATTTATTTATTTATTTGTACAGGCTTCTATGCCGCCGACTCCCGGGGGCTCGCGGCGGCTCACAGGAGCCAAAGGCAACAATAAAACAGCGATAAAAACAGCAAAAGCAATTAAAACAACAATACAAATATACAAATAAAACCGCTAAGCAATTCTGCGATAGCATACATAGAAATGCACGGGCCTATTCTCCAAAAGCTTGCTTGAACAGGTGGGTTTTGCAGGCTCGCCTAAACGGGAGCAAGTCCCTCAGGGCCCTGGTTTCAGCCGGGAGGGCATTCCGCAGCGTGGGAGCTATGACTGAGAACGCCCTCCGGCGGGTAGATGTTAAGCGTGCCAACCTTGTCGATGGTATCTCTAGGAAGTTAGCGTCTTCAGACCTTAGTGGTCTCGATGGGCAATATGGAGTGAGACGGTCCCTCAGATATGCCGACCCCAGGCCGTATAAGGCCTTGAAGGTAAGAACCAACACTTTGAAGGCGACCCGGTGCTCAATGGGAAGCCAGTGCAGATCCTGCAAAACAGGTGTTATACGGCAACCTGCTGGGGTGCCAGACAGGAGCCGGGCGGAAGTGTTCTGCACCAGCTTGAGCCTCGGATAGCCGACAGAGGAAGGCCAACGTGAGCGCGTTACAGTAATCTAGCCTTGAGATGACCGTGGCTTGGATCACCGTGGCCAGGTCGCTCCGGGAGAGATAGGGGCCAGCCTCCTTGCCTGGCGGATGTGTTAAAAAGCATCCTTTCTGACCGCAGAGACCTGGGCCTCCATGGTCAGCTGGGAGTCAAGATGGACCCCCAGGCTCTTCACAGACGACGATGGGCATAGCGCCACACCGTCCAGGGTCGGAAGCTGGGCACCTACCTCGCCCGGGCGACCCAGCCACAAGATCTCCGTCTTCACCGGATTCACCCTCAACCTACTGGCTCGCAGCCATCCAGTAACGGCCTCGAGGCAGTGTTGGAAATTAAATGAAACAAGGCACATAAGAAAAGGAGATAGCATCAGGAGAGGAGAATTAATTCCAGCAGATTCTGACTTCTCGTCTCTCCCTCAGAGACCAAAGCAATGAATACAAACTTACTATTATTTATTTATTTTTGTATTAAAAGCATTACATAAATTAGTATAAAACTGATAAAAATAGAAGGTGTGCAGGCGGCTAAATATCTTTTGACCAGAAAAACGGTCAACAGCAACAGCATTGTCTGTAGCCTCCAACGATTCCTCTTCTGTGCATGAGGCAGGGCACAGTGGACATGCACACAGATGCAGAAGTGTCTGTTCTGCTCCACAGTCACACAAGGTGTGGGATTCTTCGAGGTAGTGCCGTTTTGCCAGGTTGTCTTTTGAGGAGAGAGGAATCTCTCGCAAACTTATTTAAAAGCATTTTCATACAAAGTATTTTGTGAAAAATATGATTTGTTTTTGTGTGCACAGTACAAAGTTGTGTCTGTAAATCAGTGAGACTGTATGCTCAAGCCCTGAACAGAACAGACTGAAACATTACAAATCTCACAGAGTTATGCAGAAGTGTGTCTCCACAGGCCAAGACTGTGCTTAAAATCTCTCCTCCTGCACTGTGTTAATAATATAATAATATATAATATAATATATTGTATATACATATAATATTGATAATATTATAATGTAATACAACAGTGTTTCCCAACCAGTGTGCCATGGCACACTAGTGTGCCGTGAGCGATCATCAGGTGTGCCGTGGGAAATTGGAACCTCCAATACCCTTTCTTCCCCCTCCTGCCGAACACTTTTTCTTCTCCACTCGGGCTCCCTTCTTCCCAGCCTCGCTCTGCTCGCTTTGCCTTGCTTTGCTCACGCTGCCGCTTCTGTGGGAGGGGGGAGGGAGGAAGACGTGACCCATGCGGGCACTACTGCGCAGACTCACCCCATGTCTTCCTTCCTCCCCTCCACAGTCCTCTCTGGATATAGGTGAACTACAACTCCAAAACTCAAGGTCAATGCCCACCAAACTCTGATAGTATTTTCTCTTGGTTATGGTAGTTCTGTGTGGGAAGTTTGATTCCATTCCGTTATTGGTGGAGTTCAGAATGCTCTTTGATTGCGGGTGAACTATAACTCCCAGCTGTTGAGCAAGACCTTTGTGTGTGTCTTTCTGCCATTCCTGCCAGGATATCTTATGTTGTGTTCATCGAAACAGGCCTAGGTTTCACACTGAGTGTATAAATACATTTAAAAACATATTAACTATATGTATTACTGTGTTAGAATGCCATTTTGTTTCATTTTGGTTGGTGGTGTGCCCCAGAATTTTGTAAATGTAAAAAATGTGCCGCGGCTCAAAAATGGTTGAAAAACACTGTAATACAATATAATATTACTAATAATATTACAGTATAATGTTATAGTACAATGTAATATATAATATTAATGTGTCATAGCAATAATATAATATATTGTATTTACATTTTACTTGTAAGCCGCTCTGAGTCACCTTCGGGGTGAGAAGGGCAGCATATATATGCCGTAAATAAATAAATAATAAATAAATAAAAACTAAAAATCTCTGGTACAGAAGCTGTAAGCCATATGTTTAAATGAGGGGCAAGAGGCGACTCCACCACATGAAATCAAATTGTGCCATAATAGCAATCGTTACAATGCAGTGTCTAAACTGATTGGTGTGGTTTTCTTTCATACAGGGAGAGGAAGTGATTCGGAATCTGATTTACCACATCGAAAGTTGCCAGATGTGAAAAAAGACGATATGTCTGCAAGGCGGACATCCTACGGTGAACCCAAATCAGTTGTGCCTTTTAACCAATACCTCCCCAATAAAAATAACCAGACTGCCTATATTCCGGCTCCTCTCAGGAAGAAGAAAGCGGAGCGTGAGGAGTTCAGGAAAAGCTGGAGTACTGCTACTTCACCTCTAGGAGAGAGACCTTTCAGGTAAGGTCTTGCATGCACCATATCTTATTCCATCAACCTGCCCACAGCCAACAAAAGCATCTCTAATTCATACATACCTATGTAGGCCTGGGCAATCATGGTTCTAAATGGTTCTAAAGTAATTACAAAACTAAAGTTCTGGTGGTGAAAACTAGGTGGCGCTGGTGCTTTGCTTCTACAGTGTTGCTAAAGTTCTAGTGGTGAAAGCTAGGTGGTGCTGGTGCTTTGCTTCTACAGTGTTGCTAAAGTTCTGGTGGTGAACACTAGGTGGCGGTGGTGCTTTGCTTCTACAGTGTTGCTAAAGGTCTGGTGATGAACACTAGGTGGTGGTGGTGCTTTGCTTCTACAGTGTTGCTAAAGGTCTGGTGATGAACACTAGGTGGCGCTGGTGCTTCGCTTCTACAGTGTTGCTAAAGGTCTGGTGGTGAACATTTCAGAACTCTAACAAAACTTTCAAAATTTCATTATAAATGGCTGTTCCTAATTGGTTCTGTCTTTAAAATCGCCTATAATGAAATAATAATGAAGTTTTGAAAGGTTTGTTAAGAGTTCTGAAATGTTCACCACCAGAACTTTAGCAACACTGTAGAAGCAAAGCACCAGCGCCACCTAGTGTTCACCACCAGAACTTTAGCAACACTGTAGAAGCAAAGCACCAGCGCCACCTAGTGTTCACCACCAGAACTTTAGCAACACTGAAGAAGCAAAGCACCAGCGCCACCTAGTGTTCACCACCAGAACTTTAGCAACACTGAAGAAGCAAAGCACCAGCGCCACCTAGTGTTCACCACCAGAACTTGAGCAACACTGTAGAAGCAAAGCACCAGCGCCACCTAGTGTTCACCACCAGAACTTGAGCAACACTGTAGAAGCAAAGCACCAGCGCCACCTAGTGTTCACCACCAGAACTTTAGTTTTGTAAGCCCTTTAGAACCATTTAGAACCATGATTGCTCAGGCCTAATACCTAGTACATGATTTGGTTTTGCCTCTTGTTTACTTGACTACTTGTTAGACAGCACTTGCATGATGTGATGTTTTCCTTGGAATGTTATGGAAACATAGCTATTCTTGGCTTATGGAATCCAAGAATTTCTCAGTTAGCCTTTCTGTACGTGTCTGGTGGTTTAAGCTGTTTTGATTTTAATGAAATCATTGTATTTTACGTCACTAGATTGTATTTTATGTCACTACTTGTATGAAACCAGAGAGCTGGTTTAAATACTCTAAAACTCTGTGGATGTCGCTATTTTCTCAAGTGCACTCTTTGTGTTCTCAAATTCCTCCATACATATACAGGCAGTTACCGAATTAGAAATGCCTGACTTACATACAACTCCTTGTTAAGAACGGGGGTGAGACAACAGAAGGAGAGAGAAATAGACCCCTCGGAAGGGAAATTCACTCTCGAAAGTGTTATCATGGCAAAAAGGTGTCCCAACTGAAGTCTTACCGTCAATTCTTGCCATTTTTTCCAAAATCCAATTGTCATGGGGACAGAAAGCGAGGTGACTTACAAAAAAAGCAACTTAAGACCAAACCTACAGACCCTTTCTTGTTCATAACTTGGGGAGTTGCTGCACTGTATTTCTTCCATTCTAAAATACTTTTTTCCCTTTATAAGTGTCTCTAAAAATGGGATGTGTTTTAGAATTGTAGGTGTATCTTATGTATTTTGTTGCTGTTGGTGTTACTGAAATTAGGGTGCGTCTTACAATTGATGGTGTCTTACAAGTGAACAACTAGGGCACGGCTGCCCAGGAAGTCGATCGCGATCGACCAGTTGATCCCGGGACCGAAGGAGGTCGATCCCAGCCGGATGAGGCACTTCTCAGAGGGGGGCGGAGCCAGGCTGCACCAAGCCACGCCCCCCCCAGCTTCGGCACTCCCAGGTTTGAGGAGGGCAGGGCCAAGCCAGCCTTGTGCTAGCTATAGCACCACTGGCTTGGCATTGCCATCCTCAAGCCTGGAGAAGCTGCTGGGAGCTGCAAAGCCAGAGGGGAGGGGCGGGCTTGGCGTGGCCTGGCTCCGCCCCTCTGGCTTCGCTCTACCAGCAGCTTCTCCAGGCTTGCGGATGGCAGTGCCAAGCCAGCCTTGTGCTAGCTATGTCATCACTGGCTTGGCATTGCCATCCTCAAGCCTGGAGAAGCTGCTGGGAGTTCCAAAGCCAGAGGGGAGGGGGCGGGGCTTGGCATGGCCTGGCTCCGCCCCCTCTGGCCAAGCTCTGCCCTGCCCCCTCCCCTCTCCAGCCTTGAGGAGTAGGTAGATCTTTCTGACTTGGTTTTAATATAAGTAGCTTGCATGCTGAAAAAGTGTGGGCACCCCTGAACTAGGGGATAGTAGAGCTAGAATAGCTCAGCCCTTGTGTCCGGAAGGTTTGCAATACAAGGATTTCAGGAGCACAACAGAAAGGATGGGACAGTATGCATATCATCACTTTCCTTCCTTTTGGACCTTGAATTGCATAAAAGAGGAAGAGGGAATAGGACGTGTCTATGTATCCACAAGAACATGGAGAATTTGTGATTATTTAAAATGCATTTGTTTGTTAAGGTGGTTTGAATTGTTTTAAGTACTTTAATATCAGTGCGGTTAAATCAAAGTAAAATGAATTGTATCCAAATTACGTTGAATTCATTTCCCATTGAACTTACTGATTCTAATGGGATCTAATGTTAGCGTATAAACGAACTTACAGTACATCACAACCAAATCTCATGTGGTTAAAATCTGAACGCAACCTCTTTACGTCCATATCTGTACATCAAAGTAGTGGTACTTCTCCTTTAATACGTGCCATTTCAACAACCACAATTAATTTGATGCTAGAGTTACTGATGTGCTCTGCATGGTGAGAAGTAACAGCAGCTCAAGAAACGCGTTGTATAATCATTTGCCCTATATAACATAATAGCAAAACCCACCCTGAAACCATAGAAGAAGAGCAAAGCGAGGTACTGGTACAATCCGAAGAGGATCTGGATCTGGACTGCATCGTTTCCACCGCCGTTGCCTTGGTTGAGCCAGTTCAGGCAGGCATAAGCCAACAAGACCCCTTACGTCAGTCTCCGACACATTCTGCAAACAAAACAGCAGGGCCCAGAAATAACGAAAAGGATCCCGAGGAGCTCAAAAAGCTAAGAAGGCTTGAAGAGGCTGGTATTAAAATCATGCCAGCAGCACAGCGCTATGGGAGCAGGTTAGCTTCACGCCGCGGGACTTGGTGTGTGCATGCATCAGGCTTTGAGCACTTGTGCTTTGTGGTTCTTTTCAGTTTGCTGTAACTCTCTAACCCAGGGGTGGGCAGCCTAAGGCCCGCGAGCCGGATCCGGCCCTCTGGGTGATGCTATGCGGCCCGCAGCTTCCTTACTGGGTTCTGAATGACCCACTTGGAAAAGAGCGTTGCCAATAGGAAAAGTCTGGAAATAATAATAATAATAATAATAATAATAATAAATCTTGCCTGTCACTCCTCAGGGTCTATTCCTGTGATTGCACTGTGGTTTGTGTTCCTTTCTTGTAGAAGCAGGACCTCACATTTGCATGTATTTGAACTGCTGGTTTGGCAGAAGCTGGGGCTAACAGTGGGAGCTCCCCCACTGTTATTTCATTTTATTTTATTTTAGTGGTTTTTATTATTATTTTATAATAATTTTATAATAATAATAATATAATAAATATAATATAATGTTATATTATATTATAATTTCAATATATTATAATGTCTATATATATACTATAATATAATAATTATGATATTAATACTAATAATATATGAATATTTCTTGATATATTAATATGTTAATATTAATGATGTGTAATATATAGTAAATATAGTAAATAAATAAATTATGTAGATTAGAATGTAGTTCTGTCTTTAGGTGCGGCCCTCCATAATATTTTGGGGGTCTCGTGTGGCCCTTTGGAAAAAATAATTGCCCACCCCTGCTCTAACCACTTTTTGAAAATCCTAATAAATATAATTTGCTGTCTCCAGTTTTGTTACATTAGAAAAAAGAGTTTGCAGTTGAGGGGCTGGTGTTCAGTGCATTTGCCTGGTGTTCAATGTATTTGTTGCAAAAGAATATATACGTCTATATATGTACTGGTGTTTTTCTTGGCTAAAAAAACAAAACCATTTACACTGAAAGGGAACCCCCAAAACTTCGGTCTCGCAGAGCAGGCAATCAAAAGCAAAACACAACCAGTCTCCTTAGGTGAAGTAGAAAAATCTTTTTATTTTCAGCGTGGCCACGCAGAGACGGTACAGCTGAAGCCAGCAAGTGCCTTCAAAGAAAGAGCTGCCCATGTCGCTACATTCTTTCTGTTATCTTTTATACATTTTTTCACTAGGCATGGTGTAACCTTTCTCTACACATCTCTTATCCAATCAGGTTCTTAAAACATGCTTTTCTCAGTATTTTCCATTTGGTACGTTTACCCTAATAAGCTCTACACCAGTGTTTCCCAACTGGTGTTCCGCGGCACATTAGTGTGCCGTGGGCTATCATCAGCGGTGCCGTGGGAAATTAGATTCTAATCTATCAGGTGTCATGTATAAAGTTTGCTACTCTGTCTCCGGAACCTCAGTGTTCCCTGTTTTCGGGAGGGCCACGCAGTAGGGCGGACCTGTTTGGGCCCGTTCCCTTCCGTTCCAGTCCGGCGGGGAGCACTTCCGGTCCAGCCCAGCCCAGCCCTGTTGGTGTTATGCGAGGTGTGAGTCAGAGAGCAGCGAAGCCTGAGCGCTGAAGGCAGGCAGGCAAGCAGTCGGAGGGGCAGGCAGGCAGGCAGGCAGGTAGGCAGGGAGTCAGCCAGCTAAAGGGGGAAAGGAGGGAAGGAAACTCGTGGGAGAAATATGGGTCCCCCAAAGGCCATCCAGCCTGACCCCCTTCAGCCAAGCAGGAAGGCACCATCCAAGCACTCCCGACAGATGGGCATGGAGACTCTGGCTATACATTAAGGCAAGCAGCATCTTTATTAAGAGCTTGGAAGAAGGTTTAGACTAGATATGGTCAAACTTGGGCCTTCCTCCAGGTATTTTGGACTTCAACTCCAACACTGTGACCTGTTCTCGGCACCACAATTTAAAATTAAAGTATTATAATTGTATATTTACATTACATGTAATATTGCGAATAATATTGCGATATAATTATTATAATACAATGTGGTATGTAATTGTTGTACTGTGACAATGACATAGTATGTTGTATTTGATATTATAGTATAATATAGTGTGGTATACGTATATTGTGTATACATATAATATTGATAATGTTGTAATGTAATGCAATATAATAATAATAATATACTATAACTATATATTTTGTGTTCATCGAAACAGGCCCATGTTTCACACTAAGTGAGTGTATAAATACATTTAAAAACATATTAACTATATGTATTACTGTGTTAGAGTGTCATTTTGGTTGGTGGTGTGCCCCAAGATTTTGTAAATGTAAAAAATGTGCTGCGGCTCAAAGAAAGGTTGAAAAACACTGCTCTACACATGCGGCGCCAGCATCTATAAACATTATATTATTTATTTCTAGGTAAACATTGAATTGTTAGGTCACGGATGTTTGGCATCCTGTGTATCTGGAACACACAATCTCCCCATTGCTTTCGATCTTTCTGTTCCCTTTTGCAAAGAGGGGCACTTTCATTTCAAGCTAGCATTTCAGCATTTTCCACTCTTTAGCTCACTAACCCCTTCAACACTGTTTAATTACTTTGATTGCTTGATAATCTCTAAATCTTCAGGTTTTTTGAGGTGACTGGATTGTGCTTGCATTTGTGTTCAATAGATCTGCTGCATGTAGTTGTACTGACTAATTTAAAACACAGATTGTGAAAATGAACTGCCCAACCGTGCAACAAACATTGTGACTAGGAAGAAAAAAAGTGGACACACCTTTGGGATTTAAAAATTCCCCACAGTCTTAGTGATTTAATATGTTAATATGTTAACAAAAACGGAATTGGGATTCATAAAATATGGGATTTTGCTTAAGGAATTGAGTTGGTTATGCTTGTCATGAGGAAGCCAAGGATCTGACTGCAAAGTTAGAGATGGAACATTCTTAGCAATGTGTTCAGTATGTGCTAGGTAGTAGGCTTGGTCTCTGTGGTTTAAAAATTATTTGAAATCGGATTCGATTAGTTAAAAAAGCTAATTTTGATGTTTACCGCACCTCGAGCGCCAAAGTGGACTTTGTTTACCGAACCTGGGGGCCGCCATTTTTCTTAATTATTGTAATCGCACACCAGAGAGTCCTGTCCCTGGCTTCTGTTTGGCTCCATCTCGGCTCCCACCTTCATTCATCTTATTGCTACAGCCTACCTAGCACCTTCACCTCACCATCCTGTCCTCCTGTCCCTGTGAAGCTGGATAAATCCTGTTATTTTTGAAAAAACCGCCGAAATAGCAAGTGTCGCAAAAGTTTTCCTACGTGACCAGAGAGCTGATTTACGGCGCTAGCTAACAACCGCGACTTTGACGAACCGTCGCAAAAGTTTTCCTGTCTTGCCGCTTGTGTTCGGCTACGGAAGCGCCCAGCGTGGTAGCGCCACACTTGGCTGCTTCTTTCTCCACCAGGATTCACAAGTGCCTTATTCAAGGACACTTCCCCACAGGATTTCTATCACCAGTACAGTGAGTACTGCCACATGGCACGACAAGACTCAGATATATCCATCATTGTGAAGTTGCTACTATGAAGACCTCTGTGTGAAGTTGCTTTGTAAAGTTGCTCTGAGTTTATTATTATGAAGTTGCTATTGTGTTATTATTATTATTTATTATTAAGTTCGATTTGGTATACCGCTCTCTCTGGAGCCCAGAGCGGTTCACAAGAATGGCAGAATAAAAACATAAAACACATAAATACATTAAAATACATTAAATTACATTAAAACAATTTCAATCCCCCGACTAAAACAAATTGCAGACCGGGCTGCAGTACAGTGGCAGGCTAGCAGCAGGATAGCGGGTGCGGTAGACAGCAGTTTATTGTGAAGCTGCTTTTGTGTGGATAGACTACTACTCTTGCGGAAACCACCCCTGTAGACTTGCTTGCTTTCCCCTCACACCTTGCTGATACATTGTGATTGCACCAGCCTCCTCCTCCTTCCTATTTGGAGTCCCATCTAGAATTCAGTGTGGTTTATTCCAGTTTTGGCCTATAACTCCCAGAAATCCCAGCCAGTTTACCAGCTGTTAGGATTTCTGGGAGTTGTAGGCCAAAACCATCTGGAATAAGCATGCGCTGGAATAAAAACGAATAACGAATTTCGTTATTAATAACATATCAATTAAGAATTTTTTGGAAATTTTTTTGTAAGTCTTTCTATTGCTAATACCCCCCCCCCCTCCATTTAATTTTAGAACCACGATTTTTTGGGGATCAACCAACCCTACTATATAGGCTCAATAGGGTTACAGCCTGTGTTGGATGGGGTTACACTCCCCCTGAAGACGCAGGTTCGCAGCTTGGGAGTGATCCTGGATTCATAGCTGAGCCTGGAACCCCAGGTCTCAGCGGTGGCCGGGGGAGCTTTTGCACAATTAAGACTCGTGCGCCAGCTGTGCCCGTACCTTGGGAAGTCTGATCTGGCTACGGTCGTCCACGCTCTGGTCACATCCCAAATAGATTACTGCAACGCACTCTACGTGGGGCTGCCTTTGAAGACAGTTCGGAAATTGCAATTAGTCCAGCGGGCGGCAGCCAGATTGCTAACGGGAGCTACATACAGGGAGCATACCACCCCCCTGTTGTGTCAGCTCCACTGGCTGCCTGTCCACTTCCGGGCTCAATTCAAAGTGCTGGTTTTGACCTTTAAAGCTCTATACGGTTCTGGCCCAGCTTACTTGTCCGAACGCATCTGCCGCTATGTCCCACTTCGTAATCTAAGATCATCCGGGGAGGCCCTGCTCGCTCCCGCCTACGTCTCAGATGAGGCTGGTGGGGACGAGGATAGGGCCTTCTCGGTGGTGGCTCCCCGCCTGTGGAATGCGCTTCCTATTGATGTACGATCCACCACATCCCTCCTGGCCTTCAGGAAAAAAGTAACATCCTGGCTGTGGGACCAGGCATTCGTACACCAGCACAAGGCAGCATTTTAGATTGGTTTTTAATGAAAGTGGGTGATTATGGCCAATGTTGTTATGGACTGAACATTGTTTTAATCCAGAGTGAATGTGTATGGTGCTAATGTAGTTGTATTTTAATGCATTTTTAATGTATTTTAATTGTTGAAGTGTTTTGGGGTGTATATTGTTATTATGTGGGCATCGAATTGTCCCGTACTGTAAGCCGCTCTGAGTCCCCCCTTGGGGGTTGAGAAGAGCGGGGTAAAATCCCGAAATAAAATGTACTATTGGGACTGTTCCTTGTGACAAAGAGGCAAGGCCAGTGCTGCTTAAACGTACTGATGTAGAGAGCTGGCAGTCTTTTCCAGTGCACTACAGACTATATTTATTTATTGTTTTATTTATTTACAGCATTTTTCCCCCGCCCTTCTCAACCCCCGGGGGAGGGGGGACTCAGAGCAGCTAACAAAGGCAGCGATTCGATGCCACAATACACAATATAAAACCATAAATACGTATAGAATTAAAAACAATAGCGATTAATTAAAAACAAATTATCAAACAATCAATTAAATTAAAACAATGCTCTGTCCACAAACCCAATTAATAGAACAATGAAGCCGTATCCTCATATCTGTCGTCTTGCCAATCCATTCCAGTCAAAATGCTGCTTTATGTTATTGTGCAAAGGCCTGGTCCCAAAACCAAGATTTTAATTTCTTCCTGAACTCCAGGAGGGATGGGCTCGATCATATAGACTACTGTAACACTCTTTACATTGGCCTGCCTTTGTCGGTGATCCGGAAACTGAAACTGGTGCAGAACGCAGTGTCTCGGCTATTGGCAGGCGCCTCTATGAGCAGCCATGTAACACCCATCTTGCGCGAACTGCACTGGTTGCCAGTGGAATGCCGGATCACCTTCAAGGTGCTGGTATTGACCTTCAAGGCCTTGAATGGTCTGGGGCCAGTGTACCTCAGGGACCGCCTCATCCCTTACTGTCCCACTAGACCGTTGCGCTTGGAGACAGGAGATCCCAAACGCTAAGAAGTACCACCTCACGGCTACTCGGAGGAGGGCCTTTTCGGTCATAGCCCCCACTTTATGGAATGCATTGCCTTCCGAGATTCGTGCCCTCCCAGGCTTGCTGGCATTTCGGAAGGCATGTAAAACACTCCTGTTCCAACAGGCATTTGGCTTCTAAAAATCTGGCAATCTTTTATGACACTATCTGCCCCCTATTTTAATTGATTTATAGTGCTGTTTTAATCTTGTATTTTTATTGTGTATTATTGTTGTCATGGGGTGTTTTATTCTGTTTTATGTTGTGATTTTACTGTTGTGAGTCGCCCCGAGCCGAACGGGAGTGGCGACTGATAAGTCCAAATAAATAAATAAATAAATAAATAAATAAATAAATAAATAAATAAAATATTTCACTTGCAAGCACATTCTACAGGCAGGGGGCTACAGCCGAGAAGGCCCAGTCTCTTGTCCCCACCAGCCGCATTTGAGATGTTGGTGGGAACGAGAGCAGGGCCTCCCCGGATGATCTTAAATTGCGAGGTAGGATGTACAGGCAGATGCGTTCGGACAAGTAGGCTGGGCCAGAACCGTATAGAGATTTATAGGTCAAAACCAGCACTTTGAATTGAGCTCGGAAGTGGACAGGCAGCCAGTGGAGCTGACACAACAGGGGGTGGTATGCTCCCTGTATGTAGCTCCTGTTAGTAATTTGGCTGCCGCACGTTGGACTAATTGCAGTTTCCGAACAGTCTTGAAAGGCAGCCCCATGTAGAGTGCCATATTGTCACGATGCAGGGTCTCGGCCCGGCCCCTTAATCACACACACAGAGACGGTAATCAGCTAACTATTTATTGAATAATAAAAAACAGGTGAAAAGGATAATTGTCCATAAAAGTATCAAAGTTGCAATAAAAAGGTAAAGGGTTCTTAGGTAAATCCAAAGACAAAAACTTGGCAAAGGTTCCGCAAAACAATGCGGATCAAAACAGACTTGGTCCGTGGCAAAGCAAACAAGGCAAAGTTCAAGAAAGCAAGCCCAAGAAACTTCTTGGCAAGGCACGAGCGTCAGTCCTGGCTCCGTGGATCTTCACTCGCTTCACTCCCTTCAGATCAGAAGTGGCCGAGTAACTGAGGATCCGTTCCCACGGATCCTATACTTAATTCCCCTGATGGGACCCTCGCCGCTCTAGGCTGCGGCGCCAATCTGTGCTTCGGGACCTAGCGCTCCTCTGGCGCTCTAGGCTTCGGTGCCATTCCCTCCTGCTAGACTCAATGCTCTGTCTCCTATCAAAGCTCCGTCCTTGCCTCCCAGCACCTGGGTCGCTATCTTCATGAGAGCCAGACTCCCTTTCAGCTTCCATGGGCTCATCCTCCGCTGTTTCCCTGACCCTTTCCTGCGACCCGTAACCACCTGGTTTCTCATACTGATTATCTGAATCAGCACTTTCAGTGTCAGCCTGACTTTCCCAGCTATCATAGCCATCAGGCCAGCCATCATCTCATTCCAAGCTCTCTGTGGGAGATGAAGGCCCAGCTACCTCATCATCCCCTTCCTCCATGTCCTCATCAGCTGCAGCTGGCCCTAATGCAAGTGGGACCCCCGGTGCCGCCCCCTGCCCCCCAGGCACGAAAGGGAACTGGGTTGCTACACATATTTGTGCCATATTACTGCAATAGTCACATCATTCCTTGGAAACTCCCCAAAGGAAATAATGGTTTGCAACCCAACAGCTGTCTGTAGATTACAGAAGCAACACAGAACTAAGCAACATGGGGCAAGGTGTCATATAGGACTGCCTTGCTTTCATTGTAAGAGAGATCCTGATCATTGGGGATGTCAAGAGCATCCTGAGATCTCCACATTCCTTTTCTCACAATAGGAAGTGTGACTATCATAATTTCCATCTTAAATCCTATGACGCCATTGTTTCAGATGGCATAGTAGATAAAATCAATTAATCTACTCTGTAATATCATTTCGTCTTACTATTCTCCCAGCTGGTTAGAGAATAAGTATGGGTGTTAATACTCGCATGCCTCCATCTGTTGACATTCATAACTCCCTGGAAGATTATTACTTACAGTATATACTCGAGTATAAGCCGACCCGAATATAAGCCGAGTGTGATGAGGTGGTTATTTATATGTTAATCACATGTTTATTTATGTGTTTAGAAGGAACATTCTTTGACAGCTGCAGAGAGTGAGCAGTGGAATGTTCGCAGCAGCAAGCTGTAAGCAGAGGCTGTTGCCATGACAACAGAGGCCACTCTGGCTTTAGAATGTTCAGTTTGAATCTGACAGTTGGAGAATGTCAGTTGGCCAGCAGCTGTGACCAGTTTTAGTTGGGAATTAGCAGTTGCTGAAGCTACAAGCTGTCTGTAGGAGCTGCAGTGTGCAGTTCAGTTCTGTGTGTGGATTGAGGGAAACCCAAGTGTGTGGGACAGAGTTAGTCCTAGGATTGAGAGTAACCCAGTATTAAGTAGTTACTTGTGTGTAACTGTATCAGGGGAAAACCCCAGTGTTATATTGTTTAAAATTGCAAGTTTGTACCTCTTCGGAGTATTTTTGAAACCACCTAAGCTTTGAGCCGATTTGTGCAAAATAAACTGTTAAACACTTTCAACACTACATCTGTGGAAGTCGTTTATTCACAAAGACCCTCACATCTAGTGGTCAAGCATTGACAAATGGTGGCAGCAAGTTATTAATTAATAATTAAGAAGGAAAACCGTGATAGCTGGTGGCTGTCCTGCCATACAGTTTTGAAAAGTCACGAAGTAGTCGGTGTGTGTCCAGACTTCTTCACATTTGGTGGCAGCGGTGGGATTAAAGGATAGCCTGCCCTGCCACGTTCAAAAAATTAAACGGGGTGAAGTTTCATCCATGTTCACACCGAGGCACTTAATTTTACCGCAAATAACTGGGAAAACGTATTGGCTCGAATATAAGCTGAGGGTGGGGAATGTAGCAGCAAATGGTAAATTTCAAAATAAAAATAGATACCAATAATATTACAGTAATTGAGGCATCAGTAGGTTCAATGTTTTTGAATCTTTACATAAAACTGTAATGTAAGATAAGACCGTCCAACTTTGATTCAACGGGTGTTTCAATGGGTGTTTCAATGACACTATCTGTTAGGCTTAAATATAAAGCTTGGGTGAGAAAACAATTTTGTCCATTTTGCCAGTCTTGGTTATTTTATGATCCATGACGTTGTTTAGACTTTAGAAGAAAAAGAGTTAGTTCACATTTGTGTTCCTGAGTTCATTATTTTTTGGCCAGCAGTGTTACATTTAGTACAATATGTTCAGCATATGTTCGAAAAGGTTGATGACCTTTGACCATTAGTCACACGTCCAGTCTTCAGGGTTCCCCTTCAAAGGCACAAGCACATGTGGACAAATATATTGTTTAGCCAAGAGC
This sequence comes from Anolis apletophallus, assembly GCA_030556195.1. Taxonomy (NCBI): domain Eukaryota; kingdom Metazoa; phylum Chordata; class Lepidosauria; order Squamata; family Anolidae; genus Anolis; species Anolis apletophallus. Next base: position 14,101,550 of record JARBWK010000012.1, read on the forward strand.
AGCAGAGGGGGATCTGGAAGTCTGACGTCATCTTTCCAGCAAAGGTCTTTGTGTTCTCTTTACAAGGACATCTTATGCTCCCTTTAAAAAATTTTAAAGACGCTATCCAAGGTATTGAACCTGCTTTGGAGACAAAATTCAATGAATTGGAAAGCTTATACAGATTAAAAGGCCACTTTGGGTCTTGTATTAGGAGCAAGTCAGGACATAAATAAATAATGTAAATAAACCAGAAGTCGATTCACCACCTAGAGCAGTGTTTTTCAACCTTTTTTTTGAGCCGCGGCACATTTTTTACATTGACAAAATCCTGGGGCACACCACCAACTAAAATGACACAAAATGACACTCTAACACAGTAATACATATAGTTAATATGTCTTCAAATGTATTTATACACTCAGTGTGAAACCTGGGCCTGTTTTGATTAACACAACATAGATATCCTGGCAGGAATGGCAGAAAGACACAAACTTCCCACACAGAACTCCCATAACCAAGAGAAAATACTGTTTGGTGGGCATTGACCTTGGGTTTTGGAGTTGTAGTTCACCTATATCCAGAGAGCACTGTGGACTCAAACAATGTTGGATCAGGACCAAACTTGGCATGAATACTCAATATGCCCAAATGTGAACACAGATGGAGTTTGGGGAAATAGACCTTGACATTTGGGAGTTACAGTTTCTGGGATTTATAGTTAACACACAATCAAAGAGCATCCTGAACTCTTGCAACAATGGAATTGAACCAAACTTGGCATATTGAACTCTCATTACCAACAGAAAGTACTGAAAGGGTTTGCTTGGGAATTGACCTTGAGTTTGGAAGTTGTAGTTCACCTACACCCAGAGAGCACTGTGGACTCAAACAATGTTATGTTATGTTGTTGTTTGTTTTCTATCCAGAATCACAATGTTGGAAGGAGGCTCACCACTTTAAGGTCCCTAAAACAGGCATGGAAAAACTTCGGCCCTCTGGGTTCTTTGGACTTTAACTCCCACCATTCCTAACAGCCTGAGGCCCTTTCCTGCTTAAGTGGCTGAGGGGGGGAGGAAAAGGGCCTGAGGCTGCTAGGAATGGTGGGAGTTGGAGTCCTAAACACCTGGAAGGTCCAAGTTTGCCCATGCCAACTTTCGACAGAGACCTCTTCCTCCCCCTCCCCCTTCGCGCCCTTTCTTCGCCCCCCTGCTGAACACTTTTTCTTCTACACTGCCGCTTCTGCCACCATTTTGATCCGAGGGGGCAGCGTGAGCGTGTTCAGGAGGGGAGGGGGGAGGGAGGAAAACGTGACCCATGTGGGCGCTACTGCACAGACTCGCCCCAGAGCAAAGTGAGGCAAAGCGAGCAGAGCGAGGCTGGGAAGAAGGGTGCCCGAGTGGAGAAGAAAAAGTGTTTGGCAGGAGGGGGAAGAAAGGGGATTGGAGGTTCCAATTTCCCACGGCACACCTGACGATCGCTCACGGCACAATAGTGTTCCATGGCACACTGGTCGCGAAATACTGACCTAGATCCCAGGGACCTACCACTTGTCACTTCATGCAGAAGTCATAATATTTTTAAACCAGTTTATAGCAAGTGCTGAGGATTGTTTTCATGTAGAACAAATACTAATGAGAATGACTCATTTAGAAAAAAGTACTATTATTCCTCAAATACTTCACTCCAAATAGAAATCAAAATTTAGCATTTAATTTCGCTCTCTTCTAAGCTTTTTAATGCTTCAAATTTCTTTTCCCTACATTTCCAACTATACAATAATAGCAGTAGTATGGCCTCTACTTTGAAAAAAAACCCAGATCATCCCCACATCCTTCCAAATGTTTAGGCTGGGATGGGGAGCCTGATGATGATGATGATTATTATTATGCTTTATTTATATTTTGCCCTATCTCCCCGGAGGGACTCGGGGCAGATTCCAAACATAAAAGACAGATTTTCTTTTTCTTTTTTTCTTTTTTATTCATAACTAGCTTGGGGACCCGGCCCTGCCCGGGTTATTTGAGAAAGGCATTGTGTGCCAAGGTTGGTCCTTATATCAGATGTTTATGTGGCTCGCAGTGGTCTCAGGAAGTTAGTGAAGGTACTGCGAGTCCCATCAGTCATGGTCTATCCCCCTCCAAACAGCACCAGGATGTAGAATGGGTCATGAGGGCTCTGTGTGCCAAGTTTGGTCCTGATCCGTCATTAGTGTGGGCCACAATGCTCTAAGGAAGTGAGTTAAAGTGCTGCAAGTCCCCTCATCCCTCAAACTGCACCAGGATGTAGAGTGGGTCTTGGGGGTTCTGTGTGCCAAATTTCGTCTTGTTCAGTCATTGTTGGGGGCCGCAAAGTGTTTTGGCCTTAAACTCCCACCATGCCTGGACTGCCTCGGGCCTTTTCCTCTACTGCCCCCCTGCCACTTTAGAGTGTCGGAATGTTGGTGGTGCTGGCCAATCAGAGGTGTTATGCAAATAATCCCACAGTGGCAACCAATCAGAAAGCTGCCACATACACACAAACATACAAACATTCTCTTTTATTATATATACAGATTGTTTAATTGTTTTCTTAAAATACATTAGTTCTCTTAAATTACATACATACATGCATCAGTACTTTCCTTGCTTTTATATTTCACACTTAATTAGTTACATCAACTATATATGTATATATATCCTATATCTTATCTTATTCACCTCTGTGGGCCCCCCCCCCCCCCCAAGCCACTTCAATTTACATTCTCCTTCCAAAATACCATTTCTTCTTGTGGATGTATCTTCCCATCTACTTCTTTTAAACCATTCTCGATAAATTTACCCCAGACCTCATCAAAGTCATTTACCTTCCGTATCCCTTTCTAACTTTTAACCTACTTGTCAATTTATCATTTATTGCTATTTTCCATAGTTCTTTATACCATTCTTCAATTTGTATGTTCATCTTATCTTTCCAGTTCCTTGCTATCAACAACCTTGCTGCAGTTAACATATTATTTATTGCATCCTTCTCTATTTTCCCCAATTGCTTAACATTATATAATGACAATAATGCAATACTTGCACTTTTTCTACCTTCATATCCATTATAGCTTCTATTTCTCTAAATACCTTCCCCCAAAATTCGTTTACATATTTACATTCCCCAACACTGAGGACATATACAGTACATGCAGTAGAACAGCTCCTGTCCCGCATGAATTAAGGGAGCAATTGATACGGCCAGTGAGCTAATCAATAAAGACTATAGTATAAGGCAGTGTTTCTCAACCTTTTTTGAGCCACGGCACATTTTTTACATTTGCAAAATCCTGGGGCACACCACCAACCAAAATGACACAAAATGACACTCTAACACAGTCATACATATAGTTAATATGTTTTTTAATGTATTTATACACTCAGTGTGAAACCTGGGCCTGTTTCGATGAACACAACATAGATATCCTGGCAGGAATGGCAGAAAGACACAAACTTCCCACACAGAACTCCCATAACCAAGAGAAAATGCTATAAGAGTTTGGTGGGCATTGACCTTGAGCTTTGGAGTTGTAGTTCACCTATATCCAGAGAGCACTGTGGACTGAAACAGTGTTGGATCAGGACCAAACTTGGCATGAATACTCAATATGCCCAAATATGAACGTAGATGGAGTTCAGGGGAAATAGACCTTGACATTTGGGAGTTGTAGTTGCTGGGATTTATAGTTTCCCTACAATCAAAGAGCCTTTTGAACCCCACCAATGATAGAACTGGGCCAAACTTCCCACACAGAACCCCCAGGAGGCAAGAGGAGGTCTCTACTTGGGGAAAGGGAGGCGGGCCTTCCCAATGCATGGAGAGGGATACTTCAACACACTAGACTCTCCCCCCTTCCCTCCTGGAGGTTCCAATTTCCCACGGCACACCTGATGATCGCTCACGGCACACTAGTGTGCCCCAGCACACTGGTTGGGAAACACTGGTATAAGGGAGCAATTGAGTTAATAACAGATTAACACAATAGTATGACTTGCAATTTACAATTTTATGCATTAGAAATCAAAATAATATGATGATCACCTGAGATTGCGCTGCCTGGCAAAATGTTCGCCTGGTTTATTTATTTATTTATTTATTTATTTATTTATTTATTTATTTATTTATTTATTTATTGGTTTGACTTAATATACCGCTCTCTCTGGAGCCCAGAGCGGTTTACAGAGTTAGTAGATAAAACACATAAAATGCAATAAAATACAATAAGACCAATTTAAAAAACCCCAGTTAAAATCAATTCCAGCAAACTGCGATGGCAGTAGAAATATGCTGGCAGTGGCACAACAGGATGCTGATAATACTCATTAGTTATGGGCCAAATGCCTGTCTAAATAGCAAGGTTTTTACGGCTCTGCGGAACGGCATTAATTCCCGGATGGCTCGTAACTCTTCAGGGAGGGTGTTCCACAGAGTTGGCGCGGCTACGGCAAACGCCCTCTGCCGCGTGCTGGCAAGTCTATAGACCTTAATCCCAGGCACATCCAGTAGATTGAGCCCCTCTGAGCGCAGTGATCTCCTGGGCACATAAGGGGTAAGCTGCTCCCTCAGGTACACTGGCCCCAAACCATATAAGGCCTTGAAAGTTAAAACTAACACCTTGAAAGTGACCTGGAATTCAATTAGAAGCCAGTGCAGTTCGCACAAGAGTGGAGTCACGTGGGCAGATCTTGATGCTCCTGAGAGCAGACGTGCTGCAGCGTTCTGCACCAGCTTGAGTTTCCGGATCGCCGACAAGGGTAGGCCAATGTACCGCGCATTACAGTAGTCGAGCCTCGAGATGACCGTGGCTTGGATCACCGTGGCCAGGTCGCAGCGGGAGACAAAGGAAATGTGGGTTCCTAACCTGTGAATAACCCGGTTTGAGTGAAGATTGGAATCCTTATGTGTAATCCCAGTTTGGATAATTCTAGAGCAGTGTTTCTCAACCTTCCGAATGCCGTGACCCCTAATACACTTCCTCATGTTGTGGTGACCCCCAACCATAAAATTATTTTTGTTGCTACTTCATAACTGAAATTTTGCCACCGTTATGAATCATAATGTAAATATCTGATATGCAGGATGTATATTCTGGACCAAATTTGGCACAAATACCCAATACACCCAAATTTGAATACTGGTGAGGTGGGGGGGGGGGGATTGATATTGTCATTTGGGAGTTGTAGTTGCTGGGAGTTATAGTTCACCTACAATCAGAGAGCATTCTGAACTCCACTAATGGGGAATTGAACCAATCTTGGCACACATGACCAACAGAAAATATTGGAAGGGTTTAGTGGGCATTGACCTTGAGTTTTTGGAGTTGTAGTTCACCTACATATAGAGAGCGCTGTGGACTCAAACAATGATGGATCTGGACCAAACTTGGCACGAATATGAAATATGCCCAAATGTGAACACTGGTGCAATTTGGGGAAAATAGGCCTTGACATTTGGGAGTTCTAATTGCTGGGATTTATAGTTCACCTACAATCAAAGAGCACTCTGAACCCCACCAATGATAGAATTGGGTCAAACTTCCCACACAGAACCGCCATGACTAACAAAAATACTATGTTTTCTGATAGTAATTGGCGACCCCTCTGACACCCCCTTACGACCCCCCGAGGGGTCCCGACCCCCAGGTTGAGAGAGTCAAAATGAAGGTCTTCTGGCAGGACCCCTGAGAGAGGTTGTAATATCCACAAGATAGTAGTGGGTCTAGTCCATGACAAACCAGAACGTGGCGTTGCTGGCGTGCAGCGCGATGCACTGATATAATCCAAATTATATGTTGCTCCACGGCGGGATGTCCATCCCCAATGGAGGTGGTGGATTGGAGCCGTGACCAACTAAGGTATATCAAATACGTAGTCCAAGGAATGAATCAAAATTATATATTTGTAAATCCGAAAAAGCGACTGGAGGTCCGTGAGCTGGCTCAAAGAAAAGCCAGGTCCATGTCGACGGCTTCACTGTAATTAGAGGCGCCTATGATTTCGGGCCGTTTTCGTGCTGGAAAGCACTTCATCAGGGCTAGGCACGTCGCTACAGATTCAGCATAGAAGTATTCAGTTACAGCAATGAAAAGAATCCACGTGGCTGGGTTCAGCATTTTTTATTTTTCCCCTCTTTAATCTCAATTATTATCTTATACATTTTGCTGGTTATTCTGAAGGGGGACTGAGTCCCCCTTCGGGAGTAGAGAAGGGCTGGTTATAAATGAAATAAATAATAATAAATAATAAATTAGCAAACTTTCAATGCCTGAATATAATACGAGGGCAGGTCAATAAGTCCATAACTTTTTGAATGAAACACAGGTTTTTTGGATAAAAAAATCATTTTATTTTTCAACGTAGTCCCCTTTGAGCTCTATACACTTTGTCCAATGTTTCTCCAATTTTTTTATCCCTTCCAAAAAATCATTTTATTTTTCAACGTAGTCCCCTTTGAGCTCTATACACTTTGTCCAATGTTTCTCCAATTTTTTTATCCCTTCCAAAAAATAAAATTTGTCGAGGTCATCAAAATAGGTATTTGTTAGTGAGATGATTTCATCGTTGGAGTCAAATCTTTTTCCGCCGAGCCATTTCTTCAGGTTTGGAAACAAGAAAGTCACTCGGGGCTAAATCCGGGGAATAAGGCGGATGAGGGAGCAATTCGTATCCCAATTCATGGATTGTTGCCATGGAAACTGCACATGTGTGTACCCTTGCATTGTGTGCACCCCTGCATTGTCCTGGTCCCATCTTGCGGAAAGCTTTCTCATACACAAGTGATCATTTAAAATTGAAACCACTGAGCCACGTGAGATGCCTATGGCTTCCACAATCTCTCGTACTTTCAATCTCTGATTGGCCACCACCATATTGTGACTTTTTTCAATTGTTTTGGGTGTAAGAACTCAACTGGGCGTCCAGGACGTTTGGCATCTTCTGTGCTTGTACGGCCACAACAAAATTCAGTAAACCACTTTTTTTTACCATTGAAATTGATGGTGCAGAGTCCTCATAGTATTTATCAAGCTTAACCTTGGTTTGAGTGATGGTTTTTTCCCTGCAAAAAAATAATGCTTTATGAGCACACGAAATTCACTTTTTTCCATTTTCTCCTCAAATCACGCGGTAGTCTGCTATCAATGGCTGTCAAACACAAACTAAATGACGCAGCTTGTTCAAATTTTGACAGGAGTCAACTGACAGATGCCTGTTGACAGGAGCAGTGTCGCCCTTTCAGTTAAGAGGCGGGAAATTCAAAAAGTCATGGACTTATTGATCCGCCCTCATAACAATACATCCATAATAGCGAAATTTGACAACATATAAAAACAACATGTAAAAACATATGATGACTTAACAACTAAAAGTAAATGAAAAATGCAACCTGTTATATCAGACATGAAACAAAACCTCAAACGTCAAACAGAAGCGTCAATTTCCCAGTTCCTTGAGGCAGATCGATCGATTGCTCAAGATGTCTATTAAGCTGGTGGGGCAAACAGGGCAAGGATACGGATTAATCAGATGGAAATTTAAATCCTCAATGTACCCCATGTGCACAAAGATAAAATAAATGCACACAATGAAATTTTATTTTCAGCTATAATGTTGGCTCATTACTAAAAGCGGATCAAGAGCTAAATAGGAAATCCATAGCATTAAAAAAAACTGGCAACACATTTGATATCTTTGCAAACTTGCCATGGGGAGTCCAGATGTCATTGCGATAACCTGCCAGAAGTGTCAGAAGAGTTTCATATCAGAAATTATTATTTAATGGCATTTATGAATAACTAGCTTGGGGACCCGGTGGTGCCCGGGTTATTTGAGAAAGGCATTGTGTGCCAAGGTTGGTCTTTGGTACTTCAAGTCCCATCATCCATGGTCCACCCTCCTGTAAACTGTAAAAGGATGGAGACTGGGTCATGGGGGCACAGGGTGCCACGTGTAGTCTTTTTAGGTCTTTGTTCAGGGCTGCAGTGGTCTGTGGGAAATGAAGGCTTTGAAAGTACTACAAATCCCACAATCCATGGAGGTACCTCAAGTCCCACTCTTCTGCATACGGCAGTAGAATGTAGTATGGGTCATAGGGGCACTGTGTGTCAAGCTTGGTATTGCATTGGGCCTCTGTGTGGCAAGTGTGGTCCTGATCCGTCAATGGTGTGGGCCACTCTGCTAGAAGCAAGTGAGTTAAAGTGCTGCAATTTCCGTCATCCATGGTGCATCCTACCTCAAACCAAGATGTAGAGTGCATCTTGGGGGGGGGGGGGGTCTGTAGGCCAAGTTTGGTCTTGTTCTGTCATTGTTGTGGACCTAGTCAGAAAAATGAAGTTGAGGAAGCCTTACTGTCAAATCTGGTTGTGGCCTAGTCTGGATAATCAAGTAGAGGAAGCCTTACTGTCAAATCAGGTTGTGGCCTAGTCTGGGAAATTAAGTAGAGGAAGCCTTACTGCCAAATCAGGTTGTGGCCTAGTCTGGGAAATTAAGTAGAGGAAGCCTTACTGCCAAATCTGGTTGTGGCCTAGTCTGGGAAATTAAGTAGAGGAAGCCTTACTGCCAAATCAGGTTGTGGCCTAGTCTGGGAAATTAAGTAGAGGAAGCCTTACTGCCAAATCAGGTTGTGGCCTAGTCTGGGAAATTAAGTACAGGAAGCCTTACTGCCAAATCAGGTTGAGGCCTAGTCTGGGAAATTAAGTAGAGGAAGCCTTACTGTCAAATCAGGTTGTGGCCTAGTCTGGAAAATCAAGTAGAGGAAGCCTTCCTGCCAAATCAGGTTGTGGCCTAGTCTGGGAAATTAAGTAGAGGAAGCCTTACTGCCAAATCAGGTTGTGGCCTAGTCTGGGAAATTAAGTAGAGGAAGCCTTACTGTCAAATCAGGTTGTGGCCTAGTCTGGGAAATTAAGTAGAGGAAGCCTTACTGCCAAATCAGGTTGAGGCCTAGTTTGTTAAATCAGCTGAAGTAGGCCTTTTTTTAAAGTGCCCTCTCTGGCACCTTTGAGATTTTGGATGTTGGAATGTTGGCCATGGAGAGTCCGTTATGCAAATTTTCCCCCAGTGGCAACCAATCTCCTCTGTCTGGTGCCTTAGAGGGTTGGAGTTCTGAGGCTGGCCAGTCAGAGCCATTTATGCAAATAATCCCAGACCAGCAGCCAATCGAAACGCTGGCACATATTCCTCCCGTTGCACCACCCACCCACCGCCCGCAAACACTGACTTTTATTATATACATAGATAGTAGGGATGGTTTAGAACCCAAAAATAGAGAATCAAAAATTTAATGGGGGGGGGGGGGATTTTTTGATTAGTAATAGAAAGACTTACAAAAAAATTCCAAATATTTCTAAAATGTAACGTAATTACTAACGAAATTTGTTAGTAGTTCTAAAGTAGGCAAAGCAGGGAAACAGGACTGACACTGTTTTAAGCACAGGCAAATCAAGGGGCAACATTTCCCTTGGATTCCTTGCAGGGAGATATAATGCATTAATATATTATTATTAATATTATTATTAATATTATTAAAGGACAGGGTTTCTTTGCAGGGACATATAATGCATTAATATATTATTATTATTAATATTATAAAAGGACAGGGTTTCTTTGCAGGGACATATAATGCATTAATATATTATTATTAATATTATTAAATAAAATAGTTGCCCACCTCTGGTGCAGGCCTTGCTAATCTGTAGAGTTCTCCTCACTCCAGCTTTTCCCCATTCAGTTTTACCATAGCACTCTAGGATCTCCGTTTGAACTCTATGGCTTTTCTTGATTCTGAACTCTTCCTTCTCCTCTCTGTGCTCTTTTCACTCCTGCTGCCCTTCTCTCAGCAGTTCTTATGTACTTCTGCTCTGTCCTTCTATCTAAACCCCCTTCCTGGGTGTTTAAATCGCTTTTTTCGTCAGTCCTCCAGCCCCTCTAGGAGTCCCGATCTGGATCTCTCTATCATTTCCGGCTCCTTTTTCACTTCCTGGAGGAGGCCTTTCACTCTAATTAGGCTCCAAGCATGGAAAGGCCCCGATTTGACTGTGAGTTATGTCTGCAAAGCTATTTTGGAGGGGGACATTTTCCTGTTGGGTGGGCATCCGAAATATTTACTAATCTAACGAAAATTTGGGCCCAGAGAGTGCGGAAAAGAAAGTCCACTTCCGGGATTGGCCCTGCGATGCGTATAAACTTGAAAGTCCCATACATACGAATCCCTTCCGATTTCTTTTAATTTTCATAACCTTTTTTCTCATGCCTAATAAATAGATGTAGGAATGAAGGTAATTACATTATTCTGAGTTCAGTTTCCCTTTTCTGTCTTAAAAAACAGATATGTTTGCAAAAGGGAAGGGCAGAAAGCAATGGAATGGGAGGTGGAGCGTGCTCCAATCTAACTCAAGCATGAACAACAGCACAGGATGCAACTACAGCAACCTGTTTCATTTTGCTGCATGGAGTCCTAAATCATAGAGATTTTTCTCTAAACTAACAGCATTTTAAAGCATATTTTGCCCCCTTTTTTAAAAAAAAAAACAACCCAAAGATTCGTTTTGTCTTTTTCTATTTCACATTTGGATTTCCTATTTTAACTTTGCTGTGTCTCAGTCAAAAGGACACCCCTGAAAAGAGTGAGCTCACTCCAGACATCATCCTTCGCAAGGAAAACCCCTTTATGCTGTGCTATCAGCAAAAAGATTCGGGCTCAGAGGACGAACGAGATGAGAAAATCCCTGACATAGAGAAAGATGACTTTGCCATACGCAAAGCAAGATTAAACCAACCCAAACTGACACTGCCATTTAACCATTACTTTCTGGGATCCTGTGCAAAAAAAGATCGAGGTAACGTGGAAGAAGGGAAGAAACAAAGCGAAAAAGAGGACAATTCAAGGTGTGCTCATCTCCTTCTTTCTGTCTTGTTTAATTTAGTTTGAAATGTTCAAATAATCAAGTAATGTGGTCCTGTTCTCTTCCTTTTTTGTGTGTTTTTAAAATGAAGTTGAAAACATAGGCCAGGGGCCGGGAACCTATGGCTCGCAAGCCATATCTGGCTCTTTCGATGCTTACGTATGGCTCACCTGCACATGTTATACTCAAAACGAAATATGCTTACATGTAGTAACAATAATACACAATGCTAACCCAGATAATTTAAAGGGGTAGACTTGTAGGCGTTGCTAATGAGCAGACTCACTGTTACAAAAATATCAAAAAGTGTATTGGAGGCAATATCAGTGTTGTAACACAATCTTACATATAGTATAGTGCTAATATCACAATATATCATACAGCATACATCATATACACATCAATATGACAATCTACCAAAAGCCCTTACAAACATCTGAGGGCTGAAGCGACGCACAGACAAGATCCAGGTAACCCAGTGGGGAGTCCGGAGCCATATAACTCGCGGACTGGGAGACAGAGTCTATGGGGGAGCCTTGGTGGACGAAAGAGCTGGCAAACTGCCGAGTGGGCAGGCGCCTACGGCTAGAGGTAATACATGTTGATAATGCAAGTGTCCTCCCAGGCTGAGAGCTCAGCCTGGGAGGACACTTGCATTATCGACATGTATTGAAACGCGGAAACGCGAAGTCCCCCGTCCAGACCTTGAGTCAAATTGAACCACTACAACCCTGGGGAGGAGCGGTCAGAAGTTCAGAGCGCCCTGAGGAAGCGTGTTTTACGCGAAACGGCCATCTTGGCGTCGTCAACTTACCTCTAGCCGTAGGCGCCTGTCCACTTGGCAGTTTGCCAGCTCTTTCGTCCACCAAGGCTCCCCCATAGACTCTGTCTCCCAGTCCGCGAGTTATATGGCTCTGGACTCCCCATAGGGTTACCTGGATCTTGTCTGTGCGTAGCTTCAGCCCTCAGATGTTTGTAAGGGCTTTTGGTAGATTGTCATATTGATGTGTATATGATGTATGCTGTATGATATATTGTGATATATGCATAAAAAATGAATATTGTGCCGTCGCACCCGGGCTGTAAATACTCAGTGAAGAGCAAGGATGTGGTCTCTCTATACCAGGGGATTGCTTCTTGCCTTCCTTTAGAGGCTTGGGGTTCCCAAGGACCAAGCTGGACACTCTAGTTAACTCAAACAGGCCTTATTGTTCTTAACATGAGTTAACCTCACTCGGGCACTTTGCTTTGTTCCCCAAAAGATAAAGGAAAGATCTTGCATTGCAGTCTCTCTGTAGCTTAGTCGAGGAAGCTTTAGCCGGATGGCTCTCCAAGTCCGCTCCTTCTCTATGGCTTTGAGGTAAAGACACCCGAAGCCCGAGCCAGATGGCCTATATTGAAGGCATGAAACCCTTCTCTGGATGCCAACTGACTGGTTTGAAGGCGCTTGAGACTCCTCAGAGCTACCCAACCTTCTTGTATGCTGGGCTTTCTGTATGAGTGCCTGTGTAGCCTGATGGGCAATAGTAGAAATAATCAATGTGTATAAATACACCGACGTGATACAAATATACAGCAAAAATACATTCATGCAAGCATATATAACACAGCATGTATCAGTAGCCACTTCCAAGGGCTCCTAATGATGACTTTGGTATAAATAAACGATGATTCTCACAGTTCAGAAGCTTGAGTAGCGGCTCGTATGGAGGGACGTTCAAAGAGACTACATGTCCCAGAAGCGTTGCTGGTCACATTCCAAGTCTCGCGAGAGAGAGCCTGAGCTTAGGCCAAGGTCATCTCACCATCTTGTGAATATAGTGGACTGCTGAATTTGACAAATATATGGATGATTATTGAAATGGATGAACACCTTACTGCAGTGTTTCCCAACCTTTTTTGAGCCGCGGCACACTTTTAACATTAAACAAATCTGGGGGCACACCACCAACCAAAATGACACAAAATGACACTGTAACACAGTAAAGAATGCCTGGGGATGGTGAGCTGCTGGGAGCAGCTGCTGGGAGTGCCGAAGCCAGGGAGGAGCCAGGCCACACCATGCCCCGCCCCTCCCCTGGCTTCAGTTCTCCCACAGCCGCCAGCCTTGAGGGGCAGTGCCAAGCCAGCATTGTGCTGGCTCTGCCACCGCTGGCTTGGCACTGCCCCCTCAAGGCTGGCAAAGCTGTGGGAGTGCTGAAGCCGGGGGGAGGGGGCGGAGCCAGGCTGTGTCATGCCCCCCTCCCCCCGGCTTCAGCTCTCTCACAGAGGAGGAGCATGAGCGGTGGATGGGCTTCAGTAGGCAGGGCTCCTCCTCCGCACGGCTTCAACAAGCAAGGGGTGAGAGTCATGGCGGGAGTCATGGCAGATTGGAGGCTGGTTGGGGAAACAGCCAAAGGAGGCGGTGCCCCAGTCCCTTCTTCTTTTTCTTTACGGCCGCCCATCCCTTCCTCCTCTTCTCCCAAGCAGCAGGAGTTCGGCAGGAGGGGGGAAGGAAGGGGGGCAGAGAGCTTTTCTCGCGGCACACCTGATGATCGCTCACGGCACACTAGTGTGCCACGGCACACTGGTTGAGAAACACTGCCTTACTGTATAACACGCCTCTTGATTGGACACAGCCTTGAAAAAGGTCAGCAATGACCGAAACGGGCGGATCCTATACACCTCCGTGATCCCGTCGGCTGTAATAGGTGCTATTAAGCACAATTATCTTGTGAGGCTTCCAACATTGGGGACGCTAAATCGCCATTCCGGCTTGTTACGACAAGAAAGATCCCTTTAAAGAATACTTCCTGCTTTCGTCCCATTTTGGGCGCGAGGTTTGCCTCATTCTCGCGAGAAGCTCCCGGCTTCCGGGTTGTTGCTCTCGCGAGACTTGGAACGTGACCAGCGACACTTCTGGGACATGTAGTCTCTTTGAACGTCCCTCCATACGAGCTGCTACTCAAGCTCCTGAACTGTGAGAATCATTGTTTATTTATACCAAAGTCATCATTAGGAGCCCTTGGAAGTGGCTACTGGTACATGCTGTGTTATATATGCTTGCATGAATGTATTTTTGCTGTATATTTGTATCGCGTCGGTGTATTTATACACATTAATTATTTCTACTATTGCCCATCGGGCTACACAGGCACACCTAGCGTGCCCCACATAAAGACTATCTTTTGATATTATATGTGACTTTGTATGTTTTGAAACACTGGTTTCCATTCTCTGTTGTTTTGGCTGTTTTGCAGCACTCCCCCTCCTGTTGTTTAGCTTTCTGTATGAGTCCCAAGGAAAATCAGTCTGATGTTGGAAGATAGCCTGACCAAGGCTTGACCTGGCAAACCTTCAGTCACGTCCTCTCTGGAGAAATCTTGGAAAGGCTCTGACAAACAAAATGGCTTGATCCCCAAAATCCATGGAAAAGGGGGCGGAACAAACTTAACTGGGCTCTGCAAACAATGATAGACAGGTGCAAAGAACCAATCAATTCAACCAAACTTTTAACAAACAGAGCAGGCTGCAAAAACACATCTTAACAGTGCAAAACTTTGGGAACTTAATGTCTTCCATGCAAGTGGCGCTAGCTGCACCATCACACACACACACACACATCTCCAGTCTGTTTTTGTTCCTTTTTTTTTTTTGAATTTTGGGTGCCCCCCACCCCCTGGTTGGTTTTAGGGAGATTCTTCCCAGAAACAGCTCCTCCTAATCTCCAGGAATCTTCCCCAAAACAGAACGAGGGGAGGGGGACACCCGGAAACAGAACGAAAACATAACAGACTTCTGCTGTTTTGCACACTACTACTTCCTAGTGACACCATTGGATATATTGAGGTGTTCCCACCCCTATCTTGCAGTTTTTTATTACAGGGAAACTAAATTTCTCAGTGAAAACAAATAGTTTCAGCTGCTTATAGTCATACAAAAATGTCTGCTTTGTGGCAACAATATGACAGTCAGCATTTATATTCTGCATCTAATACATGAGTAATGCCTTGGAGTAGTTTTAGAAAACATTATCCCAATTCTCAAATTTTCCCATCATCCATAGCGGTTAAATATTTGGTAGTGTTGAAAATCCCCAAGAAACGTTGTATTTGGGAACAAAACTTTAATTCATGACAGTACAGGAAGTGGGCACCCTAACTGTCAAAATGAGAGATTGTTAATTAATTAATTAAACTGTGCTAGCCAAATACGTGAATGGATTTATTTATCCAGGCTATTAATGCGTAGATTGTCTGTAGAGCACACAGCTTGTTGGCTCCAGAGGATGTCATGGGCTGACATTTCAGTGAAAACAGCGGTGAAGCTACACAATACAATGAACCAGGTATGCTACTAAATAGTAGTGTATCGTGTCAAATATAGATCATACATATGTAGATATCATAGTATATTTTATCCATAGCATTCGAGAAAATCCGATATATATCCAGTGAAGACAGCGCTATATATATATCGCTATTCAGTCCCATATAGTGTCCGCTAATCAATCCCGGTTGAGGGTAAACAATGTCCCAAAGTTCTCTTCTTGACACTGATAGTCAAACACAAGGGAGAAGTCCGCGGGATGGGTGTGGGGTTCTCGAATGGGAGTGGTATGACCACAAACACAACACAAAATCCTGGTGAAGGAGTGTAAATGCTCCTATGGGGAAATCCCCAGGACGCCAATGGAGAGAGCAAAGTCCACATCTCCTCTTAGTACAGGCAAATACAACACAAGAGCCAACGGCAGGCGGATGCTCCGATATCGCGGCCACACAGAAACCGTTTCGGGATCCTTTCTCAAGGCTCGTAAATATAACATAAGCGTCCACAATCTATATGTGAAATAATTACAGGTATAATTTATTTGTTTGTTTGTTTGTTTATTTATTTGTCACGTTTCTATACCGCCCCTCTCAGCCCGAAGGCGACTCGGAACGGTTTACACAGGCAGTCTCTGCCCTCAATACAACACAGCAACAAGACAACCCCCCCGAAAAACATATAATAACAATTTAACAATTAAAAACATACAGTTGCAGCCTCAGCATCATGTTGAAATCAGTTTCCATCACATTGTCGTCATTCCTTATATCCAATTAAGCCTTAAATACATATTCACAAGTTACGTGCACCATACCAGTGCCCTTAAATTGGATATATATCGGATTTTCTCGAATGCTATGGATAAAATATACTATGATATCTACAAACTGTATGTATGATCTATGTTTGACATGATACACTACTATGAGGGGAAAGGAGCCAGGGGCGTGGCAAGGCAGCGCGTGTCACTCTGGCGCTGCCTCGTCGCGCCCATGGCTCCTTTCCCCTCCCTTCTTTCGTCCAAGGAAGGGAGGAAAGGAGCCAGGGGCGTGGCGAGGAGCAGCGCGCGTCACTCTGACGCGGCGCTGCCTCGTCGCGCCCATGGCTCCTTTCCCCCCTCCTTTGTCCAAGGAAGGGAGGGGAAAGGAGCCAGGGGCGTGGCGAGGCAGCGCCGCGTCAGAGTGACGCGCGCGCGCGCCACGCCTCTGGCTCTCTTCCCCCTCCCTTCCTTGGAGGCCTGGCGGAAAGGTGTGCCGCGGAGGTGTGCCGCAGCCGATGGGGCCGGTTGCGGCGGCAGCGTGACGGTGGCGGCGGCGGCGTGGGCGTGGCGACGGGTACGTCTTGGGTTATATAAGACGCGTACCCCGAAAGTAAGGCGTAGTGGGACTTTTGGGGGGAAAAGAAAGTAAGATGCTGTCTTACTTTCGGGGAAACACGGTATTTAGTAGCATACCTGGTTCATTGTATTGTGTAGCTTCACCGCTGTTTTCACTGGTTTGTTTACCAGCCTGCTCGTGTGTTTCCACTAATGGGCTGACATTTGTCAGATCAGGACCAAGCCCACTATCCTAGCAGCACTGCTGTCCCAACACAAAAGGTTAGAAGCACAGTTTCATTTTCATTCCCAGTCCTCCTTATTGCAAACGAATAGGGCCCACTTATGGTGCCATACTACCAGGAGTGGGTGATATAGTCATGCAAGAATTTCTAGTTGTCCCACAATGGAGTGTACCAGAACTAACTAGTTATTGTGGTCTTCAAATAGATGGTTTTCCCTTCCTTTCCAGCTTCATTTCATTCTTCAGTTTGTATCATTTGTACTGGTGTGCTGTTTATCATTGTCTAGCCCCACAAAACTGTTGTCTCTCCTGTTGATTTTGAAATATGCCCCACATTAGTGGAAAGAAGGTACATATGGTTTCGACAAGGCCTGCGACATTATGTGAAGCCAAGCCGTGCCTGCCATCTCGGGATGACGGATCTAAGGAGAAAAACCAAGCCAAGCTTCCTGACACTCAGAGAGATGGTCTGGCTAGGCGAAAAACTCAGGCTAACCCCTCCCAACTAGACTTGTCAATTTTTGTGAAAGCTCCTATAACACAAGCAGATAAAGCAATCTGGGATCGACTAAAAGTGTCAGGGAAGACCAGGTATGTTGTCATAAAAGAAGGAAAAGTTAAGCTTCGTGTTGCTTCCAAAGTCTTGCTACTACCGCTGTGCCTTCAGGACGATTGCTTTTAGCGCCTAAATTCTAATGGTAAGCAGTAATTTTTGCATGTGCTGTGTTAGTCCCAGGTGTACACAGGCATATTGCTGCAGTGAAGCAAAATATCCGCCTTTGCCATAAAGTCCAGTAGTGACCCATAGGCCTTTTATTTTCAAACAAATTATTTTCTATTGGTCCTATTTATTTATTTATTTATTTACAGTATTTTTATTCTGCCCTTCTTACCCTGCAGGGGACTTAGGGCGCATCACAATGTACATACACATGACAAACATTCAGACCCACATTCAGGGGTCGGGAACCTTTTTGACTCAGAGAGCCATGAAAGCAAAATATTTGGAAATTTATTTCAGTGAGAGCCATATAATATATTTTAAGACTGAATTAAACTAATTGCAGTGGTGTGGATTTATAGTTCACCGGGCATTAAAGAACATTCTGAGCTCCACCAACAATAGAATTCAACCAAACTTGGCACACAGGACTTCCATGACCAACAGAAAATGCTGGAGGAGGTTGGGGGAGGCATGTAGAATAAATTAGATTTACACTACCTTCAATCGCTTCAGCTCCATCGGCCCCTGGGTGTGTGCTCTCTGCACGAGGCCTCTTCACCCTGCGTGCTTGCAATGCTGGGGCACGTCCCTCTCCCAGCATTGGAATTGTAAACCTTCCGACCCCAGTTTGGGCAAGCAGCAAAGGCTGCCCGGATAGCCTTTGCCATGCGGGGGGCCTTGTGCTCACCCCTCATCCCTTCTGAGCTCGGCGGGGGCGAGAGGTGAGCGGCGTGCTTTCTCCCGCGCACGCCTTTGCCTCCAAACTCCTCCTCCTGACTCCCTGTATCCCTGTGGGAAGAGGAGAAGGAGCCAACCAGGAGCACCTGGCTGTTTGGCTCGCACAGAAGCCAGCAGCCATTTTGGAGAGGCAGAGGGAGCGGGGCCAACCAAGGCGGCTTCACAACCCCCGGAAAATGGCCCAGCGACCCCCTTGTTGAGAACCACTGAAGTAGAGGCTAGCCTCGAGTAGAGGTTCTCAGCTGCTGCTTAACGCGCAGAAGGAGAGAACTGAAATCTGCGAGCCAGATGCAATCATCAAAAGAGCCACACCTGGCTCGCGAGCCATAGGTTCCCAACCCCTGCCATAGACACACAACATATATAGATACAGACACACAGAGGCTATTTAACATGCCAGCTTCATGAGGGTATGCTCAAATTCCGGCCACTGGGGGAGCTGTCACTTCACCATCCAAACAGTTACATTGATTGAGTACTTCCTCATTCTTTTGCATGCTGCTGGAGATTTTTATGGTGTCGTAAATTAGTTAAATTAGCCTCCCTGCGTAAAGTGGTACCTAAATTTCCTACTTGACAGATGCAACTGTCTTTCAGGCTGCAAAGGTCGATAGCAAGCTAGACAAATGGCCAGGAGCTTACTCCGCCTGGGCCGACCTTAAACTCATGACCTTTCGGTCAGTAGTGACTTTAATGCAGCTGCGCCACAACCTGGTCTTCTCTGAGTATAGGTTATACACAAACAGTAATAATACTGTAATGGGAAGTAGCAAAACACACAAGGAGACTGTATTATCAAAAATAACATGTATGTAGGCATATAAACAAGTACGTGGATATCGCTGACAAGGGACAATGACAATAGCTGTTCCCATACATAAACAACATAACTGGCATAAATACCATACAGAGAAGTGCAACGCGGTTCCCAAGCGGAGTCCTGAGGAGTGGCGTGTGTAGCTCAGAAGGGCAGCAAGGTAAACAGGAAGGACAGGGATCAATAGCAGAGGCGGAGAGGAAAGGTGCATCCAGGGATAACGTCCGTCAAGATCCCAAACCGCACTTCCGGTTGGTGACTGCAAGGTGGCGGACGTGTCCTCCTGGGCTCCAGGGAGACAATCCAAAGCAACGAAGCCAAGGAGCCTTATCCTTCCCCGAAGGAAGCGGACTGAGGCTTCCAGGGGTGCATCCCGACGACGCGCGCGGCCGACGGTGTCAGCGGAGGGCCCCCCTCAAGGAGGCTCGCCAGGAACACCCGGCAACGGCGCGTAAGGGCAGGCGAGTCGCCATTGGAATTGAGACTGACAGGTCTCAGAACACCGCCACCAGCCACCAGCTCAAAATAAGGTAAAAATCAAAATCAAGGAACAAGAAATGGAAAAGCAATAGACCTCAGAGGGTTTTAAAGCTTGCAACCAACTGATGGAAAGAAGCTCAGCAATAAGGGCAGAAGAGACACGCTCGAACAGTTACACTTCCGCAGCAACAGAGGAACAGAGGTAAGAGAACAGACAGTCCCTGGAGCAGACAGTCCGTCAAGTAAGCAACAGCCAACAGCCAAATCCCTCAAGTGGCATCAACCCCAAGGAGGCCCGGCCGATAGATACCGAACACCTGACAAGGTAAAGATCTACCCACCCACCCACCCCCCTAGAAACAAGGGACAAACAAGGGACAAGCGCCGAGCCACAACCACCAGTGGCAAGGAAAGTGGGGGAAAAGAAAGGAAGAGAAAGGAGGTGAGGGGGACACTGAAAATCAGCCTCCCAGAAAGACGCAGAGGGGAAATTGAGAACCCCGGTCCGGACAGACACCCTTAGGGGACACCGTCATCTCGCTTCCAAGGGTGAGCATAAAACGGCAAATAGCAGCCATTCTAAAGAGGACTGACCTTGAACCCGCAGAAGATAGCCACCTGGAGTGAGGAGAGTAGAGAAGGAGAGAGCCGGAGGAGGAGACGGAGAGTGGCCTTGGAAAAGGAGCCCTCCCTAAGCCCTCCCGTGCAGCTGGCCGGCGTGAAAGCAGCAGCGCGAGATCACGTCAAGAGGGAGAAACAACGTGAGCTCAGAATTCTCGCGAGAGGAGAAGAGACAGGAGAAGCTGGAAATAAACAAATAAACGAAGCCGCTCAGGGCGAGAAAGGTATAAACAACAGACACATTAACGGAGAAAACAAAGGAGGAGACCAAGGTAAAAGACTAAGGATAACCAGAGGCCAAGAAAGGAAAGGAGACGTGCAGACGACGGGAGGCCAGGGAAGTAGAGTAGACAACGAAAGGTAAGACCAAGATCCCTCACCATATATAACCCACCCAGGGCTGGGAGACACTGGTAACCATAGGAGGATATTAATAATAAAAAGCAGACGACACAGACCGGGGAGAGACAAGGAACCTGGGAGACCAAACAACCATGCATACCATGAGAGGGAACCCAGCCAGAAGCCAAACACTGAAGGTACAAAACAGAAGGAACTCCCTCCCAGAGGAGGTGGGATTCAGGGAGATGATGGAAGAAATAAGAAACATCTCAAGAAAGCAAGACAGACAACACATGGAGCTACAAAATGAAATCAAACTAATGAACCATAATATTAGAGAAGATCTAAAAGTAATGAAGGAAGACCTGGAGAAAGTTAAGCAAGATAACCAAAGGATGATCAAAACGCAGGCGAAACTGGAATACAAGACGGAGCAATTAGAGACAACAAGCCAGAAGATTCAATTGCAGATGGAGATGTTGGAAAATAAGGCCCTGGAACATCAACTTAGAATCCAAAACCTAGCGGAGACGGATAATGAAAATTTGAAAGCAATAATCACGGATGTTCTAGCAGAGTTATTAGAGATGGAGGCGGAGACGGTAGGAAATGAGGTAGATAGAACATACAGGGTCTCGACCAGCTTCTCAAAAAAGAACAAAACCCCCAGAGATACCATTGTGACCTTTGCAAAAAAATGTCTCAGAGATGAGATACTTCAAAAACAGGCCAAAACATCACTATATTATAAAGACAAGAAGATCATCATTCTCAAGGAAGTCTCCCAACAAACCCTAGCAAAGAGAAGGAATTACAGATTCCTAACAGAGGAGCTACAAAAGCGAAAAGTAAAATACAGATGGGAAAAAGGGGAAGGCATAACCGTCACGTGGAGAGAAACCAGATATTGGTTAAACACTGTAGAAAAGGCCAAGGCCTTCTACCAACAACACATAAAAGACGGCAAACAAGACCATCCACAGCACAGCACTAGAAATCGGAAAGGGGAACCTAGAAAACAGGGGGAGGAAAGCCAAGGATGTAACAATAATGAGGATGGGGAAATTGAGGAGGAGGAAGAAGATGAGGAAGTTCCGGATTTTGAAGAAATCGACTCCCCAGGCGTCACAATGAAAAGAAATCTGAAGAGACTACGAAAGTTCTCACCAGACAATTACCAGCTAGCGGTACGACAAGAGGAGACGCTCGAGGAGGACTTAGAGAATACGGATAACCTATCAAAGAATGGACCTTAGAATATATTCAAACAATATAAATGGCCTGAACTCCCCCGCGAAAAGAAGACTTGCTATGGAACATCTAAGAAAGAAAAATTACCAGGTCATTCTACTGCAAGAAACCCACGTCGCTAGCCGACACTCCAAATACTTGGAAGCACCAAAACTAGGAAAATTATACTACGCGTCAAATGAAGAAAAAAAAAGGAGTAGCTACCTACATTAAACCAAACATACCGTCAGAGTTAGCCTTCAAAGATATGCAGGGAAGATTTGTAGGGACGCTTGTAGAAATAAACAACTTAAAGCTCTTGATTTGTAACATTTACTGCCCCAATGGTCCGAAGATGAAATTCTTGAGAGAACTTAAAGCTCAAATAGAAAAACAGGATTACGATGAACTCATTGTGGCTGGGGACTTTAATGGGGTAGCGGACCCAGAAATAGATAGATCAGAAAGGGGGGGCAAGCCAGGGAGACAAGCCAGAAAAGGAGGACAACTCCCCAAACAATTCCTACTATTCTTGGAAAAAGCAAATCTAATCGATATATGGAGACACCATAAAGGGGCAGAAAGGGATTACACCTTTCTCTCTGGAAGGCACGGAACCTGGTCCCGCATCGACATGATGTGGGCCTCGGGCACCTTGTCAACAAGAGTGAAAAAGGTAGATATACTACCAAGTCTACATTCCGACCACTGCCCCATAGAAATGCATATCAAGGGAGAGAGGAGGCAGTATAGGTGGAGATTACAGGACAGTTTAGTCAAAAAGGAAGAGGATATTGAAGCAATCAGAATACTGTTAAAAGAATATCTGGATCTAAATGCAGGGGAGGAAACCAGTAAGAACACGCAATGGGAAGCCATGAAGGCAGTAATACGGGGGCATTACATACAGCTTAATTGCAAAAAAAACAGACTACGCCAACAAAAAACTAAAGAACTAACAGAGAATATAAAAAAACAGAAAATATCCTCAAAAATAAACCAAGAGACACAAAGGCCCTGAAAAACCTCAAAGCCCTCAAAAAACAAGCACAGTTATTAGAAACAGAAAACTTGGAGAGACAGATGAGAAACACCAAAGCAAAGTACTTTCAAAACGCGAATAAAATAGGAAAATGGTTGGCCTCTAAGCTAAAAGAAAAAAAAGGAAGAACGTATATAACAAAGATAGAAAATGAAGGAAATATACTAACTGAAGAGGGAAAGATAGCGGAGGCATTCCAGAGATTTTATAAAGAACTATACACAAGAGATAAAATATCTAAGGACTCAATCACAGAGTACATCAGTAGCCTAAAACTTGTAAAAGCCACTGAGGAGCAGAGAGGTATTCTCAATGGGCTGATTACCACGGCAGAAATTGATATAGGCATAAGCAAACTCAAAAACAACAAATCCCCCGGGCCGGATGGGCTCACAGCCATTTTTTACAAAACATACAGAGATGAGTTAACACCCCTCTTGAAAACAATCCTCAATAATATCAGAGACAAAGGAGAAATACCCAAATCATGGGAAGAAGCAAATATTACCCTGATACACAAAGAAAATACACCGAATACAGCAACCAAAAACTATAGACCCATTTCACTGTTAAATACAGACTACAAAATATTCACAACCATAATAGCGGAAAGAATTAAAAAATTTCTAAGAAATTGGATATCCCCAGAACAATCCGGCTTTCTACCCCAGAGACACATTAAAGATAACACCAGAGTTGTAATAGATATATTAGAATACTACGAAAAGCACACGGAAAAAAACATAGGCCTCCTCTTCGTTGACGCGGAGAAGGCCTTCGATAAGGTCAGTTGGGAATTTTTAAAACTATTAATTAGAGAGACATTAATTTCTCAAGCCGCCAAGTGCGATGGAAATCACAGGCATTTCACAGAGTTTACACAATTGTGCGGTAACATGGCCCCTTTGGGTCCATGGAATTGCCTATGATGGGGCCATGTTGCCGCACGATTGTGTAAACTTTGTGAAACGCCTGCGATTTCCATCGCACTTGGCTGCTTGAGAAAGCCGTTTATCGGTGAAACGGATCGGGCCCCCTGCAGCTGACACCGTTGCGGCGTGCCCGGCGTTTCCTTGTGGCTTACTTCGCTGATCTGACTGGGGTTTCCCCCTGCCGGTTGTCCCCAAGGATGGCGTACCCTGCTCGGGCTTTGAGGCACAGCGCACTTGCGCAGCATTGCTCCCGGCTATCGGCTGTCTAGGAGCACGGATTACAGTTTAAGGCTGCTTGCCTTCACCGCTTATTCTTTGCGGTTTGGGATCTTGACGGACGTTATCCCTGGATGCACCTTTCCTCTCCGCCTCTGCTATTGATCCCTGTCCTTCCTGTTTACCTTGCTGCCCTTCTGAGCTACACACGCCACTCCTCAGGACTCCGCTTGGGAACCGCGTTGTATGGTATTTACGCCAGTTATGTTGTTTATGTAAGCGCCTGGGAACAGCTATTGTCACTGTCCCTTGTCAGTGATATCCACGTACTTGTTTATATGCCTACATACATGTTATTTTTGATAATACAGTCTCCTTGTGTGTTTTGCTTCTCTGAGTATAGCCTTCATCTTTCCTAGATTATTATAGGCTGTTTATCTTCCTATTTACAAAAAAAGGAAGTAGTGTTTTCCCTCTCTTAGTTAAAAATAGCAGTATGGCACTCCTTTTTTTGAGGCTTGTGTGTGGTTTTTTGATCAGAAATCATGAATAGCCCTTATCGTAGTCCCGAACAGTGAAATGAAGAATGAAATGCTTTTCCTCCCCTTGTCTTTTCAGACATAAGTTTCCATTTTGGGCTTCCCTCCTCTTGGCACCTCCAAGCAGGAAGCAGCTGTTCCAACAGGCCTTGTTAGTTCTGACCAACATTACGTAGGAGCTTGTCTGAATCAATCAAAACGAAGACGATAGCGCTGCGTTAAATTCAATGGAAGGACTGAGACACAATTTGGCTTAAAATTTTACAAAGCATAAATAAAATTGCTGCCGAGATTTCCAAGGGCGTCGTGCCATCTCTTGACACCAAACCGCTGCTGTTGCTTCCGCCTGATTTTTTAAAAAAATCTCTGTGGCTCGGTTTTTTGCGATGTTGCTTAAATTTTTGTTTTCTTGTGAAGAATAATTTCTTCCATACTGTACCTATAGTTTCTTGGCTTGATAGTGCTCTGTGTATATGTGGATTGATCTCTCTGATTGGCTGCTTTTACTTCAACTTTTAATCACATCTTCAGTTTTGTTTTTCTTAGCGCCCTTCCAGAAAGGCCCTATATCCCGGCATCCTATCCCAGATTTTCTGTTTATCTTGTATTATCTGGCAGTGCGGACTCAACCATTGTCTTGTGGGATTCCTCAGTGTTCAATACTATCGCCCATGTTGTTTAACATCTACATGAAGCCGCTGGGGGAGGTCATCCAGAGTTTCGGAGTGGGGTGTCATCTGTACACAGATGATGTCCAACTCTGTCACTCCTTCCCTACTACTAAGGAGGCTGTTCAGGTCCTGAACCGGTGCTTGGTCGCTGTGCCGGACTGGATGAGGGCAAACAAATTGAAATTGAATCCAGACAAGACAGAGGCACTCCTGGTCAGTCGAAAGGCCGAACAGGGCATAGGGTTACAGTCTGTGTTAGACGGGGTTACACTCCCCCTGAAGACGCAGGTTCGCAGCTTGGGTGTGATCCTGGACTCATTGCTGACCCTGTAACCCCAGGTTTCATCGGTGACCAGGGGAGCATTTGCACAGTTAAAACTTGTGCGCCAGCTGCGCCCGTACCTTTGGAAGTCTGACTTGGCCACGTGGTCCACTCTCTGGTTACATCCCGTATAGATTACTGCAACGCTCTCTACGTGGGGTTGCCTTTGAAGACTGTTCGGAAGCTGCAACTAGTCCAACGGATAGAAGCCAGGCTGATAACAGGAGCGGCATTCAGAGAGCGTACAACTCCCCTGTTGTGCCAGCTCCACTGACTGCCAGTTTGCTACCGGGCACAATTCAAAGTGCTGGCTTTAGCCTTTAAAGCCCTAAACAGTTCGGGTCCAACTTACCTGTCCAAATGCATCTCTCCCTATGAACCACTGAGATGTTTAAGATCATCTGGAGAGGCCCTGCTCTTGGTCCCGCCTTCTTCTTGGCGGGGACGAGAGACAGGGCCTTCTCAGTGGTGGCTCCTCGGCTTTGGAACGCCCTCCCTAGAGACATCAGATCGGCCCCCTCCCTCCTGACATTTCGCAAGAAAGTCAAGACCTGGCTGTTTGAGCAGGCATTTGCTGATGAAGTGTAACAGTTTAATTAGATATATGGAATGACGACGATGCGACGGAAACTGATTTCAACATGACCCTGAGACTGCAATTGTATGTTTTTAATTGTTAATTTGTTATATGATTATTTTTTTTGGTTTGTTTGCTTGTGTTGTATTGAGGGCAGAGATTGCCTTGTGTAAACCGTCCCGAGCCGCCTTCGGGCTGAGAGGGGCGGTATAGAAACGTGACGAATAATATAATCCAGATTAAAGCAAAAAACCTGGGATCAGACCCTGGGATTTAGGGCCTGTCTGGAAGGGCCTTGAGTCTTTTGGTGCCTTCTTATGTGCTTTTCTTTCTTTCCTTGTTTGTTGATTTCTTTTATTGTTAGTGATGAGGAGCTCACAGACACTCCAGATTCACTGCTGTCTTCTGAAATGACAGTGGAAACTGCCAATCATAACAGTTGTGCAAGCCCCAAAGTGCAAACGTGCAAGAAAACTACCAGCCCCAAGCAGAGGTTTGTGCACTTTGGGCCAGTGACGGAAATTGACCATCATCAATGGGAGCAGCCTTCGATTCCTAGCGTTGTGCCCAAAAATGAAATGGAAGAGACGACAAATAGGAAAAATATTGGGGCTCTTGGGGTATCAAGTGGAACTTCCTCCTCAGTTACTGTGAGCCCCGAGACATCAATTGATCATGCTTATGAAGGGCACAGGCCACATGCTATTTCCAGGTATTGGTTTGTTGCACAGAAAAAGAGACTAAACATAACAACAACAACACTTTATTTGTGATCTCACCCTGAAGGGGACTCAGGGCGGATCACAACTACACATAGATGGCAAACATTCAATGCCGCTTTGTATTGACAACAGACAAACACACAGAAAAAGGTTCTTGTGTATTGTGTCGCACCACAGGGGGGTGCTGTCTGTGTTGTCGCACGCTGGGCCTGTAGAATGGCTGTTTCTTGGACGTGACTTCTGTATGCACAACGGGACGCTAGGGTGCCTCAGCTGGAAGGGCCCCTTAGTTTTCCCCAATGATAAAGGTCCTTTGAGGCTTAAAATAAGTTTAACAAAGTTCTTTTTTTGGGCTTAACAAACTGGAAGGCTTTTTAACAAACTGGTGACTTTTTCAGTCTGCAGCAACAGGGCCGGCAAACTGGGCAAAGCTGGCCTTCTGTTTCGGGGGGGGGAAACCTATGACCCTTCCCTTGGGCAATCTTTCTTTACCTTGCTGGCGTGAGGACCCTTCTTCCGACTCCAAGCTGCGTTATGGATAGCCAGATGTCCCGTGCCATGCAAGGTTTCCTCAGATTAGCCAGGTTGTTGAGACTGCAGGTGATCCCTTCACAAAGGATTGTGAAGCTGTTCTTTTACCCCAGCAAAGCTGGGTCTGTTACCCTAGCAAAGCTTTAAGATTTAAAGCCTTTTCCAAGTAGGAAAGAACAGGCAGCCTTAAATCACGTCCTCTCCTGTAGAGTAGCTGTTAAGACTGAGGAAAAACATCCTCTTTCCCTCCCAAATCCTAGGAATAGGGGCGGGTCTGCTACTCTAGATTGATTGGCAGCCCTCTGGGCCCGTAAATGCAAACTAAGAAAGTCACCTACAAGATAAATGCAAGGGGAAGCAAACTTGCAGTGCAACAAATGAAAAACAGAGCCCTGTTGGCACTACTGTGCCAGAACACTGTCGCTCCATCCTCTTATGACGAAGAGCTTGTCAGGATTTCCAAATTCCAGCATCTGGTCTTTCTCCTCTTTATGGCGTTGCAAAAACCTCCCTCGCTTTTTATTAGTGGTACCTAATTTCTCTAATTACAGCTATAGCTTTTTTCGAACTGCTTAGGTAAACAGTGGGCAGGGTTGATGGTTGGCTGCCCACCACGCCAACCCGGGGTTCGAATTTGCGACCTTCGATTGATAGATCTTTAGCAGCTGCTGTTTTAACTGCTGTGTTATACCAGTGCAAAGTGAAATAGCTAGGTTTCGCGTCAATATTTACATGTGCCTTTGGTATTCTCATAGATCAGTAAGCTATACAGTCCTATTTCCTCCTTCTGTACCAACACAGTTGCTAAACCAACAATAAACTGAAAGCTTATACTGTAGTTACTTGAATTGGATGCTCACCTTTTTTGGCTAAATTACCATCCCAAAATTAGGGTGCAGATTAGGTTTGTGTAATATGGTAATCTTAGTGCTGAGCCAAAGCAAGAAGGGAAGCTACTTGGTTAAATTGGCACTACAATGCCCTCAATTGTAAGGGATACCTGAACTTTAAGGAGCAGGCAAAAACCAACCAACCATAAAACCACATTCATAAAGCTGTTTTGTATTCTTTAGTCCTCTGAACAGATACAAAACACTAATTCCCATGGAAAAGAACTAAAAAAGCAAATCAAGATCATGATGTGAGATATTGTGTATACTCTTTGGTAATAGACTAATAGCTACATAATTTTTAGAAGTAATATTTCATCACCAGCCATCCCCTGCCACGCATTGCTGTGGCCCAATCTGTGTATATGTGCTTTGTGTGTGTATATGTGTATATGTGTGTGTATATATATGTGTGGTTTTGGAAATGTGTTGTAATGGGGTGGGTTTTTTTTTTGCTTTTTAAGTCCCTTCTGCTGTGTTTTTTTTAGTGTTTTCAGGGGTGATGGTCACTTGTTGGCCTGATACGTGTCTTGTGTCCAAATTTGGTGTCCATTCGCTTAGTGTTTTTTGAGTTATGTTGATCCTACAAACAAACATTACATTTTTATTTATATAGATTTTATAAAATTTTCAGTTATCTATTTTTTAGTATTTTTATGGGGAAAAATAGTTTAGGCGGCATTGTAGAATTTCTTGGCCTTCAAACCTCCACCGACTCCATTATAGAGCTTTAATAATAATGATACATTATATTTATATTCCGCCCTGCCGTTTCCACATACACACATATAGACGAACAGAGGCAAACTCTGGCCACCAGGGGGAGCTGACGCACTCCTCATCTCTCAGCATTCCAAGCGTCCCTTGTTGTTCCTTCCGCATTCCTCAGCGTTCCTGGAGTTCTTTAATGGCCTCATAATTCAGTCAAAATTGCCTCCCCACTTTATGTGATACCTTTATCTCCTACTTGACAGATGCAACTGTCTTTCAGGCTGCAAAGGTCGACAGCAGGCTACACTTAAAGGTCAAGCACCCACCTCAACCCGGGCAGGCCTCGAACTCATGATCTACTGGTCAGAGAGATCTTATGCAGCTGACACTTAGCCATCTGTGTAACTTTAGGTTACTCTGTCATCATATCACAAGGGACCCATTCTAACTGGATGAACTGCTGTATGGACTCATATCCTCACATCTCCAATGTTTTTTTTTTGCTGCCATTGTGCATTGGTCACTTGCTTCTTCTTCAAAGCCACAAAGGAAAGCGAGTTTTATGGGTGAAACTACAAATGTGCCCTATTTTTCAGGTGCTGCTTTTTGCTTCTCATTTATCCATCTTGGAATCACAATAAACTGCCCAACAGAAGGAGCAAGCAACATATGGAGGTCTTGGGGTTGCTGTGAGTTTTCCGGGCTGTATGCCCATGTTCCAGAAGCATTCTCGTCTGACATTTTGCCCACATCTATGGCAGTGATCCTCAGAGGTTGTGAGGTCTGTTAGAAACTAGGCCAGTGAGGTTTATATACTGTATCTGTGGAATAATGTCCAGGGTGGGAGAAAGAAGTCTTGTCTGTTTGAGGCAAGTGTGAATGTTGCAATTGGCCATCTTTAATTTTATTTATTATTTATAATATAATGTATAATATAGTATGATATAATATAGTATAATGGTATGTTATAATATTGTATATGCATATAATATGGATAATGTTGTAATGTAATACAATATATTACTAATAATAATAATATATTATAATTGTATATTTATGTTACATGTAATATTACTAATAATATTGCGATAAGTGTTATAATACCATGTGATATGTAATTGTTGTACTGTGACAATGACATAGTATGTTGTATTTGATATTATAGTATAATATAGTATGGTATAATATTGTGTATACATATAATATTGATAATGTTGTAATGTAATGCAATATATTACTAATAATAATATATGATATTATAACTATATATTTTGTAGTTATATTACATGCAATATTATTAATAATATTACGATATAATTGTTACAGTTCAATGTGATATTGTTATAGCACAATGTGATATGTAATATTGATGTTATGCTGTGGCAATAATATAGTTTATTGTATTTGTATAGTTCAATGTGATATTGTTATAGTACAATGTGATATGTAATATTGATGTTGTACTGTGACAATAATTATAGTTAATTGCATTTACATTTTGCTTGTGAGCCGCTCTGAGGCCCCTTCGGAGTTGAGAAGGGCGGCATATATATATATATATATAGAGAGAGAGAGAGAGAGAGAGAGAGAGAGAGAGAGAGAGTGAAATAAATAAATAAATCTTAATTAGCATTTAATGGCCTTGCAGCTTCAAAGCCTGGCTGGTTGCTGCCTGGAGGAATCCTTTGTTGGGAGGTATTAGCTGACCCTGTTTGTTTCCTGTCTGGAATTCCCCTGGGTTTTTTTAGTGTTGCTGTTTATTTGCTGTCCTAATTTTAGAGTTTTTTAAATACTGGCAGTTAAGATTTTGTTCAGATTTTACCAATTGTTACAGACAAGATAGATAAACCTTACTTGCCTAATTTCCAATAGACCTCACAACTTCTGAGGATGCCTGCCATAGACCTCAGGAGAGAATGCTTCTGGAACATGGCCGTACAGTCCGGGAAAACTCACAGAAACCCAGTGATTCCGGCCATGAAAGCCTTCGACAACACATGCATGCCTTTCTCTACCGAGAGAAATTTAGTAGTGATGCATCTTTTTCAGTAAAGGGATTATCAAATCATGTTAAAGCTTTCTGTGCCGTCACACCTGGCCTGTATCTACTAAGTGAAGGGCGAGGACGTGCTCTCTTTCTACCGGGAGATTGCTTCTTGCCTTCCTTTAGAGCAGGGGTGGTCACACTTTTTCAGCATGCGACCTACTCTTAAAGCAACCAAGTCCAAAAGATCTACCTGCCCCCGCCGCCGTGCGCTCTCGCTGCCGCACGCTCCCACCACCGCGCGTGCGCCTGTTGCTATCTTCCGCCCACGCAGCGCTTCTTCTGCCCGCTGGGCATTGCAGGAAGGAGAAAGCACGAGGCGGGGCATCCAGAGGGAGCGCTCCGCCCTGCCTGTCTCGCCGGCAACGGAGGCTGCACAGCTGCTTCTGGACGAGAGAGAGGCAGGGCGCTCCCTCCAGAGGCCCCGCCTCGTGCTTCCTTCTTCCTGCAATGCCCCGCAGGTGAAAGAAGCACCGTGAAAGCGGAAGCCAGCAGCAGGAGCGTGCGTGCGCGCAGGGTGTGCGCACGCATGGCAGGAGCGCCCCATCCAGCTGGTGAGGCCCGAAGATCACCTGGAAGAGGGCCGAAGATCTACTAGTAACTCCCGAGCTATCTAATGAGCACCCCTGCTTTACAGTCTCTCTGTAGCCAGGCCCGGATCATCCATAAGGCCACCCTAGGCCATGGCCTAGGGCGGCGGCCATTGGGGGGCGGCAAATTCGGACCCCCCAATTAAAAAAAAATTAAACATTTTTTTTTTAAAAAAATTCAAAATGGCGACCGGGCTTCAAGTTGAGGAAGGAGGGGGTGGGAGGAGCCAAGCTGCGGCGAGCACCGCCTCTCAGGCGCCCCCGATTGGCGTAGCAGAAGCAGGAATAACTAGCGCGGCAGCGGCCTATGGGGGTTGCCCGGGGCGGCGCTTAGCTGCTAAGCACCGCCTCAGGCACCCCCGATTGGCCGCCGCTGCCGCGCTAGCTTTTCCTGCTTCTGCTAGGCCTAGCAGAAGCAGGAATAGCTAGCGCAGTGGCGGCGGCCAATGGGGGTTACCTGGGGCGGCGCTTAGCTGCTAAGCACCGCCTCAGGCGCCCCCGATTGTCCGCCGCTGCCGCGCTAGCTATTCCTATTCCGGGGCGGAGCCGGGGGTGGGGCTGGGCAGAGCCAGGGGCTGGGCGGAGCCAAGGGCGGGGGCAGAGCCTTTGGCCTCGGGCGGCAAAAGTCCATAATCCGGGCCTGTCTGTAGCTTTGGTCCAGGAAGTTTCAGCCAGATGGCTCTCCAAGTCCTCTCTTTCTTTGTGGCCTCTAGGTAAGGACACTTGAGACCCCAGCCAGATGGCCTATGTTGAAGGCTCAAAACCTTCCTCTGAATGCCACCTGACTGTTTGAAGGTGCTTGGGTCTCCTCAGCCTAACTCAACCTTCTGATATGTTGAGTATGCAGTGTGAGTCCCAAGGAAAGTCAGATTGGTGTTGAGAGATAGCTTGACCAAGGCTTAGCCTGGCAAACCTTCAGGTACGTCCTCTTCTGGAGAAATCCTGGGAAGCTCTGATAAACAAATGGCTAGATTGCCAAAGTCCCTGGGAAAAGGAGCGGAACAAACTTAATTGGGCTCTGTTAAACAATGATTGACAGGTGTAAAGAACCAATCAATCCAACCAAACCTTTGCACCGGGAATGTGGCGCAGCTGGCTAAAGCTGCATAAGATCTCTCTGACCTCATGAGTTCGAGGTCTGCACGGGTCGAGGTGGGTGCTCGACCTCAAGTGTAGCCTGCTGTCGAAGCCCGAAAGACAGTTGCATCTGTCAAGTAGGAGACAGGGCCGTAGCCAGGATTTTGATTCGGGGCTGAGTTTGGTTCGGGGGCTGAGACTGGGTGGAAGAGGGTCTACCCTAGCAAACCTTTTGTATTGTTATCCCAATAACCCCATGCATGTGGGATATAATGAGCATGGTGATCAGATCATGATATGAATAAACATAACAGTTTAAATAATGTACCAGTAAGGCCTTTTCGCGGACCACCCTGAGAATTTCGGGGCTGAAGCCCCCTTAGCCCCCCCCCCTGGCTACATGCCTGGTAGAAGATAAAGGTACCACATTAAGTGGGGAGGCAAATTTTGACTGAATTATGAGGCCATTAAAAGAACTCCAGGAACGCTGAGGAATGCGGAAGGAACGACAAGGAACGCTGAGAGATGAGGAGTGTGTCAGCTCCCCCTGGTGGCCAGAGTTTGCCTCTGTTCGTTTATATGTGTGTACTGTGTACAGTGTGTACTGTGTATGTGGAAAACGGCAGGGATTGCCTGCTAAGTATGTCTACCTGTAATCCACTCTGAGTCCCCTTCGGGGTGAGAAGAGTGGAATATAAATAAAGTAAATAAATAATAAATAATAAAACAGTGCAAACCTTTGCAACTTAAAGTTTTTCATACAAGTGGTGCTTGCTGCACTGTCACACTTTCCCTTTCTGATCAGTATTCACCCAGGCTTTCCGGAGCCTCCTTGGTCTATTGCTGCCTTTGGACATTCTGTTTTAT
This sequence comes from Anolis apletophallus, assembly GCA_030556195.1. Classification (NCBI taxonomy): domain Eukaryota; kingdom Metazoa; phylum Chordata; class Lepidosauria; order Squamata; family Anolidae; genus Anolis; species Anolis apletophallus. Next base: position 14,135,000 of record JARBWK010000012.1, read on the forward strand.
GTTCTGCTGCTCCTCCATCTGAAGTGGTAGCGTCGTGTTTACTTCAGTTGCTGGCAGTGCATTACAGAGCTTCATTCTTCTCTGGTTTTTAAAAAGCGTCCCATCCCCTTCCTTTCGGCATTTTTGGAGTGTGCATCTTAAAAGTGCCCTCCACTTTCTTTTGTGGGGTGTGAAATAAAAAGATTAGGATTTATATTGATTCGATTTTCCTGTCGCTGAAAGAATTTCCCGTTGATGGCTACTATTAAAAGAAACTTAAATGTTCATTTTTGAAAGATAAGACAAACGAGTGAAAATCTTTTCTCAATTCTTCCATATGGTTCTCATTGACTACCTTTCTCTCTCCTACTTTCCATCTTATACTGTTAGTGAAATACTATTATCCGAAATGGATACGCATAACTCATCTGTTCCGGACGTTTGCGATAATCCCGAGAAGCGGATACCTAGCAGCTTGAGCGAATGGAATGAAAGCAGCGAAGAAGAATTGGACGAGACGCTCCCAGATATTGAAAGAGATGACATGCTGGCTAGAAGATTTGGGACTTTTCAGAAATCTGCTAGCCCAGTTCGCACATCTTGCTCTCCCATTTCGGTAGTCAGTAGTCGTCATCCATTGAAACAGGAACAAAGTGTTATTCTGTGCAGACAGTGGAAGACTCCACAGAAAGTAGAAAGGTCAGAAATTGGCAACCAGCCGTCATGGGCTTCTTAGGCCTGCTTTGCATGTTGGACTAACCGTGCATTACATTATTCTACTTGGTAACAAAAAAGTTTTAAAAAATATCCAACAACAGAAGAAGAAAACAAACCTTATAAAGTTTTAGAAAGCAGGAAAAAATGAGAATGCTTTAAAGCAGGGCTGTCCAACTTCTACCGGCCAGGGGCCTGAATTCCAGTCACTGATGATCTGGGGGGCCGAAGAGTCTGCCCCTGCCCCCAATCAAATATAATCTTTTTACTAAGGGGAAATGCCTACCCCAATCAAATATAATCCCTGCCCCCTGCCCCTCCCCCGCCCCTCCCCCAGCTCCAATTTACTTACAATTCATAAGAGGCATCCATACAATCAAATATAATCTTTTACTAAGGGGAAATGCAGGGTGGGAATTCATAAGAGGCATCCATACAATCAAATATAATCTTTTACTAAGGGGAAATGCAGGGTGGGAATTCATAAGAGGCATCCATACAATCAAATATAATCGTTTACTAAGGGGGAATGCAGGGAGGTAATACATAAGGGGCATCCATACACAATTACACAATAATAACATAAAGGTTAGCCTACCTTCCCAAACGCGCAGGATCCAGGAGTAGCCGGACCACGAGCAGAGGCGACAACCGACCGAGGCAACAGGAGTATCGCGAGACTACGGGAGCCCCACGGGGATTCGCGCTCAACGCCGGCGTAATCGCGCATTGAGAGCGAAATCCCGTGTGGCTTCCGTAGTCTTGCAATACTTGCTCCGGTAATTGGGTAATTTTTAAAAATATTATTTTATTTATTTATTTATTTATTATTAAAAAGCTTAGGGGGCCGCTGGGAAGGGGCTGCGGGGGCCGAATGCGGGCCCCCATGCCGCCAGTTGGACAGCCCTGCTTTAAAGCATCTGTACTGCAGGAAGATTTAAACTTTGGGATTTAAGATTAATAAGAGGATCAACAATTAATAAGAGGCCCTGCTCTCGGTCCTGCCATCTTCGCAAGCGCGCCTGGTGGGAACGAGAGGCAGGGCCTTCTCTGTGGTGGCCCCTCGGCTATGGAACTCTCTCCCAAACGATGTTAGATCTGCCCCCTCACTTTGACCTGGCTTTGGAACGAAGCATTCCCAGAATACGCTGAGATTGATTATAGTCTGAAATGAATGACCACGTTTACCGACCAAGTTGAATTTGTTTTTAGTGGCGATTTGGTTTTTATGTATTTGAGTTTTTATGTATTTTTTATGTATTTTAATATGTTGTAAGATTTTAAATTTGTATAGCATTGAATCTTGTTGTAAGCCGGCCTGAGTCCCTCTATGGAGGTGAGAAGGTTGGGGTACAAAAGTTTCAAATAAATATACAGTAAATAAATAAAATTATAAACACAAAGTGGCCTTGAAGTGGCAGTTCTAATAACTGATGTCTTCTTTAGTAGGCCTGGGCAATCATGGTTCTAAATGGTTCTAAAGTACTTACAAAACTAAAGTTCTGGTGGTGAACACTAGGTGGCGCTGGTGCTTTGCTTCTACAGTGTTGCTAAAGTTCTGGTGGTGAACATTTCAGAACTCTAACAAAACTTTCAAAATTTCATAATAAATGGCAGTTCCTAATTGGTTCTGTCTTAAAAATTGCCAATAATGAAATAATAATGAAGTTTTGAAAGTTTTGTTAGAGTTCTGAAATGTTCAACACCAAAACTTGAGCAACACTGTAGAAACAAAGCGCCAGCGCCACCTAGTTTTCACCACCAGAACTTTAGTTTTGTAAGAACTTTAGAACCATTTAGAACAGGGGTGGGCAACTATTTTTCCAAGGGCCACATGAGAGCCAAAAATATGATGGAGGGCCGCACCTAAAGGTGGAACTACATGCTAATCTAATAATTTATTTATTCACTTTAAAATGGAAATATTCATATATTATTAGTATTAATATCACTATTATATTATAGTATGTATATATATATAAACATAATATATTGAAATTATAATATATCATATAACATTATATTATATTATTTTATTATTGTTATAAAATTATTATACAATAATAATAAAAACCACTAAAATAAAATAATGCTTCCTTATTCCCCTTGAGATTTTTATGCAACTGGCAGGGGAGGCAAGCCAGGGGCCCTTGGTGGACCGGATAGAATCAGCCAAAGGGCGAGAACCCCTGATTTAGAACCATGACACCCTATGGGAACCTTTTAAAAAGGTCTTTAAAATGGTGTTACACTATTAGATCTTAGGTGGTATACCTTTGAAATTTTGATCTAACTGTTGGAATTGTGAGAATTGTGACATCCTATGGGAAAGCAAAATATGAAGAAATCCTTATCTTCCTGCATCTCCTCCTGCTCCTTGTTCTGATTTCCTTTTTGTTTTTTGTTTTTGAGGGGACCATTTTTAATTTTCATTTATATGATGAGTGTGTGTTTATATGTTATGAATAATTTCCATAGCCAAAGAAGTGTGGCCACGTCTTTAAGACTAGATTACTGTATATACTCGAGTATAAGCCTAGTTTTTCAACCCCCTTTTTAGGCTGTAAAAGCTCCCCTCGGCTTATACTTGAGTCAAGGTTATTATTTAACTCTGTTATTAGTATTATTTTATTACATTATTATGTTAATCTATAATATTATTATAATATTTACATTATTTTACTCTATTATTTCACTATTTATTATTGTTTTGTTACATTTATTATTTTACTCTATTATTATTGGAAGGGTATGTAAGAGCATTTACATTGAAGAAGGTGAGAATAATGGTTTCATCACAGTTGGACAGTCTTATCTTAAATTACAGTTTTATGTAAATATTCAAAAGCATTTAATCTACTGATGCCTCAATAAATCCTTTTTTTTTCCCTTTTATTGCATTCACAAAAATTTTCAATGAAAAATATATATTTAAAATAATATAATTTTATTGGTATTTGTTTTTATTTTGAAATTGACCAGTAGCTGCTGCATTTCTTACCTTGGGCTTATACTTGAGTCAATATGTTTCCCCAGATTTTTGTGGTAAAATTAGGTGCCTCGGCTTATATTCGGGTCAGCTTATACTCGAGTATATACGGTAGTTCTTATTTTAGTATGAGCTTTCATGGATATCAACCTACTTCTTCAGATGCAGTACAGGATTAGATCAAAGCCTCAGGTTGTAAAGCATATAAAATTGAGGGGTGTGTGAGAGAGCCGGCAAGGAGAGTTTTGCGCTGGCCCCGCCTACAGCTGTGCTGCGTACGCAATTTTGGGGCAAATGAGGGCGAAGGTGGCATGTGCAGCTCAACTGGAGGCGGGGCCAGCTCAAAGCTCTCCCTGCCAGCTCTCAGCTGCGCGTGCCGCCTTCGCCCTCCTTTGCCTCAAATTCCATGCACGCAGCTGAGAGCCGGCAGGGAGAGCTTTGCGCTGGCCCTGCCTCCATCTGAGCTGCGCACACCGCCTTCGCCCTCATTCGCCCCAAAAATTGTGTGCGCAGCTCAGCTGGATGCGGGGCCAGTGTAAAGCTCTCCTTGCTGGCTATCAGCTGCGCATGTCGCCTTCGCTCTCCTTCACCTCAAATTCCATGCGCTCAGCTGAGAGCCGGCATGGAGAGCTTGGCGCTGGCCTTGTCTCCAGCTGAGCTGCGTGCATGGAATTTGGGGCAAAGGAGGGCGAAGGCGGCACGTGCAGCTCAGCTGGAGGCGTGGCCAGCTCAAGGCGCTTCATGCTGGCTCTCAGCTGCATGCGCTGCCTTTACCCTCCTTCGCCTCAAATTTCATGGATGCAGCTGAGAGCCGGCAGGGAGACCTTTGCGCTGGCCCTGCCTCCATCTGATCTGTGCGTGCCGCCATCGCCCTCATTCGCCCCAAAAATTGCGTGCGCAGCTCAGCTGGAGGCAGGGCCAGTGCAAAGCTCTCCTTGCCGGCTCTCAGCTGCGCGTGCCGCCTTCGCTCTCCTTCGCCTCAAATTCTGTGTGCACTGCTGAGAGCCGGCATAGAGAGCTTGGCGCTGGCCTCGTCTCCAGCTGAGCTGCACGCACGGAATTTGGAGCGCGCGCAGGTGAAGCCACATGGAATCACCGAAAGAGCCAGATATGGCTCGCAAGCCAAAGGTTCCCGCCCCCTGTTATATAGCAGGGCTGCCCAACTGGCGGCCCGGGGGGCTGTACACGGCCCCCCAGCCTGTTGGACACGGCCCTCGCTATGCCCCCGGCCGCCATTTTTAATATTTTAAAAAAAAGATTCTAATTTTTTTTAAAAAAAATGGCGGCCGAGGGGGAGGGGGGCAGGGAGGAGGAAGTGAGCCAGCTCCTCCTCCCTGCACCGCCCCTCTGTCCCTCTCTCTCCGCGCCGCCGATGCAAATCGGATCGCATCGGCGCCGGTGAGAGAGGGACAAGGGGTGGTACAAGGAGGAGGAAGAGAACTAGCTCCTCCTCCCTGCACCGCCCTCTTCTTCCCTCTCTCGCCGGCACCGATGCCTTGGAAGGGAGGGGGGTCCCCCGCGGCGCCTTCCTCCCTTGCAAGGCATCGCGGCAGCTGAAGCCGGCGCCGGCTTCCACTGCTGCCGCGATGCTTTTCAAGGGAGGGGGGTCCCCCGGCGGCGCTTCCCTCCCTTGCAAGGTATCGCGGCAGCGGCTGCCGGGATGCTTTGCAAGGGAGGGGGGTCCCCCGGCGGCGCCTCTCTCCCTTCCAAGGCATCCCGGCAGCAGCTGAAGCCGGCGAAACCGCCAGCTTCATCTGCAGCCAGGATGCCTTGGAAGGGAGGGGTGCCCCGTGGCTCCTCCCTCTCCCGAAAGCATCCCGGCAGCCCGGGGCGGCCGGGCCGGGGCCGGGCGGCCCCCCAGGTCATCAGTGACCTGGAATCCGGCCCTTGGCCAGTTAGAAGTTGGACAGCACTGTTATATAGGATTCCTGTCTGCCATCTCTCATTGATGTGTTGTCCAGGCTGAGACCTGCTCTTTTTGAGTTTTGTAATAACATCCTGGGCCCTCAGAATATCTACTGGGATTTATATTAGATTAAATTGTTGTGTGCAGTTGATATGGACCTGTTTTCCTCCTTGGTTTTCCATTGTCTTCTAAATAATACCTTAGCAGAACACTGACTGGCCTGGACAACACAACATTGCCTTAGCAGAACACTGACTGGCCTGATTCAGTGTGAACCCAGAGTGCCTTCACCTGCATCTCTAAGTTTGGGTGTATTGTGTGAAAATGGCTATGGAAAGTCAAACAATCAAGATGATCACAGGAATCCCGCAGCAGGAGAGAAAGGGGCACTTAAAAATACAGGGAAAGATGACATGATGGTGAGAAGAACCAGAGCTTTTCTGAAGCAGACTGGACCCTGTGTTAAACAGTTCCTCCCAGTTCCTTTCTCAAAGCAGCCGAATGGGGAGGAAGCGGCTAAGGAGCTTGTAAAGACTGAACAGAAAATGAAGAGGTCAGAAGGCTATTTTGTGATCTTTCATGTCAGCAGGACGCCTGTTTTCATTTCTGCTACAGCCTTTTGCCTCCTTATGTTGGGTCAGGCTTGTAAATAATTGTTCAGCTCGTCGGAATTGTTTCCAGATTGGGCAAGAAAAATTAACCAAAATCGTTTTAAATTTCCCCCCGCATTGAGTTGTGCATGAGTTGCATACATGTATAAATATACTAGTACGTTTTTTTCATGAGTTTTCAACTTTCTTTGGCTTGCCAGGTCCCAATTTACAGGAGTTTTCTTCTGTTCTGTTTAAGGTTCCAATTTAGATGATATATAATAGAAACTTCACCTTTTGAGATGAAGAACTATTTTTTCTTCAGAGCAACTTTATGTTTTTGGAGGGAGAGCATCCCACACACTCTTCTAAACTATTCAGACTTGCCAATCATGAATAATTAAGTTGATTACGAGTACTATATACCGTATTTTTCGCACCATAAGGCGCACCTGCTGATAAGACGCACCTTGATTTTTGAGGAGGAAAATTGGAAAAAATTGGGGCTGGCTACACTAATATGGAGGGGGGAGACACTAACATGGAGGGGGAGGCGCTGGAGCAGAGGGGGGGCGGCGATGTACTCACGCTATATTCGCGGGGGGGCCCCCCGCCTCCCGGCGGCTCCTGCGCATGCCCAGACTCTCGCCGCCGTGTCGCCGCAGCCAGCCGGCGGCGCGGAGGAACGGGGGCAGAAGAGGGGACTCGTGGGGCGGGAGGGAAGGAGGAAGAGTTCCCTCCCTCCCTCCGGCCTCTTTTGACGTCACTTTCACAAGCGCCTCTGCCGAGGAGGAAGGGGAGGTGGCCGTGCGATGTAAGAACGCCCGGAAAAGAGGCCGGAGGGAGGGAGGGAACTCTTCCTCCTTCCTTCCCTCCCTCCCTGCGGCCTCTCTTTCGGGCCTCCTTACAGCGCGGTCGCCTCCCTTCCTCCTCGGCAGAGGCGCATCTTCGTGACGCCACGAAGATGCGCCTGACTTCGGGCCCTTCTGCTGCTGCGGCTGCTGCTACGGCTGCCGCTGCGTCCGCCGTGGGGGCCGCCCCCTCCTCGGGTCCGTGAGCGGCGAGCCGCCCACGAGTCCCCTCTTCCGCCCCCCGTTCCTCCGCGCCGCCCGGCTGGCTGCGGCGACACAGCGGCGAGAGTCTGGGCATGCGCAGGAGCCGCGGGAGCCGCCGGGGCGAATATAGCGTGAGTACATCGCCGCCCCCCCTCTGCTCCAGCGCCTCCCCCCCTCCATGTTAGTGTATTCGCTCCATAAGACGCAGCTGATTTTTCTTCCTACTTTGGGAGGAAAAAACTGCGTCTTATGGTGCTGGCAATGCGGTATGTCTCATCTAAAATATAAGTTGTTTCGGGTCGGGAATGGCAATGAAATTGTTACTTTTGTAATATTTATTCATAATATTTGGATAAATGGGAGTAGTATTTCCAAAAAGCTGTGCTGTTCCAGAAATGTTTAATGACATACTCTTCTATAAAATGAATTTGAATAGTTGTGATGTCCAGTTATTGAAAACCTAGGGATTAAAGGAAAAGAATTGTGATTGAGCCCTGAAGATTTTATGTACTCATTGATAAACGAGCTGAAAGCAGAGCATTGGCACCAGGCCCGGATTAACAAATTTTGGCGCCCTACGCCCCTTTGGAAACCCCGCCCCCGGGGCCGCTGCCGCGCATGTGCGCGCAGCAGGAGGGCACTTCTTCCTTCTCCGCCGTGTTCCTCGGTGCCGCACATACCTGGCAGCAGCACCAGGAGCTTCCCTTCCTCCTCCCGAGGAAGAGGAAGGAAGGGAACATCCCAGTGCCGCTGCCGGCCATGCTCGGCACCGAGGAACACGGCAGAGCGCAGAGGAGGCAGAGGCGCCCTCCCGCGCGCATGCCCGCCAGGCGCCAATGGCCCTGGAGGAGGGGCTTCCCTCTGCGTCATCCTCCTCGCACCCTCCTCCCTTGGGCGCGAGGATGATGATGGGACAGAGGGAAGCCCCGCCCCTGGAGCCGCTTCCGCGCATGCGCGCGCAGCAGGAAGGCGCCTCCTCCACGTTCCGCCGTGTTCCTCGGTGCCCTGCATGGCCGGCAGACGGCGGGAGGAGGAAGGAAGGGAAGCCCCCGGGGATGCTGCCGGCCATGTGCGGCACCCAGGAATATGGCGGAGGAGGAAGAGGCGGCCTCCTGCTGCATGCGCATTCATGCCTGCCCGCCAGCAGCCCTGGTGGGGCAGGGCTTCCCTTCTCCTCGTTCTCGCGCCCTCCTTCCTTTACAAGGGGGCAGGCCAGGGGGGGCGATTGCGAGGGGAGGGCGCCATTCCCTCCTCCCCCGCCCCCTCGCAGTGCTCTCCCCCCGTCCTCTCCTGAGGTATGATGACTCTCTCTCTCTCTCTCTCTGGAGGGGCGGGGGGCGGTTTTTAAAAAAAAAATTAAAAAAAATTTGGTGCTTGATCTGCCACCCCCTAGGCCTGCACCCATAGGCCTTGGCCTAGGGTGGCCTTATGGGTAATCCGGGCCTGATTGGCACTAATAATGATAATAATAATAATCTTGATTTATACCCTGCCACCATCTCCCCAATGGGGACTCAGGGCAGCTAACATGAGGCCAAGCCCTTTAAAAAATACAATACAGCACAATAAAATACAGAATACAAAAAAACAAAATTGCATCCGAAAATAAATTACCATAACAAAACGAAATAATAAAGCAAATTCACACAGTATAAAAACAAACAGGATGGGCAGGCCAAATGGGCAAGATAAAATGGGGAAAAAAATGATAACACCCTGGATGAGGTTGATATAAAAGTATGTACATGAGGGGAGCCCAAAGAAGATAAAAACAGTGGGGTAAGACTTTCAGTTTATGACGGGGGAAACACCATAAATGGGGGGGAAAGAAATGAGATAAATGGTAATCACTCTCCAAAGGTACATCGGAAGAGCCAGGTTTTCAGGTTTTTCTTGAAGGCTGCTAAGGAGGGGGCTCGCCAAATCTCACCAGGTAGTGAGTTCCAAAGACGGGGAGCCACAGCGGAGAAGGCTTTCTCCCTTGTTCCTACAAGTCTTGCCTGTGATAAGAGGCGAAAGGAGAGCCTCGCCAGAGGATTGGAGAGATTGTGCAGGTTGGTGGTAGGAGATGTGGTCACGAAGGTAAGAGGGTCCTAAACCATTTAGGCCCTAAACTTTAGGGCTTTATAGGTTATGACCTGTACCTTGAATTGGGACTGGAAAATGAACGGCAGCCAATGGAACTCCTTAAACAGGGGGGTTGACCACTCTCTGTAATTAATCCAGTTATTAATCTGGCCACCGCACGTTGGACCAATTGAAGTTTCTGGGCCGTCTTCAAGGGTAGCCCCACGTAGAGCGCATTGCAATAATCCAGTCTGGAAGTAACTAAGGCATGGACCACCGTGGTCAATAATAATGACTCCATCACATTAATGAGGTTCCGTGGACCGATTCATCAATCCTGACACCCCGTGCCCCGCATTGCTCATAGCAATGCTTTCCCATCATACGTGGAGAAGCGTCACTACACACCCATCGCCCCCCAATGCTGGCCTCATTGTTCCAAATGGAACATGGGAAGCCTCCTGTATTCTGGGGGCAGCTTCATAGGATACTTGCGCCCCAGTTCATCGACAGAGCCCCGCCTAACGTTAGCCTTCGTGATGTGATAGGCGACATGGGGCGTCGTGGATCAGCTGTGCAGCAAGTGTCCAGGGTGCTTGCAGCCAACCATGTGATAAATCTGCTAAGTCTGCTAACGTTGACTAGCCTGGTGCAAAAACAAAGCAACAACAAAAGTCATCACCATATTTGGTGAAACAGAATTGACTGGTTCTCCACTTGTCTGGGAAGGTGGATAGAACTACGGTACACATATTCCTAGTTATTACCGTGTTTCCCCGATAGTAAGACACCCCCGATTGTAAGACGTATCGGGGGTGTCAGAGGGGTCGGCTAATATAAGCCGTACCCCGAAAGTAAGCCGTACCCCCGGCCACCGCGTCACTCGGTCCCGCCTCCGCCGCCGCCCAAACACTTGACTTGAGGTGAAGAAGGGGAGCGCATGCCTTGGAAGCAGCCAACCCCCCCCCCTCGTTCGGCGGTCTCGCGCTCGCGCGTCTTGCGAGGGGAGGGGGGAGGGAAGAACATGGCGGCGGGGCTCCTGCAGGCGTCGCTCGCTCTCCGCCTTTCCCTGCGAGGCCCTCCCTTGCCCAAAGGGGCCGGCTTTGGCGGGATTCCTCTCTGCCCCTCCCGGCCGGAAGCCCTCCTCCCTGGGTCCGGGGTGGAGCGGGCCCGGCTTGGGTTGGAGAGCGAGAGAAGGAGGCGGAGGCTTCTCCCTCGGAGCGGCATGGGAGAGCGTGAGGGAAGGAATGAAGGCAGGCAGGCAGGAGCCGAGGCTGTGGGGATGGCCATGGCGAGGGCCGGCCGCGCACGCTCCCAAAGAACAGCCGCTTTGGGAGGCGTGCGCGGCCGGCCCTCGCCATGGCCATCCCTCAGCTCTCGGCGCCTGCCTGCCTGGCGGAGGAGGCGGGACTGAGTGACGCGGCGGCCGGGGTACGACTTACCGTCACCCAATGTAGGTCGTACCCGAAAGTAAGATGTAGTGGGGCTTTTGGGGGTAAAAAGAAACACGGTATTTGTGTTTTGGGACATGATTTCACTGATTTGCTTCCTCCTTGGATGTGTGCGCGTTGGGCATGTCCTGTGTCTCACTGCGAGCTAAAATGGAAATTATTTTTTTTAGTATTACTGTGACGGATTCAGTGGTCACTGAAAACCATCCAAGGCCTTGCATGGAAATCCCAGAAAGGCTTGTAGTGCATCTTGAAGAGCAGCTGGAAGAAGAGAAATCCAGCACCTCTAGTGAAAAAGAGGGTGCTTCTTGTGATGCGCATAAGAATGTGCTTGGCCTTGAATCCGTCAAAACGGAACATTCTTCTGAGATGCAGGAAGTTCTTGAAACAAACAGCAAAGAACTTATGTCGCTAGAAGACGGATCAATGCAAATGTGAGCAAGTGTGCCATTCAGAAGTTAAGCCTTCTGTGGTCTTGTACAGCATGTTAGTGCACGCATGCTGGAAGCAAATAGAGTCTGCTCTTGTCTGATTTATTTGATTGTGGATTAACGGTCGCACACACATGTCATGAGGCTTTTGAACTAATAGTCTTTCTTTGCAAAGCTGTAAGAAATATCTTTTTTTAAAAATGGCATGGGAATAGGGGAGGGAGTTTTTACAAAAAATGCCAACGAGTATGATTTTTCTCCAGAAATGTAATATTCGCTTTCTGCCAAATAATAATGGAAGCATGGACTTACAGGTTGCAGTGTCTTTCAAGAATAAAGCATGTTTCTATTGACTTCAGCAAAAGTGGGATTCTATGCAAGAGATGTTCCAAAATCCAGAAAGCTGTCAATTTTCTTTTATAGGATCTAGATCAGGGGTGGGCAACCTATGGCCCGCGGGCCAGATGCGGCCTGGCAGCCGATTCTGTCCGGCCCGAAGAGAAGGGCGTTGGGGACGGGACCAAGAGGAAGAGGGGGCCGCTGCCGCCATCCCATCGCGGGCTCTGTGGGGCCTGTGTCAGCAGACATGCTGGAGGACTGGCGGCTTTGGAGTGCCTGCCATCCCTGGAGGCGATCTGGGCCTGCAGCGGGAGCCTGCGGCGGCTGATCGCCCTAGCGACCTGTCCGGAAGACGTTGATCGTCTTCAAGAGGAAGAGGGGGCCGCTGCAGGGCCCATCAGCCACCTGTGTCAGAGACATGCTGGAGGACTGCGGCTTTGGAGTCCCATCCTTCGATCTGGGCCTGCAGCCGGATCACCTCCAGGGATGGCAGGCACACCATAGATCAGGGCCCATCAGCTGGGATGGCAACTCCATAGCAGGGCGATCAGCTGGGGGCAAGAGTGGGCAGAGGCCTGCAGCCTCCGATCGCCTGTTGCTCTGCTCTCCTCTGCTGCTGCGGTAGCTGGGTCCGCTTTGTCGTCCTCTGGGCTGGGTCCATTCCATCTTGGTTTGCACCTTGTCTTCTTGAATTTAATTTAATTTTAGTGGTTTTTATTATTATTTTATAATAATTTTATTATAATAATAATATAATATAATAAATAATATAATATAATGTTCTATTATATTATAATTTCAATATACTATAATGTCTATATATATACTATAATATAATAATTATGATATTAATACTAATAATATATGAATATTTCTTCATATATTAATATGTTAATATTAATGATGTGTAATATATAGTAAATATAGTAAATAAATAAATAAAGTAGATTAGAATGTAGTTCCGCTTTTAGGTGCGACCCTCCATAATATTTTTTGGCTCTCGTGTGGCCCCTTGGAAAAAATAATTGCCCACCCCTGATCTAGATTATTATACAGTGTAACACATATATGGTTACTACATGTCTGGCCTGCTTCATAAAACAGCTTTTATGAGTAATTTCTCCCTTCAGTCAGTTTCATGGTGTGGTTTTCTAACAGGTGTTAACGCTTTTTAAAACCCATTGTTGTAATCTTGATCATTAAAATTTTATCTCATTTGTGATGTACTAAGATTTCAGCGCTGTTTCGGTCCTTGCGATTGCTGGAGAAGTTTGCCTTGCAATGAACATCAATCTCCCTTTATGGTTTTCTCTCCCACTTCTCCCTCTCCTCGCCCCACTGCCGTTCACTTCATACATCCTCCTTCCCCTTGTTAAATCTCTCTAATTTTATATTTGGTTTTATAGATTCGGCTCCAGAACTCCTGTGTCTGATGACGCAGAGTAAGTGGTTGTGTGCTCTCATTGGGTTGCCTTTAAACCATTTAAACTGCATGCTTTTCTTACTTATTACTAATTTAAAATGCAGTTGTTGCACCATTAGTACCTTTCATTGTTCTGGTGCAGAGCTGTTTGAAATGTATGTGCTTTGACATAACACTGCAGTGATATGCGCTTTGTTGCATTAAGGTAATAACTTCTGAGAGAGCAATAAAGCATGTTGCTGTTGCTGCAAAAGCTGGGCTCCGCTATATTGTGATGTGCTCTTCTGTGATGTCTATAAGGCCACTCCTCTGACTTTGGGAACGGCCTCTGAGAGTCTATGGCGCCCCGCGCGCAGGTGCAGAAGCGGCCAAAAATTGACTTTTTTTGAAAAAAATTTGGGGGGGGTCTGGATCTGCCGCCCCCCATGGTGCGCCCCTAGGCCTTGGCCTAGTGTGGCCTTATGGATAATCCGAGCCTGGATGGTGAATCAGACCTGAGCCCAATCTAAAATCTCTGACGTTAAGCCAGTATTTAAGGCTAAATGTCAGTGTTTTCAGAGTGGACTTAGCTCTGATTCTGCACTACCATATAATCCAGTTCAAAGCTGATAATCTGGATTTTATATGGCAGTATAGATGGGCATAGTTTGTTTATCTTTTCCCTTACTGCCATTTTTCAGTCCCCCTTAGGTCACAACTGTGGCCATAGAGCAGGGCTGTCCAACTTCTACCGGCCCAGGGGCCTGAATTCCGGTCACTGATGACCTGGGGGGCCGTAGGGTCTGCCCCCGCCCCCGGCTCCGCCCCCGGCTCCACCCTGCCCCAGCTCCGCCCTCTCCCCGGCTCCGCCCCCACCCCACCCCCGCATGCATACAGTCAAATATAATCTTTTACTAACATTAAATGCAGGGTGGGAATTCAAAAGGGGGATCCATACAGTCAAATATAATTTTTTACTGAGATAAAATGCAGGGATAAGATATTAAATTATTTTAATTTAATATTAAATATATTTAATTCCATCCTCCCCTCCCCCCTTAATGTATCCCATCTCCCCTTATTTCATCTTTAAATATTTTTTAATTTTATATTTAATACATGAGGGGAGATTGGGGGAGGGAATCAGGAGCCCCCTGAGGAGCCCCCTGCTTCGGCCTACTTTTTCCAAACGCGCAGGATCCAGGAGTACCCGGACGACGAGAGAGGCGACCACCGACTGAGTCGAAGAAGGTCCTAATCACGACTGTGGGCCTCAGCGATCCAGTAGTAGAGTAGTCGAAGAGTATCGCGAGAATACGCAATCCACATGGGATTTCGCTGTCAACGCCGGCGTGATCTCGCGTTGACAGCGAAATCCCGTGTGAATTGCGTATTCTCGCAATACTTGCTCCGAACCCGGAAGTAGGGGTTTTTTAAAAAAATTATTATTGATTTTATTTTTCAATTTTTATTATTTATTAAAAAGCTTAGGGGGCCGGAGGGAAGGGGCTGGGGGGCTGGATACGGCCCCCGGGCCGCCAGTTGGACAGCCCTGCCATAGAGCAATGCACATATCCCATCTTGGTATCTTCCAGATGATTTGGATTGTTAAGTCTTGTCATCATTAAACAATGTGAACAATAGTGAGGTACGATAGGAGCTGAAGTCCAAAAAAACCCCAAACCCTGATGGGCACCAAGTAGGAGAGGACTGTCTTAGAAAATTTTGAAACTTCATCTAAATCTGGATTTTGGCATATGTAACTGCCTGTATCCTTCACCCAACTCACACGTTGTGTTACCATCTTTATTAGTTTCCTGTCCCATTACCTAAAAATGTATTATACGAGATTAAAGTGACATGTGTTAATTCAATGGAATATGTACTATATTTTAGAAATATATAAATTCTTCACACATACATTCTGCTCTCATGTATTTATGATGTCCCAAAGAAAACTATCCAACTTTTCATTTAAAAAAAACCCTAGATGTTTCCTTGTTTTTGTGTAATATGCAATCATTTTCAAGGATTGGTATTTACAATCAAATTAAAGGAAGAATAAAAAATGTACCGCAACATTCCTACAAGACATTGTTTTTACAGCATTCTAAGGAATGTGTATTTAAAATTGCAAACACTTGGAAATGTGTATTGCAGACATCAGTTCTGTGAGTAGATTGAATAATATAGAATAGATTTCTAATACATACTTCAGGTAATTCTGAAACAGTTTCCACTCCTTTAAAGAATTTGCTCTATAGCAGGGCTGTCCAACTGGCGGCCCTGGGGCCGGATCCGGCCCCCCAGCCTGTTGGGCACGGCCCCAGCTATGCCCCCAGCCGCCATTTTTAAATTTTTTTTAAAATCTAATTTTTTTTTTAAAAGGGCGGCCGGGGGGGGAGGGGGAGGCAGGGCAGGGAGGAGGAGAGGCTAGCTCCTCCTCCCTGCACCGCCCCCCGTCCCTCTCTCCATGCCGAAAGGAGGGTAGGCGGCGCCAGGGCAGCGCGTCACAGGCCTGGCGTGACGCGCTGCCCCTGGCGCCCTCCAGCGGCTCCCCCTCCCTAGGAAGGGCGGGGGAGCCGCCGGGAGGAGAGCGGCGCCAAGGGCAGCGCGTCACGCCAGGCCTGTGACGCTGCCCCTTGGCGCCGCCTGCTCTCCCTCCTCCTCCCTCTTTCCCAGGCGCCGTGCCTTTCCCTGGCCGCGGCGCCGGGATAGCCGCGGTGCCCGGGAAAGAGGAGGAGGAGAAATTCCTTCTCCACAGCGTCAAACCGGGCAAGAGGCATGGCGAAATTGCCGTGCCTCTTGCCCAGTTTGACGCTGCAGAAGGAAGAGAAGCGCAAAGAGGAGCCCCTCTCTGCGCCTCCCTTCCTTCTCCACAGCGCCAAACCGGGCAAGAGGCATGGCGAAATCGCCGTGCCTCTTGCCCAGTTTGATGCTGCAGAAGGAAGAGAGGTGCAAAGGGGAACCCCTCTCTGCACCTCCCCTTCCTTCTCCACAGCGTCAAACCGGGCAAGAGGCATGGCGAAATCGCCGTGCCTCTTGCCCAGTTTGATGCTGCAGAAGGAAGAGAGGTGCAAAGGGGAGCCCCTCTCTGCACCTCCCTTCCTTCTCCACAGCGTCAAACCGGGCAAGAGGCATGGCGAAATCGCCGTGCCTCTTGCCTAGTTTGACGCTGTAGAAGGGAGGAGGAGCAAGGGAACCCTCTGCGCCTCCCTTCCTTCTCCCACAGTGTCAAACCGGGCAAGAGGCATGGCAAATCGCCGTGCCTCTGCCCAGTTTGTGCTGCAGAAGGAAGAGGTGCAAAGGGGCCCCCTCTCTGCCTCCCTTCCTTCTCCACAGTGTCAAACCGGGCAAGAGGCATGGCGAATCGCCGTGCCTCTTGCCCAGTTTGATGCTGCAGAAGGAAGAGAGTGCAAGGGGCCCTCTCTGCGCCTCCCTTCCTTCTCCACAGCGTCAAACCGGCAAGAGGCATGGCGAAATCGCCGTGCCTCTTGCCTGTTTGATCGCTGTAGAAGGGAGGGAGGAGCAAAAGGGAACCCCTCTTGCTCCGCCTCCCTCCTACAGTGTCACTCCAGGGATCGGCCCCGCCCCCACGATTGGCCCCGACCCCGCGATTGGCCCCCCCCGCTCCGGCCCTTGGGCCTATAGAAGCTGGACAGCACTGCTCTATAGCAGTGGTTCCCAACCTGTGTTCCATGGACCATCAGTGGTCCCCAAGAAATATAATATGGTCCATGGCCTCACCGTTACTATGAGAGCAACTGGTCTCTCAAAACGCTCTTACAGTGCAGAGGCAATGCATATCGGGCCGGGAGAGGCTGACTACCCCGAAATGCCGACAACAATCCTCCTGACTGCTGCTTCTCTTCCTCCCTCCAAGTTGAGCCATTCCATGTGGCACCTAGAAGCGGGGGTGCCTTGGTGTCTTCATTTTTAGGCCTGTTCCTAGGGTTATTCGGGGTGCTGATTCAGAAAATTGCATTGGATAGACCACACCAGCTCTAGATTATTAAATATGGTTTTCTGTGGGCGAGAAGATGGCGACTACTGGATGGCATATGTTCTGTATCAGAATCTAGAACTGATGTGATCTATCCAATACAAATTTCTGATTCAGCACCCCAAATACCAAATCGAATCCAAAGTTGACCAGAAACTGATTCGTAACTCTTTTGGTACTGATGTTGGAGGGTGGTCCCTGGTCAAAGTGGTCCCTGGTCAAACAAAGGTTGGGAACCACTGCTGTATAGGCTTGCTGTGTGATAGGTGACAATGTAGTAAAAAATGACACACGGCAGAGGGCAACTACTAGGCCTGGGCAACCATGGTTCTAAATGGTTCTAAAGTACTTACGAAACTAAAGTTCTGGTGGTGAAAACTAGGTGGCGCTGGTGCTTTGCTTCGACAGTGTTGCTAAAGTTCTGGTCAGAACTCTAAAAAAACTTTCAAAATTTTATTATAAATGGCAGTTCCTAATTTTTCTGTCTTAGAAATCGCCAATAATGACATAATAATGAAGTTTTGAAAGTTTTGTTAGAGTTCTGAAATGTTCACCACCAAAACTTTAGCAACACTGTAGAAGCAAAGCAGCAGCACCACCTAGTGTTCACCAACAGAACTTTAGTTTTGTAAGTACTTTAGAACCATTTAGAACCATGATTGCCCAGGCCTAACAACTACACTACAACTTTATCATTCAGATATCTTACATGGAATTACTGAAATCAACAGATGAGAAGCAGATAAGATTTTTTTGGACTGTAAAAATCCATAGTCTTGTTTGGTTATCAGAATACTTTGAGAAAATGTGGCAATACCCAGCTGTTTGGTGGTAGTAGACCTGTTGTGGCCTCCCATACTAGTATTGCTGATGTTTTGGTATTCAAATTAAAATTAACGATTTTAACTAGGATTTAAAAAAATTCCACCCTGGTAATGACTGGAAGTTGGAAAATAATATCCCTACTTCAACTGTCATCCAAAATGACTCCCTCCTTTCTTCAGAAGCTTGATGTAAACAATGTCTTATGATACTTACGTAATGATTTTTCAAACTCTGTACAAGATTGCAAAACATGCCTCCATAATTCAATCACATGTTCATTGTTAATGCTCATTTTTTAAAATCAGCGGTTCAATTGAATCGCAGTAGAGCTTCCTATTGTCTCTCCATAATGTTCAGAGAGGAAAAACATTTTGACTGACTTAAAGTTTTTGTCGAGATAGGGAAAGATGCAAGACTACTGCTATGGGCATCACTTGTAATATGTATTTCCATCTTAAGAATTTTTTTAAAAAAATTATTATTATTAGTAATAATGATAATAATCATATCATTGTTTCAAATGGATTTTTTTTTTACCAAGCCATATTAGCTAAGGTTGATGAAATAAGAGAAATGACAATCCTTGAAGAAATTCAGTATCCAAGTGATGTGTCAGCACTTTGGGAAGTCCTTTTGAACAGTTAGTTATGTGGACGATCTCGTTGTTAATTTTGATCTTCTTATTGGCGTTGGTTTTGCCGTTATGGATTTTGCATACACCCACTTTGGATTAAGGATGGGACAAAGACACACAAAAAAGTATTGCGAATCCTACAAAATTCAACAATCCTGTCGACAGTTCCCCTCGGCTAGGTTAGATTAGATTTTAACTCAGACCACTATAATATGTGCATTTCCAGGATTGCCTTAGTAAATTGCATTCTCCTCTGAAAAGAGAGAACAGTAAGCAACCTATATTGACAATGCTTTAGAACAACTTTGGAGCGATTATTCAGCCCTCTGACTATTTGCAAGAAAATACTACTGACTATATGTGCATAAACGCTTGATTGTCCTGACCCCGTTCTACCAAACCACAATGACTGGCCAGTGGCCATAATGAAATTCCATCAGGATATTCCGCTGGAGCATTTAGGGTCACCTAACAAGAGCCGTTCCCATCACAATCGCAAATGAGACTGATTTGCTTGGCTTCGTTTATGAAATGTAAGCTGTGTTTTCATCAAAAGGAAACCAGAAATAGGGTGCACATTCCACGAACAGTATGCGACATTGGGAAAAAGTAATCACTGCATATAATATCTTTGTATACAATGCTCTGTGCTTGTGACATTTTATTTGGTCTAACACTAATAACTTGCCTCTTGCTTCTTCATGTAAAACAGAATATTTTGGAATGGAAAAAGACTTGTTCATCATGTAATTGTACACTAATACATGTTAGAAGTACTTTGGGGGTTGTGTTGTTAACAAATTAACAATGAAGTCATGTGACCATTTGCTCTGCATGTGCGCTTGACTGGGTCGGCTCTCACGGCTTATTTATTACAGGCATTAAAACCTACAGAATACATCTTAACTGTCTCTGGGGTGTCACATCCATTATTCCACAAGACACAATTTGAAAAAAGCTTCACTGAGTATGCATCTACACCAGTGGTTCCCAAAGTGGGCGGTACCGCCCCCAGGTGGGCAGTGGGGCGATCCAAGGGGGCACTGGGAGTCTCAGGAGAATTTGGGGGGCGCTGAACCCCTGTAAGGGGGTGGTGGCGTGAGCCAGCCTTGTTTTTGCAACTTGCAGGGTCGCGCTTGCAAGGACGTCCCCGTTGGAAGAAAGAGGTGATACACAGGACTGCGCCGTACATGGGGTTGACGAGAGGAAGGAGGCGCATGCTGTGGTTTCCATGGCAACGCCTGCCCGGGGATTCCAACTCACAGGGACACAGTTGCAAGTGCGCGATCCCTGGGCAGGCATTGCCGTGGAAACCGCAGCACACACATCCTTCCTCTCATCAACCCTGCCGACAGTGCAGTCCTATGTATTGCCTCTTTCTTCCAATAGAGACGTCCTCACGAGCGCACCTTGCTGGCCCCGGGACGGGACGGGGCGAGCAGGAGGCGCTTTTCAAGGTGGGCCTCGCTTATCCAGTGCCGGCCCCTTCTTTTTTTAATGCCATAAAAACAACATGCAATTAAAATAACATTTAAATTAAAATTTAAACACATTAAAACATTTAATTTTACGAAAAAGGTAAAAACATTAATACATATATCTTTCTGTTTAATTGCTATTAAAAAAACTTTAAAAATTCTAGGGGGGCGGTGAGTAAAAAAATTTCTGGAAAGGGGGCGGTAGGCCAGAAAAGTTTGGGAACCACTGATCTATACTGTAGAATTAATACAGTGTGACACCACTTTAACTATCATGGCTCAATGCTATGGAATCATGGAATTTGTAGTTTGGTGAGGCAACTCTATACTTCGATAGAGAAGGCTAAAGACCATGTAAAACTACAGCTACAACTCCCACGATTCCTTATGATTGAGCAATGGCAGTTAAGCTGATGCCGTACTGCATTAATTCTACAGTGTAGATGCATTCTCAGAGTAGATTTTTTGTTTTCATTCTTCCATGTCTGAAGCTTAGATACGTGCTTTTCAAACTTTCTACCTTTGGAAGAAACAGTTTCCTATGTGTGTATTACATGGATTTCTGGGTCAAATTTTTGGGAACACGTTTAATGTTAGTTAACAAACAGGAGAAACAAGCATGATCTTAGAATGGTCTAAAAGTATAATGTAGCCAAAGCCACATTCCCTCTCCACTTTAACTGCCATTGTAAAGTGTAGTTGGATGATGTGTCTGTAAGGATTATTTCCATTCCTCAACCTCCCCTTGAGAAGTCCTGGGAAATGTCCAAGAGTTACCTTGTTTTCCTCAAAACAAGACAGGGTCTTGTTTAATTTGTGCTCCAAAAGATGTGTTGGGGCTTAATTTCAGGGAATGTCTTACTTTTCAAAATTGAGATTTTTTTATTAACTGTAACTAGCAGGCCTGGTCTTTCACAATTAATGACATACATTTCCACATGGAAGGTGGCCCTGACAAGGCTTTGCTAAACACACTTTACGGTTGCCACCTGTCCCGTATAATACGGGACGTCCCGTATTTTTGCTCTGAATTTCATGGCCCATATTTTCAGCTCCTGTCCCATATTGACAGGACAGGTGACAGCAGGAGGCAAGGCCGGGCCAGCAGTGAGTGCCACCACACTGCCAGCAGCTTCTCTGCGGCGCTTGCGCTCGCTCGCTTGCCTTGCACTCACTCGTAAACAAAGCACAACATGGTGGCTAAGTTAAGTAGTAATGATAATAAGCCCCCAGAGTGGGTGGTTTGGCTATATAAAATAATGGAAAATAATGGAGGCCCCCCGTGCGCTTCCCTCTCATCTCTCTCACCTGGATCCATGGATCGGGGTAAAAGAGAGGCGAGGGGAGCGAGTGGGGGGCCCTCCTCCTCCTCCTCATGGTTCTAAATAGTTCTAAAGTACTTACAAAATGAAAGTTCTGGTTGTGAAAACTAGGTGGCGCTGGTGCTTTGCTTCTACAGTGTTGCTCAAGTTCTGGTGGTGAACATTTCAGAAATCTAACAAAACTGTAAAAACTTCATTATTATTTCATTATTGGCGATGTTTAAGACAGAACCCATTCGAAACTGCCATTTATAACGAAATTTTGAAAGTTTTGTTAAGATTTCTGAAATGTTCACCACCAGAACTTGAGCAACACTGTAGAAGCAAAGCAGCAGCGCCACCTAGTGTTCACCATCAGAACTTTAGTTTTGTAAGTACTTTAGAACCATTTAGAACCATGATTGCCCAGACCTAGTAACTAGGCCTTATTTTTAAATAGGACTTATATTTTGAGCATCTTCAAAAATCCTCAAAAATCATGCTCAGGGAAATGGTAGAAGAATTTCCATAAACAAGGCATTTCCCTGATGAATTCTCCACCACATTAAACAAGTAAGAGTTGATGTAAGTGCAGGACTTGTGCCGAATTCACATTAGATAGGGCCTGCACAACCTGTGCTCCCACCAAGGTATTGCGACTCCGAATTCCTGGGAATCCTAACCAGCTTGTCCAATGGACAGAGATTCTGGGAGCTAAAGTCCGAAACATCTAGAGGGCCACAGGTTGTGCACGTCTATATTAGATGTTGAAGTGAAAAAGCAGTTTCGGGCATGCTCCCAACTCTTTTTTTTTTTGCAGCATTACTGGTGTGCGGCATAAGTTGCCAGTTTGCATGTGCTTTGGTATGTCTAGTGCTTTGCACTACACATCCCCACCAAAGGCTTTTGATGTGCTAGGAACGCATCCAAAAGCACCTTCCTTGAGTTTGCAAAGCTTTTCCAAGGACAAGATGCTTTTCCATTTGCTCTAGCACCCTCCTGTGGCTGAAATCTTCAGGGTCCAGGCATTGACAGTATATAATTCCCTAGCTTACTGATAAGACTTTTTTGCTTTCCCTTTCAGGAGCGTGAGCATGTTTGACATGAGATGTGTGGATGAGGCTACTGTAATGCAGCCCCACAGCAAAGCGCGCCATGAGAAGCTGCAGACTATTCATAACCAGCTGAAGGAGGATGAAGATCGGTGGCAGGATGTGAGTAGAAGTGCTGTTCTGATGTACCTGCAAACCAGATAACAAAGTTTGTTTTCCCCTTTATTAAAAAAGAAGTAAATATTCATTACAATTTTCCACTATGTTTGGTTTATTCAATTCTTTTAAAATATAGCCTGATTATTATTATTATTATTATTATTATTATTATTATTATTGGCAATCCCTCATGGCCAAGCTTGATGGTCTTTCAAAAGTAGCGTCTTGGCACTGGGTCCGTAAGTGACTGTAGAGACCTATTCTGCATCTGCATGGTCTTTCACAATGAATGACATACATTTCCAGATGGAAGGTGGCCCTGACAAGGGTTTGCTCAACACACTTTACGGTTACCACCTGTCCCGTATTATACGGGACGTCCTGTATTTTTGCTCTGAATTTCGTGACCCATATTTTCAGCTCCTGTCTCGTATGGACAGGACAGGTGACAGCAGGAGGCAAGGCCGGGCCAGCAGTGAGCACCACCATACTGCCAGCAGCTTCTCTGCGGCGCTTGTGCTTGCTCGCTTGCCTTGCACTCACTTGTAAACAGACAGACAAGATTTATTATGGCCAATGGCCAGCATAAAAAAATGTACGAACATCAGGATGTACAAACATCAGGGTACACATACATGTACAAACACATGTACACAAATGTACAAACGTCAGCGTACACACAGGGAAAGTTTAAAACCCAATATTAAAAAGCCCGGAGAAGCTGCTGGTAGAGCTGAAGCCAGAGGAGGGTGGAGCCAGGCCATGCCAAGCCCCTCCCCCTGGCTTTGGAGCTCCCAGCAGCTTCTCCAAGCTTGAGGATGGCAGTACCAAGCCAGTGGTGACATAGCTAGCACAAGGCTGGCTTGGCCCTGCTCTCTTCAAGGTGGAGCAGCTGCTGGGAGTGCCCAAGCCAGGGAGGAGGCGGGGCTTGGTGTGGCCTGGCTCCGCTTCCTCTGAGAAGCGCCCCATCCGGCTGCGATCGACCTCCTTCGGCCCTGCGATCTACTAGTTGATCGCGATCGACTACCTGTGCAGCCCTGATCTAGCATAATTGGTTTGGGGAGTCTTTGAGGATCATAAAATAGTATCAGGTGCAACATGAAGCCCACAGACTGTATATTGCCCACTTAGGCAAACCCCAGAAATTATGCTACTATTATGAGTGTTAGGGCTGTCTGCATCCCAACAGTTAAAAATCAGTCATCAGTGTTTCCTCACAGGGTTGTGGATCGCTAGTGCTGTTGCACACTGAGCAAGGTCTTTCTGTTCTTCTTCCTGTAGGATTTAGCCCGGTGGAAGAGTCGTCGGAGAAGTGCTTCACAGGATTTACTGAAGAAAGAAGCCGAGAGGAAAAAGATGGAACGGTTACTGACTGGAGCAGAGGGACCCAGTGAGCGAAGGAAAAGCATCAAGACTTACAGAGAAATTGTGGAAGAGAAGTAAGTTCTTTTAATAAGACATAGGGAGAAAACGGGTAGTCCAAGTGTGAGATAGGTTGCAGTATATGCATGAATGATGGGAAAGGTAAAGGCAGTTCCTTTCAGCCTCTTCTCCACCCTTTCCTCCTTTTTTGCTTTTTGTCCTAAAAGTAGAGTTATAGCATCATAGTGCATAAGATAATTAAAGAAATATTATTTTGCACTGAAATACTGTCTCACTATATTACTGAATCATTACAGCTCTGAAGAATGTTTAAAAGATCAAAAACCTAGCACCATGCCTCCATCTCAACAAACTATATCCCATAGCCCTGGGCAATCATGGTTCTAAATAGTTCTAAAGTACTTACGTATCTTGGGAAGTCAGACTTGGCCACGGTGGTCTACGCTCTGGTTACATCCTGTATAGACTGCTGCAATGCTCTCTACGTGGGGTTGCCTATGAAGACTGCCCGGAAGCTGCAATTAGTTCAGTGCGCAGCAGCCAGACTACTAACGGGAGCGGGGTACAGGGAGCGCACAACTCCCTTGTTGCGCCAGTTCCACTGGCTGCCAATTAGCTTCCGAGCACAATTCAAAGTGCTGGTGTTGACCTACAAAACCCTGTATGGTTCCGGCCCAGCTTACCTGTCTGAACATATTCTCCCCTATGAACCGTCAAGAGTGCCAAGATCGTCTGGAGAGGCCCTGCTCTCGGTCCTACCACCTTCGCAGGCACGCCTGGTGGGGACGAGGGACAGGGCCTTTTCTGTGGTGGCCCCTCAGCTGTGAAATTCCCTCCCAAATGAAATTAGATCCACCTCCTCCCTCCTGACTTTTAGGAAACGGGTGAAAACGTGGCTGTGCAATGAGGCCTTCACAGAATGAAGGAGGAGATCGCGAAGCGACTAAAGTCGCTAACCACTTGATATGGACCGAATATATGGATTAAGTTGGACTTGATTTTACTTTGGCGAAAGGCTTTTAAAATGTATTTATTGTATTGTATTTTATTGTAAATTTTATTGTAAATTTATGATGCTTTTAGATTTTAAATGTTAGCATTGAATACTTGCTGTTTGCCGGTCTGAGTCCCTCTTCGGAGGTGAGAAGGCCAGGGTATAAAAGTTTTAAATAAATAATAAATAAATAAAACTAAAGTTCTGGTGGTGAACATTTCAGAACTCTAACAAAATGTTCAAAATTTTGTTATAAATGGCAGTTCCTAATTGGTTCTGTCTTAAAAATCGCCAATAATGAAATAATAATGAAGTTTTGAAAGTTTTGTTAGAGTTCTGAAATGTTCACCACCAGAACTTTAGCAACACTGTAGAAGCAAAGCACCAGCGCCACCTAGTTTTCACCACCAGAACTTCAGTTTTGTAAGTACTTTAGAACCATTTAGAACCATGATTGCCCAGGCCTAATATCCCAGTTTCAAAAACCTGTGCTCAGTTCATTTCCCAGAATTCCCCATAAGCCTTACAAATCTGCAAATGCATATCTGTGTGTTCATTTTCTCACACAGATTTTCACAAGGTGCAAAAACCGTATTTTTGTTGGGACCGAATTCAGTGCAATTGATACTCAGGATGTATTTTACTTTGGTGTTGCGGGGAGCAGTGTAACTGTGCAGTTTCTGCCCTGCGGCATGAGCTAGTACAGGCTCCAACTTTAACCACGGTGTAAATTGTGTAGTAAAGATAGGATGTGGAGGTAACCTGTGGTATATGAATAGGATGTTTCAAGGAACTGTAAAGTAGAGATGGGATGCTCTCGCTAAAAATCTTTGGAAACCGAAAATGAATGAGATTTTCTCCTTTCTGGAAGAATGCTTAGTACTGTGAACAGTGAATCATTCTGTCAATCTTGTGTCTCTTGTATCCCAAACAGAGAGCGGCGAGAGAAAGAACTGCACGAAGCATACAAGAACGCCAGGTCACGGGAGGAGGCAGATCATATTCTCCAACAATACATTGAGAGGTTCACTATTAGTGAAGCTGTCCTTGAACGCTTGGAGATGCCAAAAATTCTGGAGAGAAGCCATTCAGCTGAGCCAAATTCATCATCCCCACCTAAGGACCCAAACCCCCTGCGATATTTACGGCAACAGTCACTTCCTGCCCCCAAATACACTGCCAAGGTTGAGGCAACCATTGTTCCCAGCGGATCAGAAGCCAGCATTTCAACAGGTCGCACCTCTCCAAGCAAACCTTTTCCCTCCAAGGCTGTGCCTATGTTGACACCCAAGCCTTACTCACAGCCTAAAAACACCCAGCAGGTTTTCAGAACATTTAAGGTAGGTCAAATTGCATGAATCAATGCGCCCTTGAAGCAGCGACAACTAAGCTTGAGTGTGGATCCGCTTTTAGCTATTTCCTTTGACCAATCTGGCTTCTTCGGTTTGTTTGGGTGCCCGTAATGGCAAGGGCCCAGTCGTTATGGATTCCCGTCCGTAACAGGACCACGTGGCAGTCAATCTCAGCTCATCCTCCTCTATTCAGCATCACAGTTTAATCTTTTTGATTTTCCTTTATTTACCAGACTCCTTTTATTTAGTGGGACTGACTGGGAGTTGGGGACGTGCGGAGATTTATTTTATTTACGGTATTTACTGTGTTTCCCCGAAAGTAAGACAGCGTCTTACTTTCTTTTCCCCCCCAAAAGTCCCCCTACGCCTTACTTTCGGGGTACGTCTTATATAAACTAAGACGTACCCCGTCGCCACGCCGCCGCCGCCGCAACCGGCCCATCGGCCGCGGCACACCTCCGCGGCGCACCTTTCTGCCAGGCCTCTGACGCGACGAAGGAAGGGAGGGGGAAGAGGGCAAGGGGCGGAGGGAAGCGGCGACGCGTCAGAGCGTCACTCTGACGCGTCGCGCTTCCTCCACCCCTTGCCCTTTTCCCCTCCCTTTCTTGGACAAAAGAAGGGAGGGGGAAGAGCGCAAGGGGCGGAGGGACGCGGCGACGCGTCAGAGCGTCACTCTGATGTGTTGCCGCTTCCCTCTGCCCCTTGCGCCTTCCCCTCCCTTCCTTGGAGAAAAGATGGGGGGGAAGAGCGCAGGCGGAGGAAGCGGCGACGCGTCAGAGCGTCACTCTGACGTGTGTCCGCCCCTCCGCCCCTTGCGCCTTCCCCCTCCCTCTTGGAGAAAAAGAAGGGAGGGGAAGGCGCAAGGGGCGGAGGGAAGCGGCGGCGCGTCAGAGCGTCACACTGACGTGTCGCCTTCCCTCCGCCCCTTGCGCCTTCCCCTCCCTTTCTTGGAAAGAGGGAGGGGAGGCCTGGGGCGGAGGGAGGCGGCGGCGTCAGGGACTCTGACGTGTCGCCGCTTCCCTCCGCCCCTTGCGCTCTTCCCCCTCCCTTTCTTGGAGAAAAGAAGGGAGGGGGAAGAGCGCAAGGGGCGGAGGGAAGCGGCGGCGTGGCGTCACACTGATGCGTCGCGGCTTCCCTCCGCCCCTTGCGCTCTTCCCCCTCCCTTTCTTGGACACGTCAGAGGCCTGGCAGAAAGGTGCGCCGCGGAGGTGTGCCGCGGCAGATGGGCCGGTGGCGGCGGCGGCGGCGTGGGCGTGGCGACGAGGTACGGCTTACATTCGGGGTACGGCTTACATTAGCCAACCCCCCTGACACCCCGATCGTCTTACAATCGGGGGGGACTCAAAGTGGTTTGAGTGTGTGGGTATGTGGGTGTGTGGGGTGTGTGTGGTGTGTGCTCACATTTGGGGGCTTCGGAGAGTCACCCTTTCAGCTTTTTTCCTGCATTCCCTTCCTCTCCTTCAAATACTTCTAAAATATTATTATTATTAAGCATTAAACTCAGTCTCCTGCTTTTAATCCAGTCTCTTCCCCCCCCCCCCAATGGTCTAGATAGGGTGCTTTCTTAACCTTGTTGCTGATACCCAGGCTCCCTTGTAGAGGCGGCCCAAGGTAATTTTAAATGGTAGGTGAAAATTATTTTGGTGCCCCCTCCCCAACCAATCCCTGTGGAGGCTCCGCATGCTGGAAACTCCGTCTCCGCTGCTGGAGCAGGCGTGGAGGCAGAGTTACCAGCCAGCATGGAGGTGGAGCCTCCACCTACTGTATGCTGGAAACTCCGCCTCTGTGCCGGCTGGTAACTCCGCCTCTGCGGCTGCTGGAAACACAGCAGACACGGAGGCGGAGTTTCCAGCCGGCGGCGGCGCCCCCCTGTGGATCTGGCGCTCTTGGCAGGCGCCTACTCTGCCGAGTGCGTTAATCCGCCCGTGCTCCCTTGAAGGAAAAAAAGGAAAGGGTCCCAGGAACAGAAAGGGGAGTTTTGTAAGTTCCCCATTGCCACCAATGGCCTGGATCTAGCCACATTTTTCAGGCACAGACTAAAAGTGGCTACCAAACCTTTTTTGGGAGCCACATAAAATGAATACAGGGGTCTACTGCTATCCGGCTAGTAGAAACAGATCGAGGGTCAGCAAAAATGCACAAACCTAACAATAACTCTTTTAGAATCCTGTTTTAAAATTGCATTGATGATGATGATGATGATGATGAAAAAGATGTAATGTCATATGGTAGTTTGTTTAATTGATTAAGGTATATCAGTTGATTAAAGAGCCAGTGTGATAAGTGTTTAAAATATGAGACTAAGACCCAGGGGCGGTCTAAGGTAATTTTAAATGGTAGGCGAACATTATTTTGGTGCCCCCAAAACATTATTTTGCCCCCATGTAAAACAAATATACAATTATAATATCACAATACCATTAGTAGTATCATATTGTATCAATGTATATACAATATATTATACCATACTCATACTATATTATATCATAATTATATTATACTACATTACAATATAATTATATTATAATATATTGACATTATAATACAATATAATTTCATTTAAATAAATAATTTTATTTATTATTTTATAATAATAATATTATAATATTATTATTATAAAATAATAAATAAAATTATTTATTTAAAGGAAATTATCCTCTACTAAATATTTTCATTACTCCTATAAAACTCAAATAACCCAAAGTAAAGTAAAATAAAATATTATATATTACTATTTTGTACAATACCACTATACTGCAATATTGTTTGTAATATTACATGTAATATAAAATTACACTTCCTTCACTGATTCTTTTCTCCTTCCCGCAAACGCAGCGCGGCGGGAGACAAAAAAGGAAAGCACTCCCTGCCTGCCCGAGGGAGTGCTTTGTTTACAGGCTTCTGCGCGCTGGGGAGCTGGGCATGCGCAGAGGTTTTCGCGATGTGCAGTTGCTCCTGCGCTCAACTTCAGCTCTGGAGCAACTGCGCCTGCGCCGAACCTCTTCGCATGCCCAGAAGCGCGTCGGAACACACAAGGCCGGGGCCCAAAAGCAGGCAGCTGCGGCGCTGCCTGAAGAACATCGGCAGGGCCAGAATGGTGCCCCATGCAGCCAGGATGGCGCCCTATCCCAGATGGCGCCAGTGGCGATAAGTTGGCCTACCTTGTAGGACCGCCCCTGCTAAGACCCATTCCGCTCTGCCCTATATCCCATGATCTGATCCCAGATAATCCGCTTTAAACTGGATTATATGAGTCTCCATTGCCAGATAATCTGGAATAAGAAGATAATCTGAGATCAGATCCTGAGATATAGGGGCAGTGCAGAATGGGGCCTAAGACAATTTCAAATGCGAACTGAGCCAGGAAATTTCGGCCTCTTGATCTCCCACAACTTCACCTACATCACAGTTGTTGTGAGGATGAAGTAAGGATGGAAAGATATACTTCTTCACTGCTTTGAGATTATTGGAATAAATGTAGTATGCAAATGCGGCTAATATAAATGATTTTATGGTATATTCATAATACAGTATGACTCCCACATCCATGTGGGATATGTTCCCCACATTTGCATGTATGTGAAGCTGCAGATAATAGCAAACCCGATTATTTTCAATCAACAAGCAATGGCGGTACCAAGAACTGAGTACCGCTTGTATAGGAAGCCTAAGGGCACATCCATACAAGATGGGAAATGCGCACCCTCCTGGATTTTTTCCCAAAGTAATTTGATAGTGGATTAGATCCATGCCTTCTTGAAAGACCCGGGTCAAGCCCACTATGGCCGCTGTCTGGACTGTCCCCTCAGAAGTTCTGGGACTTCCAAGGGGGTGGTCTTCACAGCCCCATTGCGTTTCCCAGGCTGAATCAGCCCGGAAAACTCAGAGGGCTCTTACTCTCTCCCCATGCATCCTCCCAGAAAAGCCTTAAAAAGTAGAAATTACTTGCCAAGCCAGTATTAAACTACTGCAGGAGATCTCCTGGCATGTAGAAATGAGATGCCAGGAGAAGGGGGGGGGGATTGTATATACGCGCCAGGAGAGTTCCGGCAGCAGTTCAATGCCGGCCAGGTAAGTAATTTTTTTTTACTTTTTAAGGCTTTCTGGGGGAGGGGGGTTGTTGGTGTCTGGGTGCCGTGCCAGAAGGTCCAGCAGGGCATCTGGACACCCTTCCCCTCAGGAAAGCAGGGTTTTTTGTTGTTGTTTTTACCAGTGTGGGAACAGAAGTCTGGCCTAACCCGGGTTTTTAAACCCGGGTCGGACTGAACTTTTCCCCTGTCTGGAACCACCCTAAGTGAATAAATTAAACTGTAAATAAGGGAAATAGTGTTTATCGTTTTCATGGATATTGGGAGGGGGGCACTGTATTGTAGCTGTTATTAAAATATAAAAAAAGAATAATAATTTTAGAAGTAAAGTGCTAAAGTGGGTTTAGAAGCTAAATGAAAGTATCTCTCTCCTCCACACAAGGGGGGGGGGGGGTGCCGTCATGCCCAGGCACTTAAAAATTAGAACTTTAATGTGCCTCTCTCTATAACAGTGTTTCTCAACCTGGGGGTCGGGACCCCTGGAGGGGTCGCAAGGGGGTGTCAGAGGGGTCGCTAAAGACCATCAGAAAATACATTATTTTCTGTTGGTCATGAGGATTCTGTGTGGAAAGTTTGGCTGAATTCCATCGGTGGTGGGGTTCAGAATGCTCTTTGATTGTAAGTGAACTATAAATCCCAGCAACTTCAACTCCCAAATGTCACGGTCTATTTTCCCCAAACTCCACCATTGTTCACATTTGGGCATATTGAGGATTTGTGCAAAGTTTGGCCCAGATCCATCATTGTTTGAGTCCACAGTAAACTACAACTCCAAAACTCAAGGTCAATGCCCACCAAAACCTTGCAGTATTTTTAGTTGGCCATGAGAGTTCTGTGTGCCAAGTTTGGTTTAATTCCATCGTTGGTGGAGTTCAGAATACCCTTCTATAGAACAATAAATCCCAGCAACAACAACGGCCAAATCACAAAATCAATCCCCGCACCAACCCCAGCGGTATTTAAATTTGGGCGTATGGGGTCTTTGTGCCAAATTTGGTCCAGTGAATGAAAATATAACCTGCATATTGGATATTTACAATTCATAACAGGAGAAATATTACAGTTATTGCAATAGCAACTAAAATACTTTTATGATTGGGGGTCACCACAACATGAGAAACTGTATTAAGAGGTCACGGCATTAAAAGGTTGAGAACCACTGCTTTATAACCTGGGGGACTGCAGGTGTCTTCTTTTCGGAGCTCAAGGGTCCCAAAACCCCAAAAACCACTTCAGGTTAAAGTTGAACAGCAAACACAAACTTTATTCGAGCAAAGTCCTTGGCAGACTTGGTTCAGATCTTAATGGTTACAAAAACAGAACACACAAGGCTTGTTCCTTTCTTTATACTTGGTTGCTGGGATGAAGATTGAAAAATCCCCCTTTGCTACCACCTATGATAAGGAAATCCGGGAATATTCCCTATCCTGACTCTGGCTGACTATTTAGGAAGAACAGATCTTCCCCTATCTAAGCACAAAGTCAGTATTATAGGCAAACCTAGTGAAGGTTGCAGCCAGATAGCCCCCCAAAAATACAGCATGATAGTACAGGACTATAGCAAGGTAAATTGGCTAACTATCCACACTACAACAACACAAAGTTAAGGTACTTAGAAGACCCTATAGTACTTACAATGCCCTTTCTAGGCTGACCTAGCTTGACCAAGGCACATCTGAGTCGCTCCCTAGCCTGGAGAAGACTAAAGACTTTCAAAATGGAGATCCCATCCCCTGGAAGAAAAGGGGCGGGCTCCAAACCAAAAGGATACTTTTGCAGCCAATAACTGCAAAGTCCTATCAAACAGGCTGCAAAGCTTAGCAAATGATTAACCAACAGGGTGCCATTGAGTCTGCAATGGACCCTGGAAAAAACGGCAAAGGATGCTTTTTCCTTTTAACTATGGGGCAAAGCAAACAGATGTCTGGAAGACGGAACAGGAAGAACTTTTCTCATGAAACTTCTAAAGCAGTGCTGTCCAATTTCTAACCGGCCAAGGGCCGGATTCCAGGTCACTGATGACCTGGGGGCCGCCCCCCGCCCGGCTGCCGGGATGCTTTGGGAGAGAGGGAGGAACCACGGGCACCCCCTCCCTTCCAAGCATCCTGGCGCAGATGAAGCCCCCGCCCTTCAGCTGCCCCGCCCTGGCTGCAGATTGCGAGCCGCGAGCTGCCGGATGCCTTTCGTGCCGCCAGGCTTCAGCTGCTGCCGGGATGCCCTTGCAAGGGGGAGGCGCTGCCGGGGGACCCCTCCCTTGCGGCATCGCGGCCACGGAAGCCCCCTCCCTTCCAAGGCGCCGGCGGGACCCCCTCCATTCCAAGGCATCGGCGAGAGAGGGAAGAAGAGGGGGTGCAGGGAGGAGGAGCTAGCTCTCTTCCTCCTCCTTGTACCACCCTTGTCCCTCTTCACCGGCGCCGATGCGATCCAGTTTGCATCGGCGGCGCGGAGAGAGGGACGGAGGGGGCAGTGCAGGGAGGAGGAGCTGGCTCACTTTCTCCTCCCTGCCCCGCCTCCCCCTCAACCGCCATTTTTTTTAAAAAAAACTAGAATTTTTTTTTTAAAAAAAATTTAAATGGCGGCCGGGGGCATAGCGGGGGCCGTGTCCAACAGGCTGGGGGGCCGTGTACGGCCCCCGGGCCGCACGTTGGGCAGCCCTGTTCTAAAGCACTTCAAGCACTATACTTCTGATGTAATTTTTTAAAAAATAAATTAAAATAAGAAGGTAATGTGAACAGTAAATACAACAAGGGACAAATTGACGAGGTGGGTGAACTATTAAGACACAGAATGTTTATTTATTTATTTTATTTATTTCACATATTTATACCCCACACTTCTCTACCCCCGGAGGGTGACTCAGGGCGGCTTACAACGACAGCGATTTGATGCCCCGCATATACAATCAATAAAAACAACAATTACACAATAAATCATACATTAATCAGATTAAACAAACAATTAAAAAGTGCAAATAGTCCGAGTTCTGCAATCACAAATTAATCCTAAGCCAGTCCACAGTCCGTTTTCATAACACTGTCATCATTTAATTGTGCACCTTCTACCTGGATATCTAACCAAATGCCTGGTCCCATAGCCACGTCTTCAACTTTTTCCTAAAGGAAAAGAGGGAATAAGTTTACTATTTATTTATTTACTTACTTTATTTATATTCCGCTCTTCTCACCCCGAAGGGGACTCAGAGCGGATTACAGTACACATACTTTGCAGACAATCCCTGCAGTTCAACAAATGACATATATAGACGAACATACAACACATAGATGAACAGAGGCAAACTTTTGGCCACCAGGGGGGGCTGACGCACTCCTCATCTCTCAGCGTTTTCCAGCGTCCCTTTTTTGTTCTTCTGCATTCCTCAGCGATTCCTGGAGTTCTTTTTCATGGCCTCATAAATCAGTCAAAATTTGTTTCCCCACCTTATTGTGGTACCTTAATCTCCTACTTGACAGATGCAACTGTCTTTCGGGCTGCAAAGGTTGACAGCAGGCTACACTTAAGGTCGAGCACCCACCTCGACCTGGGCAGGCCTCAAACCCATGACCTACTGGTCAGAGAGATCTTATGCAGCTGACACTTAGCCAGCTGCGCCACATTCCCAGTTGACCTAATTTCGCTGGGGAGCGAGTTCCACAGGCGAGGGGCCACCACCGAGAAGGCCCTGTCCCTCGTCCCCACCAAACGTATTTGCGACGAAGGTGGGATCGAGAGCAGGGTCTCCCCGGAAGATCGTAAATTTCGAGGTGGGACATGATATGCCAGTACAACCCATATATCCGGGGGGGGGGGGCAGCTTTGGAGAAAAGAGAAAATTGTTTGATTAATAGAACAACATTTGGATAGCTGAAAGTCAAAACAGTAAATAGAGTTGGAAGTAAGTACAGCAACAAATACTGCTACGTTCCAACACATTTATCTTTTCCAGAAGACCCCTTTAGATGTATTCATAATATTGAACTCCTTATTGTTATTGTTACACAATAAAGTTCACTTGAATTGCACTGGACAAGTTTAATGTATGTTGCACTATGTCTGGAGACACCGATACTACAATAATACGCTTCCTTCATCCCTTTCAGATTGAAAATAATAAAATGATTTTAAAATAGTAATAACAACAATAATAATGCTTTATTATGTCAAATTCTGCATCATCTGCAGGTAGATGGAAAAGTCAGCGTGAATGGAGAAGCCGTCAATGGAATGGAGGAGGATCGAGAGAGGGAATGCACAGCGTTAATTTTTGCTCCTTCACCAAGTCGCTCGCCAAAATCCGACTATGTGGTGGAAGTGGAGGGCTTCTCAGCGGAGGGAAAGCAGGATGCCACAAATCCTGAGCTTGTTCTGAAGAGACTCATCGAGCACAATAAGCACAGAGAGCAGGCCGTAAGGACAAAATCATTGGAATCGTCCGGCTTGGGGTGGTAGTTGGAACTTGTGCTTTCAATTTTTTTCATAATACATTTCACACGTCCTAAGTTGAAATGTTCTCCCACCATGTGAGAACCACCTATTTTTAAACAGATCCCAACAGTTGTGATCAAATTTCAGCCATTAGTTATCAGACTGGGACTGATGGACTGGGTCTTGCAGTACATGTGGAATGCCACTAATGCAGTGGGAATCTTCCAAAGGGTTAGAGTAGTTTGAAAGTATGTGGTTAAATTAATGGTATATAGCAGGGCTGTCCAACAGGCGGTCCTGGGGGCGTACATGGCCCCCGAGCCCCTTCCCTGCGGCCCCCTAACTTGTTTTAATAAAATACAAATAAACAAAAAAATATATATACCTACTTTCGGGTTTAGGCAAGCATCGCGAAACTACGCCAGCCATAGACGGGATTTCGAGGGAGGTCAAAATCCTGTCTGTGGCTGCGTAGTCTCGCGATAGCTGCCGCAATCTCGGGTCCCGCGGGATTTGCGGCCAGATGGGCGCGCGCCTCCTCCTCCCTCGCGGCTGCTTCCAGGCCAGCCCCCATTCATTCCCTCAGAGAGAGGGAGGAGGGGAGTGAGGCAGGGAAAGCCCCTCCTGGCTCCGTCCTCTTCCTGTGGAGGGCCCTTGCTTCCCGCCCCATGGATGGGAGAGCCACCGCGCCCGGCCTGAGCTTGGCCTTGGCTCCAGCGGGGCTCTTCGGGGGCGGCGGTGGCGGCGCTTCGGCCCTGTGGCGGGGCTCCTGCAGTATGGGTAAGGGCCTGGCTCGAGTGAAAGCGGGACGGTGGGTGAGTGGGAGAGGAAAGGGTCCCTCAGCGGCGGTTTCCTTGGCAACGCTCCCTTCCCCTCCTCCGTGCCCCCTCTCCCTTGTTGTGCTGCCTTCCCCCGCATGCAGGGCGCAATGTGGCTTCCTTTGCGCCTGCCCCCGTGGCTTGTTTTCCCTTCAGGGAGGGAGGGAGGGAGGGAGGGAGCTCTTTGGGCCTCCCCCACCCGCCTCTGGGAAAGGAGGCCCCATCAAGCCCTGCGACGCTATTGAGGTGTTTGGGTTTTTTTTGGTGTGTCCCAATTTGAGTGTGGACTCAAATAACTCAAAGGTATTAGGAAACATTCCCCCACATCGACCAGTGTTCTCATTTGGGCTTATTGAGTATTCATGCCAAGTTTGGTCCAGATCCATCATTATTTGACTCCACGGTGCTCTCTGGATGGAGGTGAACTACAACTCCACAACTCAAGGTCAATTGTAAGTAAATTGGAGCTGAGGAGGGGGCGGAGCCGGGGGAGGGGGTGGAGCCGGGGGTGGAGGCAGACCCTTCGGCCCCCCAGGTGATCAGTGACCGGAATTCCGGCCCTTGGGCCAGTAAAAGTTGGACAGCCGTGGTATATAGGCAACTATTGCTTTAATTGTATTAAAATTCTCTGAGAATTTGGTTCAGGGGTGGGGAAATTTATCTAGAGCAGGGCTGCACAGGAAGTCAATCGCGATCGAAATGTCGATCGCAGGACCAAAGGAGGTCGATCACAGCTGGATGGGGCGCTTCTCAGAGGGGGCGGAGCCAGGCTGCGCCAAGCCCTGCCCCCTCCCCAGCTTTGGCACTCCCAGCAGCTGCTTCAGCCTTGAGGAGGGCAGGGCCAAGCCAGCCTTATGCAAGCTATGCCACCACTGGCTTGGCACTGCCATCGCCAAGCCTGGAGAAGGTGCTGGGAGCTCCAAAGCCAGAGGGGAGGGGGCGGGGCTTGGCATGGCCTGGCTCCACCCCCTCTAGCTTCTGCTCTACGAGCAGCTTCTCCAGGCTTGAGGATGGCAGTGCCAAGCCAGTGGTCGCATAGCTAGCATAAGGCTGGCTTGGCCCTGCTCTCCTCAAGGCTGGAGCAGCTGCTGGGAGTGCCGAAGCCAGAGGGGGCGGAGCCAGGCCCCGCCAAGCCCCGCCCCCTCCCCTCTCCATCCTTGAGGAGGTAGCTAGATCTTTCTGACTTGGTTTTATTATAAGTAGTTCCTATGCTGAAAAGGTGTGGGCACCCCTGATCTAGAGCTTCTGTTTCACTCTGTGACAACTGTGGTTTTAACACCATAAAACGGAGACATCTGAAACATAGCATGAAAAATAAGGCCCCTTCTACACGGCCATATAAAATGTGAAGTAGCTCCCTTCTTCCACAAAGTTACGCAGTGAACATATCCTTGGTCGCGGGATTACCTAGTTGGGTCTTTGCAAACAGCTGTTCCAAACACATTGCATGTCATAGATCAGTGGCATGACTCTGGGTCAAGTCACTTTGGGTCTAGATCAAGAGAGAAAAGCAGGCTGATGATGATGATGATTCGCTTAGATTATGATGGACCCACTGTATCCAGTGCTGAACAGACATGGAACTTTACTTGGATTCTTGGATTATTTGAGATCTGTCCTAACCTGACACTAGTTACAGGCCCTTCCAGACATGCCAGATATCCGAGAGGAACTGGGTTATTTTAGCCCAGTTCCTCCCAGGTTTCTGTCCTTACCTCCAAACCAAACCCGAGGCTTTCCCTCAGGCAGAGGCGGATTAACGCACTCGGTGGAGTAGGTGCTCGCTGAGAGCGCAAGATCTGCAGAGGCGCACTGCCGCCAGCTGGAAACTCCGCCTCCGTGTCTGCTGTGTTTCCAGCAGGTGCGGAGGCGGAGTTACTAGCTGGCGTGGAGGCGGAGTTTCCAGCATGCATCTCCCCCCCCCCTTCCAAGACTATGCCCCGCTGCTCTCCATTCAAGAACCTCCTTGCTCTTGCCGCTTACCTCTTCCGAAGGCCACTGGGCTGGCCTAGGCCCGAGGAAGCATCTCTGGATGAGGCATGCTGGCAGCAGTAGTTCCCTGACTCCTACTGCTCCCAGCATGCCTCTGGGAGCACATCCAAGGCACGCTGCCACCCAGCGCTGCTAGGAGTTGGCACCTGGAGGCCCAAGGAAGTGTCTCCGGATGACTCCTAGCAGCGCTGGACGACGGCGTGCCTTGGATGTGCTCCCAGTGGCATGCTGGGAGCAGTAGTTCCCTGACTCCTACTGCTCTCAGCATGCCTCTGGGAGCACATCCAAGGTATGCCGTCGCCCAGCGCTGCTAGGATTCAGCGTCTGGAAATCCAAGGAAGCGCTTCCTTGGGCCTAGGCAAGTCTTCGGAGGAGGTAAGCAGCAAGGCAGAGGAGGTCCTTGAATGGAGAGCGGTGGAGGTTGCAGGGAAATCCCAACACGCCATCACCCCCAGCCGGTCTCAGTGGCAATGCGGGCTGCTCCTCCTCCCTCCCTCCTCAAGGCATGCTACTAAGGGCAATTTTATTTTTTAACTTATTATTTTAATTTATACCCAACGTACTAGATGACCCCCAACTTTTCATAAGATTTTCCAGGCATAAAAAGTCGTCTAGTACGCCGGAATATACGGTAGTTTTTCACTGGTATGGCCGATGAAATATG
Source organism: Anolis apletophallus (assembly GCA_030556195.1). Lineage (NCBI taxonomy): Eukaryota > Metazoa > Chordata > Lepidosauria > Squamata > Anolidae > Anolis > Anolis apletophallus. Next base: position 14,173,088 of record JARBWK010000012.1, read on the forward strand.
TATGTACTGTATGTACTGTATGTGATTAATGCACCTTCAAGTCAATGCCAACTAGCGCCAGTGTTTTTCTTGGCAAGATTTGTTGAGAGGAAGCTTGCTAAGAGTCTACGGCTTGTCCAAGGCCACCTAGTGGGTTTCCATGGCCAAGTGAGTATTCAGATTCTGATATCCTGGCTCATAGGAATTGTCTCAAACCACAAAACTAATCATATAATTCTTTTAATGAGTTCTAGGAATTGGTTTAACAAGGTTAAGAATTTCTCGTTCATGCTGTGCCTGGCGGACTAAAATTCACATATTTTCCCCATTCCCTCAAGCTTATCTTCTCTGTTCATGATTTTCCTGAGATGACAGTCAAATTTTAACTGCTGGGTCTTTTCCAGTGTAAACGAGCTACTGGTATGAAATATACCACACACAACTTGTTTTACCTGCAGGCTTGAAATAACCACATTTTCACCAATCGGGGCACAAAGATCAAATCATGGTTCAAAATGGTTCTAAAGTACTTACAAAACTAAATTTCTGGTGGTGAACACTAGGTGGCGCTGGTGCTTTGCTTCTACAGTGTTGCTAAAGTTCTGGTGGTGAACATTTCAGAACTCCTAACAAAACTTTCAAAACTTCATTATTATTTCATTACTAGCTTGGGGACCTGGCGGTGCCCGGGTCATTTGAGAAGTGCAGCAGGATGTAGAGTGGGTCATGGGGGCTCTGTGTGGCAAGTTTGGTCTTGATCCATCATTATTGGGAGTTGCAGTGGTATCATGAAATTACTGAAGGTAGTGGAAGTCCCATCATCTCTGGTCCACCCACCCCAAAGTATAGTAGGATGTAGATTGGGTCATGGGGGCTCTGTGTGCTAAGTTTGGTCTGTATTGGTGAATGGATGATGGTTGCATTGTTTTTAGGAAGTGAGTGAAGGTACTTCAAGTCCCATCATCCGTGGTCCGTCTCACACAAAACTGCACCAGGCTGTAGAGTGGGTCATGAGGGCTCTGTGTGCCAGGTTTGGTGTTGATCAGTCATTGGATTAGTTTTGTAGCAGGCTTGGAAAGTGAGGGAAGGTACTGCAAGTCCCATCATCCATGTTCTGGCCTCCTCCAAACTTCAGTAGGATGTAGAGTGGGTCACTGGGGCTCTGTGTGCCAAGTGTGGTCTTTCTCGGTGTTTGTTGGGGGCCACAGTGGTCTGTGGGAACAGAGGGGTGTGAAAGTACTACAAATCCCATCATCCATTGTCAGTCCTCCCCCAACCTCACCAGGACGTGAAGGCAGTCATGGAGGTTATGTGTGCCAAGTGTGGTCTCGATCAGTAATTGGATGAGGGTTGCAGCAGACTTGGCAAGTGAGTAGAGGTACTTCAAGTCCCATCATCCATGGTCCACCCTCCTCCGATCTGCACCAGGATGTAGAGTGGGTCATGAGGGCTCTGTGTGCCAGGTTTGGTGTTGATCAGTCATCGGATTAGGTTTGTAGCAGCCTTGGAAAGTGAGGGAAGGTACTGCAAGTCCCATCATCCATGATCTGGCCCCCTCCAAACTTCAGTAGTATGTAGAGTGGGTCACTGGGGCTCTGTGTGCCAAGTGTGGTCTTTATCAGTGTTTGTTGGGGCCACAGTGGTCTGTGGGAACAGAGGGGTGTGAAAGTACTACAAATCCCATCATCCATTGTCAGTCCTCCCCAAACCTCACCAGGACGTGAAGGCAGTCATAGGGGTTATGTATGCCAAGTGTGGTCTCGATCAGTAATGGATGAGGGTCGCAGCGGACTTGGGAAGTGAGTAGAGGTACTTCAAGTCCCATCATCCATGGTCCACCCTCCTCCGATCTGCACCAGGATGTAGAGTGGGTCATGGGGGCTCTGTGTGCCAGGTTTGGTGTTGATCAGTCATAGGATTAGGTTTGTAGCAGCCTTGGAAAGTGAGGGACGGTACTGCAAGTCCCATCATCCATGTTCTGTCCCCCTCCAAACTTCAGTAGTATGTAGAGTGGGTCACTGGGGCTCTGTGTGCCAAGTGTGGTCTTTATCAGTGTTTGTTGGGGGCCACAGTGGTCTGTGGGAACAGAGGGGTGTGAAAGTACTACAAATCCCATCATCCATTGTCAGTCCTCGCCCAAACCTCACCAGGACGTGAAGGCAGTCATAGGGGTTATGTATGCCAAGTTTGGTCTCGATCAGTGATTGGATGAGGGTTGCAGCGAACTTGGGAATTGAGTAGAGGTACTTCAAGTCCCATCATCCATGGTCCACCCTCCTCCAAACTGCACCAGGACGTAGAGTGGGTCATGGGGGCTGTGTGTGCTAAGTGTGGTCTGTATTGGTCCTTTTTGGTGGCCTCAGTGGTCTGTGGGAACCAAAGTGTTTGAAAGTACTACAAATTCCATAATCCGTGGGCCATGTCCCCCGAACCGCACCAGGACGTAAAGGGGGTTAGGGGGGTTATGTGTACCAAGTTTGGTGCAGGTCCATCACCCGCGCTGGTCGCTGTGGCCTGTGAAAGTGGCTGCCACATATCCACCCTTCCGCCCTCCCGCCCTCCCGCCCTTCCGCCCTCCGCACACATACATACAAACATTCCGCTTTATAAAGGTATACAGATTGGCGATTTTTAAGACAGAACCAATTAGGAAGTGCCATTTATAACGAAATTTTGAAAGTTCTGTTAGAGTTCTGAAAAGTTCGCCACCAGAACTTGAGCAACACTGTAGAAGCAAAGCACCAGCGCCACCTAGTGTTCATCACCAGAACTTTAGTTTTGCAAGTACTTTAGAACCATTTAGAACCAATGATTGCCCAGGCTTACTAGCCAACCATTAAGCATTACTCTCATGACTGCCAAAAGAGATGCTTAGTAGTTAAATTTACAGGTTAAATGTTGCAAAAATCCTAATATTCTCTTGGTAGCATGACATAGAGAGCCCCCACTGGTGTAGCAGGTTAAACTGCTGAACTGCTGAACTTGCTGACTGAAAGGTCGGCAGTTGGAATCCAGGGAGTGGAGTGAGCTCCCACTGTTAGTCCTATCTTCTGCCAACCTAACAGTTGGAAAACATCCAAATGTGAATAGATCAATAGGTACCATTCCAGTGGGAAGATAACAGTACTCCATGCAGTCATGTTAGCCACATGTCATTGGAGGTGTATATGGACAACGCCAGCTCTTCAGCTTAGAAATGGAGATGAGCACCCCACTCCATCCCCTCACCCCCCAGAGTCGGACTCAACTAGACTTAATGTCAAGGGGAAACCTTTTCCTTTGCCTGTAGCATGATACAGATAATGGTGAATCCCTTGCAGGGTGAAAAAAACTTGGTTTGTTTAGCCATCAAGGCAATTCAGCTTTGACTGAAATCAGATGTAATGTTAATTTTATTCATTAATTTATTTATTTACATCATTTATATTCCGCCTTTCTCACCCCGCTGGGGACTCAGGGCGGATCGCAATGCACATATACAGGCAAACATTCAATGCCATAGACATACAACATATATAGACAGACACTCAAAGGCAATTTAACATTCCAGCTTCTGGCCACCAGGGGGAGCTGTCACATTCCTTCATTCTTTTTGCATACTTCCTGGAGATTTTTATGGGTTCGTAAATCAGTTAAATTAGCCTCCCCACAAAGTGGTACCTAAATTTCCTATTTGACAAATGCAACTGTCTTTCGGGTTGCAAACATCGACAACGAGCTGCACAATTTGGTCGAGAGCTCACCCCGACCCGGGCAGGCCTCGAACTCATGACCTTCTGGTCAGTAGAGATCTTATGCTGCTGACTCCCAGCCAGCTGCACCATTGATACCATTAACATGTCTTGTTTATTATGTAAACGTGTCTTTGAAGCTGGGATTTGCATATTAAGAGCTACTTCAGCCTTCTGCCAGAGCTTGGCAAAGTTACTTTCGGCCATGTCTGTTGGAAGAGTCTGGGAATTGTAATCAAAACCATAACATGCCTGTATATTAATTGCTATTTCCATACTTTTCAAAGTAGAAGTGTGTTATCTTTATGTGATTTAATACCATGTCTAGCTTAGTCCTTACGTGAAATCTGTTTTGGATTCAGGGCATTAAGTCTTTGAGTGGGAGCTGCTTTTATCATTGGACAGTAACATGAATCATTGTTTCTAGCACTGATCCAAATATTTTCCATTTAATTTCCTTTTCTATGTGGAAAACGGTCATCTATGTGAATATTACATGCATTAAAAAATATGGATATATTCTGTTATCAGTCAAACTTGCTTACATGATGGTTGCCTTTGAGACTACTGATTCCAGAAGAGGAAAAGGAGGTAGCGGTGATAAGTGGCGGAGGGGAGCAGGGACAGGGAAATGGGATAGGAAGAGCTCTCAGTGGGGTGCTAGGGAATACCTGTATTAAATAGAAATCAGACTTGCGGAAACTCAATGCACCTGGGGTTAATAGAATAGACTTCATACTAGGAAGTGAAGCATGTGTTTTGTATTACCTGCTCACTACATTTCAAGGGTTCTACTGGCCTTCTGTTTATGGAGACAGAAAGATGTCAGGAGCAGCATTATTTGGGGGGGGGGTTCTGAGCTGAATTACTTTTCCCTTCTGTTAAAAATTATTTTCTACTTTTTTTTTAATTAACCTTGTGTTTTGTCTAAGGGAACTCCCATGACAAATTTCCTGCATGGGCAAAACCATCCAAGGAATTTAAGGGAAACAAGAATCAGTGATGGAAGTAGCAGATTTGGGGGGGGGGGGGGGGGGGTGGGGTGAGGATGGAGTCATATTTTTCCATAATGCCTTGACTTCTTGACACTGTGTTTTCCCCGAGTTATAAAAAGGGTGAAAGGAAGGGGCACATTGGCCAACTGAAAATCCATCGTGGTGGTGAGACCTCTGTATTTGCATTTTGGTTTGTTTAAAGCCCCCCCCCCCAAGGCCCTGATTAAGACCTTTTTGCGCCCTAGGCCACACTTTGGAATGACGCCCCCTTTCATGCGCCGCCACTCGGCCTGCCTCCGGAGGGAGTATGCGTGGGCCCGCCCCAGAGGGAGTGATGTCGCTCGGGCTGCACTCCTCCTCCTTCCTTTCTGAGACAACTCACTGTGGTCCCAGCGGAGCTGCTCGGAGGCCAGGGGCGGTCTTTGGCATTACGCGGCCTGAGGGCAGTGTCCTTGGACGATGTGGGGGCCATTGTGGAGCGCCGTGGCGGCGGCGGCGCCGCCCTGCTGCTGCGCGCTGGCTCCGCGGTTTTGCGCACATGCGCAGTGCCTACGGACCTCAAGAGAGCTCCGTAGGCACTGTGCAGACCACGGCGAGTTTTCCCAGTGCCAGCTGAGCTCTCTTGAGGTCCAGGCACCCCATTAATGCAGCGCAACTGCCGCTGCCTTTGGGACACATGCGCAGTGCCTACGGACCTCAAGAGAGCTCACTGCGCATAGGGCGCACATGCACTGCGCATGTGGTGCACAGTGCCTACGGACCTCAAGAGAGCTCCATAGGCACTGCGCATGCGCATATCTCCGCGTCACATGCCCTTCCAAGAGCTCCGTATGACGCCCCAGTGCCTACGGAGTTCACTTGAGCTCCGTGCACTGGGTATGACACAGCTGCCTACAGAGCTCTCTTGAGGTCCGTGGGCACTGCGCATGCCTACACATGGGACAAGAGAGCTCCGTAGGCACTGGAGGAGGTGCACATGCACAGTGCTCTGAGGTCCGTATGCACTGCGCATGCGTGGAAGCAGTGCCTACGGACCTTAAGAGAGCTCCATAGGCACTGCGTGATGCGCAGTGCCTACGGACCTCAAGAGAGCTCCGTCCGCGCATGTGCCCCGGAGGAAGTGCCTACGGAGTTCACTTGAGCCCGTAGGCACTGGAGGAATGAAACCTCCGGTAAGTCAGGGAAGGCGAGAGGGGCGGCGGAGAAGAGGGGGAGCCTCCTTCTGAGCCGGAGGACCATGGCGATAATGTTTGGGCGCCAAAATAGTGTTCGCTTACAACTTAGAATTACCTTAGACCGCCCCTGCTCGGCGCCCCATTCATGCAGCACCCCATTCAGGCAGCTCAGCTGCTGCTGCCTTTGGGACAACTCGCCGTGGTCTCAGAAGGAGGGAGGGAGGAGGAGTGCAGCCCGAATGAGTCACTCCCTCCGGGGGCGGGGCCCGACTGATGCCGCTCGGGCCCCACCCCTGGAGGGATTGACGTCGCTCGGACCCCGCCCCCGGAGAGAGTGACTGCACTCCTCCTCCCTCCCTCCTTCTGAGGACACGGCGAGTTGTCCCACAGGCAGCGGCAGCTGCGCTGCGTGAATGGGACACCGCGTGGAAGGGCGCCGCACAGCTGCCGCTGAGACAACTTGGCGTGAGTCATCGCCATTTTTTTTTTGGCCTTGATCTGGCGCTCCCCTCGGCTTACGCCCATAGGCCATGGCCTTGCTGCCCTAAATGATAATCCGGGCCTGCCCCCCCCCCCCCATTGTCCACTACATTTGACAACTTCTGCCTATCCTAAAAGTCAATTCTTGGGCATGTGTCATGTCTCAGGGATTTGGGCATCTTCAAGGAAGTTCTCACCACCATCAGAGGCATTTCATGGTAGCAGAAGAGAGCACTTTCTCATGGCAGCTCCTTGTCCCTATATCTCCTTATCAAGGAAGTTAAGTTGGCTCCTCTTTGTTGACCTTCAGCTGGCAGGCAAAGGTGGCTTTATCCAATCAGACAGGCTTTTGGCATTTAAATTTGGCTGCTGCGCAGATGGGATCTAAATGGCTGGGTTCAAGTATTTTTTTTATTAAAAAAAGTTTTGTTTTAATTTGAATTTTCTTATTAATTATTAACTGTTATCTGCAACAGGAAGGCAGATTATACATTTAAGGAACAATCCTAACCAAAACATCACCAGATTTTGCTTGCAGTGAAATGTTGAGACAGGCACCTTCCTCGATGAAACCTCTAAAGCAGGGGTTGGGAACCTTTTTGACTCAGAGAGCCATAAAAGCAAAATATTTGGAAATGGAGAGCTATATAATATATTTTAAGCCTGAATTTATTTTTTAAAATAATGTTGTTATAATACTCACCATTAATACGCCTTCTGGTGTGCTTCGGTTTGTGGAGGAGCAGCAGCAGCAGCAAGAGGAGCAACGGGAAGGGCGCTGGGCTTGCAGGCCTAGTGCCCAGCTGGGCTGCCGCCCTGCGTGCTCCCATGGAAGGGACTTCCCCCTTCCATGTCTCCCTTCCTTCCTTTTCTCCGCCGCGCCTGCAGCCTTGTTGTGGCCTTTGTTCCCAGGCCGCGCTTGCTGGAGCCGTGCCTCCCCCCCCCCCCCGGGGTTGCGTCGGGCCTGGCGGCTGCCTGCAACACCCACCATGCCTCTGGATTCTGAGCTTCCAGTGGGCAAGGGCAGGATTTCCTCAGCAGCTTTCCCCTCCTCCTCCTCTGACACACGATCCCTGCCCACTCTGTCCTCCCACTTTCCTTCTGGAAGGAAGGAAGGGAGAGAAAGAAACTCCTCCTCCTTCACAATCCTCCTCTTGGCCCTTCCCTTCCCCTCTGGTGGAAGTTCTCATGAGAGATTTCTCGCGAGAGCGGTCTTTTCCTCCTCCTCCCCCTCCCTCTCTCTGCGTATGCTCTCACGCTGGCTCTTGCACCGCCAGCGGATATGCCTGAGGCGAGGAGGAGGAGGAGGAAGGAAGAGAGGAAGAGGAGGGGAAAGCTGCTGAGCTGCACGTGCGGCTTTTGGGGCAAAGGAGGGTGAAGGCAGCGTGCACAGGTGAGCCATATGTAATCATTGAAAGAGCCAGATATGGCTCGTGAGCCATAGGTTCCCGACCTTTGCTCTAAAGGCTTTTGAGAGAAGCAAACATCCTAATTCGGATACAATTCTCAGAGATTGAGAGTAGGGGCTGAAGTTGTATGTACCTCTGCCCTTGTGACTTGATTTCTCATTACTTGATTATTTAGCTGTTGTCTGGCAGAAGATTGCGCGAAGAAGTGAGCCCCTTAAAAAGCCTTGTATGTGAGGTAATATTGGAATTCTGCTTGTGTTTGGTTATGGCCTTTTCGCTCTCTTTTGGCCGCATCCGTTTGTCTCCATAATGCAGCCCTGCAAACATTTGCTGTGGAGCAGACTAATGCATATGTCAGTGGGTATTTTTCAGAACCGCTTTCGAATAACTGGCTCAGTTAACTAAATTTTGTTATTGCATGGTGAAACAGCATAACAGTTGCATTTATTCAACTTCCTGTCTGACAGCAACATAAATGTTCTTTTGCAGGATTCCCTGACTGAAGACGATCAACCAACCAACCAAATAAATGAATTTGATTCAGAAAGACCGCCTCCAGGTTTGTTGTTTAATTGTTTGTAGAGACCAATGAGTGAGGAAATGTTTGACAATTCCTGACTTCCTGGGAAGAGTGGTGACCTATACTGTGGCAACCCTCCACTTTTGCAGGGGTTGGATGCAGCCTCTACCAAAAGTGGAGGGCAAGGGAGTACCCTGGGGCTACGACAGATAGTCTTCCATCTCCCCTGCAAGTCTCCCATCTCCGCAGGGGAGATGGGAGACTACCTGCTGTAGCCCCAGGGTACTCCCTTGCCCTCTTGTCCTTCTGCCTTTTCCTCTTCACCACCCCTCCCTCTCTTTGCCTGTCCGCAGGGGCGGTCCGACGTATATGCGAAGTAAGTGGCCACTTAGGACGCCAACTTCTGGGAAGGGCGCCATCTTCTGGGAAGGGCGCCGCCACACCGGCCGCGTCGCCGTAGCAAGCCTCCCTGCTCCTGCATCGGCTTCAGCGCCTGGCCTGCAGGAGCTTCTGAGCATGCACGGAGATTTTCATGCATGCGCAGTGGCTCCAGAGCTGAAGTTGAGCTCCGGAGCCACTGCGCATGCTCAGAAGCTCCTGCAGGCGCTGAAGCCGAAGCCTATAAACACGTCACGTCAGCACTCCTTCCATATTCGGCATGCAGGGAGTGGACCTCTCCCTTTGCCTCCGCCCCCTGCGTACCGAATACAGATGGAGTGCTGACGTGACATGTTTACAGGCATCAGCTTCTGCACCCGCAGGAGCTTCAGGGCGTGCGCAGAAGCTCCTGCAAGCGCAGAAGCCTGTAAACACGTCACGTGACGCAATTGGGCAGACAGGGGGTGGAGGCAAAGGGAGAGGGGGCGGAGACAAAGGGGGGCGGCGACAAAGTAATGTTCACTTACCATATAAAATAACCTTAGACCGCCCCTGCCTGTCCGCTCACTTAATCTCCCTTCCTTTCTCTGCTTGCTCACCCCCCTCCCATTCCCACCTCTTTCTCTAGCAGCCAAAATTGAGAAGAGGGAAGAAGCCCAGTAAGGTAGCCTTTCTCATTGCCCAGGAGGGTTGGGTGGGCAGACGGAAAGGCAGGAAAACAAATAGCCACAAGGTTCTCAATTCCATTTTCCTCCAGAACAGGAAAAGCCCTCTGACTTAAAACACACCACATGATGAGTGAAAAACCCAATCGTTTTATTGAGGCTAAATAAAACAGCCAGTAGAAATAGATGCTTATAAAAAGTAAGAAAGTTCCAAAAAGTATAAAGTCAATAAAAATGAAGTAATATAAAGCAGTGTCCATAAAATATATAAAAACCTTCCAAGGCTATATTAATCCAGACAGGAATCAACAGGATGCAAAGACAATCCAGGCAATGTTAGTCAATATCCACAGGGCTAGAAATCCACAGAAACAAGACCCCTTGAGCAAGATTGAGCAAGACACATGAAACTTGATTCCGAACGATGCCTGATCTGAAAGGTTTTTTCCTTTGAGGCAAACTTTATATCCGAAACCCCCAAAACTGGTTTCATTCCCCCCCCCCCCACTCTTGGCTCTTATCTGACGAAGTCTTTCAGAGCGACGTAAACTTCTGAGTTTGCTGTCTATTCTGGCAAAATTCCAGCCTTCTATTTTGCCACTCGTTATCTGACTGCTCATTAAAATCAGATTGTTTTCCAAACCCAAATCTTGAGAGCTCACGGAGAGAGGGGAGTAACCCATCATCTCTCTGCTCAGCAGGAATATTCTCATGAGAAAATGCCCTTTGTACTCAGGGCCGGCCTGACCTTTTCCAGGGGATAGGCGAAGAAAATTTTGGCGCCCCGGCCGCGCGTCACTTTCGGTCGCCACCTCGCCGCGCGCCGCCGCTGCACAGCCGGCCCCACGCGCCAGCTGCGGCCGCCTCCCAAGCACGGACATTTCTGCACACACGAAATGTCCGCGCATGGGCACTGCGTCCCAAGCATGCCTGCGCACTGGCTTCAAAGCTGCAGGCGCGCTTTTGGGATGCAGTGCCCATGCGCGCTGACATTCACGCGTGTGCAGAAATGTCCGTGCTTTGGGAGGCGCGCGCAGCTGGCGCATGGGGCCGGCTATGCGGCAGCGCGGCGGCGGAGGCAAGGTGGCGGAGGCAGGGTGGTGCAGCGGCGCCCCTCCCAGCCGGTTGCGCCCTACGCGGCCACGTACATTGCGGAATTGAAAAGGCCGCCTCTGTTTGTACTAAAGCTTCTCTGTCAGTATCTGCCTAATGAAAATCATTGAGCAAACCATCATTTCCCACATCAGAAGCATCATGGTCCTGAAATACAATCACAGGCTGATTCACAACACTGAGCATGCAGGAAGAGGAGCTGGGATCTGCTGGGCAGGTGAAGTGGTGGCGGCACAGGGCACGTTGCTCCTCCTCTTCCTGCATGCCCCATGTGTCTGATTCACATAAGCCGCCCCGAGTCCCCTTGGGGAGATGGTGGCGAGGTACAAATAAAGATAATAATAATATATTAGCAGGTATCTTCTTAGACAAATCACTAGCTTCTAAAAGGCCATAGGCAAAGACCCTCCTCTTAGATGGATGGCAATTACCTGCAATTTTTGGAATGGCTTGTATTATTTTTATACATGCATAATGGAGGCATCATTTCAGTTACCGAATCCTGTGACTGAAGTGGAAGAGACCGCAAGGGCCATCTAGTCCAACCCCTTGCCATGTAAGAACACATAATTAAAGTACTCCCAACTAATGTCCATCCAGCCTCTGTTTAAAAAACTCCAGGGCCAGTTAAGCATTTTAATTAACTAGTAACTAAAAGTTGGAGCCTTCTTTATTCCTCATAGGTTCCACTTTTTATAAATCCACACCTACAATGTTTTATTTCAATCTGTGTATTGGACTATATGTAGTGTCCTTGCAGCATTTTTCCATTTATATTTTTACCTAAATATTACAATGGATTTTTAAAATTTTTGTCAGCTTCAAACCACAAAGAATTCAGCCCAGCAGTTTCCTGTGCCAGCCCAGTCGTGACCAGTGTGAAGTACTCCTCCCTCAGTAATCATTCCAAGGACGTGACTTCAGTTGGTGGCCCAAAGAAACTTGAAACAGCACCCCAGAAGGAAGCACCACTTCTACAGAAGGTAGCGTGATACATTGAAATACAAGACTGAGAGTAAAGTGGAATGCCAGGACATATTTCTATCATATGGAGATGGCATGAGTTCATTAGGCCATGGTTCAAAACTTGTTCCGGATGGCTTGTAAAACCTTCCTGTTTACACAGGCATTTGGTTAGGAATAATCCTGGGGCTTCCATTACATGGTTGTAGGCAACTGCATTATAGACTGAGTGTGCGTTACTATTTGGTTTTAACTATGGATGCAAAATTCTGTCGTCCTAATGTGTTTTAATATGTTTTATTGTATTGACATGTTTTTATGTGGTTTTACTATGTTTCTTAACATTTGTGAGTCGCCCCGAGCCGGTTGGGAGAGGCGACGAATAAATCGAAATAAATAAATAAATAAATAAATGTAGGGGTTGCTGGCGCTTCAAATCTAAATGCCCTCTGAAATTTTTCCCAAAAAAATCAAAATTAGTTCAGATGAATGCCAAAATTCCTGAGTTAATTTTGTAATGGCGGACACGCATGTTTAACCCAGTTCCCGCGGAGAGAAGAAATCGCTGTCAAACTGGTGTCAAATGAAAAAAAATCAGACTCACCGCCAGCTCCCTCTCTGACTGCTGGTTCCATCCTCGGATGTGGAGGAAAGCCGCTCTCGGGAGCTGGGAAGTGGAACCTGGAGTGGAGCCCCCCCAGTTCTCAGGCCCAGGGAAGCAATATGCATTAGTTGGTGGAGGTGAAGCGGAGCCCCAAAGGGAAGAAGGGTCGCCAGCACCTCCCTTCCTCCGCATCCACACCCGCCACATCTGTGTCCCTGGGAGGCAGTCTTGTGGCAGAGTTCCCACGATTCCCCCTTTGATGTGAGAATCCAGGCAGGCTTCCACGGCATGATCTCTCCATTGGAGCCGAGGTGGGTGGTGACAGCAGCAGCCAGTTGAAAGGCAGCCAGAGCCCCCCTGGGCAGAGTCCTGCCTGATCCCGGGCTCCACTCCCCAGCCCCCGAGAGCGGCTTTCCTCCACATCTGAGGATGGAACCAGCTGTCAGAGAGGGAGCTGGCGGTGAGTCTGATTTTTTTCTCCTTTGACACCAGTTTGACGCCAATTTCTTTCCGAAAATGTCGGCGGTGGCTTCGAATTGGCATCTTCGCTTCCGGGTTGCTTCCATCACTGCAAAACCACTTCAAAAGTAATTTTAATACGAATTTATTCCGATTTTAGAAGCATTCCGATGAACCTAACCAGGCCTAGTGTTCATCTTTGCTATGGGAGAGAGAATGCCCATTTGGTCTGGATTCAAGGTGCTGGTGATCGCACTCAGAACCCTATACAGTTTGGGATCTCAATAATTGAAGGATCACCTCTTCCTATATCAGTGGTTCCCAACCTTTTTTTGGACCAGGGACCACTTTGACCAGGGACCACTCTCCAACATTGGTACCAAACGGGTTATGAATCAATTTTTGGTCAACTATAGATTTGGTTTGGTTATTTGGGGTCCTGATTCAGAAAATTGCATTGGCTAGACCGGGCCTGTCTAACAGGCGGGCCGCACATGGCCTGCCACCCCCTTGCCTGCGGCCCTCCTCTCCTCCAAAAAAATAAATCCTGAAAAAAATAAAAAATTCAAAAAAACGTGCGCATGCGTGCGTTTTTGCCTGCTTCTGATGCTGGCGTGATGCTTTGGGGGAGGGCGGAGCCATGGGGAGTCCCCCGTGGCTCCGCCCTTCCTCCCAAAGCGTCACGCCAGCATCAGAAGCGGCGGTTTTGCCCGCTTCTGACGCTGGCGTGATGCTTTGGGGGGAGGGCGGAGCCATGGGGAGTCCCCCGTGGCTCCGCCCTCCCTCTCAAAGCGTCACGCCAGCGTCAGAAGCAGCGGTTGCCGCTTGACGCTGGCGTGATGCTTTGGGGGAGGGCGGGCCATGGGGAATCCCGTGGCTCCGCCCCTTCCTCCCAAAGCGCCACGCCAGCGTCAGAAGCGGTGGTTTCGCTTCCGACGCTGGCGTGATGCTTTGGGGGGAGGGCGGAGCCATGGGAGTCCCCGTGGCTCCGCCCTTCCTCCCAAAGCGTCATGCCAGCGTCAGAAGCGGCGGTTTCGCCTGCTTCCGACACTGGCGTGACGCTTTGGGGGGGAGGGCAGAGCCATGGGTAGTCCCCCGTGACTCCGCCCTCCCTCCCAAAGTGTCACGCCAGCATCAGAAGTGGGTGAAACCGGAGGAGGAGGGGCGGGGGCGTGGCTGGGGGCATGGCCAGGGGCATGGCGGAGTGGCCCCCCAGGTGATCATTGACCGGAATTCCGGCCCTTGGGCCAGTAGAAGTTGGACAGCCCTGGGCTAGACCACAACAACTCTAGTTCCTGATACAGAACATATGCCATCCAGTAGTCACCATCTGCTTGCCCACAGAAAACCATAGTTAATAAGCTTTGACAATATAAGAGGGTTTTGTGAGACCAGTCTCTTGCAACAGTGTAGTAACGGTGAGGCTGCGGACCATATTTTAGTTCTTGCGGACCACTGGTGGTCCACGGACCACAAGTTGGGAACCACTGCCCTATATAATGTACCCATAGGTCGTCCTCTGTGTCCCAACATTGGAAGACAACCCATTGAACCTTTTTGGCTATGGCAGCACAATTGTGGAATGGTCTCCCTTTGGAGGTCTGAATAGTACCTGCACTGCTTTCATTCTGATGCAAAGTAAATGCATGTTTTATTAAAGCCATTGAGTCCTAATTGATTTTCCCCCTAAATGTGCGTGCTTTTCAAATTTAAATTTTCAAACCTGTTTTAATCTATTCAGTTGTTTAATGAACAGTGGATAAACATTCAATTGATTTGTCTGCCATCCTGAGAGGTTAGGATGTAAGTTGGGATATAAATATTTGGATTAATGCATCTAAGTATGTGTTGTCTTCACTTTAGACTACCTCCATTCTTTCACTCTGTTAGTGAGTTCTACGGTAGCTTGTGAGCAAATCTAGCAGAGTGATAAGTTAAGGTCATTTGTGCATCTGTAGAGCAGATAAGTTAATATAATGTATTCCCTTTCTTCCCGTTGGAATGAGAAGGAAGATGGCGAAAGAGCACAGAAGACACGATTCACTGTGCGTACTAGGCCTGATTAGCTTCGTCATATCCCCGTTTGTATTTCGTTATGAAATTAATTCAGAAGCATTTTCGATGCACGGCAAGCAACCCGGAAGTGACGTCACAGTTTTGAATCCTTGGGTGCAGGGCCGTAGCCAGGATTTTGTTTCGGAGGGGGCTGAGTTTGGTTCGGGAGGGCTGAGACTGGGTGGAAGAGGGTCTACCCTAGCAAATCTTTTTTATTGTTATCCCAATAACTCCATTAATGTGGGATATAATGAGCATGGTGATCAGGTCATGATATGAATAAACATAACAGTTTAAATAATGTACCAGTAAGGCCTTTTCGCGGACCACCCTGAGAATTTCGGGGCTGCTAGCCCCTTAGCCCCCTGGCTACATGCCTGCTTGGGCGCCATTGCCGTAAAGGTGTCCTAATGAGTTTTGCCCTTCTCTGCAACGCGGGAGGGAAGAGAAGCACTTTCAAGCCGGGTTTGACATGGCTTCTGGCCCAGGTTCCTCCTTCCCGCGAGAACGACCTGGGCCAGAAGCCCTGTAGAAGCAAGCAAAACAATGGGTAGAAACCGTATCAAACATGCAAAACAACACAAAGAACAGGAGTAATATCACTGTTATGAATATATATATATTTCATAAGTGTAATACCACTAGGGGTTTTCTCTCTTTTTCAAAGTCTCATTTAACATTCAGTTTTCAATAAGCAATAAGCATAGTAATACAGGTGCACAAATTAGGCGCATATACTGTACATGGATATGTTCAGAAAAAATGTATCAAGTGCACAAGATTGATGGTAGTCCGGATTAGGGACTTAAGAGTCAAACAATAATTAATGATCACGACGAACAGCCAAAAGTATATACAGTCTCTAATAGCAAACAATAATAGTCCCAAATGGGTAGCGAAAATAGTTCAAACCGTGAATTTTTGTGCACCTGTATGACTATGCTTATTGCTTATTGATAATTGAATATTAAATGAGACTTTGAAAAAGAGAGAAAACCCCTAGTGGTATTACACTTATGAAAATATATATATAAATTTAATAACAGTGATATTACTCCTGTTCTTTGTGTTGTTTTGCATGAAGCCTTGTAGAAGCCCTGTAAAACCCGGGTTTGAAGCGCTTCTCTTCCCTCCTGCAATGCGGGAGGGAAGAAAAGCGCTTTCAAGCCACGTTTGACAGGGTTTCTGGCCCAGGTCCCTCTCTCCTGCGAGAAGGACCTGGGCCAGAAGCCCTGTAAAACCCGGGTGCCCTCCACTCCTCCTCGCCACCTGGGAACCAGCTAATGCACATTAGTTCCCAGGTGGCGACAAGGAATGGAGTGGATGCCCCCCACTCCTCCTCGCCACCTGGGAACCCAAGCTAACGCCACCAAGGAGGAGGAGGTGGCGGCCGGGGGGGGGGGCTCTCCACTCTTGGTCTGGCCGGCGGTGAGGGCCACACAGAAGCTGAGGGTCTGAGATCTGGGCTGTCAAACCCAGTTTGGGCAGGTTTTCCGCATTGCGCATGCGCGTCCGCCATTAACGAATTACTAACGAATTTTGCAAAATAATTTTGTCATTTTCATGGAAAATTTTGGAATGCCACCAGATACGAAACGCCAGCGCCCCCTACATCCGAAGCGAGTTTTGAACCATTTTTCTTTCTTGATCAACCAGGCCTAGTACGTACTGTCAGTCAAGGCAAAACCTGTGTGTGTTTTAGGCTGGATCTACATTGTCATATAATTCAGTTCAAAGCAGATCAACAGTATTTTATTTGTATACTGTTGATGAACAAATGGAAATAGTATCACCCAGGGACACTGTTTTGGTTTGGTCTGTCTTTAGATCCAGATATCAGCTGCTTTGATGTACCCATTTCAATAAGAAAAGCACAGCGTACGGTAAATCATGGAATGAAGAAATATAATTTAGCTAGGAAATCCTATAGAGCAAATATAGCCCAGCCTATTAAGATCTCAGCCAAGAGCCATTCAGTAGCTACCAGGGGCGGTCTAAGGTAATTTCGCATGGTAGGCGAAAATTATTTTGGCGCCCCCAAAACCACATTATTTTGCCCCCTGGCCACCCAAACGTTATTTTTGCGCCCCCTCCCATTTTCTTTCTTGGTACCTTGTGCGTGCTCCTTCCATTCCTCCCACACGCCGCCGCTCCTGCCCTGTGCACCAAGGCCTTCAAAGGCCCTCTCCTCGCGCTTCCTGGTTCCCTGCCAGCCCCACCCACGGGGCATTGCAGAGGGCGGAGAGCGCTCTCCCTGCCCTGTGCAACGCCCGTGGGAAGGGCTGGCAGGGGAAACCAGGAAGCGTGAGGAGGGGCCTTCGAAGGCCTCTCCTCGCGCTTCCTGGTGCCCGCTGCTGGCCCCTCCCACGGGGCGTTGCACAGGGCAAGGGAGAGCGCTCCGGAGGTTCTGGGCATGCGCAAAAATCTCTGCGCATGCTCAGAAGCTGCTGCAGGCAGCAGGGAGGTTTGCTACGGCGGCGCGGCTGGCGTGGCGGCACCCATCCAAGATGGCGCCCCACGTGGCCGCGTAGGTTGCTTACATGGACAGACCGCCCCTGGTAGCTACAACACATTCAAAACAATGATTACTCTGGCCTAGTTTTGTATGCTTTTTTGTCGCCTTGATGCTGATTCTGCCATTCAAAATTGGCTTAGGTAGAGACTTTGGGAGCTCCTGAACAAGATGGAGGCAAGGTCTTTCCACTTCCGAAGAAAATCCATGAGATGAATCAAGTTGTTTTGCAGAATTCCGCTCTACAAGGTAAACAAACAGGAAGAAGGGGAGGAATGTGCAAATGGCACTACAACTTTCAACAGTAGATACAAGAGTTAGAGAGAGGGGGGAAACTAGGTCTCATCCACCAGAGAATGACCTAAATACGGGGGGAAAACAAGGTTTGTTTTCTTCCTTGAGTTACCGATAGATAGATAGATAGATAGATAGATAGATAGATACATACATACATACTAGCTGAGGACCCGGCGGTGCCCGGGTTATTTAAGGAAGGCATTGTGTGCCAAGGTTGGCTCCTATTAGATGTCTATGTGGCTTGCAGTGGTCTCAGGAACTTAGTGAAGGTACTGCGAGTCCCATTGGCCATGGTCCATCCCCCTCCAAACAGCACCAGAATGTAGAGTGGGTCATGGGGGCTGTGTGTGTCACATGTGGTCTTGATCATTCTCTGGATGAGGGTTGCAGCGGTCTCTGGAAGTGAGGGAAGGTACTGGAAGTCCCATCATCCATGGTCCCCCGTTCTCCAAACTGCACCAGGATGTAGAATGGGTCATGGGGGCTCTGTGTGCCAAGTGTGGTCTTGAGCAGTCATTGGATGAGGGTGGCAGCGGTCTCAGAAAGTGAGTGAAGGTACTTCAACTCCCATCATCTGTGATCCATCCCACGCAAAACTGCACCAGGATGTAGAGTGAGTCATGGGTACTCTGTGTGCCAAGTTTGGGCCTGGTCTCTGATTTGTAGGGGCTGCAATGTTCTGTGGGAAATGAATTGGGTGAAGGTACTGCAAATCCCATCATTTGTGAGCCATCCTGCCGTAAACCGCAGCAGGTTTGTAAAGTGGATCATTGGGCCTCTGTGTGCCAAGTTTGGTCCTGATTCGCCATTGGTGTGGGCCACAGTGCTCTAAGGAAGTGAATTAAAGTACTGGAAGTCCCATCATCCATGGTCCATCCTTCCTCAAACTGCACCAGGATGTAGGGTGCATCTTGGGGGTGTCTGTGTGCCAAGTTTGGTCTTGTTCTGTTATTGTTGGGGGCCTAGTCAGGAAAATCAAGTTGAGAAAGCCTTGCTGTCAATTGTGGGTCTGGTCTGTGATTTATAGGGGCTGCAGTGTTGTTTGGGAAGTGAATGATGTGAAGGTACTGCAAATCCCATCATTTGTGGCCCATCCTGCCCTAAACCACACCAGGTTGTGAAGTGGGCCATTGGTCCCCTGTTTGCCAAGTTTGGTCCTGATCCGTCATTGCTGTGGGCCTCAGTGGCTGACTGCCTGAGGCCTTTCCTTTTCCCTCTAAGTCACTTTAGAATGGTGGAATATGGTTGGCCAATAGGAGTCCTTTATGCAAATACCATTTTAGTGGCAACCAATCCCCTCTGTCTGGGGCCGTAGAATGTTGGAGTTCTGAGGCTGGCCAATCAGAGCCCTTTATGCAAATAATCCCACGGTGTCAGCCAATCGAAACGCTGCCCCATATTCCTCCCACCGCACCGCCGCAAACACTGACTTTTACTATATACATACATACCGTGTTTCCCCGAAAGTAAGACAGCGTCTTACTTTCTTTTGACCCCCAAAATCCCCACTACGGCTTACTTTCGGTACGGCTTACATTAGCCGACTGTACCCAAAGTAAGACGAAAGTAAGACTTACCGCGGGCGGCATGGCGTGGCTTCCTGGCTGGGCGGCGAGGCTCCCAGAGGGGCTCAAAAGGGGCCCGGAATCCTCCTCCTCTTCCTCCTCTTCCTCCCAGCAGCGCCTTCTCCCTCTCGCTGGTTCCGCCCCCTCCCTTCAGTGAAGGGAGGAGGGGCGGAGCCGCCACCAGCGAGAGGGAAGAAAGCGCCGGCGGAAGTCCCGCCCGCACTTCGGCTCAGGCGTCTTTCCCGCCGCCGCCCCGCCGCCTGCGCTCCAAACGGGAGCCGGGCGGCGGCGCGCCTGAGTCGCCCTGGGGGCGGGACTTCCGCCGGCGCCTTCTCCCTCTGGCCGGATCCGCCCCCCTCCCTTCACTGAAGGGAGGAGGGGCGGAGCCGCCGCCACTCCGCCCCTCCTCCCTTCACTGAACGGAGGGGGCGGAACCGGCGAGAGGGAGAAGGCGCTGCTGAGAGGAAGAGGAGGAGGATGGAAGGCGCCGCTGGAAGGAAGAGGAGGAAGAGGAGGAGGATTCCGGGCCCCTTTGAGCCCCCTCTGGGAGCCTCGTCGCCCAGCCAGGAAGCCACGCCATGCCGCCCGAGGTCTTCTTACTTTCGAGTACGGCTTATATAGCCGACCCCTCTGACACCCCGATCGTCTTACAATCGGGGTGTCATACTTTCGGGGAAACACGGTAGATAGATACTGATGCCACAATAAATTTTGTTTCAGAAAAAAAATAATAAAAAGAAGGATATATTAACACATAATAATATTAGCAGCTTTAAATGTAAAACCTTCTCCAGACTAGTCATACATCAAGGTGGGAAACTTAATCAGAACAGAATAAACACAAGATCCCACTTAATCTTTCAAATACTGCTTTAAATAAAAATTGCGACACTGTTTCATTATCTGGGCAGAGGCCACTAGGGGCTGCGAGAGAGAGAAGGATACTCCATTTTATTGTGTTGAAGGAGGAAAATAAGAAGGGTTATTTCCGCAATGAGGGCATAGGTGGGGGAATAGCAGGAAAATAGGGGGAAATGGTTTTACTCCTTCAACCCAACCCTCCACCCCCATAAAATGAAGCATCTTTCTCTCACTAGCGCCCCTAGTGGCCTCTGCTCAGATAATAGAACAGTACCAAATTTACATTAAATTATAAATTAAATTCATAAAAAACAATTCTACATCCATTTGAAACATTCACCACTTAACTGCATCAATTCTTAATTTAATTTACATTTCTACCCGTTGATTTATTTAGCCCTTTTTGGCCACAAGTCCTCTGAACAGTTTTCCTTTCTTCTTTTTCTGCCCAAAATATTGTGGTATGCACTGGGAGCATGTTCTTAATCTCTACTGCTTGCAATTGCAGCAGTTTAATCCCAGATTTTAGTAGCAAACTACATCGGGAATAACACATGCTGTTTAATTGATGGCGGGTTTTTGAACTTCTTGTGCGTTAGGGATTTATTTATTAATTATTTGCATTTGTTAGTCGCCACTCCCGGGGTGGCTCGGAGCGACTCACAACAGTGGACTTACAGTCTAAAAGCACAACAAACACAATAAAAACGCATTAGAACACAATAATACACAATAAAACACAATAAAACCACAGTAAATGATGATGATGATGAGTTTATTTCTTACTCACTTTCCCTTGTGGGTCGAGGTGAGTTACAGAAGAATTAAAACACATAAACATTGTAAAAATATTTTAAAATTTTATTTTGTGATTCCCCCCCCCCCCCCTGATCTTGTTGTTGATCTTATTTTGCTTCATTTCATTTTATTGTGTGTGTTTTAATCTGTATTTTTGGGTTTTTTCCCCTTGTAAGCCACCCTGAGTTTCTTAGGGGAGATGGTAGCGGGGTATAAAAATAAAGTTGTTATTATTATTGTTAAATTAAAATGTATTTTTTTAATAAAAAATTAGAAATATTGGTAAAGCCTCTCTTCAGCAATGAGAAAGCATTGTGGAAGTTGTGGATGAAGTGATGTCAAACCTAAGAAGAATATTATAAGACACAGATGCAAATGAGCAGCAATAGGGGGAAAAAGAGTAATGAACGAGAAACTGCCTGTGTCTATCGCCACCTAGTGGCCCGTCACCATTGTTGCAAATGTTGTTCCACCTTTCTTCACTTCCAGTAAAGGTCACTAACCCAAGTCAAGATCCAGTGGGGAGGGTGTGCGTATATATGGGTCTTCAAGTCACCTGTTGACTTATTGTAATCCCATCAATTCCATAATGTGTTCCTAAACAAAGAGACTCTAGCAACCTCATCACATGGGGTACTTTTCAGCAACATGCACTGGTTCATCTATACCAGTGGTTCCCAAACTTTTTTTGGCCTACCGCCCCCTTTCAAAAAAAAAATTACTCAGCGCCCCCCTAGAAGTTAATTAAACAGAAAGATATATGTATTAATGTTTCTACCTTTTTCGTAAAATATAGTAAATAAAGGTGTAAATTACAAACACTGAATTCCAGAAATAATCACAAAAACAATATGTTTGGGGGGTATGAACAACAGATGATGGGATTTGCAGTACCTTCAGCCAATTCAGCTCTGACTTCCACAGACCACTAAGATCCCCATAAATGACAGATCTGGACCAAACGGCAACGTGTGCCTGGGGATCACACACTTGTGACTGTGTCCCTGCGAGTTGGAATCCCTGGGCAGGCGTTGTCATGGAAACCACAGCACGCACCTCCTTTCTCTTGTCAACCCCGCCATAGGTGCAGTCCTGTGTATCAGCCTCTTTCTTCCAACAGGGACATCCTCGCAAGTGCGCGACCCTGCAATTGGCAAGCCTGGCTCACGCCACCACCCCCTTACAGGGGTTCAGCACCCCCCAAATTCTCCTGAGCCTCCCAGCGCCCCCTTGGATCGCCCCACCACCCACCAGGGGGTGGTACCTCCCACTTTGGGAACCACTGATCTATACTTTTGCAATGGAGCCCACTGGCTCCCATTCCACATTGTAGAGTAACTTCCAGTGGTGCTCTGTCACAACAGTATAGCCGAACTGGCACATGTTGCCACAGCAGCAACACGGAAGGCTTCGCATGTTGTATTGCATCAATGGGAGGAAGTCAGGTGGCTGACACTTCCCCCACGGGATGGAGCAATGGGTAGGTCAGGTAGTGTGGGGCGTGGTTCCCCCCCCCCCCACACACACACACACACAGACCCATGGTCACCACCAGGATGGCCATGATGCATGGCAATTCTTTTTATTTTATTTTATTTTAAAACAAAGTTTATTAAGTTTCTTAATACCAAAAAAAAAGAAAAGAAAGAAAAACACATAATAACATATAGACAAACTGAAACTAAAGACAACATACCACACTTAAACAAACAACAAGTGTACTGCCTATCCTGTCCTACTTCTAATAACATCATGATAGTGATTTATATTACATACAATCATACTGAACTTATCTATCTTCTCTCCCTGGAGTTATTCTACCGACATTATTCACTCTGTGTTTCCTTTTGCAATATATTTTCTGATTGTGGACCAATCAGTCTGTTTCATTCTTTTATTTTGTGATAACGCTCTCGTGAGACAGTCCATGCCCATGCATGGCAATTCTTGGGGCCCATTTGATGAGGTCAAAACAATAGTGCTTTGAGTCTCCTTGGGGAGTGGGGTATTATTGTTATTAATAATTATTATAATTATTATAATAATTATAATAATTATACTCAGAGTTGGTTTTGCCAGTCCCTTCCTCTGAAATACAGCCTACGGTGCCTTGTAGCGCCTACATATTTGAGAAATGAACCTCTGGTTGCTGCCATGGTAATTTACGAACAGTGCAATGGCACTCTGTTATCACTAACACCTGGAGGCTCTGAACCAAGCAGTTAGGATCACAGCCTTGATTTGATATTGCTCCTAATTCAACAATGCAACATGGAACCAAAAAAGTGAAGATACTTTTGTCCCCAGTGTCATTCTTGCAGTGATAGGAGAATAATGTCAAGGAGGGTATGAACGCTGACTGTAGGCAACTGCTGTGCTTACATAAAGACATTGAGTTCCCTCAAACATGTATTTTTGAAATCATCTATTTGGGTTACTGTGAGTCTTTTGGGCTGTAAGGCCATGTTCAGTAGGATTATCTCCTGATGTTTCGTCTGCATCTGTGCAACATTTACACTTGCTTTAAACAGACAAGGGGTTTTTCTCCCACCTTGGACATTCCACTAGATAGATAGATAGATAGATAGATAGATAGATAGATAGATAGATAGATAGTAGGGGTGGTTGATTCATCAAAAATTTGTTTCTAAACTCACGTGGGGGAAATTGTCATCGGTGGTTCAATATAGAAATTGTTCCGAAAAATTTCCAAAAAAATTGGTTATGGAAACGTAATTATTAATGAAAATTCGGTGTTATTTCCTGTTAATTCTCAGCAGGGAAGGAGGTGGGGATGTCCTCCGCACCTCCTTCCCTGCTGTGCTGAGAACTAACGCACGTCAAGCCTTGACGCGGTTTAGGTCTTAGCAGGGAAGAAGGTGCGGAGGGAATTTATTTTATTTATTTACTTTATTTATATTCCGCTCTTCTCACTTTATTTATCAGATATTACAGGTACACATACTTAGCAGACAATCCCTGCCGTTTTCCACATACACAGTACACACTGTACAAAGTACACATAGTACACAGTACATACATATAGACGAACAGAGGCAAACTCTGGCCACCAGGGGGAGCTGACACACTCCTCATCTCTCAGCGTCCCTTGTTGTTCCTTCCTCATTCCTCAGGGTTCCTGGAGTTCTTTTAATGGCCTCATAATTCAGTCAAAAATTGCCTCCCCACTTAATGTGGTACCTTTATTTCCTACTTGACAGATGCAACTGTCTTTCGGGCTGCAAAGGTCGACAGCAGGCTACACTTGAGATCGAGCACCCACCTCGACTTGGGCAGGCCTCAAACTCATGACCTATTGGTCAGAGAGATCTTATGCAGCTGACAGTTAGCCAGCTGTGCCACATTGTGGTGCATCCCCTCGCGTCCTCATTCCCTGCTGAGAACTAATTCCGAGATTCGGAGGAATTTCCTCCTGTTCTCCAGGCTCTCCCTCCACTTGTGAGGGAGAGCCTGGGGAACAGGAGGAAAGCTCGGCCAGGCTGCTTCCAAAGCGCCCGCCTCAGCTCTCAGCTGGCGAGAGGAGAAAGGAGGGTGCTGCTGCCCTCCAGTCTCCTCTCGCGAGTTGAGAACTGAGGAGGGGGAAAAAACTACCTAATAATGTGCCCTTTACAAAAATGGCGATCCCGGGTTTGGTTTTGAAACTTTGGTTGGACGCCGAGGGTCGATATAGGGTCAAAATAATTTCAAATACGAAATATTAACGGTTTTCAAAGTATTTAAATTGGAGATATCCACCCCTAATAGATAGATAGATAGACACATTCCACTTGCTTCACTACCAACAGAACCTCTGAAGATGCCAGCCATAGATGCAGATGAAATGTCAGGAGAGAATGCTACTTGAACATGGCCATGCAGCCTGAAAAACTCACAGCAAACCAGTGATTCTGACCGTGAAAGCCTTCAACAGCACAACCATCTATTTTGGCGATTTCACAGTTTCTCTCCCACTTCTCCCAATGTCCAGTTATAATTAGAATAACGAAATTGTCACAAAGACACAAGCAATCAATGAGATTAGCAGTTAGAAATAGCAGTATGACACTAGAACTGTAATGTTTTTGTCATTCTCCCGAAGTTTCCAAAGATGCCCTCAGTTGATCTCCATGCCCAACTATAACCAACCAATCACCTTTTAATATCATTGGCTAATAGTCTTCTAAATCTTTGGGTTGCTCTGTGGTCACTGGCTTGCTTTCACAGCGTTCTGTTCCTTGTTTTGTTTCTGTCCTGCCGCCCGATCTAGAACTGCCCAACTGGGCCAGTGTTCCGCTTAAGGTTCGGAACGCCTGGCGGCGCTACCAATTTTTCTCCCAGTCAGGTAAATGATGGCCTTGGAAGGAGCTGCATCCCTCCTGCTACTCTGTGTAGCTTTCTTTTTGTGTGTGTCCTGGAGCCAAAGCTGGTACGTC
The DNA here is from genome assembly GCA_030556195.1 of Anolis apletophallus. Taxonomy (NCBI): domain Eukaryota; kingdom Metazoa; phylum Chordata; class Lepidosauria; order Squamata; family Anolidae; genus Anolis; species Anolis apletophallus. The sequence continues at coordinate 14,198,080 of JARBWK010000012.1, forward strand.
CGTCCTTGTTGCTTTTGTAGAAAAATGCCTTTTCCTGTCACATGGTTGGCAAAGAGCTTGCCCTCGGTTTGTAATGGAACATCATAGGATTACCTATCCTATACATGCTTGGTACTCTGTAGATCATGGAACCGTTGATATCAAAGGAGAGGGCTCTCTTGGTAACTGTGATGCTGGAACGGCATATTCCCTTTCCCCATAAGGCATAGTGCAGGGAAAAGTGGAAAATAGATAGCATGCTATTTTCAACTGTTGCTATTGTCTGAGACCGAAAGCAGTAGCTGTTGATAGCTTGTAGTAGCTTAGAACTTTGTGTTTATTGACATTCACACTTTTTCCATTTGTAGAGAAGGCAATTTCTGTGGTTGAGGCCACATTATATCACTTTGTTTGCTCTGGAGGTTTCTTGTTTTAAATTAATGCTGCAAATTGAGAGAAACTGTAGATTCCTGATAGGGTTTTCCCCGGCCCATTTCATGTTATTCTTCCCATAAAAGAGGTAATTCCATGATTGCCAGAGGTAGTATCCAGGGTTGCGCTCTCAAGCCCTTGGTAACCAAGGGCTTGAGAGTTCGAGTTGGAGTGAGAACATGCAAGGTACAATTGGTAGTTATGGAAAGAGAAAGACGATGACCACAACAATAACTTTGATATTGTCACAGCTATGGAGATGAACAACTGTTTGTACTGGACCCAAAACAAAGTTACTAGGCTCGGGCAATCATGGTTCTAAATGGTTTTAAAGTACTTACAAAACTAAAGTTCTGGTGGTGAACACTAGGTGGTGCTGGTACTTTGCTTCTACAGTGTTGCTAAAGTTCTGGTGGTGAACATTTCAGAACTCGAACAAAAATTTCAAACTTTTGTTATAAATGGCAGTTCCTAATTAATTCTGTCTTAAAAATCACCAATAATGAAATAATAATGAAGTTTTGAAAGTTTTGTTAGAGTTCTGAAATGTTCACCACCAGACCTTTAGCAACACTGTAGAAGCAAAGCACCAGCGCCACCTAGTTTTCACCACCAGAACTTTAGCAACACTGTAGAAGCAAAGCACCAGCGCCACCTAGTGTTCACCACCAGAACTTTAGCAACACTGTAGAAGCAAAGCACCAGCGCCACCTAGTTTTCACCACCAGACCTTTAGCAACACTGTAGAAGCAAAGCACCAGCGCCACCTAGTTTTCACCACCAGAACTTTAGCAACACTGTAGAAGCAAAGCACCAGCGCCACCTAGTGTTCACCACCAGAACTTTAGCAACACTGTAGAAGCAAAGCACCAGCGCCACCTAGTTTTCACCACCAGACCTTTAGCAACACTGTAGAAGCAAAGCACCAGCGCCACCTAGTTTTCACCACCAGAACTTTAGCAACACTGTAGAAGCAAAGCACCAGCGCCACCTAGTGTTCACCACCAGAACTTTAGCAACACTGTAGAAGCAAAGCACCAGCGCCACCTAGTTTTCACCACCAGACCTTTAGCAACACTGTAGAAGCAAAGCACCAGCGCCACCTAGTTTTCACCACCAGAACTTTAGCAACACTGTAGAAGCAAAGCACCAGCGCCACCTAGTGTTCACCACCAGAACTTTAGCAACACTGTAGAAGCAAAGCACCAGCGCCACCTAGTTTTCACCACCAGACCTTTAGCAACACTGTAGAAGCAAAGCACCAGCGCCACCTAGTTTTCACCACCAGAACTTTAGTTTTCTAAGTACTTTAGAACCATTTAGAACCATGATTGCCCAGGCCTAAAAGTTACTATTCCTGCACCAGCCGGGAACTTACTGCTGACTCTCAGAATTACCTGGCCTTACTATTCTTCCCCTTCATTTTGCTATTGCTTCTTGTTCTCCCGTCCTTTCCCTCCTCTCTGGGAGGACGTCACCTCCCAGAGAGATGGACCCATTCATGGAGAAGGGCCAGTTGTGGGTATCTTGCCCAAGAGCCCCCAAAACCTGTTAAATCATATTTTGAACAGATAATTTTAAATTATTAGATTCAGCTTTTGAAGATGGAAAATTAATCCAGTAAGTAAAACCTTGTAGGTAAACAGCCAGAAAAGTTAGACTGTTACGTATTCTCTTTTTCTCTTTGCAGCTGACAGTGATAACCGTGACAAGTTGAACGTAAGTTGATTCTTTATATTGTTTTTAACACTATCAGGTTTCAGGAATATTTGTAACCACCCACTAAGATACGCTAAGAGATTCTACCAGGCTCACACAGAACTGTAATTTCATCACATTTTGAAATGAATTTGTGTGCACAGGGCCGGACTAAGGTAATTTTATATGATAAGCGAACATTATTTTGCCCCCCTCCCCCCCCCACACCAATTACTGAAAAATAAAAGGTAGAATATTATTCACATGTTCGGGGGCGCATCCGGGTGCCGGGCACTCCTCCTCGATCTCCAGCCTTGTGGAGGGTGTGCATGCGCGGAGCCAGCTGGTTCTGTGCATGCGCATTTGGTGCGGCATGGACGAGTTGCCTTTCACGGGGCCGGAGACTGAGGAGGAGGGTATGGCAGCCAGGGGCGGAGGTTCCGCCTACGGCTGCCAGGCGCTCCTCCTCGGTCACCGGCTTTGTGGAGCCGCTGTGGGGGGCTCTGGCTAGCTTGCGCTGCACCGGGTGCACATGCGCAGAGCCAGCTGGTTCCGTATGTGCACATTTGGTGTGGCGTGGGCGGGCCATCTTCCACAGGGCCGGAGACTGAGGAGGAGGGTTTGGTGGCTGGGGCAGAGGCTCTGCCTCTGGCTTCCGTGCGCTCCTCCTCAGTCTCCGGCCTTGTAGAGCCGCTGCGGGCGGCTCTGGCCTGCTCGCGCTGTGCCAGGTGCACATGTGCAGAGCCAGCTGGTTCCGTGCGTGCGCATGTGGTGTGGCGCGGGTGGGCTGTCTTCCACGGGTCCGGAGACTGAGAAGGGGCATTTTGCAGGCAGATGGCCCCTGAATATGTGACACCCCACGCACGCGCATAGTTTGCGTAATGTAAGATCCGGCCCTGTGTGTGGAGCATTTTAAGTAACCCAGCTGAATACATTCTAGAAGTCATTGTAATTTTATTGGTTTTTATATAAAAAAAATATATATTGCTAGGTTTTAATAGTATTTTTTTACCTATTCAAGCGTCTTGGTTGCTGGTCTTGGAATCCAGAAGAGGAGCGTAAGCGGCAGGAACGATGGCAGCATGAACAGGAGCGTGTGCTCCAGGTACCGCCACTCATTACTACTTTTCCCCACGTATACCCTCGCTTCTCCCAAAGAGCTCAACGACTCTCTATTCTCTCCTCACACTTTTTAACCTGGTGTCTTCGCAACCCGCAGAAAATTAACCAGTGAATGAAATGCTGCTCACTAAAATATACAGTAAATCATTCCATACATTCAAATTACTTCATAGAGTAAGCCCACTAAAGGAAAGTTTTACACACATCTAAAGTGTATCATTCCTAAGCACTAATCCCTCTCTGCTTTAAATTTTTGTAAATATGGTAGACACCCACATGTAAGAATCTCGTCAGGCAGAAATAATTTTCCAGGGTAGCGTTCAGGCATTTGAGGGCTTGCTAAAGACATTTTGCTACCTGAAGGAGAACAGCACATGGCATTCCTTGCTTGCCCAGTTACTTTGGCACCTGAGATTGCAAGTCCCATAAGCCTGGGAGATGAAACAAACACAACAATAATAAATTAAATAACAATTTATTATTCCGTGAAGCCCCAAACCGGCTGTGTGAGGCACTGCCTCAGTCTGTCTAACAGCAAGACTGAACTATTCTGTCTGCCTTTGGAGAATACTTTCCAAAGTGATCTCTCTGTAGTGCCAAGGAATCCCTTTGAGTCCTTGTGAGTTGTGGTGGATTCTTAAGTTTCTTCAACAGGGTACATACAATTCAAAAGAGACACTAGTCAGTCCTCTTGATCTAAACCAGGAATTCCCAAACTTTTTCAGCTTTGGAGCACTTTTTGAAGGATAAGTTTATCATATAGCCCTAAGAAATGGAAACGATTTTGGCAGTGAAAAAATGAGTCTGGGCTGCAAGGGGCTGGGGCGAGGGCGGGGGGTGGGAAGGGTCTGGGCAGCAATGAAGGCGAGGGGAAAGGGGTCTATGCCCCCTTCTGCAGCTGTTTCAGCAGATCCAAACTTTAATTTCCTTGCATTTCTCAGCAGGAGGGAGAGGAGGAAAGAGGAGGAGGTGGGAAGCAACATGGCACCGCCTGACGCATGTGGAGTCCCTCATTATCACTCATGGAGCCCCAAAGGCTCCATGGAGCATAGTTTAGGAACCATGGTCTAAACATGGTCTGAACTGGGAATGAGTCCTAACATTCACCCAGAGTTCTTATGAAGTATGTATTTAATAGGCCTGTGCAATCATGGTTCTAAATGGTTCTAAAGTACTTACAAAACTAAAGTTCTGGTGGTGAAAACTAGGTGGCGCTGGTGCTTTGCTTCTACAGTGTTGCTAAAGTTCTGGTGCTGAACATTTCAGAACTCTAACAAAACTTTCAAAATTTCATTATAAATGGCAGTTCCTAATTGGTTCTGTCTTAAAAATCACCAATAATGAAATAATAATGAAGTTTTGAAAGTTTTGTTAGAGTTCTGAAATGTTCACCACCAGAACTTTAGCAACACTGTAGAAGCAAAGCACCAGCGCCACAGTGGTTCTCAACCTTCCTAATGCCGTGACCCCTAAATCCAGTTCCTTATGTTGTGGTGACCCCCAACCGTAAAATTATTTTCGTTGCTACTTATTACTAATTATTTAATTATTTAATATTAAATTCAATTATTTATAAGTGTGCTGCTATGGCTGAGTTCTCTGGCTGAATCAGTCTGCAGTGCCTTTCATGTTCCTTGATTCATGTTTTGGAAAATGCTGTGTTTGGCGATCCCTGTGTAGACTTGTCCACAGTTGCATGGTACACTGTAGACTCCTGCAGAGGTCCTGCAGATCCTCTCACCTTTGCAGGAGTCCACCGTATATCATGCAGCTGTGGACAAATCTGCATAGGGACCGCCAAACGCAGCACCCAAACATGAATCAAGGAACAGGAAAGGCACAACAGACTAATTCAACCAGAGAAGTCAGCCATAGCAGAGAACTTGATGAACCAACCTGGACACAACATATTATTTGATAATACAGAAATGCTCAGCCAATCTTAACAACCACCATGTCAGACAACACAGAGAAGCCACATGAAACACATGGAAATTTTCAACAGAATGAGGAAACTATGAACATGAACAAATTTTGGCTAGCAGTATTAAAAACTCGAAAATCAGGACAGTAAAAAAATAAGAAACAGTCTGAAAACAGGGGAATTCCAGGCATGAAACAATCAAGGCCAGCTAACATCTCACCCAGGAAGGAATCTGCCAGGCCTGGAAGCTGCAAAGCCTTGCAATGCTAATCAAGGTGATTAATTCCAACATTCACACTTGCTTCCAACAGACGAGAGTTTTTCCCCACCCTGGACACCATTCCACATTCCCTTGCCTAGTTTCCAACAGATCCCAACAACCTCTGAGGATGCCTGCCATAGGTGTGAGCAGAATGTCAGGAGAGAATGCTTCTGGAACATGGCCATACAGTCTGGAAAGCTCACACCAACCCAGTAATATAAAAGGAAGGAAGGAGAAAGGGGGAAGGGAAGGAATTGAATGGGGAAGGAAGGAAATCCTGCGCACTGGGGGAAAACAAAAGGGCATTTGTCGACGGGGGGGGGGAGGTTGGTAGGAAGGGAGGACAATGTTTCAAAGTAAACATTGCCCAAACCCTGCAGCCCCCTGCCTTAAAAACAAAACAGACCCATCTTCCCCGAGGCTTTCAGGGAAAGGGAAGCAGAGAGGAAGTCAAAAGGACTTGAAAGAAAAGGGACACAGTGCATCATCACCTTCATTATCTCCCTCCTCCTACGGAGACCCTCCATTGTTGCACGTGGCTCCAGTCCGCATGGCCTGCGGGGAGGAGCATCGGGCCCTTCACTCCTCCCCCCTCCCTGCACTGCCTTTTCACGCTGTTTTTGGCGCTCTGCCTGCCCCGCAGCCTGCAGGGAAGGCAGGGAGGAGGGCAGCGGTGGGCTCCTTCGCTCCCTCCCTCCCTCGCGCTGGTTTTTGTGCTCAGTGTTTGGTTCTGATCCAAACTGGCAGAGGGGCCCCATCAGCCATTCCAGGGAGGTAGAGGGGGTGAGGCCTAAGGAGGCCATGCCCCGACCCCTCGAGGGGAAACAGTGAAATAGGAGCACCTAAAGGCCACTTAGTCTGACCTCCTTCTGCCCATGCAAGCTCCAAAATCCTTCTGCTGGCTTGGCTTCTTCCTTTGTCACCGCCTCCCAGGTGCCTTTGCCGGCCGGCGGGAGCGCAAGGGATGCGTCGCGCAAGGCCAGGCCTTGTGCATAGGAGCCCAGCTGAGCTCGGCAGGGGGCGAGGGCCTTTGCTTCTTAGCTCCTCTTTCTCCTGACTCCCTGCAGCCCTGTAGGAACAGGAGGTGGAGGAGCGGACCTGGACTGCCTGGCTTTTTCCCCGGCACAGGGGCCGGCAGCCATTTTGAGGAGGCAGAAGGGGCAGGGCCAACCGAGGCACCTTCGCGACCCCCAGAAAATGGCCCCGCGACCCCCCTGTGGGTCGCGACCCCCAGGTTGAGAACCACTGCACTAGCACCACCTAGTTTTCACCACCAGAACTTTAGTTTTGTAAGTACTTTAGAACCATTTAGAACCATGATTGCCCAGGCCTAGTATTTAATGTTGGGGAGCAGACTTCCGGAAAGGTTCTACCATAACTGATGTTTCCACCTTGAATGCTATAAACTTCCAAGGAATGTTGGGATTCCCTGGATCACAGATTTAAAACATCTTAATGCTCAGTCCCCTATAGTTCCCAAATCCATATGCATAATCATGGCCCCTCTTATTTCTAAAATTATTGGCTAACATTAACAGTTGGGACAAAGTGTGTTGTAGTTTTAGAAAATATTTCAAAGTGCACCGTAATACATTTTGAAATGTTCCTGTGTTGTTTCAGAATATACACTGGATCTGGGGAAGGGCAGATATTTCTGAGAAAATAATTCTAGTCCATAACCAATGCTTGGGGAAACTCTCCTTTTTGAACTATATTGTTGATGTATGCCTTCAACTTGTTTCTATGTGATTTGGCCAAGGTCACCCAATGAGTTTCCACAGCTGAGTTGGAAGGTTTGAACCCTGGCCTCAAGAGTTTAATGCTCAAACATGCTCTCCTCTTGTGGACCATAGCTTTTGGAAATCCTTGGCCAGTAGAAGCTTTTCAGTCTGTATCAACCAACTCCTTGACTAATCATCACTGCCTCCACTCAGTCTTGATCTACACTGCCATATAATCCAGGTTATCAAGGCAGGTAATCCAGATTATCTACATTGAACTGGATTATATGATCCTAAATTTCCATATAATCCAGTTCAAAGCAGATAATCTGAATTTTATATGGCAGTACACATGGGGCCTCAGAACCTTTGTATTTGTCTTCTTATCTCATAGGCTGATCCAGTTGTCCTTCTTTGACAGTGATTTTCAACCTTTTTTGAGCTGCGGCACATTTTTTACATTTACAAAATCCTGGGGCACACCACCAACCAAAATGACACAAAATGACACTCTAACACAGTAATACATATAGTTAATATGTTTTTAAATGTATTTATACACTCAGTGTGAAACTTGGGCCTGTTTCGATGAACACAACATAGATATCCTAGCAGGAATGGTAGAAAGACACACACGAAGCTCTTGCTCAACAGCTGTCAGTCTCTCTCTGTTTTTAGGGTCTTTTTTCTTTTGTCCACCACTCATATTAGGGCCTTCATCTGTGTCATAATTTTGTCCAGGGCCCTGTTCGGCATTTGCATTTTCTCTTCTCAAAAACTTCTCCATCACTGTCACTCGCTTGTCTTGCTGTGATTCCAAATTGCCACTGTCACTTGACACGCAGCAGCAGCACTAACTCTAACTTTGTTTACTTAGCCGCGTCTGTGCAAGTCCAAGATGGCATGACCATAGCACTCTCGCATCACTTCTTAGGTGACGCGAGAGTGCTATGGTTCCATTTCTTAAAGGGACAAATGCGCCTTATAGTTTATATATGAATGAAGTTCTAAAATAATTTCCCACATCACACCTGATGATCTCTCACAGCACACTAGTGTTCCACTGCACACTGGTTGAAAATCACTGTTCTTTGATATAAATACTGCTGGCAGCTCTTTATTCTGAATAGATTACTGCCACAGTTAATATATGACTGAAACTCATTAAATTCAGTTTAGCCAAATGAAAACGCAAATCCCATTTTTCTAAACATAGTGACATGTTTGTTTAGGGTTTGCTTGCTCTACGGAGCTCTTCATGGCCAAGATTTCATATCATTTCAATCAACAAACAGTATTTGATGGCCTAGTTTCCAGTTAGTAACACATATAGCCATCTTAGGGTTTTATGCCGCATTTACTAAGGCTCCTTTGTCAATCTAGATGTGAATGTGTGGTCTATGGGCCCTAGGGGTTTTGCGGGTGCCTTCCTAGGAAGAAAGGGAGACTTGGCCAGGCTTTAAAAGATGGCACTGAACTCTGAGTAGTAGAGTTCAACAGTTTTATTGATTACAACCAGTTAACTGGTGGCCCAGTTACAGCAAAGTCTTTGGGGGAGATGCAGTTACTTGCCTCAGAGTTGTAGAAAGTAATAATAATAATAATAATACACTTTATTTATATTCCACTCTTCTGACCCCGAAGGGGACTCACAGCGGATTACATTATACATACGGCAGGCAGTCCTTGCCGACTGACATACAATTACAATACATTGTACAGACAAACATGTGCAGACAAACATGCGCAATTTGAAGGATTTTTTTCTCTCTCTCTTCTGGCTGCGTTGCGGGTGCGGTTGCTCCATTACGTCACAGGGGGGTGCTGTTGCTTCATCCTCAGACGAGAGCCTCTGGTTTCACATTCCACCTCCGGCAGCCAATCTTCCTTATTTTTATTCAGGTGTATAAAAATCCTTCCCCGATTAGCGGTTCCTAGTTCATCTACTCACAGATGGCTTGTTTTCGATCTGTTAGGTGGACAGTGGACAGGGCTCACAGCTGGGTGTCCAGACCAGCTTGGGAATCGAACATGCAACCTTCTGATTGCAAACACAGCTGTTGTTACCGCTGTGCTATCTCTCCGGCCCAAGTAGATGGAATTCTCTAGTTCCAAGTTGTTCCTTTGCTTCCAATGGCTTCGGGGTCGCGAAGTCTCCAAAGCCCCAAATCTGCAGACCCTTTGTTGAAGGCGAACCTTCTTTTACAGTCTACAGGCTCGTTGAAAGCACAAGGATCACACAAAGTCTCCAAGGTTTGCAGTGTACCTTGATATGCTTGAAGCTGATCCTGGATGAGTTTATGTAAATGGAAATGGCTTTGTCCAAGCTGAGGCCCAGATTTCCAGCCTCACGTCCATGCTTTGCTTTGTTAGAATGACCTGGGTGGAGAAAATCTCCTTCTCAGGTGACCTCAGAAAGAGGCGAGGCAAGGTCACCTTTGGCGCCAAAACTCAAGCCCCTCCTACCCAATGCACACACACACATTTGAAACAACTACATCAGTCAATACAAAACAGGCCCTTCAGGGGCTGCAATAGGTTTGATTAGAATGCTTAACTGATGGTAGAACCACAGAGAAAGGGGAAATCTGTTGGAGAGAAATCTTGTTTACCGGGCATTTATTTATTTATTTATTTACATCATTTATATTCCGCCCTTCTCATCCCGCAGCGACTCAGGGCGGATTACAATGTACATATACAGGCAAACATTCAATGCCAAAGACACACAATATATATAGACAGACACTCAGAGGCAATTTAACATTCCAGTTTCTGGCTACCAGGGGGAACTGTCGCATTTCTTCATTCTTTTGCATACTTCCTGGAGAGTTTTTATGGCCTCGTAAATCAGTTAAATTAGCCTCCCGACAACGTGGTACCTAAATTTCCTACTTGACTGATGCAACTGTCTTTCAGGTTGCAAGGTCGACAACGAGAGCTCACCCCGACCCGGGCAGGCTTCGAACTCATGACCTTCTGGTCAGTAGAGAATCATATGCAGCTGACTCCCAGCCAGCTGCGCCACAGTCCCGGTGCATCCAAAATTTTAATGATCGCGAGTCTTTATTTTTTTTAGAGTTAAACTTCTATATAATTAGATCAAAAGAGTAGAATTTTTTTCTGCTTCAAGTAAAAGAGAAGATAAAGTTTGCTATCCTTGGAGGAGGGACAGTGCCGGCCTTTGGCATTCCGCCATGTAAGCGGCCGCGTAGGGCGACGGGTCCTGGGAGGGGTGTTGCCGCCTGCGAGGGCGCCGCCATGTTGGCCGCCCCTCCGCCGCGCCTCCTGCCCGGGAGCCAGTGCTCCCTGCCCCGCAGCGCAGCCGGTGATGCAGGTGACGGCGCAGGCGGCGCAGGCGGCGATGTAGCCGCGCGAGAGGTCACTGCGCATGCGCAGGCATGCGTGACACACTTGCGCAGCTGCGCGTGACGTCACCACGCATGCGCAGGTGTGCGTGACGTCGCCGCGCAGCTGCGTGTGACGTCACCGTGCATGCGCAGGCGTGCGTCATGCACGCCTGCGCATGCGCGGACGCGTCGCCGCGGGCTGCCGCGTCCAGCAGCCATGGGGGGGGGGGCGCAGAAATGAGGCTCGCATACCCCCCCGGAGAGGTGAGACCGCCCCTGAGGAGGGATTCCAGAGTACTAAACCTCCTATCAATATCAAAGTTCTATTTTCTCAGCTGAGAAACATCCCGTTAATTTCTAGTTTTATCTTTACTTCTATACTTCTTCACCATTCTGTATTCTCCCTGCATGTTTGTTTTTATTTTCTTTCTTTTCAATTTTCTTTCTCATCCCTAAAATTAAAACAAGCGAGCAAACAAACAAAACCTGAAAGTGGAAAGAAACCAACAGGCATCCCTCTGTTACTACTCACCTTATGTTAAGAATTAACCCACTTGAGCGTTTCAGAAGTTTGGCGTGTTGTTCGGTCTTCTATACTGTATGTACTAGAAGGGATAGATTAACAGCTATTCATGCCTCAAATTGGATACTTCATCGGAAGCTATACACAGAGGTGGATTAACGCACTCGGCAAAGAAGGCGCCCACCGAGAGCGCCAGATCCACAGGGGCGCGCCACCGTCGGCTGGAAACTCTGCCTCCGCGTCTGCTGTGTTTCCACTAGGCGTGGAGGCAGAGTTACCAGTGGGCATGGAGGCAGAGTTTCCAGTATGTGTTACGCCTCCATGCATGCTGGAAACTCCGCCTCTGCACCGGCTGGAAACTCCGCCTCCACGTCGGCAGTGTATCCAGCAGGCGTGGAGGTGGAGTTACCAGCGGGCACGGAGGCAGAGTTTCCAGTATGTGTGAAGCCTCCACGCATGCTGGAAACTCCGCCTCCACGTCTGCTGTGTTTCCAGAAGGCGCAGAGGTGGAGTTACCAGCGGGCACAGAGGCGGAGTTTCCACCATACGTGAAGTCTCCACGCATGCTGGAAACTCCTCCTCCGTGCCAGCTGGAAACTCCGCCTTCGCGTCTCCACCTCCATGCCTGCTGGAGACTCCTCCTCCACGCCGGCTGGTAACTCCGCCTCCGTGCCTGCTCCAGGTTTGGTTTTGGGGTGGGGGGGCAAAATAATTGTTGCCTACCATTTAAAATTACCTTGGGCCACCTCTGGCTATACAAATAATATCCTTCTTCATTTGCTGTAGGAAGTCAGTCTTTCCTTGAAAGCTACTACAGGCCTCTCCCATTTCTCTGAAAAGTCAACACAAGCGCACACTTCGGTCTTGTTCAAAAATAAATGTTCTTTATATACTATAAGTCATTCCCAGCATTTGGGGGAACACAATTATAAGATCATGCGACAGTATAGTCAAAATAATCCGCAAACAAAGCGGTATGCAATTCCAAAATACGAGACGGTCACTGAGTTGCTAATCCTATAACAAAATCATAATATAGTGTCTAATATCATATATTCATAAATGGGTAGCTCAGGGTGGTCGACGGTCTAGCCGTTTCGCCTATAGAGGCTTCGTCGGGACCTCGTTGACCAAGTCTCTGAAATAATATTGCGGTTTCCAAAGGTCTGGGTTTAATCTAAGAACATAAGAACATAAGAAGAGCCATGCTGAATCGGACCTCAGCCCATCTAGTCCAGCAGTCTGTATCACACAGGGGCCCACCAGTTGTACACGGGGATCTCGAGCAGAAGGGAGGGCAAAACCCTGACCTGCTCCCGACCCCCCACAACCAGTACCCAGGGAAATCCTGCCTACCTCAACCAACTCCGAGGTGGCACTTGAATGTCCTTTTCAGTAACTACCGATACACTTGGTATCCATGAATCTGTCTAATCCTGCCTTGAAGTTGTTCAGGCTGACAGCTGTCACAACCTCTTCTGGAAGTGAGTTCCATAACCCAATGACCCTCTGGGTGAAGAAATATTTCCCTTTATTAGTCCTAATTTTCCTACCTTGGAGCTTCAGGAGTGCCCTCTAGTCCTAGTGTTTTGTGACAAAGAAAATATTTTTCTTTATTCACCTTTTCTATCCCATGCATGATTTTATACACTTCGATCAAGTCACCTCTTAAACGCCGTCTTTCAAGGCTGAAAAGACCAAGGCGTTGCAACCTGGTTTCATAAGGGAGCCGCTCCATCCCTTGGATCATTCTTGTTGCCCTTTTCTGTACCTTTTCCAGTTCCGTTATATCCTTCTTAAGGTGCGGAGACCAGAATTGTACACAGTACTCCAAATGTGGCCTTACCATCGATTTGTAGAGAGGTAATACAACATTTGCTGACCTATTTTCAATTCCCTTTCTGATCATGCCTAGCATAGAATTTGCTTTTTTCACTGCTGCTGCGCAGTGGGTTGACATCTTCATTGAGCTGTCCACCAAGACCCCAAGATCCCTTTCCTGGTTTGTCTCGGAAAGCTTTGACCCCATCAATTGGTAGGTGTAGTTGGGGTTCTTTGCCCCGATGTGCATGACTTTACACTTGTTTAGGTTAAAATGCATTTGCCACTTTGTTGCCCATTCACTCAATTTCGAGAGATCTTTCTGGAGCTCTTTACAATCAGTTTCATTTTTAACTACCCTGAACAATTTAGTGTTGTCTGCAAACTTTGCTACCTCAGAATTCACTCCTACATCCAGATCATTAATGAATAAATTAAAAAGTAACGGACCCAAAACTGAACCTTGGGGTACGCCACTTCTCACCTCTTTCCACCCAGAGAAATGTCCGTTTATTACCACCCTTTGTTTCCTACAGTTTAGCCAGGTTCCAATCCAGGACAAGACCTGTCCCCTGATTCCATGGCTGAAGAGCTTATTTAGGAGCCTTTGGTGAGGGACTTTGTCAAAAGCCTTTTGAAAGTCAAGGTAAACAATATCGACTGGGTCCCCTTTATCTATGTGTTTATTTACACCCTCAAAGAATTCTAACAAGTTAGTAAGACATGATTTGCCTTTGCAGAAACCATGTTGATTTTCTTTCAGCAATGCCTGTTCTTCTATGTGCCTAGTAATATTTTCTTTAATAATGGTTTCCATCACTTTGCCTGGAACTGAGGTTAAACTGACTGGTCTATAATTTCCTGGATCACCTCTGGATCCTTTCTTGAAGATCGGTGTTACATTTGCCTCCCTCCAGTCCTCGGGTACAGTGCCTGATCTTAGAGAAAGGTTATATATCTTAGCTAGAAGTTCAGCAATTTCACACTTGAGTTCCTTAAGAACTCTGGGGTGGATGCCGTCTGGACCTGGTGATTTGTTGACATTTAGTTTAGTAAGGCATATGAGAACATCCTCCTTGTTTATCTCTACCTGTTTTCATTGTTTTAATTCCCTCCCTGAAAAACCTGACTCAGCTGCAGGCATATGTTGTCTGTCCTCCTGTGTGAAAACGGAGGCAAAGAAGTCATTTAGCCGCTCAGCAATCTCCTTGTCTTCGCTGATTTTCCCTTTCTGACCATTGTCGTCGAGTGGCCCAACTGCTTTTCTAGTTGGGTTCCTGCTTCTGATGTACTTAAAGAAGTTTTTGTTGTTTTTTAAAAATATTCTTTGCTATGTGTGCCTCAAAATCTCTCTTGGCTTTCCTGACTGTTGCTTTGCATTTAGTTTGCCAGAGCTTGTGTTCCTTTCTGTTCTCCTCGCTAGGAAGAGCCTTCCATTTCTTAAATGAGTTTTTCTTCTTTCCAATCACATCTTTTACTTCATTTGTAAGCCATACTGGTGTCCTTTTGGACTTTCCATGCCTCTTTCTTTTTATTGGAATGCATTTTAGTTCGGCCTGTTTTAAGGTATTTTTAAACAGTTTCCAAGCATTTTGGAGGGATTTGATTTTTTTTTACTGCTCCTTTTAGTTTGTTCTTTACAATTTTTCTCATTTTTGTGAAATTCCCTTTGTGAAAGTTTAATGTCTCCGTGTTAGTTTTCACTGACAGTTTGCTATCCAAACTTACGTTGAAGGTTATTGTGTTATGGTCACTGGTACCTATGGGCTCAGCTACAAGAACATCTTGAACGAGATCTTGTTCATTAGTTAGCACCAAGTCCAGGATCCCCTTTCCCCTGGTTGGTTCCATGACCATCTGCTCAAGGGAATAATCAACTAGCATCTACAAAACAATATGTAAGATATCACAGTCAAATATTCATATACCAATTTACATACATATTAAGCACTAGTGGGAATTGAACAAAAGGAAGGCTGTATATTCCTAGGTCAAATGCCGTGTTATCATGTATCCATCCCGGACAGAGAATGTAAAGCGGGCAAGCATTCTAAATAGCGCATCATGACAGTAATTAACACAATAGGTTACAGGACCTATGAATAATTGTGTTCCCCCAAATGCTGGGAATGACTTATAGTATATAAAGAACATTTATTTTTGAACAAGACCGAAGTGTGCGCTTGTGTTGACTTTTCTATATTGGGAATTACAATATTTTTTGACTCTCCCATTTCTCTGCCAGGTTAGGGGTCAGGGCAGTGTCAAAAACTGAAACCAATTGAAAAGCTAAACCATTTTTTTTAAAAAAAATTGCAAATGTAAAAGAGAGCATAATATGATGTGAAGTCATCAGAGAGATAAAAAGTAGTGCATGGAGTGGATAAAAGAGCAGACCAGGAATCAGAAGTGCAGTAAACGGCTATGATTTATATCCATTGAAAGAGTGAATTGTTGGAAAACAAGTTTTAAAAATCAAGGAGAGTCTGTATCCTAACTCAGTGTTTCCCAACCTTTTTTGAGCCGTGGCACACTGTTTACATTTGCAAAATCCTGGGGCACACCACCAACCAAAATGACACAAAATGACACCCTAACACAGTAATACATATAGTTAATATGTTTTTAAAATGTATTTATACACTCAGTGTGAAACCTGGGCCTGTTTCGATGAACTCAGCATAGGTATCCTGGCAGGAATGGCAGAAAGACACAAACTTCCCACACAGAACTCCCATAACCAAGAGAAAATGCTATAAGAGTTTGGTGGGCATTGACCTTGAGTTTTGGAGTTGTAGTTTACCTATATCCAGAGATCACTATGGACTCAAACAATGTTGGATCAGGACCAAACTTGGCATGAATACTCAACATGCCCAAATATGAACGCAGATGGATTTCAGGGGAAATAGACCTTGACATTTGGGAGTTGTAGTTGCTGGGATTTATAGTTCCTCTACAATCAAAGAGCATTCTGAACCCCACCAATGATAGAACTGGGCCAAACTTCCCACACAGAACCCACAGGAGGCAAAAGGAGGTCTCTATTTGGGGAAAGGGAGGCAGGCCTTCCCGATGCATGGAGAGTAGACAACGGGTGGGGAGGGGGGTGTTTGTAATTTTGTGCCTTTATTGAGGTAGGTTTCTTAGGGTTTTTATACTTCAACACACTAGACTCTCACCCCTCCTGGAGGTTCCAATTTCCCACGGCACACCTGATGATCGCTCACGGCACACTAGTGTGTCCCGGCACACTGGTTGGGAAACACTGTCCTAACTTATAGGACTCCATCCTACACTATTCTAATGCGCACCGCTCTTACTTTTCAGAGCATCCCCGCCACTTACTATCTTGATAGTATCCTATTAATTTTCCACTATCTTGATCTATTTTCCCAAACCCCATTTGAGCGAGTATGTCTTTGCATGGAGGTCTCCTTTGAATCTAGCAAAGAAACATATTCCGTCCCTTGTATCCCAATTCCTGTTTGATAGCTTGTATTGGAATTCTGTACAGGAAAGGTATCAGAAGGAGCAGGACAAGCTGAAAGAAGAATGGGAAAAAGCACAAAAAGAAGTTGAAGAGGAGGAACGTAAATACTATGAGGAGGTAGGAAGGCAGAGATGCAACTGTACAACAGAAGCCGTGGCTGTTTCTGATGTCTTGGCGTAATTAGTCAAGATATGAACAAGCTTTTTTTGTCAGTCATGCCATTCCTGCATGCTTTCCTTCATGTGAGTGTGCCGGCAAACTAGGAAATCCTCCCCTTTGTTTGAAAGGGAGCACTTCCAGACATGTGCTGGAGCAGTCTCCACAGCGGGGAGGAAAGAAAATCACGTGTTTTTAGTTAATGCGAATATACAATGATGCGAATATACACATTTTCTTGGCTAGAATCAGGCCTGGATTATCCATAAGGCCACCCTAGGCCACGGCCTAGGGGCGTAGCCATGGGGGGTGCCAGATCCGGACCCCCCCAATTTTTTTTAAAGTCGATCTTCGGGCGCTTCTGCGTCTGCGCGCGGAGCGCCATAGGCCCCTAGGGCCTCTGACGCGGCTTCCCTCCACCTCTTCCTTGCTCGTGTTGGCCCCTCCTTCTTTCACTCGAGGAAGGAGGGGTGCCCGACGCGAGTGAGGAAGATGCGGAGCAAAGCTGCGTTAGAGGCCCTAGGGGCAGGACTTCACTCCGCCTCTTCCTCGCTCACGCCGGGTGTCGCTCCTTCCTCGAGTGAAGGCAGGAGGGGCTGACATGAGCGAGGAAGAGGCAGAGGGAAGTCCTGCCTCTACGGCCTCTGACGCGGATTCGCTCCGCCTCTTTCTTGCTTGCGTCGGCCCCTTCTTCCTTCACTCAAGGAAGGAGGGGCGCCCGATACGAGCGAGGAAGACGCGGAGGGAAGCCCCGCCCCTAGGGCCTCTGACGCGCATGCTCAGCATCGGCCCGGGGGCATGGCTTCCAATGTGTGGTCTAGGGCACCACAAAGAATTAATCCGGGCCTGGCTAGAATCAGGATAAAAGGGGAATTTTTATCCCATTTTTCCGGCTATTGCAGCGAATCAGCGTGCCTTTAACGCTAACATCATGTAGCCACCCCCCCTTTTGAATCTGGTAACTTTTGTGTTTGATGTGCTGTGTAGGTGGGACCTGGGAAACTATAATAACAGCTTCAGAAAATTTTATTTATTTATTTCAATTATTTATAACCCACCCTTCTCTACCCCCGAAGGGGGACTCAGGGCGGCTAACAAAAGGCACAATTAGATGCCACATAAACAATCCATAAAAACCAACAATACATCATAAATACATTGAAATCGATTAAAACCAATTAAATATCTATAATTTACATAATTTACGCTCTTTACATTGGCCTTCCCTTGTCCGTGATCCGGAGATTGAAGCTAGTGCAGAATGCTGCAGCCCGGCTACTCACGGGGGAACCTACGAGCTGCCGCATGACACCTGTGCTGCAGAACCTGCACTGGCTACCGATTGAGTGCCGGATCACTTTCAAGGTGTTAGCTCTTACTTTCAAGGCCTTATATGGTCTGGGGGCAGCATACCTCCGGGACCGCCTGATTCCATATAACCCACCGAGATCACTTCGTTCCGAGGATCAGAACCTCCTTGACATCCCTAGCATGAAGGCCTTCCACTTG
The DNA here is from genome assembly GCA_030556195.1 of Anolis apletophallus. Taxonomy (NCBI): domain Eukaryota; kingdom Metazoa; phylum Chordata; class Lepidosauria; order Squamata; family Anolidae; genus Anolis; species Anolis apletophallus. The sequence goes on from JARBWK010000012.1 coordinate 14,216,070, forward strand.
ACCTCGACAAGGCGCAGGGCTTTCTCCATCATTGCCCCTGTATTGTGGAATACGTTGCCACCAGAAACGCGGGCTCTGCAAAACTTAGTTTCCTTCCGCAGAGCCTGCAAGAGGCACTTGTTTAGACAGGACTTCGAATGCTCGTGATCCAACTGTGTTTTATTATTGTTCTATTGTTATTTTTTACTGTATGTTTTATTCATTATCTGCTCTCCTCGAGCCATGTTGTAAACCGCTCCGAGCCATTGGGAGTGGCGGTCTACAAATCCAAATAAATAAATAAACAAATAAAATAAAATAAATAAATTAATTAATTAAATCACATAATCTGAGTTCCATATTCATAAATTGTCGAAGCCAATCTGCAGTCCATTTGCATAACCTTTGTCATCTTTTTATTGTCTGCCTGCTGCCAAGATACATTGATATCTTGGATTGCAAAAGCCACAAATCATAATTTCCAGCTTTTTTGCAAAACCAAAAGCTTCAGTTAATTAAATAATTGGGTTTTTTTGGTTGTAGTTTCAGGATTTCTGCGCATGAATGGGATTCAGGAGTTCATATCTCAAATTTTTGGGTTATACTAGTGGTTATGTTGGTTGTATTTTGTTTTATTTATTTATTTATTGTTCATTTTTGTATTCCGCTCCTCCCAGCAGGCTCGGGGCGGATAACAACAAATATAACGGGCAACATGTCACCACATGTCGGCATGTAGCCCTACATTAAAAGCGTAAAAAACATAAAACACATTTAAAACACATTACATCACCACACAGGTATGGGAGGACATGCGACATAGTTCTTAGTCCGGTGTGCCTAATTGAAGGCTAGGCCAAAAAGGGCCTTCTTACAAGCCCTCCGAAAAGGGGCCAGTTCCGAGATAGCTCGGGTACTGTCCGGGAGGGCGTTCCAGAGCACCGGTGCCGCTACGGAAAAAGTTATCTGTCTAATCGATAGGTGGCAGGAGCGGATTGATGGCACTGACAACAGATTCTGTTCATCTGAGCGCAGTGATCTCGGGGAGAATACGGGTAAGGCGGTCCCTCAGGTACGCAGGCCCTAGGCCGTGCAAGGCCTTAAAGGTCAAAACCAACACCTTGAAGGCAATTCGGTACTCAATAGGAAGCCAGTGCAGTTGCCGGAGGATAGGTGTGATGTGCTCCCTCACTGGCATACCCGCCAGCAAGGGAGCAGCGGCATTCTGCACTAGCTTGAGTTTCCGGATTGTCGACAAGGGAAGGCCAACGTAGAGGGCATTACAGTAGTCTAATCTCGAGATGACCGTCGCTTGGATTACCGCTGCCAGTTCGTCCCTGGACAGGTAGGGTGCCAGTCGCCTAGCCTGCCGGAGGTGAAAGAATGACGTCCTGCTGACCATGGAGACCTGAGCCTCCATGGTCAGCGAGGAGTCCAACACAACCCCCAAGCTCTTCTGTTTTGATGTCAGAAGATTGCTTTTGTTCCCCAAGTTTGAACTTCCCGTACGATTTGCAAGGCTTTATCAGACTAGAACACCTGTTAACCTTTTTCACAGCCAATAGTTGTATTTATTTATTTATTTGTTTGTTTGTTTATTTATTTATTGTTTCGGCTTCTAGACCGCTCCCTCTAGAAGCTCGGAGCGGTTTACAGCAATGTAAAACAAGCAAAACAATGCATGACAAGCAAGTCTAAAATACGGCTATTTGCTAAAATAATTCTAAAACTACAACTAAAATAAAAACTACATTGTGAGCAGAAACAGTTTACTCGGCCGGGAAGGCTGAGCGAAAGAGAGCCGTCTTGCAGGCTCTATGAAAAGAGGACAGTTCTGTAATACCTCTGGCTTCCTCTGGTAGCGCATTCCATAAAATTGCTGCAGCTACTGAGAATGCTCTTTGTCTAGTTGAAGACAATCGTATTGTCTAATGGAGGGGACATTGAGGAGATTTTGTTCACCGGAGCACAGGGATCTCTGGAGACAGTATGGGGAGAGGCGGTCCCTCAACTACACTGGCCCAAGACCATATAAGGCCTTAAAGGTTAACACCAGCACCTTGAAGGATATCCGGTGCTCAATAGGTAGCCAGTGCAGTTGCCGCAATATTGGTGTATGTGTCAAATGTGCGTGTCTTTGTGTTTATGTTTGCATGTGTGTCTGGATAGGGCGAGGGTAGATTATGTTGGAGGGAGCTCAGCTGAACTTGGTTACGATTCTGAAGCTCATGGCTTCAATCCGTTCTGATATGAAAGCTCAATGGGTGGTCTTGGGCAAGGCACACACTCTCAGCCCCAGCAGAAGGCAAACACAACCCCCTAAATAATCTTGCCAAGAAAACCCCATGATAGGATCACCAAAAAGCAGAAACAGCATGCAGCAACACAGCAGCAACACAATGGTGTGTATGTTCAAAGAGAGGGAGCTACCAAGCAGCTTATATTCAGACCCGGATTAACACCTTTTTGCCACACTTTGGAATTACGCCCCCTTTAAGCCAACCTCTACCGCACGCCCCCCCCCCCACACACATCTTTTCATCTGCTCGTCCCCCTTAGGGCCTCGCTTCCAGCTCTCCCGGTGTGGCCCCACTAGGTCCGCCACAGGAGTTTCCCTCTCGTCAGGCACTATGGATGCAGGCACGGGGGGAGGAGCCTCCTCCCCGATGCCGGGGCTTGAGGCACTTGGCTCCTACCCAGTATCAGGGATTGTGCATGCGTTGTAGTCAGCAGCTGTACCAATGCCGCACTTCTCCCCGATACCGGGGCTTGTCCCGTTGGGCTTCTCTCCTGTACTGGGGTTTGCGCATGTGCCGTAGCCGGCAGTTGCGCTTCTCTCTCCAGTAAGGAGGAGTCTCCTCCTTGTGTTGGAGGGGGAATACCAGCTTTCATGGTGTTCGGGCATGCGCAGACTGCGCAATGGAGTTTCCTGTACTTGCACTGAAGGAGCCCGCAAGTGGATGCTGTCAGCATCGAGGGAGTTAATTGTTCCTCCTGTTGACGTCTACGCTAGTGTTGAGAGCCCCTGCGCATACGCCGTTTGCGCAACAATAGCAGAGGCAGGAGCTGGTATTCAGGAAGGGGCAGGAGCGGCACCGAAAAGGAGGACCTCCGGTATCCTTCCTTCCTCATCTTCATGCGCGTTGCGTTTTTATTTGTTTCAGCATTTTTATTTTATTTATTTTGGTCCGTGATCTGCCCCCCCCCCCCCCAAAAAAAAACTCGGCTTGCACCCCTAAGCCATGGCCTAGGTTGGCCTTATGGGTAATCCTGGCCTGCTTATATTACATTATTTTATGTTACATACATCTGTTATTATTAGTAGTAGTAGTATTTTATGTCTTACCCACCTCTCCCCATTGCTCGAAGCAGGTTACAGCATAATGAAAACACTTAAACTTTATAAAAAAATTCTATAAATATACATATTTATATAAAAGATACATATTATTTGCTGTCAAATCAGTTTCAACTTGTGGTGCCTCTCCCAAGAATTCAGAAGTTTTAAAAGCATTGTGATAACAACTGAGAGGAGGGAAAGAACATGGTGAATGAGAACAACCAATAGGTTCAGATAGTAAAGGAGATATATTTTTTAAAAACGAATGAGGCACTATGCAGAGTATCTTCTTTTTGTAAAAAAAAAAAAATCATTGCAAAAATATTATTACATTATTATTGTTGACTCCTATCCTTTTCCACTCCTGTCCCAACCACCCCTTAAGCCAGTGTTTCTCAACCTTCCTAATGCTGCGACCCCTTAATACAGTTCTTCATGTTGTGGTGACCCCTAACCATAGCATTATTTTCATTGCTACTTCATAACTGTATTGGGGGGGGGGGGGTTGATTTTGTCATTTGGAAGTTGTAGTTGCTGGGATTTATAGTTCACTTACGATCAAAGAGCATTCTGAACTCACCAAGAATGGAATTGAACCAAACTTGGAACACAAAACTCCCATGACAAAGAGCAATTACTGGAAGGGTTTGGTGGGCCTTGAGTTTGGGAGTTGTAGTTCACCTACATCCAGAGAGCACTATAGACTCAACAATGATGGATCTGGACCACACTTGGCACGAATCCTCAATATACCCAAATGTGAACAATGGTAGAGTTTGGGGAAAATAGATCTTGACATTTGGGAGTTGTAGTTGCTGGGATTTATAGTTCATCTATAATCAAAGAGCCCCTTGCACCCTACCAATGATAAAATTGGGTCAAACTTCCTACACAGAACCCTCATGCCTTGAAGGAACTAGCTGACGTGACCCTCCATCCCACCTTACACACTCTCCCTCACCTACACATGCGCATTATGCTGCCATGCGCCAAGCGCGCCTGCTCTCCCCTCCCCACTTGGAGTCTCAGAATCAGCCCTCCCCTTGGCTGGGAGGCCTGCCAATCACAGCAGAAGAGAGCTTTAGGTGGGAGAATTCGCAGTCTGTTTCCAAAAAGAAAGAGAAGAAAAAGCGGGGAGAACTTCAACTTTCTCTGCCAAAGGGCTTCCTAAGACCATCAGAAATACATGTTTTCTGATGGTCTTTGGTGACCCCTCTGAAACCCTCTCGCGACCCCCCTGGGGGTCCCGACCCCCAGGTTGAGAAACACTGCCTTAAGCCCATTCTTTCTCAATAACAAATTAGAAAAGGCCAGACTCGAATTGTCTCTTGTTATGGTGCCTAGTTGTAGTTCATAGGGCTGGCTTCCTGCTACTTCCATGGCTTCTTCAAGGAGTTTCTTTGACAGCCTTTCTTCTTCTGTAGGAACGCAAGATCATTGAGGATACCGTGGTTCCATTCACAGTGACTTCGAATTCTGCAGAACCCTTGTCCACCTCTTCCTCTGTGACAGAGGGAAATGGGACTCTGGTGAGTTCTCTGCTAAAACTGGAAACTAAAGTAAGCTGCTAAAGGAATATAACTGAGAACGTTTTGTAGTCTAGGTCAGGGGTGGCCACACTTTTTCAGCATGCGAGCTACTTATAATAAAACCAAGTCAGAAAGATCTACCGAGAGAGAAGCAGGGCCAAGCAGGGGGAGGGGGCGGGGCTTGGCACAGCCTGGCTCCTTCCCCTCTGGCTTTAGCTCTACCACAGCCTCTCCCCGCCCCTCCCTCTGGCTTTAGCGCTACCAGAGCTTCTCCAGGCTAGAGGAGGGTAGTGCCAAGCCAGTGGTGGCATCGATCGCCACTCCTGGCTGCCTGGCGAAGCTGTGGTAGTGCTGAAGCCGGGGGAGGGGTGGAGCTTGGTGCAGCATGGCTCCGCCCCCTCCCCCTCTGACTTTAGCGCTACCACAGCTTCTCCAGGCTAGAGAATGGTAATGGCAAGCCAGTGGTGACATAGCTAGCCACTACTGGCTTGGCACTACCCTCCTCTCGCCTGGCGAAGCTGTGGTAGTGCTGAAGCCGGGGAGGGGGGGGGCTTGGTGTGGCATGGCTCGCCCCTCCCCTCTGGCTTTAGCTCTACCACAGCCTCTCCAGGCTAGAGGAGGGTAATGCCAAGCCAGTGGTGGCATAGATAGCTTGGCACTACCCTCCTCTAGCCTGGAGAAGCTGTGGTAGCGCTGAAGCCGGGGGGGCGGGGCTTGGTGTGGCATGGCTCCGCCCCTCCCCTCTGGCTTTAGCGCTACCACAGCTTCTCAGGCTAGAGGAGGGTAATGCCAAGCCAGTGGTGGCATAGATAGCCACTACTGGCTTGGCACTACCCTCCTCTCGCCTGGAGTAGCTGTGGTAGCGCTGAAGCTGGGGGAGGAGGTGGGCTTGGTGGGCATGGCTCCGCCCCTCCCCCTCTGGCTTTAGCGCTACCACAGCTTCTCCAGGCTAGAGGAGGGTAGTGCCAAGCCAGTGGCCACCACTGGCTTGGCACTACCCTCCTCTCTCGCCTGAGAAGCTGTGGTAGCGCTGAAGCTGAGGGGGGGCGGGCAGAGCCATGCCACACCAAGCCCCACCCCCCCCTGGCTTTAGCGCTACCACAGCTTCTCCAGGCTAGAGAATGGTAATGGCAAGCCAGTGGTGGCATAGATAGCCACTACTGGCTTGGCACTACCCTCCTCTCGCCTGGCGAACCTGTGGTAGTGCTGAAGCCAGGGGAGGGGTGGGGCTTGGCGCAGCATGGCTCCGCCCCCTCCCCCTCTGGCTTTAGCGCTACCACAGCTTCTCCAGGCGAGAGGAGGGTAGTGCCAAGCCAGTGGTGGCATAGATAGCTTGGCACTACCCTCCTCTAGCCTGGAGAAGCTGTGGTAGTGCAGAAGCCAGGGGAGGGGGCGGGGCTTGGTGCGGCATGACTCCGCCCCCTTTGAGAAGTGTCCCATCAAGCTGGGATCAACCTCCTTCGGTCCCAGGATTGACCAGTTGATCGTGATCGACTTCCTGGGCAGCCCTGGTCTAGGTGAGGATAAGCAAGGCAGGTTTTTTTCGTAAGTTGAGTTGAGCCGAGCTTTGAAAACAGTGTTTAATCAGAATACTTTTTGTTTAGATCTCAGAGTCCTTCTCTCAAAGGAAGGAGTGATTCTATTATTGATGACTTATTTTGTGTATGATATATTTTTTTTTAATCTCCTTCATACTGGATCCTACTGCACCATCTCCCATGGTATTGCCAAAGGTCTCCCTATTCCCCTGAATTGATTTTCAAAAAATATGGGGCAATGGAAGAAAGCTTAAGTCCGAAAACATAACATTCTACGAGCATGAACTTTGCAATAATGGAATGTGTTCATCAGCCATGTGCTTTGGATTGTGAATATGGTTAATTGTGAAGCTATTAGGCCTGGGCAATCATGGTTCTAAATGGTTCTAAAGTACTTACAAAGCAAAAGTTCTGTTGGTGAACACTAGGTGGTGCTGGTGCTTTGCTTCTACAGTGTTCTACAGTGTTGCTAAAGTGTTGGTGGTGGTGTTCATTTGGAACTCTAACAAAACTTTCAAAATTTCATTATAATTTCATTATTGGCAACTTTTAAGACAGAACCAATTAGGAACTGCCATTTATAACGAAATTTTGAAAGTTTTGTTAGAGTTCTGAAATGTTCACCACCAGAACAACACTATAGAAGCAAAGCACCATCGCCACCTAGCTTTCACCAACAGAACTTTAGTTTTGTAAGTACTTTAGAACAATTTAGAACCATGATTGCACAGGCCTAGTAGCTATTATTACATAATTTGATATTTGACCTATATTTTGGCATGAGGTTTCAACTGACAAGTTTTGGTTTATGAATAGTTTACAAATCAAAGGGAGAAATCATACTTATGTTCATTCTTCTACCTCTATAAGTTTTATCACCATGGTTATGTATATCCCACTTTTTTCTCTCCACAAGGAGACTTAAACCCATTCCTCCACATTCACTGGGTTTAAGGGCATAGGAGCCCAATGTAAGTGAAAAATTGCACATAACAATATTGGTATATTTTACTTGAGATAATCTATATATATAAATTTTGAACGGTCGTGCAACGAGGCAAATAGACAGCAAAACTATAAGCCACAGAAGCACTAAAATCGGCAACACATACCACCATACCACGAGGTACCTATACGGCCCAAAAAACTGGCCCTACATACCTCGCAACACCCCCAAACACAAGACCCCAAAATCACCCAACGGAACTGGCATCCCGGCCTCTTCGCTGCCAGCGCGCTTTTCGAACGTTCGCGCATGGCAGCCAACACTCACCCTCGCCTCCTCCTCCTCAGGCCGCTCCGATCCGGAACACCGGCAGCAGCGCCGGGGACGGAGGGAGGGAGGGGACCGGGCAGGGAGGAGGAGCCGGCTCCCTTCCTCCTCCTTAGGCCCTCCTCCTCTGCTTCCTCCTTCCGCCGCCCCCTCGCCGCTCCAATCCAGAACAGCGGCGGGGGTGGCGGGGCCGGAGGGAGGGAGGGGCCCGGGCAGGGAGGAGGAGCCGGCTCCCTTCCTCCTCCTTAGGCCCTCCTCCTCCGCTTCCTCCTTCCGCTGCCCCCTCGCCGCTCCGATCCAGAACAGCGGCGGGGGCGGCGGGGATGGAGGGAGGGAGAGAGAGAGAAAGAAAGAAATAGAGATAGAGAAAGAGAGAGAGACAGAGAGAAAGAGAGACAGACAGAGAGAAAGAAAGACAGACAGACAGAGAGAGAAAGAGAGAGACAGAGAGAAAGAAAGTCAGACAGAGAGAGAGAGAAAGCGAGAGAGAGAAAGAGAGACAGACAGAGAGAGACAGAGATAGAGAGAAAGAGAGAGAGAAAGAGAGAGGGGGAAAGAGAGAGAAAGAGAGACAGAGGGAGAGAAAGAGAGACAGACAGTGGGAGAGACAGAGAGAGATAGAGAGAAAGAAAGAGAGAGAAAGACATAGAGAGAGAAAGAGAGAGAGAAAGAGAACGAGATACAGAGAGATAGAGAGAGACAGAGAGAGAAAGAGAGAGAGAGAGAGAAAGAGAAAGAGAGAGAGAAAGAGAAACAGAGAGAGAGAGAGAGAGAGAGATTCGGTAGATATGAGTAACTCTGAAGAGGAACATAAACAAAAAGACAGAATTCAGAAGAAACTATTTTGTGAACAAGATGACACTTCTTTCTCAAAAAGCAAGGAATATGAACCACTGAAGGAGAATTTGAGGTAGGTGACGGAGACAACATTGCATATGATATGGTATTTTCTTCCAGAAATACCTGCAATGGAGAAATTCAAGCCGTTTCACTTCCAAAGAAATGCATTTTTCAGTACAGCTACTGAACAGCTACCACTAAATCAAATACCAGATACATGTTGCCATATCACAAATGATGTATTCTGTAAGATAGTGAGTTTGTTTTGCTGAGTAATGTGTGTGCTTTTGTTGAGTCATCTCTTGGTAAGTGGTGGTTTCTACCTTCAATGGCTGCAACTCCTATTTATCAATTGCAATGCAAAAACCGGAATTTGATTGAAAGTTTCAGGAATAGGAAAAAAAACCCCTCTCTTTCCACATTCATCATGAGAAAGCAGCCATTTACTGTGCATTTACTATTCATGCCCTCTCCGTTGGCGCCCCCTTGCCGTGGGGGAGAGGCAAAATGATTATCCTCAAAAATGATTATCCTGCTACATGAGGGCCAGCACGGTCAAGTCAGATACGGGGATGCTCTCTCGGAGCCCTTTCTAATAACTAATGGAGTGAAACAAGGTTGTGTTCTTGCACCAACCCTATTGACAATCTTCTTCAGCATGATGCTCCAAAGGGCTACGGCAGACCTCGAAGAAGAAGACGGCATATATATACGCTATTGTACTGATGGCAGCTTGTTCAACTTAAGCCGTCTGAGGGCTCGCACTAAGACTCTAAACTATCTAGTCCGTGAGCTGCTTTTTGCTGACAATGCTGCCCTTGTCGCCCATTCAGAAGCAGCTCTGCAGCACCTAACATCCTGCTTTGCAACAGCTGCAGAGCTGTTTGGGCTGGAAGTCAGCCTGAAGAAAACGGAAGTTCTCTACCAGCCCGCACCACAGGAAGAACACCATCACCCCCACGTCAGCATAGGCAAATCTGTGCTTAAGTCCATTCAGCAGTTCACCTCCCTGGGAAGCATCATCTCTTCAGACGCCAAGATTGATAAAGAGATAGATCACAGATTAGCAAAGGCATAGAGTGCATTTGGAAGGCTTCACAAAAGAGTCTGGAGTAACAAACACCTGAGGCAAAGCACCAAAATCAGTGTGTACAGAGCTATCATACTGTCTATTCTCTTTTATGGGTCTGAAACATGGGTCACCTATCGCCAACACCTACGACTCCTCAAACACATTCATCAACGCTGTCTTCGCACAATCCTAAATGTACACTGGACTGACTATGTGACGAATGTTGCTATCCTTGAGCAAGGAGGGATCACCAGCGTTGAGGCCATGCTATTGAAAACGCAGCTGCGCTGGGCAGAGCACGTCTCTAGGATGGAGGACCACCGCCTCCCAAAGATACTACTCTATAGTGAACTCGCCACATGTCAGCGCAAGACAGGCACCCCAAAAAAGAGATATAAGGGCTCCCTGAAACATCATCTGAGGCTCAGCCAGGTTGATCACCAACAATGGTCCACCACATCGGGGGGCATGGAGACACACTATTCACAATGCTGCAGCCTCTTTCGAGAAGTCACGCCGAACGAGTCTCGAAGAAAGAACCGCAACTCGGAAAAAACATCACCCAAGGAGACTTTCTGCTGTGCTTTCTGCAACCAGACTTGCCTATCTCAGATTGGCCTTTTTAGTCATTAACGCGCTTGTAGAAAGCGAGGGATGAGTCCTTCCTAAGAATCTTCCATCGCGGAGTAATGCCAGATTACTATTCATGCACTCTATTTTGAGTGGTAGGATAATCTACTATTCCATTTGCTACTATTTGCACTTAAACTTTTTGAAGTAAAATCAGTCGCACAAATGCTGTATGGAGCCCAGCTTGGACCTCTCTCAAATTATGCCCCACTAGAGCGTGTCCAATCGAAATTCCTAAGAGCGGCTCTACAGGCTCCCAGATGTGTCCCTAACGCTACCCTGCGATTGGAGACAGGCTTCGTGAAAGTGGAAGCGAGAATATGGACAGCTATTCTCAATTACTGGCTACACCTATGCTTCTCCCCGTGTGGTCTTGCCCCCCCATCATTAGAGACGACTTCCAGTCCACATGGATTAAAAACAGTAGCAGCAAAGATCGCAACGCTAGGTTTCTCCCAAGGACAATTGCTAAGCATGAGATGGGACCAAGCCAAGGATCTCATTAAGCAACGGATCCTGGACATAGAGCGCCAATCCGACCTAGCCTGTTCCCAGCCTTCATTGTTAGGAAGCCACTAGATACCTCACTGCCCCCATGGCATACCTAACAGACCTGGAGGTGCCCAAACACTGAAGGGCTTTTACCCTGGCAAGATGCCATGCCCTCCCATCGGCTGTATTGGAGGGGAGGTATCGGAAGACCCCCTTCAAGCAGAGACTATGCCCCTGTGGGTCTGGTCATGTGGAAACAACTGAGCACGTGCTTCTTCAATGCATGTTCTACAGCAGGGCTGTCCAACTTAGATGGGATACATTAAGGGGAGGGGAGGATGGAATTAAATATATTTAATATTAAATTAAAATAAGGGGAGAGGGGAGGATGGAATTAAATATATTTAATATTAAATTAAAATAAGGGGAGAGGAGAGGATGGAATTAAATATATTTAATATTAAATTAAAATAATTTAATATCTTATCCCTGCATTTAATGTTAGTAAAAGATTATATTTGACTGTATGGATGCCCCTTTTGAATGCCCACCCTGCATTTAATGTTAGTAAAAGATTATATTTGACTGTATGCATGCAGGGGCGGGGGTGGAGCGGGGGGAGAGGGCAGAGCTGGGGAGGGGCATACCCTACGGCCCCCCAGGTCATCAGTGACCGGAATTCAGGCCCCTGGGCCGGTAGAAGTTGGACAGCCCTGTTCTACAGCGATCTTAGATCCAATCTCATTGGACCATGGCTTTTAAAGTACCCGGGGCGCAGTGAAAGATGTTATTCCACCCTGCTGCTTCGGACTCTAACACTGCAATGACTTACAGTGTTGCTAAGTTCTGTGCTGCTGCCCTTAATATCAGACGGGTGATGATTGACATCGTAAGGCAACAATATCCTGTCTTTTAAAATATATTTTTATACTGATTTCGAGTCTGATTTTAAATAACTGTTTACTGGGGAGTTGTCCTTCTCCTCTTAGGGCGCTTGTGCCCGCTTTGTGCTGGTCTGTGACCGTAATAAAGTTTTGATTGATTGACTATTAGTATGATTTTAGTCACTGGTTGGATGAGGGCAATGGGTGCATCCATTACATCAGTTTCTACTATCCATGCAAACTGATGGGGGACATACAGTATACTGTTCAGAAATATTTTGAATTAGAAGGGAAGACTGAGGTTACTAATATGCTTAGCCTTGGCATTAGAAGCACTGAGTAGGAAAGAGGAAGGGTGTCCTCAAAGCAGCCCAAAAATTGAATACAAACTGGAACGCGGGTTGCTGTAGCACACAAATATTCAAATATTCAAATTTATTTAGCATTCAACTTGATTGTAAAAATCATATATCTTCCCAAATGGGGATGTGGAATTCTGGTAGATAGTATTTCAAATGATATATCGCAAACCCTCTATTCCGGAAACCAATTCAAATCCTGGTATATACATATATATTCATTCTCAAGGTATTAGTAATTCGGATAGTAAGGCTTGGAAGGTCGACGGACTATGTATTAAAAGGCCTTGCCGTTTCGCCAGGGGGGCTGGCTTCATCGGGACCCCAAAGAATAGCAACGGTCTGTTGACTACCATTGCGAAGTAGTGGCTGCGTCCACTCAGAAAGATATTTTCGTTGATTTGAATGAATTGATTATCGGACCAAGTGGAATTATAAATAAATGCTATTCTTTGGGGTCCTGATGAAGCCACCCCCCCCCTGGCGAAACGGCAAGGCCTTTAAATACATAGTTCGTCGACCTTCCAAGCCTTACTATCCGGATGAGAATGAATATATATGTATATACCAGGATTTGAATTGGATTCCGGAATAGAGGGTTTGCGATATATCATTTGAAATACTATCTACCAGAATTCCACATCCCCATTTGGGAAGATATATGATTTTTACAATCAAGTTGAATGCTAAATAAATTTGAATATTTGAATATTTGTGTGCTACAGCAACCCGCATTAGAAGCACTGAAACAACATTCCTGTTAGCTGAATCAGAGCCATTTGATTTCACATTTGAAAATGCAGTTATAACATAACAATAGTTTAAAACTTTTCTTAGCCTTGTTCTACCTCTCTTTATAAAATGTACTTTCTGTTGGTCAGCACTGTAAACGAAGTCGACACTAATCCGAGAAGAAGTGAGCAAGAAAACCAGAGGTCCATGCCAGAATGTACACCGCCCACCAAAATGACTTTGCCATTATATCAGGGTATGTGAAGCCTTTTTACATCTCTCTTTGTAAAGAACATATTTTCTATAAATCGAAACTTACCGTTTTTACTTTACCATGCAATCCCTCTTCCTCCATTTTGACCCCAGATTCTCTGTAGGAAACTTTAAGCTTTGGTAGATATAAACTAATACAGTGGGGGGGGGGTAGTATTTTTAGTTAGATACCAATTGTACAAGTTCTCCCACTTTATTTATTTATTTATTTATTTACACCACTTATATTCCGCCCTTCTCACCCCGCAGGGGACTCGGGGTGGATCACAATGCACATATACAGGCAAACATTCAGTGCCATTTGACATACAACATATAAGACAGACACAGAGGCAATTTAACATTCCAGCTTTTCTGGCCACCAAGAGGAGCTGTCGCATTCCTTCACTCCTTTTGTGTGTATTTCCTGGATATTTTATGGCCTCATAAATCAGTTAAATTAAGCCTCCCCACTCAAGTGTTGTGTCAGCTCCACTGGCTGCCTGTCCACTTCCGAGCTCAAGTCAAAGTGCTGGTTTTGACCTTTAAGGCTCTATACGGCTCTGGCCCAGCTTACTTGTCCGAACGCATCTGCCGCTACGTCCCACCTCGTAATTTAAGATCTTCCGGGGAGGCCCTGCTCTCGCTCCCGCCAACTTCTCAAATGCGGTTGGTGGGGACGAGGGAGAAGGCCTTCTCGGTGGTGGCTCCCTGTCTGTGGAACGCGCTTCCCAGCAACATACGATCAATTCCATCCCTCCTGGCATTCAGGGGGAAAAAAGTAAAATCCTGGCTATGGGACCAGGCGTTTTCACACTAGCACAATGCAGCACTTAGATTGGATTTTAATGGAAAGTTGATGAATAGGGCTCAACGCTTTTTAGGGCTCAATGCTTTTTATGGACGGAACACTGTTTTTAACTTAAATGAGTGCGTATGATGTTTAATGTAATTGTATTTTAATGTATTTTAATGTTGAATGTTTCTGGGGTTTTATATTGTGTTTTACTGTGTGGACATCGAATTGTGCCTTTTTGTAAGCCGCTCTGAGTCCCCCCTCGGGGGTTGAGAAGAGCGGGGTAAAATGCTGGAAATAAATAATAAAATAAATAAGTGGTACCTAAATTTCCTACTTGACAGATGCAACTGTCTTTCGGGTTGCAACGGTCGACGACAAGCTACACAATTGGTCGAGCGCTCACCCTGACCCGGGCAGGTAGAGATCTTATGCAGCTGACACCCAGCCAGCTGTGCCACAAAAGATGAGAGAGGCCTGTAACTGACATCATAGGTAGACCTCAACTATGAAAGACAACATGAGAAAATACATCCAGAAAAACACATTGTCTGATTTTAATGAATTAATTTGCAAATTGTATGTGTGTGTGTGTGTGTGTGTGTGTGTATGTATGTATGTATATATATATATATATATATATATATATATATATATATATATATATAGCTTGTAAGCCACTCTGAGTCCCTTCGGGGTGAGAAGAGCAGCATATAAATGTCATAAATAAATAAATAAATAAATAAATAAATAAATGTGGAAAATACCGTAAGTATTTGGTCACCTCTAAACAAAGATTTCTGGGTCTCACAGATAGGCTCCTCCACTCATTACCTGTAGTAATGGCACCTATTTGAACTTGTTATCAGCATAAAAGACACCTGTCCACAACCTCATGCAGTCACACTCCAAACTCCACTCTGGTGAAAGCCAAAGAGTTGTCGAAGGACACCAGAAACAAAATTGTCGCCCTGCACCAGACTGGGAAGACAGAATCTGCAATAGGCAATCAGCTTGGTGTGAAGAAATCAACTGTGGGAGCAATAGTTAGAAAATGGAAGAGATACAAGACCACTGATGATCTCCCTCGATCTGGGGCTCCACACACGATCTCACCCGGTGGTATCAAAATGATCACAAGAACGGTGAGCAAAAATCCTAGAACCACATGGGGGAACCTAGTGAAAGACCTGCAGAGAGCTGGGACCAACGTAACAAAGGCTACTATCACGACACCACCAGGGACTCAGCTCCTGCAGTGCCAGATGTGTCCCTTGCTTAAGCCAGTACATGTCCAGGGCCGACTGAAGTTTACTAGAGAGCATTTATTTATTATTTATTTATTATTCGGGTTTCTATGCCGCCGACTCCCTGAGGCTCGCGGCGGCTCACAGGAACCGAAGGTGCAACTACACACAAGCAATGCGATAAAACATCTAAGACAATTAAACAGTTAAAACAGCAAAATACAAAACCCCAGGTACAGTTCAGAAATTAGATAGCGTGACACCCCAGGACAGCGGCTAAAGCGGAACATGGGCAGGACCTACTCACCGAAGGCCTGCTTAAACAAATAAGTTTTGCAGGCGCGTCTAAACGGGAGCAGGTCCTTTATAGCCCGCGTTCAGCCGAGAGGGCGTTCCACAGCGTAGGAGCTATAACGGAGAACGCCCTCCGCGAGTAGATGTCAGTTTAGCCGATTTTGCCGAGGGTATCTCTAACAAATTAGCATCCTCGGAGCGTAGTGATCTCGGGGGACAGTGTGGGGTGAGTCGGTCCCTCAAGTACGCTGGCCCCAGGCCATGCAAGGCCTTAAAGGTAAGAACCAACACCTTGAAGGAGATCCGGTGCTCAATTGGCAGCCAGTGCAGATCCTGCAAAACAGGTGTGATGTGGCAGCCTGCTGGGGTTCCAGACAGGAGCCGGGCGGCAGTGTTCTGCACCAGCTTGAGCTTCCGGTCGCCGACAAAGGAAGGCCAACGTAAAGCGCGTTACAGTAATCCAGCCTTGAGATGACCGTAGCTTGGATCACCGTGGCCAGGTCATTCCGGGAGATATAGGGGGCCAGCCTCCGAGCCTGTCGCAGATGAAAAAGCAACCTTGCTGACCGCGGAGACCTGGGCCTCCATGGTCAGCTCGAGTCCAGATGGACCCCCAGCTGACCATGGAGGCGATGGGCATAGCGCCACACCGTCCAGGGTCGGAAGCTGGACATCTACACCACCCGAGCGGCCCGACCACAAGATCTCCGTCTTCGCCGGATTCACCCTCAACCTACTGGCACGCAGCCATCCAGTAACAGCCTCGAGGCAGTGTTGGAAATTATCGGGGATGGATCCCGGCCTGTCCTCCATCCTCAGAATGAGCTGGGTGTCGTCAGCGTACTGGTGGCACTCCAGCCCATAACTCCGCACCAGCTGTGATCCATCCAGAAGAGTATTGGGAGAATGTCATATGGTTAGATGAAACCAAAGTAGAACTGTTTGACAGAAACACATCTCCTTTTGTTTGGAGGAGAAAGAATGCTGTGTTGCATCCAAAGAACACAATCCCTACTGTGAAGCATGGGGGTAACAGCATCATGCTTTGGGGCTGTTCCTCTGCAAAGGGACCAGGGCGACTGATCCATATACATGAAAGAATAAATGGGGCCATGTATCGTGAGATTTTGAGTGCAAACTTCCTTCCATCAGCAAGGGCACTAAAGATGAAACATGGCTGGGACTTTCAGCATGACAACGATCCCAAGCACACTACTGGGGCAACAAAGGAGTGGCTTCGTAAGAAACATTTCAAGGTCCTGGAGTGGCCTAGCCAGTCTCCAGATCTCAACCCTCTGGAAAAGGGTGGAGGGAATTAAAAGTCTGTGTTGCCCAAAACATCTCTACTCTTGAGGAGATCTGCATGGAGGTACGGGCCAAGATACCAACATTGTGTGTGCCAACATTGTGAGGACTTAAAGAAAACGTTTGACCTCTGTCATTGTCAATAAAGGATATATAACAAAGTATTGAGATGAACTTTTGTTATGGACCAAATACTTCTTTTCCACCATAAATTGCAAATAAAGTAGTTAAAAATCAGACAATGTGATTTCCTGGATGTGTTTTCTCATGTTGTTTCTCATAGTTGAGGTCTACCCATGATGTCAATTACAGGCTTCTCTCATCTTTTAAGTGGGAGAACTTGTACAATTGGTATCTGACTAAATATTTTTTCCCCACTGTATATGTACTAGAGCAGGGCTGTCCAACTGGCAGCCCTGGGGCCATACACGGCCCCCCAGCCCCTCTCCTGCGCCCCCCTCATCTTTTTAATTTTAAAAAAGGAAAATAAATTAAATTTAAAAAATAAAAAAATACCCACTTCCGGGTTCCGTAGGAAGTCTCGCGAGACTGCGCCATCCACGCGGGATCTCGCGTTGAGAGCGAAATCTTGTGTACCTGGCGTAGTCTCGCGATAGTTAATACAGTTGCTGAAATTTCGGGATTCAGCGGCTATGCCAGGGCGAGGCCGTACAGCAGGAAGGGAACCTGGGCCTGCGAGGAGCTCTGCCTGGGCCTGCTCCAGCTCCTGACCGCCCTGCTCGGCGCCAGTGAGGACCCGGCCCTGGTTCCCTTCCTGCCCGAGGCCTCCGCCGCCTGCCGCGTCGGCCTCCGGGACCCCTTCCCGCCCGCACAGAGGCAGGCCTGCGACGCCATCGCCACCTCCGCCCACGCTCCCAGGTAATGAACCCACAGCCTCAGGGGTTGGGAGGGTTCCCAGGCAGGAAGCATTAATTATATTTTATTAATGTATGTATATCCCCTCCCTCCATCCATGTCCCTTTCTGATATTATTATATTTTATTAATGTATTTATATTCCCTCCCTGGAGCCGGGGAGGGGGCGGAGCCGGGGGCGGAGGCAAACCCTTTGGCCCCCCAGGTGATCAGTGACTGGAATTCCGGCCACAGGTCCGGTAGAAGTTGGACAGCCCTGTACTAGAGAAAGGGCCCTCTCAACAGTTGAGGGCTGAATTCAGTTGAATGTCATTTCAAGCTGCTTCAAGACTTTTCTCTCTCTTTCCTTTCTTTGATTTTTACAACATAGTATTAAAATGCCTCACTAAAAAACAACATCTTATAATATGAGTACTTTTAATTCAGATATACCACGGAATCAGACAAAACAAAGCCCACGTGTTTCAGACGTCAAACAGAAAAATTCACCATTGGAACATAATTTAGGTCCTCCAGTCAATTCTGCAAAAGAAATTCGGAGGTAGGTAACACATTTATCTCATGGCCTACTTGAAGAATTCAAATAATAAGAGTTAATGCCACAGATTCCTCAGAGAGAGATACTTGGAAGAAGGATGTGGATGAAGAGACGGCTAAAGGGCGTGTGGCAGGAGCATCGTGACGAAGCTGCGAGATCAACTTATAAGCGGTTTAAGGACGCTTATGAGCATGCTATCAGAGAGGCGAAAAATCGTATTATGCCTCTTTGGTAGAGTCTGCTAGTTCACGCCCAGCAAAATTGTTCGGTATCATTCGGTCTTTGACGACGGTCCCTACTGTCCCAAATAGTAATGATTTGGCCCCGTCAGCTGAGGTTTTTCAGAGCTTTTTTGCAGACAAGATCTCACTACTCCGCCATGATCTCCCTGTCACGGTTAATACAGTGAGTGAACTCGAGACTCGGTGGCCGCTTGGCGGGCCTACCTTTGACCAGTTCGAGCTGCTGGACGTTGGGACGATCGACAAGATCATTGCTGCAGCTAGACCAACAACATGCTCCCTTGACCCATGCTCCTCTTGGCTTGTTAGATCTTGCTGGGAGGGGTTACGTGGACCTCTGTTGAATATAGTAAACAGCTCCCTTGAGCAAGGAGTTTTTCCAGAGAGTTTAAAAGAGGCAATTGTAAGTCCACTTCTGAAGAAACCGGGTCTAGATGGCTCGGTTCCCTCCAATTACCGCCCAGTTTCGAGCCTACCGTTTCTGGGCAAGGTAATTGAGAAGACAGGAGCAGGACAGCTGCAGCGGTTCTTGGACGATACAGCCGGATTAGATCCCTTCCAGTCCGTTAAATTCCACTCTTGCCTCAATCTGTTTTATTATGCTTTTAACTATGTTCTGATTATGTTGTTCACTGGTGTTAATCACCCTGAGCCTCTTTGGGAAGGGTGGTATATAAATCGAAATAATAAATAAAATAAATAATAAATAAATGTATTTGAAGTCCCTTTTTCCTTGATCCTGTTCCATGAGCTTTCTGTGTGATGAGAGTCTATTTCAATGGTTCTCAATTTGTGGGTCCCCTGGTGTTTTGGCCTACAACTCCCAGAAATCCCAACCATTTTACCAGCTTTTAGGACTTCTGGGAGTTGAAGGCCAAAACATCTGGAGACCCACAGGTTGAGAACCACTGGTCTATATAAAGAGGAGATTATATAGTAAAATATTCCAGCAGGCGAATGGGGTCATGGTTGAATGCTCCTCAGCCATTGTTGTTGCTACTGTTGCACATTAGCACGATACAGCACTTTAGATTGGATTGTAATGGCAAGCTGGTGGACATGGCCCAATGCTTCTATTATGGACGGAATACTGTTTTTAACTTATGTGAATGTATATGATGTATTTTAATGCTAATTGTATTTTAATGTATTTTAATGCTAACTGTATTTTAATGTATTTTAATTCTGACTGTTTTTGGTTTTCTATTATATGTATACTGTGTTTTTGGCATCGAATTGTTGCCGTTGTTAGGCCGCTCTGAGTCCCCCCTGGGGGGTTGAGAAGAGCGGGGTAGAAATGGTGGAAATAAATAAATCTGCTTGGGCGGTTACACAGCCAAGATATAGCAAAGTGCTGAATTGTATTCTACAATATCTAAGGAAATGCTTTGTATTTCACTCTGTACCTCGGGATGTGACGAATGTTTTTATGTTTTTTAGTTTCCGTTGTATGGCCACATGGTTGGCACATGTTGCCTATTTTATACACTGTTATCCGCCCCGAGCCTGCAGGGAGGAGCGGAATATAAGATCGAACAATAAATAAATAAATAAATAAATAAATAAATAAATAAATAAATAAATATTTCGTTTTTGTCTACAACAGGAACTTTTCAAATTTGCAACTCCCCGTTTAGAGTTTAGTATAGCAGTTTTACTACAAGTTCAGGAGTTTGCATTGACTGGGCTTGTTTCTGTCTCCAAAGTCAACAACACAAGCCACCACCATCTGAAGGAACCCCAGCCCTCATTCCCGCCAGCACATCAGGAGAAGGACTTCCTAAAAGTCTAGATCAGTGGTTCCCAAAGTGGGCGGTACCACCCCCCTGGTGGGTGGTGGGGCGATCCAAGGGGACAATGGGAGGCTCAGGAGAATTTGGGGGGCACTGAACTCCTGTAAGGGGGCGGTGGCGTGAGCTAGGCTTGCTTGCCACTTGCAGTGTCACGCACTTGTGAGTACGTCCCCGTTGGAAGAAAGAAGCGATACACAGGACTACGCCATGGGTGGGGTTGATGAAAGGAAGGAGGCGGGTGCTGCGGTTTCCACGGCAATGTCTGTCTGGGGATTCCAACTCGCAGGAACACAGTCGCAAGCGCGCAATCCCCGGGCAGGCGTTGCTGTGGAAACCGCAGCACACGCCTCCTTCTTCTCGTCAACCCCGCCCACGGCGCAGTCCTGTGTATTGCCTCTTTCTTCCAAAGGGGACATCCTCGCTAGGGCGCCTTGCTGGGCCTGGCATGGGGCGGCGCGAGCGGGAGGCGCTTTACAAGGTGGGCCTCGCTTGTCCAGTGCCGGCCCCTTCTTTTTTCAATGCCATAAAAACAGCATGCAATTAAAATAACATTTAAATTAAAGTTAAAACACATTAAAAACATTTAATTTTACGAAAAAGGTAGAAACATTAATACATACCGTGTTTCCCGAAAGTAAGACAGCGTCTTACTTTCTTTTTGACCCCCAAAATCCCTCTACGGCTTACTTTTTGGGGTACGGGCTTACATTAGCCGACGGTACCTGCCGTACCCGTAAGCCTTTCCCTTGGCCGCCGCGTCACTGTCCCGCCTCCTCCTAGGTCCCGCCTCCTCCTCCGCCTCCTTTGCCCGCCGCCGCCTCCTCTCCGCCTCCGTCGCTGCCCGCCGCCGCCTGCCTCCTCCGCCGCCTCCTACCTCCGCCTCCGGTGCCGCCCGCTGCCGCCTGCCTCCTCCAGCCGCCCCCACGCCTGGGTTCCTGGCGGGCGCGGGCTGCGCCGGGCGCACTCAGGCCTTCTGCCCATGCGCGAATGTCTGCGCATGGGCAGAAGGTACCGAGCGCTCCCGGCGAGCCTGCGTCCAGCGCGCCTGCGTCCAGCGCGCCTGCGTCCAGATGCGCTGGTACCTTCTGCCCATGCGCAGACATTCGCGCATGGGCAGAAGGCTCGAGCACGCCCACTGGTGCAGCCGCGCCCACTGCATTAGGCGTGGGCCAGCCGGGCGCGGCGGAGGAGGAGGCAGGGCGGCAGCGGGCGGCACCGAGGCGGAGGTAGGAGGCGGCGGAGGAGGCAGGCGGCGCGGCAGCAACGGAGGCGGAGGGAGGCGGCGGCGGGCGGAGGCGGCGGAGGAAGAGGAGGCGGAGGAGGCGGGACCGAGGAGGGAGGCGGGACCGAGTGACGCGGGCGGCTGGGGGTACGTCTTATTTTCGGGTACGGCTTACATTAGCCGACCCCCTGACACCCCGATACGTCTTACAATCGGGGTGTCATACTTTCGGGAAACACGGTATATCTTTCTGTTTAATTGCTATTTAAAAAATTAAAAAAATAATTTCTAGGGGGGCGGTGAGTAAATTTTTTTCTGGAAAGGGGGCGGTAGGCCAAAAATGTTTGGAAACCACTGGTCTAGATCAATACGAGCTTCAAACTTCCATTTTCCTTCCAACTCTCCAATGCATTAAAAATTGATTCAGAAAACTTCACCAGATTTCTTTTCTTTTTTGCGCTTCAGAGCTGACTGTCGAGAGACCTCTAGAGCTGGGTCAGCATCACCAGGTTCTCCTACCATTCAAAGCCAGTCACCCAACAGGTATAAAAGGTCAATCAAAGTTTTGTTGCAAACTGATCAGCTGCTTTACAACGTAATTTCAGCCTAAACTTTCTAACTGGTAGAACCGGTTTTGAGGTGCAGAGAGTATGTGTTATCACACTACGTGGGGCTACCTTTGAAGACTGTTCGCTAGCTTCAATTGGTCCAACGGACAGCAGCCAGGTTGATAACAGGAGCGGCACTCGGAGCGCACAACTCCTTTGTTGCGCCAGCTCCACTGGCTGCCAGTTTGCTACCGGGCACAATTCAAAGTGCTGGCTTTAGCCTTTAAAGCCCTAAACGGTTCTGGCTCAGCTTACCTGTCTGAACGCCTCTTTCCCTATGAACCATCCAGGTGTTTAAGATCATCTGGAGAGGCCCTGCTCTCTGTCCCGCCTTCTTCGCAGACCCGATTGGCAGGGCCTTCTCAGCGGTGGCCCCTCGGCTATGGAACGCCCTCCCCAGGGACATTAGATCAGCCTCCTCCCTCCTAACATTTCGAAAGAAAGTCAAGGCCTGACTGTTTGAGCAGGCTTTTGAAGATGAAATATAACTATTTAATTGTGATCACGGAATTATTTGACGATGCGATGGAAAATGATTTTAATGATGAGACGCTGGGAACTGTATTTTTAAATTTTAATTGCTAAATTGTTTATTGTTTTTAGCTGTTAGTATAGTGTTTCCCAACCTTTTTTGAGCCGCGGCACACTTTCAACATTTACAAAATCCGGGGCCACACCACCAACCAAAATGACAGAAAATGACGAACACAATAAAGAACGGCTGGGGGTTGGTGGCCTGCTGGGAGAGCTGAAGCTGGGGGGGGGCAGAGCCAGGCCACGCCATGCCCCGCCCCCTCCTCGGCTTCAGCTCTCCCACAGCTTCTCCAGCCTTGAGGGGGCAGTGCCAAGCCAGCGGTGGCAGAGCCAACACAATGCTGGCTTGGCACTATCCCCTCAAGGCTGGAGAAGCTGTGGGAGAGCGGAAGACGGGGGGGGGGAGGAGCCAGGCCGTGCCATGCCCCGCTCCCTCTCCCCGCCTTCCGCTCTCCCACGGCTTCTCCAGCCTTGAGGGGGCAATGCCAAGCCAGCGGTGGCAGAGCCAGCACAATGGTGGCTTGGCACTATCCCCTCAAGGCTGGAGAAGCTGGGGGAGAGCGGAAGCCGGGGGAGGGGCGGAGCCAGGCCGTGCCATGCCCCGCCCCCTCCCCCCGGCTTCCTCCTCCACGCGGCTTCAGCGAGCTAGGGACGAGAGTCATGGCGGGAGTCATGGCGGATTGGAGGCTGGCTGGGGAAACGGCCGAAGCAGGCGGTGCTCCGGCCCCTTCTTCTTTTTCTTCGCCGCCGCCTGGCCCTTCCTCCTCCTCCCCCAAGCAGCAGGACTTCGGCAGGAGGAGGGGGGAAGGAAAGAGGGCAGAGAGCTTTTCTCACGGCACAGCAGGAGGTCTGTCACGGCACACTACTGTGCCGCGTCACAGGGGTTGGGAAACACTGTGTTAGTATATAACTATGTTAATTGTATTTTATATTGTGGGCACTGGTTGCCATGTGTAAACTGCCTCGAGTCGCCTTCGGGCTGAGAGGGGCGGTATAGAAATATAGGTAAATAAATAATAAACAAATATTTATTTACGAGCTAATCTTACAGGTAGTCAGTGGTTATTTTGGTACCACGTTCAGTGATACCTGAATCTGCAGAAGATGACTCATATGTATAGAACACATTCATAAGGTTCTCAATAAAGAGTTACCACAATCTTTACCGCCAACACATGTAGGTATCTTCAGCAATGTCAATGGTGCACCCAGGGGCGGTCTTTCCATTAGGCGAACTACGCGACCGCGTAGGGTGCCATCTTGGAGGCGACAGCGTGGGGCGCCGCACCGCCGTATCTCCATGCTGCTGCCGCGCTGCGCCTACAGGCGCTTCTGGCATGCGCGGAGGTTTTGCGGGCATGCCCAGTGCCTACGGAGCTCCACTTGAACTCCGTAGGCACTGCGCATGCGTGCGGTGTCTCAGCGCACCGGCGCTGTGTCTACAGAGCTCAAGTGAACTCCGTAGACACAGCGCATGCGCGCAGAGTTTTTGCGCGCATGCCCAGTGCCTACAGAGCTCCACTTAAGCTCTGTAGACACAGCGCATGCGTGGGAAAATCTCCGCGCACATGCACTGTGTCTACAGAGCTCAAGTAAACTCCGTAGGCACAGCACATGCACGCGGAGATTTTGCGCGCATGCCCAGTGCCTACGGAGCTCCACTTGAGCTCCGAGACACAGCGCATGCGCGTGAAAAATTCCTCCGCGCACATGAGCTGCGTCTACAGAGCTCAAGTGAACCCTGTAGGCACAGCGCATGCGCGTGGCGATTTTCGCGCGCATGCGCTGTGTCTATGGAGTTCAAGTGGAACTCCGTAGGCACTGGGCATGCGCGCAAAACCTCCGCGCATGCCCAGAAGCGCTTGTAGGCACAGCGCGGCAGCAGCACGGAAATACGGGCGGCGCGCTTGGGAGCCGCGGGGGGAGGCGCCAAAATAATGTTCGCTTACCCCCCCGGGAGAGCTCGGACCGCCCCTGGGTGCACCAATGGAACAAAATTGAATTGTACCGAAGTGAGCACTTTAATGCACTTGTCAAACTGTATAGCCTCCATTCATTATGCAGAATGTGATTGCAGCACAGTGGGCAAAGAGCAAAGGATTCCTCTAAATGGCAGTTCAAACCATTTTAAATTAAAATGGCAGCTTCCCACCTATGTCAAATATCAGTTTTTAGTAGTGGAGGCAGGGTTAGTGGGAGCACAGTACAAAAGGAGGAAGAGATTAACCAACCCTTTCTCTTTTTTCCCCATTGCAGGTCTATCAGCGGCAAGAAGCTCTGCTCCAGCTGTGGGCAACCTCTTGGGAAAGGCGCTGCCATGATTATCGAATCACTTGGTCTTTACTTCCATATTCAGTGCTTCAGGGTAGGATTGATGTGCTAATACTGTCCTTCCTTGCCTATTACCTTCTTTCTCCCACAAAAAGATTCTGCCTAGTTTTTCCTCTCACTGTAACTGGTGCATCTGGCATGTCTAGCTGTGAAAATCTCTCCTCCCAAAATGCCAGTGCCGGATGTACCTGGAGATGCCTTCAGTCTTGAGTACTTGTGTGGCATTTTATTATAGACTAGCTGTACCCGGCACTCGTTGCTGTGCCCTATTTAAGAGATGCGAGAAAGTCTGTGTATGTAAGGGTTGGAATTGTTGTTAGTTATGGTGTTGTTGGGGCCATGGCTGTGTTGTTGTGGGTTGTTCTGGTGGGTGGGATGTTGAAGTCCTGGGGAGTTGTTGGTGTGTGGTGTTGTTGGCGTTCTGCATAGCTTGTGGATATACAATGTTTTTTCTCTTTCCGTCTGCTGTGTTGATGTAGAGGTTGATGCTTGTGTGGGTGGGGTACTTTGGAAGTGAGTGGAGGTACTTGAAATCCCATTATCCATGGTGTGTCCTCCTCTGAACTGCAGTCGGATGGAGTGTGGGTCATGGGGGGCATTGTGTGCCAAGTTTGGTCTTTATCGGTCTTGGTTCTGGGCCACAGTGGTCTGTGGGGAATGATGGGTTTTGAAGTAGTACAAATCCCATTATCCATGGAGGTACTTCAAGTCCCATAATCCATGGTCCACCTTCCTCCAAACTGTAGTAGAATGTAGCGTGGGTCATAGGGGCTTTGTGTGCCAAGGTAGGTTACTGTAAATTCAGGCCATACACAATGTCCCATGAGCTGAGGTCTAGTCAGGAACAGCAAGTTAATGAAGCCTTACTGTTAATTCAGGCCATACACAATGTCCAATGAACTGAGGCGTAGTCGGGAGAATCAAGTTAATGAAGCCTTACTGTCAATTCACAGCGTAAATAGCATTCCATTAAGTGAGGCCTAGTCAGGGAAATAAAGTTAATGAAGCCTTACTGTCAATTTTGGGCGTGGTCTGTGATTTTTAGGGGTGTAAATTTTCTGTGGGAAGTGAATTGGGTGTTTGTGTTTGTGCCTCAGCCCTTTGACTTATCCTCCTCTGACAGTTTATTATGGGTCGAATGTTCATGTTGGCTGGCCAGTACAGGAGTTTTGCAACCGCCCTTATTGGCAGCCAATCATGTTGTCAGAATGTAGAGGCTGGGAGAGTCGTTGGCAGCCCCGGAGGATGCTGGGAAATGTAGGTTTTTTTACTCGTTGTTTTGGGGGCCTTCTAGGTTTTGGGGGGGACACGTTTCTTTGCTACAAACGTACCTTGCTTGAGGCCTATTACTGTTGGCAAGTTTGGTGTTTCTGCGTTGTAAGGTTTCTCTGTTTGGGACTGTCGTTCCATGATGGGAACCCCTTTATATAATAGATTTACCCCCCCCCCCCGGAAATTATCTTGCCATAGATACAAGATATATAATGACAGCAAATCCATGGAAGCAAGTGAGAAATAATAATAATAATAATACACTTTATTTATATTCCGCTCTTCTCACCCTGAAGGGGACTCAGAGCGGATTACAGGTACACATACTTAGCAGACAACCCCTGCCGTTTCCACATATACACATATAGACGAACAGAGGCAAACTCTGGCCACCAGGGGGAGCTGACGCACTCCTCATCTCTCAGCGTTCCCAGCGTCCCTTGTTGTTCTTTCCGCATTCCTCAGCGCTCCTGGAGTTCTTTAATGGCCTCATAATTCAGTCAAAATTTGCCTCCCCAATTAATGTGGTACCTTTATCACCTACTTGACAGATGCAACTGTCTTTTGGGCTGCAAAGGTTGAGCACCCACCTTGACCCGGGCAGGCCTCAAACTCATGGACCTACTGGTCAGAGAGATCTTATGCAGCTGACTTAGCCAGCTGCGCCACATAAGGGACATTTACCTTAAAAAACGGGATTCTTCACAAAAATAAGGAACACTTTGTAAATAAATAAATAAATATTCATTCACTTCAACTCCCACCATTCCTAACGGACTCAGGCGCCTTCCTTCCCCCCCTCAGCCGCTTAAGCTGTAGGAAAAAGGGATGAGGGGGAAAAGGAAAAGACCTGGAGCTGTTAGGAATGGTGGGAGTTGGAGTCCATAACACCTGGAAAGGCCCAAGTTGGCCCATGCGTGGCCTAGAGCGTGAGGCCATGGCCCCAAGGCTCACCAGTCATAGAGGTGCAGTGGGGGACGCAGCTTGGGGAGGAGGGCAAAGCAGAGCTCGGCGTGGGTGGCCAGGAAGGCCCAAAGCAGGGCCTGAGCCTGGGCTCCGAGGGGCGCGAGCGAGAAGGGTGGCATGCGGGCGGCCAAGTGCTCCCAGAGGGCTCCTGGGGTGATGCCGTCCAGCCCCTCCAGCGCCACCTCCTCCAGTGCAGGCGTGGCCGGAAGGAGGGACGCCAGCAGGGACTTCGCTCCACCAATAAGCAGAGCACGTGGCGTGCCAGAAGTGACGTCCCCTTCCTGTGCGCGTGCACTCTCTCTCAGCTCTCCTCACGTCGCCACAGTAACGACCCAACAGGCGGGCATGAAGGAGGAGGCCTCTTGAGCCTCCACCTCAAACTCAAAAAGAGCCTTGCCTTCTGCTGCCGCCATCTGTCCTGTCAATACGAGACAGAAGCTTAAAAAATGGGGCACGGAATTCTGAGCCGAAATACGGGACGCCCCGTACAATACGGGACAGTTGGCAACCCTAGATACTTGCATCCCATAGTTTTGTGTAAGTTATCAAAGTAAGTCATCTTTCCTACCTCTCCAAAGTTCAGTGCAATGGATTTTTGCACAATAGAATATTGTGGCAGTTAAACTACTTCAAAACCAATAAAGGCTGGAAGGGAAAAGGTCCCCAAGTAAATAATTTAACCCTTATTTTGCCTATTCTTTGTCTTTGAACAGTGTGGACTCTGTAAGGGACAGCTTGGAGATGCAGCGAGTGGAACAGATGTCCGAATTAGAAATGGTCTTCTCAACTGTAATGATTGTTACATCCGATCCAGAAGTAAGCGCCTATGGCTGGGTCTCAATTTGATATTTACCATTTTGTTTTGTATATTGTTGTTGTTTTGCAAACAGGTCCAGAACTGTCCCTCAAAACCACTGATTTTCCCACATAAATAATTTATTCGCACATCAGCTTACCTGAAATGAACAACACATTAAACCAACCTTTTTTGAGCCGCGGCACACTTTTTACATTGACAAAATCCTGGGGCACACCACCAACCAAAATGACACAAATGACACTCTAACACAAATGACACTCTAACTGGACCTGTTTCGATGAACACAACATAGATATCCTGGCAGGAATGGCAGAAAGACACAAACTTCCCACACAGAACTCCCATAACCAAGAGAAAATACTATAAGAGTTTGGTGGGCATTGACCTTGGGTTTTGGAGTTGTAGTTCACCTATATCCAGAGAACACTGTGGACTGAAACAATGTTGGATCAGGACCAAACTTGGCATGAATACTCAATATGCCCAAATGTGAACACAGATGGAGTTTGGGGGAAATAGACCTTGACATTTGGGAGTTACAGTTTCTGGGATTTATAGTTAACGCACAATCAAAGAGCATCATGAACTCTTGCAACAATTGAATTGAACCAAACTTGGCATATTGAACTCTCATTACCAACAGAAAGTACTGAAAGGGTTTGCTTGGGAATTGACCTTGAGTCTGGAAGTTCTAGTTCACCTACACCCAGAGAGCACGGTGGACTCAAACAATGTTATGTTGTTGTTTGTTTTCTATCCAGAATCACAATGTTGGAAGGAGGCTCACCACTTTAAGGTCCCTAAAACAGGCATGGAAAAACTTCAGCTCTCTGGGTGCTTTGGACTTCAACTCCCACCATTCCTAACAGCCTGAGGCCCTTTCCTGCTTAAGTGGCTGAGGGGGGAAAGGAAAAGGGCCTGAGGCTGCTAGGAATGGTGGGAGTTGGAGTCCAAAACACCTGGAAGGTCCAAGTTTGCCCGTGCCAGCTTTCGACAGAGACCTCTTCCTCCCCCTTCCCCTTTGCGCCCTTTCTTCCCCCTCCTGCCCAACACTTACTTTTTCTTCTACACTGCCGCTTCTGCTGCCATTTTGATCCGAGGGGGCAGCGTGAGCGTGTTCAGGAGGGGAGGGGGGAAGATGTGACCCGTGCGGGCGCTACTGCGCAGACTCGCCCCAGAGCAAAGCGAGGCAAAGCGAGCAGAGCGAGGCTGGGAAGAAGGGATCCCGAGTTGAGAAGAATAAGTGTTCGGCAAAAGGGGGAAGAAAGGGTATTGGAGGTTCCAATTTCTCACGGCACACCCGATGATCGTTCACGGCACACTAGTGTGCCACGGCACACTGGTTGAGAAACACTGCATTAAACTATGTAACAAGATTTTGCTCCTGGGTTATAAATGTCATTTCCCAATTGGTTCTATCACAAAAACGTGGGAAAAGTTTATTAAACTGCAAAAACGTTGTTTTTGCGAGACTTTTTGCAACACATTTTGCTATAGTTGTCCCGGCATTGAACGTTTGCCGTATATATGCTGTGCCTCCACCCTGAGTCCACTTCGGAGTGAGAAGGGCGGAATATAAATATTTTAAATGAATAAAATAATAAATAGTTTGTCAATGAAGATCTCATCGAATCTCAAACAATTCAACATAGTTTGTGGCGGCCACAAAAATGAAGTTTCTGGAGCATAACGACTACTTTCAAAGTAAAATAGTTAAACAGGAAATAACATTTTCTTACCATAAACAGATTTTTTTTTTCAAATTTTGTTATATAGCGTAATGTTAAGCCCATGGTATAATATTAAGCTTGCTTACTGAGAAGTCACAACGTGTTCACTGAGGACATGTGTATGCAAAGTTATCACTTTAATGTCCTACATGATTCCTTTTGGACAGCACAGACTCAACTTCTCTGCTGTCATTTGGTCATTCAAGGACAAAAAGAATATATAGAAGGTCTAGATCAGGGGTGCTCACACTTTTTCAGCATGGGAGCTACTGATTAAAAAACCAAGCCCCAAAGATCACCTGCCCAGAAACGTAAAACGTATAACTATTTTCTTATTTCTTTATTTATATTTATTATTCATTTTTATGTACCGCTCCTTCCAGCAGGCTCAGGGCAGTTTACATAAAATGAAGTTATAAAACATCAACATTTCAATTTAATAACAACAATATAAAACAGAGCATAAAAATACATCCAACCACCCCATTTCTCCCACACTGCCATATTACCACACATATTATCAGCCAGAAAGTAAGAAGAGAGGCTGTTGAACTGCAAGGCCATTTAATACTCAGCAAGGTAAACAAAGGGGCATGCAAAAATACATCCAACCACCCCATTTCTCCCACACTGCCATATTACCACACATATTATCAGCCAGAAAGTAAGAAGAGAGGCTTTTGAACTGCCAGGCCATTTAATACTCAGCAAGGTAAACAAAGGGGCATGCAAAAATACATCCAACCACCCCATTTCTCCCACATTTCCATATTCCCCAACATATATTATCAACCAGAAAGTAAGAAGAGAGGCTTTTGAACTGCAAGGCCATTTAATACTCAGCAAGGTAAACAAAGGGGCATGCAAAAATACATCCAACCACCCCATTTCTCCCACACTGCCATATTACCACACATATTATCAGCCAGAAAGTAAGAAGAGAGGCTTTTGAACTGCAAGGCCATTTAATACTCTGCAAGGTAAACAAAGGGGCATGCAAAAATACATCCAACCACCCCATTTCTCCCACACTGCCATATTACCACACATATTATCAGCCAGAAAGTAAGAAGAGAGGCTTTTGAACTGCAAGGCCATTTAATACTCGGCAAGGTAAACAAAGGGGCATGCAAAAATACATCCAACCACCCCATTTCTCCCACACTGCCATATTACCACACATATTATCAGCCAGAAAGTAAGAAGAGAGGCTTTTGAACTGCAAGGCCATTTAATACTCTGCAAGGTAAACAAAGGGGCATGCAAAAATACATCCAACCACCCCATTTCTCCCACATTTCCATATTCCCCAACATATATTTCTCAAGGAACAAAGCAAGCAGAGAGGCTTTGGAGCTAAAAGGCCATTTTAAACATTAAAAATAAACAAAGAGACCTGCCACAGAACAATCAAGCACCCACCCCAAAGTAAAAAGACCGACCTTTGAGATGCGGTAAGGAAATGACCCCAAAGCGTCCTTCTTCTTCTCCTCTGTCATTGCTCCTATTTCCACGCCGCCAGCATGCGTGCCGCCTCAAGAGCTCACGAGAAGCCAGAGAAGCAAAATGGGCGCTTCTGCGCATGCGCGCGGGGGCCAGCCATGCATTGCGTCATCCAGGCCCGCCCCTTTTGGTCTCCTACGACTCTGAGTGGCTGGAGAAGGACGGAGGGAGGAGGAGGAATCCAAAAGAGGGGGCCCATTCTGCCTCTTGGACTCTGGAGCTTTTGGAGGTGGCACGCGAGCAGGAAGCGGGGAGGAGCAACGACGGAGGACTTCTTTGCAGCGTGCAGGGGCGCGTGAAGAGGACCAACAGCAAAAAAAAAAACCTGGTCAGGGGCCTGAAGATCACCAGGATGAGGCCCGAAGATCACCCTGGTGATCGCGATCACCGTTTTGAGCACCCCTGGCCTAGATTTTAGCCTACATCACATACCTCCCCACAGAACTTAACACATAGCAAGAACAACATCTGGGAGATTGCTTTTTGGGAAAGCAAGCTTAGTTTTGATCTTGGGAACATTTTCACATTGTAACAGGTAGAGGGCGCTGTTGTCTCAGTCATTAACTTTGTTTATTTTATTCATTGAAGTCTAGTGTTTTGAAAAGGGCTTCTTAAAGCATGGAATGAATAAAAATATGAAATAATTGGGTAGACACATATACGGTAGACACTCCTTTGAAATACAGCTAATCTTTGATTCTATTGGTGTATTTTGCTGTGTAGTCAGAATGGGCCACAAGTAGCTTTGTGAACTGCTCACTAATTTGTAGTTGGATGTTTCTATTTATTATATTTATTATTTATTTACATCATTTATATTCCGCCCTTCTCACCCCGCAGGGGACTCAGGGCGGATTACAATGTACATATACAGGCAAACATTCAATGCCATAGACCAGTGTTTCTCAACCAGTGTGCCGCGAGCGATCATCAGGTGTGCCTCGAGAAAAGCTTTCTGCCCCCCTTCCTTCCCCCCTCCTCCTGCCGAACTTCTGCTGCTTGGGAGAGGAAGAGGAAGGAATGGGCGGCCGCAAAGAAAAAGAAGATGGGACCGGGGCACCGCCTCCTTCGGCCATTTCCCCAACCAGCCTCCAATCTGCCATGGCTCCCGCCATGACTCTCGCCCCTTGCTTGTTGAAGCCGCGCGGAGGAGGAGCCCTGCCTACTGAAGCCCGTCCACCGCTCATGCTCCTCCTCTGTGAGAGAGCTGAAGCTGGGGGGAGGGGGGGACGCAGCCTGGCTCTGCCCCTCCCCGGCTTCATCACTCCCACAGCTTCGCCAGCCTTGAGGGAGCAGTGCCAAGCCAGCGGTGGCAGAGCCAGCACAATGCTGGCTTGCCCCGTCAAAGCTGGTGAAGCTGTGGGAGAACTGAAGCCAGGGGAGGGGCCGGGCATGGCGTGGCCTGGCTCCGCCCCCCCCTCCAGCTTAAGCGCCCTCACAGCGTCGCCCGCCTTGAGGGGGCAGTGCCAAGCCAGCGGTGGCAGAGCCAGCACAATGCTGGCTGGGCACTGCCCCCTCAAGGCTGGCGGCTGTGGAGAACTGAAGCCAGGGGAGGGCATGGTGTGCCTGGCTTCCCCTGCCCACTCCCAGCAGCTGCCTCCTCAAAGCTGGTGAAGCTGTGGGAGAACTGAAGCCAGGGAGGGGCGTGGCATGGCGTGGCCTGGCTCCGCCCCCCCAGCTTGCGCCCTCACAGCTTCGCCAGCCTTGAGGGGGCAGTGCCAAGCCAGCGGTGGCAGAGCCAGCACAATGCTGGCTTGGCACTGCCCCCAAGGCTGGCGGCTGTGGGAGAACTGAAGCCAGGGGAGGGGCGGGGCATGGTGTGGCCTGGCTCCTCCCCTGGCTTCGGCACTCCCAGCAGCTGCTCCCAGCAGCTCACCATCCCCCAGCCGTTCTTTACTGTGTTACAGTGTCATTGTGTCATTTTGGTTGGTGGTGTGCCCCCCGGATTTTTTTAATGTTAAAAGTGTGCCGCGGCTCAAAAAAGATTGGGAAACACTGCCATAGACACACAACATATATAGACAGACACCAGAGGCTATATTTAACATTCCAGATTCTGGCCACCAGGGGGAGGTGTTGCATTTCCCGATAGAAATTCCTGGGAAAATCCGGGACAAAGAGAGTGGAAACTCCAACTGAGTCTGTCCTTGGTCGCGGGAGGGGACCAATATCCATGTCCTAATATTCAATCCATCAATAAAGCCAATAATCCTGGTAGTGGAGCTGGATACTCCAAAAGGGGAATCCCAGGGATGCTGGAGAAA
Organism: Anolis apletophallus; assembly: GCA_030556195.1. Classification (NCBI taxonomy): domain Eukaryota; kingdom Metazoa; phylum Chordata; class Lepidosauria; order Squamata; family Anolidae; genus Anolis; species Anolis apletophallus. The sequence continues at coordinate 14,249,330 of JARBWK010000012.1, forward strand.
GAAAGCGTGGGCGTCTCCACAGATCGATTCAAATACTACACACAAGCCGACGGTATGCGAATGTTCCACTACCAGGATTATTGGCTTTATTGTTGGATTGAATATTAGGACACGGATATTGGTCCCCTCCCGCGACCAAGGACAGACTCAGTTGGAGTTTCCACTCTCTTTGCGAAGAACAATATATATACTTTGAGACTTCATATCCCGGATTTTCCCAGGAATTTCTATCGGGACTTCTCGAACCACTCCATATGGACTAAAGACTGGGACTCCATTCTGATTCGCCTATGAATAACCTTATATATGAAAGTTTGCTATATTATATTTATATGATCTACAAACGTATGTATGGTCTTTTTTACTATACTTCACAGCCATATATGGGACCTGGTAATTATTTATAATCTATTGTTAGTTCAGCCACCATGCTGTGTTTTATAATAGGATGGAGCGAGAGCATCCCCTGTGGCATGACACAAAAACCTCCTTCTGTTCTGTCTGTGTATGTCAATATAATACGGCATTGAATGTTTGCCGTCTATGTGTACTTGTGATCCGCCCAGAGTCCCCTTCGGAGTGAGATGGGTGGAATATAAATAAAGTGTTATTATTATTACACTAAGGCAGGGGTGCTCACACTTTTTCAGCATGGGAGCTACTGATTAAAAAACCAAGTCCCAAAGATCACCTACCCAGAAACGTAAAACGTATAACTATTTTCTTATTTCTTTATTTATATTTATTATTCATTTTTATGTACCGCTCCTTCCAGCAGGCTCGGGGCAGTTTACATAAAATGAAGTTATAAAACATCAACATTTCAATTTAATAACAACAATATAAAACAGAGCATAAAAATACATCCAACCACCCCATTTCTCCCACACTGCCATATTACCACACATATTATCAGCCAGAAAGTAAAAAGAGAGGCTGTTGAACTGCAAGGCCATTTAATACTCGGCAAGGTAAACAAAGGGGCATGCAGAAATACATCCAACCACCCCATTTCTCCCACATTTCCATATTCCCCAACATAGCAAGCAGAGAGGCTTTGGAGCTAAAAGGCCATTTTAAACATAAAAAATAAACAAAAAGACATGCCACAGAACAATCAAGCACCCACCCCAAAGTAAAAGACCGACCTTTGAGATGCGGTAAGGAAATGACCCCAAAGCGTCCTTCTTCTCCTCCTCTGTCATTGCTCCTATTTCCACACCGCCAGCATGCGTGCCGCCTCCAAGAGCTCACGAGAAGTCAGAGAAGCAAAATGGGCGCTTCTGCGCATCTTGCGGGGCCAGCCATGCATTAATGTCATCCAGGCCCGCCCCTTTGGTCTCCTATGACTCTGAGTGGCTGGAGAAGGACGGAGGGAGGAGGAGGAATCCAAAAGAGGGGGCCCATTCTGCCTCTTGGACTCTGGAGCTTTTGGAGGTGGCACGCAAGCAGGGAGCGGGGAGGAGCAATGACGGAGGACTTCTTTGCAGCGTGCAGGGGCGCGTGAAGAGGACCAACAGCAAAAAACGTGGTCAGGGGCCTGAAGATCACCAGGAAGAGGCCCGAAGATCACCCTGGTGATCGCGATCACCGTTCTGAGCACCCCTGCACTAAGGGGACTTGGGCAAGTCACACACTCTCAACTTCAGAGGAAGGCAAATCCTGCTAAGAAAACTCAATGATAGGATTGCCACGTCAGAAATTACTTGAAGACACACACCAACAGAGTTAATCGCTTCTGGCCCAGCTTACTTGTCCGAACGTATCTCCCCTTACGTCCCACTTCGAAATTTACTATCTTCCGGGGAGGCCCTGCTCTCGATCCCACCTTCGTCACAAATATGCTTGGTGGGGATGGGGGACAGGTCCTTCTCAGTGGTGGTCCCTCGCCTGTGGAACTCACTCCCCAGCAAATTTAACTTCCCTAACTTCCTCCCTCCTTTCCTTTAGGAAAAAACTAAAAACATGGCTATGGGACCTATTGATTGTACTGAGGGGCATTGAATTATTGCCGATGTAAACCACCCTGTGCCCCCCTTCGGGGGTAGAGAAGGGTAGGGTACAAATCCTCTAAATCAGTGATTTTCAACTTTTTTTGAGCCGCGGCACATTTTTTACATTTACAAAATCCTGGGGCACACCACCAACCAAAATGACACAAAATGACACTCTAACACAGTAATACATATAGTTAATATGTTTTTAAATGTATTTATACACTCACTTAGTGTGAAACCTGGGCCTGTTTCGATGAACACAAAATAGATATCCTGGCAGGAATGGTAGAAAGACACACACGAAGCTCTTGCTCAACAGCTGTCAGTTTTTTCTTTTGTCCACCACTCACATTAGGGCCTTAATCTGTGTCATAATTTTGTCCAGGGCCCTGTTTGGCATTTGCATTTTCCCTTCTCAAAAACTTCTCCATCACTGTCACTCGCTTGTCTTGCTGTGATCCCAAATTGCCACTGTCACTTGACGCGCAGCTGCAGCACTAACTCTAACTTTGTTTACTTAGACGCGTCTGCGCGAATCCAAGATGGCGCGAACATAGCACTCTCGCTTCACTTCTTAGGTGACGCGAGAGTGCTATGATGCCATTTCTTAAAGGGAAAGATGCTAACTCTAACTTTGTTTACTTAGACGCGTCTGAGCGAATCGAAGTTGGCGCGACCATAGCACTCTCGCGTCACTTCTTAGGTGATGCGAGAGTGCTATGATTCCATTTCTTATAGTTTATATATGAATGAAGTTCAAAAATAATTTCCCACGGCACACCTGATGATATCTCACGGCACACTAGTGTTCCGCAGCACAGTGGTTTAAAATCGCTGCTCTAAATAAATAAATAAATAAATAAATCTGTATACCTTTATAAAGCGGAATGTTTGTATGTATGTGTGCGGAGGGCGGAAGGGCGGGAGGGCAGGAGGGCGGGAGGGCGGAAGGGCGGATATGTGGCAGCCACTTTCACAGGCCACAGCGACCAGCGCAGGTGATGGACCTGCACCAAACTTGGTACACATAACCCCCCTAACGCCCTTTATGTCCTGGTGCGGTTCGGGGGACATGACCCACGGATTATGGGATTTGTAGTACTTTCAAACACTTTGGTTCACACAGACCACTGAGGCCACGAAAAAGGACCAATACAGACCACACTTAGCACACACAGCCCCCATGACCCACTCTACGTCCTGGTGCAGTTTGGAGGATGATGGGACTTGAAGTACCTCTACTCACTTCCCAAGTCCGCTGCAACCCTCATCCAATCACTGATCGAGACCAAACTTGGCATACATAACCCCTATGACTGCCTTCACATCCTGGTGAGGTTTGGGGGAGGACTGCCAATGGATGATGGGATTTGTAGTACTTTCACACCCCTCTGTTCCCACAGACCACTGTGGCCCCCAACAAACACTGATAAAGACCACACTTGGTACACAGAGCCCCAGTGACCCACTCTACATACTACTGAACTTTGGAGGGGGCCAGAACATGGATGATGGGACTTGCAGTACCTTTCCTCACTTTCCAAGACTGCTACAAACCTAATCCTATGACTGATCAACACGAAACCTGCCACACAGAGCCCTCATGACCCACTCTACATCCTGGTGCTGTTTTGTGTGAGATGGACCATGGATGATGGGACTTGAAGTACCTTCACTCACTTCCTAAAAACAATGCAACCCTCATCCATTCACCAATACAGACCAAACTTAGCACACAGAGCTCCCATGACCCAATCTACATCCTACTACACTTTGGGGGAGGGTGGACCAAAGATGATGGGACTTCCACTACCTTCAGTAATTTCATGATACCACTGCAACTCCCAATAATGATGGATCAAGACCAAACTTGCCACACAGAGCCCCCCATAGAGTGCTACATCCTGCTGCACTTCTCAAATGACCCGGGCACCGCCGGGTCCCCAAGCTAGTAAATAAATAAATCTAACCCTTAATGTTGGTTGTAACTTGTGCTCTGAGATATAGCAAACAATCTTAGCATGTCAAATGTGTCTTATAATCCTTGGGCGGTTTTCCTTCCGATTCTTTTTCTAAAAGAAAATTATAAATTTTGCTAACTGTTTTTCTCTCCGTGCGGAGCCAGGCTTTTTCCCCTTTAGAGGGGTGAATCAGCCACCCTATTTTTTTATCCGCTTTGTATCTTGTTACAATTTGGTTATATTGAAACCAATTAAGATTTAGATGCGCAAGTTCCTGCTGTTTTTTTAAAAGGACTGAGGATCCCTCGATTTTTGTTAGTTCCGCGTAGGTCGGCCACTTTCCATCTTCCTTTTTATTTATCTGTAAGGCCTCGAGAGGGGATGTCCAAAGGGGGATCTTGGGATATATGATCTTCTTAAATTTGGTCCAGGTGTTTAAGGCGGCGGATCTGATTATATGGTTCTTGAAATTCGAGTCTGTTGTTGCTTTATTATAAATCAGATAACCATGCCACCCATATTTGTTTTTTGGACCCTCCAAATTTAGCATTTCTCCATTATTTAGTAGTGCCCACATTCTCATCCCCTCGAGGCAGTTAGCTTCGTAGTATCTTGTCAAGTTGGGTAGGCCGAAGCCCCCCAATTCTGTCCTTTCCATCAGATCATTTTGTTTTATCCTGGGTTTTTTGCCGAGCCAAATGAACTTTGCTAGGTCCGATTGCCATCTCTTCAAAATTTGTAGATTTTTTAAAATAGGCAGCATCTGAAATAAGAAATTAATTCTTGGGAATACCTTCATTTTAATGGTGGCAATCCTGCCCAATAACGATAAATTAAAGGATTTCCATCTTTCTAAATCTTTCTTAACTTCTTTCCAAAGAAGTTCATGGTTATTTTTAACAAGCTGGCAATTGTTATTAGTTAAATTAATTCCTAAATATTTGAATTTCTTCACAATCTCCATTCCCGATTTGGTCTCGATCTCTCTCAATTCTTCACCTTTAATGTTTTTGGTTATAAGTTTAGATTTCTTCTTATTTAACTTGAAACCCGAGATCTCCCCAAAGCTGTTTATCTTCCTTAGCCACCGTTCTATATTGGTTTTCGGGTCCTCAAACAACAGGACTAGGTCATCGGCAAATGCGAAGGCTTTGTAACTGACTTTACCAATCTGGATGCCTTTAAGATCTGAGTCCTTGGAGATATTTTTGAGAAGTAGTTCCAAAATAAAATTAAAAATTAACGGGGATAGGGGGCACCCCTGTCTAGCCCCTCTTGAAATCTCAAATGATTCTGATTTCATACCGTTCACTATGACATTTGCCTGCTGCTGATGGTAAATCCCTTTTATCGCTGTGGTGAAAGAGGCACCCATGTCCATTTCCTTAGCAATATTTCGATAGTATCCCAACTTAAGCAGTCAAACGCTTTCTCCGCGTCGAGGAAAGCGAATGCTGCCTTTGATTAATATTTCTATTAATCAAATGTGTCTTTTAATCTGCTTTATTGTTTCTTACACCAGTGTTTCCCAACCTTTTTTGAGCCGCAGCACACTTTTAACATTAAAAAAATATCGGGGGGCACACCACCAACCAAAATGACACAAAATGACACTCTAACACAGTAAAGAACGGTTGGGGGTTGGTGGCCTGCTGGGAGCAGCTGCTGGGAGTGCTGAAGCCAGGAGGGGCGGAGCCAGGCTGCGCCATGCCCCGCCCCTACCCCGGCTTCACCTCTCCCAGCAGCTGCTCCAGCCTTGAGGGGCAGTGCCAAGCCAGCGGTGCCAGAGCCAGCACAATGCTGGCTTGGCACTGTCCCCTCAAGGCTGGAGCAGCTGCTGGGAGTGCCGAAGCTGAGGACAGGCCACGCCATGCCCCGCCCCCTCCCCCCAGCTTCAGCTCTCCTACAGGCCGCGCCATGCCCCCCCCCCAGCTTCAGCTCTCCTACAGAGGAGGAGCATGAGCGGTGACCGGGCTTCAGTGGGCGGGGCTCCTCCTCCATGCGGCTTCAGCGAGCGAGGGGCGAGAGTCATGGTGGGAGTCATGGCGGATTGGAGGGTGGCTGGGGAAACAGCCGAAGGAGGCGACGCCCCGGTCCCTTCTTCTTTTTCTTCGCCACTGCCCGGCCCTTCCTCCTCCTCCCCCAAGCAGCAGGAGTTCGGCAGGAGGGGGGAGGAAGGGGGGCAGAGAGCCTTTCTCGTGGCACAGCAGGAGGTCTGTCATGGCACACTAGTGTGCCACGGCACACTGGTTGAGAAAGACTGTCTTACACAATGTGCATGACTTTGTGCTTTTACTTTCTACTACCTTGTCTTTTCTTTTTCGAAACACAGCTGCTGGTCAGCCAACAACTTTGTGACCCGGCTGTCAGTCCCGCTTCCACATTTCTTCTGCAAGAAGGAGCAGCACCGCTATGTTCCTGTCTGATCACATGTAAGAGCTTCTCTCCGTGGACTCCTTGGCTCTCACCTCATCTTGGAAGGCTGGCGTAAAGGAAAAGACTCCACCGGCTACTTCCAAATGCAATACATGGACCTTTCTTCCTTAATTCACTTCCATTCTACGTATGACCTTTGTCCCTGGACAGTTCCCTTCCGGCCCTCCCAGGAGAGCGTGCTCCACATTACCAGTTACGTTTGTTGCCGGCGTCTGCTCTTTTGGAAGTAACACAGAAATAAAGATGCAATAAACCTGTTCTGTTTTAATATAACTAGGGATTGAGAATTTTTAAGTTTACACGGCCTTTGTAGATGTTCTATAATATGCCAACATATTAATCTATTTAGTTGCATTTGAGAAAGAAAGAAAAATATTAAGCGGCATCCCAAGAAAGCATAGTTTCCTGTTTATTACTGAAGTGATAACTTTTATAAATACAAAAGACTAGTTTGATAAAGCATACTGTAACTCTGGAACATTTTACTATTCAGCAAAGGGTAGGGAATCTATAAATAAATTATTTCACCTTATGTAATCTCTCTGTGCATACAAGGAACCTCCCTATGATAACAGTAAATAAAGGCATTTTCAGTAAATGTAATGCATGCATGTGGTGGTGGTGGTGGTGGTTATAGAAAATCCCAACAGAAATGGATGGGCAACTGGCAGCCAGTGAGCAAGATCTACCTTCCAAAGTAACTTATTAGTAACTCTAATCATTTTTAATCAAGATCTGGTAAAGTTTAGTGTTTCCTTGCTGGAGATGGGTGAGGCATATTGTAACATCTCTCTTTTGGAGTTAGAATACAATGATCAATGCTTTTGTAAGAAAAAATGACTTTTCTAACCTTTTGTAATGGCTAGGCCTGGGCAATCATGGTTCTAAGTGGTTCTAAAGTACTTACAAAACTAAAATTCTGGTGGTGAACACTAGGTGGCGCTGGTGCTTTGCTTCTACAGTGTTGCTAAAGTTCTGGTGGTGAACACTAGGTGGCACTGGTGCTTTGCTTCTACAGTGTTGCTCAAGTTCTGGTGGTGAACACTAGGTGGCACTGGTGCTTTGCTTCTACAGTGTTGCTAAAGTTCTGGTGGTGAACACTAGGTGGTGCTGGTGCTTTGCTTCTACAGTGTTGCTAAAGTTCTGGTGGTGAACACTAGTGGCTGGTGCTTTTGCTTCTAGTGAAAGTTCTGGTGGTGACACTAGGTGGCGCTGGTGCTTTGCTTCTACAGTGTTGCTGTGTTCTGGTGGTGAACACTAGGTGGCACTGGTGCTTTGCTTCTACAGTGTTGCTCAAGTTCTGGTGGTGAACATTTCAGAACTCTAACAAAACTTTCAAAACTTCATTATTATTTCATTATTGGCGATTTTTAAGACAGAACCAATTAGGAACTGCGAATTATAACGAAATTTTGAAAGCTTTGTTAGAGTTCTGGAATGTTTACCACCAGAACTTTAGCAACACTGTAGAAGCAAAGCCCAGTGCCACCTAGTTTTCACCACCAGAACTTGAGCAACACTGTAGAAGCAAAGCACCAGCGCCACCTAGTTTTCACCACCAGAACTTTAGTTTTGTAAGTACTTTAGAACCATTTAGAACCATGATTGCCCAGGCCTACTAGCCAACCATCTCTTGGATGGCCATCTCTTGGGGGTGCTTTGAATGTGATTTTCCTGCTTCTTGCCAGGGGGTTGGACTGGATAGTAGGCCTGGGCAATCATGGTTCTAAATGGTTCTAAAGTACTTACAAAACTAAAGTTCTGGTGGTGAACACTAGGTGGCGCTGGTGCTTTGCTTCTACAGTGTTGCTCAAGTTCTGGTGGTGAACATTTAAGAACTTTCAAAATTTTGTTATAAATGGCAGTTCCTAATTAGTTCTGTCTTAAAAATCGCCAATAATGAAATAATAATGAAGTTTTGAACGTTTTGTTAGAGTTCTGAAATGTTCACCACCAGAACTTTAGCATCACTGTAGAAGCAGAGCACCAGCGCCCCCTTGTCTTCATCACCAGAACTTTAGTTTTGTAAGTACTTTAGAACCATTTAGAACCATGATTGCCCAGGCCTAGTAATGACCCAACCATGCATGTATACTATATAAGAGATTGACCCGTTGGGAACAGATCAGAATAAATGCTCGTTCCCCAAGGATGCTCATCCACATGCCATCTAAATGTGTGGGGCTATAATGTCCTACGTCACCAGCCTCAACGGGATGATGGGAGCAATTTTCTACACATCTGGAGGCTGTCATGTTGAGTGGTTTGAAGAACAAAATGGCTCTTAGGTTGTGCGAATCCATTCTGTTTTTGAGTTCCCGCTCCCCGATTCTGTTTTCGGAAAGATTCTGGGAGATTAGGGGGGCGGCCGTTCTGATTCATAAATCACAACTCGTTTTCCCCCAATATCTTTATTGAGATTTTGAGTACATTGGATTGGGGTTGGAGGGGTGTTTGGGATAGAATAATGGGAGAAGGTGTGGGTAAGAAAAAGGTGAGAGGGGAAGGGGTAAAAGACTTCCCAATGTTCTCCCAAGGATTAGTGTCCGATATTTCATTATATGTTGAAAAATAACAGTCAGTTTGATTTTTACAAAATCTTCTCTTCACACATTGCTCATCAGAAAAAAACATTTTATCTTGATTTTCACTCAATTTTGGGTTTGATATTCCTAATAAGTACCTCTCTGGAGTCAGCGGAAATTTTTTTTTTAATTATTTGCAACACTTCATGTATTTCCTTCCAATAGTTATATGCTTTTTTACAGGTCCGCCATTGGTGGAAGAAGGTGCCTTTTTCCTTTTCACACTTCCAACATCTATTTAAAATTTGTTTATTAAATTTGGCCAATTTTTCAGGAGTGTAATACCATCTATATTGCATTTTAGCCAATTTTCGCATACATCTGTAGCTATGGTGTATTTTAATATTTTTTAAAATCCAAATTTCTTCCCATTGATGTAGTAGGATGTTATGACCTAAATCTTTTGCCCATTTTATATGACATTCTTTTACCATAATTCACAACTCTTGAGTCCAGTTTCCGTTTCAGGGAGAAACTTCTTAAAAACAGAATTGGAGGGGACACCCAAAAATAGAATGGATTCTGTGCCGTTTCACACACCTCTGGCTCCTAAGATGAAAAACTCCCCCGAGTAATAAGAAAGTACAAATACTTAATGCCGAGTTGCCTATATGAAATTGTTCCCACAGTATGAGTAGATAGAATAATATTACAAATTGACATCAAGTTTTGCTCAGTGTTAAAAGCAAGGGGATGATTCTGCAGATGGGAACCCTGTGGAAAGCGTAGACCTGTGGTTCCCAAAGTGGGCGGTATCACCCCCTAGTGGGCGGTGAGGTGATCCAAGGCGGTAGTGGGAGGCTCAGGAGAATTTGGGGGGCACTGAAGCCCTGTAAGGGGGCGGTGGTGAGATGCTAGTTAGGATACATGTATTAATGCAGTGTTTCACAGCCTGCCAGTTGGAATCCCTGGGCAGGCGTTGCCTGGAAACCGCAGCAGGTCCCCCCTCCTCTCCTCAACTCCACCCACAGCGCAGTCTTGTATCACCCCTTCCAATCCAACGGGTCCCTTGGAAGGAAGGGGCGATACAGGACTGCGCCGTGGGCAGAATTGAGGAGAGGAAGGGGGCACGCTGCGGTTTCCAGGCAACGCCTGCCCAGGGATTCCAACTGGCAGGCTGAGAACCACTGCATTAATACATATATCTTGCTATTACATTTAAATAATAATAATTTCTAGGTGGGGCGGTGAGTAAATTTTTTTTCTGGAAAAGGGGCGGTAGGACAAAAAAGTTTGGGAACCACTGGTGTAGACCCTTTCATTCTGTACAGAATGAAGACACATGAAGTTGACTATTCAGATACTGGTACAAGTAAATAAATGCTTAGTCAATTTTCCCTACTTTCAGTATTATTGCCATTTGTGTTCATTTACATTGTTCAAAAAAAACCCCTCTGTACCCCACTGACAGCTGGACATATTGGCCAAAAAGGCCCATATCAATGTATGATACTAATTATGTGATTTTGGGTGAGATTTTAAGCTTGGAAGTCAGTTCAGTCAAAGCCAGTGGAATTTCTGTCCGAGTAAATGTGGTGAGATTACAGATGAGTTTAGACAAAGGACACAGCTAACAACCTTATGTGGACACCGCAGAATGGACAAATAGCGGGCATCATCAGTCCATGTGTGTTGAGTCTTCACAGCCCTCTTCCTCTTAAACCTTGAAGCCAAATCTTCCAAATAGAAGTAAATCAGGGAACTCTGAAGAGCCAGTGGTATGTAGAGGACGTTTGAACATGTCATGTCATGTGCACACCAGTCTGGGACAGTTTTGCATGCCTTTAGCACCGTGGTCTCCATTTCCCCATAGTACAGGCAGTCCCCAAGTTATGAACAAGACAGGTTCTGTAGGTTTGTTCTTAAGTTGAATTTGTATGAAAAACTCAACGGATATATTTTAAGTGTAACTCCAGCCACACACACACACACTTTGGATAACATAGGGAAAGATTGACACCCCTGTAGTGTTTCCTTTGCTGTCTGTGCCTCTGTTCAGAAGATTTCACCTCACTTTCTGTCCCTGTGATAGTTGGATTTTGAAAAACGCGGCTTGTTGTAAAAACAAGGATTGGTGGGAAAACTTCAGTAGAGTCCCCCTTTTCCCCATAATCCCTCTTTCAGGAGTGAATTTCCTTTCCGGGGGGTAGATATTTCTCACTTCCTGTGGTTTGAAAGTTGGATGTTTGTAACTTAGGGACTGCCTGTAATAACGTAACTATTGAAGTCAAGGGAACTTGTATGAGACAGTAGATCATGTTATTTCTTCCTACAACAATGGCACTGGTACTAGTGGCTGCCACGTATGCTCTTCATTGCAGATCTGTAAAGGGACTTTCCAGAGCAGTATGAGAACAAACCACAAAGAAGCAGCAATAGCAACCTAAAATTACTCAGTCATTTGTAGCAGTGGGCACTTTTGAATGCATGATGAATGGAAGACAGATTCAAGTACTGACTGTGAACTCATTTTACTGCTTGGGTTACCATTAAATATTTTATCACACTGGGTTTAGAACTGTCGTAGCTACCAGAGGTAGTATGCATAGTGGTTTGTGAGTAGTTTGTGAGCAGTACTGTTTGGTATCTTCAGCAAGCTGATTTTTTTTAAAAAAAAGAATGAGTGGAAAGCATATGCAACTACTAGGCCTGGGCAATCATTGTTCTAAATGTTTCTAAAGTACTTACAAAACTAAAGTTCTGGTGGTGAAAACTAGGTGGCGCTGGTGCTTTGCTTCTACAGTGTTGCTAAAGTTCTGGTGGTGAAAACTAGGTGGCGCTAGTGCTTTGCTTCTACAGTGTTGCTAAAGTTCTGGTGGTGAAAACTAGGTGGCGCTGGTGCTTTGCTTCTACAGTGTTGCTAAAGTTCTGGTGGTGAAAACTAGGTGGCGCTGGTGCTTTGCTTCTACAGTGTTGCTGAAGTTCTGGTGGTGAACATTTCAGAACTTCTAACAAAACTTTCAAAATTTCTACGTTATAAATGGCAGTTCGAATTGGTTCTGTCTTAAAAAACTAGGTCACCAATAATGAAATAATTTTTGAAAGTTTTGTTAGAGTTCTGAAATGTTTACCACCAGAACTTGAGCAACACTGTAGAAGCTGGTGCTGAAGCACCAGCAAAACTTTCAAAATTTCCTGGCAGTTCAATTGGTTCTGTCTTAAAATCACCACCGGAACTTTAGTTTTGTAAGTACTTTAGAGCCATTTAGAACCATGATTTCCCAGGCCTAGCAATTAGCATCAGAAGATGGTTTTTAAAAAGGAAACATAGTTATGCTGCCTTAAGAACGTTAAGAGGACAGAACTAAAGTTAATTGAGATTTTTTGTTGTATGTTGTTTATATTGACACATCAATTGTCTCCTGATGTGTAAGCAAAAATAAATGAATAACGTGGACATTTCTTAGGTAAGCAATAAAGTGTGGCACAGATAGTAACTATTTATTTATACATCTGGGCAGAGCTTGACATGCAGCTGTATGTCTCAAAAGAAAATGTCTCCTTTGTCATTCAAAAGCTGTTTGTGTGGTGTGGTCTATTGTAAAACATAATTTCCGATAGAAATGTAACACGTTTTATTAAAATGGTGCCTTAGAAAATAACAAAGCTGTTGCACAGTCACCAGTGATAAATGGATGTAATAATTGTTGGGGGTTTTTTTTAAAAAAAAGATTAATTCCCTAGAACAGAGAGTGGCAGAGAACGTTGATTCTCATATTGTAAACCACCGTTGGCATGTTTGTCGGGGATGGATTTGCATAATGTTGATATTTGTATGGATTTTGCTGTAGTCAAAATACCTCTTAGCAAATCAAGATATGCACATTACAAAAAATTGTAGTCAGGGATTGATACGCCTGTGCCATCATGGTTCTAAATGGTTCTAAAGTACTTACAAAACTAAAGTTCTGGTGATGAACACTAGGTGGCGCTGGTGTTTTGCTTCTACAGTGTTGCTAAAGTTCTGGTGGTGAACATGTCAAAACTTTGAAAATTTTGTTATAAATGGCAGTTCCTAATTGCTTATGTCGTAAAAAAAATCGCCAATAATGAAATAATAATGAAGTTTTGAAACTTTTGTTAGAGTTCTGAAATGTTCACCACCAGAACTTTAGCAACACTATAGAAGCCAAGCACCAGCGCCACCTAGATTTCACCACAAGAACTTTAGTTTTGTAAGTACTTTAGAACCATTTAGTAGGCCTGGGCAATCATGATTCTAAATGTCTCTAAAGTACTTACAAAACTAAAGTTCTGTTGGTGAACACTAGGCGGCGCTGGTGCTTTGCTTCTACAGTGTTGCTCAAGTTCTGGTGGTGAACACTTGGTGAACATTTCAGAACTCTAACAAAACTTTCAAAATTTCGTTATAAATGGCCGTTCCTAATTGGTTCTGTCTTAAAAATCGCCAATAATAAAATAATACTGAAGTTTTGAAAGTTTTGTTACGGTAGAGTTCTGAAATGTTCACCACCAGAACTTTAGCAACACTGTTCACCACCAGAAACAGAACTTTAGCAAGAGACACATGATTGCCCAGGCCTACTAAATGGTCTAAAGTACTTACAAAACTAAAGTTCTTGTGAAATCTACGCTGGTGCTTGGCTTCTATAGTGTTGCTAAAGTTCTGGTGGTGAACATTTCAGAACTCTAACAAAAGTTTCAAAACTTCATTATTATTTCATTATTGGCTTTTTTTTTTTTTTTACGACATAAGCAATTAGGAACTGCCATTTAGTTTTAGTTTTCTAAGTACTTTAGAACCATGACAATTTCTCCTAAACATACATCTTCAATTTATGTCCATGACATTAAGGCAAGAGGGGGAAATATGCAGCTTTCTAGGTGTTGGACTGCAACTCCTAGCCAACTGTGGAAAGTGCTGAGGGTTGCAATCCAACACACCTAATGAGTTGCCATCACCCAGGCAGTCAGATCACAGCTCGTATTTTGTGCACAAATGAACTCCTATCAAAATGAAAGTCTCTAAGTAACACAGCGCATAGGTGAGGTTGCCTACTGTTTCTGCATGATTGCCCGCTCTCCTACCATTGCCTCTTTCCAGTCTGCCGGCCTTAGATGGAGGCAGATCAAGCTGCTTTGTTTCTGCATGCAGAAACCTAGAAAATGTAGACATTTTCCAAGGAGTTTCCCCATTATATCTCTGTCTGAACTTGTCTTGTTTCAGTCAAGGGGACAACTTCCAGCAATTCATGCAGCAACAGAGGGAATGGGTTTTTGAGCTGAATAATTTTTCCTGTCCAGGACTATAAAGGGGGTTACGGAGTTTCATAATACAAAATACAAAAATAGGAATTTTGTATCAGCTTTTGGAAATTTTTCACAAAGAGCACATATTTTCATAACATGGTATCTCTATGTAGATTCAGCCAAAAGACATACCCAAAGTCACAGCTCCACGTGCTAATCTCTGTTAGCCATGGGGACCATTTGACCCACAATGCCTTGGAGGGCAGGGGTCGGAGACAGTGACATAGACACTTCCTGTGACAATCCCTACAACACAGCAGGAAGAAAGATTGTTGGGCAGTAGTTTGCACCGTCTAAAATGCACATAAGGACTAGACACTAACATGACTTTGAATGCCATGCCAATGGCAGTATGGCATTTTCTTTTTAGGTGCCACTGGTATATACTAGCTTCGTTGTGCATCGAACCTTACTAATGTACCATTGACTTGAATGTGGATGAGAGTGGCGCAATGGCTCAGATAACTTGTGGATTTGTTGTCATGTCAGTGCACTCTTACATACACATCTTGAACCCGCTCTACACTAACAGGTAAGATTGAGATTATCTGCTTTGAACTGGATTATATGGCAGTGTAGACTCATATAATCCAGTTCAAAGCAGATAACGCATTATATGCACTGATAATTTGGATTATATGGCAGTGTAGAAGAGCCCTTAGCTGTAGTCTGACATACGGAAAATGTGATCTCAATCCGTATGGCTACTTGGTGCATGCAACACATTGCAAGTCTTGTGCGTAATGGAGCTTGTGTAAGATTCTTGGAAATAGATGAGAGTTGAGCATGCCCAGTTAAGTATAATGCCATGGAGATTTCTGTAAAATTTCCACTAAAATTTTAATAAATAAATAAATAAATAAATAAATCCAAACTCCTTCAGAGGTGGATAAGGGCGGGTTATAAATAATTTAAATAAATAAATAAATAAAATGAACAGGCTATGAACAAGGACACAAATGTGATATAGTCCTTCATTGGAGCCATCCCACCAGATTGTTGATACCTTGATTTCATGTTTGTGCCCAAACATTATTAATCATCTTTATTTGAAATTGCGTAGATCTGCAAGACCAAACACACAGTACAGTCCTATCCACACTTACTCAGAAGCAAGCTCAATTGTCACCAGTGAAGTGAGTAGCTTGTTATGTGAGTAGGTTGACAGCTTTAAAGTCCTGCTAGTTTTCACCAAGAACGTAAGTATAGGCAGAAAACTCAAGGCTAATAGGTTTTTCCTAGGCAGCATTTTTACACGCCAATGAGGTTTTATGGCTGATCCACATATTAATAGAAGTACCAACTTTTCCCAGCTTCCATGTAACTATAAAACAGCAAACGCTAACTTTACATGTATCAAGACCTGAATACTAGGCCTGGGCAATCATGGTTCTAAAGTACTTACAAAACTAAAGTTCTGGTGGTGAAAACTAGGTGGCGCTGGTGCTTTGCGTCTACAGTGTTGCTAAAGTTCTGGTGGTGACCACTAGGTGGTGCTGGTGCTTTGCTTCTACAGTGTTGCTAAAGTTCTGGTGGTGAAAAGTAGGTGGCGCTAGTGCTTTGCTTCTACAGTGTTGCTAAAGTTCTGGTGGTGAACACTAGGTGGCGCTGGTGCTTTGCTTCTGCAGTGTTGCAGTGTTGCTAAAGTTATGGTGGTGAACACTAGGTGGCGCTGGTGCTTTGCTTCTACAGTGTTGCTAAAGTTCTGGTGGTGAACACTAGGTGGCGCTGGTGCTTTGCTTCTACAGTGTTGCTAAAGTTCTGGTGGTGAACACTAGGTGGCTCTGGTGCTTTGCTTCTACAGTGTTGCTAAAGTTCTGGTGGTGAAAAGTAGGTGGCGCTAGTGCTTTGCTTCTACAGTGTTGCTAAAGTTCTGGTGGTGAACACTAGGTGGCGCTGGTGCTTTGCTTCTACAGTATTGCTAAAGTTCTGGTGGTGAACACTAGGTGGCGCTGGTGCTTTGCTTCTACAGTGTTGCTAAAGTTCTGGTGGTGAACACTAGGTGGCGCTGGTGCTTTGCTTCTACAGTGTTGCTAAAGTTCTGGTGGTGAAAAGTAGGTGGCGCTGGTGCTTTGCTTCTACAGTGTTGCTGAAGTTCTGGTGGTGAACATTTCAGAACTCTAACAAAACTTTCAAAATTTCATTATAAATGGCAGCTCCTAATTGGTTCTGTCGCCAATAATGAAATAATAATGAATTTTTGAAAGTTTTGTTAGAGTTCTGAAATGATCACCACCAGAACTTTAGCAACACCGTAGAAGCAAAGCACCAGCGCCACCTAGTGTTCACCCCCAGAACTTTAGTTTTGTAAGTACTTTAGAATCATTTAGAACCATGATTGCCCAGGCCTACTGAATACACACGTGTGTTGCTTCCGTTTCTCCACAATAATGGATTATCATCAACAGATATGATCTCCCCACCCACCAGCCAACTCTTCATATTTCACTTGAAATTATAATAAAGGAGGTTCACTCATCTTCAGCCCACATTATTTCCAATTCTGTAATAAGTGTGACAAATTTCTTGTTCCAGAAGTCGTTGGTGGGAGGGTTTGGGGAAGGGTTTGAGGGGGGAAATAACAATGTACCACTATGTTGATTTGAAATGATAATTATGTGTTTCCAAGAGTGGTTTACTGTTGATGCGCCAATATGATACGTATAATGGGTTTTTAAGTGTTCTAAAAAAGTGTGTAGCTTTTTCTTTAGTGAGCAGGCATAACCATGTCACAATTATTTTTTTATATATTTCATTCTCGGAACTTCATAGTGGTCTTTTATTCTTCTTATGTAGAATTAATCCCATATCCACTGTAGCTATTGTTATGTGATATAAAAATGGGTGAGCCAAAGGAGGGCTACTTTATATGCAAGATCACCAAAGGACAAGCGTCCTGTTTGGATTAATGTTGAATACCAATTATACTAATCTAAACTGATATGATATTTATTCTAAAATGCCTCTGGAAAGTCCGAAAATTTGTCTAAAATGCAACTGCTTTTATAGTAAATGTTATGTTTATAAATAAACATTTATTAAAATGTGTGCCTTCATGGTGTATTTATTCTGATACAGAGTAAAATGATGCCGTAACTGAGTAAAATCAGATCGGCTCCCTCCCTCTGGCTTTGGAAAACTTGGCTCTTTGAGCAAGCGTTTCCTTCTCTTTCCTTTGGAGCAGGGCTGCCCAGGAAGTCGATCAACATGCGAGGGAGAGTCGACCCAGCTAGTCAATCCCGGGACCGATTGTAGGGGAGGTCGATCCCAGCCGGATGGGGCGCTTCTCAGAGGGGGGCAGAGCCAGGCCACACTAAGCCCTGCCCCCTTTTCTGGCTTCGGCACTCCCAGCAGCTTCTGTAGGCTTGAGGGTGGCAATGCCAAGCCAGTGGTGGCATATCTAGCACAAGGCTGGCTTGGCACTGCCGTCCTCAAGCCTGGAAAAGCTGCTGGGAGCTCCAAAGCCACTGGGGGAGGGGCGGGGCTTGGCATGGCCTGGCTCCGCCCCTGTGGTGGTATATCTTCTGGCGCACTGCCTACCAGCAGCTTTGGCACGGCAGGCTTGAGGATGGCAATGCCAAGCCAGCCTTGTGCTAGCTATGCCACCACTGGCTTGGCATTGCTATCCTCAATCCTGGAGAAGCTTCTGGGAGCTCCAAAGCCAATGGGGAAGGGGAGGGGCTTGGCACACCCTGGCTCCACCCCCTGGCTTCCGCTCTACCAGCAGCTTCTCCAGGCTTGAGGATGGCAATGCCAAGCCAGCCTTGTGCTAGCTATGCCACCACTGGCTTGGCATTGCTATCCTCAATCCTGGAGAAGCTGCTGGGAGCTCCAAATGGGGGAAGGGAGGGGCTTGGCATGGCCTGGCTCCACCCCTGGCTTCCGCTCTACCAGCAGCTTCTTCAGGCTTGAGGATGACAATGCCAAGCCAGCCTTGTGCTAGCTATGCCACCACTGGTTTGGCATTGCTATCCTCAATCCTGGAGAAGCTGCTGGGAGCTCCAAAGCCAATGGGGAAGGGGAGGGGCTTGGCACAGCCTGGCTCCACCCCCTGGCTTCCGCTCTACCAGCAGCTTCTCCAGGCTTGAGGATGGCAATACCAAGCCAGCCTTGTACTAGCTATGCCACCACTGGCTTGGCATTGCTATCCTCAATCCTGGAGAAGCTGCTGGGAGCTCCAAAGCCAATGGGGAAGGGGAGGGGCTTGGCATGGCCTGGCTCCACCCCCTGGCTTCCGCTCTACCAGCAGCTTCTTCAGGCTTGAGGATGGCAATGCCAAGCCAGCCTTGTGCTAGCTATGCCACCACTGGTTTGGCATTGCTATCCTCAATCCTGGAGAAGCTGCTGGGAGCTCCAAAGCCAGAAGGGAGGGGGGGGGCTTGGGGCGGCCTGGCTCCGCCCCCCCTCTGGCTTCCACTTTACCAGCAGCTTCTCCAGGCTTGAGGATGGCAATGCCGAGCTAGTGGTGGCATAGCTAGCATAATGCAGGCTTGGCACTGCCATCCTCAAGCCTGGAGAAGCTGCTGGTAGAGCTGAAGCCAGAGGGGGCGGAGCCAGGCTGCACCAAGCCCCGCCCTTGCCCCTCCCCTCCCCAGCCTTGAGGAGGTAGGTAGATCTTTCTGACTTGGTTTTATTATAAGTAGCTTGCATGCTGAAAAAGTGTGGGCACCCCTGGTTTGGAGCTTCAATTTAATTAGTCAACTGAATCGGAAATGACCTTGGATCGACAAAGACGACGGAATGGATAATGGACTGAATATGATGACACAGTTTGTTTAAAACGTTTTTAAAAAATTATGGTT
The DNA here is from genome assembly GCA_030556195.1 of Anolis apletophallus. Classification (NCBI taxonomy): domain Eukaryota; kingdom Metazoa; phylum Chordata; class Lepidosauria; order Squamata; family Anolidae; genus Anolis; species Anolis apletophallus. Next base: position 14,268,382 of record JARBWK010000012.1, read on the forward strand.
CATTGTTTTAATGTTTTGATGTTTTAGATATGGTTATGGTATGTATTTTATTTGATTTATGTATGTTTTAGAACGACATCGAATTGTGACGATTGTTCGCCGCCCTTCGTCGCCCCTAGGCTGATATGGGCGGGGTATAAATGATGCAAATAAATAAATAAATAATTTCAAGATATTCTATATTCTATTTCCATACATTTTTCAAGCTATTCTCTTTCTGAGATGTAAATAAGAGGGTAAACTCCTTTGGATTAATAATGTACAGTGCATTTTGGGCCTGCCTGGAAGAGCCTTCAGATATCTATTATGTATATGCAAGTTCCAAAAAAAAAAAAAAAGACCCAAAGCCAACTTTTAGTCCCAAGAATTTTGGATAAGAGCTATGCAATCTTAGATTGAGTATCCCTTGTCCCTTAATAATAATAATAATAATCATCATCATCATCATCATCATCATCTCTCTCAGCATTACTTCGCGAACGAAGATTCTTAGGAAAGACTCATCCCACGCTTTTTACAAGCGCGTTGATGACTAAAAAGGCCAATCTGAGATAGGCAAGTTCCATTGCAGAAAGCACAGCAGAAAGTCTCCTTGGGTGATGTCGTTTCCAAGTTGCGGTTCTTTCTGCGTTGTCGTTTCTCTTCGAGACCCATTCGGTGTGTCTTCTTGAAAGAGGCTGCAGCATTGTGGATAGTGCTTCTCCATGTATCCCGATGTGAGGCCAGGGTAGACCATTGTTGGTGATCCATCTGGCCGAGCCTGAGATGGTGTTTCAGGGAGTCCTTATATCCCTTTTTGGGGGCGTCTCTCTTGCGCCGACCTGTGGAGAGTTCACTGTAGAGTAGTATCTTTGGGAGACGGTGGTCCTCCACCCTAGAAATGTGCCCTGCCCAGCGCAGCTGTGTTCTCAATAGCATGGCCTCAACGCTGGTGATCACGGCTTGCTCAAGGACAGCAACATTCGTCATATAGTCGGTCCAGTGTATATTTAGGATTGTGCGAAGACAGCGCGGATGAAAGCTTTCGAGGAGTCGTAGGTGTTGGCGATAGGTGACCCATGTTTCAGACCCATAGAGGAAAATAGACAGTACGATAGCTCTGTACAGACTGATTTTGGTGCTTTGCCTCAGGTGCTTGTTGCTCCAGATTCTTTTGTGAAGCCTTCTGAATGCACTATATGCCTTTGCTAATCTGTGATCTATCTCTTTATCAATCTTGGCATCTGAAGAGATGATGCTTCCCAGGTAGGTGAACTGCTGAACAGACTTAAGCACAGATTCGCCTATGCTGACATGGGGATGATGGTGTTCTTCCTGTGGTGTGGGCTGGTAGAGGACTTCCATTTTCTTCAGGCTGACTTCCAGCCCAAACAGCTCTGCAGCTGCTGCAAAGCAGGATGTTAGGCGCTGGTGGAGATGGTGGCGGGATACAAACTTTATTTATACCCCGCCACCATATCCCCCAGGGAACTCGGGGTGGCTTACATGAGGCCAAGCCCAATAACACATAATAACAAAACAGCAAATAATAAAGAATACAATCAAAATAAATTACACATAAGCAATAACAACAATTTAAAAACCGGCCGGGCCAAATGTGAATATTAATTTTTTAAAAAATAAACACTGGATGCAGCCAGAGGTAGAATGTATGTAGCAGGAAGGTTTTAAAGGATATAGTGGGTCAGACAACCCAATAGATAATTAAATAATAATAATAATAAAACTTTATTTCTAACCCGCATCCATCTCCCCAAAGGGGACTCGGAGCGGCTTACATGGGGCCGTGCCCGAACAACAAATACAAAAAAATACAAAACAATATCACAAACATCAGAAAACAATAAACACAGTAAAATCAATAAACACAATTAAAAAATACATCTATACAACCACAACAACATAAGTGAATGTAAACAGAAATGAGGGGGAGCCACATGTACATATAGAATGTTTAAAAACTCGGAGGAGATAACAGTAGTGTCAACACATAAAGGGTCACATAGAAGGGAAGAAGTCTCGTCAAGAAACCGGGGGGCATTCGGGAGGCTAATCTCCAAAGGCCTGGTGGAAAATCCAGGTTTTCAGTAGATATTTAAAGGATTCCAGTGAGGAAGCATTCCTAATCCCTCCCGGGAGGGAATTCCAAGGATGGGGGGCCACAAAGGAGAAGGCTTTCTGAGGACATTTGCAAGACATTGATCACAACAGGGCGTAATTCGCTTCATTCAGGGAAGTCACGTTTGAACAGCCACGTCTTCAGGCTCCTCCTAAAAACTAATACACAAACAATATGTCTCTTTAGCGAACTGCTAATACACAACGCTATCCCATACACTGTTAAAGGGGCAGATCAGTATGCTGCACAAATCACAAAACGCTTAATAGCAAAAAGTATCAAAATATAATGTCACATAACATATAGCTCTATGTAGATTCAATATCACTTACAGTGCAATGTGTTAACATATACAATTGAGCACAATATAGTTATATAGCCCTTACAAATAATCATTGGGCATCAAGGCGCAAGCATCAGTCTGTGTACCCCTAAAGGGTAATCCGGAGGCAATTCACTCACGGATTAGGGACCGAGTCGTCGGGGGAGCCTTCGGAGTAGGGCGAGCTGGCAAACTGCTCGATGGGCAGGCGCCTACGGCAAGAGGTAACGACGCCAGAAGGCCGTTTCGCATATACCACGCTTCCTCAGGGCGCTGGTTTCTTTTAGCCGCTCCTCCCCGGGATTATGGTCATCAACTCAAGACTCAAGGTCTGAACGGAAGGTAGCGCGTGATTCCAGCCCGGGAGGACATTTGCACTAGCGATTTGTATAAAGAAGCGCTAACGCGCTACCTTCCGTTCAGACCTTGAGTCTTGAGTTGATGACCATAATCCCGGGGAGGAGCGGCTAAAAGAAACCAGCGCCCTGAGGAAGCGTGGTATATGCGAACGGCCTTCTGGCGTCGTACCTCTTGCCGTAGGCGCCTGCCCATCGAGCAGTTTGCCAGCTCGCCCTACTCCAAGGCTCCCGACGACTCGGTCCCTAATCCGTGAGTGAATTGCCTCGGATTACCCTTAGTACACAGACTGGATGCTTGCGCCTTGATGCCCAATGATTATTTGTAAGGGCTATATAACTATATTGTGCTCAATTGTATATGTTAACACATTGCACTGTAAGTGATATTGAATCTACATAGAGCTATATGTTATGTGACATTATATTTTGATACTTTTTGCTATTAAGCGTTTTGTGATTTGTGCAGCATACTGATCTGCCCCTTTAACAGTGTATGGGATAGCGTTGTGTATTAGCAGTCCTCCTAAAAACTGCCAATGTGGGGGCTTGTCTAATATCCCTAGGAAGTGTGTTCCAGAGTCGGGAAGCCACTACAGAGAAGGCCCTCTCCCTCATCCCCACCAAACGTGCCTGCGAAGGCAGTGGGAGCGAGAGTAGGGCCTCTCCAGATGATCAGAGAGATTGCCTGGGTTCGTAGACAGAAATGGGGTCACGCAGGTAGGCGGGTCCCAAACCATTCAGGGCTTTGTAGGTAAGAACCTGCACCTTGAATTGCGACTGGAAGATGAACGGCAGCCAATTGAGCTCCTTAAACAGGGAGGTTGACCGCTTTTAATTTTATTTTTGTATGTTTTAAGGAGCTTTGTCATAATCTTCTTCCTTTTTATAAGATACCTTGATACCCAGTCTAGAAGAAAGGAGTGAGATACACAGGGGCAGTCTAAGGTAATTTTAAATGGTAAGCAAACATTATTTTGGCCCCAAAAAAAAAAAAACATTACCCCCGCACGTGTGCGCACATGCCCAGAAGCTCCTGCGTGGGGTTCCAGCTGCCCTACTTTTACCAGTAATCCTGATAATAATGCCATAGGAGTAAGCCCCCAGCGCCACCGCAAAGGCATTGTTAACACAGGCACGGGCAAACTGGGCCCTCCCTGCAGGTAGGTGCTTCGGACTTCAACTCCCACCATTCCTAGTAAAAGGTAAATACAATACATTATATTACTAGCTTGGGGACCCGGCCCTGCCCGGTTATTTGAGAAGCGCAGCAGGATGTAGAGGGGTCATGGGGGCTCTGTGTGCCAAGTTTGGTCTTGATCCATCATTATTGGGAGTTGCAGTGGTATCATGAAATTACTGAAGGTAGTGCAAGTCCCATCATCTCTGCCCCCCCCCCCCAGTGTAGTAGGATGTAGATTGGGTCATGGGGGCTCTGTGTGCTAAGTTTGGTCTGTATTGGTGAATTGATGAGGGTGCATTGTTTTTCGGAAGTGAGTGAAGGTACTTCAAGTCCCATCATCCGTGGTCCATCTCACAGTAAACTGCACCAGGCTGTAGAGTGGGTCATGAGGGCTCTGTGTGCCAGATTTGGTGTTGATCAGTCATTGGAATAGGTTAGTAGCAGGATTGGGAAGTGAGGGAAGGTACTGCAAGTCCCATCATCCATGTTCTGTCCCCCTCCAAACTTCAGTAGGATGTGGAGTGGGTCACTGGGGCTCTGTGTGCCAAGTGTGGTCTTTATCGGTGTTTGTTGGGGGCCGCAGTGGTCTGTGGGAACAGAAGGGTGTGAAAATACTACAAATTCCATCATCCATTGTCAGTCGTCCCCCGAACCTCACCAGGACGTGAAGGCAGTCATGGGGGTTCTGTGTGCCAAGTTTGGTCTCAATCAGTAATTGGATGAGGGTCGCAGCAGACTTGGGAAGTGAGTAGAGGTACTTAAAGTCCCATCATCCATGGTCCACCCTCCTCCAAACTGCACCAGGATGTAGAGTGGGTCATGAGGGCTCTGTGTGGCAAGTTTGGTGTTGATCAATCATAGGATTAGGTTTGTAGCAGTCTTGGAAAGTGAGGGAAGGTACTGCAAGACCCATCATCCATGTTCTGCCCCCCTCCAAACTTCAGCTGAGGACCCGGTGGTGCCCGGGTTATTTGAGGAAGGCATTGTGTGCCAAGGTTGGTCCGTATCAGTTATTCATTTGGCTCGCAGTGGTTTCGGGAAGTGAGTGAAGAATCCATGGTCCATCCTCCTCCAAATTGCACCAGGATGTAGGGGGTTTTGTGTGGCAAATGTGGTCTTGAACAGTCATTGAATGAGGGTCGCAGCAGTCTCAGGAAGTGAGTGGAGGTACTTCAAGTCCCATCATCCGTGGTCCATCCTCCTGAAAACTGCACCAGGGTGTAAAGTGGGTCATGGGGGCTCTATGTGCCAAGTTTGGTCTTGATCGGTGTAATGATGTCGATTATTTGTGTGTAAATGTTGTATAACATATGTTAAATGTATGTTGTTTTGTGTAGTTCAAAGGAATATTCTATGAATTGTTGCTGTGGGTGAAACAGAAGGGAGCCTTGGCAGAAGCTCTGAAGAGCTGTCGCCATAGCAACCAGGGCCAGAGCCTTTTAGGTATGAATTTTACAGTTGGTGCAGAGCGGTTGGAAGCCAACTGCCATGAGAGGGGGGAGGAGTTTGTTTTGTTTTAGTTGGTCTTAAGGACTGTAAGAGAACAGTTCAGTCTTTAGTTGGTCTTAAGGTCTGCAAGAGAGCAGTCCAGTTTTATGGGTGTAGAGACCCTAGTTAAAGAAGGGAAGAGTCCAGGGGTTTATAGAGGGTTAGTGGAAACCCTATAGTATATCCCCATTGTGTTTTGTGTAACAGAATAAGTTTGTGCCTCTGAGGAAGTATAAAACCAATCAAGATTTGTACCCATTTGTGTCATAATAAATTATTTACATCTTAAAAGAAAAACACCTCTGTTAGTTCTTTTATTGGTGGTGGCCCTCAAGGTCAGTGGTCAGACAGACAAATGGTGGCAGTGTGGTCAAGTGGTTACTGAGAAATTTAAAGTCTCTGCAATTCAATGGTTAGTGGGGGAGATAGTCTACCCTGCCATAAGACAGAAGTTGCTGAGGTAACTTCGAGGCCCCCTTGCATTTAGGGTTAGCAGTTTGGATTGCGAAAGATTGTCCAGTCTGAGGCCGGTAAACAAGGGGTTGTCACAATCAGTCACTGGATGAGAGTCGCAGCGGTCTCAGGAAGTGAGTAAAGGTACTGCAAGTCCCATCATCCATAATCCGTCCTCCCACAAACTGCACCAGAATGTTGAGTTGGCCATGGGGGCACTCTTTGCCAAGTTTTGTCTTTATTGGTAATTGGACGAGTGTCGCTGTGGTCTCAGGGAGTGGAGGTACTTCAAGTACCATCATCCATGGTCTATCCTACTCGAAGCTGTACCAGCATGTAGTGTAAGTAATGGGAGCTCTGTGTGCCAAGTTTGGTCTTGATCAGTCATTGGATGATGGTCGCAGCGGTCTCAGGAAGTGAGTGGAGGTACTTCAAGCCCCATCATCCATGCTCTGCTCTTCTCCAAACTGCACCAGGACATAGAGTGGGTTATAGAGTGGGTTAGTGTGCCAAGTTTGATATTTATCGGTCTTTGTTGTGGGCCACAGTGGTCTCTGGGAAGCAAAGCGCTTTGAAGTACTACAAATCCCATAATCCGTGGTTCATCTTTCTCAAACTGCACCAGTACGTAAAGGGCATCATGGGGGTTATGTGTGCCAAGTTTGGTCCAGGTCCGTCACCCGTGCTGGTCAGAGTAAGTGAGTGAAGGTACTGCAAGTCCTTCAAACTGCACCAGAATGTAGAGTGGGTCTTGGGGGGTGTCTGTGTACCAACTGTAATCTTGTTCTGTCATTTTTGGGGGCCTAGTCAGGAAAATAAAGTTAAGTAAGCCTTTCTGTCAATTCAGGCTGAGGCCTAGTCAGGAGAATCACGTTGAGCAGGGGTGCTCATTATGGTGATCGGGAGCACCTAGGTGATCTTCAGCTCTCTTCCAGGTGATCTTTGGACCTCACCAGAGAGGTAGAGAGAGAGAGAGAGAAAGAGGTGAAGGAGGCCAGGCAAAGTGGGGCAAAGCCAAGAAAGCCCTGCCGCAAGCCCTGCTGCTGCCATCGGGACTCCCATTCCAAGCTGAGACCTGGGCGAGCGAGCTGTGTGGGGCTGCTTTCTTTCCTTGGTTGGGGGCGAGGAGGGAGGGCTCCGCCGTGTTCCTGGGGCTCAACCCGAGGAGGAGGGGCTGCGGGGATGGAGACTCCACTTGCTGCTGCTGCTTGTGCCCTCGCCGCCTTTCTCCGCCTCGCCCTCCCTCGAAGGAGAAAGGCGGCGAGGGCCCACGGGAGAGAGAGAGAGAGAGAGAGAGAGAGAGAGAGAGAGAGACGGCTAGGACGAGCCACGCTCTCTCTCGCTCTCTCTCTCCTCCCGTGGGCATGGACTGCCACCAGTGGGAGGGTCCTCCTTCCTGCCAGCTGTCCACTTGGGCGTCCTTTCTGAGTGACACCCTCGAAAGGAAAGAAGGAAGGGTGCCCCCCGCTGCATCTGTCACCTTGGGGAAGCACCTCTTCCACTCTTCCTTCTACTGCCCAGGTAAGGAAACCTCGAGGGAGGATTGAGGGGGGGGAGGCTGCCGTGGGGAGGCTCCAGCCTCACGTGGCTCCCTCTCTCGGTTGAGTTTCCTGGCCCAGGCAGCAGCCAGGCAGCCCCTCTTCCCAGCCCTGCGCCTTCCGAGCCGCCGCCGGCCATATCTGGCCAGAGCACTGGCGGGTGTGCCTATAAATATCCTCCTGCTGCATGCATGGGAGGGGCCTGCTGTGAACGCAAGAAGCAGGACGGGATGGGGACTTCGCAAAAGCACGCAGCAGGAAGGCAACGAAGACATTAAGAGAGAGCTCTGTGAGTTCGTGGGCAGGCAAGAAAGAAGCCCTGCGCGGACGGAAGGCTGCAGTAGGAGCGTCTTGCGCGCGCATCTTGTATGCACGCACGCTCACATGCACAACAGGTGATCTTTTCAACTTGATTGTTCATATAGTAGCTCGCATGATGAAAAAGTGTGAGCACCCCTGACGTTGAGGAAGCCTTACTGTGAATTCAAGCTGAGGCCTAGTATTGAAAATCAAGTTGAGGAAGCCTTACTGTCAATACAGGCTGAGGCCTAGTTTGTAAAATCAGCTGAAGGAAGCCTTTTTGTAAAGAACTCTGTCTGGCACCTTTGAGATTTGGGATGTTGGAATGCTGGCCTATCCATGTTCCAGCCTCCCTCAAACTGCACCAAGGCGTAAAGTGGGTCTTGGGGGTTCTGTGTGCCAAGTTTGGTTTTGTTGTCTCATTGTTGGGGGCTGCAAAGTGTTTTGGACTTAAACTCCCACCAGGCCTGACTGCCTCGGGGCTTTCCTTACCTCCCTCTGGCACTTTAGAGTCTCAGAATGTTCGTGGCTGGCCAATGGGAGTCGTTTATGCAAATAATGCTGCCACATAGCCTTCCTGGCCTGTGAAAGTGACTGCCACATATCCGCCCTCCCGCCCTCCGCATACCCGCATACACACATACAAACATTCCGTTTTATAAAGGTATACAGATTGCCCGAGCACGATATTACTATTATATATTAACATTGTATTATAACATTATACTGTAATATTATTAGTAATATGACATGTAATATAAAATATATCCTTATAATATCTTAGTAGTAGTAGTAGTAGTAGTTTTATATTGCATTCCATGACACAGGCCCCTTCCCTTTCCTGCTGAATCGGCTGAGGGGGGAAAGGGAGGCCCTGAAGCCCTGAGGGATGGCGGGGATCGCAGTCAGGGAGGGAGGGGGGCCCAAGCCGGCCCGTGCCTGCCCAAGGAGAGCCTGGTCCCGGGGGGAGAGGGTTGGGAGAAGGCCGGCCGGGGTCCGAGGAGCCCCCCCAGGCCGGAAACGCGGGCTGACTCGGCTTCCCACCGAGCAGCGCTCTTTCCTGCCCCCCCTCCCCCAGCCGCCATGTTTCCCTTCTCGCGAGACCGGCAGGGAAGTGGGAGGTGGAGGAGGCAGAGGCACCGAGGGAGGCAGGCAGGCGGGCCCAAAAGCAGAACATCAGCCGGATGCTGTCTGGCGGGCAGGGGAATGCGCCCTTTACCCAGATGCCGCGCCCCACACAGCGGCGTCCTTTGCCTACCGGTAGGACCGCCCCTGGAGATACAAATAAAGTGATGGGTGGATGGGACAAAATGTTGAATGGTGTAACAGTATCAACTGTATCCCGCACAGACCAAGCCCAGCCTTCAAACCTGCTTTGATTAAATAGGTCCACTAGCCTCAAATCCCTAAAAGTTGCTTGGGGAGTGGAAATCCCAGCTACCCAACAATCGGAAATGAGATTATTTTGAAGCAGAACAAAAGCGCTGCCGTCTCCTGCCGCTGTCCGACCAAGTGTGTTGACAGAATGCATTACTTTAATGACAAAGGCCTCCGCTTTAAGGCCACACTTGTTTTAGCTTTTAATGTAAAGGGTAATTCAAAGTCCCCACTGGATCTCCTTTTTTGAATGCCGTCCCAGAATGCAAGCGCCATTAAGCATTTTTAGTGATGTTTAAAGCACTCTGGCTCTGGCAGAAAAATTGGCTCCTTTTCCTTGGATGCCGGGCTGAGACTTAATTGAATTTTGATAAGATGATGGATGTTGTATTTTATTCCAAGTCTGTATGCGAAATTAACAAGACTGTCTGCTTAGTTTTCTCTTTTCAAATCAAAGTGGGATGAGTTGCCACTCATTTTCTCATAGAAAAATAGGATTAGCTTCATATGCAAAAGCAGAAAGCTATTTTTAAAAAATTCAAATGAATGCCTATGTTATAAAACCCCCAATATATTTTGAATGTTATCCTCCCCAACATGTTTATTTATTTATTTATTTATTTGCATCATAAATGTGGCACAACTGGCTAAGTGTCAGCTGCATAAGATCTCTCTGACCAGTAGGTCATGAGTTCGAGGCCTGTCCGGGTCGAGGTGGGTGCTCGACCTTTAAGTGTAGCCTGCTGTCGACCTTTACAGCCCGAAAGATAATGGCATCTGTCAAGTAGGAGATAAAGGTATTTATTTATTTATTTATTTATTTATTGTTCATTCTTGTATTCTGCTCCTCCCAGCAGGCTTGGGGCGGATAACAGTGCGAATATATGGGCAACATGTCACGACATGTCGACATGGGCCCTACAATAAAACATTAAACATATAAACATAAAACACATTAAAACCACATTACGTCATCAATACGCGGGATGAGAGGACATACGGCATGGCTCTTGGTCTGGTGTGCCTAGTTAAAAGCTAGGCTAAAAAGAGCCGTCTTGCAGGCTCTCCGAAAGGGGGCCAGTTCCGAGATGGCTCGGGTACTGTCCGGGAGGGCGTTCCAGAGCACCGGTGCCGCTACGGAAAAGGTCCTTTGTCTAGTCGTCGATAGGTGGCAGGAGCGGACTGATGGTACTAACAACAGATTCTGTTCATCTGAGCGCAGTGATCTCGGGGGAGAATACGGGGTAAGGCGGTCCCTCAGGTACGCCGGCCCTAGGCCGTGCAAGGCCTTAAAGGTCAACACCAACACCTTGAAGGCAATTCGGTACTCGATAGGAAGCCAGTGCAGTTGCCGGAGGGTAGGTGTGATATGCTCCTCACTGGCAGTCCTGCCAGCAGGCGCGGCGGCATTCTGCACTAGCTTGAGTTTCGGATTGTCACCAAGGGAAGGCCAACGTAGAGGGCATTACAGTAGTCTAGTCTCGAGATGACCGTCGCTTGGATTACCGTGGCCAGGTCGTTCCTGGACAGGTAGGGCGCCAGTCGCCTAGCCTGTCGGAGGTGATAGAATGACGTCCTGCTGACCACAGAGACCTGAGCCTCCATGGTCTGCGAGGAGTCCAACAAGACCCCCAAGCTCTTAACCGATGGCGATGGGTTAAGCCGCTCGCCATCCAGGGTAGGCAACCGGCACCCACCCAGCCCAGGTCGACCAGGCCACAGGATCTCCATCTTCGACGGGTTCACCTTCAGCCGGCTGGCACGCAGCCAACCAGTCACGGCTTCAAGGCATAGATGGAAACAATCGGGTACGGAGTCCGGGCTGCCGTCCATTCTCAGCAAAAGCTGGGTGTCATCAGCGTACTGATAACACTCCAGATCAAAGTCGCGGGCCAGCTGGGCCAGGGGGCACATGTAAACGTTGAATAATAAAGGGGAGAGGATGGCCCCCTGGGGGACCCCACAGTTAAGTGGGAGTCTCCCGGAGACCTCCCCACCCCCCTCCACACGTTGTCCCCGGTCCCGGAGGAAGGAGGCCACCCATTTAAAAGCAGTCCCCCCGACCCCGGAGCCGGCTAAACGGTGGGTCAACAATGCATGATCTACAGTATCAAACGCTGCTGTCAGATCTAACAAGACAAGCACATTAAGTGGGGAGGCAAATTTTGACTGAATTATGAGGCCATTAAAGAACTCCAGGAACGCTGAGGAATGTGGAAGGAACAATAAGGGACGCTGGGAACGCTGAGATGAGGAGTGCGTCAGCTCCCCCTGGTGGCCAGAGTTTGCCTCTGTTCGTCTATATGTTGTGTATGTGGAAACGGCAGGGATTGTCTGCCAAGTATGTGTATCTGTAATCCGCTCTGAGTCCCCTTAGGGGTGAGAAGAGAGGAATATAACTAAAGTAAATAAATAAAAAATAAATGTATACCCCGCCCATGTCATCCCAAGGGCGACTCTGTGCGGCGAACAATCGGCACAATTCGATGCCATCACTAAAACACACATCAATCGAATAAAAATATAGCATACCAACATCTAAAAACATCAAAACATTAAAATAATGAACCATAAAATTTTAAAAATTTTTAAAGAATCTGTGTCGTCATATTCAGTCTGTTATCCATTCCGTCGTCTTTGTTGTTCCGAGGTCATTTCCAATTCCGTTGACTAATTTAGCTGAAGCTCCAAACGTTTGCTCAAAGAGCTAAGTTTTCAATTTTTTCTGAAATGTAAGGAGGGAGGGAGCCGATCTGATATCCCTGGGCAGGGAGTTCAACAGCTGCAGGGCCACCACGGAGAAGGCCCTGTCTCTCGTCCCCACCAAACGTGCTTGTGAAACCGGCGGGATCGAGAGAAGGGCCTCCCCGATGATCTCAATTCCCTGGTGGGTCCATAGGGAGAGATCCATTTGGATAGATAAGCTGGACCAGAACCATCTAGAGCAGGGGTCAGGAACGTTTTTGACTCAGAGAGCCATGAAAGCAAAATATTTGGAAATTTATTTCAGTGAGAGCCATATAATATATATAATATATTTTAAGACTGATTACAACTAAATGTGAGTATATACGTACATACTATGAGAAAAGGATTCCCCCGGCAGAATGACGGGACACTTCAGACCTGGCTCTGCACAAGGTATGCTCAGGACTCTGGGAAGGAAGGGAAGACGGAAGGAAGGAAGGGGGAAAGAAAGAAAGACAGAGGAAATAAAGGAGAGAGAGGGTGAGAGGAAGAAAGAAAAGAACGAACTATGGAAAAGGAAGAAAAGAAAAGCAGGAGAGAGACAAGGAGGGGAAAAGAAAGAAGGAAATGGGAAGGGAGGAAAGGAAAAGGTGGGGGGAAGGAAAGGGAGTGAGGAAAAAGTAAAATAATGAAGGGAAAAGAAGAAAAGAAAGAAGGGGAGAAGGGAAGTGAAAAGAAAGGAAGGAGAAGGAAAGGGTGAAGGGGAGAAAGGAAGGAAGGAAGAGGAAGGAAGAGGGAGAATGGAGGAGAGAAGGAAGGGGAGAGAGGGAGGGAAAAGGAAGGAGAGAAGGAGAAGGAAAGGGTGAAGGGGAGAAAGGAATGAAGGAAGAGAGGGAATGGAGGAAAGAAGGAAGGGGAGAGAGTGAGGGAAAAGGAAGAAGGAAAGGGTGAAGGGGAAGAAAGAAAGGAAGAGGGTCCCGAGAGCAGCGGGGGATGAGGAAGATATCAGATTATTGCATTTTGAATAGCAATTCATGAGTCAGCACAAGATATATTTTCGCAGTTTGAGATGACCTGCAGTGTGACATGTTTGACACCAGATGGCGCTGTCTCAAGACTGCTAAATGGAACCTTGAGAAATGTCAGTTAAGGAAGTGACAGTTGGGGAAAAGGATCTGTGAGGAAAGGATGTTTAGAAAGGTAGCTGTGATGGCTGTTGTTTTTCGAGAGAAGGATGTTTTGCCAGTTATTGTTAAATACAATTCAATACAAAGTTATATATTTACCTTGTGAATTGAATGAGAGTTTCATTATTCACACGAACAGAGACTGGAGTATTTGGGCCGATGGGGAATTAAACTTTTATATTTCTGTTGCCTATCCGAAAGACATAAATACTCCCGATGCAGCGGGGAGAGAAGAGGCAGCGATGGTGGCGTGGAAGCGGCAGTCGCGGCGCATTTGCGTCACTCGTCCGTGCTGCATGCTGGGAAACCGAGGCCCAGGCTTCTCTGGAGAGCCAGATGAAATCATGAAAAGAGCCACATCTGGCTCCCAAGCCATAGGTTCCCTACCCCTGTTCTAGGGCTTTATAGGCTAAAGCCAACACTTTGAATTGTGCCCGGTAGCAAACTGGCAGCCAGTGGAGCTGGCGCAACAGCAGAGTTGTATGCTCCCTGTTAGCAACCCGGCTGCCGCACGCTGGACCATTTGAAGCTTCTGAACAGTCTTCAAAGGCAACCCCATGTAGAGAGCATTGCAGTAGTCTATGCGGGATGTAACCAGAGCATGGACCACCATGGCCAAGTCAGACTTCACAAGGTGCAGGCCCAGCTACTCTGTATTAGAACATCCTGAAAGTTATAATAAAGGCCACTGAGTTTTGAATAGGGTTTGGGGCACTCCAAGTCCGACATAATTAATTCTATTCATAGCTTAAGACTGGAGTTACACTGGCAACATTTCAATTATTATCTTTTCAAAAAAAAAAGTACAAAGGTGAAGAACCATCTGTGAGCAAAATTACAACAAACGTATTAAAAAGCATGAGTATGTACTGCAGGGGTGCTCATTATGGTGATTGGGAGCACCTAGGTGATCTTCAGCTCTCTTCCAGGTGATCTTTGGACCTCACCAGAGAGGTAGAGAGAGAGAGAAAGAGGTGAAGGAGGCCGGGCAAAGTGGGGCAAAGCCAAGCAAGACCCTGCCGCAAGCCCTGCTGCTGCCATCGGGACTCCCATTCCAAGCTGAGACCTGGGTGAGCGAGCTGTGTGGGGCTGCTTTCTTTCCTTGGTTGGGGGCGAGGAGGGAGGGCTCCGCCGTGTTCCTGGGGCTGAACCCAAGGAGGAGGGGCTGCAGGGATGGAGACTCCACTTGCTGCTGCTGCTTGTGCCCTCGCCGCCTTTCTCCGCCTCGCCCTCCCTCGCCCTCGAAGGAGAAAGGCGGCGAGGGCCCACGGGAGAGAGAGAGAGAGAGAGACGGCTAGGAAGAGCCACCCTCTCTCTCTCTCTCTCTCTCTCTCTCCCCCGTGGGCATGGACTGCCACCAGTGGGAGGGGTCCTCCTTCCTGCCAGCTGTCCACTTGGGCGTCCTTTCTGAGTGACACCCTCGAAAGGAAAGAAGGAAGGGCGCCCCCCGCTGCATCTGTCACCTTGGGGAAGCACCTCTTCCACTCTTCCTTCTACTGCCCAGGTAAGGAAACCTCGAGGGAGGATTGAGGGGGAGGCTGCCGTGGGGAGGCTCCAGCCTCACGTGGCTCCCTCTCTCGGTTGAGTTTCCTGGCCCATGCAGCAGCCAGGCAGCCCCTCTTCCCAGCCCAGAGCCATCCGAGCCGCCCCCGAAGCCATATCTGGCCAGAGCGCTGGCGGGTGTGCCTATAAATATCCTCCTGCTGCATGCATGGGAGGGGCCTGCTGTGCACGCAAGAAGCAGGACGGGATGGGGACTTCGCAAAAGCACGCAGCAGGAAGGCAACGAAGACATTAAAGAGGGGCGCTCGCGCAGGCAAGGAGGGTCCCCTTCCCGGGTGCGTGCGGCGGTGAGTTCGTGGGCAGGCAAGAAAGAAGCCCTGCGCGGACGGAAGGCTGCAGTAAAAGCGAGCGTCAGGCGCATGTGCGCACGCACGCTCACATGCACAACAGGTGATCTTTTCGACTTGATTGTTCATATAGTAGCTCGCATGATGAAAAAGTGTGAGCACCCCTGATGTACTGGTATGTTGAGAAAATAGAAAATCAGCCAAGACAGTGATGATAACTGTTACTGCGAGGCAGGCTGAAGATATTCAATAAAAATAACAAATAAAACAATTTTGACAATAGAAAACGAGACGAAAAATACAAACCACTTTCCGCAAGCTATTGGGAAGTGATGTTTTATAGCAGTTTTAAGAAAGGTGTTTTAATATCTATTTTACTAGAAAATGTTGTTTAATTAAAATTACTTACCTGGGAGCTGCGCAAAAGAAGAAGAAGCCAGTAAAATGTTACATTTCAGTCTAAAGCCCAGATACGCACTCCTGCCCCATGTGAACAACTTCAGGACTTCAAAGCGGGTTAAAGAAGTTATATAGGACTAAGCAAGGGTGCATCTACACCAGTAGTTCCCAACCTTTGGTCCATGGACCAACACTGGTCCACAAGAACAAAATCACTGTTACTACACCATTGCAACGAGAAAATAAAATGCCCCATTTAGAAACAGATTTGTGGCATGATCACCTTCACAGAAGAGGTGCATCTAAACTAGAATCAATGCAATTCGATACCACTTTAGCTGCCATGTCTTAATGCAATGGAATCATAGGAATTGTAGTTGACAGATTAGATGCAAAGAGGTAATGTGGCGCAGCTGGCTGGGAGTCAGCTGCATAAGATCTCTACTGACCAGAAGGTCATGAGTTCGAGGCCTGTCCGGGTCGGGGTGAGCTCTCGACCAAATTGTGTAGCTCGTTGTCGACCTTTGCATCCCAAAAGACAGTTGCATGTCAAGTAGGAAATGTAGGTACCACTTTGTGGGGAGGCTAATTTAACTGATTTACGAGGCCATAGAATCCCCAGGAAGTATGAAAAAGAATGAAGGAATGCGACAGCTCCCCCTGGTGGCCAGAAGCTGGAATGTTAAGTTGCCTCTGAGTGTCTGTCTATATACAGTATATTGTGTGTCTATGGCGTTGAATGTTTGCTTGTATATGTGCATTGTGATCCGCCCTGAGTCCCCTGCGGGGTGAGAAGGGTGGAATATAAAAGATGTAAATAAATAAATAAATAAATCTATATCTATATCTATAATAAAAGAGAATGTTTGTTTGTATGTATGTATGTATGTGGCAACTTTCTGATTGGCTCCCACTGTGGGATTATTTGCATAAAGTTCTCTGATTGGACAGCCTCAGAACTCCAACATTCTAAGGCAGCAGACAGAAGAGATTGGTTGCCACTGAGGGAGTATTTGCATAAAGGACTCTGATTGGTCAGCATCCAAGAATACAAGCATCAACATTCAAACAACGTGATTGGTTGCAACTGTGGGGGAATTTGCATAAGTTACTGATTGGCCATCTAAATTCCAACCTTCTAAGGTGACGCAGAGGGAAAAGGAAAGGCCTCAGGCTGTCACTCACTGCGGCCCACAGCAATGACGGATCAGGACCACACTTGGCACACAGAGGTCCAATGGCCCACTTAAGAACCTGGTGCAGTTTAGGGCAGGATGGGCCATGAATGATGGGATTTGCAGTACCTTCACCCAATTCACTTCCCACAGAACATTGTCACCCCTACAAATCACAGACCAGCCCCAAACTTGGCACACAGAATACTCATGACCCACTCTACATCCTGGTGCAGTATCGTGGAGGATGGACCACGGATGATGGGACTTGAAGTACCTCCACTCACTTCCCAAGACTGCTGTGACCCTCATCCAATAACTGATCAAGACCAAATTTGGCACACAGAACCCCCATGACCCACTCTACAGCCTGGTGCAATTTGGAGGAGGATGGACCATGGATTCTGGGACTTGAAGTACCTTCACTCACTTTTTGAGACCACTGCGAGCCAAATAAACAACTGATAAGGACCAACCTTGGCACACAATGCCTTTCTCAAATAACCCAGGTAGGGCCGGGTCCCCAAGCTAGTAAATAAATAAATAAGAGGTACACCATGTTCTCCCCCTTTTCTAGTTCCTACAATATTTCCTACAGATGAAATTTTCAGTAGTTGGAGGTCATTTTCCCCTACTTCCCATGGGTACCAAAAGGACAGGTAATTCGTCACCATCAATCATGTCAATATTGTCAAATAGTCCTCATGGATTAAAGAAATTATCTGGAGTGACGTCCAGGGCCTGCATTTGCTTTTTGTTTTTATTATCAACAATCAGTTAATGATACACTCTTGGAAAACTATATGCACATGTAGAAATATTTCCCCTTTTAAATAGAAGCATTCATTTTAACCACATATAAATAAATCTGAAAATCCTGAAACATAACTTATGACGGTTAATGCTCACAAACATATCTGAACATGAACAGAAAAGAAAAAAAAACATACACACAGCCAACATGCAACGGATAACCACAGCTGATACCATTGCGTGAAGTCGGCCTTTCTAAACGGAAAGGAAGATAACCAGTGAGAATGTCACATTCTCCATAAAGACACACCATAACGACTAACTAGGAGAGAGGACGTTATTTATACGTCTAACTAGAGTAGACAAGTTTGTATCAATATTAACACTATACAATCGAGTCACAGAACACAGTCGTAGAAAGACACAGAAAAAGGATGTTAAAGCATACTGTCGACATAACTAATACCTAGGTTCTTGTGCCTTTGAAAATAAATGTTTTAAAAACCCTAAAGAGGGGTGCCTAAAAACAGCGTGGACAATGTCATCATCATTATCATCATCATATTCTTTAGCATGAATAACCACTCATTCACCAGAAAGGGATGTCGAGTCCCGGTCTGGAACCAGTTTGAACAGAGAGTTGGTTCGCCTTTTGTAAACATCTTCCTGTACATTAAATACATAATGACAGCGGATTTGCAGCAAATGCAACAGAATAGGGCAGGGACTGGGGGGAAATCTGTAATAAGAGGTCAGCTTATTAGGCCTGGGCAATCATGGTTCTAAATGGTTCTAAAGTACTTAGAAAACTAAAGTTCTGGTGGTGAACACTAGGTGGCGCTGGTGCTTTGCTTCTACAATGTTGCCGAAGTTCTGGTGGTGAAGATTTCAGAACTCTAACAAAACTTTCAAAATGTCATTATAAATGGCAGCTCCTAACTGGTTCCGTCCTGGTGGCCATCTCGGACGATATCCGCTGCCAACTAGACAAGGGAGGCTCAGTAGTTCTAGTATTGCTGGACCTTACCGCCGCATTCGACACGGTGGACCATGATCTGCTGATACGACAACTTGCCGCCATAGGGATACAAGGAACAGCTTTAGCTTGGCTTAACACCTTCCTGCGCGGACGTAGTCAGCGAGTTGAATGGCTAGGCCAAACATCTAGGAAATCTCTCCTCGAGGTGGAGTGCCCCAAGGCGCCATATTATCACCACCGTTGTTTAACATCTATGTTCGGCCGTTGGCTGGTATAGCCCGGAGCTTCGGCCTAGGGTGCTACCAATATGCCGATGACACCCAGCTCCTACTGAAACTGGAGCCTGGCGCAACTTCGGTGCCCGAAAACTTCACTCGAGGCCTAGAAGCAGTGACAAAATGGCTCCGTGCCCACAAACTTAAAATAAATCCATCAAAGATGGAAATCTTATGGCCGGGCCGCCCAGAACCACCTTCTCGCTGCCCCCTTTGAAGGGGAACCGCTGATTCCGTCCCCCTCAGTAAAAGCCTTAGTGTTATCCTGGACTCCAAATTGTCAATGGAGGCCCAGGTTGCCTCCACGAGCAAAAGGGCCTTCTTCCACGAACGCGGCCACCAGGCTTCTCACAGGAACATCGATGAGATGCCACATTACACCATCTCTGCAGCGCCTGCACTGGCTGCCCGTTGAGTATAGAGCCTTACACAAGACCTTGACCTTGGCTTTCAAAGCCCTACGGGGCCGGGGCCCAACATACCTAAAAGACCGCTTGCTGATGCCTGCTTACTCCAGGACCCCGCGGCCAGCAAACAAGAACCTTCTTCACGTACCAGGCTTGAAAGAGGCCCACCTGGAGACCACGAGACGGAGATAATTCTCCATTGTGGCCCCGTTCTTTGGAACTCGATGCCACCGGACCAGAGAGCCTCCCTCGACCTGCCCCAGTTCCTGACCGCTCTGAAGACCTGGCTATTTAGGAAAGCCCATGGTTAATGCAGAACCAGGAACTCAAATACCAAGCCTGGCCCCTGCATTTAACCACTGAATATTTTAATCTAGTTTTAAATACTCTATTTTAATTGTGGAATTTGTTGTGTGTAAGTCGCCCGGAGCACTAACGTGGAGGGCGACTCAGAAATAATAAAGTCAGTCAGTCAGTCAGTCAGTCTTTAAAATCGCCAATAATGAAATAATAATGAAGTTTTGAAAGTTTTGTTATAGTTCTGAAATGCTCACCACCAGAACTTTAGCAACACTGCAGAAGCAAAGCACCAGCACCACCTAGTGTTCACCACCAGAACTTTAGCAACACTGCAGAAGCAAAGCACCAGCGCCACCTAGTGTTCACCACCAGAACTTTAGCAGCACTGCAGAAGCAAAGCACCAGCGCCACCTAGTGTTCACCACCAGAACTTTAGCAACACTGCAGAAGCAAAGCACCAGCACCACCTAGTGTTCACCACCAGAACTGTGGTGTTCCTAGCAGTGTGATGCCCCAGCCTAGTGGTCAGAGTCAGGCACCAGTGGTGCCAGTGGATCAGGGCCAGGATGGGGAGGATGAATGGCCAGATGGGGACGTTTCTGTAAATGAGGATTTGTCTTGGGATAATGACTGGCTGCCTGGGTATTGGCCCGAAGAAGGGGTTAATGATGATTCCATGGAAATTAGTTTCGAGACAGCTAGCGAGAACTCCAGTAACCTTGACTCTCACCTTGACGCCCTTGCCAGCTGAGCTCCCGGGAAATAGGGAGGAAGAGTTTTCTCAGAAAGATATGAGTCCACCTGGGCCCGGTAGCGAGTTGTTGGATTTTGATAGAAGGACTAGTATCAGATCCTCACAGAGGAATTGGAATTTGCGACAGGGAATTCAGTGGTCTCACAGAAAATAGATTCCTTTTAAAAGACTGGCCCGGGATAGATCTCACCAGAGCTGAAGCTACGTTTGGCTTGGATAGTTCATGCTCCCGATCCAAGGTTTAAGTTGGCTGCAGGAGCGGCTTTGCTCTGTCTTGCTATGTTCCCGTTGACCGTTGTCATGGTGTGTTTTGGACTCTAAGTTCCTGTTTCGGCCGCCGGAGCAGCCTGCCATGGTTTTGGATTTGATTTCCTTGGGATTTACTCCAGTTTAAGGACTTTACAAGATTTACCTGTGGACTTACTTTTTGCCTTACTTCTTTCATCCTATAGACTATTCTTATTCTAAATAAAAGTATTTTACAGAGTTTGCTTGTGTGTGTGTTCTAGCGGGGTACGTTCCGGATCTGAGGTGCAACAAGAACTTTAGCAACACTGTAGAAGCAAAGCACCAGCGCCACCTAGCTTTCACCACCAGAACTTTAGTTTTGTAAGTACTTTAGAACCATTTAGAACCATGATTGTCCATGCCTACTGCTTATGCTTAATGGTTGCGGCCAGTTCATGTTGTTTTCTGCAGAACTTCGGAAGCAGAATCTGAGACCTGCTTCATACATGCAACGTGTGGTTTTTCTCCACTGGATTACTGTGCACTGAATGTCTGGCAGCTGAATATGTAAACTATTGATCAGCACCAAGGTTTGTCTCATGGTGGGAATGTCATTTGTAGCACCGGCTCTTTAATGGCCCTTTCACACCCGGAAGTCATCATTGGATGCTATAGTTACCAAGTAGACCTGGGCAATCATGGTTCTAAAGTACTTACAAAACTAAAGTTCTGGTGGTGAACACTAGGTGGCGGTGGTGCTTTGTTTCTACAGTGTTGCTAACGTTCTGGTGGTGAACATTTCAGAACTCTAACAAAACTTTCCAAACGTCATTATTATTTCATTATTGGTGATTTTTAAGACGAACCAATTAGGAACTGCCATTTATAACGGAATTTTGAAAGTTTTGTTAGAGTTCTGAAATGTTTACCACCAGAACTTTAGCAACACTGTAGAAGCAAAGCACCAGCGCCACCTAGTGTTCAACACCAGAACTTTAGTTTTGTATGTACTTTAGAACCATTTAGAAGCATGATTGCCCAGGCCTATTACCAAGTGATGAACCTTGTTTTGTGAACACCCCAAATATTCATCATGGGCACAAATGGAAATGATGTCATTATTCTACCCCAAGCCTTCCTAAAGCCATGCTCATAAACTGTCAAGATGAAATTAAGCCAACTTGTTCAAGCCGAGTCCAAAGATCAAGTTCCTTGGTATAGAAAGAGTAGTTGAAAAAACTTGCAGTTTCTCATGAGGACTGATGTCATGTGTGGCCTGCCAACGATACTACATATTAATTCATGCCACTCCAAGCATTCACATAGGCTGCATCGACACGGCTAAAGTAATGCATTCAACACCACTAATTGGTATGGTTCAATGCTACGGACTTAAGGGAGTTGTAGTTTGGTGAGACACCAGCACTCTTTGGCAGAGAAAGTTCAAGACCTTGCGAAGTTACAACTCCAAGGATCCATAGCATTGATCCAAGTCAAGCTGCAGGCCCGGATTACCCATAAGGCCAACCTAGGCCATGGCCTAGGGGCGCAAGCCGAGAGGGGCGCAATTCACGGACCAAAAATAATATGTTGATTTTTTAAAAAAACCTCCGTGGCCAGCCCTTGGGAATGGCGGGAGTTGAAGCATAAAGGCCCCGGAGGGAGGGAGGGAGGGCCAAGCCTGGTCTCAGGGCAGGACATGCAGGGCGAGGAGCAGCAGCAGCAGCAGCAGCAGCTTCCCTCCCTCCCTTCCTCCCTCTCTCCTCCTCGCTACTCAGATGAGGGCGGGGCCTCCCAGGGTGACATCACTCCCTCCCTCCTCCGCCAGGCCCGCCTTCCTTGTTTGCTCCATCGCCTTTCAGGGTGACCTCCCTCCCTCCCTCCCTCCCTCCCTCCCTCCCTCCCTGGGAGGCAGGGAGTGGGCGGGGTCACGAGTGAATCCTCTGAGCTCACCTCCTGGCCTCGCTTCCCACCTTGTGACACACGTCGATCAAAGCTGACGAGCGGCAGCCGGCCAATCGGGGAGCCTCCCTCCCTCCCGGGCAAGCGTGGCTCTGCGGACTCGGCCAATAGGAAGGCGAGGGCCTACTTGGAGGCGGAAGTCCACGGAGGGGGGGTTCTCCCTGAGCTACGGATTGCAACCGAGGAGGAGTAGGAGCAGCGGCCCTGAAGGAGACGGAGACGGGTGGGTGTCTCTCTCTCTACATCCTGGGAGAGGCTCCCCCCCCCCCAACCAAAGGAAGGAAGGCCCCCCAGGCCTCTCCCCACTACTCTCCCTCCCTGGGGCGTGGGCATCCTAATCAGCCCCGGCAGATGGCCACCCCGCCACGGCCCACAAGCCCCCGGTTGAGGAAGGAAGGAAGGAAAGGCAGGCGCAGCTTGGGCCCCACCCTCCCTTCCCGGATCCCAAACAACAACTTTCAGTGCTGGTAGTAGAGGGGGCGTAATTCCAAAGTGTGGCCTAGGGCGCAAAAAGTTGTTAATCCGGGCCTGTCAAGCTGCATTAATTCTACAGTGCAGATGCACCCTAAAATATGGATAGTGATCATTTTGGCTCTTCAGCTGCCGTTGTACTACAACTTTCATCTTCCCTGACCATTACCCATGGTAATGGAATTTGCAGTCCAATAATATCTGCACTAAGGAGTAGGGCCCATTGTCAACTTCAACGTAAACACGAAAGGCTTGTGTTGTTACATGCTGTAAATATTTCAGTGTTCTGGTCTATTGGACAAACCTTCACATTCTATACCCTTTAAAAAAAGAATTACCACGTCCATTATCCACCTGTGAAGTTCTCAATGTTGATGCTAAAACAAGCATGTTTAAGCCCAGGCCAATGCTATCAGCCTCACAGCTGTGGCCAAGATGTGGTGTCTGAGGTGCAATTTACTCACACAGATACCACAAGCCACATTTGGTCACATGTCTAATTTATAAACAAAGGACCCTTGTACACTGCCATATCACATGCAAATTATCTGCTTTGAACTGGATTATATGGCAGTATAGATTCATATAGTCCAATTCAAAGTAGATAAGACAGTAGTCTGGATTGTATGGCAGTGTAGAAGCCTAAAGCTGGATCGATACTGCCATATAATCGGATCAAAGCAGATAATCTGGGATTTAAGGTTTGGACATGTCACTGAAAACAAGGCTGGGGATGCATCTGCACTATAGAATTAACACAGTTTAACATCACTTCAACTGCTATGGAATCATGGACTTCCACAATGTATTTAGTAGGCCTGGGCAATCATGGTTCTAAAGTACTTAGAAAACTAAAGTTCTGGTGGTGAACACTAGGTGGCGCTGGTGCTTTGCTTCTACAGTGTTGATAAAGTCCAGGTGGTGAACATTTCAGAACTCTAACCAAACTTTCAAAATTCCGTTATAAATGGCAGTTCCTAATTGGTTCTATTTTAAAAATCACCAATAATGAAATAATAACGAAGTTTTGAAAGTTTTGTTAGAGTTCTGAAATGTTCACCACCAGAACTTTAGCAACACTGTTCAAAGCACCACCGCCACCTAGTGTTCACCACCAGAACTTTAGCAACACTGTAGAAGCAAAGCACCACCGCCACCTAGTGTTCACCACCAGAACTTTAGCAATACTGTAGAAGCAAAGCACCACCGCCACCTAGTGTTCACCACCAGAACTTTAGCAACATTGTAGAAGCAAAGCACCAGCGCCACCTAGTGTTCACCACCAGAACTTTAGCAACATTGTAGAAGCAAAGCACCAGCGCCACCTAGTGTTCACCACCAGAACTTTAGCAACACTGTAGAAGCAAAGCACCAGCACCACCTAGTGTTCACCACCAGAACTTTAGCAACACTGTAGAAGCAAAGCACCAGCGCCACCTAGTGTTCCCCACCAGAACTTTAGCAACACTGTAGAAGCAAAGCACCAGCGCCACCTAGTGTTCGGCATCAGAACTTTAGTTTTCTAAGTACTTTAGAACCATTTAGAACCATGATTGACCAGGCCTAGCATTTCGTTTTCTCAGGCTTTCCAAAAAGCTGTATAAAATCCACATTGAACTGGATTATATGGCAGTGTGGATTTAGGACCCTTCCACACAGTAATATATAACCCAGAATATCAAGGCAGAAAATCTCACAATAGCTGCTTTAAAGTGGGTTATCTGAGTCGACAGTGCCATATATTCCCGTTCAAAGCAGATAATGTGGGATTCTATTCAGCTGTGTGGACAGGGCCTCAAATAATCCAGTTCAAAGCAGATATTGTGGATGCTCGGCCTTGACATTCTGGGTTGTATGGCTGTGTGGAAGGGCCCTCAGCTAGAATATTGGTGCCTTGCCAGGGCTGGATCTACACTTCCTTATATCCCAGGATCTGATCCCAGATTATCTGGTGGTGTAGACTCATATAATCCAGATCAGTGTAGATCATCTTGCGGGGATCAAATCCAGGGACATAAGGAAGTGTTGATCTGTACATGTAGGTTGCTTCCATAGTACCAATCTGTGGCAATTAAAAGTGGTGTCAAACTGCAGGCTCTTGCACACAGAATATCACAGCAGATAATATCACGGCAGTACTGGGTTATCTGAGCTGTGTGGAAAGGGCCTGAGTCCACACTGTCATATAATCCAGTTCAATGTGGATTTTATACAGCTGTGTGGAAAGGGCCTGAGTCCACACCCAGGGTCAACCGAAACCTCATCAATAAGTGGGTCAAGGGCACTAACTGTTGGGAGGCAAAGCAGAAGCTTGGAAAAGGCGGCCTTTGTGTGCGTGAGAGGGATATACATACATTGGAGCAGCGACGACGACAAAACAACACTGGTAGCTCATGGACAGTCCTCTCCCAGTTCAGCCTCAGGAGGGCGCTAGGAAAAGGGCGAGCAGGCAGCGGGGCATTGAGGCCCAAGGCGGCTTCCTGGCAGTCTTTGGGGCAGCAGGTAGGCCTCTCTTGAGCCACCTTCATTGCTTCTCAGTCCGGGCCCTTCAAATGGAAGAGGAAGAGGCGCAGTACATGTAGGGTGCCTGCAGGGGGCACGCGGCTGCTGTTCGAGGAGGCTGCCCCCTTTTGCCAATGCCCCTCCCCGTCACGGGAGCCCCGCCCACCCGGCGCCACAGCTGCTTCAAAACATGCTGCTCTTGACCAGGGTGCCTTTGGTGCCGTTGGGTCTCTGCAGCGAAGAGAGGACGCTGGCGAAAGGCCCGCCTAAGGAATCCGGGATGGAGCCGATGGGCCCTGGGCCGGGAGCCCAGCCCTGGCCTGGCCCCGCCAGCCCCCCTCCCTGAACTCCCGGACCCGCCGCCCCTGCCCCGCCGGGCCCCGCCACCACCCCGAGCCTTTGCCCACATCCGGGGGCCCAGCCGGGCTCGGGCCCCCACCGCCCACGCCGCCGTTTCCTCCTCCGCAGCTGGGCACCGGGTTGGGGTTGGGGCCGGGCCCACCGGTGCTGTCCGGGTCGGTGCTCTTGGACTCCTTGCCCTCGTCATCCCGGGAAGTGTCTGGCTTCTTCCCCGAGGAGCCATTCTTCGCAGCCGCCGCAGCCGCCGCCGCTGCCCGCTCCTGCTTGCGGAATTTTGCCCTCCGGTTCTGGAACCAGACCTTGAGGTGGAGAGAGGAGGGAGAGAAAGGGTGAACTCGTTACTCGTTAATTTGTTCCTGCTACTCGTTACCTCGCACCTGCTACTCAGTACCTTGCACCCACTATTGGTTGCCTTGCTCCCGTTGCTCATATGAAAGTGTGAATGAATTCTTTATTGTACCAGCCATAGGCCCTGACATGACATAACATACAACCTCTAAAAGTACAATCAGGACTTTCCATTACTCGTTACCTCAATCCCGTTACTCGTTACCTCGCTCCCGTTGCTCATATGAAAGTGTGAATGAATTCTTTATTGTACCAGCCACAGACCGTGACATGACATAATAT
Source organism: Anolis apletophallus (assembly GCA_030556195.1). NCBI lineage: Eukaryota > Metazoa > Chordata > Lepidosauria > Squamata > Anolidae > Anolis > Anolis apletophallus. Next base: position 14,294,438 of record JARBWK010000012.1, read on the forward strand.
ACAACCTCTAAAAGTACAATAAGGACTTTCCGTTACTCATTACCTCGCTCCCGTTACTCGTTACCTCGCTCCCGTTACTTGTTACCTCGCTCCCGTTACTCGTTACCTCGCTCCCGTTGCTCATATGAAAGTGTGAATGAATTCTTTATTGTACCAGCCACAGACCGTGACATGACATAATATACAACCTCTAAAAGTACAATAAGGACTTTCCGTTACTCGTTACCTCGCTCCCGTTACTCGTTACCTCGCTCCCGTTACTCGTTACCTCGCTCCCGTTGCTCATATGAAAGTGTGAATGAATTCTTTATTGTACCAGCCATAGACCGTGACATGACATAATATACAACCTCTAAAAGTACAATAAGGACTTTCCGTTACTCACCTCGCTACCTTGTTACCTCGCTCCGTTACTCGTTACCTTTGCTCGTTACTTCCAGCTCCGTTACTTGTTACCTCGCTCCCCCGTTACTCGTTACCTCGCTCCGTTGCTCATATGAAAGTGTGAATGAATTCTTTATTGTACCAGCCATAGACTGTGACATGACATAATATACAACCTCTAAAAGTACAATAAGGACTTTCCGTTACTCGTTACCTCGCTCCCGTTACTCGTTACCTCGCTCCCGTTACTCGTTACCTCGCTCCCGTTGCTCATATGAAAGTGTGAATGAATTCTTTATTGTACCAGCCACAGACCGTGACATGACATAATATACAACCTCTAAAAGTACAATAAGGACTTTCCGTTACTCGTTACCTCGCTCCCGTTACTCATTTCCTCGCTCCCGTTACTCGTTACCTCGCTCCCGTTGCTCATATGAAAGTGTGAATGAATTCTTTATTGTACCAGCCATAGGCATGACGCAATATAAAACCTCTAAAAGTGCAATAAGCACTATCCAATATAAATATTAAAATCTATTCCAGATACTGTCTTTTTGGAATTATAGTAATAGTGACATGATAACCATCACAAATGTCTGATTTGTATCATCCCAATACATTTCCATTTCTAGCCTCTGCTGTGAACTTTACTAATGGAGCTCAGATTTTTTGGGCTGCAACTGCAAATGTGGCTACCTTTAATGTTATATTTTTGGAATCTTGGCGTTTGAAGAGATGATGCTTCCCAGGTAGGTGAACTCCTGAACGAATTTAAGCACAGATATGCCTATGCTGACGTGAGGATGATGGTGTTCTTCCTGTGGTGCGGGCTGGTAGAGAAGCTTCTTGTAGTTGACAGATGCTGATTTTGTCAATATTTACTGTTTTCAAATGCCAGCTGATTTATTATTATTATTATTATTAATTACCTGCCTCTTCAGGCAGGGCACAATCTCATCAAAATAGATCAGAATAGTAAACGACATATTTAAACATATTTCTACATATATTAAAACATGGAATCAAAATGAATTTGAAGAAGTCACTAGAAAACATGGCATCACTCTCAGGCCACACCGCTTCTGAATAAAATCTTACATTACAGTATCTGCTTTGAACTGGAATATATGGCAGTGTGGACTCCGATAACCCAGTTCAAAGCAGATATGGTGGGTTATTCTGCCTTGATATTCTGTGTTATATGGCTGTGTGGAAGGACCCTCAGACCCTCCCCCATCTCATCTACATTGCATTGAATTGAATTATATGGCAGTGAAGACTCATAGAATCCTGTTCATTGCAGTTCAGAACAGCATTATGTGGCAGTGTAGGTGAGGCCTATAGCATGGCCTCAATGCTGGTGATCCCTGCTTGCTCAAGTTCAGCAACATTCGTCACATAGTCAGTCTAGTATATATTTAGGATTGAGCGAAGACAGCGCTGATGAAAGCGTTCGAGGAGTCGTAAGTATTGGCGATAGGTGACCCATGTTTCAGACCCATATAGGAGAATAGACAGTACGATAGCTCTGTACACACGGATTTTTGTGCTTTGCCTCAGGTGTTTGTTGCTCCAGACTCTTTTGTGAAGCCTTCCGAATGCACTATATGCCTTTGCTAATCTGTGATCTAAGTCTTTATCAATCTTGGCGTCTGTAGAGATTATGCTTCCCAGGGAGGTGAACTGCTGATCACACTTAAGCACAGATTTGCCTATGCTGACGTGGGGATGATGGTGTTCTTCCTGTGGTGCGGGCTGGTAGAGGACTTCCGTTTTCTTCAGGCTGACTTCCAGCCCAAACAGCTCTGCAGCTGTTGCAAAGCAGGATGTTAGGCGCTGCAGAGCTGCTTCTGTATGGGCACCCAGTATTAGGACAATAAATACTAGTTTCCAAGTAACCATCAGTTGTGAAGAACTGAATATTATAAATAACCTGAAGAAAGAAGAAGAAGAAGAAGACGACGACGACTCTGGCACAAGCCTGTAAAGGTGGTCCCTGTGGTGATCGGCACACTGGGTGCAGTGCTTAAAGACCTTAGCCTGCACTTAAAACACAATTGGCACTGACCCGGGTGATGTTAATGTCCAGCTTCCGAGCCTGGACGGTGCGGTGTTATGCCCATCGCCTTCCGTAATGAGCCTGGGGGTCCATTTGGACTCCCAGCTGACCATGGAGGCCCAGGTCTCTGCGGTCAGCAAGATCGCTTTTTTTCATCTGCGACAGGCAAGGAGGCTGGCCCCCTATCTCTCCCGGAACGATCTGGCCACAGTGATCCAAGCCACAGTCATCTCAAGGCTGGATTACTGCAACGCGCTCACGTTGGCCTTCCTCTGTCGGTGACCCGAAGCTCAGGCTAGTGCAGAACACTGCCGCCCGGCTCCTGTCTGGCACGCCAGCTGGCGCCCACATAACACCTGTTTTGCAGGATCTGCACTGGCTGCCAATTGAGCACCGGATCACCTTCAAAGTGTTGGTCCTCACCTTTAAGGCCTTACACGGCCTGGGGCCAGCGTATTTGAGGGACCGTCTCACCCCATATTGCCCTCCGAGATCACTTCGGTCTGAGGACTCCAATCTCCTGGAGATACCTTCAGCTAAACTCGCAAGGCTGACTGCTACCCGCCGGAGGGCGCCTCTGTCATAGCACCTACGCTGTGGAACGCCCCCGGCCGGAACTCGGGCTATGAAGGACTTGCTCCCGTTTAGACGGGCCTGTAAACATACCTGTTTAAGCAGGCCTTTGGTGAGTAAGTCCTGCCCATGCCCCGCCATCTATTCGTTCTTCTGAGGATGATGTGCTGTTCATTGTTTTAACTGTGTTATTAATTACTGTACTGCTGTTGTTTTTAATTGTTTTTAACTGCTTATTGCCTGTATTTTACTGTGCCCTTCGGCTCCTGTAAGCCGCCGCGAGCCTCAGGGAGTCGGCGGCATAGAAGCCCGAATAATAAATAAATAAATAAACATTACCATCTGCCAGCTGCAAAAGGCCACTGGGATCTGCACGCATTATTTGCTGATACATCACACAGTCGTCGACATTTGGGAAGTGCCCGACATGTGATCCAATACAACAGGCAGCAGAGTGCTCTTGTTTGCTGTGGACTAATCTTGTTGTGTTTCTAATAATAATAATAATAATTGTATTTGTTACCCGCCTCTCTTCACAGCTCAAGGCGGGGCATAGTTAAAACACACCACCGTTAAAACATATTAAAACACACCGTCACCAAATACAAATATTAAAATATTGCATTTTGTAGTGTGTGTTTACTAAATTGTATCTATGTCTCTATTTTAAGCGAACTTGGGCAATTGAAAGCTCAAAATGGCCATTTACCAAGTAGTAGTAGCTGAACCATAGCCAATACCCAAGATCATTGTTAATAAGAATTTGATCATGAAGCACCATCTTCTGATACATAAAGGTATTTGTTCTGCAGTGGAATATCACTATAAGTAACATTGCATTTTGTGTGCCAGAAAATTTAACTAAATCTAACTAAATCTAACTAAATCGTCATAAGATACTAATATGTGTCTAAGAGATCAAGAGAATAAGAAGAATAAATCCTTTTTTTTTTAGTGTCAGCCATGAAAACCCTCTGGGCGGTATTGGGGAAGTCACATTCTCTCAGCCTCAAAGGAGTTAAATCTTTGCAAAGCAAACCCTATGATATGTTCAACCAGGATAGCACAGTAGCTTTAATGCCAATAGCTCTCTAAAAAGAGAGACTGTCTTCTTCGGATGTATGAATTCTTGGTGGCAGATACGTCATGCTGCAATTCTCAGGCCCGGATTACCCATAAGGCCACCCTAGGCCATGGCTTAGGGGTGCAAGCCGAGGGGAGCGCAGTTCACACGGACCAAAAAAAATGTTGAAACAAAGCCCTGAGGGCTTCCCTTCCTTCCTCCTCCTACTCACGCGCGCCCTTCTTCCTTGACTCAAGGAATGAGGGCACGAGGAGAGGAGGAGGTGGAGGGAAGCCCCGCCCCCGGGCAGCGGCCTAGGGGGCTTCTCTCCGCCGCTGCCTCCTCCTCCTCGCACGCGCCCTCCTTCCTTGACGAAAGTGGAAAGTGGAAAGAAGGAGAGTGGGGGGTGCAGTAGAGGTTGGTTTGGGGGCATAATTCCAAAGTGTGGCCTAGGGCGCCAAAAGGGGTTAATCCGGGCCTGGCAATTCTATTCCTAATTTCTTCGGAGGAAGCTCTATTTCTTTCTAATATGTTGTAAATTCTAATGTTTCTATTAGAATTGTGCATATCTTCAAAACAGACCAGAATCTTCTTTGAATCGCCAAGTATTTTATCTCGGAGTGTGTAAATAATAATAATAATAATAAATTAATTAATAAATAAATAAATTATAAACCGTCACCATCTCCCCAAAGTAATATCATATGAATGAAGTCATTATTTCACTGCCGAACAGTTATGGAACTGATTGCTGGCATAAGCTTTGAACAAAAAACATGTCCTTTATGCTTCTGACCACAGGAGTAAGCAGTCTAATTTTGGTCTGTGTGAGCTCCCTCGGCATTTGATTGGCTGCCATTAAAAGCAAACAAACAACAACAACACACCCTGGATTATCGGTGTTGCATACTTAAAGATGTTGCTGGGTGTATTTTGTAGATCAGGGCTGTCCAACTTCTATGGGCCCAAGGGCCGGAATTCCAGTCACTGATCACCTGGGGGGGCGAAGGGTCTGCCCCTCCCCCGGCTCCGCCCCTTCCCCCAGCTCCAATTTACTTACAATTGACCTTGAGTTGTGGAGTTGTAGTTCACCTCCATCCAGAGAGCACTGTGGACTCAAATAATGATGGGTCTGGACCAAACTTGGCATGAATACTCGATATACCCAAATGGGAACACTGGTGGATTTGGGGGAAATGTTTCCTAATACCTTTGAGTTATTTGAGTCCACACTCAAATTGGGACACACCAAAAAAAAAAACCAAACACCTCAATGCCGTCGCAGGGCTTGATGGGGCCTCCTTTCCCAGAGGTGGGTGGAGGAGGCCCAAAGAGCTCCCTCCCTCCCTGAAGGGAAAACAAGCCGCGGGGGCAGGCGCAAAGGAAGCCACGTTGCGCCCTGCACGCGGGGGAAGGCAGCTCAACAAGGGGGAGGGGGCGCGGAGGAGGGGAAGGAAGCGTCGCCAAGGAAACCGCTGCTGAGGGACTTCCCCGCCCCTCACCCAACGTCCCACTGTTTTTAGATTGATTGATTCGAGTCAGGCCCTTCCTTACCCATACTGCAGGAGCCCCGCCACAGGGCCGAAGCGCCAACGCCGCCGCCATCCCCGAAGAGCCCCGCTGGAGCCGAGGCCAAGCTCAGGCCAGGCGGCGGCTCTCCCCCATCCGCGGGCGGGAAGCGAGGCCCTCCACAGGAAGAGGACGGAGCCAGGAGGGGCTTTCCCTGCCTCACTCCCCTCCTCCCTCTCTCTGAGGGAATGGGGGCTGGCCTGGAAGCAGCCGCGAGGGAGGAGGAGGCGCGCGCCCAGGCCGGCCGCAAATCCCGCGGGACCCGAGATTTCGGCAGCTATCGCGAGACTACGCCAGCCACAGACGGGATTTCGACCTCCCTCGAAATCCCATCTGTGGCTGGCGTAGTCTCGCGATGCTTGCCTAAACCCGGAAGTAGGTATTTTTTTATTTTATTTTATTTTTTATTTTTATTTGTATTTTATTAAAACAAGTTAGGGGGCCGGAGGGAAGGGGCTCGGGGCCGTGTACGGGCCCAGAGCCGCCTGTTGTAGATCAGTGCTGTCCAACTTCTGGCGGGTCCAGGGCCGGATAAGAGGTCACTGATGACCTGCGGGGCCGCTCGGCCGCGCGGCCCAGGCCCGCCCCCCAGGCCCCGCCCCAGCCCAGGCCCCGCCCCTCCTAAAGCCGCCAAAGGAGGGTAGGCGGCGCCAAGAGCAGCGTCACAGGCCTGGTGTGACGCGCTGCTCTTGGCACCGCCTACTCCTCCTTTTCGGCCCCCCCCTTCCTAGGCTGGGGGAGCTGCCGGGGGCAGAAGGCGGCGCCAACGGCAGGGCGTCACAGGCCTGGCGTGACGCGCTGCCCCTTGGCACCGCCTACTCCTCCTTTTCGGCGCCCCCTCCTTCCTAGGCCGGGGGAGCCGCCGAAAAGGAGGAGTAGGCGGTGCCAACAGCAGCGCGTCACGCCAGGCCTGTGACGCGCTGCTCTTGGCGCCGCCTTCTGCCCTTTTTCGGCGGCTCCCCGCCCTAGGTAGGGGGGGCGCCGAAAAAGGAGGAGCTAGCTCTCTTCCTCCCTCCCTGCCTCCCCCCCCCCCGGCCGCCATTTTTTTGAGAGGGCATAGGTGGGGCCGTGTCCAACACGCTACGGGGCCGGATCCGGCCCCGGGGCCGCCAGTTGGACAGCCCTGTTGTAGATAATAGGCAAAGAACCAAAATATTAGTCATCCATGTCTGATTGGCCTTTGCCAGCTACTAGGCAATATCCAAAGGATACTCTTCCTTGAAGGGTGTGTTGCTTCTGTTTCTCCTGCTCTTCAGCATGTCCTTGCAGCTGCTCACTTGACTTTGCCAAGGCAATGCTTTGCCTGGATGGTCCTTTCCTTTCACTGAATTGCTCTCCTAATCCACTCTTGAACAAAGCAGCTTGTTAGGATCCTGTGCAGGCTTTGTTTACTATGAAGCACACCCTTTCCTGTTGATAGGCAGTGCAAATAAAGGGAGAGATGTGAAGGAGGGGCGGAGAGATCATTAAAAAAAATCTCTTCCTCATCGCCTTTCAGTGGTGAAAATATTTTCCTTGCAGTTTTCCACATTATATATATATATATATATATATATATATATATATATATGTGTGTGTGTGTGTGTGTGTGTGTGTGTGTGTGTATATGTATATGTATATATATGTATATGTATATATATATATATCTCTGTGTGTGTGTTTACTGTGGTGTTTATTTATACACTGAGTCCCTCGCATTCAATAATAAATAACAAATTAAACATAATAAAAACAATAATTTGTTATTTATTATTATTTAATAATAATACTGTATTAGTATGTTTACTGTGTGGTTTATTTATACACTGAGTCCCTTTGGGGAGAGAGAGCAGGTTACAAACACAGTAAACATAATAACAACAATAATTTTATTTATTATTATGTTTTGTTATTGTTATCATAATAATGTATTACTATGTTTACTGTGTTTATACAGTAAACATAATAACAATAATTTTGTATTTATTATTATTTAATAATACTATATTGGTATGTTTACTGTGTTGTTTATTTATACACTGAGTCCCTTTGGGGAGAGAGGGCAGGATATAAACACAGTAAACATAATAATAACAACAATAATAAATTTATTTATTTATTATTATGTTTTGTTGTTGTTTATAATAATAATAATGTAATATTATGTTTACTGTGTGTATTGTTATTATTATGCTAACTGTATAAACACAGTAAACATAATAATAACTATAATTATTATTATGTTTTGTTGTTGTTTATAATAATATGTTATGTTTACTGTGTTTATACAGTAATCATCATAATAATAATTTTGTATTTATTATTATTTAATAATACCGTATTAGTATGTTTACTGTGTTGTTTATTTATACACTGAGTCCCTTTGGGGAGAGAGAGCAGGTTATAAACACAGTAAACATAATAATAAATAATAAAATAATTATTTATTTATTTTTGTTGTCATAATAATAATGTAATATTATGTTTACTGTGTTTGTTATTATGCTAGTATAAACAGTAAACATAATAATAACTATAATTATTAATTTTTTGTTTTTATAATAATATGTTATGTTTACTGTGTTTATACAGTAATCATCATAATAATAATTTTGTATTTATTATTATTTAATAATACCGTATTAGTATGTTTACTGTGTTGTTTATTTATACACTGAGTCCCTTTGGGGAGAGAGGGCAAGTTATAAACACAGTAAACATAATAATAATAACAATAATTTTATTTATTATTATCATAAAGTATTATGTTTACTGTGTTTATACAGTAAACATAACAATTACAATAATGTCTTATTTATTATTATTATTATTATTTACTAATACCGTATTAGTATGTTTACTGTGATGTTTATTTATACACTGAGTCCCTTTGGGGAGAGAGAGCAGGTTATAAACACAGTAAACATAATAATAATAAAACAATAATTTTGACATTATTTATAATAATATTGTATTATTATGTCTACTGTGTTTATATAGTAAACATAATAATAACAATATTTTGTTGTTAATTATTATTTAATTATTATTGTTATTGTTATTATTATACACTGAGTCCCTTTGGGGAGAAGGCAGGTTTACTGTAAACATATAACCTGCCTACTCATAATAACCCCAAAATTTGGACTCAGTGTATAAATAAAGCTCACAGTAAACATACTAATACGGTATTATTAAATAATAGTAATAAATAACAAATTATAGTTATTATGTTTAATTTGTTATTTATTATTGACCGTGAGGGCCAGCACGGTGTAGTCAGATACTGCGATGCTCTCTCAGAGCCCTTTCTAATAACTAATGGAGTAAAACAAGGTTGTGTTCTTGCACCAACCCTATTTGCAATCTTCTTGGGCATGATGCTCCAAAAGGCTAAGGCAGACCTTGAAGAAGAAGACGGCATATATATACGCTATCGTACTGATGGTAACTTGTTCAACTTAAGCCGTCTGAGGGCTCGCACTAAGACTCTAAACTACCTAGTCCGTGATCTGCTTTTTGCTGAAGATGCTGCCCTTGATGTCCATTCAGAAGCAGCCCTTCAGCGCCTAACATCCTGCTTTGCAACAGCTGCAGAGCTGTTTGGGCTGGAAGTCAGCCCGAAGAAAACGGAAGTCCTCTACCAGCCCGCACCACAGGAAGAACACCACCATCCCCACAGACAAATCTGTGCTTAAGTCCATTCAGCAGTTCACCTACCTGGGAAGCATCATCTCTTCACACGCAAAGAGATAGATCACATATTAGCAAAGGCATATAGCGCATTCGGAAGGCTTCACAAAAGAGTCTGGAGCAACAAGCACCTGAGGCAAAGCACCAAAATCAGTGTGTACAGCGCTATCATACTGTCTATTCTCCTATATGGGTCTGAAACATGGGTCACCTATCGCCAATACCTTATGACACCTCGAACGCTTTCATCAGCGCTGTCTTCGCACAATCCTAAATATACACTGGACCGACTATGTGACTAATGTTGCTGTCCTTGAGCAAGCAGGGATCACCAGCATTGAGGCCATGCTATTGAGAACACAGCTGCACTGGGCAGGGATGACCACCGCCTCTCAAAGAAACTACTCTATGGTGAACGCACCAGGGTCAGTGCAAGAGAGGCTCCCCCAAAAAGAGATATAAGGACTTCCTGAAACAACATCTCAGGCTCGGCCAGATTGATCACCAACAATGGTCCACCCTGGCCTCACATCGGGAGGCATGGAGATGCACTACCCACAATGCTGCGGCCTCTGTCGAGAAGACATGCCGAACAAGTCTAGAAGAGAAACAACAACGCAGAAAGAACCGCAACTTGGAAACAACATCACCCAAGGAGACTTTCTGCTGTGCTTTCTGCAACCGAACTTGCCTAACTCGGATTGGTCTTTTTAGTCATCAAGCGTGGGATGAGTCCTTCCTAAGAATCTTCCTTCGTTAGTGACGTTGCCGAGAGAGATTGTTATGTTTACTGTGTTGTTTATTTATACACTGAGTCCCTTTGGGGAGAGAGGGCAGGTTATAAGTACAGTAAACATAATAATAATAATAATTTCATTTATTTCATTTATTATTATTGTTTGTAATAATAATGTATTATTATGTTTATTGTGTTTATACAGTAAGCATAATAACAATAATTTGTTATTTTTATTATTATTTAATAATACTGTATTAGTATGCTTCCTGTGTTGTTTATTTATACACTGAGTCCCTTTGGGGAGAGAGGACAGGTTATAAACACAGCATGATAATATTAATAACAACAATAATACATTTATTTATTTATTATGTTTTGTTGTTGTTTATAATGATAATGTAATATTATGTTTACTGTGTGTATTGTTATTATTATGCTAACTGTATAAACACAGTAAGCATAATAACTATAATAATAATTTTATTATTATTATGTCGTTTTTCTTTATAATAATACTGTGTTATGTTTCCTGTGTTTATACAGTAATCATAATAATAATATTGTATTTCTTATTATTTAATAATACCGTATTAGTATGTTTACTGTGTTGTTTATTTATACACTGAGTCCCTTTGGGGAGAGAGGGCAAGTTATAAACACAGTAAACATAATAATAGCTATAATAATAATTTTTATTATTATTATGTTTTGTTTTTTATAATAATCTTTACTGTGTTTATACAATAATCATAACAAAATAATATTGTATTTATTATTATTTACTAATACTGTATTAGTATGTTTACTGTGTTGTTTATTTATACAGAGTCCCTTTGAGGAGAGGGCAGGTTATAAACATAATAATAACAATAATAATTGTATTTATTTTTATTATGTTGTTGTTTTTATATTTAATAATTTTGTTATTATTATTATTATAAAAATTGTATTTATTTTTATTATGTTGTTGTTATTATATTTAATAATTATGTTGTTATTATTATAAAATTGTATTTATTTTTATTATGTTGTTGTTATTATATTTAATAATTATGTTATTATTATTATAAATAAACATATTTATTTTTATTATGTTGTTGTTTTTATTTTAATATTATGTTATTATTATTATAAAAATATTTATTTTTATTATGTTGTTGTTTTTATATTTAATAATTATGTTATTATTATTATAAAAATTGTATTTATTTTTATTATGTTGTTTTTATTATATTTAATAATTATGTTATTATTATTATTATTATAAAAATTGTATTTATTTTTATTATGTTGTTTTTATATTTAATAATTATGTTATTATTATTATTATAAAAATTGTATTTATTTTTATTATGTTGTTGTAATTATATTTAATAATTATGTTATTATTATTATAAAAAATGTATTCATTTTTATTATGTTGTTGTTTTTATATTTAATAATTATGTTATTATTATTATAAAAATTGTATTTATTTTTATTATGTTGTTGTTATTATATTTAATAATTATGTTATTATTATTATAAAAATTGTATTTATTTTATTATGTTGTTATTATATTTAATAATTATGATATTATTATTATAAAAATTGTATTTATTTTTATTATATTGTTGTAATTATATTTATTTAATTATGTTGTTATTATTATTATGTTTACTGTGTTTATTTATAACCCGCTTTTCTCTCCAAGAAGGAGACTCAAAGCGGCTTGCATCAAAAAGCCTTTCAAAATCTGCCAATATACAAACATTCGAACAAAAAAAATCAAAAAAATTGAGTTAAAATCCATTAAAAATACAGAATCAAAGCTTTAAAAACACCCACAGCAGCTTCCTGACATGATCTTGAACACCTTCTCCTTCTAGTTCCCTTAGATCTAGTTCCAGATCACCAACTCTAAAGCCAAAGGAGGCGCCTGTATTGCGAATCTATTCTTGACACTGAAGAGCGTCTTTCCTTGATTGAGATGCAGCCCTCTTCCAGTCTTGGGGATCCAGAGGGACCGAATGAGCAACGCGGGAGGACCCAACCCTCGAAGTGTTTGTGCTGTCCAGTGTCCAGCCTAGCGGCGGAATCCCCCTTTCCCGGTGTGGGGATGCTCCCAAAGCCCCGGGGCCGCCTTACCTGGACGCGGGCTTCGGTGAGGTCGATCTTGAGGGCCAGCTCCTCCCGGGTGTAGATGTCCGGGTAGTGCGTCTCGGCGAAGACCCGCTCGAGCTCCTTGAGCTGGGCGCTGGTGAACGTGGTCCGGATCCGGCGTTGCTTCCGCTTCTCGTTCAGGCCCCCGTGGTCGGTGAAGAGCTTGTAGGGCACTGGAGGGTCGCAGGAGCCGGGGAGAAAAGAAAAGAAAAAAGTGAGTGAGAGTGAGTGAGTGAGAGAGAGAGAACGTGAGAGAGAGTTAGAGAGAGAAAGAGCGAGAGAAAGAGAGAGAGAGTGGGGGAGAGAGAGCGAGAGTGAGATTGAGCGAGAGTGAGAGTAAGAAAGAGAGAGAGAAAGAGTGAGTGAGAGTGAGTGAGTGAGAGAGGAAGAACGTGAGAGAGAGTTAGAGAAAGAGAGAGAAAGAGAGTGGGAGAGAGTTAGAGAAAGAGAGAGAAAGAGAGTGAGAGAGAGAGAGAGAGTAAGAGAGAGAGAGAGAGAGTTTGTGTGAGAGTGAGTGAGAGAGCGTGAGAGAGAGTTAGAGAGAAAGAGAGAGAAAGAGAGAGTGGGAGAGTGAGACTGAGCGAGAGTGAGAGTAAGAAAGAGAGAGAGAGAGTAAGAGTGAGTGAGAGTGAGTGAGTGAGAGAGGAAGAACGTGAGAGAGAGTTAGAGAGAAAGAGAGAGAAAGAGAGAGTGGGAGAGTGAGAGAGAGCGAGAGTGAGATTGAGCGAGAGTGAGAGTAAGAAAGAGAGAGAGAGTAAGAGTGAGTGAGAGTGAGTGAGTGAGAGAGGAAGAACGTGAGAGTTAGAGAAAGAGAAAGAGAGTGGGAGAGAGAGAGTTTGTGTGAGAGTGAGTGAGAGAGCGTGAGAGAGAAAGAGAGAGAAAGAAAGAGAGAGTGGGAGAGTGAGAGAGAGCAAGAGTGAGACTGAGCGAGAGTGAGAGTAAGAAAGAGAGAGTGAGTGAGTGAGAGAGGAAGAACCTGAGAGTTAGAGAAAGAGAGAGAAAGAGAGAGAGTGGGAGAGAGAGAGTTTGTGTGAGAGTAAGAGTGAGTGAGAGTGAGTGAGAGAGAGCGTGAGAGTTAGAGAGAGAGAAAGAGAGAGAGTGAGAGAGCGAGAGTGTGTTTGAGAGAGAGCGAGACTGTGAGAGAGAGTAAGAGTGAGCAAGAGTGAGCGAGAGTGAGAGTAAAAGTGAGTGAGAGTGAGAGAGAGAACGTGAGAGAGAAAGGGAGAGAAAGAGAGAGAGAGTGAGTGAGATTGAGCGAGAGTGAGAGTAAGAGTGAGTGAGAGAGGGAGGGTCAATCTGAAACTAAGGGCCCTTTCCACACAGCCCTATATCTGCTTTGAACTGGGTTATCAGAGTCCACACTGATATTCTGGGTTATATGGCTGTGTGGAAGGGGCCTGAGTCTCCACTGCCAGTGGGAGAAAGAGATAATCCGGGATCAGATCTTGGGATATAAAGACAGTGTCGATCCAGAGGCAAAACCACACGGACTTGACTCTGGAGGAGAGCCCCAAGGTTATTTATTTATTTATTTCGCATCAAAAGCATTAGTACAAAACTGATAAAAACAGACTAAATATGCTTTGACTAAAAACGGGCAACAGCAACGGCATTGTCTGTAGCCTCCAACAATTCCTCTGTACACGAGGCAGGGCACAGCGGACAAGCACACAGACCCGGAGTTGTCTGTTCTGCTCCACAGTCACACAAGGTGTGGGATTCTTTTAGGTAGTGCCATTTTGCCAGGTTGTCTTTTGATCTGCCCACTACCAGAGGGCTTTGTCCCCTGTGCCCCCCCCACCTTTGGAACTCACTACCTGGAGACAGGCATGGAGGGGGGGGGGGGCTGTGGGGCTTTGCCCCCCCCGAAATTCTCAGGTTGGTCCATGAGAAGGCCTTACTGGTACATTATTTAAACTGTTATGTGTATTCATATCATGATCTGATCACCATGCTCAATATTTCCCATATGCATGGGGGTATTGGGATAACGATACAAAAGGTTTGCTAGGGTAGACCCTCTCTCACTCAGACTCAGTCCCTCCCGAATCAAACTCAGCCCCTCCCGAATCAAAATCCTACACTATTTACTTTATTTGTTATTTTATATATCTTGTTATGGTTATTATTATTATTATTTCTTGTTGTTTGTGTTGTGTTGTATTGTTTTGGGCCTGGCCTCATGTTAGCCGCCCCTGTGTCCCCTTTGGGGGAGATGGAGGTGGGTTATCAATAAAGATTATTATTATTATTAGAGTTCTCATCAAGCTTTTCCTTGATTTGAGTCTACTAGAAGGAGGCTGGTAGCCATGAAGCCCCTCAAGCCCCCCCCCCCCCATGCTTGCCTTCCTGAATCTTCCTTTGCGAAGAAAAGCCAACTACTAATAGGTTTAAATAATGTACCAGTAAGGCCTTCTTGTGGACCACCCTTAGAATTTCGGGGGGGGGGTGAAGCCCCTCCAGCCCCCCCCCCCTACATGCCTGCCCTCCTGAATCTCGAAGAATAGCCAACTACTAATAGGTGAAAAGCCAACTACTAATAGGTTTAAATAATGTACCAGTAAGGCCTTCTTGTGGACCACCCTGAGAATTTTGGGGAGGGGGGCTGAAGCCCCTCCAGCCCCCCCTACATGCCTGCCCTCCTGAATCTCGAAGAATAGCCAACTACTAATAGGTGAAAAGCCTAGGTTTAAATAATGTACCAGTAAGGCCTTCTTGTGGACCACCCTGAGAATTTCGGGGGGGGGGGGCTGAAGCCCCTCCAGCCCCCCCCCTACATGCCTGCCCTCCTGAAGCTCGAAGAAAAGCCAACTACTAATAGGTGAAAAGCCAACTACTTAATAGGTTTAAGACATCCCGTGATTATTCTGCAAGATAGCCAGCTAGCTTGTAGAGTTTATCAACAGGTGTAGGTTTAAGATCTCTCCGTTGGCGCCCCCTTGTTTTGGGGGAGAGGCTTGCTTACCCTACTGAAGTTGTGAACTATGCTGGCGGAGGCATAATAGCCACTGGTAGGGCCTCCCATGCCAGACAGGTCACAACCAAAAGGTCTGGCAATATATTATATTATTGCCATAGCACAATATTACTATTATATATTACACTGTATTATAACATTATACTGTAATATTATTAGTAATATTACAAGCAATCAAATATATAATTATAATATTGTATTATTATTATTAGTAGTATATTGTATTATATTCTAATATTATCAATATTATATGTATATACAATATATTATATTATATTATAAGCCGCTCCATTGGTGCCCCCTTGTCGTGGGGGAGAGGCTTGCGTACCCTAATGAAGTTGTGAGCTATGCTGGCAGCGCAAAATAGTCAGTAGGGCCTCCCATGCCAGACAGGTCACAACCGAAGGGTCTGACAAAGACCGTCAATGGGCAGGATGGGCTCTCTAGTGTTTTGGCAACCATCCTAGGAGAAGGAAAACTCTACATTCAAACCAGGGCAGATGGTGCTCGTCTAACCCTGTAAGGTCAACCACCTAAGAGAAGGTAACTCTAATCTAACCTATGACCTGAGGACAGGCATGTAGCCAGGGGGAGGGGCTAAGGGGTCTTCAGCCCCCCCGAAATTCTCAGGGTGGTCCGCGAAAAGGCCTTAGTGGTACATTATTTAAACTGTTATGTTTATTCATGTCATGATCTGATCACCATGCTCATTATATCCCACATTAATGGGGTTATTGGGATAACAATACAAAAGGTTTGGTAGGGTAGACCGTCTTCCACCCAGTCTCAGCCCCCCCCCAAACCAAATTCAGCCCCCCAATCAAAATCCTGGCTACGGCCCTGCCTGAGGACCTCTCTGCCACCGTCCAAGCAAAGAGGCACCTAAAAAAAAAGATATAAGGAGTCCCTGAAACAGCATCTCAGGCTCGGCCAGACTGATCACCAACAATGGTCCAACCCGTGCTAGCGGAGACACGCTGAACGTGTCTCGAAGAGAAACGACAAGGCAGAAAGAACCGCAACCGGACTTTCCTTCGAAGTGTTGGTTATCACCTTCAAGGCCTTAGTCATACCTGAGGAACCATCTCGCCCCATATCAGGCCCAGAGGTCACTGCGCTCCACTGACCAAAATATTTTGATGATTCCTAGCTGCCGCTCATATCGGCAGACGTTTTTATTCTAGGAGGCTTTCAAGGTCTGATTTGGTTAACCAGATGTAAATAGTTTAATCGTTTTTAGTTAAGAATCAACATTTTTTGGGTTGTTTTAAAGTGTGTGTGTGTGTATATACACTGGACTGACTATGTGAATAATGTTGCTGTCCTTGAGCAAGGGATCACCAGCATTGAGGCCATGCTACTGAGAACACAGCTGCGCTGGGCAGGGCACGTCTCTAGGATGGAGGACCACCAGGATTTTGTTTCGGAGGGGGCTGAATTTGGTTGGGGGGCTGAGACTGGGTGGAAGAGGGTCTACCCTAGCAAATCTTTTGTATTGTTATCCCAATAACCCCATTAATGTGGGATATAATGAGCATGGCGATCAGATCATGATATGAATAAACATAACAGTTTAAATAATGTACCAGTAAGGCCTTTTCACGGACCACCCTGAGAATTTCGGGGGGGGGGGCTGAAGCCCCCTTAGCCCCCCCCCTGGCTACATGCCTGACCATGGGTCAGTGCAAGAGAGGCGCCCCGAGACCTTTTTGAGAAGACAGGCCGAATGGGTCTTGAAGAGAAACGACATCGAACCGCAACTTGAAAACAACATCACCCAAGGAGACTTTCTGCTGTGTTTTCTGCAACCGATTGACCTTTTTAGTCATCGTTTGTGAAGTAATGCCGAGTGTGTGTGTGTGTGTGTGTATCTGTGAGCCTTCCCGAGCCCTTGGGGAAGGACAGCATACAAAAACGAATAAACGGATTGGCCTTCTTAGTCATCAATGCGCTTGCTTGTAAAAAACGCAGGGCCGTAGCCAGGATTTTGATTCGGGAGGGGCTGAGTTTGATTTGGGGGGTGAGTCTGAGTGAGAGAGGGTCTACCCTAGCAAACCTTTTGTATCTTTATCCCAATACCCCCATGCATATGGGATATACTGAGCATGGTGATCAGATCATGATATGAATAAACATAACAGTTTAAATAATGTACTAGTAAGGGCTTCTTGCGGACCACCCTGAGAATTTGGGGGGGGGGGCTGAAGCCCCTCAAACCCCCCCCCCCATGCCTGCCCTCCCGAATCTTACTTCTCAAAGAAAAGCCAACTACTAATAGGTGAAAACCCACCAGTAATAGGTGAAAAGCCAACTACTAATAGGTGAAAAGCCAACTACTAATAAGTTTAAGACATCCCGTGATTATTCTGCGAGATAGCCAGCTAGTTGGTAGAGTTTATCAACAGGTGTAAGGTTTAAGACATCCTGTGATTATTCCGCAAGATAATAAATCTTGAAAACCCGAAGATCCGATCCCGGGATATAAAGATAGTGTGGACCCAGCTTTCCAAAAGGGAAACCCAACCAAGTGAGTAGGAGGAGGAGGACTCTGCGGTGCCGGTAATGAGCTTTTTTCTTCCCCTCTCTCGACTTATTTAATTACTCCTCCCGCTTCTTCCTTCCTTTCTCTCCCTCCGCAAAGTAAGTAAACACATTACGCCGATCATTTTGGCAGCTCGGGATAATTTCGTTGGCGGGTTCCGGGTGTGACTTCTTCTCCTTCTTCTCCTCCGGATCGTGTAGTAACGGGGTAAGTGAATTACACCCACCCGCCTCCCCTCCTTTCTCTCTCCTAGACACACTATTCTAGGAACCAATTGTTATTATTATTATTATCAGAGGCTGAATGGCCATCTGTGAAGAATGCTTTGATTGTGTTTTTCCCTTATGGCAGAAGGAGGTTGGACTGGATGGCCCTTGGAGGTCTCCTCCTATTCTAGGAACCTATTGTTGTTGTTGTTGTTATTATTATTATCAGAGGCTGAATGGCCATCTGTGAGGAATGCTTTGATTGTGTTTTTCCCTTATGGCAGAAGGAGGTTGGACTGGATGGCCCTTGGAGGTCTCCTCCTATTCTAGGAACCCATTGTTGTTGTTGTTATTATTATTATTATTATTATCAGAGGCTGAATGGCCATCTGTGAGGAATGCTTTGATTGTGCTTTTCCCTTATGGCAGGAGGTTGGACTGGATGGCCCTTGGAGGTCTCCTCCTATTCTAGGAACCCATTGTTGTTGTTGTTGTTGTTATTATTATTATCAGAGGCTGAATGGCCATCTGTGAGGAATGCTTTGATTGTGTTTTTCCCTTATGGCAGAAGGAGGTTGGACTGGACAGCCCTTGGAGATCTCCTCCTATTCTAGGAACCCATTGTTGTTGTTGTTATTATTATTATTATCAGAGGCTGAATGGCCATCTGTGAGGAATGCTTTGATTGGGTTTTTCCCTTATGGCAGAAGGAGGTTGGACTGGATGGCCCTTGGAGGTCTCCTTCTACTCTAGGAACCTATTGTTGTTGTTACTAGTAGTAGTAGTAGTAGCAGAGGCTGAATGAACATTATTATTATTTTATTATTATTATTTATTATATTATATGGCTCTCACTGAAATACATTTCTTAATATTTTGCTTTTATGGCTCTCTGAGTAGTGGGTAGGTAGATCATTTGGACTTGGTTGAATTTAGAAGTAGCTCGCATGCTGGAAAAGTGTGAGCCACCCCTGTTGTAGAGTTTACCAACCAGGTGTAAGGTTTAAGACATCCCGGTGATTATTCCGCAAGATAATAATAATCTTGCAAACCCGAAGATCCGATCCTGGGATGTAAAGATAGTGTGGACCCAGCTTTCCAAAAAAAGGGAAACCCAACTAAGTGAGTAGGAAGGAGGAGGAGGACTCTGCGGTGCCGGTAATGAGCTTTTTTCTTCCCCTCTCTCGACTTATTTAATTACTCCTCCCGCTTCTTCCTCCGCAAAGTAAGTAAACACATTACGCCGATCATTTTGGCAGCTCGGGATAATTTCGTTGGCGGGTTCCGGGTGTGACTCCTTCTTCTCCTTCTTCTCCTCCGGATCGTGTAACGGGGGTAAGTGAATTACACCCACCCGCCTCCCCTCCTTTCCCTCCTAGACACACTCCTCCTCCTCCTCTCCGCAATCGCTCCTAACGTGATAAATCCCTTTCATTTGTGTGTAAGCAAATTGCGGCGACGGGTGAGTAAATAGCGCGCGGGCAGGCGGGCGGACGGGACGGGGCGGCCTTACCTGCGGCGTAGGGGCTGCTCTGGTGGTCGCGGAGGCTGCCCAGGCTGCAGGAGCCCGGCGCCAAGGACGGGCAGCCCGACGTGGCCCCGAAGGTGGTCCGGATGGGGTTGTACTGGAAGCCGCCGGCTTGGCTGCACGAGCTGAAGTCCGCGTACGCCGAGGCCAGGCTGGACGTGTCCATGCCGGCCATGCAGGACTCGTAGGCGGAGGAGTTGAGGTAGGAGTATTCCATTTTATACATTGGCGGGCTGGCGGAGGCTCCGGGGGGCCCGGCGGAGGGGTCGCGGAGGGGCAGGAGGGCGAAGACGGGGCGTCCGGGAGAGAGGGAGGTGCGCGCAGCTCGGCTCTCGCTTCCAGACTGAGAGAGAGACTGGCCTCCCTCGCAACCCGTCGAGCCGAGCTTTATGATA
Source organism: Anolis apletophallus (assembly GCA_030556195.1). Lineage (NCBI taxonomy): Eukaryota > Metazoa > Chordata > Lepidosauria > Squamata > Anolidae > Anolis > Anolis apletophallus. The sequence goes on from JARBWK010000012.1 coordinate 14,314,291, forward strand.
CGGGGAGGGAGGAAAAAACACCCAGCCGGGCTTGCTCCTTCCTATGAGCTGCCTGGCCCCAGGTCTCTAGAGCATATCGTCCTCATCATAAACTTGGCTCTTTCCACTTGGACAATAGCGAAGCCCAGGGTCTGGAGCGCCGCCGCCGCTCTTTACATGACAATAACTCATCCGTCTATTGGGCTGGAGGATGGGGAGGGGAGGGGGGAGGAGGGGGGAGGGGGGAGGAAGAGGGGGGAGGAGGAACAAGGGAGGGAGAGGCAGGCCGGGCTGTCCAACTCCCCCCCCCGGCTGATTCCTGCATCTCTAATTAGAATTTAATACACACCACTGACGTCCCCGAGAAAAGCCTGCCCTCTCTCTCACTCAGCCAGGGGGGGGGGGGCTAATTCTCCTTCCTACTCACTTAGTTGGGTTTCCCTTTTTTGGAAAGCTGGGTCCACACTATCTTTACATCCCAGGATCGGATCTTTCGGGTTTGCAAGATTATTATTATCTTGCGGAATAATCACCGGGATGTCTTAAACCTTACACCTGGTTGAGAAACTCTACAACAGGGGTGGCTCACACTTTCCCAGCATGCGAGCTACTTCTAAATGCAACCAAGTCCAAATGATCTACCTACCCACTACTCAGAGAGCCATAAAAGCAAAATATTTGGAAATTTATTTCAGTGAGAGCCATATAATATAATAAATAATAATAATAAAATAATAATAATGTTCATTCAGCCTCTGCTACTACTACTACTACTAGTAGTAACAACAACAGGTTCCTAGAGTAGAAGGAGACCTCCAAGGGCCATCCAGTCCAACCTCCTTCTGCCATAAGGGGAAAACACAATCAAAGCATTCCTCACAGATGGCCATTCAGCCTCTGATAATAATAATAATAATAATAACAACAACAACAACAACAATGGGTTCCTAGAGTAGAAGGAGACCTCCAAGGGCCATCCAGTCCAACCTCCTTCTGCCATAAGGGAAAAACACAATCAAAGCATTCCTCACAGATGGCCATTCAGCCTCTGATAATAATAATAATAATAGTAATAATAACAATGGGTTCCTAGAATAGGGAGACCTCCAAGCCATCCAGACCAACCTCCTTCTGCCATAAGGGAAAAACACAATCAAAGCATTCCTCACAGATGGCCATTCAGCCTCTGATAATAATAATAATAACAACAACAACAATGGGTTCCTAGAGTAGAAGGAGACCTCCAAGGGCCATCCAGTCCAACCTCCTTCTGCCATAAGGGAAAACACAATCAAAGCATTCCTCACAGATGGCCATTCAGGCTCTGATAATAATAATAATAATAACAACAACAACAATGGGTTCCTAGAGTAGAAGGAGACCTCCAAGGGCCATCCAGTCCAACCTCCTTCTGCCATAAGGGAAAAACACAATCAAAGCATTCCTCACAGATGGCCATTCAGCCTCTGATAATAACAACAACAACAACAACAACAATGGGTTCCTAGAGTAGAAGGAGACCTCCAAGGGCCATCCAGTCCAACCTCCTTCTGCCATAAGGGAAAAACACAATCAAAGCATTCCTCACAGATGGCCATTCAGCCTCTGATAATAATAATAACAACAACAACAACGGGTTCCTAGAGTAGAAGGAGACCTCCAAGGGCCATCCAGTCCAACCTCCTTCTGCCATAAGGGAAAAGCACAATCAAAGCATTCCTCACAGATGGCCATTCAGCCTCTGATAATAATAACAACAACAACAATGGGTTCCTAGAGTAGAAGGAGACCTCCAAGGGCCATCCAGTCCAACCTCCTGCCATAAGGGAAAAACACAATCAAAGCATTCCTCACAGATGGCCATTCAGCCTCTGATAATAATAATAATAATAATAATAATAATAATAAACAACAACAATGGGTTCCTAGAGTAGAAGGAGACCTCCAAGGGCCATCCAGTCCAACCTCCTTCTGCCCGAAATTCTCAGGGGGGTCCGTGAAAAGGCCTTACTGGTACATTATTTAAACTGTTATGCTTATTCATATCATGATCTGATCACCATGCTCATTATATACCCACATTAATGGGGTTATTGGGATAACAATACAAACGGATTGCTAGGGTAGACCCTCTTCACCCAGTCTCAGCCCCCTCAACTCAGCCCCCAATCAAAATCCTGGCTACGGCCCTGCTCTCACTAGAATGGTTTGGTTGGCATCAGGGCCGTACCCAGGATTTTGTTTCGGAGGGGGCGGAGTTTGGTTCGGGGGGCTGAGACTGGGTGGAAGAGGGTCTACCCTAGCAAACCTTTTGTATTGTTATCCCAATAACCCCATTAATGTGGGATATAATGAGCATGGTGATCAGATCATGATATGAATAAGCATAGCAGTTTAAATAATGTACCAGTAAGGCCTTTTCGCGGACCACCCTGAGAATTTGGGGGGGGGGGGGCTGAAGCCCCCTTAGCCCCCCTGGCTACATGCCTGCGAATACTCCATATGCCCAATTATGTCCTGCATCTCTAATTAGAATTTAATACACACCACTGACGTCCCCGAGAAAAGCCTGCCCTCTCTCTCACCAGAATGGTTTGGTGGGCATCGAGCATGAGTTTTAGAGTTGTAGTTCACCTACATCCAGAGAGCACTAAACAACGAAGGATCTACACCAAACTTGACACGAATACTCCATATGCCCAATTATGTCCTGCATCTCCAATTAGAATTTAATACACACCACTGACGTCCCCGAGAAAAGCCTGCCCCCCGTCTTCTTTCCTTCATGCCCTCTTCCCCCTCCTCCAAGAAGCCCCCTTGCCCTTTAATTCAATCAACCTCTTTTGGAAAAAGAAAAGAAAAGAAGGAAAAGTTGGGTGACGATTTCCTCTGATGTGATTTGCCCCCTTAAAAAAATAAATAACTGGACCGAATATACCTTGGAAAGGAAGAAGGAAAGGAAGGAGGGAGGGAGGGAGGAAGGAAAGGAAGAAGGGAGGGAGGGAAGGAAAGAAAGAAGGTAGGAAGGGAGGTAGGAAAGAAAGAAAGAAAGAAAGGTAGGAAGGAAAGACGGAAAGGAGGGAGGGAGGGAGGGGAGGAAAGAAAGAAGGAAGGAAGGAAGGAAGAAGGGAGGGAGGGAAGGAAAGAAAGAAGGTAGGAAAGAAAGATGGAAAGAAGGAAGGAAGGAAGAAGGAAAGAATGAGTGGCCCAAGTGAGAAGAGGAGAGGGATGCTAGGAAGAGAAAAAGGAGAGAGAGAGAGAGAGAGAGAGAGAGAGAGAGAGAGAGAGAGAGAGAGAGAGCGCATTCGCTCCTTCATCCCATCCACGTTTCGAGCTGGACAGAATATATCTTGGAAAGGAAGGAAAGAAGGAAGGAAGGAAGGAAGGAAGGAAGGCAGGAAGGAAAGAAGGAAGGAAGGAAGGAAAAGAAGAAAAGGAAGGAAAGAAGGAAGGAAGGGGAAAAGAAAAGAAGGAAGGAAAGAAAGAAAGAAAGAAGGAAGGAAGGAAGGCAGGAAGAAAAAAGGGGGAAAGGAAGGAAAGAAGGAAAGAAGGCAGGCAGAAAGTAAAGAAGGAAGGAAAGAAGGAAAGAAAGGAAGAAGGAAGGAACTAGGAAGAAGGATCGAATGAGTGGCCCAAGTGAGAAGAGGAGAAGGATGCTAGGAAGAGAGAGAGAGAGAGAGAGAGAGGAGAGGGAGAGGGAGAGAGAGAGGGAGAGGGAGAGGGAGAGAGAGAGAGAGAGAGAGAGAGAGAGAGAGAGAGAGAGAGAGAGCATTCGCTCCATCCCATCCATGTTTCGAGCTGGACAGAATATATCTTGGAAAGGAAGGAAAGAAGGAAGGAAAGAAGGAAGGAAGGAAGGAAAAAGAGAAAAGGAAGGAAAGAAGGGGAAAAGAAAAGAAGGAAGGAAGGCAGAAAGAAAGAAAGAAAAAGGAAAAAAGGAAGGAAAGAAGGCAGGCAGACAGTAAAGAAGGAAGGAAAGAAAGAAGGAAGGAAAGAGGGAAAGAAAGAAAGAAGGCAGGAAGGAAGGAAGAAACAAAGGAAGGAAGACAGACAGGCATGCAGGAAAGAAAGAAAGAAGGAAGGAAGGGAAAAAGAAAGGAAAGAAGGAAGGAAAGAAAGAAGGCCAGCAGGAAGGAAAGAAGGAAGTCAGGCAGGCAGGAAAGAAGGCAGGAAAAAAGGCAAGAAAGAAGGAAGGCAGGAAGGAAAGAAGGAAGAAAAGAAGGAAAGAAAAGGAAGGAAAGAAGGGAGGGAGGGAGGGAGGAAAGATGGAAGGAAAGAAGAGTGGCCCAGGTGGGAAGAAGGAAAAGGATGATAGGGAGAGAAAAGGAGAAGGAGAGGGGTTTCGGTTCCTTCTAGTTTAAGTAACCAGTTAAAGACATAGTTATTTAAACAGGCCTTCGAAAATGATGAATTATATCCCCCTTAATGTGGACGAGATATTTTTGCTTTTTGGAAACTCAGGGTGTTTTGGCTTTTATCTCATTTATTTAACCTAGTGGAAATACTGTGTTTCAATTCATGTTTTCCCTGTTTATTGTTCCATTTCTCCATTTGTGTTTTATGTTATTTTGTCTCCTTGTTATCAATTGGTTCTCTATTCCTATATATTATGTATTGCATTGACACCCCCCCCCCCCCAAGTCCTTTCAGGGAGATGGAGCCATATAGAAATAAATATTTGTTTATTTGTTTGTTTGTTTGTTTAGTCTTCTGTAGACTTATTTATCTATATATTTAATTATGAATTATTTATTTATTCATTCCATGAATGATAGAAGTCAAAATTGTTCTTATCATAGGATAACATGGAAAGCTGGCCTGGAAAGACATGAGAGAAGGCCTTCTTTGTGAAGACCTCTAAGAGAAAGGAGAAATACCTGCTTTGAACTGGCTTGTCTGAGTCCACATTGCCGTATAATCCAGTTCAGTGTGGACTTGATACAGCTGTGTGGAAGGGGCCTTTGGTATCAAGAGAAAAGACCCTTTTGTGGGAGAGTTACACGCTCAATTTCCTTACAAAGGGGTTCACATAGGAGCGTGAAATAGAGAGATAATCTGGAAAGAAGATACCTGGCCCAGATTTGCTCACTCAAGGCTTCAGAGGATCTCTTCCCTTAGGAGCCCCTCTTATTGAGTACACCCCCCCCCCCCACTTGAGTACCCCCACAGAGTGTTTCCACCATAATTTTCCCAAATAGAGAGAGGAAGTGAAGATTTCTTCTCTCTCTCTCTCAATAATCCCTTATTACCACTCTCGAGGCCTTATCATATTGGGATATAATCTGTTTATATCAGTGTGCATCCCATATTGGTTTAGGACTGGATGCCTACTGTATTGAGACAGATACTCTCCTCATCACACCTGTTTATTTAATTTAAGTTCATTTATATTCTACTTATTTATTTTATCTTGGACTTTAGTATTTATTTGTTGTTTATTTTATTTTATCTGCTTAATTGTGGCGCAGCTGGCTAAGTGTCAGCTGCATACGATCTCTCTGACCAGTAGGTCATGAGTTCGAGGCCTGCCCAGGTCGAGGTGGGTGCTCGACCTTTAAGTGTAGCCTGCTGTCGACCTTTGCAGCCCGAAAGACAGTTGCATCTGTCAAGTAGGAGATAAAGGTACCACATTAAGTGGGGAGGCAAATTTTGACTGAATTATGAGGCCATTAAAGAACTCCAGGAACGCTGAGGAATGCGAAAGGAACAACAAGGGATGCTGGAACACTGAGAGATGAGGAGTGCATCAGTTCCCCCTGGTGGCCAGAGTTTGCCTCTGTTCGTCTATATGTGTGTATGTGGAAAATGGCAGGGATTGTCTGCTAAGTTTGTGTACCTGTAATCCTCTCTGAGTCCCCTTCAGGGTGAGAAGAGCAGAATATAAATAAAGTTTGTTATTATTATTATTATTATTAATTACATTAATTTTTATATATGTATTAAACATTATTTTTATTTAAATAAATAATTTTATTTATTATTTATAATATTATGTAGTATAATATAATATGATATAATATAGTATAATGGTGTGGTATAATATTGTATAGCCATATAATATGGATAATGTTGTAATGTAATACAATATAATACTACTACTACTACTACTAAGATATTATAATTGTATATTTACGTTACATGTAATATTACTAATAATATTGCGATATAATTTGTTATAATACAATGTGATATGTAATTGTTGTCCTGTGACATAGTATGTTGTATTTGATATTATAGTTTAATATAGTATGGTATAATTATTTATTTACTGTATTTATTTACAGTATTTATATTCTGCCCTTCTCACCCTGCAGGGGACTCAGGGTGGATTACAATGTACACATACATGGCAAACATTCAATTCCATAGGCACACAACACTTATAGACAGACAGTCAGAGGCTATTTAACATTCCACTTTTCTGGCCACCAGGGGAGCTGTCGCTTCATCGTCCATCTGTGACACTGATGAATACTTTCCGCATTCCCCGCATGCTTTTCGCTGGAGATTTCTTATGGCCTCATAAATTAGTTAAATCAGCCTCCCCACACATAGGTAGTACCTAAATTTCCTACTTGACAGATGCAACAGTCTTTCGGGTTGCAAAGGTCGACAACAAGCTACACAATTGGTCGGAAGCTCACTCCGACCCGGGCTGGCTTCAAACTCATGACCTTTTGATCAGTAGTGATCTTTAATGCAGCTGACACCCAGCCAGCTGCTCCACAGTCCCAGTGTTATAATATATTGTGTATACATATAATATTGATAATGTTGTAATGTAATGCAATATATTACTACTACTAATAATAATATGATACTATAACTATATAATTTGTGTTACATGCAATATTACTAATAATATTGCAATATTACTTATTTATTTATTTATTTATTTACATCATTTATATTCCACTCTTCTCACCCCACAAGGGACTCAGGGCGGTTCAAAATGCACATATAGAGGCAAACATTCAATGCCATTTGACATACAACATATATAGACAGACATAGAGGCAATTTAATATTCCAGCTTCTGGCCACCAGGAGGAGCTGTCGCTTCATTCTTTTTTGTGTATTTCCTGGAGATTTTATGGCCTCGTAAATCAGTTAAATTTAGCCTCCCCACACAAAGTGGTACCTAAATTTCCTACTTGACAGATGCAACTGTCTTTCAGATTGCAAAGGTTGAAAACGAGCTACACAATTGGTCGAGAGCTCACCCCAACCCGGGCAGGCCTCGAACTCATGACCTTCTGGTCAGTAGTGATCTTAATGCAGCTGACCCTCAGCCAGCTGCGCCACAGTCCCTGTTAGCAAACCATTTTGTCCATCTACTAAGGAACCTGCTCTACAGTTGTTGTAAGCTAGTCTTTTCTACACATTAAGAAATCGGTGAGGAGAACCTATAGACTATTTGTGATTTTTTTCTGCATCATAGTTACACTAGATATATAATATACTTGTACGTTTAAATAAGTTGGTGCAATGAAGTCATATTACAAAACATACCTAAATTTCCTACTTGACAGATGCAACTGTCTTTCGGGTTGCAAAGGTCAACAACAAGGTACACAATTTGGTCGAGAGCTTACCCCAACCCGGGCAGGCCTCGAACTCATGACCTTCTGGTCAGTAGAGATCTTATGCAGCTGACTTCCAGCTGGCTCCTCCTAATCCATTCAAAACACCTCTTACATCACTCTATGACCTCTCACCTTCAGAAGGGGCAATTTAAAGATGGGTATAAAACTGGCAGGACTAGGAAGAGAAAAGGAGAATGTGGATCAGGGATGCTCAGAATGGTGATCTTGATCACCAGGGTGATCTTCGGGCCTCATCCTGGTGATCTTCAGGCCCCTGACCAGGTTTTTTGCTGTTGGTCCTCTTCACGCGCCCCTGCACGCTGCAAAGAAGTCCTCCGTCGTTGCTCCTCCCGCTCCTGCTCGCCGCCGCCTCCAAAAGCTCCAGAGTCCAAGAGGCAGAATGGGCCCCCTCTTTTGGATTCCTCCCCCCCCTCCGTCCTTCTCCAGCCACTCAGAGTCGTAGGAGACCAAAGGGGGCGGGCCTGGATGACGCGATGCATGGCTGGCCCCGCACGAATGCACAGAAGCGCCCATTCTGCCTCTCGGACTTCTCGTGAGCTCTTGGAGGCGGCATGCATGCTGGCGGCATGGAAATAGGAGCAACGACGGAGGAGGAGGAGAAGGACGCTTTGGGGTCATTTCCTTACCGCATCTCAAAGGTTGGTCTTTTACTTTGTGGTGGGTGCATGATATTTCTGTGGCATGTCACTTTGTTTATTTTTAATGTTTAAAAATGGCATTTTAGCTCAAAATCCTCTCTTCTTGATTTGTTCCTTGAGAAATATATGTTGGGGAATATGGAAATGTGGGAGAAATGGGGTGGTTGGATGTATTTATGCATGTCCCTTTGTTTACCTTGCTGAGTATTAAATGGCCTTGCAGTTCAAAAGCCTCTCTTCTTACTTTCCGGCTGATAATATGTGTGGTAATATGGCAGCGTGGGAGAAATGGGGTGGTTGGATGTATTTTAATGCTCTGTTTTATATTGTTGTTATTAAATTGAAATGTTGATGTTTTATAACTTCATTTTATGTAAACTGCCCCGAGCCTGCTGGAAGGAGCGGTACATAAAAATGAATAATAAATATAAATAAATAAATAAGAAAATAGTTATACGTTTTACATTTCTGGGTAGGTGATCTTTGGGACTTGGTTTTTTAATCAGTAGCTCCCATGCTGAAAAAGTGTGAGCACCCCTGATGTGGATCATCGGGATCTATATCTTCAGGCCTCTTCCACACTGCCATATCATCCAGATTATCAAAGCAGATCATCCCCATCCTCTGCTTTGAACTGGATTGTATGAGCCTACACTGCTATGTCATCCAGTTCAAAGCAGATCATCTGGATTTTATATGGTAGATGGGCCCTGCTCTAGGTCCCTCCTCCTTTGCAAGTGCAAGAGACAGGGCCTTCTCAGTGGTGGTCCCTCTGCCTTGGAACTCCCTCCCCGGTGACATCAGACTGGCCCCACCCCTACTGGTCTTCAGGAAAAACTTTAAAACCTGGCTTTGCACAGAGGCGTTTGTGGAATAGTGCAATATGGATTCTGACATGAATGGTGCAGCTTGAATAAGGACTATGGGGTGGCAGAAGGCACTATGTATGTTTTTAATCTGTTTTTAAAAATTGTATCATATGTTTTTATTGTTGTTTAAATTGATATGTTATTTTATTATTATATGGATAATGTGGCATTTGCCATTGCCTGTAAGCCACTCTAGTCCCCTTTGGGGTGAGAAGAGCAGGATATAAATACAGTTAATAACAATAACAATAATAACAAATTTGAGAGTTAAAAAAATATGCATGTTCAAAATGTTAGTTTCGTGCTGGTAGATTCCTGCTTCAACCTTTCTATCTCACCAGAGTACCTGTATGCTTTTATGATGATGATGATGATAATAATAACAATAACAATAATAATAACTTTATTTATATTCTACCACCATCTCTCAAAAGGGACTCAGGGTGGCTTTCAAAAGCAGGTGGTAGTGCAGTGGAATATACAAATAAAGTAAAGCATATAACAATTGTAAACAATAACAATATCAATAACATAAAAATGTATTTAAAAACACCATATAAAAAGCCCTACTAATTAAAGTAGTTAATAAAATGCAGGCAAAACTGTGGATAATAACAATAACAACAGCAATCATCATGATTATCATTATTACTATCGAATAATTACTACCAAAAAGTCATCCCAGCCATGTGCACATCAATCATGCAAAAATTATTATTATTACTATTTGAAACAACAAGATTAGTACACAGTAAACAAGGTCACTATGCTGGCTGTTTTATTGGATCACATTATTATTATTATCATTGAATAATTACTACCAAAAAGTCATCCCAGCCAAGTGCACATCAATCATGCAAATTTATTATTATTATGATTTGAAACACAACAAGATTAGTACACAGCAAACAAGGTCACTATGCTGGCTGTTGTATTGGATCACATTATTATTATTATTATTATCATCATTGAATAATTACTACCAAAAAGTCATCCCAGCCATGTGCACATCAATCATGCAATAATAATTATTATTATTATTTGAAACACAACAAGATTAGTACACAGCAAACAAGGTCACTATGCTGGCTGTTGTATTGGATCACATTATTATTATTATTATCATTGAATAATTACTACCAAAAAGTCATCCCAGCCAAGTGCACATCAATCATGCAAAATTATTATTATTATTATTATTTGAAACACAACAAGATTAGTACACAGCAAACAAGGTCACTATGCTGGCTGTTGTATTGGATCACATTATTATTATTATTATCATTGAATAATTACTACCAAAGAGTCATCCCAGCCATGTGCACATCAATCATGCAATAATAATAATTATTATTATTATTTGAAACACAACAAGATTAGTACACAGCAAACAAGGTCACCATGCTGGCTGTTGTATTGGATCACATTATTATTATTATTATTATTTTCATTGAATAATTACTACCAAAAAGTCATCTCAGCCAAGTGCACTCATATTTTCTTACCTTTTAAAATTGAAATAGATCGTCCAGTTTTGTACATATCCTTTTGCTGTATACATAAGAATTCTCTCCTGGCTTACTGATGGCAATAGAAGGGACTGATTTCCTATTTTAGATTGCCCTGCTTAAGCCAAACTTGGGATGGGAAAACCCTATTTTTTCCTGGCGGCTTTCATAGCCAAATGTCCAAGAGCAGACCGCTGTGTCCATCCATTTTGGCAAATCTGATCTACAAAAGGTTTCATTTCCATCTCATCTGGGTCTGTTGCAAAGTTGAGAGAGCTGAATGTAGCCTTTCTAAGGCCCAGGGATTCCAAAACACCTTGCATTGTAAGACCAATCATTCCTCCCAATGTATTGTTGGGGTCCCCCCCCCCCCCATCTATTGCAGCTGAGCTCAGAGGGAACAGAGAAGCTAGAGTAGGGGTAGGGAACCTATGGCTCGCGAGCCAGGCGTGGCTCTTTTCATGATTGCATGTGGCTCTCCAGAGCAGCCCGGGCGTCGGTTTCCCAGCATGCAGCGGGGAGGAGTGACGCTAATGTGCCGCAACTGCTGCTTCGACACTGCCATGGCTGCCTCTTCCTCATCCCCCGCTATTCTTGGGGCCCTGTGCCCTCTTCGCTGGGGATGGCGGAGCCTCGTCTTCCTCTTCGTCCTCCGCCACGGGCCTTGGGGGAGGCGGACCTGTCCCTGGCGCCCTGGCACCCTTTCCTTCTCTCCTTCCTTTTCCCTCCCTCTCTCCCCTTCCTTCTTTCCTCCATTCTCCCTCCTTCCTTTCCTTCCTTCCTCTTCTATTCTTTATCCCCGTCTTCCTTTCCTTCTCCTTCCTTTCTTTTCACTTCCCTCTCTCCCCTTCCTTCTTTCTTCCATTCTCCCTCTTCCTTCCTCTTCCTTCCTTTCTCCCCTTCACCCTTTCCTTCTCTCCTTCCTTTCCCCCCTCTCTCCCCTTCCTTCTTTCCTCCATTCTCCCTCCCTCTTCCTTCCCTCTTCCTTCCTCCCTCTTCTCTTCTTTTCCACCAAGTCTTCCTTTCCTTCTCCTGCCTTTCTTTTCACTTTCCTCTCTCCCCTTCCTTCTTTCTTCCATTCTCCCTCTTCCTTCCTTCCTCTTCCTTCTTTCCTTCCTTTCTCCCCTTCATCCTTTCCTTCTCTCCTTGCTTTCCCTCCCTCTCTCCCCTTCCTTCTTTCTTCTATTCTCCCTCCCTCCTTCCTTCCTTCCTTCCTTCCTTCCTTCCTTCCTTCCTTCTTCTATTCTTTTTCCCAAGTCTTCCTTTCCTTCTCCTTCGTTTCTTTTCACTTCCCTCTCTCCACTTCCTTCTTTCTTCCATTCTCCCTCTTTCTTCCTCCCTCTTCCTTCCTTTCTCCCTTCACCCTTTCCTTCTCTCCTTCCTTTTCCCTCCTTCTCTCTCCCCTTCCTTATTTCCCCCATTCTCCCTCCCTCCCCGCCCTCTTCCTTCCTTCCTCTTCTATTCTTTCCCCCCAAGTCTTCCTTTCCTTCTCCTTCCTTTCTTTTCACTTCTCTCTCTCCCCCTTCTTTCTTTTCTTCTTTTCCCTTCATTATGTTTCCTTTTCTCAGTCCCCTTCCTTTCTTTTCCCCACCTTTTCCTTTCCTCCCTTCCTATTTTCTTCTTACTTTCCCCCTCCTTGTCTCTCTCCTCTTCCTTTTCCATAGTTTGTTCTTCTTTTCTTTCTTCCTCTCTCCCTCCTTCCTTTCTTTCTCCTTTCTTTCTTTCTTTCTTTCCCCTTCCTTCCATCTTCTCTTCCTTCCCAGAGTCCTGAGCATGCCTTTTGCAGAGCCAGGTCTGAAGTGTCCCGTCATTTGGGCGGGAAAATCCTTTTCTCATAGTATGTACATATATACTCACATTTAGTTGAATTCAGTCTTTAAATATATTATATGTATATTATATGGCTCTCATTGAAATAAATTCCCAAATATTTTGCTTCCATGGCTCTCTGAGTCAAAAATGTTCCCGAGCCCTGAGCTAGAGTGTGATGTGGTGACCAGTATCATAAGTGTCTCAGTACATTGATTTGAAAGCTGGCTCTACTGCAACACTAGTGTTCAGTCGGTTCCTTTGGTCTTTCATTCAAAACCTTTTGCTCCTTCCTAAAGATCTCAATGTGCGGTAATTAACTTCATTACATTCATTACCGCCTTTCTGGCCTGGTAACAAGTCGGTAATTAAAGTAACAAACTGAGGGAGTATTTACAAAGTATGTGTGGGCGAGGAGGAGGAGGATCTTATCTGCCCAGTTTGCTGACCTGGAGGGGAGTGGAAAAACAACAACAAGTGGTTAAATCTCTGAAAGAGGCAATTGCCTGCAACATTCCACATTTATTTAGGCAGACAACAATAAGGATAACACTGAGGCCCTTTCTACACTGCCCCATATCTCGGGATCTGATCCTTATCCCAGATTATCTGGAAGATTTATTATTTATTAACTTTATTTATACCCCGCCACCATCTCCCCAAGGGGACTCGGGGCTGCTTACATCAGGCCAAGCCCAATAACAACACAACAGCAAATATAAACAATACAATCAATAAAACTCAAACGTAAGAAGTAACAGATATCGTCCAGTTCAAAGCAGATAATCTGGGATCAGATCCTTGGATGTAGGACAGTGTAGAAGAGACCTAAGAGGCATAGAAGAGACCTAGAAGAGACCTAGAAGAGACCTAAGAGGCATAGAAGAGACCTAGAAGAGACCTAAGAGGCGTAGAAGAGATGTAGAAGAGACCTAAGAGATGTAGAAGAGATGTAGAAGAGACCTAAGAGGCCTAGAAGAGACCTAAAAGAGACCTAAGAGGCCTAGAAGAGACCTAGAAGAGACCTAAGAGGCCTAAAAGAGACCTAAGAGGCATAGAAGAGACCTAGAAGAGACCTCAGAGATGTAGAAGAGACGTAGAAGAGACCTAAGAGGCCTAGAAGAGACCTAAGAGGCCTAGAAGAAACCTAGAAGAGACCTAAGAGGCATAGAAGAGACCTAAGAGACCTAGAAGAAACCTAGAAGAGACCTAAGAGGCATAGAAGAGACCTAAGAGGTGTAGAAGAGGCCTAGAAGAGACCTAGAAGAGACCTAGAAAAGACCTAAGAAGCGTAGAAGAGACCTAGAAGAGACCTAAGAGGCCTAGAAGAGACCTAGAAGAGACCTAGAAGAGACCTAGAAGAGACCTAAGAGGCGTAGAAGAGACCTAGAAGAGACCTAAGAGGCCTAGAAGAGACCTAGAAGAGACATAGAAGAGACATAGAAGAGACCTAAGAGGCATAGAAGAGACCTAGAAGAGACCTAAGAGGCATAGAAGAGACCTAGAAGAGACCTAAGAGATGTAGAAGAGACTTAGAAGAGACCTAAGAGGCCTAGAAGAGACCTAAGAGGCATAGAAGAGACCTAGAAGAGACCTAAGAGATGTAGAAAAGATGTAGAAGAGACCTAAGAGGCCTAGAAGAGACCTTGAAGAGACCTAAGAGGCCTAGAAGAGACCTAAGAGGCATAGAAGAGACCTAAGAGACCTAGAAGAAACCTAGAAGAGACCTAAGAGGCATAGAAGAGACCTAAGAGACCTAGAAGAAACCTAGAAGAGATGTAAGAGGCATAGAAGAGACCTAAGAGGTGTAGAAGAGGCCTAGAAGAGACCTAGAAGAGACCTAGAAAAGACCTAGAAGAAGAGACCTAGAAGAGACCTAAGAGGCCTGGAAGAGACCTAGAAGACACCTAGAAGAGACATAGAAGAGACCTAAGAGGCGTAGAAGAGACCTAGAAGAGACCTAGAAGAGACCTAAGAGGCCTAGAAGAGACCTAGAAGACACCTAGAAGAGACATAGAAGAGACCTAAGAGGCGTAGAAGAGACCTAGAAGAGACCTAAGAGGCATAGAAGAGACCTAGAAGAGACCTAAGAGATGTAGAAGAGACTTAGAAGAGACCTAAGAGGCCTAGAAGAGACCTAAGAGGCATAGAAGAGACCTAGAAGAGACCTAAGAGATGTAGAAAAGATGTAGAAGAGACCTAAGAGGCCTAGAAGAGACCTAAGAGGCATAGAAGAGACCTAAGAGACCTAGAAGAAACCTAGAAGAGACCTAAGAGGCATAGAAGAGACCTAAGAGGTGTAGAAGAGGCCTAGAAGAGACCTAGAAGAGACCTAGAAAAGACTTAAGAAGCGTAGAAGAGACCTAGAAGAGACCTAAGAGGCCTAGAAGAGACCTAGAAGAGACCTAGAAGAGACCTAAGAGGCATAGAAGAGACCTAGAAGAGACCTAAGAGGCATAGAAGAGACCTAGAAGAGACCTAAGAGGCGTAGAAGAGATGTAGAAGAGACCTAAGAGATGTAGAAGAGACTTAGAAGAGACCTAAGAGACCTAGAAGAGACCTAAGAGGCATAGAAGAGACCTAGAAGAGACCTAAGAGATGTAGGAAAGATGTAGAAGAGACCTAAGAGGCCTAGAAGAGACCTTGAAGAGACCTAAGAGGCCTAGAAGAGACCTAAGAGGCATAGAAGAGACCTAAGAGACCTAGAAGAAACCTAGAAGAGACCTAAGAGGCATAGAAGAGACCTAAGAGGTGTAGAAGAGGCCTAGAAGAGACCTAGAAGAGACCTAGAAAAGACCTAAGAAGCGTAGAAGAGACCTAGAAGAGACCTAAGAGGCCTAGAAGAGACCTAGAAGAGACCTAGAAGAGACCTAAGAGGCATAGAAGAGACCTAGAAGAGACCTAAGAGGCATAGAAGACACCTAGAAGAGACCTAAGAGATGTAGAAGAGACTTAGAAGAGACCTAAGAGGCCTAGAAGAGACCTAGAAGAGACCTAAGAGATGTAGAAGAGACGTAGAAGAGACCTAAGAGGCATAGAAGAGACCTAGAAGAGACCTAAGAGATGTAGAAGAGACTTAGAAGAGACCTAAGAGGCATAGAAGAGACCTAGAAGAGACCTAAGAGATGTAGAAGAGACGTAGAAGAGACCTAAGAGGCCTAGAAGAGACCTAGAAGAGACCTAAGAGGCCTAGAAGAGACCTAGAAGAGACTTAAGAGGCATAGAAGAGACCTAAGAGGCGTAGAAGAAACATAGAAGAGACCTAAGAGGCGTAGAAGAGACATAGAAGAGACCTAAGAGGCATAGAAGAGACATAGAAGAGACCTAAGAGGCATAGAAGAGACCTAAGAGGCATAGAAGAGACTGAAGAGGCCTTCTACACAGCCATAGAGCCCAGAATATCAAGACACTACAGATCACCCACAATATCTGCTTTGAACTGGATTAGCCACACTGCCATATATTCCAGTTCAACGTGGATTTTATACAGCTGTGTGGAAGGGGCCTAAAGCTGGATCTACACTGCCCTAGAAAAACCTGATCATCTGCTTTGAACTGGATTGTAGGGCAGTGTAGGCGCAGTTCAAAGCAGATCATGTGGGATCAGATCTTGGGATCTAGGACAGTGTAGAAGGGGCCTAAGGCTGGATTTACACTGCCAACAATTCTATTTATTTATTTTTATTTATTTATTTACTGTAACTTTTCTCAGTCCCCGGGCGACTCAAAGCGGTTAACGATAGCAACATTCAATGCTCAAAACATCATAAAACAGTTAAAAACAATTAAAACAATAGCATAATAACAATCAGTTAAAATCCTGATTATCTGCTTTGAACTGGATTATGTAGCAGTGTAGACTGAGGGCCCTTCAACACAGCCATATAACTCAGAATATCAAGGCAGAACAACCCATAATATCTGCATTGAACTGGGCTATCCGAGTCCACACTGCCATATATCCCAGTTCAAAACAGATAAAGTGGGATTTTATTCATCTGTGTGGAAGGGACTTCAGATAATTCAATTCAAAGCAGATAATGTGGATTATCTGCTATGATAATCTGGATTAGATGGCAGTGTAGATCCAGCCTAAGGTGAAGGAAAACTCACTGACATATAATCCAAATCACTGACATATAATCCAAACTGACATATAATCCAAATTATGATTTTCTTTGAATTAGATTGTATGAGTCTTCACTGCCATGTAATCCAGTTCAAAGCAGACAATCTGGATTTTATATGGCAGTGTAGACCAGTGTTTCCCAACCTTTTTTGAGCCACGGCACACTTTTTACATTTACAAAATCCTGGGGCACACCACCAACCAAAATGACACAAAATGACACTCTAACACAGTAATATATATAGTTAATATGTTTTTAAATGTATTTATACACTCAGTTTGAAACCTGGGCCTGTTTAGATGAACACAACATAAATATCCTGGCAGGAATGGCAGAAAGACACAAACTTCCCACACAGAACTCCCACAACCAAGACAAAATGCTATAAGAGTTTGGTGGGCATTGACCTTGAGTTTTGGAGTTGTAGTTCACCTATATCCAGAGAGCACTGTGGACTCAAACAATGTTGGATCAGGACCAAACTTGGCATGAATACTCAATATGCCCAAATATGAACGCAGGTGGAGTTCAGGGGAAATAGACCTTGACATTTGGGAGTTGTAGTTCCTGGGATTTATAGTTCCCCTACAATCAAAGAGCATTCCGAACCCCACTAATGATAGAACTGGGTCAAACTTCCCACACAGAACCCCAGGAGGCAAGAGGAGGTCTCTACTTGGGGAAAGGGAGGCGGGCCTTCCCAATGCATGGAGAGGGAGAGACCAAGTAGACAATGGGTGGGAAGGGAGCCTTTATCGAGGTAGGTTTCTTAGGGTTTTTATACTTCAACACACTAGACTCTCCCCCCTCCCCTCCTGGAAGTTCCAATTTCCCACGGCACACCTGATGATCGCTCACGGCACACTAGTGTGCCCCGGCACACTGGTTGAGAAACACTGGTGTAGACGGGGCCTGGGGCAGTGACATGAAGGTCCCCCAGAAAATCCTTTCTTCTTCATTCATCCAGACTTTGGGCCCAATCCACTGCCATGAAAGGTTTGTATTTGGGTGTCAATTTCAAAAAATGGTTCCTTTCCAGATTCCTTTTCTCTTTACTCCTCTCCTGAACTTTTTTTTAATTAAAAAAAATGTATATATTGTAACCTATTTTATTTTCATTCCTCATTTTAGAGTACAATCAAGTTGGAGCAGATTCACAGGATGATGAGAGGTATGCGGAACACACACACACACGCACACACACACACACATATAGAATGTATGTATGCGGAATTGTGGATATGTGGCAGCTTTCTGATTGGCTCCCACTTTCACAGACCACTGTGACCAGCACAGGTTATGGACCTGGACCAAACTTGGCACACATAACCCCCATGGCCCCTTTTACGTCCTGGTGAGGTTTGGGAGAGGACAGACAAAGGACGATGGGATTTGTAGTACTTCTAAACCCTTCGGTTTGCACAGAGCACTGTGGCCCCCAACAAAGACCTATAAAGACCAAACTTGGCACACAGAGCCCCCATGACCCACTCTACATCCTTCTGCAGTTTGGAAGAGGGCAGGCCATGGATGATGGGACTTGAAGTACCTCCACTCACTTCCCAAGACCCCTGTGACCCTCATCCAATGACTTACCACACAGAGCCCCCAAGACCCGCTCTACATCCTGGTGCTGTTTGGAGGAGGATGGACCATGGATGAAGTACTTCCACTCACTTCCTGGGACTGCTGTGACCCTCATCCAGTGACTGATCAAGGCCAAACTTGTCACACAGAGCCCCCATGACCCACTCGACATCCTTCTGCAGTTTGGAAGAGGGCAGGCCATGGATGATGGGACTTGAAGTACCTCCACTCACTTCCTTAGACCCCTGTGACCCTCATCCAATGACTGGTACCTCTGCTCACTTCCCAAGACCCCTGTGACCCTCATCCAATGACTTACCACACAGAGCCCCCAAGACCCGCTCTACATCCTGGTGCTGTTTGGAGGAGGATGGACCATGGATGAAGTACTTCCACTCACTTCCTGGAACTGCTGTGACCCTCATCCAGTGACTGATCAAGGCCAAACTTGTCACACAGAGCCCCCATGACCCACTCTACATCCTTCTGCAGTTTGGAAGAGGGCAGACCATGGATGATGGGACTTGAAGTACCTCCACTCACTTCCTGAGACCCCTGTGACCCTCATCCAATGACTTACCACACAGAGCCCCCAAGACCCGCTCTACATCCTGGTGCTGTTTGGAGGAGGATGGACCATGGATGATAGGACTTGAAGTACTTCCACTCACTTCCTGGGACTGCTGTGACCCTCATCCAATGACTGATCAAGACCAAACTTGTCACACAGAGCCCCAATGACCCACTCTACATCCTGGTGCTGTTTGGAGGAGGATGGACCATGGATGATAGGACTTGAAGTACCTCCACTCACTTCCTGGGACTGCTGTGGCCCTCATCCAATAACTGAGGGTTGCAGAGCCCCCATGACCCACTCTACATCCTGGTGCAGTTTGGAAAAGGATGGAACATGGACAATGGGACTCACAGTACCTTCACTCACTTCCCGAGACCGCTGCAAGCCACATAAACAACTGATAAAGATCAACCTTGGCACACAATGCCTTTCTCAAATAACCAGGGCACCACCAGGTCCCCAAGCTAGTGTGTGTGAGTGTGTGTGTATACACACACACACACACACAGACTTTTGAAGGAATTTTGAAGTATGTTCAGCTTAGTGAAGAGAAGACTGTGACATGACTGTTCTCTGGAATATTTCAAGATCTGATCTCTACTCCTCCAGAATAGATTTTAGTTGAATATTAGGAAGAACATCCCGTATAGATTACTGCAACGCCCTCTACGTGGGACTGCCTTTGAAGACTGCTCGGAAGCTTCAACTGGTTCAACGGACAGCAGCCAGGTTGATAACAGTAGCGGCACTCAGGGAGCGCACAACACCTCTGTTGCGCCAGCTCCACTGGCTACCAGTTTGCTACCGGGCACAATTCAAAGTGCTGGCTTTGGCCTTTAAAGCCCTTAACGGTTCTGGTCCAACTTACATGTCCGAACGCATCTCTTCCTATGAACCTTCAAGATGCTTAAGATCATCTGGACAGACCCTGCTCTTGGTCCCGCCTGCTTTGCAGGCGCGATTGGTGGGGACGAGAGACAGGGCCTTTTCAGTGGTGGCTCCTCGGCTTTGGAACGCCCTTCCTAATGACATCAGATCGGCCCCCTCCCTCCTGACATTTCGCAGGAGGGTTAAGACCTGGCTATTTGACCGGGCATTTGCAGATGTAGTATGATTGTCAAATTGAGACCTAAGGAACGACGACGATGCAATTGGAAGTCGATTTAATTAATGAGACGCTGATATTGTGTTTTTAACGTTGAATGCTAATTTGTATATGTTGGAATTGTATTGTATTGATAATTGTTGATATGTTTGTCTTAAGCAGTTTTCGCTGTTGTGCACGCGCGCCTCGAGTCGCCTTCGGGCTGAGAGAGGGAAAGGAAAAGGAGCGGTCTAGAAAACAAAAATAAATAAATAAATAAATAAAAAACAACTTTTTTTAAAAAAAAAAACCCCGCTGAAAACCTGGCAAAAATATGTTCTCTGCATTGCCCACATTATGAAAAAAACCCCCTAAAAATATTAACTATGGTGAGCATTACAATGATTGAATGCCAGAGATGGTTACATTACAAAACCCGAGGCATAGTTATGTTGTTATGAATCTGGGTTAGAATCCCCTGTATCATTTCCATTTAAGAAGGGCAAAATCGACCTTGACAAGAGAAAGAGAATTACACATTTGAGAATTTAAAAAATACGTTCCGAATGTTAGTTTTCATGCTGGTGGATACCTGCTTCAACCTTTCTATCTCACCAGAGAATTTACCTGTCTGGTTTTATATTGATAATAACACGACTAGAGAGGTGCCTAATGGACAACAGGGTCATCAGCTTGGAAATGGAAAAAGTGCACCTCCCCATGGCCAGAGTTGAGCACCACATCCAGATGCCGAAAGGGGAAGCCTTTACCTTTGTTCTGTGTATTTGTGTATCGTTGTTTCACTGTATTAAAGGCATTGAATGTTTGCCTATCTGTGCTCGTTGTAATCCGCTCTGAGTCCCTTTGGGGAGATAGAGCAGAATAGAAATAAAGTGTTATTTTATCACCATCATTATTACTATTATTATTACTATTATTACTACTATTATTTATATAGCATTTTAATGATGTATTTAATATTGCGTTAAATGATCTGGTTTTTATTTATTTATTTATTTCTGATATTTGTACTCCGCCCTTCTCACCCCGGGAAGGGGGGGGGGGGCGGCGGACGGGATGGGACTCAGGGCGGCTTCCAGTCGGCACATATTTGATGCCCACACATAAAATACAATGAAATACACATCAAAATCAATAGTTAAATAGTCAGTCAGTCAGTCACGTTTATTGAGTAACCATCAGGTCATTTCAAATACAAGCTCCAACAGCAGTAGTAGTATACAACAGGGCTGTCCAACTGGCGGCCCGGGGCCGGATCCGGCACCGTAGCCTGTTGGACACGCCCCCTCCTATGCCCTCAGCCGCCATTTTTAAGTTTTTTTTTAAAAATCGATTTAAAAAAATGGCGGCCGGGGGGGGGGAGCGGGGCAGGGAGGAGGAAGAGAGCTAGCTCCTCCTTTTCGGCGCCCCCTCCCTACCTAGGAAGGGGGGGCGCCGAAAAAGGGCAGAAGGCGGCGCCAACGGGCAGCGCATCACAGGCCTGGCGTGACGCGCTGCCCCTTGGCACCGCCTACTCCTCCTTTTCGGCGCCCCCTCCCTTCCTAGGCCGGGGGCCGCCGAAAAAGGGCAGAAGGCGGCGCCAAGAGCAGCACGTCACAGGCCTGGCGTGGCGCTGCTCTTGGCGCCGCCTACTCCCTCCTTTCGGGCTCCCCGGCCTAGAAAGGGGGGCGCCGGAGGAAGTAAGCGTGCCAGGGCAGCAGCGTCACGCCAGGCCTGTGACGCGCCGTTAGGCGCCTTCTGCCCCCCCCCCGTCCCTTCCTAGGGCAGGGGGCCGCCCGAAAAAGGGCAGAAGGCGGCGCCAAGAGCAGCGCGTCACAGGCCTGGCGTGACGCGCTGCTCTTGGCACTGCCTACTCCTCCTTTCGGCGGCTCCCCGGCCTAGGAAGGGAGGGCGCCGAAAGGAGGAGTAGGCGGTGCCAAGAGCAGCGCGTCACGCCAGGCCTGTGACGCGCTGCTCTTGGCGCCGCCTACTCCTCCTTTTTCGGGCGGCTTTAGGAGGGGGCGGGGCCTGGGCTGGGGGCGGGGCCTGGGCTGGGGGCGGGGCCGAGCGGCCCCGCAGGTCATCAGTGACCTCTTATCCGGCCCTGGACCCGCCAGAAGTTGGACAGCACTGGTATACAGTGCCGCCTACTGGAACTCATCCCCAGCACAGTTGACTCCAATAGACTCCATATACCGCTGGTAATTAAATAGTTAAAACATTAAATTAATACAGTAAAGTTAATTAAAAAGGAGGTCAGTCTAATAGCCGTCGTCCCATCGAGTTCTGTAATTGCCGTCTCCATTAAGTTTGTCCATAAAACATTTCCAAACCAATTGTCGTCATTGTCATCGTCAAGTCTGCAAGACTACCCAAATGCCTGGTCCCACACCCATGTTTCTAATTTCTTTCTAAAGTAGAAGAGGGATGAAGATGACCTAATTTCCCCGGGGAGTGAATTCCACAGGTGGGGGGGGGGGGGCACCACCGAGAAGGCCCTGTCCCTTGTCCCCGCCAACCGTGTTTGTGACAGTTGGGTCCGAGAGGAGGGCCTCTCCAGGAGAAGCCGATTGAATTTACCTTCCAAAATCAACTTGAAGAAACAGTTTTAACTTTTGTCTTAACTGGGATGTACAGATTCCAAAGCTTTAAGATCACCTCTTGAGAAAAAGAAAATTCAGGTAGTAGCCATTTGCCCAGCCAGTTTCTGGGCAATCATGGTTCTAAATGGTTCTAAAGTTCTGGTGGTGAAAACTAGGTGGCGCTGGTGCTTTGCTTCTACAGTGTTGCTAAAGTTCTGGTGGTGAACATTTCAGAACTCTAACAAAACTTTCAAAATTTCATTATAAATGACAGTTCCTAATTGGTTCTGTCTTAAAAATCACCGATAATGAAATAATAATGAAGTTTTGAAAGTTTTGTTAGAGTTCTGAAATGTTCACCACCAGAACTTGAGCAACACTGTAGAAGCAAAGCACCAGCGCCACCTAGTGTTCACCACCAGAACTTTAGCAACACTGTAGAAGCAAAGCACCAGCGCCACCTAGTGTTCACCACCAGAACTTTAGCAACACTGTAGAAGCAAAGCACCAGCGCCACCTAGTGTTCACCACCAGAACTTTAGTTTTGTAAGTACTTTAGAACCATTTTGAACCATGATTGCACAGGCTTAGTAGCCATCAGTCTGGTAAGAGAAGGAAACCACCAGAGATTTCTCAATGTGGGAATCTTAATGAGATAGAGGAAATTGGGAAGGAATACAGGAGAAATACTGATATTTCAAGTATCCTGAATATAGGCCCTCCAGGCATTGTTGTACTGCAACTCCCATCTTCCCTAGCCAATGATGAGAGATTCAGTTCAACAACTGTGGGTATATCATAGTTTGTCCACATTAACATAGACTATAAAAACATATTAAATTTAGCTCTAAAGCAATCAACAGTCAGTGGAATTTCATGCAAAAGAGATGTAGTGCTGCAGTGGAGCAATGGGTTAAACCCCTGTGCTGCTGAACTGCTGACCTGAAGGTTAGCAGTTAGGGCCGGAGAGATAGCACAGCGGTAACAACCGCTGTGCTTGCAATCAGAAGGTTGCATGTTCGATTCTCGGGCTGGTCTGGACACCCAGCTGTGAGCCCTGTCCACTGTTCACCTAACAGTTCGAAAACAGCCCAGCTGTGAATAGATGAACTAGGACCGCCAAGCAGGGAAGGATTTTTACAAAAAGGACTTTACAACGCTTGAATAAAAAGAAAAGATTGGCTGTCGGAAGGTGGAATGCGGAAACAGAGGCGCTCCGTCATGAGGATGAAGCAACAGCTCCCCCTTGTGACGTAATGACGTAATGACATGATGGAGCAACCGCACCCTGTGACGCAGCCAGAAGAAGAAAAATCCTTCTAAATTGTACTTGTTGTATTGTAATTGTATGTGTAATGTAATCTGCTCTGAGTCCCCTTCTGGGTGAGAAGAGCGGAATATAAATAAAGTGTATTATTATTATTATGATGTATTATTAGCAGTTTGATCCGAGAGATGGGGTGAGCTCTTGTCTGTCAGCTCCAGTTTCTGTCAACCTAGCAGTTTGAAAACATGTGATGCGAGTAGATAAATAGGTACCACTTTTGTAGGGAAAAGGACCAGACACGCTCCAAGCAGTCTTGCCGGCCACACAATCAGGAGATGACAACGCAGGTTCCTCGGCTTAAAAATGGAGGGAAGCACCTCCCCAGAGCCAGAGATGAGCACTGCCTACAGAAGCTGGAAATGAAAGGAAAAGCATCTGCCTTTGTTAGAGTTTGTGTGTCTCTGTATATGATTGTAAAGGCATTGAATGTTTGCCCGTGTATGTAGATGCTGTAATCTGCTCTGAGTCCCCTAGGGCAGTGTTTCCCAACCTTTTTTGAGCCCCGGCACACTTTTTACATTTGCAAAATCCTAGGGCACACCACCAACCAAAATGACACAAAATGACACTCTAACCCAGTAATACATATAGTTAATATGTTTTTAAAATGTATTTATACACTCAGTGTGAAACCTGGGCCTGTTTCGATGAACACAACATAGATATCCTGGCAGGAATGGCAGAGAGACACAAACTTCCCACACAGAACTCCCATAACCAAGAGAAAATGCTATAAGACTTTGGTGGGCATTGACCTTGGGTTTTGGAGTTGTAGTTCAGCTATATCCAGAGCACTGTGGACTCAAACAATGTTGGATCAGAACCAAACTTGGCATGAATTCTCAATATTCCCAAATATGAACGCAGGTGGAGTTCAGGGGAAATAGACCTTGACATTTGGGAGTTGTAGTTGCTGGGATTTATAGTTCCCCTACAATCAAAGAGCATTCTGAACCCCACCAATGATAGAACTGGGCCAAACTTCCCACACAGCACCCCCAGGAGGCAAGAGGAGGTCTCTACTTGGGGAAAGGGAGGCGGGCCTTCCCAATGCGTGCAAGTAGACAATGGGTGGGGAGGGGGGGTGTTTGTAATTTTGTGCCTTTATCGAGGTAGGTTTCTAGACTCTCCCCCCTCCCCTCCTGGAAGTTCGAATTTCCCACGGCACACCTGATGATCGCTCACGGCACACTAGTGTGCCCCGGCACACTGGTTGGGAAACACTGCCCTAGGGGAGGAGGTTGGAATATAAATAAAGTGTATTATTATTATTATTATTTCTGTAGCTAATGCTTGAGATAACTCCGACACCAGTTGCAGTTTCCAAGCTTCCTAAAAAGAGTTATTTCCTAGTATAATAGGGTGGGAAGAGATCTTAAGGTAATCTAATTCAACCACTAGCTAGTACCATTTAAGTGCCCCAATGTTTGTCACATTCCAGTGAAGGAGAGTTCACCATTTTCTTGGACAGCCTATTTCACTGTAAATTAGTACTCTTGCCATCAGGAGCTTCTTCCTAGTCATGTATAAATCTCCTTTTGATATCAAGCAGAATTTGGGAGTCTAGCCGTGAAGGCAGACCAGTCAGACCCACCAAAGAGGATCCGATATAGCCCTGGCGAGACAGGAAGCAGCCAATCCAATTTTCCTTGAATTATACATTTTAATAGAAAAACAGAGCTGTCAAAGTTCAAATTTCCCGCCCCCTGCCCCTTTGCCGGCTTCATGCTGATTGGTTGGAGGCATCCACTGGCTGGGAGGTGCTGCCGGCTTTGCCACGCCTCAGCCAATCAGAAAGCCAGCGCCGCTTCGGGCTCTCATCCAATGAGAGCGAAGGAGGCGGTCCAAGCAGGAAACAATGAACCAGGATGACAAGATGAGTGGATTAAGTGATTAAATATCTGTCCAAGATCTCACCAAGTTGAAGAAACGCCACCGAGTTGTTTATTTCGTTCCAGCTGGAGCAGATGTCAAACCGCAATCGTTTTCCCAAAGTTGACATAAAGCGCAAGGCAATACAGTACATTTTTATAGAAAAACAGAGCTGTCAAAGTTCAAATTTCCTGCCTCCCGCCCCTTTGCCTGCTTCACGCTGATTGGTTGGAGTCATCAACTGGCTGGGAGGTGCTGCCGGCTTTGCCTCGCCTCAGCCAATCAGAAAGCCAGCGCCACTTTGGGCTCTCATCCAATGGGAGCGAAGGAGGCGGTCCAAGCAGGAAACAATGAACCAGAATGACATAATGAGTGGATTAAGTGATTAAATATTTGTCCAAGCGCCGACAATTACTTTTAAAAAGTCCTCAAGCTAGCTCCTCTATTGTCCAAGTGGAGGAAATAAATATTTTTGGTCTGGTGTAGATGCCCAGACCCCGGTAGTTCTTAATCCTTGATATGGATCAATTGATAGTATCTTGTTGTGCTGGTCAGTGACTGTAATAAAGTTTTGTTGTTGTTGTTGATAGTATCTTGCCAAGGGTTTTGGCCAAGAGGAATGAAAACAATGGGTGAGTCAGATGGAACATCCAAGGCTTTTCGAAGAAATGACAAAATCACCATGGGGCACATCTCTTCAGATAGACATGCTCCGAGAACTGAAACCACGCGCAACTCCATTTAAGGAAATGCCCATTGTTATGGTCCATGCTGGGAAGGTAGATCTTCACTTTTTAAAAAAGTAGCTTACATGCTCAAAAAGTGTGAGCACCCCTGTTTTACCGAGTCGGGGGTCACCTCCAATATCACTCTCATGTAATTTGAATTTCATGAAAGGAGTGTATTTGTCCTCTGGAGCAGCAAAAACATGGCTGCTATTTCAGATATTTAGGATGGCCCACCAGTTGTACACACGGGGATCTCGAGCAGAAGGGAGGGCAAAACCCTGACCTGCTCCCGACCCCCACAACCAGTACCGGGGGAAAATCCTGCCTGCCTCCATCAACACAGAGGTGGCACTTGGATGTCCGTTTCAGTAGCTACTGATTTCCTTGGTATCCATGGATCTGTCTAATCCTGCCTTGAAGTTGTCCAGGCTGACCGCTGTCACAACCTCTTCTGGAAGTGAGTTCCATAACCCAATGACCCTCTGGGTGAAGAAATATTTCGCTTTATTAGTCCTAATTTTCCTACCTTGGAGCTTCAGGGAGTACCCTCTAGTCCTAGTGTTTTGCGACAAAGAAAATAATGTTTCTTTATTCACCTTTTCTATTTATTTATTTATTTTATTTATGTTCGCTCTTATATTCCGCTCCTCCCAGCAGGCTCGGGGCGGATCACAACACAAATACATGGGCGGCGGTTGAAAAACATATCAACAAGCGGCCCTACAGTCGGTAAAACATAAAAAAACATAAAAGCCACATTTAAAGCCAGTTACATAGTCATACATCGGTGAGGAGGTATGCAGCATGGTAATTGTCGGTGCGCCTAATTGAAGGCCAGTCCAAAGAGGGCCGTCTTACACGCCCTCCGGAACGGGCCCAGTTCCGTAATGGCACGGGCACTGTCCGGAAGGGCGTTCCAGAGCACTGGTGCTGCCACTGAAAAAGTCCTTTGTCTCGTCGTTGATAGGTGGCAGGAGCGGACTGATGGAATTAACAACAGATTTTGCTCATCTGAACGCAGTGATCTCGGGGAAACGTACGGGGTAAGGCGGTCCTATCCCATGCATGATTTTATACACTTCGATCAAGTCACCTCTTAAACGCCGTCTTTCAAGGCTGAAAAGACCAAGGCGTTGCAACCTGGTTTCATAAGGGAGCCGCTCCACCCCTTGGATCATTCTTGTCGCCCTTTTCTGTACCTTTTCCAGTTCCATTATATCCTTCTTAAGGTGCGGAGACCAGAATTGTACACAGTACTCCAAATGTGGCCTCACCATAGATTTGTAGAGAGGTAATACAACATTTGCTGACCTATTTTCGATTCCCTTCCTGATCATGCCAAGCATAGAATTTGCTTTTTTCACTGCTGCTGCGCACTGGGTTGACATCTTCATTGAGCTGTCCACCAAGACCCCAAGATCCCTTTCCTGGTTTGTCTCGGAAAGCTTTGACCCCATCAATTTGTAGGTGTAGTTGGGGTTCTTTGCCCCGATGTGCATGACTTTACACTTGTTTAGGTTAAAATGCATTTGCCACTTTGTTGCCCATTCACTCAATTTCGAGATCTTTCTGGAGCTCTTTACAATCAGTTTCATTTTTAACTACCCTGAACAATTTAGTGTCGTCTGCAAACTTTTGCTACCTCAGAATTCACTCCTACATCCAAATCATTAATGAATAAATTAAAAAGTAACGGACCCAAAACTGAACCTTGGGGTACGCCACTTCTCACCTCTTTCCATCCAGAGAAATGTCCATTTATTACCACCCTTTGTTTCCTACAGTTTAGCCAGGTTCCAATCCAGGACAAGACCTGTCCCCTGATTCCATGGCTGAAGAGCTTATTTAGGAGCCTTTGGTGAGGGACTTTGTCAAAAGCCTTTTGAAAGTCAAGGTAAACAATATCGACTGGGTCCCCTTTATCTATGTGTTTATTTACACCCTCAAAGGAAACATAACAAGTTAGTAAGACATGATGATACTTTTCTCTGTCTTGGAAGTTTCCAGGCATTGCTTTGTCTTTTTCACCACAGCCGCATATGGTAGGCTTAACCCTAAACACTGAACCCATGTTTTTCTTTATTAATTTGAAACATAGAGCCCATTTTTCTTCTGCAAAGGATCTCTAGGTGGCGTAGTGAAAGATTTTCCGGCTCAACACACAAGGGTTGCTTTCTTAAGTAATTGCTGCCAGTTCATGAGCCATCAGCAAATTGGATTGAATGTGGGGGTTTTTTTGTTATTTTTTACCCTGCTGCACATCACTTTGCACTTACAAAGAATTGTGTTTTTACATGAGAGAGGCTCTTCATTTGCTTTTGATTCAACTAGCGGCAGCTGATGGCATCCATATAAGAGTTGTGGTAAATATTTATTTATTAACTTCATTTTTACCCCGCACCCATTTCCCCAAGGGGACTCGGGGTGGCTTACATGGGGCCAAGCCCAATAATACACAATAACCAAACAATAGCAATTATAAAAACAATATAATCAATAAAACTCAGACACAAGCAGTAACATACATTTTTTTAAAAGGGTTCAAAACTCATTTTGGATGTAGGGGTGCTGGGGGTTCAGATCTAAAGTCAATTCTGATTTTCACAGAAAAAAAAAAGTTCAAAACTGTTCAAATTTTCCGAGACTTCCGAATCCTTCATTAATAGTTTCAAAGTGTTGTTTGCTGTTTCATTGGGTGGTCTTTACTTTGAAAGTAGTTGTTTTATTCCAGAAAAGGGGGAGCAATGGGAAGAAATCCACATCCAAACTGGGTTAAACATGGCTCTTGCCCAGGACTGACGCAGGACAGAAGGACATCCACATGCAAACTGGGTTAAACACGGCTCTCCCATGTCAGATCTGGGGAGAGAGCCATATTTAACCCAGTTTGGAATCGACTCTTGCCCCAGGTCTGACTCGGGAAGGAAGGACGTCCGCATCCAAACTGGGTTAAACATGGCTCTCCCGTGTCAGATCTGGGGTGAGAGCCATTTAACCCAGTTTTATGTCCTTCTCTCCCACGTCAGACCTGGAATCGAGTCATCTCACCCCAGGTCTGACTCGGGAAGGTCTGAGGACGTCCGCATCAAACTGGGTTAAACACGGCTCTCCCGTGTCAGATCTGGGGTGAGAGCCACATTTAACCCAGTTTGGATGTGGATGTCCTTCCCTCCCGCATCAGACCTGGGGAGAAAGCCATGTTTAACCCAGTTTGGATGCGGCTCTCTCCCGAGGTCTGATGCGGGAGAGAAGGATGTCTGCATCCAAACTGGGTTAAACACGGCTCTCGCCCCAGGTCTGATGCGGAAAAGCCGTGTTTAACCCAGTTTGGATGCGGATGTCCGTCTCTCCTGTCTCAGACCTGGGGTGAGAGCCATGTTTAACCCAGTTGGGATGTGGATGTCCTTCTCTCCCACGTCAGACCTGGGGTGAGAGTCATGTTTAACCCAGTTTGGATGCGGCTCTCACCCCAGGTCTGACGCGGGAGAGGAGGACGTCCGCATCCAAACTGGGTTAATCACGGCTCTCCCGCGTCAGATCTGGGGTGAGAGCCACATTTCACCCAGTTGGGATGTGGATGTCCTTCTCTCCCACGTCAGACCTGGGGTGAGAGTCATGTTTAACCCAGTTTGGATGCGGCTCTCACCCCAGGTCTGACGCGGGAGAGGAGGACGTCCGCATCCAAACTGGGTTAAACACGGCTCTCACCCCAGGTCTGATGCAGAAGAGCCGTGTTTAACCCAGTTTGGATGCAGATGTCCTTCCCTCCCACGTCAGACCTGGGGTGAGAGCCGTGTTGAACCCAGTTTGTATGTGGCTCTCACCCCAGGTCTGATGCGGGAGGGAAGATTTCCGACTCACTAATTCGTAAGAGAAATGGGGGGGAAAGCTTCGAAATGGCAAGGATACTTCCGGGTTCCCAAATCGCTTTGAAATTGCTTCAAAAAGGATTTATTTATTTATTTATTATTCGATCTTGTATGCCGCCACTCCCCGAGGGCTCGGAGCGGCTCACAATCGACATAGAAAGAGCAAGAATAAAACATCAGATTAAACAAAAAACAAGTTACAAGGTTTCAACACTCAAATGCCAGCCGAAATAGGTAGGTTTTACATGCCCTGCAAAATGATGGTAGGTCTTGCAAGGCGCAAATAAATTTGATCCGAATTTATTCAAATTAAGAAAATTCTGAACGAACCTACCCAGGCCTAGTAAATACATTGTTGTTGTGCACCTCCTAGTCTTTTTGATTCATGGAAACATAAGAAAACCCCGATCATGGGATTTTTTGGGGCAAGGTTTATTCAGAGGAGATTTGCCTTTGCTTTCCTCTGAGGCTGAGAGTGTGTGACTTACCCAAGGTCATACAGAAGTTCCCACGGTTGAGCAGTGATTCAAACTTTAGTCCCCAGAATAATAGTTCAACGCTAAAACTACTACAGGGCTGTCCAACTGGCGGCCCCGGGGCCGGATCCGGCCCCGTAGCCTGTTGGACACGGCCCCACCTATGCCCTCAGCCGCCATTTTTAAATTTTTTTAAAAAATCGATTTTTTTTTAAAATGGCGGCCGGGGGGGAGGGGGAGGCGGGGCAGGGAGGAGGAAGAGAGCT
The DNA here is from genome assembly GCA_030556195.1 of Anolis apletophallus. NCBI lineage: Eukaryota > Metazoa > Chordata > Lepidosauria > Squamata > Anolidae > Anolis > Anolis apletophallus. The sequence continues at coordinate 14,345,199 of JARBWK010000012.1, forward strand.
AGCTCCTCCTTTTCGGCGCCCCCCCTCCCTACCTAGGGCGGGGGAGCCGCCGAAAAAGGGCAGAAGGCGGCGCCAAGAGCAGCGCGTCACAGGCCTGGCGTGACGCGCTGCCCCTTGGCACCGCCTACTCCTCCTTTTCGGCGCCCCCCTCCCTTCCTAGGCCGGGGGAGCCGCCGAAAAGGAGGAGTAGGCGGTGCCAAGGGGCAGCGCGTCACGCCAGGCCTGTGACGCGCTGCCGTTGGCGCCGCCTTCTGCCCTTTTTCGGCGCCCCCCTCCCTTCCTAGGGCAGGGGAGCCGCCGAAAAAGGGCAGAAGGCAGCGCCAAGAGCAGCGCGTCACAGGCCTGGCGTGATGCGCTGCTCTTGGCGCCGCCTACTCCTCCTTTTCGGCGGGTCCCCCGGCCTAGGAAGGGAGGGGGGGCGCCGCAAAGGAGGAGTAGGCAGTGCCAAGAGCAGCGCGTCACGCCAGGCCTGTGACGCGCTGCTCTTGGCGCCGCCTACTCCTCCTTTTTCGGCGGCTTTAGGAGGTGGCAGGGCCTGGGCTGGGGGTGGGGCCTGGGGGCGGGGCCTGGGGGCGGGGCCGAGTGGCCCCGCAGGTCATCAGTGACCTCTTATCCGGCCCTGGACCCGCCAGAAGTTGGACAGCACTGAACTACTACACCACGCTGGTTCTGGTAAATTTTCTTGAAGTTTTATTACAAGATCGAAAGGAACTCTCTAAGGTGCTGAACTGTCTCCATCACATAGATTCAGCATGATGGAGGGGTCATTTAAGGTCTATTCCACAACAGAACTGCTCCATCCTACAGAAATATTGTGCTCCAAAACTCTTTTCGGTTTGAATTTGGAAGTCCCAGAGTAATTTGACGTGTTCATTTTCTGTAACTTTTTCAGGCTTGTGATCCCACCAGTTCTTTGTCGCAGGCAGATGGTATTTGTAGCACAAATAATAATAATAACTATTATTATTATTACCCACTCCCTTGTCCCTTCAACAATAAAGCAATCCTATATCTCCTAAAGCCAAACACATTTCTTGAGTCATAAAAAAGCTACCGCACCATGCTTCACATATTGAGTATGAAAGCTCATGCCACTGTTGTTTTTACTTTCTGTATTTTAAGATGGCAAAGGGATTCTGCTAAAAGCACCCTTTTTTCCTGGATGTGATCTGACTTACATTTGAAGTAGCCCGCATTTGCAAATGGTGGTTCCAAAATGAAATTATCATCATGCAATTCTTTAACTGTTCTATACATAAATGCATAGTATTCCAGTCCTATGGTCAAAGGACAACACTCATTTTGCTAAAGGAAAAGTTGTCAGCACAATCAGAACCTAGAGCTTTGTAGACACCCATAACCATTATTTAGAGCAGGCCTGTCCAACAGGCGGCCCGCAGGCCGTACACGGCCCACCAGCCCCTTGGACACAGCCCGTCTACCCTCATGAAAGAAAATGTTTTTTAAAAATGGAAAAAAAATTTTTGGGAAAAAATTTGGGGGGCAGGGCTGCTCGGGGGCCGCTTGCGCGGGGGGGGCGCGCTCGCAGGCATGCGTGGCCGGGCAAGAGGGAATGAGGGGGCGGGCCAGGGAGGAGGAGACTCCTCCTCCTTTCCCGGTGCCGCCGCGATCGCGGGCGCCGGGAAGGGCGGGAGGGAGCGAGGGGGCCGGCCAGGGAGGAGGAGACTCCTCCTCCTCCTCCTCCTTTCCCGGTGAAACAGAAGCGGGCGAAACCAGAGGAGGAGGGGCGGGGGCGGAGCCAGGGGCGTGGCTGGGGGTGGGGGTGGGGCGGAGTGGCCCAGGTGATCAGTGACCAGAATTCCGGCCCTTGGGCCGGTAGAAGTTGGACAGCCCTGATTTAGAGAATCCACAAAGGTAAGCCAGCCCAGATGGGAAGAAGGAATTAAAGTGCCTGTAAAAGGTGGACTGAGGCATATCTCTATTTAAATGCTGTTGTCATCGTGAGTACCTTAAAAACAAAAAAAACCCAATGGTGCCAATACCCACCAAATTTGGCAGCAAAACGTCTCACAATGCAAGGTGTGACCAACAATAAAAATCCCCCCAAAGAACCCCTCAAAATTCATTAAATTAACAAAATACAGATCCTCAGTTGTCCCGCTCTGGCCCTGCCCCCTCTCCCTTGCCGCACTCCCCCCTCCTTCCCTCTAGCGTTCCATCCTTCTTTCCCTTTCGCAAGGGAGGGGGATGTGGTAGAGGGGCAAGAAGAGGCCCCGCCCACACTCCGCCCCCTACTCCAGCCCCGCCTCTTCCCTGCTCTGGCCCCGCCCCTCTTATGAGGCCATAAAGAATCGCTGAGGAATGCAGAAGAAACAATAAAGGGACGCTGGAAGGAAACGCTGAGAGAGATGAGAAGTGCGTCAGCTCCCCTGGTGGCCAGAAAGTTTGCCTCTGCTTGTCTATATATGTATAATATGTCAAAATGTATGTACCCAGGTTCGCAGTCTGGGTGTGATCCTGGACTCATCGCTGAGCCTGGAACCCCAGGTTTCGGCGGTGACCAGGGGAGCATTCGCACAATTAAAACTTGTTCGCCAGCTGCGCCCGTACCTTGGGAAGTCTGACTTGGCCATGGTAGTCCATGCTCTGGTTACATCTCATATAGATTACTGCAACGCTCTCTACGTGGGGCTGCCTTTGAAGACTGCTTGGAAGCTTCAATTGGTCCAACGGACAGCAGCCAGGTTGATAACAGGAGCAGCACTCAGGGAGCGTACAACTCCCCTGTTGTGCCAGCTCCACGGGCTACCAGTTTGCACAATTCAAAGTGCTGGTTTTGGCCTTTAAAGCTCTAAACGGTTCTGGTCCAACTTACCTGTCTGAACACATCTCTCCCTATGCTTAAGCTCATTCGGAGAGGCCCTGCTCTCGGTCCCACCTTCTTCGCAGGTGCTCCTGGCAAGGAAAAGAGACAGGGCCTTCTCAGTGGTGGCTCCTCGGCTTTGGAACTCCGTTCCTAGTGACATCAGATCGGCCCCCTCCCTCTTGACATTTTGTAAGAAAGTCAAGACTTGGTTTTTTTGAGCAAGCATTCGCAGACAAACTTTAATCAAGATCAAGGATTACTATGACGAAAAATGGAAACCAATTTTAAGATTGTGGAGCTGAGATTTGTATTTTGTAGTTTTTAACTGTTAATTTTATATGTTTTTATATGACTGTTTTTATCTTGTGATGTATTGCATATGGGCACTTGTTGCCGCTTGTTCACAGCCTCGAGTCACCTTCGGGCTGAGAGAGGCGGTATAGAAGCATGGCAAATAAATAAATAAAATAATATTGTGATAAATGTCACATGTTTATCTGTCTTATGTTGAACTGCAGGGATTGTCTGCAAGTATGTGTACTGTAATCTGCTCTGAGTCCCCTTCAGGGTGAGAAGAGCGGAATATAAATAAACTAACTAAATAAATAATTAATTAATTTATAACGAAATTTGGTTAGAGTTCTGAAATGTTCACCACCAGATCTTTAGCAACACTGTAGAAGCAAAGCACCAGCGCCACCTAGTGTTCACCATCAGAACTTTAGTTTTGTAAGTATTTTAGAACCATTTAGAACAGGGGTGGGCAATTATTTTTTCCAAGGGGCCACACGAGAGCCAAAAAATATTATGGAGGGCCACACCTAAAGGCTGAACTACATTTTAATCTACATTATTTATTTATTTATTTACTATATTTACTATATATTACACAGCATTAATATTAACATATTAATATATCAAGAAATATTCATATATTATTAGTATTAATATTATAATTATTATATTATAGTATATATATAGACATTATAATATATTGAAATTATAATATAATATAACATTATATTATATTATTTATTATATTATTATTATATTATTATTATTAAAATTATTATTATAAAATAATAATAAAAACCACTAAAATAAAATAAAATGAAATTCAAGAAGACAAGGTGCGAACCAAGATAGAGGCTGACATCCTTAAGAGAGGAAGGATCCCAAGATGGAATGGCCCAATGGACCCAGCCCAGAGGATGACAAAGTGGCCGCAGCACAGCAGAGCAGCAGACGATCGGAGGCTGCAGGCCTCCGCCCGCTCTCGCCCACAGCCGTTCCCCAGCTGATCGCCCTGCCATGGAGTGCCTGCCATCCCGGCTTTGGAGTGCCTGCCATCCCGGGAGGCGATCCGGGCCTGCAGCGGGAGCAGTTGGCGAGCTGCGGCGGGTGATCGCCCTGGCGAACTGGAAGACGATCAAGTCGCCGACTGCTCCCGCTGCAGGCCCGGATGCGCCTTCCAGGATGGCAGGCACTCCAAAGCCGCCGCTCCTCCGATTGTTCTCTGGAGTGGCAGGCTGTCTGCCGATGCAGGCCCCACATGCCACGATGGGATGGCGGCAGCGGCACCCCTTCCTCTTGGCCCCACACCCGATGCCCTTCTCTCCGGGCTGGACAGAATCGGCTGCCGGGCCGTAGGTTGCCCAGGTCTGATTTAGAACTATGATTGCCCAGCCCTACTGTATATGTTTGAAAAGCTACCTTTGATGTGGCGAATCACAGAGACATGCCCAACCAAACTAGAGCCCTTGAACATCTGAGCGCCTTCTATCTAGGAGTGATAGCCCCAAACAGAAAAAAAGAGCATTCGTCTTTGAAAGCTCTTCTAAGCCCCAGAGGTCACAAACCAAGGCAACCAAATAAAATAGTTTGGGCTTCGCAGTCTTTCATAAGTTTTTCATGCCATGGTCATCTCGAGACTGGACTACTGTAACGCACTCTACGTTGGCCTTCCTCTGTCGGTGACCTGGAAGCTCAAGCTAGTGCAGAACACTGCCGCCCGACTCCTGTCTGGTACACCAGCTGGTAGTCACATAACACCTACCTTGCAGGATCTGCACTGGCTTCCAATCGAGCACCGGATCACCTTCAAAGTGTTGGTACTTACCTTTAAGGCCTTGCACGGCCTGGGGCCAGCGTATCTGAGGGACCGCCTCTCCCTATACTGCCCTATGAGATCACTCTGGTCGGAAGGTACTAACCTTTTGGATGTCCCCTCTGCGAAGTCTGCCAAATTAACAGCAACCCGTAGGAGGGCATTTTCCGTGATTGCACCCACACTATGGAATGCCCTCCCCACTGAAACGCGTGCCATCCAGGATCTGCTGCCTTTTAGGCGGGCTTGCAAGACCTACTTATTCCAGCAGGCCTTTGGCCTGTAGGTTTCGCTCAGGCACGCCCAGGGCCGGTTCGTCCATTAGACAAAGGAAGCAGGCGCGTAGGGCGACGTCACCGGGGAGGCAGCCCGGGGCGCTCCGGCCGCGCTTCCGCATGCGCGGACCTTTTTGCGCATGCGTACTGGCTCCCGCTTTGGAGCCAGTGCGCGTGTGCAGATTGGCGCATGCGCGCTGGGGGGGCTCAATTTTTTTTGTGTACCCCCCGGGAAAAGCTTGGTCCGCCCCTGGGCACGCCCGTCGTATTTGTAATTTTTGGTACCTGCTGTACCGTCCTTCCACCACACGTCTGGAGGGAGAAAGCGAGAAGCCATCTATACGATGTGCTCTTCACATCAGGCTTTTAACTTCGTTGGCTCGATATTGTGTTTTACTCTGTCGTGTTTTAATGTGTTTTAATCTGCTGTTTTATTTGGCGCTTGTGAGCCGCCCCGAGCCTCCCGGGAGTGGCGGCATAGAAGCCCAACAATAAATAAATAAATAAATAAATAATGTTCCAGCATCAACCCAACCCTTTCTTGTTGCTATTGTTCCTCACATATGGTGCTTGTTTTGGCCCAGTTATTCTCCACCAGCTTGCCACCTTCTCGTCTCCATTCATGATGCCAACAGCCCTGACCGTCCTATGGCCCACTGTTCTTTTCGCTTTACACAGCCTTCTTTCAGTCTCCTGAGCAAATGCTCTTGATTCAATTATCCCCCTTCTGGTTTTGTATTTATTTATTCATTCATCGGTTTTAGCGCAAAAAAGTCCTTTGTTGGTTCTTTTCTCTCTCTTCCTTCCACCCCCTAAATTTGTCTCTAAAGATTAAAGACCTGCTGGCTGCCCCTTTCCTTCCTCTCCCTCTGGTCCCACTCGCTCCATTTTGCAGGAGGGGCGTTTTGTTTGGAGTTGTTCCTTTTTACACACGAGCTGTTCTCTTCCAAAGTTGTACCAAATGGTTAATTTGATTATTGCAACTATAGACCAACGGCTTCAGCGGCCTTCCACCACACGTCTGGAGGGAGAAAGCGAGAAGCCATCTATACGAAATAATCAAATCAACATGAAGTGTGGAAGGAGGGTTTGTTCTTTTCTTCTTTTTTTTTTAAGGGAAATCTTCTTGACTTCCAAGCGGCACAAATAGAATTAAGACGGAGTCACTATCGCTCCCCCCTTTCCTCCTTTCCAAAAAGGAAGCTTTTGTCTATGCAACACAAATTCAGATCCACCCAACCAGAAATACAGTTTAAGCTAGAAAAGCAGATATATGTGTTAAGTTTCTCTTTCTTTTATGGACTGCTAAGCTGAAGACAACAAGAATACTTCTAAAATGTAATGTTTTGAGAAAAACGTCAATAAGAGTGATTTGTGATCATGGCGTCTCCCCTGCCAGGTAACTTCTTTAAAAGACAGCAACTACAAGTACTTATAAAAATGGAATCAAGAGACCCGTAGGGTCAACCATAGATTATTTATTTATTTATTATTTATTTATTTATTGGGCTTCTAGGTCGCCACTCCCGGGAGGCTCGGGGCGGCTCACAACAAGCAGGTAACAATAAAACACATTAAAACACATTAAAAGAGAACGCATAAAATAAGACAGGGCTGTCCAACAGCCGGCCCGCGGCCCGGATCCGGCCCCCCCAGCCTGTTGGACACGGCCCCCGCTACCCCCCGCCACCCCCAGCAAGATTTTTTTTCAAAAAAAAATTTCAAATTTTTTTTGAAAAAAAATGGCGGCCGGGGGGGGGAGGAGGCGGGACAGGGAGGAGGAAGAGAGCTGGCTCCTCCTCCCTGCCTGTATCGCCCCTCCGTCCCTCTCTCGGCGCGCCCGATGCAATGCAGTTTGCATTGGCGCCGCCGAAGAGGGAGAAAGGGACGGTACAGGGAGGAGCCAGCTCTCTTCCTCCTCCCTACACCGCCCCCTTCTCTCTCTCTCTCGGCGGCGCTAATGCAAACTGCATCCCATCGGCGCCGCCGAGAGAGGAACGGAGGGGGCGAGACAGGCAGGGAGGAGCAGCTAGCTCTCTTCCTCCTGCCTGTATCGCCCCCTTCTCCCTCACTCGGCGCCGTTGCGAGGCAGTTTGCAGCGGCGCCACTGAGAGAGAGGGGAGACGGAGGCGATACAGGCAGGAGGAAGAGAGCTGGCCCCTCCTCCCTGTACCGCCGCCTTGTCCCTCTCTCGGCGGCGCTGATGCCTTGGAAGGAAGAAGTGATGCCCCGTGGCTCCTCCCTCCCTTCCAAGACACCCTGGCAGCAGCTGAAGGCGGTGAAATCGCCGCCTTCAGCTGCTGCCAGGGTGCCTTGGAAGGGAGGGAGGAGCCACGGGGCATCCCCGCCTTCCAACGCCTCCCGTTTGGGACGCTGCCGCCGGGAGGAAAGGAAGGACGGAGGGGTCCTGGCAGGGAAGAGGCAGCGATCCGCTGCCGTCTCCCTGCCAGGACGCCTCCCTCCCTCCCTCCTTTCACCCTGGAAGCGGCGTTCCGTTTGGGACGCCGCCTCCGGGAGGAAAGGAAGGACGGAAGGGGCCTGGCAGGGAAGAGGCAGCAATCCACTGCCTTCTCCCTGCCAGGACGCTCCCTCCCTCCCTCCTTTCACCCTGGAAACGGCGTTCCGTTTGGGACGCCGCCTCCGGGAGGAAAGGAAGGACAGAGGGGGCCTGGCAGGTAAGAGGCAGCGTTCCACTGCCTTCTCCCTGCCAGGACGCCTTCCTCCCTCCCTCCTTTCCCCCCTGACCAGAGGGAGGCGAGATCTGGGCGAAACCCCTCCTGCAAGCTTGGATGGCTTGCGGGGGAAGCGAGAACCCGGCTTGCGGGAGAGTTTTCGCCTGGATCGCCTCCCTGGGTGACGCCTTCAGCTGCTGCCGGGCGTGGCCGGGCATGGCGGGGCGTGGCCGGGGGCGTGGCCGGGGCCGAGCGGCCCCCCAGGTCATCAGTGACCAAACATCCGGCCCCCGGTCCGGAAGATGTTGGACAGCACTGAAATAGGACATCGGGATTAAAATACAGTATGATGTGCAGAATACAGAGCACAGCATAATGTAGTATACAACAGTACTGGCAGGCTATGCACTAGCAGCACCTATAGGCCAAAGGCCTGTTGGAAGAGAAACGTCTTGCATGCCCGCCTGAAGGGCAAGAGGTCTTGGAGAGCTCGCGTCTCAGCCGGGAGAGCGTTTCACAGCGTGGGAGCAATCATGGAGAACGCTCTCCTGCGGGTTGCCGTTAACCTAAATGACTTCGCAGGTGGGATAACCAACAGGTTGGTGTTTTCAGACCGCAGTGATCTCAGAGGGCAATATAGGGAGAGACAGTCCCTCAGATACGCTGGCCCCAAGCCGTGCAAGGCCTTAAAGATAAGTACCAACACTTTGAAGGTGATCCGGTGCTCAATTGGGAGCCAGTGCAGATCCTGCAAGGTAGGTGTGATGTGACAGCCTGCTGGAGTACCAGACAGGAGTTGGGTGGCAGTGTTCTGCACCAGCTTGAGCTTCCAGGTCACCGACAGAGGAAGGCCAACGTAGAGTGCGTTACAGTAGTCAAGTCTTAAGATGACCGTGGCTTGGATCACCATGGCCAGGTCTTTCCGGGATAGATAGGGGGCCAGCCGCCTTGCCTGTCTTAGATGGAAAAAGCAGTTTTGCTGACCATGGAGACCTGGGCCTCCATGGTCAATTGGGAGTCCAGATGAACTCCCAAGCTCTTTACAGAAGGCGATGGGCATAACGCCACACCCTCCAGGAGTATATATATATGCCCAGGAGTATATATATTAAAGTGCATTATATATAAAGAATATCAACTGTTATCACAAAAGCGATCTAGAGGTAAAAGGAATAGATAGATAGATAGAGTGGTTATTATGGGTCAGTGTCTTGGTTTTTTGTTTGTTTGGGGGGGGGTTGGGGTTTTTTTTGTTTGTTTTATCTCTCTCCATTTGTTTTGGTTTTTAATTATTATTTGGGCTGGAAGTCAGCCTGAAGAAAACGGAAGTCCTCTACCAGCCCGCACCACAGGAAGAACACCATCATCCCCACGTCCGCATAGGCAAATCTGTGCTTAAGTCCATTCAGCAGTTCACCTACCTGGGAAGCATCATCTCTTCAGACGCCAAGATTGACAAAGAGAGAGATCACAGATTAGCAAGGGCATCTAGTGCATTCGGAAGGCTTCACAAAAGAGTCTGGAGTAACAAGTACATGAGGCAAAGCACCAAAATCTGTGTGTACAGAGCTATCGTACTGTCTACTCTCCTCTATGGGTCTGAAACATGGGTCACCTATCGCCAACACCTACAACTCCTCGAACGCTTTCATCAGTGCTGTCTTTGCACAATCCTAAATATACACTGGACCAACTATGTGACTAATGTTGCTGTCCTTGAGCAAGCAGGGATCACCAGCATTGCCGCCATACTATTGAGAACACAGTTGCGCTGGGCAGGGCACGTCTCTAGGATGGAGGACCACCGCCTCCCAAAGATACTACTCTATGGTGAACTTGCCACCGCTCAGCGCAAGAGAGGCTCCCCAAAAAAGAGATACAAGGACTCCCTGAAACAGAATCTCAGGCCAGATTGATCACCAACAATGGTCCACCCTGGCCTCACATCGGGAGGCATGGAGACGCACTATCCACAATGCTGCGGCCTCTTTCCAGAAGACACGCCGAATGGGTCTCGAAGAGAAACGACAACGCAGAAAGAACCGCAACTTGGAAACAACATCACCCAAGGAGACTTTCTGCTGTGCTTTCTGCAACCAAACTTGCCTTTCTCAGATTGGCCTTTTTAGTCATCAACACGCTTGTAAAAAGTGTGGGATGAGTCCTTCCTAAGAATCTTCGTTCGCGAAGTAATGCCGAGAGGAATAATAATACAATAATAATAAACGTTATTTGTAACCCGCTCCCTCTCCCCAATGGGGACTCGGGGCGGTTAACATGAGGCCAAGACCAAACAACAACAAATTACAATAAAAAAAATCAAACATCAACAGCAAATGCAATAGAAATACATACATATAAATAAAAAACACAATATACAACTGAATATCTAAAATATTTTTTGTTTGTTTGTTTTTGCTTTGTTTTGTTTTGTTTCTTACTATTATCCCTTCTTCACTTCTCATTCTAATTCGTTTAGTATTTCCATTCTTTCCTACATAATCACGTTCACCCACTTTCACTGTATTAGAAACCATTATATGTGGGATATTTTATTTAAGACTAGCTTGGGGACCTGGCGGTGCCCGGGTAGTTTGAGAAAGGCATTGTGGGCCAAGGTTGGTCTTTATCCATTATTTATGTGGCTCGCAGTGCTCTCAGGAAGTTAGTGAAGTTGAGGAAGCCTAACAACATCCCATGAGCTGAGGCCTAGTCAGGAAAATCAAGTTAAGGAAGCCTTGCTGTCAATTTGGGCCTGATCTGTGATTTATAGGGGCTACAGTGTTGTTTGGGAAGTAAATGATGTGAAGGTACTGCAAATCCCATCATTCGTGGCCCCTCCTGCCCTAAACCACACCAGGTAGTGAAGTGGGCCATTGGTCCCGTTTGCCAAGTTTGGTCCTGATCCATCATTGCTGTGGGCCTCAGTGGCTGACTGCCTGAGGCCCAGGCATGGCTAAGGGGCTAAGGGGGCTTCAGCCCCGAAATTCTCAGGGTGGTCCGCGAAAAGGCCTTGCTGGTACATTATTTAAACTGTTATGTTTATTCATATCATGATCTGATCACCATGCTCATTATATCCCACATTAATGAGGTTATTGGGATAACAATACAAAAGGTTTGCTAGGGTAGACCCTCTCCCACCCAGTCTCAGCCCCCCCCCAACCAAACTCAGCCCCCGAATCAAAGCTGAGTCACTGTAGAATGTTGGAATGTGGTTGGCCAATCGGAGTCCTTTATGCAAATATCATTTCAGTGGCAGCCAATCCCCTTTGTCTGGGGCCGTGGAATGTTGGAGTTCTGAGGCTGGCCAATCAGAGCCATTTATGCAAATAATCCCACAGTTGCAGCCAATCGAAACGCTGGCACATATTCCTCCCGTCCCTCGGTCGCACCACCCACCGCCCGCAAACACTGACTTTTATTATATACATAGATAGATAGATATATTATTTCATTGCTGTATTGTTGTTTCTGGTTTTACTTGTTTCGTTTGTATTTCATTTGTATTCCTGTCTGCGTGTTAAATGTTCTCTGTGTGTTTTGATTATGTTCAACAATAAAAACTAATATATTAACCTTGTCCGGCTGACTAGGTACAATTGTAACTATTCAGTTTTGAATTTGCAATAACTTTTTTTTGAAAAGTCGTAGAGGGCTGAAATTTCGTGACATCTCTGCAGTTTTGGTCCGAATATATTGGCCAAATTTCAATAACATATCTCCACCCCCTTCCGTGATAAGGGGTCGAGATATTTTTGCATCCATAACAAGCTGCATAGGTACAAATAGCATTATCTTTAAAAAATATATAATTCTTTTTTCCTTGCATTATCTTCATTCAAAATATATGAGGGTACATTTGTGCCTATGCAGCTTGTTATGGATGCAAAAATATCTCGACCCCTTATCTTGGAAGGGGGTGCAGATATGTTATTGAAATTTGGCCAATATATTCCGGCCCAAACCGCAGAGATGTCACGAAAGTTCAGCCCTCTACGACTTTTCAAAAAAAAAAGTTATTTGCAATTTCAAAACTGAATAGTTACAATTGTACCTTGTCAGCCGGATAAGGGTTAAGGGGGGGAAATAAGAGTGATTTGTGCTATCGTGAACTGTAGTTTTCAAAGGCGTAAGAAAATTAAGTTGGTATTTAAAGCAACGTTTCTTTCTAATTCTCTGCCATTCCTAAAGGAAAAGCTTCCCCCCTTTTTTCTCCTTCCGCCTTGTATACTCCCCTTTCAAGTCGGAAATAATGTTCGAAGACGGCGAAACAAAACCGCCAACAAAATGGCATTGTATTGAAGTTGCGATTCACATGAAAATGCTTGTCAGGCCCGTCATGTCTCACTTCTATGAAGCTGTTTTTTTCCGCAGGCAAAACACTCAGGAACATGGGAATGAATCAAATATTAAACACCAGCGAGCATTCCAGAGCAGCTTTCTTTTTGATTGCTTTATTTGCAGGAGACTGCTAATGATTCCCACCAGAGATGACCGCAGCGTGAAATATCAGTTTAGAAGCGTCACTTGGGCCCAAGCAGGCTCCAATATTGTCTGTCATTTATAATTTTGATAACCACAAGACTAACGCTGGCCACAGTCTATATACTAAGGGCCACACTTGATTTATTTGTGATCCAATTTAGTCTCCCGAATGGAAAGCGCCACCAGCACAATCACTAGATAATTGCCGTGGTTTTTTTTTTTAAAAAAATTGAAGCCAATTGTTTAAATACCTTTTAGCCACCTAACCTACCATATTTCACGATTTGTTGCTGTGTTCTTTTTTACAATAAGTCACCGCATGTATTCTGTGTCAGTGGGTAATCAAAGTAACACATATGTTTTTGAAATTTATTTATTTATTTATTTACATCATTTATATTCCGCCCTTCTCACCCTGCTGGGGACTCAGGGTGGATTACAATACACATATACAGACAAGCATTCAATGCCATAGACCAGGGCTGCCCAACCGGCGGCCCGGGGGCCGTATACGCCCCCCAGCCCCTTCCCTGCGGCCCCCTAAGCTTTTAAATAAAAATAAAAAATAAAAAATAAATTAAATAAGGGCCCCCCAGCCCCTTATGTATTCCCACCCTGCATTTCCCCTTAGTAAAAGATTATATTTGATTGTATGGATGCCTCTTATGAATTGTAAGTAAATTGGAGCTGGGTGAGGGGCGGGGGCGGGGCAGAGCCGGGGGCGGAGTGGGGGTGGAGCCGGGGGCGGGGGCAGACCCTTCGGCCCCCCAGGTCATCAGTGACCGGAATTCAGGCCCCTGGGCCGGTAGAAGTTGGACAGCCCTGCCATAGACCAGACCTGGGCATCTTATGGCCCGCGGGCCAGATGCGGCCCGCGGGCCGATTCTGACCAGCCTGGGGAGAAGGGCTTCGGGGCGGGGCCGTTTCTGCATGAGGAAGGGCTGCCGCTGCTGCCATACCGGTATGGGCTGTGGGGCCTGCGTCGGCAGACAGCCCGCCGCTCCAGAGAATGATCGGAGGAGCGGCAGCTTTGGAGTGCCTGCCATCCTGGGAGGCGATCCAGTTCTGCAGCAGGAGCAGTCGGCGACCTGCGGCAGCTGATCGCCCTGGCGACCAGGAAGACTTGATCAAGTCTTCCGGGTCGCCAGGGCGATCAGCTGCCGCAGGTCGCCGACTGCTCCTGCTGCAGGACTGGATCGCCTCCCGGGATGGCAGGCACTCCAAAGCCAGGATGGCAGGCACTCCATGGCAGGGCGATGAGCCGATCAGGAACGCCTCGGATGGAACGGCTGGGGGCGAGAGCGGGCGGAGGCCTGCAGCCTCTGATCATCTGCTGCTCTGCTGCAGCGGCGGCTGGGTCTGCTTTGTCATTCTCTGGGCTGGGTCCATTGGGCCATTCCATCTTGGGATCCTTCCTCTCTTGAGGATGTCAGCCTCCATCTTGGTTCGTATCTTGTCTTCTTGAATTTCATTTTATTTTATTCAGGTGGTTTTTATTATTATTTTATAATAATTTTGTAATAATAATATTATAATATAATAAATAATATAATGTTATATTATATTATAATTTCAATATATTATAATGTCTATATATATACTATAATATAATAATTATGATATTAATACTAATAAAATATGAATATTTCTTGATATATTAATGTTAATATTAATGATGTGTAATATATAGTAAATATAGTAAATAAATAAATAAATAAAGTAGATTAGATTGTAGTTCAGCCTTTAGGTGCGGCCCTCCATAATATTTTTTGGCTCTCGTGTGGCCCCTTGGAAAAAATAATTGCCCACCCCTGCCATAGACACACAACATATATAGACAGACACCAGAGGCTATATATTAACATTCCAGATTCTGGCCACCGGGGGAGCTATCGTATTCCTTCATTCTTTGCATACTTCATGGAGATTTTATGGCCTCATAAATCAGTTAAATTAGCCTCCCCACAAAGTGATACCTAAATTTCCTACTTGACAGATGCAACTGTCTTTCAGGTTGCAAAGGTCGATAACAAGCTACATAATTTGGTCGAGAGCTCACCCTGACTCGGGCAGGCTTCGAACTCATGACCTTCTGGTCAGTAGTGATCTTAATGCCGCTGACCCCCAGCCAGCTGTTAGCAAACCATCTTGGCCATCTACTAAGGAACCTGCTCTACAGTTGTTGTAAGCTAGTCTTTTCTACACATTAAGAAATCAGTGAGGAGAACCTATAGACTATTTGTGTGTTTTTTCTGCATCATAGTTACATTAGATATATAATATACTTGTAACTTTAAAATAAGTTGGTGCAATGAAGTCATATTACAAAAACATGCAATTTTGTCTCATTTTGAAGGTGATAATTCAGTCTCTAAGCTTATTTGGTTTAGTCAGGAATGAGGTTTCGAGCCGAAGAAGTATTTGTTAAGATATTTACAGTATTTATTTATTTGCTATATTTGTATACCGCTCTTCTCAGCCCGTAGGCAACTCAGGGCGGTTTACAGTCAAACAACAAGCATAAAACACAGTAAAACAATTAAGATAATATAAAAATATGATAAAATCAATAAAAACCTATATCATCTCAGTCTCCATGTTAAAAACATTCTCCAATTTCATTTGACCAGTAGTCCATTTTCTGATGTCCATTACGCTGCATTTAAAACGCTTGCTCAAAGAGCCACGTCTTAACTTTCTTCTGAAATATTAAAAGAGAGGGGGCCGATCTAATATCCCTGGGGAGGGCATTCCACAGCCGAGGGGCCACCAACCGAATCTATAAAGAAGGCAGGACTGAGTGTGGGGCCTCCCCAGAAGATCTTAGATTCCTAGATGGTTCATAAGGAGAGATACATTCAGACAGATAAGCTGGGCCAGCACTTTGAATTGTGCTCGGTAGCAGACTAGCAGCCAGTGGAGCTGGCGCAACAGAGGAGTAGTGTGCTCCCTGAGCACCGCTCCGTTGGACCATTTGAAGCTTCCGTACAGTCTTCAAAGGCAACCCCACGTAGAGCGCGTTGTAGTAGTCCAGTGCTGTCCAACTTCTGGCGGGTCCAGGGCCAGATAAGAGGTCACTGATGACCTGCGGGGCCGCTCGGCCCCGCCCCAGCCCAGGCCCCACCCCAGCCCAGGCCCCCCCTCCTAAAGCCGCCAAAAGGAGGAGTAGGCGGCTCCAAGAGCAGCACGTCACAGGCCTGGCGTGACGCGCTGCTCTTGGCACCGCCTCCTCCTTTTTTCGGCGCCCCCTCCCTTCCTAGGCCGGGGAGCCACCAAAAGGGCAGAAGGCGGTGCCAAGAGCAGCGCGTCACAGGCCTGGTGTGACGCGCTGCCCCTTGGCACCGCCTACTCTCCTTTTCGGCGCCCCTCCTTCCTAGGGCCGGGGGCCGCCGAAAGGAGGAGTAGGCGGTGCCAAGCAGCAGCGTCACAGGCCTGGCGTGACGCGCTGCCCCTGGCACCGCCTACTCCTCCTTTCGGCGCCCCCTCCCTTCCTAGGCCGGGGGAGCCGCCGAAAGGAGGCGTGGCGGTGCCAAGAGCAGCGCGTCACAGGCCTGGCGTGACGCGCTGCCTTGGCACCGCCTACTCCTCCTTTCGCGCCTCCCTTCCTAGGCCGGGGAGCCACCAAAAGGGCAGAAGGCGGTGCCAGAGCAGCGCGTCACAGGCCTGGTGTGACGCTGCTGCCCTGGCACCGCCTATACCCCTCCGGCGGCGCCCCCTCCCTTCCTAGGCCGGGGAGCCGCGAAAAGGAGGAGTAGGCGGTGCCAAGAGCAGCGCGTCTGGCCTGGCGTGACGCGCTGCCCTTGGCACCGCCCTCCTCCTTTTTCGCCCCTCCCTTCCTAGGCCGGGGAGCCGCCGAAAGGAGGCGTGGCGGTGCCAAGAGCAGCGCGTCACAGGCCTGGCGTGACGCGCTGCCCCTTGGCACCGCCTACTCCTCCTTTCGGCGCCTCCCTTCCTAGGGCCGGGAGCCGCCGAAAGAGGCGTGGCGGTGCCAAGAGCAGCGCGTCACAGGCCTGGCGTGACGCGCTGCCCTTGGCACCGCCTGCTCCTCCTTTCGGCGCCCCCTCCTTCCTAGGCCGGGAGCCGAAAGGAGGAGTAGGCGGTGCCAAGAGCAGCGCGTCACGCCAGGCCTGTGACGCTGCTCTTAGCGCCGCCTTCTGCCCTTTTCGGCGGCTCCCCGCCTCTAGGTAGGGAGGAGGCGCCGAAAGGAGCTAGCTCTCTTCCTCCTCCCTGCCCGCCTCCCCCTCCCCCCCGGCCGCCATTTTCTTTTTAAAAAATCGATTTTTTAAAATTTAAAAATGGCGGCTGAGGGCATAGGTGGGGCCGTGTCCAACAGGCTACGGGGCCGGATCCGGCCCCGGGGCCGCCAGTTGGACAGCCCTGCAGTAGTCTATACGGGATGTAACCAGAGTGTGGACTACCGTGGCCAAGTCAGACTTCCCAAGGTATGGGCGCAGCTAGTGCACGAGTTTTAACTGTGCAAAGATAAATACATGCACTAGTAGTTGGTCTGCTTGATGTGGGATATACTAGTTTTGTTATTATTCTAGCCCCAGATCTTTTCTGATTATGAACGTTAAGCAGTATCAGTCCTGTTTAGCACTTGGACGGGAGGCCCCTTCCACACAGCTAAATAAAATCCCACATTATCTGCTTTGAACTGGGATATACTGTATGTCTGTGTGGACTCAGATTTTCCAGTTCAAAGCTTTGATATTCTGGGTTATATGGCTGTGTGGAAGGGCCTGGAGACCACCAAATAATGCCAAGTCCTGTAGGCTACATTTCATAGTAAGGAACTGGCAAAACCACCTTTGAGTATTCATTGCCCAAGAAAACCCTATGAAATGTATTGAGTTGTAATTAGTTGATCCAAAAAAAAGGTTCAAAACCCATTTCGGTTGTAGGGGGCGCTGACGATTTGAATTTTAAATGATTTCCAAAATTTTCTGGGAAAATGGTTCAAAATTTCGGAAATGCTTCGTTAATGGCCGCATCCAAACTGGGTGTTTAACCCAGTTTAGATGCGGCTTTCCTTTCCTGTCCGGGAAAGGAATAATTTCCAATTCATTTACGAGAAATGGTGGGAAAGCTTCAAAATTACAAATACACTTCCGGGTTGCTTAAAGTGCTTCGAAACTGGTTAAAAAGTGAATTCAATCCGAATTCATTCCGAATTCAGAAGCATCCCGACAACTTAACTAGGCCTAAAAATACCCTGTAATAAAGTCGCTGAAAGTCAGAAATGACTTGAAGGCACACAACAACAACTATAGTTCTCTGGCTACTAATTCTACACACCTCTCCCTAAACTGCAAATCCCAGTAATGCATAGGGTGGTACTATGTCAGTTAATGTGGAATCACATCATGTGTGGTGTGAAAAGACCCCATATTTCCAGCAGTATATGCAGTTCCACTGCTAAACTCTAGTTCTTTTTTTCTTAACAGACTTAGAGGGTCTTCTGTGCTTCATAAAATTGTATTGCTGTTAACAAGTAACTGCATTTTGGTACATAAAAATAATAATACTTTATTTATACCCCACCACCACCTCCCCGAAGAGACTTGGGGCAGCCCGTCAAATACAAAATATAAATACTATTTATTTATTTACTTTATTTATATTCCGCTCTTCTCACCCCGAAGGAGACTCAGAGCGGATTACAGGTACACATACTAGCAGACAATTCCTGCCGTTTTCCACATAACACACACATATAGATGAACAGAGGCAAACTCTGGCCACCAGGGGGAGCTGACGCACTCCTCATCTCTCAGCGTTCCCAGTGTCCCTCGTTGTTCCTTCTGCATTCCTCAGCGTTCCTGGAGCTATTTAATGGCTTCATAATTCAGTCAAAATTTGCCTCCCCACTTAATGTGGTATCTTTATCTCCCACTTGACAGATGCAACTGTCTTTCGGGCTGCAAAGGTCGACAGGAGGCTACACTTAAGGTCGAGCACCCACCTCGACCCAGGCAGGCCTCGAACTCATGGTCTACTGGTCAGAGAGATCTTATGCAGCTGACACTTATCCAGCTGCGCCACATTCCTGGTGCTATACAACAATAGATCAACAAAACAAGCAAGCAAAAACAATATAAACAATATAACTAAACATAAGCAATAACACAGAAGAGACTTAAAAACACTATGGCAGGGCCAAATGTAATTAAAAAAAATTTTTTTAAAAAAACCAATGGGCGTGTACAGAGTAGGGTATGTCTAGACATGGGGTTTTAGAGAGTGATGTAGAGAGATCAATCCAACGGGTAGATAAAGTGCTTCAGAGGACATATAGAGGGAGATTAGACAGATCGGACAATTATTTCCTTTATTCAAGGAAGGCCCATTGGAACAGCCACATTTTCAAGCTCCTCCTAAAGATGCCAAAGTGGGGGCTTGTCTGATATCTTTAGGAAGTGAGTTCCAGAGTCGGGGGACACCACAGAGAAGGCCCTCTCCCTCATCCCCACCAATCGTGCCTGTGAAGGGGACGGGAGCAAGAGCAGGGCCCCTCCAAATCATCGAAGAGATCGTGTGGGTTTGTAAACAGAAATGCGGTCATGCAGGTAGGCGTTCATTTTCCTATGCGCAAGAGTCACATGTGACAGAATGAGAAATATACTGAGCATGTTCTGAGAGTGCACTTTATACACACTGGAGCCTGGAAGGAAGGAGACGCATGTAGGCATTGCCACTGGTGTGAGACAAACTCCTTCCAGCAGAGGGATCTTCTCTCCACATTGCTTGTTGCTGCTGCTAATGGCAAGGAACAGCTGCTGGGCTGGGTGGGAGCCGGGGAGGAAGGGGCGCATTTGAAGAGAGGCACAGATGTAAAAGTGACATCTGCCTGTGACAAAAGAGAGTAGATTAGATTAGGTAAGGAAGCCCTTTCTGTTTGCAATGAAATTGGAGCCGCATATTTTCTGTGGCTAGGATAGTATTTAGAAGAATCAGGAGGAGAAGGGGAAGCATCCCTGGCTATTGTCTGTACTGGTCGAGCTATGGCAGAAGAGCATAAGAGGAGAGGTACAAAAGGAGTCAAGACACTCACGAAGTGGCCTGCAAAATTAGTCATTTATTTTATTTATTCATTTATTTATTTATTTATTTATTTATTTTTTTTTATTTATTGGATTTGTAGACCTCCACTCCCAGAGGCTGGGGGCGGTTTACAGCACGATGTGCGAATACATGAGTAAATAACAACAATAAAACAGTAAAAACACAATAAAAACAATGTAAAACACAGATGAGGATCACAAACCTTCAAACGCTTGCCTAAATAAGTGTGTCTTACACGCTCTGCAAAAGCTGTTCAAATTTCGCAGAACCCGTGTCTCTGGTGGCAGAGCGTTCCACAAAGTTGGAGCGATGATAGAAAAAGCTCTTCACCTGGTAGATGTCAAAAGGAAGGATTTTACACTGGGGATGGTAAGAAGATTCAAGACTTCTGAGCATAGTGATCTCGGGGGGGTTATATGGAATCAGGCGATCCCGTTGGTACACTGGCCCCAGACCATATAAGGCCTTGAAAGTAAGAACTAACACCCTGAAGGTAATCCGGAATTCGACTGGCAGCCAGTGCAGGTCGTGTAGAGTCAGAGTTATACGTCAGGTCGCGGGCTCCCCCGCGAGCAGCCGGGCTGCAGCATTCTGCACAAGCTTAAGTTTCCGGATCACGGTCAAGGGTAGGCCAATGTAGAGAGTGTTACAGTAGTCAAGTCTTGAGATGACCGTAGCTTGGATTACCGTGGCTAGGTCGTTCCGGGACAGATAGGGGGCCAAACACTTTGCTTGTTGCAGGTGAAAGAACGTGATTCTGCTGACAGTGGAGATTTGGGTCTCCATTGACAGCAGAGGGTCCAAATGGACACCAAGGCTTTTTACTGATGATGGTGGGTGTAATGCCTTCGGGCCCACAGGATGTAATTATGTGGGATGACACCCTTGATTGATATTGTACTCCTGTGACGCTGAGCATTTCGCGTTGTTAAATATTGCCGCTTGAAAAAGCCCTAGCGAAACGGATCGGGCCCTGCAGCTCAACCGTTGCGGCCCTCCGCGCCCATCCATCATGGGCTTGGCTGCCTAACCACCTGCAGTGAGATCGCTACACCTTGGTCCCTACGGGAGCACCTTATTGCCATTCACGGCATTACCACATTGTGCCAGGGACGTCCATTCCGGATCTTTCACAGCGAGAGCGACCTCCTCCTTCCCCAGTCGTGCACTCCCCTCCCCTTAGTTGTGGTTTTGAGGGAAGAGCATCATTCGGACTGTGGGATTTCACCCATGAAGGGACATTATTGACTCGTGAGTAAGCTCACCACATCGCTGTGGAATTCAACCCTTCCCCATCGCACATCCATGCTCCTTTATATTCTCTAGTAGCTGGTATTGTTTGTGCACGACTCGCTGCTCATATTTACTATGCATGTGTGTACTATTGTATTCTATGACATATGTAGTAGGCTTCTTAGCCCTCACCTTGATTGATATATTATATTTTATATGGCACACTGCCTATGTCCTTTTGTGTATATAGGGTGTAATGCCTCGCCATCCAGGGTCGGCAGTTGGATTTCCCTATCGCCCAGACGACCCAGCCAAAGGATCTCCGTCTTCGCCAGATTCACCTTCAACCTACTGGCTCGCAGCTATCCAGTAACGGCTTCAAGACACAGATGGAAATTATTGGGTATGGAATCCGGTCGGCCTTCCATCCTCAGAATGAGCTGGGTGTCATCAGCGTACTGATGACACTAAAGCCCAAAGCTACGTACCAGCTGAGCGAGTGGTCGCATATAGATGTTAAATAACAAATTTTGAAGTGCTTGCATCTGAAATAAAGGCAGTACCAAAACCCTTACTTTTAGAACTCATTCCATGTATTGATTGACCGCATATGCTACGCCATCACTTCAGCGAGAGGACGAGGATTTTCACTGGAGGTGAGGATTATACTGTTTTGTCCTTTCAACAATTTCAGTTCATAGATTGGACTGAGAGCAAGTGACTGCCTCAAGCTCAGCCTGAAGCCAAGTGACCGAGTCCATGGCCAACACTCTGATTTCTGGCATTGTCAAATGCTGAGCTAAAGCACTGTGAATGCTGGTGGGAAATGACTCAAATCAGCCCATAATCAGATAATAGCATTAATAAATACTCTAAACTGTTCCTTTGAGCCCAAAGTAGCCATTCATAAAAGATGCTCCTTCCTACATTTTGATTCACTGCTCTGCCTTCGGCATCTTCAAGAACAGCTCACGCAAGAAAGGGGTCATGGTGAAGCAATTGTTCTTACTCTTACATTAGCTTTCTCTACCCCCGGTGGTGCCTGTAAGAGGTGCTTGCAATGGTCTCTCTATCATCCCCAGAAGATCAAGGGCAGTAGCAGTTGCTGGTTAAGATTATGGGAGCGTTGAGCCCAATAGGGTTGCCATTTTTTTATATAAGAAATAAGGGACATTTATGGGATTTTTCACAAAAATAAGGGACACTTCATTAAAAACTTGAAACTCAAACATTAGGTAGAAATAGTTTTATTAACAGAATAAGATAATGATTGAAACTCACAAAAGAAACTGACTTATACCCTCTTAACAGCACATGGTATGTTTCTGCATGCTTTGTCATGCAGAAAAACCATTATTAAAACGACCTAATTTTCTCCATCTGTATTTAGTACTTGACTTTGCTGACTTTAAAAGTGCACTGTCTAAACATTAAAATAAAATAAATTTTATAAGACAGTACATCTTCATGGCCCTGTACGGCTTAGGGCCTGCGTACCTGAGGAACCGCCTTGCCCCATACATTCCCCCATACATTCCCCACGTTCAGAGGAACAAAATCTGTTGTTGGTGCCAACAATCCGCTCCTGCCATCTGTCCACAACTAGGCAGAGAGCGTTCTCCGTAGCAGCTCCGGTGCTATGGAACTCCCTGCCAAGTGACATTCGGACCATACAAGACCTAATTCCCTTTCAGAGGGCGGTTAAGACCACGCTGTTCAAATTAGCCTTTGACTAGACAACCGGATTGGGCAACTGACTTACAGCTGTCTAATACACTGGCGTTTCGGGCCCTTGGAAATGTACGCGTTTTTACTACCTCGTGATGTGATTCGTATTGTTTTAATGTTTTAATACTTTACTGTTTTATTGTACGGCTGCATGGCCACTACATGCTGCCGATCTTATATGTTGTGACCCGCCCCGAGCCTGCAGGGAGGAGCGGAATACAAAACCAAATAATAAATAAATAAATAAATAAATTATTATGTCAATCGTTAATGGTATAGTATAGTATGGGATGCACAGCTAGGCCTATTTTAAGAGTAACTCTCAAGCAACCAGAAACTATCTTTATCCAATGTGATCCAACATTCCCCTTGGGTAACGGTTAATTAGTCTACTGTACTTTGAAAAAGTCCTGTACCGCCTCTTCCTTCCAACGGGGACGCAGGCTGCCCTGCGAGTTGGAATCCCCGGGCAGGCATTGCCGTGGAAACCACAGTGCGCACCTTCCTCTGCTCAACCCCGCCCAGTCCTGTCCTGCTAGTCAAAAATAAGGGACAGGGCCTGAAAAAAAGGGACACAAATTTTAGGGCCAAAATAAGGGACGTCCCTTAGAATAAGGGACATATGGGAACCCTAGCGCCCAATCATATGGAAGAATCTGGTTTGATAAAGGCTGTTTTACATTATTTGAAATCAAGCCTTTTCTGCTAGAAGACTGGCATCTGCCTTCACCCAACATGCAGACCCGGATCATGCCCTTTTGGCGCCCTAGGTCAAAGGCTCCGCCCCCGCCCCGGCTCCACCCCGCCCCCAGCTCCACCCCACCCCCGGCTCCGCCCCTGGCTCTGCCTCTTCCTCCTTGCCGGCGCGAGGAGGAGGAAGGACAGCCCCACCCCCGGAGCCGATGCCTCCCCACGGCTCCTCCCTCCCTTCTAAAGCCACCATGCCGGCCTGAAAGAGCGATTTTGGCCACTTCTGAGGCTTGCATGACGGCTTTAAGAGGGAGGGAGGTGCCGCGGGGAGGCTCCCCACGGCTCCTCCCTCCCTCCCTCCTAAAGCCACCACGCCAGCCCGCCTGGGTATATTTGGTACGGGAGGGACAAATTGGAAAAGAAATTTAAAGATCATATAATTAGGGGAAGTCTGTTAAAAATATGGGAAAAATACAAAGGTAGAATAAATGAAAAGACATTGGGAAGGGTGGCAGACAAATACGAATAAATAAATACATAAATAAATAAATAAATATTGGCTCATCCCTCGGAGGACGTCACAGAGGATGTCCTGAGTTTGTTTTGGATTCCTTCTTCAGTGTTTTTGGGGCTTTCCCTGGGTTTTGTGGGTTTTTGCCGGTTAGGCTTGTTTTTTGTTAGTCCCATTCCCATTTGTTGTGCAATAAACTCTTTGTTATCCCTTTTGTCACTTGGGCTTGGCTTTAATTGGCGTCTGCATCACGAAAGTATGTGTTATGTTTGCTTTGCGGTAACTGCCCTGAGTTCCCTAGAGCAGTGTTTCCCAACCAGTGTGCCGTGGCACACTAGTGTGCCGTGAATGATCATCAGGTGTGCCGTGGGAAATTGGAACCTCCAATCCCCTTTCTTCCCCCTCCTGCCAAACACTTTTTCTTTTCCACTCAGACTCCCTTCTTCCCAACCTCGTCTGCTCGCTTTGCCTCGCTTTGCTCACGCTGCCGCTTCTGGGGGAGGGGGGAGGGAGGAAGACGTGACCCGTGCGGGCACTACTGCACAGACTTGCCCCACGTCTTCCTCCTTCCCCTCCACAGTGCTCTCTGGATATAGGTGAACTACAACTCCAAAACTCAAGGTCAATGCCCACCAAACTCTTACAGTATTTTCTCTTGGTTATGGTAGTTCTGTGTGGGAAGCTTGATTCCATTCCATCATTGGTGGAGTTCAGAATGCTCTTTGATTGCGGGTGAACTATAACTCCCAGCTGTTGAGCAAGACCTTCGTGTGTGTCTTTCTGCCATTCCTGCCAGGATATCTATGTTGTGTTCATCGAAACAGGCCCAGGTTTGACACTAAGTGTATAAATACATTTAAAAACATATTTACTATATGTATTACTGTGTTAAGAGTGTCATTTTGTGTCATTTTGGTTGGTGGTGTGCCCCAGGATTTTGTAAATGTAAAAAACGTGCCGCAGCTCAAAAAAGGTTGAAAAACACCACCCTAGAGTGGTATATAAATGCAGTTTATAATTATATTATTAATAACAATAATTCCCAATTCCTTTTATCAAAAAGGGTTGTTTCAATTGAAGAAGGACATCTATCAAATCCGCCTTCTCCTTCTCTTCGCTTCTAATGGCAGTAGAAAGACTTTCTCTTTCTGGGTCTAATTTATCAGTACACTGTCTGCTTTTCAATGTTCGAAACCCCTTAATTGCTCTTTTTACTATCATTAGTTGCAATCTTGACCCTTTGCTAGGCAGGGCGGCATTAGCCGTTGACTTAAGTGGCGCAAAGATCGCTCTCATTCCTTATTGTGGTTCACTCTTCAGAAACAACAACACATGCCTCTCTCTCTCTCTCTCTCTCTCTCTTTTTAAAAAGGATACATTTATAAATGGTTTTCTCAATTTCTTCTTCAGTAAAATGTTGCCTCCTTCATCTAAATCCAGCTCCTCTTACCATTTACATTAGACGGCACTCCATCAATAAAACCATCAAAATGATCTACTGCATTGTAGACAAAAGTTATTGTGTCAAGTTGACACTAATCGGTTAATTCCAGTAAACCTTCCAAGAAACAAAAGCTTGTTGTCTGTCACTAATGTGTGCGCCATGGGCCCCCTCCGGGTCCCATCGCTATGCATATCTATAGAGATGTATCTGGCAGACGCTTTGCCCAAGGGCTCTATATGTACACCCGGACAGGATCTATAGTTAATGAAGTTGACCCTGCTTCCCCCAACAGGGTTGAATTCAAGACCTCCTTATATCTGACAGCTGATAACATATAATATATGGGTTGCTTTATGATTCTCCAGTTTGGAATATCTGCTACTGAAACTGTCATTTCTTCATGTCCTTTATTTAAGGACTAGTTTGAAAAAAAATCTATTTTTAATACCAAATTACCTTGTCTGTCTCTTGAGGAATCTGTATAACGACCACGTAGGAACAGTAAGAACTAACCATGGAACAACAGACTGGTTCAAGATTGGGAAAGGCGTACGACAGGGTTGTGTGGAGATTCGACGCGTTAACTTGTATTCGCTGCCACCATATAAACTACTGTGCAGGGCTAGGACTGAGGTGTTTTACAGGCTTGTGTTATGAATAATCACCAGAAGAGATGGATTTATCATCAACGCACTTCAACAGTTTATTTAAACAGTGCTCACTTGGAGGTTCAAGAGCTTAGTAGGTTTCACTTTAACAGAGGCACAAGACTTAAAAAGGTTACAAATGTTTTAGTTGTAACTAATACACAGTTGCAATGTTTAACTATTGCTATTACTTAGATCAGCGTCTAGCAATCTCAAACATACAGGCACTCTTGCCTCTTTTCCATTCTCAATCAATTTTTTGAGTTCAATTATCCTCCTTTCACCAATGAATTCCTCCCTCTCTCTATCATCTCTAATTTCTTGTATTCTCTTTTTGCAAATTCCTATAACCTTTTCTTCTTCCGCTCTAATAGCTCTTATCATCCTCTGATGAATTATTTCACTTTTTTCTCTTTCAGCATCAATTTGCTGCTTTTCTCTTCTTTTTAACTCTAACTGGTATTTCAAATTTTGAATCTCCTCAGAGACTGACCTCTGGGATTCTGCCATCTTTGTGAGTTCCATTTACCTCACACTTTTCTTTCAGGCCTTTACTTCAGCCTTCTCTTGCAGGTTTACCTCAGGACTTCAACTCAGCCCTCTCTTGCAGGTTTACCTCAGGACTTCAACTCAGCCCTCTCTTGCAGGTTTACCTCAAGACTTTAACTCAGCCCTCTCTTGCAGGTTTACCTCAGGACTTTAACTCAGCCCTCTCTTGCAGGTTTACCTCAGGACTTCAACTCAGTCCTCTCTTGCAGGTTTACCTCAGGACTTCAACTCAGCCCTCTCTTGCAGGTTTACCTCAGGACTTGAACTCAGCCCTCTCTTGCAGGTTTACCTCAGGACTTCAACTCAGTCCTCTCTTGCAGGTTTACCTCAGGACTTCAACTCAGCCCTCTCTTGCAGGTTTACCTCAAGACTTCAACTCAGCCCCCTCTTGCAGGTTTACCTCAGGACTTCAACTCAGCCCTCTCTTGCAGGTTTACCTCAGGACTTTAACTCAGCCCTCTCTTGCAGGTTTACCTCAGGACTTTTACTCAGCCCTCTCTTGCAGGTTTACCTCAGGACTCCAACTTAGCCCTCTCTTGCAGGTTTACCTCAGGACTTCAACTCAGTCCTCTCTTGCAGGTTTACCTCAGGACTTTAACTCAGCCCTTTACTTCAGGCTTCCAAAACCTTTACCTTAGGTCTCAGCCTTTTACTTCAGGTTTGCCTCAACTCTCTCACTCTCTCTCTCTCTCTCTCTCTCTCTTTTCCCCCCCTTCAAGCCTCCTGGCTTCTCTTCGTTTCTCAGCTTCTTTTCTCTTAATTTCTACTTCTGTCAGCCTTTTTCTCTCCTGAGAAGCCCTCTCTTTTGTTTTCTGATAGCCTTAACTCTCTCTTTTTTAATCTTTGTTCCTCAAGCCTCCTGGCTTCTCTTTTGCTTTCTAGTAGCTATATTGTGAGATTTAACTTTACCTCACAACACTTTTTCTTACTCTTTACACAGTCTCAAGCACTTTACACAGTCTCAAGCACTTTACACAGTCTCAAGTACTGAATTCAGATGTTACACGGATCTAAATCTTGTCACAATCTTAGGCACTAGATCAGATCTCTAACACGCATCCCAATCTTGTCACAGTCTTAGGCACTAGATCAGATCTCTTACACGCATCCCACCGCTATGCCACCATTTGAAAAGATTCGTCTTAACTTGTATTTCGCTGCCACCATTAATTTATTTAGGCTTGACCATTGACTTGTAAAGAGTGGTGAGGAGACTGGTAATCCAAATGAAGTCACGGGGAGAGAGTTTTGAATCAAAACTTAAATAGTTTATTTCACACAACTGGGCACAAAGCTTGGCTT
Source organism: Anolis apletophallus (assembly GCA_030556195.1). Classification (NCBI taxonomy): domain Eukaryota; kingdom Metazoa; phylum Chordata; class Lepidosauria; order Squamata; family Anolidae; genus Anolis; species Anolis apletophallus. Next base: position 14,372,737 of record JARBWK010000012.1, read on the forward strand.
GATACTTTATGTAACTCTTCCGAAGAGGCACGACTTAAAAAGGTTACAAAGTTTAACTAGTGCTATTATTCAGCCAGATCAGCTTCTCTATATCTCAATGTATAGGCACTCTTGCCTTCTAAAGGCACCTTGCCTCTATCTAGCCCTCAGGCTTTACACAAACCGGCTGGCTCGCAAGCTCAGCCCACCAGAACTGTCTCCCTACAGCTCTCGAAACAGAATCCCCAGCCGAAGCTACACTCTCGCTTCGCTGACAGGAAAACTCTAACTGCTCTCTCTGCAGTTTCAATAACGTGATTCCAACTCCTCTCCTCAGAGCAGAATCTAACAGATCCTTCTGGCTTGACAGCCAGGCACCCACTGTATCTCTCTAAAAATTCCGAGCTCGCCTTCTCGGTGGCTCAGCCCACCATCACCATGGCAACACATTCCCCCAGGAGGGAACTGCCTCCATTATCACAGTTAACCCTTTGTGGTCTGTCCATAACATGACCACTTAATATAACACAAATAACCACCTCATCACAGGTTGTATACTCTCACTCAACCTATTCAACTTGTCTTCTATCTTGGCTTTTCTTCGCGAACGAAGATTCTTAGGAAGGACTCGTCCCACGCTTTCTACAAGCGCGTTGATGACTAAAAAGACCAATCCGAGATAGCAAGTCCGGTTGCAGAAAGCACAGCAGAAAGTCTCCTTGGGTGATTTTGTTTCCAAGTTGCGGTTCTTTCTGCGTTGCCATTTGTCTTTGAGACACGTTCAGCGTGACTTCCCGAAAGACGCCGCAGCATTGTGGATAGTGCGTCTCCATGCCTCCCGATGTGAGGCCAGGGTTGGTGATCAATCTGGCCGAGCCTGTTTCAGGGAGCCCTTGTATCGCTTTTTTGGGGCGCCTCTCCTGCGCTGACCCGTGGCGAGTTCACCATAGAGTAGTATCTTAGGGAGGTAGTGGTCCTCCATCCTAGAGACGTGCTGTGTTCTCAATAGCAATGCCTCAATGCTGGTGATCCCGGCTTGCTCAAGGACAGCAACATTCGTCACATAGTCAGTACAGTGTATATTTAGGATTGTGCAAAGACAGCGCTGATGAAAATGTTCGAGGAGTTGTAGGTATTGGCAATAGGTGACCCAAGTTTCAGACCCATAGAGGAGAATAGACAGTTCGATAGCTCTTTATACACTGATTTTGGTGCTTTGCCTCAGGTGTTTGTTGCTCCAGACTCTTTTGTGAAGCCTTCCGAATGCACTATATGCCTTTGCTAATCTGTGATCTTTCTCTTTATCAATCTTTGCGTCTGAAGAGATGATGCTTCCCAGGGAGGTGAACTGCTGAACGGATTTCAGCACAGATTTGCCTATGCTGACGTGGGGATGATGGTGTTCTTCCTGTGGTGCGGGCTGGTAGAGAACTTCAGGCTGACTTCCAGCCCAAATAGCTCTGCAGCTGTTGCAAAGCAGGATGTCAGGCGCTGCAGGGCTGCTTCTGAATGGGCGACAGGGGCAGCAGCATCTGCAAAAAGCAGGTCATGGACTAGATAGTTTAGAGTCTTAAACTATCCTGTATATTTAGGATTGTGTGAAGACAGCGCTGATGAAAACGTTTGAGGAATTGTAAGTGTTGGCGATAGGTAACCCATGTTTCAGACCCATAAAGGAGAATAGACAGTATGATAGCTCTGTACACACTGATTTTGGTGCTTTGCCTCAGGTGTTTGTTACTCCAGACTATTTTGTGAAGCCTTCCGAATGCGCTATATGCCTTTGCTAATATGTGATCTATCTCTTTGCGTGTGAAGAGATGATGCTTCCCAGGTAGGTGAACTGCTGAATGGACTCTTTTGTGAAGCCTTTCGAATGCACTATATGCAGGAAGAACACCATCATCCCCACGTCAACATAGGAAAATCTGCGCTTAAGTCCATTCAACAGTTCACCTATTTGGAAGCATCATCTCTGGACCATAAGGAAGGCTGAGCGAAGGAAGATAGATGTTTTTGAATTGTGGTGTTGGAGGAAAGTTCTGAGAGTGCCTTGGACCGAGAGAAGATCCAACCAGTCCATACTTCAGGAAATGAAGCCCGACTGCTCATTGGAGGGAAGGATATTAGAGGCAAAGATGAAGTACTTTGGCCACACCATGAGAAGACAGGAAAGCTTGGAGAAGACAATGATGCTGGGGGGAAAGGAAGAGGGGCTGACCAAAGGCAAGTTGGTTGGATGGTATCCTTGAAGTGACTGATTTTTATGGCCTGAATTCTGTTGGTAGATTAAAAGAGGCCATGGTGAAACCGCTGCTGAAAAAGCCGAACTTAGACCCCTCGGCTTCCTCCAATTACAGGCCTGTTTCCAACTTGCCTTTCCTAGGCAAAGTAATTGAGAGGGCGGCAGCGGATCAGCTGCAGCGGTTCCTAGACGACACAGCTGGACTTGATCCCTTCCAGTCCGGCTTCCGTATTGGGCATGGGACGGAGACCGTGCTTGTTGCCATTACAGACCAACTTCGCCGCCAGCTGGACCAGGGTGGATCAACACTGCTTGTCCTGTTAGATCTGACAGCAGCGTTCGATACTGTAGACCACCCACTGTTGACCCACCGTTTAGCCGGCTCCGGGGTTGGGGGGACTGCCCTTCAATGGGTGGCCTCCTTCCTCCGGGACTGGGGACAACGTGTGGAGGGGCGGGGGAGGTCTCGGGAGACTCCACTTAACTGTGGGGTCCCCCAGGGGGCCATCCTCTCCCCCTTATTATTCAATGTTTACATGCGCCCCCTGGCCCAGCTGGCCTGTGACTTTGGTCTGGAGGGTTATCAGTACGCTGATGACACCCAGCTTTTGCTGAGAATAGACGGCAGGCCGGACTCCGTACCCGATTGTTTCCATCTATGCCTCGAAGCCGTGACTGGTTGGCTGTGTGCCAGCCGGCTGAAGGTGAATCCATCGAAGACGGAGATCCTGTGGCCCGGTCGGCCTGGACTGGGTGGGTGCCGGTTGCCTACCCTGGACGGCGAGCGGCTTAACCCATCGCCGTCGGTTAAGAGCTTGGGGGTTGTGTTGGACTCCTCGCTGACCATGGAGGCCCAGGTCTCCGTGGTCAGCAGGACGTCATTCTATCACCTCTGACAGGCTAGGCGACTGGCACCCTACCTGTCCAGGGACGACCTGGCCACGGTAATCCAAGTGACGGTCATCTCGAGATTAGACTACTGTAATGGCCTCTACGTTGGCCTTCCCTTGTCGACAATCCGGAAACTCAAGCTAGTGCAGAATGCCGCTGCTCGCTTGCTGGCGGGATCGCCAGTGAGGGAGCATATCACACCTATTCTCCGGCAACTGCACTGGCTTCCTATTGAGTACCGAATTGCCTTCAAGGTGTTGGTTTTGACCTTTAAGGCCTTACACGGCCTAGGGCCTGCGTACCTGAAGGACCGCCTTACCCCGTACTTGCCCCCGAGATCACTGCGCTCAGATGAGCAAAATCTGTTGTTAATTCCATCAGTCCGCTCCTGCCACTTGTCGACGACTAGACAAAGGTCTTTTTCTGTGGCGGCACCGGTGCTCTGGAACGCCCTCCCGGACAGTACCCGAGCCATCTCGGAACTGGGCCCGTTCCGGAGGGCCTGTAAGACGGCCCTTTTCGGGCTGGCCTTTAATTAGGCACACCGGACTAAGAACTATGATATATGTCCTCTCACCCCATGTTCTGACGATGTAACCTGTTTTAAATGTGGTTTTATGTTTTTATCAATTGTAGGGTCGCATGTTGACATGTTGCAACATGCCGCCCATGTATTTTGCTGTGATCCGCCCCGAGCCTGCTGGGAGGAGCGGAATACAAAAGTGAACAATAAATAAATAAATAAATAAATAAAATAGTCCTAAGTAGAGTTAACCAGTTGAATCAAAGGGATATTATACATACATATTGCCTATAATAATAATAATAATAATAATAATACTTTGTATTCCGCCCTATCTCCCCGAGAGGACTCAGAGTGGATTCCAGCATATACAGACACAGGCAAAGATTCAATGCCACGAAATAATGAAACATAGATACACAGACAAAAACAAAGGCTTCCCCTTTCATCTCTGGCTCTGGGGGAGGTGCTTACCTCCATTTCCAAGAGCCTGCATTGTCCGTAGACACTTCCTAGGTCATGTGGCCAGCATAATTGCATAGAACGCCATTTATCTTCCCACCGAAGCAGTACCTATTGATCTACTCATATTTGGATTTTTTTTTTTTGAATTGCTAGGCTGGCAGAAGTTAGGGCTATCAGCGGAGTTCACCTCAACCTGCGGATTCAAACTGCCAACCTTCCAGTCAGCAAGTTCAGCAGCTCAATGGTTTAAGCCATTGCGCCATTACTGTCTAACCATTTAATTATTGATTCTGTAGGTCTTCTATAATAGGAACTAACCAATAGGACTCATGCCTAAGATTTGCTTTTCTCATACTGAATAACATACCTTGCACCCTAAAATGAAGTTACTATGTCACACACACACTTAATTCAATATGGCGCAACTGGCTGGGAGTCAGCTGCATAAGATCTCTACTGACCAGAAGGTCATGAGTTCGAAACCTGCCCGGGTCGGTGTGAGCTCTCGACCAATTGGTGCAGCTTGTTGTCGACCTTTGCAACCCGAAAGACAGTTCCATCTGTCAAGTAGGAAATTAAGGTACCACTTTGTGGGGAGGCTAATTTAACTGATTTATGAGGCCATAAAATCTCCATGAAGTATGCAAAGAATGAAGGAATGTGACAGCTCCCCCTGGTGGCCAGAAGCTGGAATGTTAAATAGCCTCTGTGTCTTTGTCTATATATGTTGTGTGTCTATGGCATTGAATGTTTGCCTGTATATGTACATTGTAATCTGCCCTAAGTCCCCTGCGGGGTGAGAAGGGCGGAATATAAATGATGTATGTAAATAAATAAATAAATAAATAAATAAATAAATAATTGAAATTATTTTCAGTGCTATTTTGATATTTTGGGTTTCAATAGGAGAGAAAAATATTCAAAAAATGATAAGTGTGTGTGTGGTGTGTGTGTGTGTGTGTTCAATGGCAAGCAATGTTGTCTTGGAATTAACTTAAAACATTAAATAGTAACGCTGGTGTGTATGCTGAGACATTTGTTCTGTCCCCTTGCATTCTCATGTTATTCCTCCAATGAGAATCGTCAAAGACATCTTTCCAAGACATAGAGTGCTCTGGCTGAAATGATGACAGGGGCTACTGTTAAAAATTAAATTGTATCTTATTTTTGGTGTATTTCTTGTGTGCCACATTCGCGAATAGTAGTGAGAGATTTAATGATCACATATTTTTGATCTTATTTCTCTTTGGTCGATGGCAATTTTTTTCTGTTAATGTCGACTTAGAGCTCAAAGTAATTTAGTAATTGATTCTAAGCACGGCAGCTCGCCAATGGCAACTCTCCATTCAGGGAAATATCTTTGCTAATTTTATCCTTTGGAATGAGATTACCATGCTAATCTCTCCCCAGCCCTCAGTAGCCTGGACATTTGGGACTTGCTGATGCAAATTATGTTATTAAACAGAACTCACTTCGCCCAACGCAGGAGACGAACGAGAAGGGGACAAAAAGGAGCAGCTGAAAAAACAAACAAACAATCTCAGCAATGACAATCTCCAATGAGAATCAACTAGGATTATTTTTCAGGTTCCCGATGATTGCTTTGACACAATTTATCATCTGTTAACTCTTGCAGCAATGGAATGTTTTTGAACCTTTTTTGAGCCGGGAGGACCCCCATTTTTTACTGCCTTTACAAAATCCTCCAGGGCCTGGGAGGCACCACCAACCAAAATGATACAATTGCAGACGCCATTAACGAAGCCAGTCCGAATTTCGGAAGTACATCCGAATCAATTTTGAAAAAACTGCTGAAAACTTTGGAAGTCTATCATATACGAGGCGCCAGCACCCCCTACATCTGAAGCGAGTTTTGAAGCCATTTTTTCCGTGATAAAACAGGCCTATTATTTACATATACATGCATAGTAAGTTATCTTGGAGATGTGACCCAAGTCTAAAAAAATATTTATATATCATATACTTCTTTTACACATGTCTTGTAGGTGGATTTGTACAATATTTTAAAATAATTTTGTGCATGAAACCAAGTGTGTGTGTGCATTGAACTATCAAAAAGCAAAGATATCGCAATCTCAACAATTTTGTGGACAATTTTGAAATTTCAGATAAGGGATGCTCAACTTGTTTTCTATATTATCTGACTAAAATAGCAAAATAGGCTGTAGTTGTGGAAAGACAGGATCAAATGATAGCACTGGACTCCAATCTGGGCCTTGGCTTATGGGCCAGATTTGACCCATCAGGCTTTCCTACCTGGTCCACAAAGCTCTTCTATCCAGCACACACCATGCCCTTAACGGTGTCTTGATTTATTTTCTGTTTGAGGCCCATCTGTGATCCCAACGTTGCAAGAATACAGTTTTCACCTCTTGAAAGTACTGTTGCCGGCCTATTCTTGATCCTCTGAATCCTTTCTCTGCATTTTTGGACTGATCTTCCTTTTTTAGAAGTTTGTGTTCTTCTACAGCCGGGGTCGGGAACCTTTTTGACTCAGAGAGCCATGAAAGCAAAATATTTGGAAATGTACCGTATTTCAGTGAGAGCCATATAATATAATTATGCAAGGAGCCCCATTTCCTCCTTCTAAACCCACCTCCTTTCCGACGCCTCCCCAAACTTTAGGGGCTCCTCTGCCAGGCCAACTCTCCCAGCCGCCTCTCTGTTTCCCCCAATTGCTGAAAGCAAGGGCTGGGAGGAAGCAAAGAGGGAAAAGAAAGAGAGGTAAGTAGATCAGAGCCTTCCTCTCCTCCTGCAAGAACTCACTTGGACCCAGTGCAAGAGCCTCCCCGGGACAGAACTGCCCCTTTTGAAAGGGCACATGGTGTGGGCTTCTCCAGGAGGCTGAGCACGGTGTGCACGAAGCCAGTCTCCGCTACCGTCCTTTCAGGCCAGCAGTCCTCACACGGGCCAAAGCAGATGAGACAGAAGAGGACGGAGAAGAGATGGAAGAAGAATTGAGGGTGAAATCTCCCTCCAATTTCGAGGCGTTGCGAGGGCCTCTTCCTGCATCGCCACACAAGCCACAGCCAATCAGAGCGCCCCTTTCCCCTCTCTCGTGCACGTACTTCGGCTAGCGTAGTGGCCACCGTTATGCCTGCCTGCCCTGAAGAAAACTCGTTTTTCAGCAGCATGGACCGTCCCGGCCGCTGTCTGGAAAGGGCTGCCATGTATGTGAGGGCCGGGAAACAATGGGAAAAGGAACAAGAAAGGTGCTGCAGTAGTGCCTCGGGAGACTAAATTCAGACCCAAAATTCAGGACATGTGGCAACCCTATCTGCGAGCCAGATGCAATCATCAAAAGAGCCACATCTGGCTCGCGAGCCATAGGTTCCCGATCCCTGTTCTACAGGATTCTTTCTTCTGCTTCACAGGTGCTTGCTCAGTCATAGCTAAAGCTTTCCTTGCAGAGAGTCCTATTTGGACATTTAAGAACAATAAAGTAACCTTGCAAAATTCTGTAAGATGTGGAGATCAACTTGAACAAGTCTGAGACTGGTTTGGTGTTGCAGAGAAGCTCTGCTTCTGAGCAGATATGCCTAGACTGATTGACAAATAGCTTTGTTTGGGAAGATGCGGCCAAGTTCTAAAAGTCCAATTTTGAGTTTGGTTGGTTTGGATTTTAGGATAGCATTCCTGCACCTTGGAGTATGTTGTGCACCCACTGAATTCAAATGGATTTACTTTTGAATAGGCATGTATGGATTTTTCTGCAAGTGCAATATAAGTTGGTTTTGCGAGTGCGTTTTCTGATTGGCAAATGTTTGGGGATTTTTGGTATCACGTATTGACTACAGAAGGGGGAGGAATTGCTCAAGACTAGGTGATTAGGAATTTGCTTACTTGCAGGCACAATGTGTTAAATTTTTATTTATTTATTTCGTATATTTCTATCCCACCCTTCTCCCCAAATTTTCGAAAATGGCGGATGCAGCTTCGAATTGGCAAATTACTTCCTGGTTGCTTAAAGTCCTTCAAAATCATGTCGAAATTGATTTAGAAATGAATTTAAAATGAATTTAGTAGCTTTACGAAAAACCTAACCAGGCCTAGAAACTAGTGATTGCTCACAAGCTTACAGTCTACTTATTTTATTTTACTGACTGTGACATTGCCAAGGCAGGCAAACGTTGTCTTACTTTATCACCTGAACTATTTTTTTGGACTCCTCCTGGTGTGCCAATGCATGAGCTCAATTACACTTGAAACACTGCATGCATTCATGGGTAACCCCATTATGAAATTCGAGAGACGTAATGCAATTTGGCCTGGGAAGATTTACTTGTTAAAAGGAAAACAACTTTCCCATAAATAATTTACTACAACAGAAAAATAATCCTTGCTCCCATCGTCTTTGCATTGAGAGTAATCAAATAGATCATGCTCTGAGTTATTTTTAAATTGCTTGGAAGTGCACAGCTCTCATATCATTGTCAATAAATTGAGGGAAATCACAGAGATAAGAGATTGCTAAATATCTTACAGTTTTATAGAGCAGGTGGGTCAGATTGGGAAAGAAATATCCAAAGGATAAGGGCAGATCTGGTCCATTGCACTGAAAGTAAATGAAAAATAAACCAAAATTATATATAAAAAATACAAGTTAGAATGCATGTTAGAATCATGACGCTGTGTCCATTTATGTCCTTCTAATGCAAGACCTGTTGCACTAGCAATTGTGCATTTCTAAATACTGGGCAAGAGTGGTATATGGCATACCGTATATACTCGAGTATAAGCCGACACGAATATAAGCCGAGACACCTCATTTGACCACAAAAAACTGGGAAAATGTATTGACTCGAGTATAAGCCGAGGGTAGGAAATGGAGCCACTAATGGTAAATTTCAAAATAAAAATAGATAACTATAAAATGACAGTAATTGAGGCATCATTAGGTGAAATGTTTTTGAAGATCTAGAGAAAACCGTAATTTAAGATAAGACTGTCCAACTCTGATTAAACTATTATTGTCGTAGCACAGAGACCAAGGAAGCCAAGCCCAGATGTAAAAGGGGGTAACAAAAAGTTTATTGAACAATCAAATGGAAAGGGGACAAACAAAAAAGCAGCCAACTTGGCTCAAAAACCCTAAAAAATCCCAGGAAACCTAACAAAAACCCTGAAGTACAATGCAAAACAAACGCAGGACGTCCGTCTGCGATGTCCGATGTGGGATAATCCAGAAGAGTAGTTGAAAGCCGGTCCAAAGGTCAAGGGCAGGAGAATGACAGATGAAAAGAGGAGACGGTCCAAGGTAATCAGGAGCTGAGTATACAGGAATAACATAAATCATAGTCCCCATAAAACACAGTGTCCGCCTCCCTCCATTTCATACAATACCAAACTCTGTAGCAGGAACTTACGGTAGACTCAGCGGAGAACAAGCCCCGCCACAGGGATACACGGCAGCAACTAAACAGAAAAGCAGATATTGAATCCCAAACCCCCCCACCTTTTCCCAAACATCAGCTAGAGCTGCCACAGCAGCTCACCCCAAGAACAAGGTGGAGAAATAGCCCATACCTCACGAGTAACTGGAAACAGGAACAAGGCACACGATATCAGGATCACAGGAATGCCAGAGACAAGAACCAGACATCAACTCTTTGACCGCCGCAAATGCAGCCCCATAAACCCATTCCTTATATAGCACTTAAACATCACTGTCGTCTGAAGACCCTCCTTGATCATGAGCACCAGCTGCTGCATCTCCTGCAGCTGTTGTGCTCTGTGCTGACCTCCAATCTTGCCAACGCTCTTGGAAACTTAAAGTATCCCAATCTGTACCTGAAGCCTCAGAAGGCCAGTCTAAATCACTGTCAAAGCCGAGGAAGGTATCAGAATTAGACTCTTCATTACACACATCCCTTACTTCCTGAACCAACGTTGATTCTAGATCAGTATCACTTTCCTCTGACCCCATTTCTTCTTCCCCAGGAAAACCTTCAAAGGCTTCTGAATCAGAAGGAGCTCTGAGTATCTGCCGGATCTTTTTTCTCTGTTCCAACCCTTCAAGACTAGAATCACTAGTAGCCCTTTTTCTCCCAGCTGCAGAGTCTTGATTACACAGAGCCTCATCCCATTCCACACTACTGCTTGATGCTATTGACCCAGCATCTTCCCTATCACTACTAGCAGTAGAAGCCGAAGGCTCCATTACAACAATTATGCTAAACTTCTTCAATGTAAATGTGCTTATGTATCCTTCAAATAATAATAGAATAAAATAATAAATATAACAATAATAATAGAGTAAAATAACATAAATGTAATAATGATAATAGAGTAAAATAATAAATATAACAATAATAAGAGTAAAATAACGTAAATGTAATAATTATAAATGTAATAAAAATAATACTAATAACACAGTATAATAATAAAAAAAAATTTTGACTCAATTATAAGCCGAGGGGGCCTTTTTCAGCCCAAAAAGGGGGCTGAAAAACTAGGCTTATACTTGAGTATATAGAGTATGTTGTATTATGTAAACTGTTATGCAACCAGCTACATAATTTCAGCAATTTGGTGCAACTGTACTAATGGAGATTATCACTCCACTAGTGTTAAATTGGATTTATGCCACAAGCTTCTCAGAGACAGGAGACAGAGACAGAGACAGAGTCTGGTTCTGGGGCTGAGATTGCCAGATGACAAATTGCAAGCCTGCTTTTGAATGGAGTCATTTGATGATTCCCATACAAACATATCCAATTCTGCCCTAATCTTTCTGGCCCACTGTAAGAGAAAATCAAGTATCAGGGACAACATTTTCCAATGAATGTTGGAAACATGAGCAACATGAGGGGACATTATATCGTCTTTAATGAACATGTGAAAAAGCTAAGAAATATGGTTTGAAATATAGATATAGATACAAAAAATCATACAGATGAAGATCCAAATAAAACTAGAACTGTTCCTTTTGGGATTGATGGAAATGCAGTTGGAGAAGACTTACCAAATCATGGCCGGATTACCCATAAGGCTAGACTAGACCATGGCCTCGGGCGGCGGATTTTGGGGGCGGCATTTCCAGCCCTGAAGGAAGGGGTGAAGGAAGGAGTGGCGCTCGCCCACGGGACAAGGAGCCGGGGGGAAGTCCCGCCGCCCCTAGGGCGATTGACGCGGCGGGCGCCACTCCTTCCCTCAGTGAAGGGAGGAGGTGCATCGGTGCGAGTGCGGCAGTGGGGGAAGCCGCGTGTCGCCGTAGGGACGGGACTTCCGGCGGCGCCTTGTGCGTCACGCTGGCAGCGGCTCCGCCCCTCCTCCCTTCAGTGAAGGGAGGGGGAGGAACCGGCGAGAAGAAGGCGCCGCTGGAAGTCCCGCCCCTAGGGAGACTCACGCGGCTTTCGCTGCTGCCGCCGCCACCCCACTCACCCGTGCCCCAAACACGAGCGGGGCGGCGGTGGGGAAAGCCGTGTGAGTCTCCCTAGCGGCGGGACTTCTAGCGCCGCCTTCTCCTTTTCGCCAGTTCCACCCCCTCCCTTCACTGAAGGGAGGAGGGGTGGAGCCACTGCCGCTGTGACGCACTAGGCGCCGCCGGAAAGTACCGCCCTATGGCGACACGCGGCTTCTCCTGCCGCCGCGCGGGCGGGCGTCACTCCTTCCTTCAGTGAAGGGAGGAGGTGCGCCCGTGCGAGCGTGGCAGCAGCAGGGGAAGCCGCATGTCGCCGTAGGGGCGGGACTTCCGGCGGCACCTTGTGCGTCACGCCGGCCCCGCCCCCCCGCAAGAGGCCTCGCCCCCGGGGTGGCATTTAGACCGGGCAGCCTTGGGCAGCACAGGCCGCGAATCCGGCCCTGTACCAAATAGTTTATAGAATCACACCAGCAACAAAGTTGGAAGAATTGAGATGGTCCAACTACAGAGAAATGTTTGCTGAAATCGGCTGATTTAGCAGAAATTGATAAATTGACATGTTTGGTCCGGGAATGTGGCGCAGCTGGCTAAGTGTCAGCTGCATAACATCTCGCCGACCAGTAGGTCATGAGTTTGAGGCCTGCCCAGGTCGAGGTGGGTGTTTGACCTTTAAGTGTAGCCTGCTGTCGACCTTTGCAGCCCGAAACACAGTTGCATGTATCAAGTAGGAGATAAAGGTACCACATTAAGTGGGGAGGCAAATTTTGACTGAATTATGAGGCCATTAAAAGAACTCCAGGAATGCTGAGGAATGCGGAAGGAACAACAAGGGATGCTGGGAATGCTGAGAGATGAGGGGTGCATCAGCTCCGCCTGGTGGCCAGAGTTTGCCTCTGTTCGTCTATATGTGTGTACTGTGTATGTGGAAATGGCAGGGATTGTCTGCTAAGTATGTGTACCTGTAATCCGCTCTGAGTCCCCTTTGGGGTGAGACGAGCGGAATATAAATAAAGTAAATAATAAATTAATAAATAAAATTAGATAAAAGTTAGTGTTATTTCTGAACGAATGGGAATCCCTCATGGACTTAGATAGATAGTATCTAAACCATATTACTAAGGTACATGGAGAGGTACAGTATAGCCACTGATTTTCTGGCACCCCAAGGTTTTTGTTGTTGCTGTTTATTTGTTCAGTCATTTATGACTTTTCGTGACCTCATGGACCAGCCCACGCCAAAGCTCCCTGTCGGCTATCGCCACGCCCATCTCCTTCAAGGTCAAGCCAGTCACCTCAAGGATGTCATTCATCCACCTTGCCCTTGATCGGCCCTTCTTCCGTTTTCCTTCCATTTTCCCCAGCATCATTATCTTCTCCAAGCTATCCTATCTTCTCATTATGTGGTGGCGTCTAATATCCTTCCCTCCAGTGAGCGGTCAGGCTTTATTTAATGGAGTGTGGACTGGTTGGATCTTCCCGTGGTCCAAGGCACTCTCAGCATTTTCCTCCAAGACCACAGTTCAAAAGTGTGTATCTTCCTTCGCCCAGCCTCCCTTTTGGTCCAGCTCTCACATCCATAGGTCTCTACGGGGAATACTATTGCTTAACTATGCAGACCTTCGTTACCAGTGTGATGTCTCTACTCTTAACCATTTTATCGAGATTGGCCATTGCTCTCCTCTCAAGAAATAAACATTTTCTGATTTCTTGGCCGCAGTCTACATCTGCAGTGATCTTCGCACCTAGAAATACAAAGTCTGTCACTGCCTCCATGTTTTCTCCCTCTATTTGCCAGTTATCAATCAGTCTGGTTGCCATACTCTTGGGGTTGTTTTTTAAAAAAAGTTTTTATTAAGTTTTCACCATTAAAATACAAATAATCAGATAGTACAGAAAAAAGAAAAAGAAAAACATAATAGAAGTAACATGGAATATGTGATGTTTTCTAACAACTATCCAACAAATATATCTCTAAAACATAAGAACATAAGAACATAAGAAGAGCCATGCTGAATCGGACCTCAGCCCATCTAGTCCAGCATTCTGTATCACACAGTGGCCCACCAGTTGTACACGGGGATCTCGAGCAGAAGGGAGGGCAAAACCCTGACCTGCTCCCGACCCCCACAACCAGTACCCAGGGAAATCCGCCTACCTCAACCAACTCCGAGGTGGCACTTGAATGTCCTTTTCAGTAACTACCGATACACTTGGTATCCATGAATCTGTCTAATCCTGCCTTGAAGTTGTCCAGGCTGACAGCTGTCACAACCTCTTCTGGAAGTGAGTTCCATAACCCAATGACCCTCTGGGTGAAGAAATATTTCCCTTTATTAGTCCCAATTTTCCTACCTTGGAGCTTCAGGGAGTGCCCTCTAGTCCTAGTGTTTTGTGACAAAGAAAACAGTTTTCTTTATTCACCTTTTCTATCCCATGCATGATTTTATACACTTCGATCAAGTCACCTCTTAAACGCCGTCTTTCAAGGCTGAAAAGACCAAGGCGTTGCAACCTGGTTTCATAAGGGAGCCGCTCCATCCCTTGGATCATTCTTGTTGCCCTTTTCTGTACCTTTTCCAGTTCCGTTATATCCTTCTTGAGGTGCGGTGACCAGAATTGTACACAGTACTCAGATGTGGCCTCACCATAGATTTGTAGAGAGGCAATACAACATTTGCCGACCTATTTTCGATTCCCTTCCTGATCATGCCAAGCATAGAATTTGCTTTTTCACTGCTGCTGCGCACTGGGTTGACATCTTCATTGAGCTGTCCACCAAGACCCCAAGATCCCTTTCCTGGTTTGTCTCGGAAAGCTTTGACCCCATCAAAGAAGGGGTTTTGTTGGGAGGAGCAATAAGTGAGGTGGGGGGGGGGCAATTAGGAAGATATAGGGGAATAAAAGTAAAAAAGTAAAAGGGGATAGGAGTAGTTAGGTTGTGAAAATAGGTTTGTGGAAGATTGGGCATAATTATCTATCCGCGTAGCCAGGGCCGTAGCCAGGATTTTGGTTCGGGGGGAGGGGCTGAGTTTGGTTCGGGGGGGCTGAGACTGGGTGGAAGAGGGTCTACCCTAGCAAACCTTTTGAATTGTTATCCCAATAACCCCATGAATGTGGGATATAATGAGCATGATGATCAGATCATGATATGAATTAACATAACAGTTTAAATAATGTACCAGTAAGGCCTTTTCGCGGACCACCCTGAGAATTTCGGGGGGCTGAAGCCCCTTAGCCCCCGCTACATGCCTGCGTGTAGCATTCCCGGTTCGCTTATTGTTCTAGTTTCCTTTACAATCCTTGTGTTTCATATCCGCTTCCTAGAATATAAATGGAAAAGATATATACAATATTTGTGATTATGATAAATTCAAGTCAACATTAAATTCAGCCTTGCAATGTTCTTGTATTTTGATCCAAGTACTTTTTATCATTGTATTTTTCTTTTTTGTCCGTGTCTCTTAATATTTATTTATTTATTTAAAACCTTTTTACCCCGATCTTCTCACCTCAGAAGAGGGACTCAGATTGGTCTCAATGCATTGAAACACATTAAAACAACATACAGCAGTAACAAGTTAAAATACAAATAGATAAAAACATACAGATAAAATACATTAAGCCAGATCGCCAAAGAAAATCAGTTTCAACTCCATCCATTACCTCTGTTAACCAATCCATTTGTATTACATCTATGATTTTTGAAATCCACTCATCTTTTGTGGGAGCATTTTTAGATTTCCAATATTTAGCGTATAATAATGTGGTTGCAGTGGTAATTGTTATAAAAAATTGTCCATCTTATCTGAACCGAGATCCACTATACCCAAAAGGAAAGAATCTGATTTCCTTACCATCCTCAAATTCAAACATTTTTCAGTCTCTAAATCAGGGGTGCTCAGAATGGTGATCGGGATCACCAGGGTGATCTTCAGGCCCCTGACCAGGTTTTTTGCTGTTGGTCCTCTTCACGCGCCCCTGCACGCTGCAAAGAAGTCCTCTGTCGTTGCTCCTCCCTGCTCGCGCGCCGCCTCCAAAAGCTCCGGAGTCCAAGAGGCAGAATGGGCCCCCTCTTTTGGATTCCTCCTCCTCCCTCCGTCGTTCTCCAGCCACTCAGAGTCGTAGGAGACCAAAGGGATGACGCAATGTATGGCTGGCCCCGCGCGCATGCGCAGAAGCGCCCATTCTGCCTCTCAGACTTCCCGTGAGCTCTTGGAGGTGGCACGCATGCTGGCGGCGTGGAAATAGGAGCAACGACGGAGGAGAAGAAGAAGGACGCTTTAGGGTCATTTACTTACGGCATCTCAAAGGTCGGTCTTTTTACTTTGGGGTGGGTGCTTGATTGTTCTGTGGCATGTCTCTTTGTTTATTTTTAATGTTTAAAAATGGCCTTTTAGCTCAAAGCCTCTCTGCTTGCTTTGTTCCTTGAGAAATATATGTTGGGGAATATGGAAATGTGGGAGAAATGGGGTGGTTGGATGTATTTTTGCATGCCCCTTTGTTTACCTTGCTGAGTATTAAGTGGCCTTGCAGTTCAACAGCCTCTCTTCTTACTTTCTGGCTGATAATATGTGTGGTAATATGGCAGTGTGGGAGAAATGGGGTGGTTGGATGTATTTTTGCATGCCCCTTTGTTTACCTTGCTGAGTATTAAATGGCCTTGCAGTTCAAAAGCCTCTCTTCTTACTTTCTGGCTGATAATACGTGTGGTAATATGGCAGTGTGGGAGAAATGGTGTGGTTGGAAGTATTTTTATGCTCTGTTTTATATTGTTGTTATTAAATTGAAATGTTGATGTTTTGTAACTTCATTTTATGTAAACTGCCCCGAGCCTGCTGGAAGGAGCGGTACATAAAAATGAATAATAAATATAAATATATAAATAAATAAGAAAATAGTTATACGTTTTACATTTCTGGGCAGGTGATCTTTGGGACTTGGTTTTTTAATCAGTAGCTCCCATGCTGAAAAAGTGTGAGCACCTCTGCTCTAAATGAATCATTTTCCTTCTTTCTTTTTTTGGCTTTTGGACAGGAACACCACAAGTGGAAGAAAGTCCCATTTTTTCTCCACAATTCCAACAGTGTGGGTTTATATTTTTATAAAATTTCACTAATCTTTCGGGCGCTAGATACCATCTAAATATCATTTAATCCAATTTTCTTGGTATGAGTAACATTTAATTTCATTCGTATTTGTTTTCCAAATTGTACGCCATGTCTCTAAATTTATTTTATAACCCACATTTCTAGACCATTTTTTCATATGTCCTATTTGATCATTTTCATTGTCCCATTTTAATAAAATTTTAAACAATTTCCCGATTAATTTTTGGTCTTCTCCCATTATTTCTTCAGTTTCATTATGTTGACTTTCAAATCCAATTTTCTCGTCTTCTTTAATTTTTACTCTTATTTGCATGTATGGAAACCAGCTCATTCCCTTTCTTTCCCTATCCAGTTGTTCCTTGGACTTCAATATGTATCTTTGTCCATTCCATATAGGCAGATCCTAATAAGTTACCCAATTTATACCATCAAGTTCCCTTATCAGAAATGTTCCCTGGAAGAGGTCCATAGGGGAATTCTCTTACTAAATTAATTTTGATATTTTATCCAAACTTTTAACAGGGCACTCCTTATATAGTGGCCTTTGAACTTCATAGTGGCCCATGAAAGCCAAATTTCAAATCGTGCCCTTCCAGATTTAACAAGGGACTATTCTCTAGTACAGGGGTGCTCACACTTTTTCAGCATGGGAGCTACTGATTAAAAAACCAAGTCCCAATGATCACCTACCCAGAAATTTAAAACGTATAACTATTTTCTTATTTATTTATTTATATTTATTATTCATTTTTACGTACCACTCCTTCCAGCAGGCTCGGGGCAGTTTACATAAAATGAAGTTATAAAACATCAACATTTCAATTTAATAACAACAATATAAAACAGAGCATAAAAATACATCCAACCACCCCATTTCTCCCACACTGCCATATTACCACACATATTATCAGCCAGAAAGTAAGAAGAGAGGCTTTTGAACTGCAAGGCCATTTAATACTGTGCAAGGTAAACAAAGGGGCATGCAAAAATACATCCAACCACCCCATTTCTCCCACACTGCCATATTACCACACATATTATCAGCCAGAAAGTAAGAAGAGAGGCTTTTGAACTGCAAGGCCATTTAATACTCTGCAAGGTAAACAAAGGGGCATGCAAAAATACATCCAACCACCCCATTTCTCCCACATTTCCATATTCCCCAACATATATTTCTCAAGGAACAAAGCAAGCAGAGGGCTTTGGAGCTAAAAGGCCATTTTAAACATCTGTATCTGTATACCTTTATAAAACGGAATGTTTGTATGTGTGTGTATGCGGAGGGCGGAAGGGCGGATATGTGGCAGCTATTTGCATAAAGTCCTTTGATTGGACAGCCTCGCCACTCCAAAATTCTAAGGCACCAGACAGAGGGCATTGATAGCCACTGATTAGCCAGCATCCCAGAATCCAGGCCTCTACATTCAAACAACAGGATTTCTTCCCACTGAGGGGGAAATTGCAAAATCAACATTCCTTCCCCACTTGCCACTGTGAAAAAAAAATGGATTCCTGTATTCTCCTCCCCCTCAGCTTTTAGAAAACGGCTGCCTGCCATGCGCCCTTTTAAAGTTACCAATAGCATGCCATAACATTACAGGCCCCAAAATAGAGTTTAGGGCAGGATGGCCGACGAATGATGGGATTTGCATCCCAATTCACTTCCCAGAAAACATTGTAGCCCCTACAAATCCCCTTCTCCCAGATAGGCCCAAAAGGGGCATCCATCTTGCCTCTTCAACACAGTGTCAGAGAAAGGCAGCTTCTGACAGGATCTTTAGAACAGGCACTGTCACTCTACAAGGTAAGGCCCTACTTCACTCAAAAGACACAAGAGAAAACAATAAATACCTTTCTCTAATGCCTTTTAATGCTTATATAAATAATTCTGGCCCAAAGCCCCTTACCCAGCCTCATTGGACCTTACTGCTAATTCCATGCAGGCCTTTTCCATTTTTTTAAACTCCTTTCTGTTTTACACCGGTATACTTTCACAGGCCAGGGCGGATATGTGGCAGCCACTTTCACAGGCCAGGGCGGATATGTGGCAACCACTTTCACAGGCCACAGCAACCAGCGCGGGTGATGGACCTGCACCAAACTTGGTACACATAACCCCCCCTATGACATGACCCACGTATTATGGGATTTGTAGTACTTTCCAAGACTTTGGTTCCCACAGACCACTGAGGCCACCAAAAGGACCAATACAGACCACACTCAGCACACACAGCCCCCATGACCCACTCTACGTCCTGGTGCAGTTCCGAGGAGGGTGGACCATGGATGATGGGACTTGAAGTGCCTCTACTCACTTCCCAAGTCCGCTGCAACCCTCATCCAATCACTGATCGAGACCAAACTTACCATACAAAACCCCCATGAATGCCTTGACGTCCTGGTGAGGTTTGGGGGAGGACTGACAATGGATGATGGGATTTGTAGTACTTTTACACCCCTCTGTTCCCACAGACCACTGTGGCCCCCAACAAACACCGAGAAAGTCCACACTTGGCACACAGAGCCCCAGTGACCCACTCTACATCCTACTGAAGTTTGGAGGGGACAGAACATGGATGATGGGACTTGCAGTACCTTCCCTCACTTCCCAATCCTGCTACAAACCTAATCCAATGACTGATCAACACCAAATCTGGCACACAGAGCCCTCATGACCCACTCTACAGCCTGGTGCAGTTTACTGTGAGACGGACCACGGATGATGGGACTTGAAGTACCTTCACTCACTTCCGAAAAAACAATGCATCCCTCATCCATTCACCAATACAGACCAAACTTAGCACACAGAGCCCCCATGACCCAATCTACATCCTACTACACTTTGGGGGGGACAGGACACACAGAGATGATGGGACTTGCACTACCTTCAGTAATTTCATGATACCACTGCAACTCCCAATAATGATGGATCAAGACTAAACTTGGCACACAGAGCCCCCCATGACCCAATCTACATCCTACTACACTTTGGGGGACGGGACACACAGAGATGATGGGACTTGCACTACCTTCAGTAATTTCATGATACCACTGCAACTCCCAATAATGATGGATCAAGACTAAACTTGGCACACAGAGCCCCCATGACCCACTCTACATCCTGCTGCACTTCTCAAATGACTCGGGCAGGGCCGGGTCCCCAAGCTAGTTAAAAATAAACAAAGAGACATGCCACAGAACAATCAAGCACCCACCCCAAAGTAAAAAGACCGACCTTTGAGATGCGGTAAGGAAACGACCCCAAAGCATCCTTCTCCTCCTCCTCCGTTGTTGCTCCTATTTCCACGCCGCCAGCATGCGTGCCGCCTCCAAGAGCTCACAAGAAGTTCGAGAGGCAGAATGGACGCTTCTGCGCATGCGCACGGGGCCAGCCATGCATCGCGTCATTCAGGCCCGCCCCCTTTGGTCTCCTACGACTCTGAGTGGCTGGAGAAGGACGGAGGGGAGGAGGAGGAATCCAAAAAGAGGGGGCCCATTCTGCCTCTTGGACTCTGGAGCTTTTGGAGGCGGTGCGCGAGCAGGGAGGAGCAACGACGGAGGACTTCTTTGCAGCGTGCAGGGGCGCGTGAAGAGGACCAAGAGCAAAAAACCTGGTCAGGGGCCTGAAGATCACCAGGATGAGGCCTGAAGATCCCCCTGGTGATCCCGATCACCGTTCTGAGCACCCCTGCTCTAGTATAATCCATTCTCTTATGCATGATAAGCAGCTTGCCTCAAAATATAACTTCAAATTTGGATCTCCAAGACCTCCTCTTTCCTTAGCATCCTTTAGGGTGTTTATTTTTACTCTTTGTCTCTTACCTCCCAGATTAATTTAGACAAATCTTTCATCCAAGATTTAAAGAATCAATCCTTTTTTTAAAAACCAGAAGGGTCAAAAACAAGAAATTTAGCTTAGGTTAATACCATCATCTTGATTGTTGCCAATCTGCCCAAAAACAATAGATTCGTCGTTGGGTTTTTAAAAATGTTTAACTGGAATCCAGCTTTTGCACGTTCTTCTTTCACCTTGGTTATAAGGTTCCTCCACTCCTCCTCGCTTTCAGCCACCAAAGTAGTATCATCTACATATCTAAGGTTGTTAAGCACCAGGAATGTGGCGCACCTGGCTAAGTGTCAGTTGCATAAGATCTCTCTGCCCAGTGGGTCATGAGTTCGAGGCTTGCCCGAGTCGAGGTGGGTGCACGACCTTAAGTGTAGCCTGCTGCCGACCTTCGCAGCCTGAAAGACAGTTGCATCTGTCAAGTGGGAGATAAAGGTACCACATCAAGTGGGGAGGCAAATTTTGACTGAATTATGAGGCCATTAAAGAACTCCAGGAACGCTGAGGAATGTGGAAGGAACAACAAGGGACTCTGGGAATGCTGAGAGATTAGGAATGCGTCGGCTCCCCCTGGTGGCCAGAGATTGCCTCTGTTCGTCTATATGTGTGTATGTGGAAACAGCAGGGATTGTCTGCTAAGTATGTGTATGAGTCCCCTTCGGGGTGAGAAAAGCGGAATATAAATAAATAAATAAATAAATAAAATAATGTCTCTTCTAGCAATTTATAATGCAAAGTTTATAAGCTAAATAACACATGTCTGCCTTTTTATGAGATCAAAAGAGTGCTACCCAGCCATCTCACTACCCAATGAAGGGGACAGCATTCAGAAAAAGCTAGTAGGCATGAGCCATCTAGTGAGGTCTAGTGTTTTCCTTCTAAGTATGTGTACCTGTAATCCGCTCTGAGTCCCCTTTGGGGTGAGAAGAGCGGAATATAAATAAAGTGTATTATTATTATTATTCTATTGTTGATGGGATTTTTGTTGGGAAAGTGGACAAACAACCAGCAAGCTACTCAACCTCTCTTGGAGATAGTTTGGACCAGGTTATGATGGACCTTGCTGGTGGACTTTTCGATAGAACCGGTCTGGGTGGAGACACCATCATTTTGGTCAACAGTGGTTACGATCAATGCTGTTTCCATATTGTTTAAGAAACCACTTGGATTGCTTTGGATGTCTTCTGAAGTTAATTCAATAGAATAAAATAAAAAGCTAGTTATGTGTCATAAAACATGATGCAAACTTGTTAATGTCAGAGGAGAGACAGAAGAACGGCTATCATGATGGGCAAATTCAATATGTCAATGTTTGTTTGTTTCCACTCGTGACATTCATGGAGTAAATAATAATGCTCGTTTCCAAAGAGAGGCAATGTGTATCTCTTTCGGCAGTCCCGGTTTCCTGTCTTTTGAAATAGCGCTCATATTATTCACCGAGCCATTTTACAAAGCTAATGAGCTACATCTTCTCATCCTGCCAAGAATAAATGTTTCAGCAAAGGGAGAGTCCGTATTAACATTTTTGAAAAATGTAAAGGAGAGTCTTGCAAATGCAGTTAAAGCGACTTCCTTAAAAAGATACTCTCTCGCCGTTCCTAAAAGGCAACCTGATTGCATTTTCCAAGCTCTCTTCCATTGTCAGAGCAGCTCCATTACACGTTGCTATATACCAGCCTGTTGTCTATCTCTCTGCACACTGACCTTTGTTGTAAGATCTGCTATAGACATCACAAACTCTCACATCAATTTACTACAATTGGATGTGGCATCTTGTGGCTAATTTGATTTAGGCAGAAGTGCACCTGGCTCTGTTTTTCCCTATAGAATGTGGAGGGAGCTCCGAGTTCTCCCAGATGCCATCTATCCGCCTGGCCCATGTGTTTCTCAAGGTCTAAGCTGTTTGTCTTCATCTCCCCAAATACAAGTGATCACAAAAGAAGAATAACGATGTTAACTGAATGCAAAAAAAAAAAATAATTTGATTGTAGCGTTTGTTTTTTGAGGGTTTTTAAAAGGAAAAGCAGAAGCAAACAACCCAAAACAAACTCCGAAACTGAAAAGAAGTTTGATCTTACTGCCCGTTGAGACGTTACGCAAATTTACCAAACTCGTTTTCCATAACACCACTCTAAAACAGAGCTGTCTTTAAAGCTAAAGTCAGAGCTTTTTTTTTTTAAGGAGCAAAATAATGACAACACAAAGGTCTTCGGTGTCAGGAATGTATGTGGCATTTCCAGCATCTGCCAGCACTTGATGGAACTGATCCTAGAAAGTCATGAAAAATTCCACTTTATGAATAAAGATATTTTAATTAAAAAATGTTATGGAATAAACCGACCGAAAATTCTAACGTTAGAAGGATTCGACCTACGAAAAGGATGGCACTCCTACCTATGGTATGGAGGAACTCAAAAGGAAAAAAAAATTGGAAACCACTTCATTAGATCCTCCCTGATAAAAGTATGGAACAAATACAAAAACTTCTTTTATGACAAGACACCGACATGGCTCTCACCTCTAGAGGCGAACCAAAGACGACTGCTGGGCTGGACCGAGTGGCCTAAGTATAAGGATATTATACAAAAAAAGGGAACTAATTTTGAACTGAAAGCGCAAGAAGAGATTACGAGAAAATTTAGTAACGTAAGGTGGCTCCATTACTTCCAGCTAAGAGAACAGTTTAACACTGATAGGGACAAAGGATTTAGTGATACTGATAGACCCTGGGACAAAATAATGAGGACACAAAAGAAACCTGTATCAAATATTTACTCCATATTATTGAATTGGGCAACAGAAATAGAGGTAGTTAAGAACACAATGGTCAAGTGGGCGCAGAATATTGGGAGAACAATACAACTGAAAGAATGGGAGAATATCTGGTCTAAACAAATGAAAATAACGTATGCAACAGATTTAAGGAAAACTGGTTAAAAATGTTACACCGGTGGTACATAACCCCTAAGAAATTAAGTATAATGTATAAAAATGTTGGTAACAACTGTTGGAAATGCAAGAAGCAGGAAGGTACTTTTTTTCATATGTGGTGGACTTGCCCCAAAGTAAAAGAATATTGGCAAATGATCCATGAGGAATGTAAAAAAATATTACAAATAGAATTCAAAATGAGACCGGAACTTTACTTGATAGGGGTGATAGAACAAGAAACATTTCCAAATGAAAATTTGGAAAAACTCTTTGTGTTTCTCTCCACAGCCGCAAGAATGGTCTTTGCAAAATTATGGAAACAAAACCCCCTCCCCACAAAAGAGCAATGGCTAATTAAAATTATGGAGATAAGAGATATGGATGAATTAACCTATTGGCTACGATATAATCATGGTAAAGGTGTAAGAAAGACAGACTGGGCCGTGATAGAAGAATATCGACAGAAATCATAATTAAAGAAAGGAACGCTGTCGCTAACTAGAAAGTTAAGAAGAGCAACGGGGATGTCTCGTGACTGAGAAAGAGTTTTTTGTGATGAAAATGTATATTTAGTGCAGAATGAGAATGGAAGTCAACATATCCCATTGTATTCATATCCCCCCTATCCCCTATTTCCTTCCCCCTGCTGTGATGATGTAAGTCTTATAAACAGAAAATCTTGTTAATAAAAATTATTTCAAAAAAAAATGTTATGGAATAAAATGACACAGAACCACACGATATTCTTATAATCTGGTATTTTAGAGCAGTGTTTACCAACCTTTTTTGAGCTGCGGCAAATTTTTTACATTTACAAAATCCTGGGGCACACCACCAACCGAAAGGACACAAAATGACACTCTAACACAGTAATACATATAGTTAATATGTTTTTAAATGTATTTATACACTCAGTGTGGAACCTGGGCCTGTTTCGATGAACACAACATAGATATCCTGGCAGGAATGGCAGAAAGACACACACAAAGGTCTTGCTCAACAGCTGGGAGTTATAGTTCACCCGCAATCAAAGAGCATTTTGAACTCTACCAATGATGGAATGGAATCAAACTTCCCACACAGAACTACCATAACCAAGAGAAAATACTGTGAGAGTTTGGTGGGCATTGACCTTGAGTTTTGGAGTTGTAGTTCACCTATATCCAGAGAGCACTGTGGAGGGGAGGGAGGAAGACGTGAGGCGAGTCTGTGCAGTAGCACCCGCACGGGTCATGTCTTCCTCCCTCCCCCCTCCCACAGAAGCGGCAGTGTGAGCAAAGCCAGGCAAAGCGAGCAGAGCGAGGCTGGGAAGAAGGGAGCCCGAGTGGAGAAGAAAAAGTGTTCGGCAGGAGGGGGAAGAAAGGGGATTGGAGGTTCCAATTTCCCACGGCACACCTAATGATCGCTCACGGCACACTAGTGTGCCATGGCACACTGGTTGGGAAACACTGTTTTAGAGGATTTCTCCCCTCCTCTTTCACCTTCATCTGAAAATCAGTTTACGGGATTTTCTCCCAGATTTTTTAGGAATATTTATTTATTTTTATTTATTTATTTCAATTATTTATAACCCGCTCTTCTCTACCCCCGAAGGGGGACTCAGGGCAGCTAACGAAAGGCATAATTTGATGCCACATAACAATCCGTAAAAAACCAACAATTTTTTGAGCCGCGGCACACTTTCAACATTAAAAAAATCTGGGGGCACACCACCAACCAAAATGACACAAAATGACACTCTAACACAGTAAAGAACGGCTGGGGGATGGTGGCCTGCTGAGAGCAGCTGCTGGGAGTGCCGAAGCTGGGGGAGGGGGAGGAGCCAGGCCGCACCATGCCCCACCCCCTCCCCCCGGCTTCAGGCCTCCTACAGCTTCTCCAGCCTTGAGGGGGCAGTGCCAAGCCAGCTGTGACAGAGCCAGCACAATGGTGGCTTGGCACTGTCCCCTCAAAGCTGGAGAAGCTGTGGGAGACCTGAAGCCAGGGGGAGGGGGCGGTGCCAGGCCGCATCATGCTCTGCCTTCTCCCCCCAGCTTCAGCTTTTCCCACAGCTGAAGCTGAAGCCGCGCGGAGGAGGAGGGTCATGAGCGGTGGACGGGCTTCAGTGGGCGGGGCTCCTCTGCGTGGCTTCAGCAAGTGAGGGGTGGGAGTCATGGCGGATTGTAGGCTGGCTGGGGAAACGGCCGAAAGAGGCAGTGCCCCGGGCCCTTCTTCTTTTTCTTCGCTGCCACCCGGCCCTTCCTCCTCTTCCCCCAAGCAGCAGGAGTTCGGCAGGGGGGGGGGGGAAGGAAGGGGGCAGAGAGCTTTTCTCGCAGCACAGCAGGAGGTCCGTCACGGCACACTACTGTGCCGCATCGCAGCGGTTGGGAAACACTGTTTTAGAGGATTTCTCCCCTCCTCTTTCACCTTCATCTGAAAATCAGTTTACGGGATTTTCTCCCAGATTTTTGAGGATATTTTTATTTATTTTTATTTATTTATTTAAATTATTTATAACCTGCCCTTCTCTACTCAGGGCGGCTAACAAAAGGCACAATTCAATGCCACATAACAATCCATAAAAACCAACAATTAACATCATAAATACATTTACAATCAATTAAAACCAATTAAATATCCATAATTAAACACATAATCCGAGTTCCGTATTCAAAATTGTCCAAGCCAACTATAGTCCGTTTCCATAACCTGTATCATCTTTTTATTGTCTGTCTGCTGCCCAATATCTAACCAAATGCCTGGTCCCAAAGCCATGTCTTTAGCTTTTTCCTAAAGGAAAGGAGGGACGAAGTTGATCTAATTTCGCTGGGGAGCGAGTTCCACAGGCAAAGGGCCACCACCGAGAAGGCCCTGTCCCTCGTCCCCACATATTTGCGACGAAAGCGGGAGCAAGAGCAGGGCCTCATCGGAAGATCGTAAATTTCAAGGTAGGACGTAAGGGGAGATATGTTCGAACAGAACCATATAGGGCTTCAAAGATCAAAACCAGTACTTTGAATTGTGCTTGGAATTGGACAGGCAGCCAGTAGAGCTGACACAACAGAGGAGTGGTGTGCTCCCTGTATGTCGCTCCAGTTAGTAACCTGGCTGCCGACCGCTGGACTAATTGAAGTTTCCGGAGCAGAGATATCTCCTCTCTGCTCCGATTTAGCTGTTCTGCTACCATTGGATCCTATCCACAGGGAGAGATATGAAATTCAAGAACATACAGTAAATATGTTGCATATATGTAGACGGTTTTAACATTGTTCTCCTTCATATTTCTCTCTGCATCTTTGTGAGTTGAGAACATTCTTTGAACCTTAATTTTTATTCATAAGATAAGCCAAGAGAGCTAGATAGAGCTATTCTGTTTTCTACATTTTCCATCATTTTCCTGCTCATTCTTCTAATTATCTTCTAATTGCAACAGTGTTGCACCTCAGAACTCAGCCAGCCCCCCCTTAGATCACACACACCAGGCAAATGCAATAAATGAAGTTTTATTTAGAATAATAGTCCAAAGATATAGAAAAAGAGCAATCAACGAAAATCCAAAAATAGTCCAATAAAGTTCGCGAGCTGTGAGCCCAAATGGCTTAAATCCCAACTTGAAACAAGAGTTCTTTGACAAGGCAAACCACTCCGGTGGTCAACATGAAACTGGAAAAAAAACCCTCCGGCAGTTCCGTGAACTTGGAGACTTGAACAAGAATCCTTTCCGAACCAAACGTAGCTTCAGGTCTGACTGAAATCACCCGGGCACAATCTAATAAAGGAAACTACTTTCTATGTGCCCAACGCACCCCCTTTCTCAGACTCCAATCTTTCCGAGAGGATCGGATGCTGGCTCTCCTGTCAAGTTCAATCTCATTAGCGGCCCCAGGTGCAGTACTATCATCCTGAGAAACCGAATCCTCCCATTCCCTGGAATGTTCATCTGGCAAAGGAGTAGAGAGGCTCTCGTGAGAATCAAGGTCGCTAGGCCTCTCATAGTCTAATTCAGAACTGACTTCCATGAAGTCATCATTATTCTCAGCTGCAGTATCATACCCCTGTAGCCAGCCATCATCCCAAGACAGGTCCACATCTGCAGACCCATATCCATGGCCGGATTACCCATAAGGCCAGACTAGGCCATGGCCTCGGGCGGCGGATTTTGGGGGCGGCATTTCCAGCCCTGAAGGACAAGGAGCCAGGGGGAAGTCCCACTGCCCCTAGGGCGATTGACGCAGCGGGCGCCACTCATTCCCTCAGTGAAGGGAGGAGGTGCACCGGTGCGAGCACGGCGGCGGGGGAAGTCACGTGAGTCTCCCTAAGGGGCGGGACTTCCGGCGGCGCCTTGTGCATTACGCTGGCAGCGGCTCCGCCCCTCCTCCCTTCAGTGAAGGGAGGGGGCGGAACCGGCGTGATGCACAAGGCGCCGCCGAAGCCCCGCCCTTTAGAGACTCATGCGACTTCCCCCTCCGCCGCCCCCCCGCTCGCCCATACCCCAACCACGAGCGGCCGGCGGTGGGGAAAGCCGCATGAGTCGCCATAGCGGCGGGACTTCCAGCGGCGCCTTCTCCTTCTCGCCGGTTTCGCCCCCTTCCTTCACTGAGGGAGAAGGCGCCGCTGGAAGTGGCCAAATATTTCTTGTTCTGAAAATATGTTTTTTTAACAAAATATATTTAATTTAGGCCATTTTGTTCACAAATATTAAATTCTACCATGTTTCCCGAAAGTAAGACAGCGTCTTACTTTCTTTCCCCCAAAGTCCCCCCTACGACACTTTCGAGTCGTCTTATATAACCCAAGACGCGTACCCGTCGCCGCCGCCGCCCGCCGCCATGCCGCCCGCCGCCCGAAAGGGGAAAGGAGCCAGGGGCGTGGTGAGGATCGCCGCGTCACACAGTGACGCGTTGCCGCTCGTCCCGCCCCTGGCTCCTTTCCCCCTCCCTGCTTGGAGGCCTGGCAAAAAGGTGTGCCGCGGAGGTGTGCCTCAGGTGTGCCGCGGCACACCTCCGTGGCACACCTTTGCCAGGCCTCCAAGCAAGGGAGGGGGAAAGGAGCTGGGCGTGGTGAGGATCGCCGCGTCACAGTGACGCGTCACCACTTCGTCCCGCCCTGGCTCCTTTCCCTTTCCTTGCTTGGAGGCCTGGCGAAAGGTGTGCCGCGAGGTGTGCCGCAGGTGTGCCGCGACACACCTCCGGTTGCGGCGGCGGGCGGCGGGACGAGGTACGGCTTACATACGGGGTACGGCTTATATAAGCCGACCCCCGACACCCCCGATACGTCTTACAATCGGGGGTGTCTTATTTTCGGGGAAACACGGTAATAGCTGCCAGTGTTATACTCTTCACATTTCAGAACCAGAGCCTTCTTTGTCAGTCACCTTGAGTCTCCACGGGGAGAAAGACAGGATAAAGTAAATCATAAATAATAATAGCAATCATTCTCTCCCTCATTGAGTTTTGCATGATTTCAGTGTTAAAGACTTATCAACTCATAGAAGGGGAAGACGGTTTCACAGGGAACTTCCTTGTTGTGAGCTGAGATAGGATTGGAATGGATAATCTGAATGTCGTGAAGAGAAGGAACAGCGTGGAGTTCATAAAAACTGCATGGGATCCAGACTGGCTTCTCTGTGAACAAGAAACATCCCAACCGATAAAGAAGGAGCAGAAAAAAAGAAAATGGACAATTCGAACTGAAAACCCAGAAAGAATTAAACCAATCTTTTGATAAAATATCCTGGCTCCAATATTTCCAAATTAAAATTATCTATGATCAAGATAAAAGGACGGGTTTTAATGACAATGATGAGTTTTGGGAAAATCTGCTCAAATCGGGGGATATAACAAAATTATAGAACAAACTGATAGACTGGGAAACGGAAATGGAAAGTATCAAAAGTTGCATGGTGAAATGGGACAAAAATATAGGAAGGCCAATAAAACTACACAAATTTGGAACAAAAAACTCAAATATACTTACGCCTCAGACTTAAGAGAAAATTGGATGAAAATATTCCACAGGTGGTATATCACACCAAAGAAAATAAGCATAATGCATTTAAAAAATCTCATCCAAATGTTGGAAATGCCACGCACACATAGGAAGTTTCTTCCATATGTGGCGGACTTGCCTGAGGACCACAAACTATTGGAGAATAATCCATAAAGAATTACAATTTATATTAAATAGAAAATTTCCGCTAAAACCAGAATATTTTCTATTAGGTTTAAATGATAAAGGATTGGTGCTACATAAAAATGAGGACATACTTTTTACATACGTGCCCACAGCTGCAAGGATAATATATGCCAGACCAGGCCCGGATTATCCATAAGGCCACCCTAGGCCATGGCCTAGGGTGGCAGCCATGGGGGCAGCAGGTCCGGACCCCCAAAATTAAAAAAAAAAAAAATCAATTTTCGGGCGCTCCTACGCCTGCGCGTGGAGCACCATAGCCCCTACGGCCTCTGACACAGCGTCCCGCCACCCCTCCTCGCTCGCGTTGTCAGCCCCGCCCCTCTATCCTTCACTGACGGAAGACGGGGAGGGGCCGACGTGACACGAGGGAGGAGGAGGCGGAGAGAAGCCCTGCCGCCCCCCCTCGCTCATGTCATCAGCCCCGCCCCTCTTACCTTCACTGAAGAAAGCAGGGGCGGGGCCGACGTTACGTGACGGAGGAGGAGGCGGAGAGAAGCCCCGCTGCCCCCTCCTCTCATCTCCTCGTCGGTCCCGCCCCTCTTTCCTTCACTGAAGGAAGCAGGGGCGGGGCCAACACGACGCGAGGGAGGAGTAGGCGGAGAGAAGTCCCGCTGCCCTTTCCTCTCATCTCATCGTCAGCCCCGCCCCTTTTTCCTTCACTGAAGGAAGCAGGGACGGGGGCCTACACGAGGGGGAGGAGGCGGAGAGAAGCCCCGCCGCCCCCTACTCGCTCGTGTCGTCGGCCCCTCCTTCAGTGAGGAGGACGGAGGTCCCCCCCCCAGAAGCGCCCCCGCCCCCCCCCCCAGGGTGGGGACGGCGCTTCCAGAGTATGGCCTAGGGTGCCACAATCAGTTAATCCGGGCCTGTGCGAGACTATGGAAAACAGATCAAATCCCACAGAAGGGAAAATGGATAGAAAAATTGCATGAAATAAAGGATATGGATAAACTGACTTTCTTTCTAAGGAAGAACACTGGGAACCCAAGAAAACAGACAGACTGGACTCAAATTGAGGATTATTTTAAGAATAATTAAATATATTACTGTATGTAAAGGTTAAGATAAGGACAATTAGACAAATGTTCCACCAAGAAGACGAATGGAAGTCAATTTGTATATAGTTATATCACTTTCTTTCTTTCTTTCCTTTCTTTCTTTCTTTTTGCTTTCTCTTTCCTTTTATTTAGTAGAAAATCCTAAAATTCTAACACCCCTTTTCCTTTCCCAACACCCAATTTTATTATTTTCCATTTTCTTTTTCCATGTTTTTTATATTTGTATCACAATTCTATATAAAAACCCAATAAACACTTGGGGGGGGGGAGGAGCAGAAGACAATTTTCACCGATTCCTCCCACAGTTTCCAATACTCCCCCCCCCCCACGCTGTTCTAAAAAGTTGTTGAGCACAATTTTAACTCCAGTCCATGATCTTTACAATAGAGCAGGCAATACAGAGGCTTCTTTTCCGTGGTTGGATGAGATTTGGACTCATCTCCGATTCCTTGGGATATTTGTTGGAACCCGCTGTTTTGGCTTGACTCATACACAGGATTATTGACCTGCGTTACACATACATGGGACTTTTGCCAGAACTGAACTGTGAAATATAAACTTGCGCAACCACACTATCTGAGATTTTGAATGTTTATGTATAGATTGAGTTAACACCAAGTATTGCTTATACCGGATTATACTGTTGGTGCCAAGCAGTAGTGTGAGCACGTACATCAGATTGATGCTCGAGTTGTATGGAATCTTGGTATTCCTACACAATGTAATTGTGTATCGAATGTATTATATGTTTATTAGGGGTGGTTGATCCATAAAAAAATTGGTTCTAAACTACTAAGGGGGGGGGATTTTTTTATTAGTAATTGAAATACTTACCAAAAAAATTCCAAAAAGTTCGTGATTAAAACGTTAATAACAACAAATATTCGTTATTATTCGTGACCTCAGCTGGAAGGGAAGAATGGAGAGCAAGTGAAGCAATTTTGGAGAAGATAAATATTCCTGTTAGAAGAATCTCTGAGCTGGCGAGAGGAGAAGGGGAAAATACGATCTATTACAAAAATTAAAGAAAAATTGCCATCCCAGGTTCGGTAAAGAAATTATACTTCCGGGTTAGGGCCTGAGGGTCAGTAAAGTAAGGAAATAATTTTAAATAAGAAAAAAACGAATTTCAAATGAATTTAAATAGGAGATAACCAGGCCTAATGTTTATGATAATTATGACTTTCTGATATACTCATTTGAGATTATAATGTCTTACTATTGCTATGATTGTGCTCTTTAGTAGTCCTTCTTCGTTGGTTTGAATATACGAAGCATAGAGTAGCTAGATAAGTTTGTGAATGGCAGAAACACACAACCCAGCATGCACTAGCTCTTGAGACATGTGATATTCCTCTTCTATCACCACGTACATGCTGGTAACTGTAAGAGTGCAAAAATGTAATCATTACCTTCAGAAGGAATGAATATATTCTTCATTAAGTTACAGTGGTAAAGCAATTATGCCCTTGCCTTTGGGGAAAGGAAGTAATTACAAGCAACTAAATGTGTACCTAAGTAATGCCCAGATGTGAATGTATAGAATTTATTCTCCCACATTAATAAAAACAATGTTCTGAATCTCATTTTTTGAACACCTTTCTATATCTGCAAACACACATATATGTAATGCAAAGCCTCTTAAAGCAGTGTTTCCCAACCGGTGTGCCGCAGCACACTAGTGTGCCGTGAGCACACTAGTGTGTGCCGTGGGAAATTGGAACCTCCAATACCCTTTCTTCTCCTTCCTAGCAGCTCTTTCTCCCTCTTTCCTTCCCCAAAGATCCTCCCCGAGGCAAAAGAAGGACTCCGCCGAATGCCAGGGCCAGGTCCGCCTTGAGGAAGCCTTCAGGAGCCTCGAATCACCATGGCTCCAGCTCCCGCTCAGGGCTGCTTTGGCCTCTTGATGCTCCCAGGTTCGCTCACTGTCCAATTCACTGACGTGGAGCTTCCAGCTTTGGCTGTTCTCGCGAGAAATCCAAGCCAACGCATAAACAGCAACTCAATCACTTCCGCCCAGTGCTCTGCTTTTGTGGAGGGAGGAGGGAGGCTCTATACATTTCATAGATCTGTGTGGCCTCTTTTGCTAATAACTCAAGAATCAGGAAAGGATAAATTTCATATATGTATATTGTAACTTTCAGATAAGTATATCATCTACTCATTCAACAATGTAAAAATCATATGGTTCGTCTAAAGGCGCATGGAAACAGAGTATCAGTACAATAAACAATCAAATCCGCATTACTCACAGTACCCGTAGGCTGGATAATATAACACAAAGTCAAATATATATCACAATGATATTTGTGTCCCGGTAGTGAAGTCAATCATCAAAGAAAATTATAATCCTGGGCCCGATGGCCAAACGTAGAGTTGAAAATCTAGCAAAGGGTAAATCCAGGGGTATGCAGTGTCACGGTTCCAATAATCAATGTAGAGTAACTCTGTAGTATAAAGATCAATGGGATGTCCACCTACGGTTATATCCGTGTCCGGTAACCGACCCGTTTCGAATTTCTCTTCGTCAGGGTGGCCCCATATGGGTTGACATTCTATACAGGCATTTTAAAACTGTCCACAATTCACGTCCAGAATTTAAGTTTGTAGGTTTACAGCATGTTTCCATACCGCCACACGCAGACATCCATACTGCGTTGTTAAAATGCGAAAGGTCCTGGATAATCCGGACCAAATGTGAACAGCCAATAGGTTTGAATGAGACTCTAAGTTTGATGGATATTTTGCTTTAAGGTAACCTGTAAGTCTCTCCCTGATATGCCATCGGGCCCAGGATTATAATTTTCTTTGATGATTGACTTCACTACCGGGACACAAATATCATTGTGATATATATTTGACTTTGTGTTATATTATCCAGCCTACGGGTACTGTGAGTAATGCGGATTTGATTGTTTATTGTACTGATACTCTGTTTCCATGCGCCTTTAGACGAACCATATGATTTTTACATTGTTGAATGAGTAGATGATATACTTATCTGAAAGTTACAATATACATATATGAAATTTATCCTTTCCTGATTCTTGAGTTATTAGTGTGTAAGTAGGCAGGAACTGTATTTTTGCTGGTATATATGGCCTCTTTTGCTGCCTCTCTCCTCCCTTTGCAAAAGCAGAGCACTGGGTGGAAGTAACTGAGTTGGCGTTTTCGCGTTGGCTTGGATTTCTCGTGAGAACAGCCAAAGCTGGAAGCTCCACGTCGGTGGATTGGGCAGTGAGCGAACCTGGGAGCATCGGGAGGCTGAAGCATTCACAGGTTTCCAAGAAACAAATTGAGTCTCTCCGCTTGGAAATGTTTTGGGGTTTGTTTTTTTCCCCTATTTTACAGGAATTTTCAATAGTCGTCCCCCCCCCCCCCCCGGAACTTTTTCTAACAGCTTCATGACATCCATAGTTAACTGGAAGCAAGTTTCACTCAGAGTGAAATTTCACAAGGATCTGGAGAACAAGCCCTATGAGGAGAGGCTTGAAGAGCTGGGCATGTTTAGCCTGAAGAAGAGAAGGCTGAGAGAAAGACATGATAGCCATGTGAGAGGAAGTCATATATATGTGGTGTTCATCAAAACAGGCCCAGGTTTCACACTGAGTGTATAAATACATTTAAAAACATATTAACTATATGTATTACTGTGTTAGAGTGTCATTTTGTGTCATTTCGGTTGGTGGTGTGCCCCAGGATTTTGTAAATGTAAAAAAATGTGCCGTGGCTCAAAAAAGGTTGAAAAACACTGTCTTAAAGCATTGAAAACTTTGGTCATAGTTATTAAATGAACTTTCCGCATGACTGATAAACATGATACATGATGCCTTCCTGCTCATAGTTGATGCTTCTTTGTTTTCAGGACAGGAAGAGGAAGTTGTTCATCTTCGGGGATGTAATTCGTCGTAGGCTTCTTCTTCTTTTTTCTCTTACACTTTTGCAATCCACATTCCCGTTTACAAAGAATTTCTGGAAGAATTTGGAATCCTTTTGGTTTCACAAACAACTCCGTCAAAAGCATTTCTGCTCTGTTGAGGCAAAGCAAATACCTTTGTGTTTGTAAGCCAAACATTTGGCAATGCATTCTGGGTCAGGCACTTTTAGAGAAGGCTCCATGCAAAAGTCATCATTCTCTCTATTTATACATAGAGATGCTTTCCCCCACCACCCTCTTTAGTAATGGTTCCTCTTTTTAAAGCCATTTGTCTATTATTTCCATTTGCCGCACTGACACCCAATGGCGGGTGAAGAAGAATTGCTCTCCAGCAGTCTTGTTTGTCGCTGAACAAAGAGGTTTCTGCATTTCAAGCTAGCAGGGAATGTGATCGCTTGTGTTTCCTTTCGAACAAACAATGTTTGCTTGCTGCTGAGGTTTGGATACCACTATTCAGCTGCAGGAACAAAGCACCTATCATTAGCCCATTTTATCTGTTCTCTTTCAAAGCCCCGCTTTCCAAAGATCTCCTGGAGATGCACGACTTGCAGTATCCACCAAGGTGATCAGTGTCCATGGACTGTGTTTGGCAATGCTCAGCACTTTGCTCCAAATGATAGCCGTTGGATAGCAGTGGGACTCTTCTGAAGCAGCTCAGTTAAAATTGTGAGTTTTGTAGCTATCTATTAACATTACTGAGCATAAGCTATGGAGACGTTTGTGGAGACCTACTGAGATGTTCGATCTACTAGATCAGTATTTTTCAACCCAGGGCCGGTTCGTCCATTAGGCGGACTACGCAGGCGCGTAGGGTGATGTCACCCGGGAGGGGCGTCGCCACCTGGGAGGGGCACCGCCGCGCCGGCTCCGCCACGCCGCCCACGCTGTACTGCCCCACCCCGCCGTTGCGCCGGCCAGGCCTCCGCAGCCGGCTCCGTGGCCTGCGCCGCACCGCTGCACTGGCCGGGCCTTTGTTATGCCGGTCGTGCCTCCGCATGCGCAGAAGCTTCTACAGGCGCTACAGTGCCTGTAAGAGCTTCTGTGCATGGCACTACGCATGCGCCTGGCTCCAGAGCTTCTCCGCTTTGGAGCCAGTGCAGCAGTTTCGCGCATGCGCACTGGGCTCCAAAGCAGGAGGCACGCTCTGAGCCAGTGCGTGTGCACACAGATTGGCGATAGGCGCACTGGGCTCCCTCGGGAGCAACTGGGGGCACATTTTTTTTTTCCCAGACCCCTGGGAACAGGTAGGCCCACCCCTGTTTCAACCTTTTTTGAGCCGCGGCACATTTTTTACATTTACAAAATCCTGGGTCACACCACCAACCAAAATGACACAAAATGGCACTCTAACTTACTATATTGTACTATACCATTATACTGTAATATTATTAGTACTATTACAAGTAATATAAAATATATAATTTCAATATCGTATTATTTTTAGAAGTGTTATCTTGTATTACATTATAATAATATAAATATTATAGGTACATACAATATATTATCAGTAAAGCACAGGAGTTATCATTACTTTCATAGTCAATAACGATATACACCATGACTATGACAAATACTGATAATATAACATTATAATAGCATATACTAAGGGAAAATAATAATATTATGTTAATACATAGTTCATAATAATAATAATATAGCCCATGAGGCTCCTTCCACGTCACGTCACAGTCTCTGAGGCCCGGTAGGCTGCTTGTGTACCTGCCCGGAGGGGAGCCCCATTGTTCCTCGCGTTGTGGCAGCAGTGGGCAAAGAGGCAGTAGGAGAGGAAGCCCATGAAGGTGAAGGCGGCGGCGCCAGCCAGGGCCAGGCTCAGGCTCAAGGGCTCCACCGCCCCAGCCAGCTGGACCAGTGCCAGGCCCGCCGCCAAGCCCAGCACCACCAGGCACACCCGCCACCGCATCGCCTCAGACGAGGCACTTCCACTCCACTGGCATCCCCTCAGGGAACGCACTTCCGGTCCTGCCGCCTCCGCCGCCGCTGCCATCTTGGTGCTGGACGGGAGTTCAAGGCCACCGCGACGGGATTGACCTGCAGGGAATAAAGGGGCGTGGCTTATTCAAGACTCAAGAGGTTCCAATTTCCCATGGCACACCTGATGATTGCTCACGGCACACTAGTGTGCCATGGCCCACCAGTTGGGAAACACTGTACTAGATTAATGAAACCAGTGAACTGACAAAGCGGAGCTTTTGTATGATAGGCATGCCCTGCCAGCTTTTCTCTTATTGTTTCTATTATTATTATTATTTGGAGGGATTAGGGTGACCACATGCATCCTAGACCCCTGCCCATCCTGGCATTTAAAGGAAGCCAGAGGGGGGTTGGTCGAGTGGGTAAAGGGGGTGGTTAATGCCTCCCTTCGGGAAAGCAATATTCCAGCGAGCTTAAAACAAGCTGTGATAAAACGGCTGTTGGAAAAAACCATCATTGGACCCCACTCAATTCGACAACTATCGGCCTGTTTCCAATCTCCCCTTTTTGGGCAAAATCCTGGAACGTGTGGTGGCCTCACAACTCCAGGTATTCTTGGAAGACATGGATTATCTGGACCCGGAACAGTCTAGTTTTAGGCCAGGACATGGTACCGAGACGGCCTTGGTCGCCTTAGTAGGTGATCTGCACCAGGAGATAGAGTGTGTCCCTGTTGGTTCTGATGGACTTCTCGGCGGCCTTCGATACCATTGGCCACAGTATCCTTCTGTCAGATTTGGGCATGGGCTTGCTGTCAGGTCCCAGGATTTTTTTGCCCCACTTTTTCCCACTTTGATAAAGACTTTATTGAGTTTCTATAGTTAAAAACAACATATAACAAAGATTAAAAAAACGAGCAACATTCTGCTCGAAGGAAAAGAGTATAGAAAGAAAATAGCAGTGAGAAGAAAATAGAGTGCAGGAATAGACATGTGCATATTGAGGAGATGTGGTTTTACAAAGACTTGTTTCTTTCTTCCCTTCTGCCAAAGCAGTTTCTTTCATTTCGCCTGTGGGGAGAAACAGAACAGTTCCTCCAGTTATTTTAACAATAAGTCTATGTTGAATTCCGATCTACAGTATGTTCTTATTGCTCCCCAATCGGATTCCCCATATCCGTCCTTATTTCTGTTCCTTAACCCAGTGTTTCCCAACCTTTTTTGAGCCACGGCACACTTTTAACATTAAAAAAATCCGGGGGCACACCACCAACCAAAATGACAAAAAATGACACTCTAACACTTTAAAGACGGGCTGGGGGTTGGTGGCCTGCTGGGAGCAGCTGCTGGGAGTGCCAAAGCTGGGGAGGGGCGGAGCCAGGCTGTGCCATGCCCCGCCTCTACCCCTCGGCACCTCTCCCAGCAGCTGCTCCAGCCTTGAGGGGGCAGTGCCAAGTCAGCGGTGCCAGAGCCAGCACAATGCTGGCTTGGCACTGCCCCTCAAGGCTGGAGCAGCATGCTGGGAGTGCCGGCCGGGGAGGGGCAGAGCCCCGCCCCTCCCAGATTCAGCTCTCCTACAGGCCGCACCATGCCCCGCCCCCCTCCCCCAGCTTCAGCTCTCCTACAGAGGAGGAGCATGAGCGGTGGACGGGCTTCAGTGGGTGGGGCTCCTCCACGTGGCTTCAGCGAGCGAGGGGCGAGAGTCATGGCGGGAGTCATGGCGGATTGGAGGCTGGCTGGGGAAACGGCCGAAGGAGGCGTCGCCCCGGTCCCTTCTTCTTTTTTTTCGCCACTGCCCCCCTTCCTCCCCCCCAAGCAGCAGGAGTTCGGCAGGAGGGGGAGGAAGGGGGGCAGAGAGCTTTTCTCGCGGCACAGCAGGAGGTCTGTCACGGCACACTAGTGTGCCACGGCACACTGGTTGAGAAAGACTGCCTTAACCTTTCCGTTAAGTAATCCATTTGGATTGTTTCGATCATCTTGATGAACCAATCCTCTCGCGATGGTACCTCTGGGGATTTCCAATTCTTAGCGAATAGGATTCTAGCCGCAGTTGTCGCTAATAGTATTATTTTTTTCTCCATTTGTGGAATTTCCTCTTCCAGCACCCCTAGTAGAAAAACCTCCGGTCTCAATTTTATTTTGTATGTTATTATTTTTCTGAGCTCTTTGCAGATCATAGTCCAAAACTTGAATGCCCTATTACAGGTCCACCAAAGGTGGAAGAAGGTACCATTTCTGTTACCACACTTCCAGCATTTTGGGTCAGAGTTTTTGTAGATCCTGGCTATTTTTTCAGGGGAAAGGTACCATCGGTATATGATTTTTATCCAATTTTCTCTGAATGTATTACATAGGGATTTTCTAACATTGTTGTTCCAAATATTTCGCCAGGTCCTTGCACTTATTTTGCAGCCTATGTTCCTCGACCACTTTTCCATGTACTCCCTGTTTTGGTTGTTTTCTGTGTCTGCTCTTAGTAGAATTTTATACAATTTCCCTTGTAATTTCATTTCTTCGTTTAAGATTATGTTTTCCCATTCATACTCCTCTCCCTCAAAACCCCTTTTTTGGTCCTCCTTAAACTTCTCTTTCATTTGTAAGAATGCAAACCAGCTGATTTCGATTCCCTCCCTCTCCAATTCCTCCTTTGACTTTAAGATAAACTTTCCACCATCCCATCTTAATAACCTGGAGTATGTGGTCCCTCTGTTGTTACTTAATGCCCTTATTCTATATGCCTCGTTTACAGAGGTCCATAGAGGTATTTCCCGTTTATTTGGTTCTCCCCCATATTTTTGCCAGACTTTGTAGAGAGCGCTTCTTATGATATGATTATTAAAGTTTGCATCCAGCCTTTTTGTTCCGTATATCATGTATATCAGGAACAAAAACTACTAGAATTAGAAGGGCACGAACTAAAATTTGGTTTCCATGGGTTTTGCCCCACTTTTTAAACCCACATTTTGATGTTGTCTGGAAGGATGTCACAATGCACGGACTTGACCGGCCCCTTAATCACACACACAGAGACGGACTGAAGGCTAACTACTTTATTGCATATAAAAACAGTTCAAAAGGTATATTGTCCATAAAAATAGCAAAAGCAAATCCCAAGGCAAAAGGCAATCAAATGTCCAAAACAACTCGGTAAAGTATCCCAAAGACTTGGCAAGGCTCCGCACAGCAATGCGGATGCAGGAACAAGGCAAGATACAAGATGCAAGGCAAGACTTGGTAGGCCACTAGCCAATCTAGCTCCGTGGACCAGCTTCGCTTCACGTCTGCTCAGAAGAGACGTGGCCGAAGTACTGAGGATCCTTTCCCACGGATCCTATACTTAATCTTTCTGCCGAGGTCCCCGACGCTCTAGGCTTCGTCGTCTCCAATCTCTGCTGACGGACCTCGGCCTGTCTAGGCTATGGTACCAGTCCCTCCTGCTAGTCTCTATGTCCCGTCTCCTGTCCTGGCCCCTGCCCCCCAGGCACGAACAAGAACTGCTGTGCTACAAAGGACCCTGAATTGATCTTGGGATCCAGGCTGAGATTCAAAAACTATGGCCATTTGTTCGGGGGGACACAGAAGTGGGACTCTTCTTGCAGGAAGAGTGGGAGACATGTCTGCAGCCTATGTATTTTGTAAGAGAATCCAGATTATTTTGCTATTTTATAGGTGTTTGAAACAACATTTTTAAAATGCAGCTAAGGCCAGCTGTGTGATAGTCAATCAAACAAAATGAAATTCTAGGAGGTGTAAGTCTTATTAATGTATTAGGGACTCTCGGGGTCTCGGTGGGCCAAGCCAGATGTGCTGCTGCATAATGAGAACACGATAACCTTGATCAGGAAGTGAATCAGCTTGGTTGTGCCAATATTTTGTGGTCCTCTCTATAGTATTTACTGTATGTGGGTTGATAAGGAATAATAGGTTAACTGGATTCCTATTTGGATTCTGGCTTAATGCAGAGTTGATCTTATTGTTCTGTTATTTTTTCCTAACCCTTAAAGTGACATATCAGGTGTCAAACTTATTGACACTTCTTTAGACATATGTGCTCCTCTTTGATTATCCAGCACAGTCAGCGTAATATGGGAGCGCTTATTGTACTGCACACCTATTTCCAGGATGAGTCGTGGCCCCTGATGCTCCTTTTTGCCTTTTTAACCAACAGCAATAATTATTTGCATGTGACCTCAGGCAAGCTATTCAGGGAATAAATACATTGATTCATCTCTTCTGTGGCTGCATAGAACAAGGTATCAAGGGGACAGTGAACCCCAGAGCAAAATCTGCAATATTTACACTATGCATGATTGAGATGTCAAGGTAGCAGTAAGTACAGACCTTTCCTTTATATAACGTGTCACTTGCACTATATAATATTCATATTACTACTATTATACTAAGAGAATCAGTCTAGAAGAAATTGTCAAGTTGCTCACGTCTCAATATTTTTCACTGATCTCTCTCCCTAAATACAAACAGTATCCGCTATGGATGTCTAGGCCCCATTATATACTCCTTCTTCTTGGCTTGTCTTCACGAGCAAAGATTCAGGAGGGACTCATCCCACGCTTTTTACAAGCGCGTTGGTAGCGAAAAAGGCCAATCCGAGATAGGCAAGTCCGGTTGCACAGCAGAAAGTCTCCTTGGGAGATGTTGTTTCCCAGTTGCGGTCCTTTCTGCGTTGAGACCCGTTCGGCGTGATTTCTTGAAAGAAGCCACAGCATTGTGGATAGTGTGTCTCCATGCCTCCCGATGTGAAACCAGAGTGGACCATTGTTGGTAATCAATCTGGCCGAGCCTGAGATGTTGTTTCAGGGAGTCCTTATAACTCTTTTTTGGGGCGCCTCTCTTGTGCTGACCCGTGACAAGTTCACCATAGAGTAGTATCTTTGGGAGGCGGTGGTCCTCCATCCTAGAGACGTGCCCTGCCCAACGCAGCTGTGTTCTCAATAGCATGGCCTCAATGCTGGTGATACCTGCTTGCTCAAGGACAGCAACATTCGTCACATAGTCGAGTATTTATGCCACAGCGGAATAGGCAACAGAAATATAGAAGTTTAATTCCCCATCGGCCCAATAAACTCCAGTCTCTGTTCGTGTGAATAATGACACTCTCATTCAATTCACAAGGTAAAAATATAACTTTGTATTGAATTGTATTTAACAATAACAAGCTAAGCATGGAAAAACAACAGCAATTACAGCTACCTTCCTAAACATCCTTTCCTCACAAATATTTAATCCTAACTGACACCAACTGTCACTTTCAACTGTCACTTCCTCAAGATTCCATTCATCAGTCTTGAGAGAGCGCCATCTGGTGTCAAACATATCACACTGCAGTTCATCTCAAACTGCAATAATACATCTTGTCTTCACTCATGAATTGCTATTTAAAATGCAATAATCTGACACTTATAACCCTTTTTTGGGGCGCCTCTCTTGTGCTGACCCGTGACAAGTTCACCATAGAGTAGTATCTTTGGGAGGCGGTGGTCCTCCATCCTAGAGACGTGCCCTGCCCAACGCAGCTGTGTTCTCAATAGCATGGCCTCAATGCTGGTGATCCCTGCTTGCTCAAGGACAGCAACATTCGTCACATAGTCAGTACAGTGTACATTTAGGATTGTGCGAAGACAGCGCTGATGAAAGCGTTTTAGGACTCGTAGGTGTTGGCGATAGGTGAGCCATGTTTCAGACCCATAAAGGAGAATAGACAGTACGATAGCTCTGTATACACACTGATTTTGGTGCTTTGCCTTAGATGTCTGTTACTCAAGACTCTTTTGTGAACCCTTCTGAATGCACTCTATGCCTTTGCTAATCTGTGATCTATCTCTTTATCAATCTTGGCGTCTGAAGAGATGAGGCTTCCCAGGTAGGTGAACTGCTGAACGGACTTCAGCACAGATGTGCCTACGCTGACGTGGGGATGATGGTGTTCTTCCTGTGGTGCGGGCTGGTAGAGAACTTCCATTTTCTTCAGGCTGACTTCCAGCCCAAACAGCTCTGCAGCTGTGGCAAAGCAGGATATTAGGTGTTGCAGAGCAGCTTTTGTATGGACGACAAGGGCAGCATCGTCAGCAAAAAGCAGCTCACCATATGCAATGGTATAATAAAGTGGTGTCCCTTATATTTCATTTCATTTCATTTCAATTTATTATTTAATGAGTCGCTCCGAGCGACTTTCATAGCAATAAAACAACAAGCATATCAGCAATAAATCAGAGTTTAAAAGCTTTA
This sequence comes from Anolis apletophallus, assembly GCA_030556195.1. NCBI lineage: Eukaryota > Metazoa > Chordata > Lepidosauria > Squamata > Anolidae > Anolis > Anolis apletophallus. The sequence continues at coordinate 14,415,450 of JARBWK010000012.1, forward strand.
ACGAAGAGCCAAGTTTTGAGAGCTTGGGAGAATGACCGCAAATCAGGTATAGCTCTAATGTATGGAGGTAAAGAGTTCCACAAGGTTGGGGCAAGAACCGAAAAGGCCCTGCACCTTGTGGAGTCCAGGCGTGGGACTGGGAATAGACAAAAGGTTTTCTTGAGCTGATATTGGTGGTCTCTGATGGCAGATATGTGAAAGACCCTCTCTGAGGTATTTTGGGCCTTGACCATGAATGGCCCTAAAGGTCAGAACCAGTGTCTTATAGGTAGCCCAATGTTCTATTGGGAGCCAGTGGAGGTGTTGTAGTACTGGAGCTATATGATGTCTCATTGGTGTCCGAGTGAGTAGTCTGGCAGCTGCGTTTTGGACCACCTGGATCTTCCGTGTCACCGAGAGAGGAGTGCCAGCATACAATGCATCACAATAATCCAGCCTTGAGGTAACTGTGGCGTTGATTACCGTCACAAGGGCTTCTGTTGGAAGGTAGGAGGCCAGCTGCCTCGCCTGACGGAGATGGTAAAAATATATATAAATTGGCAAAAACTGAGATTTGCTTTTAGAATGAACATTTTTAAAAATATATTCAAGCTGTGGATGGCTGAATCTGTGGACTCAGAATCCATGGATACAGAGGGCTGGCTGAATGCATATTACTCATGGAAATCTATTTCACATCAATTTCATAGGTTAGTTTTCCTGCATAGAGACACAGAATTATGGTCACATCAAGGCAGTTAGTACTGTATTATCCCTCTGGGGACATACAGTTCTCCAGGGCTGGCTCTGTCCTTGGAGACAAGGAGATGACAGTCTTACAATCTTATCACACGGGGCAGTAGAAGCGTCCCGGGATGCTTCTGCCCCAGTTCACCCATGGAGCCTCACACTGTCCATCATATGACATATTGAGACTTCCAGTGTGGCAAATTGGGGTGGCAGCATAGTGGGCCTCTGACCACCAACACGGAAGCCTCCCCATGTTTTGTTAGGAACAATAGGGCTTTGGTGTAGAGGCAACACTTTCCCACATGGGATGGGAAAGCATCAGCTTGTGGTTGGGGCCGATGCTGCCCAGATTCGTCATGGAGGCTGGCAAATCACGAAGCTGAACCTCATCAATGTGATGAGGTCCTGTGACTGTCCATGGTCTTGCCTCTCCCCTCCCATGGTTATTCATCCTTGGCCAATTATGTTGTTGATGTTTTGTGATGTGTTGTTCGGGCACGGCTCCATGTAAGCCGCTCCGAGTCCCCTCCGGGGAGATGGATGCGGGTTAGAAATAAAGTTTTATTATTATATTATTATTACTTAAAACATGAGTTATCTGCATTCAGGCACTTTACTTTGTTCCCCAAAGGATAAAGAAAAATACTTTACAGTCTCTTAGTTACTTGGGTGCTGGAAGTTTCAGCCAGATGGCTCTCCAAGTCCTCTCTGTCTTTGTGGTCTCGAGGTAAGGACACTCGAGACCCCAGCCAGCTGGCCTATATTGAAGGTATGGGACCTTCCTCTGGATAGTTACACACAACGAGCGGGCTGGTATCCAAAACTACAAAACAACAGTGTATAAAGTATGTATAAAACCAGATCAAATTGGGTGATGATACACACATAACCCTGCTCTCGAGATTTGAATTTCAGATGCTTTGTATTGAACTGAGAGCCTTGATAAAGGAACCCGAAACGGCTTACAGTGTGGCCACGAGATCAGAGCATCCGCTTGCCGTCGGCTCAAATTTCAACATAGCATCCATCTGGAGGAGACGCCTTTACTGCCTCTCCCCCCTGCATCTCTGCAAATTTTCCCTACAGAGCATTTTGCTCGTCACCAGACCTCAAGTGTTTATATTATTGGATCTTACTTTCCCCACCGGAGGACCCGACACCCCCACCCGTGAACTTGTTATCCCACCCGGATCTACACAAACCTTAGATTACAAAATAAACATTTACTACGGAGCGATGCCCGCGCTGCTCCAACGCGGCACTTTGGAATTGAGCCTCGAACACGCCCATATTCCTACTGTTTGGATTAACTCTTTAATGTGCATTTGCACTAACTGGGACGCTCCAGCACCATTTGGTAAATTAGCCAGGACTTCTATTGGAGACTGCTCTCTGGGACTACCGCGTATTTCTGCTTTATTGTCTACATGTTGATATACTGGGTTTTCTTCGTGTTTGGATATTGATATGAAATAGATATATTTTGAATACTACAACACGTATGTATGATCCAATTTATTTATATAACCACTTAGACATCTGTCATCTGGTTTTATACACACTTTATACACTGTTGTTTTGTGACCTTCCTCTGGATGCCAGCTGACTAGTTTGAAGGCACCTGGTCTTCTCAGAGCTACCCAACCATCTGGTATGTTGGGCTTTATGTATGAGACCCAAGAAAAGTCTTTGTCTTGTGTTGAGAGATGGCTTGACCAAGGCTGGCCCTGGCAAACTTTCAGATATGCTAAAGCAAATCAGGTGAACAATAGGTCACTATCAGTAACAAAATAAGCAATTAGTATCAAAAATAATGTATTCACTGGTACACAGTTATGGTATAAAATTCACAATGGAATCAATCATAGACATGTATAAGTACAATGGTTAGAGCACAATGGCTAAACATGAATGGGTACAGTGATCATAACACAGTGGTTAGAATTTCATTGAGAGATAGCATCTAAGTTCAACACATCTAAGTAATATTCATTCAGTGCAGTCAAAGTACAGTAAATCATAAATCTATATCCAATGGGTGAGAAAATAATATCCTCTCACTTCCTCTTTCTTGCTGTAGAAGTAGTCAGTGTCAAGTCTGGCCAGGGAGAAGGAAAAAAGTCCGGTGCGGACTGTAAACTCAGGGACCGCTGAAGTCGCCTTGGGCATGCAATGCGCATGTGTCAGTTCGTCTACGTCAGAACTGCAAGGAGAGCTGGTCGCTGTAGTCAGGAAGAGACGCTATGTGGGCGGTTTTACACTCGACGCGGCGTGGCTGCAATGGCTAGCCGCGGGGATTTGTGGTCTTCGTAGTCTAGTAAGGTAGAATGAGCGTCTATAGGATAATTCAAGCTGACAGTGCAGCGGTGCGAAAAGCTGCCGCTTGCACGTGTCTCCTAGGTCTGAGAGACTGAGAGGGGCGGGGTTGCCTGACGGCAAGAGCTCACGCCCAAGCCGGCGGGAGGCGTTTCGTCCCTATGGACGTCTTCAGAGGCTTTCAAGATGGCGTCCTCAATCGAATTCAATAAAGTCTTGGTAAGCTTTCTCAGTGGCGTGGAGGACGGACCATTCCATATCCTGCTTATGGAATGGTCCGTCCTCCACGCCACTGAGAAAGCTTACCAAGACTTTATTGAATCTCGATTGAGGACGCCCCATCTTGAAAGCCTCTGAAGAAGTCCATAGGACGAAACGGCCTCCCGCCGGCTTGGGGTGAGTTTGCCGTCGGCAACCCCTCAGTCTCTCTCACCTAGGAGACACGAGCAAGGGGCAGCTTTTCCCTCCGCTGCACTGTCAGCTTGTATTTTCCTATAGACGCTCATTCTACCTTACTAGACTACGAAGACCACAAATCCCCACGGCTAGCCATTGCAGCCACGCTGCGTCGAGTGTAAAACCGCCCACATAGCGTCTCTTCCTGACTACAGCGACCAGCTCTCCTTGCAGTTCTGACGTAGACGAACTGACGCATGCGCATTGCATGCCCAAGGCGACTTCAGCGGTCCCTGAGTTTACAGTCCGCAACGGACTTTTTTCCTTCTCCCTTGCCAGACTTGACACTGACTACTTCTACAGCAAGAAAGAGGAAGTGAGAGGATATTATTTTCTCACCCATTGGATATAGATTTATGATTTACTGTACTTTGACTGCACTGAATGAATATTACTTAGATGTGTTGAACTTAGATGCTATTTCTCAATGAAATTCTAACCACTGTGTTATGATCACTGTACCCATTCATGTTTAGCCATTGTGCTCTAACCATTGTACTTATACATGTCTATGATTGATTCCATTGTGAATTTTATACCATAACTGTGTACCAGTGAATACATTATTTTTGATACTAATTGCTTATTTTGTTACTGATAGTGACATATTGTTCACCTGATTTGCTTTAGCATTTATTAAGGTGTAGCCCACTGTTTAGCCTTAAACTTTCAGATATGTCTTCTTCTGGAGAGATCCAGGAAAGCTCTGTAAAGAAATGGCTAGATTTACAAGTCCCTGGAAAAGGGGCGGAACAAACTTAATTGGGCCCTGTTAACAATGATTGACAGGTGTAAAGAACCAATCAATGCAACCAAACCTTTGCAAAACTAAACAGGTTTGCAGAAACACAATACAACAGCGCAAACCTTTGCAACTTAAAAGTTTTACATACAAGTGACGCTTGCTGCGCCGTCACACCTACGCTTACCTGACCACTCACATTAAGGATGGATAGCTTTGAAAAGGTGGGATTTCTAAGAATTTTGATTTTTGCAAAAAGGAAATAATGAATTTCAGCTTCTCCTGAAAAATACTGGTGTATGACTTGGACTTCAACCTGTGTAAGTCACTAACAGGATACCTGACACAATTTACTTCATTTCCCCCAACAGATAAGGTCTAAAAAATAAGGTCTAAATTACATTATAATCATGACTTCAAAAGAGATCCTTTCACTCCTTTCATGATGGAGCAGTAACTAAGTTATTTTCACACTCACAGGGCTGTGACCCCACTACTCGGTGAAGGAGGTATACTGCATAGTTCAAGTGGTGCCTTGTGCTCTGTTGTGGCTGTTGAGGTGACAACAAGACAGACATGAATATGTTTTCTACCAAAGCAGTTGTGATTTAGAGATTTTTTTTAAAGCAAGCAAAAATAAGCTGTACTGTTCCATAATATGATGATGATGATGATACTTTTTTATAACCCTCCCTATCAGGGCCGGCCTGACCTTTTCCGGGAGTACGCGTAAATTTTGGCGCCCCGGCCGCCGCATCATGCCGCCCCGCCGCTTCCGCCGCCCGCCGCTGCCGCCGCCGCTGCTTCGCCGCCCGCCCGCTTCCGCCGCTTCGCCGCGCCGCCGCTTCCGCACAACCGGCCCCTGTGGGCCGGCTGCACCACACCTCCCGAATCACGGACTGTAGTTGCTTCTGGGCATGCGCAGAAATGTCTGTGCTTCGGGAGGCGTGCTGCAGCCTCCCGGGCACTACGTTTCTGCGCATGCGCGAATGTCCGCGCATGTGCACTGCGGCTCGAGCGCGCCTGCGCGCTGGCTCCAAAGCCGCAGGCATGCTCGGGACTCAGTGCCCATGCGCAGACATTCGCGCATGCCCAGAAGCAACTACAGGCGCTGTAGCGCCTGTAGTTGCTTCTGGGCATGCGCAGAAATGTCTGTGCTTCGGGAGGCGTGCTGCAGCCGGCCCATGGGGGGGGGCGCGGAAGCGAGGTGGTGCCGCGGCGCCCCTCCCAGCTGGTGATGCCCCGCCCAGCCAATGGCGCTCTACGCGGCCGCTTACATCGCGGAATCGCTGGGGCCGCCTCTGCTCCCTATCTCCCTGGGGAGACTCGGGGTGGATTCCAACAAAAGATGGAAAAGATTATCCAGGCGGAAGCCACAAGGGAGCGCTAGAGAGAGAAAGTCAATTTTACTGGGATGGAGGGTGGGTTGAAATAGTAAAACGACTTCCCCCTGTTTTCCTATTATTCCCCCCACCCATATCCCTGTCGTGGAAACAACCCTTGTTTATGAAATGGGAAGTGAGGAGGAGGAATAACCATCTAAAATGGACTAACCCCTAAAATGGACTATCCTTCTCTCTAGCGCCCCCTTGTGTCCTCTGTCCAAATAATGGAATAGTCTCTCTCTCGGCATTCCTTCGCAAACGAAGATTCTAAGGAAGGACTCATCCCACGCTTTTTACAAGCGTGTTGATGACTAAAAAGGCCAATCTGAGATAGGCAAGTTCAGTTGCAGAAAGCACAGCAGAAGGTCTTTTTTGGGTGATGTTTCCAAGTTGCAGTTCTTTCTGCGTTGTCATTTCTCTTCGAGACCCATTCGGCGTGTCTTCTTGAAAGAGACCGCAGCATTGTGGATAGTGCGTCTCCATGCCTCCCAATGTGAGGCCAGGGTGGACCATTGTTGGTGATCAATCTGGCCGAGTCTGAGATGTTGTATCAGGGAGTCCTTATATCTCTTCTTTGGGGTGCCTCTCTTGCACTGACCTGTGGCGAGTTCACCATAGAGTAGTATCTTTGGGAGGCGGTGGTCCTCCATCCTAGAGACGTGCCTTGCTCAGCGCAACTGTGTTCTCAATAGCATGGCCTCAATGCTGGTGATCCCTGCTTGCTCAAGGACAACAACATTCATCACATAGTCGGTCCAATGTATATTTAGGACTGTGCGAAGAAGATGAAAGCGTTTGAGAAGTCGTAGGTGTTGGCAAAAGGTGACCCATGGAATAGTACCAAGTAAACATTTTAAGCAAGTGAAAATAACTAGTTTTTTTTAAGGTAAAACAAAGATATACTTTTTTGAAATAAAAAAAACAACGATGGCTGTAATGTTCTTGGACTGGAGAACTAAACCAAACTAAATAATTTTAGAAAATACACTCTGCTGAATGTAAATATTATAATAAAAAATTTTTAGGCATGGAATATTTGTTATCCATCAATGCAGCAATTGGGGGGAGGGTACTAAATGGGGGTACTCTCCTTCAACTAAGGGTTTTGAATTTCACTCCTTCAAATTAAAAATGTCCTTCGGCCTCAACTTTCTAGTTTTGCACACACACAAAGAAACACTGAAATCTAGATTCCTTATATTTGCTGTATTTTAATTTTCTTGGTAAGACCGACTGCCCCTTTTCATTGGAGGGATACACAGTGTATTTAATTTTTCTACTGAAACTCTACATTATGACAGTAATACTATTGAAGGTGAATATCAATTCTAATTGGGCGGCAATGCCCTCTTTTTTAGCCACGTATAGCTACACTCTGCCTGATGGTTTAGATCAGGATTACATGTAATACCTGCTTGTCTTGCAAAAACTGATTGAGATTGAGGATCTTTCCACACAACTGAATAAAATCCCACATTTTCTGCTTTGAACTGGAATATATGGAAGTGTAGACTCAGATAACCCACTTCAAAGCAGACATTGTAGGATTTTCTGCCTGGTTATTCTGGGTTATATGGCTGTGTGGAAGGGCTCTGGAATACTTAGCCATGCCTAGTTCCAACCATACACTTGTCACCATATTTAAACTGGGATGGCCTGCCTATTGGAGCATCTGTATCAGTGGTTCCCAAAGTGGGCGGTACCACCCCCTGGTGGGCGGTGGGGTGATCCAAGGGGGCGCTGGGAGGCTCGGGAGAATTTGGGGGGCGCTTAACCCCTGTAAAAGGGTGGTGGCGTGAGCCAGGCTTGCTTGCCACTTGCTGGGTCGCGCGCTTGTGAGGACGTCCCCGTTGGAAGAAAGAGGCAATACACAGGACTGCGCCATTGGCGGGGTTGATGAGAGGAAGGAGGCACGTGCTGCGGTTTCCACAGCAACGCCTGCCCGGGGATTTCAACTCGCAGACACACATTCGCAAGTATGCGATCCCCGGGTGTTGCAACCTAGACCTGGAGGATCCCTAAGTAAACCACCACGAAGCAGCCGTGATTAAATGCTTTATTTAGAACAGTGTTTCCCAACCTTTTTTGAGCCACGGCACACTTTTAACATTAAAAAAATCCGGGGGCACACCACCAACCAAAATGACACAAAATGACACTCTAACACAGTAAAGAACGGTTGGGGGTTGGTGGCCTGCTGGGAGCAGCTGCTGGGAGTGCCAAAGCCAGAGAGGGGGCGGAGCCAGGCTGCACCATGCCCTGCCCCCTACCCCCGGCTTCACCTCTCCAAGCAGCTGCTCCAGCCTTGAGGGGGCAGTGCCAAGCCAGCAGTGCCAGAGCCAGCACAATGCTGGCTTGGCACTGTCCCTCAAGGCTGGAGCAGCTGCTGGGAGAGCCCTGCCCCCTCCCCCCAGCTTCAGCTCTCCTACAGGCCACACCATGCCCCACCACCTCCCCCCAGCTTCAGCTCTCCTACAGAGAAGGAGCATGAGCGGTGGACGGGCTTCAGTCGGTGGGGCTCCTCCACGCGGCTTCAGCAAGCGAGGGGCGAGAGTCATGGTGGGAGTCATGGCGGATTGGAGGCTGGCTGGGGAAACGGCCGAAGGAGGCGGCGCCCCGGTCCCTTCTTCTGTTTCTTCGCCACTGCCCGGCCCTTCCTCCTCCCCCAAGCAGCAGGAGTTCGGCAGGAGGGGGGAGGAGAGAGCTTTTCTCGCGGCACAGCAGGAGGTCTGTCACGGCACACTAGTGTGCCACGGCACACTGGTTGAGAAAGACTGATTTAGAATAAGGAAAAAGGAAAAACAAGATATGAAAATAGTCCACTGATGCTCCCAGCATCAAGGTATTGTCTGGCAATAGTTCTTAAAGAGTTCAAGATCCAATAAAAGAAGAAATAGTCTTGAAACCCCAATGGGCTAAAATCCGTGATAAGTCCTTGGCAAACAACGGCTTGGCTGAATACTTGAGTACCGTGACGTGGAGGCTCTGCGGCCTAGTCTTTGGACTTGAGTTCCGTGGAGCTTGACAATGAAAGCTGAACGTTGGCACGAGAGCGCCAACGGGGGCCAACTTAAGTAGGTCTCTCAATGTTTTGGCCTCGGATGCGTTGACTACGGCGCAACTCTTTCTCAGGAACAGTTCGGGAGCCTGACTTTCCCAAGCCTCCCGAGGAAGGCAAATATGTCAGCTTATTAGCGGCTGCATCTGGAGAAAGGGGGGATATCGAGGCTTTGCTTTCCCAGCTCTTCTTATCAGGTTGGGAAGAAGGAAGGCTGCATCTGGCCTTGACCGCTGGCTGACGGGGATCTCTCCAAGACCTGGCTGGTGCCTTGGATTTAACATGGCTTCTATCTGGCTTGGCTATGGAGTCAGGCTGGGGCAGGTGTTGCCTCAGCACATGCCTCCTTCTTCTCGTCAACCCCACCCACGGCGCAGTCCTGTGTATTGCCTCTTTCTTCCAATGGGGACGTCCTCGCAAGCGCGCCTTGCTGGGCTCGGCATGGAACGGGGCAAGCGGGAGGTGCTTTTCAAGGAGGGCCTCACTTGTCCAGTGTCGGCCCCTTCTTTTTTCAATGCCATAAAAACAACATGCAACTAAAATAACATTTAAATTAAAATTAAAACACATTAAAACTTTTCATTTTACAAAAAAGGTAGAAACATTAATACATATATCTTTTAGGCATGAGAAAAAAGTTATGAAAATGAAAAGAAATCGGAAGGGATTCGTATGTAATGGGACTTTCAAGTTTATACGGATCGCAAGGCCAATTCCGGAAGTGGACTTTCTTTTCCGCACCCCCTGGGCCCAAAATTTCGTTAGATTATTAAATTTTTCGGATGCCCCCCCAACAGGAAAATTTCCCTCTCCAAAATAGCTTTGCAGACATAACTCACAGTCAGATCGGGGCCTTTCCATGCTTGAAGCCTAATTGGAGTGAAAGGCCTCCTCCAGGCAGTGAAAAAGGAGCCGGAAACGATAGAGAGATCCAGATCGGGACTCCTAGTGGGGCTGGAGGACTGACGAAAAAAGGGATTTAAACACCCAGGAAGGGGGTTTAGATAGAAGGACAGAGTAGAAGGACATAAGAACTGCTGAGAGAAGGGCAGCAGGAGTGAAAAGAGCACGGAGAGGAGAAGGAAGAGTTCAGAATCAAGAAAAGCCATAGAGTTCGAACGGAGGTCCTAGACTGCTATGGTAAAACTGAATGGGAGTGAGGAGAACTCTAGCAAGGCCTGCACCAGAGGTATTTAATAATATTAATAATAATATATTAATGCATTATATCTCCCTGCAAGGAAACCAAGGGAAATGTTGCCCCTTGATTTGCCTGTGCTTAAAACAGTATCAGTCCTGTTTCCCTGCTTTGCCTACTTTAGAACTACTAACGAATTTCGTTAGTAATTAAGTTATATTTTAGAAATTTTTGGAAATTTTTTTGTAAGTCTTTCTTTTACTAATCAAAAAAACCCCCCCCCCCCCCATTAGATTTTCGATTCCCTATTTTTGGGTTCGAAACCATGCCTAATATCTTTCTGTTTAATTGCTATTTAAAAATTAAAAAAAAATTTCTAGGGTGGCGGTGAGTAAAATTTTTCTGGAAAGGGGGCGGTAGGCCAAAAAAGTTTGGGAACCACTGATCTATATGAAGATTCATGGCCGAGGAGGGTAGCATTGTTGGCACAAACACTGCTGGCGCAGGTGCCAGAAAACTCTCTTAAAGAAGCTGCACAGATTGACACGTAAACTCGGCTCCAGACTGTTGTCTCAGTCTGTGGCTGGTCCTCTCGCATTGACTCCAAGGAAGAGCCCATTAGAGATGGGTTAGTATTTTCTCCCATTTGTCCAGCTGACGATTTACAAATTTAAAGCAGGATTTATTATCTGCGGGTGATGACTAATATTACACACAAGGAAAAGAAAAAAAAACCTCACACACACAAATATGGAAGTCTATTTAATTTAACAAGTACAATTTCTATTGCATTTCATGGAACATGATTATGAATACTCATTTTCATTAACTACACTTAACCACATTACGTGTTCATGTTGTATAAACTATTTAGCTTTGTGTGCCTTTAAATAATAATGTACTCCGGGCTCCCCCACTAATAATTGGAATTAAGCCTGTATTATGCCTGAATTAAGCCCGTATTAAGCTGCAAATACATTATTTGTCACACTTTTGGTCTCTGCAGTTAATTTTCTTGTTACTAAGTATATGCATACAGAGTACCAAGAATACCTGGGTTCTTTTGTTGACCGCAATTATGTCCAACAAAACATTTCCATTTTTCTTTGCCTTGGTGCAGTGGTGTCTCTACCTCATGTGTAATTTTTCAAAAAGCACCAAAATTATATATCTAAAATACAGCAACTGGGAATCACCTAAGCTCATTGGTTTCTGGGGAGGCTTTTAATTAGTTTCTGAATTCTTACACATTCACTCTATATGCTGTATTGTCCCTCATTCATGTGATACACACACACACACACACAGTATATACTTGTGTATAAGCCTAGTTTTCATCCCTTTTCATAGGCTGAAAAAGTCCGCCTCGGCTTATACTTGAATCAAGGTTATTTATTATTTTATTTTACTCTGTTGTTGTTGTTATTATTATTATTTTACATTTATTATTTTACTCTATTTATTATTATTACATTTATTATTTTACTCTATTATTACTGTTATTATTATGTTTCACTTATTTCACTCTATTTATTATTATTATTACATTTTTATTTTACTTTATTATTGTTGTTATTATTACATTTATTATTTTACTCTATTATTACTATTATTATGTTTCCCTTATTTTACTCTATTATTATTATTACATTTATGATTTTCCTTTATTATTATTGGAAGGATACTTAAGCACATTTACATTGAAGAAGGTTAGAATAATAGTTTAATCAGAGTTGGGGAGTCTTATCTTAAACTTGAGTTTTATGCAGGGGCGGTCCTACTGGTAGGCAAAGGACGCCGCTGCGTGGGGCACCATCAGGGTAAAGGGCGCATTCCCCCGCCCGCCAGACAGCGTCCAGCCGATGTTCCACTTTTGGGCCTTGTGTGCTTCGACGTCGCGCCGTAGCAAACCTCCCTGCGTGCCGTCGGCACGGTGCCAAATAGGGAGTGCTCTGTTTACAGGCTTCTGAGCCTGCGCACAGGAGTTTCTGGGCATGCACGGAAGGGGGGGGGGTGCCAAAATAATGTTTTGGGGCGAGGTGCCAAAATAATGTTTGCTTACCATTTAAAATTACCTTAGACCACCCCTGGTTTTATGTAAATATTCGAAAACATTTAACCTCCTTATGTCTCAATTAAAGTAATTTTATTGGTATCTGTTTTTATTTTGAAATGTACCCATAGCGGCTGCATTCCCCACCCTCGGCTTATGCTCGAGTCAATCAGTTTTCCCAGTTTTTTGTAGTAAAATTGGGTGCCTCGGCTTATATGAATTTTAATGTAACGCCTTTTGTTGTTGCTGTATTTAAACGTTTTATGTCGCTGTACTTTTGTGATTTGTGAGCCGCCCCGAGCCACCTGGGAGTGGCGGCCAAGAAACTGAATAAATAAAATAAAATAAAAATATAAATAAATAAATAAAATAAAAATATTTGGGTCGGCTTATACTCGAGTATATACGGTATATATATCATTTGATTATTCTTTTATGAAAGTACCTGTTCCTTTCTGATAAAGTTGGTAAGCACTGTGTGCCTTGTAAACCCATATCAAAAGCATATCTTGAGTACTGTGAATGTAATGCTCAAAATGCAATCGTATGTGTCTATTGCTTTAAAACCTCATCTGGCTTCCAGCAACTTCAACAGGCTGCCTTAGCTAATATAACCCTAGCTGACAAAGCTTATCGGGAAGGATCAGGCCCACAATAACAACTCATCATGAAATTAATACTTCCCTATTAGCTGATCAGGTTGAAATATAAATGGTTTAGAGAGCCAAGCATAGATTTCTCTACTGTGATCTCTGTGTTGTTCTCTATCCGAAGGATATCAGGCACTGAAAGGTTTTGTTTTCAGCAGATTCTAAGCTTATTGCTAATGACTCCTTAAAACCACACACAACTATTGACAAAGGATATTAGAGCATTCTGTGTGATTATTGCCTTCAATCTGCTTTGGTTTTACAATATACTGCTGCAAATCACATGCGATTCATCTCCCCCCCCCCCTTGTTATTTCCATCGTTCACAAAGGGGAAGCCCCGTTTTGTTGTGCATGTTATGGGCTCGCTCTCTTTGTAATATTTCCTTTGCAAAGGTCCTGCTCATATTTGTATCTTATTACTTTTCTTAGACTAGATTTATTGATAGTTTCTTACAAAGATCTGATTTCGAGATATTTACCGAGCCAAACTCAATCGTACAGCCACCAATTCAATTGTTTTTCATCCAAACGGAGAACAATAAAGAACCGAAACTCCTCGGCTCAGACCCAATAGCATCGAATCGTCCTGGTTTTTTTTTTTTTTAAAAAAAGAGAGAAATAAACCAATAATAGGGGAAGCGATAGATGTTACTTAAAGTTAAAAAAAGCGACGCTTTTGTTTAATTTGAATGCATTATCCAAGAACGGAGGCTGTAACATGAATTTTACAAATTCCACAACATAAACATGCAGAAAGGGTTTTAGGAAAGAACAAAAATAATAACCATATGAAAAATTAATAAGAGAAAATAAATAATATATTTATTTATTTATTTATTTATTTCGATTTATTTGTCGCCACTCCCATCAGGCTCTGGACGACTTACAAATGTTAAAAGCACCATAAAAATGCAGCTAAAACACAATAAAACAACAGCTTAACACCCAATTTAAACTATACAATAGTGCATGGGCACCAGAGTTGCTCCCATGGCTACACAGTAAATGAGAAATGATAATCTGATTTATAAAGAAATATAAGTAATGTAAGCTAAACTCAGGACCAATGTATTTTATGCTGTTTTATGAGAAATGATAATGTCAGCCGGGTTTTATGATTTATAAAGAAATATAAAGTAAATAAATAAATAAAAAATGTAAATCAAAGATTTTTTTAAAAAATATTTTTTTAATTTTTAAATTTTTTTCCTTTTTTATTTTCATTTTTTTCAAGTTTTTTAAGGGGTCTTTTTTAATTTCAATTTTTTTCTCTTCTTTTTTTACTATTATGCTGTTCTCTTCTATCATTATATTTCCTACTTTTCTTCTATCATCTTTATTGTTCTCCCTCTTTCTATGTATTAATAGCACTTAAATAATCAATAAAAAAACTATTTTGGGGGGAAAAATTAACAACCGTATGAAAAATTAATAAGAGAAAATAAATAATAAACGAGAAATGATAATCTGATTTATAAAGAAATATAAGTGATGCAAGCTTGAAATGGAAGTCAAAGATTTTTTTAAAATTTTTTTTTAATTTTTAATTTTTCCCTATTTTTCACATTTTCAGGTTTTTAAGGGGTCTTTTTTAATTTCAATTTTTTCTTTTCTTCTTTTTTTTTTACTATTATGCTGTTTTCTTCTATCATTATATTTCCTACTTTTCTATCATCTTTATTGTTCTTCCTCTTTCTATGTATTAATAGCACTTAAATAATCAATAAAAAAACTATTTTGGGAAAAAAATTAACAACCTTATGAAAAATTAATAAGAGAAAATAAATAATAAACGAGAAATGATAATCTGATTTATAAAGAAATATAAGTGATGCAAGCTTGAAATGGAAGTCAAAGATTTTTTTAAAATTTTAATTTTTTAATTTTTAATTTTTTAATTTTTTCCTATTTTTTCACATTTTTCAGGTTTTTTTAAGGGGTCTTTTTAATTCCAATTTTTTTTCTTTTTCTCTTTTTTTACTATTATGCTGTTCTCTTATTTCATTATATTTCCTACTTTTCTATCATCTTTATTGTTCTCCCTCTTTCCATGTATTAATAGCACTTAAATAATCAATAAAAAACTGTTTTGGAGAGAGAGAAAATAACAACCATAAACATTGTTGCACGTATGTGATTATATTCACCTTTTTAATTTTTTAATTTTTTTCCACATTTTACAGGTTTTTTAAAGGGGTCGTTTTAATTCCAATTTTTTTCTTTTTCTCTTTTTTACTATTATGCTGTTCTCTTCTATCATTATATTTCCTACTTTTCTATCATCTTTATTGTTCTCCCTCTTTCCATGTATTAATACCACTTAAATAATCAATTAAAAACTATTTTGGAGAGAGAAAAAATAACAACCATAAACATTGTTGCACGTATGTGATTATATTCACCTTTTTAATTTTTTTAAATTTTTCCCCACATTTTTCAGGTTTTTAAGGGGTCTTTTTTAATTCCATTTTTTTCCTTTTTCTCGTTTTTTTATTATTATGCTGTTCTCTTCTATCATTATATTTCCTACTTTTCTATCATCTTTATGGTTCTCCCTCTTTCCATGTATTAATAGCACTTAAATAATCAATTAAAAACTATTTTGGAGAGAGAATAAATAACAACCATAAACATTGTTGCACGTATGTGATTATATTCACCTTTGCTGTTAATTAAATTGAACATATGTTCAAATACGATTCAAAGGAAATTAGGAGAAGAGGATGTAAATACATAGGCTGATAATATGAAGAGTTAAGAACATAAGAACATAAGTGTGAATATATATATTGTGTGGCCCCCAGTTTTCTCGATATGCTATTTTAACCAACTGTGCTAGTCCTTTTCAGTAACTACCGTGTATATGATCTGTCTAATCCTGCCTTGATTTATATATTTTATTGTGAGATATTTAACGTGTGTTTTATTGTGTGTATATATATTGTGCTTTGAGCTATTTTAACTGTGCTACGTGTGTATATGATGTGATTTATATATGTGATTTTAACTGTGTTTTAATGTTGTAAGTCGTGGCGACGGATACAAACAAATAAAAATAAATAAATCCTACTTGTAGCAACTTTGAGATCTTGTTGATGTTTTGCATAGAATTTATATATATATTGATATTCCGAATTTTTCAAGTGTCTTGCTTTGCACAAGACGTTCCAACTTCCCACTGTATTTATTTTTATTTTTTTTGCAAATGGCCATTTAGTAAAGGTGTTGATTAAGACCTTTGGTTATCAATAATTGTTTACCTATAATAGATGGATGTATTCATTATGTATCTGTTCGTACCCACTTGGGTCTTTCCCCGTGATGATTATAGATATTTATAAGATATTATATCATCGAGAGATTTCAGTAATGATTCTAAATCCTTCTCCCCCATCTTCCAAATTACAGGGCACTTTCCACTGAAAATGGTAAACAATATTGGGGGGGGGGGGAACGTAAGGAAAAGAGGGGAAAGAGGTAATCCGATTTCTGGGAAGAAGGAACACAGTGAAAGATGTGTGCCTTTATAAGGACGGACAATGGAAAGCAAAATAATAACTCCTAAGTTTGATTGTTCAAATATATTCTACAATACAGAGAGCTGCATGCAAGCTGGAACAGGCGCAGGGCAGGAAGGTTAAGTAGAAGAGAAGGCACAATACTTCAGATTGGCAGTCGACTGCAGGAAGAATAATCTAATCAAAAGTAAATTCAATTATCTCGTCCCAGGGCAGGCTCCTGGGACTGCTGCACTGAATACTGGCAGAGCCTCCACCTAGACATTTTCCCCCAGTCAAATGCACATGATGAATGCAGATGAAATTTGAAATATGAAAATCCGAAATAATTTATGGAAGTTGTCAGAAATTTGGCTGGCTGGTGGCGTAATTTCCTTGGAGACGAGGCAGGCTGGCTCGTTGCTTCTCATCTCGGAGCAGTTCGCTGCTCTGCCAGTGGACGGATCAACCCCTTCGCAAATGCTCTTTCAGGCAAATTAGGGCTCATTATAGACAGCCTTGCACCAGGCCATTATGTCAGAGGAAATCTTTTTTCATTTGCAGAAATTTGCTTGGAATTCTCATATTTATTTGAGCATCCATTATCGAATCTGAACATTGAATTATCTGCAATTACGCTCTGGGTAAGGCGGATGTTTGTGTGTATATGGGATGGATGGCCACTGCGCCGTGAGAGACGTATTAGAGGGATGCCAATGAGCTTTACATGTTTCAAGCAGCTGCTTTTAAGTAGTGGCTTGTGCTCTATGAATAGAGAACTGATTTCCTGTAGCTATTCATTTACAAGATAGATTTACTTTCTGAAAAGAGCTGGAAAAGGACTGGGAAGGAATGGATTGATCCTTTGTGCTTAACAGGCACCGGCATTACATGTTCTTTTTCTCTGCACATACAAACACATACAAACACATGATGGGTTTGGACAGGTATGAATGTATTTTGTCATACCATGACCTGCTGTTGCGGCGACTATCAGCCACTGGGATTCAAGGCACAGCTTTGGCCTGGTTCGATTCCTTCCTGCGGGGCCGCTCACAGCGTGTTGAGTGGCGAGGCCAAGTGTCCAAGAAATCCACCCTGGACTGTGGAGTCCCCCAAGGCGCCATTTTGTCACCAACGCTTTTTTAACATCTACGTCAACCCTTGGCAAGCATAGCCAGAAGTTTTGGATTGGGGTGCTATCAATATGCAGATGACACCCAGCTCCTGCTGAAGCTTGAGCCAGGCGTAACATCGGTGCCTGAGAATTTCAGACAAGGACTAGAGGCAGTGACCAGATGGCTCCGCTCATACAAACTCAAGATCAATCCATCAAAGACAGAGATTCTATGGCCGGGACGCCCAGAGCCACCCATTCCGCTGCCTCTCTTTGAGGGAGAGCCGCTGATCCCGGCCCCGTCGGTGAAGAGTCTCGGTGTGATACTAGACTCGAGACTCTCGCTGGAGGCCCAGGTTGCTGCGACAAGGGAGCTTTCTTCCACCTACGCCAGGCACGTCAACTGGCACCTTACCTTCCATCAGATGCGCTGGCTATGGTGGTCCATGCCACAGTGACATAGCGGCTGGACTACTGTAATGCCTTGTACGTGGGGTTGCCGCAGTCAACCACTCGTAAAATCCAGCTAGTGCAGAATGCAGCCGCCAGACTCCTCGCCGGGACACCGCTGAGATGCCATATCGCGCCATCTCTACAGCGCCTGCACTGGCTGCCAGTCGAGCTCAGAGCCATCCACAAGATCTTGTCGCTTACCTTTAAGGCCCTCCATGGCGCCGGCCCAGCTTATTTAAAAGACCGCTTGTTCGAACCAGTCCATTTAAGGTCGCCGCGTTCAGTGAACAGGGACCTTCTCCGCATTCCAGGTGTGAGTGAGGCCCGCCTCGACATCACAAGACGGAGAGCCTTTTCCATCGCGGCCCCCGTTCTTTGGAACCTGATGCCGGCGGAGCAGAGAGCTATCCTGGACATGCCCCAGTTCCTGACCGCATTGAAGACCTGGCTCTTCCGAAGGCTTACGGCTAAGGACACCTCCCAGACTTAGCCTGAGCTACTGGAACTATTTTAATTAAATTCCTATCCTTTTAGCTTTTAACTATTTGAACTGTTTTATGTGTTTTATGTGTAAGTCGCCCGGAGCACTGACGTGGAGGGCGACTCATAAATAATAAAATCAATCAATCAATCAATCAATCAATCATACCTTGTGTATTATTAATTATGCTATTGTGGAGCCTGGGGAAATTACCTTTTGGACTACAATGCTCAGAATCCACAGCCAGCCTGGTTGCTCGGCATTGGCTTGAACACTGTGGGATTGTAGTAGTAAAGATATTCCTGAACCCTGTATTATCTGGTGAACATTTTCTGTGTCCGCCATGGAAGTAGGATGTCAGGGCGATCTGGCTGCAAAATCTGTCACCCCATTGATCGCCAGGGTTGATCCGGCTGATCTGGCTGGCTAGGAGTGTGCTGTCACACCCGGTCTATATATTCAAGAAGGGCGAGGACATAGACTCTCTCTACCGGGGGATTGCTTCTTGGCTTCCTTTAGAGCAGACCTGGGCAACCTACGGCCCGCGGGCCGGATGCAGCCCAGCAGCCGATTCTGTCCGGCCAGGGGAGAAGGGCGTTGGGGGCGGGGCCAAGAGGAAGGTGTGCAGCTGCCGCCATCCCATCGCAGACTGTGGGGCCTGCATCGGCAGACAGCCCGCCGCTCCAGAGAACAATCAGAGGAGCAGTGGCTTTGGAGTGCCTGCCATCCCAAAAGGTGATCCGGGCCTGCAGTGGGAGCAGTCGGCGAGCTGCGCGCGGATGATCGCCCTGGCGAACCGGAAGACGATCAGGCACTCCAAAGCCGGGATGGCAGGCACTCCATGGCAGGGCGATCAGCTGGGGAACGGCTGGGGGCGAGAGCGGGCGGAGGCCTGCAGCCTCCGATCGTCTGCTGCTCTGCTGTGCTCTGCTCTGCTGCAGTGGCAGCTGGGTCCGCTTTGTTATCCTCTGGGCTGGGTCCATTGGGCCATTCCATCTTGGGATCCTTCCTCTCTTGAGGATGTCAGCCTCTATCTTGGTTCGCACCTTGTCTTCTTGAATTTCATTTTATTTTATTTTAGTGGCTTTTATTATTATTTTATAATAATAATTTTATAATAATAATAATATAATAAATAATGTAATATAATGTTATATTATATTATAATTTCAATATATTATAATGTCTATATATATACTATAATATAATAATTATGATATTAATACTAATAATATATGAATATTTCTTGATATATTAATATGTTAATATTAATGATGTGTAATATATAGTAAATATAGTAAATAAATAAATAAATAATGTAGATTAGAATGTAGTTCAGCCTTTAGGTGCGGCCCTCCATAATACTTTTTGGCTCTCGTGTGGCCACTTGAAAAAAATAATTGCCCTCCCCTGCTTTAGAGGCTTGGGGCTCCCAAGGACCAAGGACCATGTTTGCTTAAAACATGAGTTATTTGCACTCAGGCACTTTACTTTGTTCCCCAAAAGGATAAAGAAAAATATTTTACAGTCTCTTAGTTGTTTGGGTCCTGGAAGCTTCAGCCGGATGGCTCTCCAAGTCCTCTCTGTCTTTATGGTCTCGAGGTAAGGACACTCGAGACCCCAGCCAGCTGGCCTATATTGAAGGTATGGGACCTTCCTCTGTATGCCAGCCAACTAGTTTGAAATCACCTGGGTCTTCTGTCTGGTATGTTGAGCTTTCTGTATGAGACCCAAGGAAAGACCCAAGGAAAGAGATGGCTTGACCAAGGCTGGCCCGGGCAAACCTTCAGATATGTCCTCTTCTGGGGAGATCCAGGAAAGCTCTGAAACCAAATAGCTAGAGTTCCAGGTCCCTGGAAAAAGGGCGGAACAAACTCAATTGGGCTCTGTTAACCATGATTGACAGGTGTAAAGAACCAATCAGTGCAACCAAGCCTTAACAAGCAGAGCATGCTTGCAAAATACATTTTAACAAAGCAAAACCTTTGGAACTGAAAGTTTTACATACAAGTGGCGCTTGCTGCGCCGTCACAAGGAGGGTGTCCCCTTCCTCCTTCACTGCTCCATGTGTGCCCCTCCCAAGCTGCTTGCTAGGTGGAAGAGGATGATGCAGGGGTGGTCTAAGGTAATTTTATATGGTAAGCGAACATTATTTTGGCGCCCCCCCAACATTATTTTTGCCCCCCATGTTAAACAAATATACAATTATAACATCACAATACCATTAGTAGTATTATATTGTATCAATATATATACAATAAATTATAGTACATACTCATACTATATTATATCATAATTATATTATACTAGATTACAATATAATTATATTATAATATATTGACATTATAATATAATATAACATTATATTATAATATTATTATAAAATAATAAATAAAATTATATATTTAAATAAAATTATCCTCTACTAAATATTTTCATTACTCCTATAAAACTCAAATAACCCAAAAGAAAGTAAAATATTATATATTACTATTTGCCTGTGCAGTTGTGCCTGTCTCTCCTTGATGCTCCTGGCCGGTGCGCGTGGGGGGGTGGGAGGTGGGCGGGTGTGGTAGGGTTCACACGTGATTGGGCCTGGCGAGGGAGTTCGCGTCAGCACGCGGCAGCTACTTCCGGTGGCGGCTGTCAGGAGGTAATACCCCTTTGGCTCCACTCCCCTCTCCCTTTGTCTGCCCCCTGCCTGCCCAATTGGGTCACCGTTTTCAGCAGCAGGGCGGAGACAAAGGGAGAGGGGAAGCACTCCCTGCCTGCCCGATAGGGAGTGCTTTGCTTACAGGCTTCTGCGCACAGGAGCTACTGGAGGTTTTCACGCATGCACAGTTGCTCCTGCACTCAACTTCAGCTCCGGAGCAACTGCGCCTCCGCGAAAACCTCCGTGCATGCCCAGAAGTGGCGTCGGAGCACACAAGACCGGGGCCCAAAAGCAGGCAGCCGCGGCACTGCCTGAGGAACACCGGCAGGGCCAGGACGCTGTCTGGCACTGGTGCCCAGCGGGCGGGGGAATTCGCCCCTTCCCAGATGGCGCCCCATGCGGCCGCTTCCTTGGCCTACCTGTAGGACCGCCCTTGGGATGACGTCCCGGGTATAGAAGGACGTCACCAAGGTCTCCAGTCTGCAATCCCGGGTATACGATAGCTGTGCTCCCCTGCTAGAACCTCCAAAACAAGCTCAAGACTTGCTTTTGGCCACATCCACTACCTCTGTTCAGTTTTATGAACGACTAGCCGTCCCCTGCCATGCATTGCTGTGGCCCAGTCTGGTGATCTGGAAAATAAAGTAATGAGAAAGTGTTGATTTCTAATATATGTAATTTCTTTATGCTTGTGGGTAAACAGTATTTATTGTTGTTCCTTTGTCAGTGTTGATGTAGAGATTGTCTGGTTTGCCTACTCTGGAACATGCAACATATAATTGTACTTCTTTGGGGGTTCCTTTCAAATCTATGATACTATATCTGTCATATACGTGTGTGTGTGTGTGTGTGTGTGTGTGAGAGAGAGAGAGAGAGAGAGAGAGAGAGAGAGAGAGATAATCATATCTATTTTATCTATGGCTGGATGGCTCTTTGTCAGGGGGGCTTTGATTATGTTTCCTTGCTCTGGTGAAGGGAGTTGGACTGGATGGCCTTAGTTGTGGGGTCCCCCAGGGGGCCATCCTCTCCCCCTTATTATTCAACGTCTATATGTGCCCCCTGGCCCAGCTGGCTCGCGACTTTGGTCTGGAGTGTTATCAGTATGCGGATGACACCCAGCTTCTGCTGAGAATGGACGGCAGGCCGGACTCCATACCCGATTGTTTCCAACTATGCCTTGAAGCCATGACTGGCTGGCTGCGCGCCAGCTGGCTGAAGATGAACCCGTCGAAGACAGAGATCCTGTGGCCTGGTCGGCCTGGCAGGGTGGGTGCCAGTTGCCTACCCTGGATGGCGAGCAGCTTAACCCATCGCCATCGGTTAAGAGCTTGGGGGTTGTGTTGGACTCCTCGCTGACCATGGAGGCTCAGGTCTCCGTGGTCAGCAGGACGTCTTTCTTTCACCTCCGGCAGGCTAGGGCGACTGGCACCCTACCTGTCCAGGGACTTGGCCCACGGTAATCAAGCGCATCTCGAGATTAGACTACTGTAATGCCCTCTACGTTGGCCTTCCCCTGTCGACAATCCGGAAACTCAAGCTGGTGCAGAATCTGCGCTGGCGGGTACGCCAGTGAGGGGCACATCACACCTATCCTCCGGCAACTGCACTGGCTTCCTATTGAGTACTGGATTGCCTTCAAGGTGTTGGTTTTGACCTTCAAGGCCTTGCACGGCCTTCGTACCTGAGAGGGACCGCCTTCCCCCGGATTTTCCACCAAGAGCACTGCGTTCAGATGAACAGATTCTGTTGTCAGTGCCATCAATCTGCTCCTGCCCTCTATCGACGACTAGACAAAGAACTTTTCTGTAGCGGCGCGGTGCTGTGGAACGCCCTCCCGGATAGTACCGAGCTATCTCGGAACTGGCTCCCGCTTCGGAGGGCTTGTAAGAGCGGCCTTTGGCCTAGGGCACACCAGACAAAGAACTATGTCGCATGTCCCTCCATAACTGTGTGGTGATGTAATGTGGTTTTATGGTGGTTTTATGTTTCTATGCTTTTAATGTCGGGCTACATGGCGACATGTGGTGACATGATGCCCGTTATATTTAAATAAGATAGCATTTCTCAACCTGTGGGTCAGGATCCGGGGTCACGAAGGGGTGTCAGAAGGGTTGCCAAAGACCACAGTATTTTCTGTTGGTTATGGGGATTCTGCGTGGGAAGTTTGGCCCAATTCTGTCCCTTGTGGGGATTCAGAATGCTCTTTGATTGTAGGTGAACGATAAATCCCAGTAACTACAACTCCCAGATGTCAAGGTCTATCCCCCTCCCCCCAAACTCCA
Source organism: Anolis apletophallus (assembly GCA_030556195.1). Lineage (NCBI taxonomy): Eukaryota > Metazoa > Chordata > Lepidosauria > Squamata > Anolidae > Anolis > Anolis apletophallus. Next base: position 14,438,462 of record JARBWK010000012.1, read on the forward strand.
TCTGTGTTCATAATTGGGCATATGGAGTATTCATGTCAAGTTTGGTGTAGATCCTTCATTGTTTAGTGCTCTCTGGATGTAGGTGAACTACAATTCTAAAACTCAAGTTCAATGCCCACCAAACCATTCTAGTGTTTTCTGTTGGTCATGGGAGTCCTGTGTGCCAAGTTTGGTTCAATTCTATTGATGGTGGAGTTCAGAAAATATGGTTGGGGGTCACCACAACATGAGGAACCTTATTTAGGGGTCACGGCATTAGAAAGGTTGAGAACCACTGTGTGTGTGTGTGTGTGTATCTTTCTGTTTAATTGCTATTAATTTTTTTTAAAAATTAATTTCTAGGGGGCGGTAGGCCAAAAAAGTTTGGGAACCACTGATCTAGAGCAAATGTGGCCAACTTAACAAGCTATAAGTACGAATTGAGTTTTCAGGTTTAACTGGGCATGATGTCTGTTGTACTTAGTCCACAACCTTATGCATTTTGTACATTTTTTTAAAATGACTTTTTCCAATAACCCAGGCAATGCCAGGTACCCAAGCTAGTTTAGATATAAAATAAATAAATGTCTGAACTCCTACATGGGGCACATAACTATGTTCTGTCTCCCGACCTGACTCCTTAAAACCCATTTGAAAAGCCAGGCAGCTATATCAACTGCCTAAAAAGATATCAGCCAAATATTTATTATTTTTTGTATATTTTAATAATAATAATAATAATAATAATCTTTATTTTTACCCTGCCCCCATCTCCCCAATGGGGACTTGGGACGGCTCACATGAGGCCAAGCCCAAACAGCAAATTACAATAAAATAAAATCAAAACATCAGCAATAAACACAATGAAAATCTATATATATAAAAAGAGAGCTGTCATCCTAAGTAGCCTATAGACAGCAAAACCACACAAGGCAGACACACAAAAACAGCCCACATACCCAGAAAACCCCATGAGGTATGTTTACCAAAACACCCCCCCCCCCACCCCCACCCAAAAAAAGAGCCGACGGCCACAAATCCAAACAAACTTTATGGACTACAACTCCCATGATCCTCCACTCCAGCCCCCTCTGGCAGTTTAGAGTGTCGGAATGTTGGTGGTAGGGAGGGAGGGAGGGAGAAGAGGCAGGAGGACAGAGAGAAGAGAAAAGCTGAGGGATGAGGGGGAGAGTGAAGAAAGGAAGTATGAAAGGCAGGAAGGGATGTTACTGTTGGTCTTCGCCACATGCACACACGTATGTACATATAGACATGCACCCATACACACATATATACATGCACTGAAATATACACATGCACTGAAATATACACATGCACACATACATACACACATCTGTACTTACACACATCTACACATATACATGCATATACTGTACATATACAAAAACACACATATACATAAGTACACACATATACACACATACACATATACGTAAGTACACACACATATACACATACACATATGTACACATAGACACAAATCCATATACAGTATATACATACATACACACACACAAAACACATGTATATAGACTGGGACACAGGAAAGAGAAAAAGCCACAGCGGCGCTGGCTGGAGGGGAGGGGAAAGGAAGGAAAGAATAGAAGGATGGAGTGAAGGAAGGAAGGAAAGGAGAAGAAAGGAACACATACACACATACACACACACACACATATATACATGCACAGAAATATACCAATATACACATACACACATACATAAACATACCTGTACTTACACACATCAACACATATACATGCACATACATATACAAACACACATATACATAACTACACACACAGTCCCCAAGTTTAAAAAATCCCACAGCAACGCGTGGCCGGGTCAGCTAGTACATATATATAAATAAAAAACAATATACAACGAGATATCTAAATCACAAAGACAGGGCGGGCCGCAGGCACACATGTAAAATGTTAAAATCTCAGGGTGAGATAAGCGGAATAGCATCCTTTACGGGGAGAAAAAAATATTTTAATATTGTTTCATTGTTCTTATTTAGCGTTTTAATGGAACTGTTTATTTACTGCTTTGTACAACTTTTGTATCAAATAGGATTTCAGTGTACTTTATACTTAATTTGATGTAAGGTGCCTTGGATGCCAAGAGAAAAGCGGCTAAAAATAAAATAAAATAGGTCTAAATCCAATTGTTAGTCTCAAGTAGAATAAACCTATTGAATGGTAAATCAACACTTATGTAAATCCCATTGATTGAATGGGCCTGTTCTGGTGGAGGCTGGCAATTGGATTTGGGTTGAAATGTTTCTTCCTATAATTAATTTGATTTGATTCCGGTTAATTCAAAATTAGTCCGATACCAATGTTACACGCTTCGGACATTAGCTGCGTTGCTGATTTGTCAAATATTTTATTTCCCAAACATTTTGGTAATTATTCCGTATACATTAGTTTCCCTAGTGTAATATCAAGTTTCATGATATATGTGTCGATAATTTCAGGGATTTTAAAAGCACTCCTCTCCTAATAATTCATTTCCTGCTCAAACGTCTGCTGATCCCGCTAACCTTTTGTGCATACAAATGACTTCAGACAAGTATTCCTTGTTGATTTCGGTGAGCTTATTCCCACAGGTAAATCTATTTCATGCATGTATGCTTCAATTCAAAACGAAAGAAAATTGGGACATAGAGATTGTCATGTTCAATGATATCCAGCCTTTGAAAGGTATCTGAGATTTCACAGAAAAGCATAAGAAATCAAAAGCAAACTATTTTAAAATATGGATACATTTTGTCCTGTCTCCTGTAATTGGTTTAAACATTATCTAATCCCAGGAAATGACTGGCCAGTTCCAAAAGACATTGTCGTGTCTGTTGACCTCGGTGAGACCGAACCATTTCTTCCTCCCAGCTTTATGATTGTATGATTTTTATCTCCCTATTCAGCAAGTGCTTAAAGGAACTATACCAGCTTAGTATTTTATTCAATTACAGTTTGAGGAATCCAAAATCCTTGGAACCCGATGTGTTTTGGATTTATATATATATATATATATATATATATATATATATATATATATATAATTTTTGGGGTGTCTGCATTTAATTGTATGTACATAATCTTGAGGGTGGGACCCAAATCCAAACATGAAATTTATTTATTTTTATTTATTTATTTTATTATTTATTATTCGGGTTTCTATGCCGCCGACTCTCTGAGGCTCGCGGCGGCTCACAGGAACCGAAGGTACAACTACACACAAGCAATGCGATAAAACATCTAAGACAATTAAACAGTTAAAACAGCAAAATACAAAACCCCCAGGTACAGTTCAGAAATTAGATAGCGTGACACCCCAGGACAGCGGCTAAAGCGGAACATGGGCAGGACCTACTCACCGAAGGCCTGCTTAAACAAATAAGTTTTGCAGGCGCGTCTAAACGGGAGCAGGTCCTTTATAGCCCGCGTTCCAGCCGGGAGGGCGTTCCACAGCATAGGAGCTATAACGGAGAACGCCTCCGGCGAGTAGATGTCAGTTTAGCCGATTTTGCCGAGGGTATCTCTAACAAATTAGCATCCTCGGAGCGTAGTGATCTCGGGGGACAGTGTGGGGTGAGTCGGTCCCTCAAGTACGCTGGCCCCAGGCCATGCAAGGCCTTAAAGGTAAGAACCAACACCTTGAAGGAGATCCGGTGCTCGATTGGGAGCCAGTGCAGATCCTGCAAAACAGGTGTGATGTGGCGGCCTGCTGGGGTTCCAGACAGGAGCCGGGCGGCAGTGTTCTGCACCAGCTTGAGCTTCCGGGTCGCCGACAAAGGAAGGCCAACGTAAAGCGCGTTACAGTAATCCAGCCTTGAGATGACCGTAGCTTGGATCACCGTGGCCAGGTCATTCCGGGAGATATAGGGGCCAGCCTCCGAGCCTGTCGCAGATGCACACCAGCAACCTTGCTGACCGCGGAGACCTGGGCCTCCATGGTCAGCTGGGAGTCCAGATGGACCCCCAGGCTCTTAACGGAAGGCGATGGGCATAGCGCCACACCGTCCAGGGTCGGAAGCTGGACATCTACACCACCCGAGCGGCCCAACCACAAGATCTCCGTCTTCGCCGGATTCACCCTCAACCTATTGGCACGCAGCCATCCAGTAACGGCCTCGAGGCAGTGTTGGAAATTATCGGGGATGGATCCCGGCCTGTCCTCCATCCTCAGAATGAGCTGGGTGTCGTCAGCGTACTGGTGGCACTCCAGCCCATAACTCCGCACCAGCTGTGCAAGCGGCTGCATGTAGATGTTGAATAACAGAGGGGAGAGAATGGCCCCTTGCGGAACTCCACAAACTAATGAGGAGCCCTCGGAGACCACCTCGCCCCTCCTCACACGCTGAGACCGCTGGTGGAGGAATAAATTTCATAAACAATGTTCCCAAGCTATTTATTATTATTTTTATTAATTTATTTACATCATTTATATCCTGCCCTTCTCACTCCGCAGGGGACTCAGGGCGGATCACAATGCACATATACAGGCAAACATTCAATGCCATTTGACATACAACATATATTAGACAGACATAGAGGCAATTTAACATTCCAGCCACCAGGAGGAGCTGTCGCATTCCTTCATTCCTATTGTGTGTATTTCCTGGAGATTTATGGCCTCGTAAAGCAGTTACATTTAGCCTCCCCACACAAGTGGTACCTAAATTTCCTACATGACAGATGCAACTGTCTTTCGGGTTGTGTCATGCTCAGGCCTGACTCCATAGCCAAACCAGACCGAAGCCATGTTAATTCTAAGACCTCAGCTAGGCTTGAAAGCAAGCCTCTGCAGAAGCCTCTGGTTCAGCCGGCGGTCAAGGACAAGTTCAGCCTTTCTCCTTCCCAGGCCGATAAGAAACGCGGAGCAAGCAGAGCCTGGTTGCCTCCCTCGTTTCCAGGTGCTGGGACTAATTTATTTATTTATTTATTTATTTATTTGTCACGTTTCTATACCGCCCCTCTCAGCCCGAAGGCGACTCGGGACGGTTTACACAGGCAGTCTCTGCCCTCAATACAACACAGCAACAAGTCAACCCCCAAAAAAAACATATAATAACAATTTAACAATTAAAAACATACAATTGCAGCCTCCGCGTCATGTTGAAATCAGTTTCCATCACATCGTCGTCATTCCTTATATCCAATTAAGCCTTATATTTCATCAACAAATGCCTGCTCAAATAACCAGGTCTTGACTTTCTTGCGAAACGTCAGGAGGGAGGGGGCCGATCTGATGTCTTTAGGGAGGGCGTTCCAAAGCCGAGGAGCCACCACTGAAAAGGCCCTGTCTCTCGTCCCAGCCAGTCGCGCCTGCGAAGAAGGCGGGACCGAGAGCAGGGCCTCTCCAGATGATCTTAAACATCTTAATGAGCTAACATACCATCCTGATTCGGGAGGCATGAGAAAACCAAGCCGGCAAACTGTCTATGGGAACGGGCTGCATCGAAGTCAGCGTATCCAAGATCAAAGCTTTGGGGGGCCTATTTAAGTTGGGTCCCAGAGAGGCTCCGCATCTCTCGCCAACGTTAAGCTTCCTTGCCGAGCTCCACAACTGAAGCTGGGCCGTTGGGCCTTCAAGTCCTTGCATTCCAGTATTTGCCAAGCCTTTGTTGCCAAGAAATTATCCTGGATTTAGCCCGTTGGGGCATCAAGACTATTTCTGCATTTATTGAACCCTTTACTCTTTGGACTATTGCATTGCAATACCCTGTTGCTGGAGGCTTCAATGGACAATATTTTTATCTCTTTTATTCTTTACCTTTATTCTAAATAAAGCATTTAATCACGGCTGGTCTCAAGTGGTTTACTGAGGGATCCTTCAGGTTTAGAGTGCAACAGGTTGCAAAGGTCCACAACAAGCTACACAATTGGTCGAAAGCTCACCCTGACCCGGTCAGGCCTCGAACTCATGACCTTCTGGTCAGTAGAGTTCTTATGCAGCTGCCACCTAGCCAGCTGCGCCATATTCGTGGTTTGCTTATTGCAGACGCACTGTTTTTCAGGTTTTTCCTCCTCCCCCAGGAGCTGCAGGGGGGGGGGGAGAGGAGGAGGGGAGGGGGAGCCAGGTGCGGGGCCTTACCCTTGGAGACCTCAGCCCAGCCTGACAGCGTCATCAACAATGCCCAAGGGGCCTCCTAGGCCTGGAGTAGCGGAAGGGCTGAGGAGGAGGTTCTGCCCACTCGGCGGCAGCCTCCTCCTCCTCGCCGTTTTTGCTACTCCCCACCTCGAAAGCCCCTTTGGGGTCCATTGACAGCACTGCCAGGAATGGGTGGAGCATCCCTACTTTGTGGATTTTCACTTATGGTGGGTGATCCTGGAATGGAACACCCGTGATAAGTGAGGGAACACTGTAGACTAGGGGTCGGGAACCTATGGCTCACGAGCCAGGTGTGACTCTTTTGATGATCGCATCTGGCTCGCAGATTTCTCAGGATCCACGGGAAGGCAGAGAGGAACGGAGTTCACATGAGGCTGCTGCGGAGAACCAAAGCAATCAATCACCGAATGGGGGTTGGAGGAACGCTCTAGGCAAGCCGCTTGCATTTAGTTGAATTCAGTCTTAAAATATATTATATCTATTATATTGCTCTCACTGAAACAAATTTCCAAATATTTTGCTTTCATGGCTCTCTGAGTCAAAAAGGTTCACGACCCCTGCTGAGGACCTTATACTCATAGCCTGGAGGTAATTTTATACACAACATTTTAAATATTTTTGCCCATGAAAAAGGCTTGTGTACACTTAAGGATCCTTTGTCGGAGACCCGGAAGCTCAAGCTGGTGCAGAACACTGCCGCCCGGCTCCTGTCTGGAACCCCAGCAGGCCGCCACATCACACCTGTTTTGCAGGATCTGCACTGGCTCCCAATCGAGCACGGATCTCCTTCAAGGTGTTGGTTCTTACCTTTAAGGCCTTGCATGGCCTGGGGCCAGCGTACTTGAGGGGACAGCTCACCCACACTGTCCCCGAGATCACTACGCTCGAGGACGCTAATTTCATTAGAGATACCCTCGGCGAAATCGGCTAAACTGACATCTACTCGCCGGAGGCGTTCTCCTTATACTCCCAATTTTGTTTAAGCAATACCGCTGTCCTGGGGTGTCACGCTATCTAATTTCTGAACTTTCGCATTGCTTGTGTGTGGTGTACCTTCGGAAGAAACCCGAATAATAAATAAATAAATAAATAAAAGCTAAAATATCACACTCTCAGCCACCCTTGTGGACAATTTTGAATTTTGGAAATTATTTATTTGTGTTTCATCCAGAGTACTTGCTAAACATGTTCCGAATAAAATTTTAAAACAATTAAAAGCAGATAAAACAGTATTAAAACATTATATTAAACATACACAATATAAACATAAAATATGACCATAAAAGCTAAGGGGTGTCCAACCTGTTTTAAGCTAAATCCCCCGTAGTACACAGGCAGTCCAAGTTACAAACAAAATATGTTCTGTAGGTTTGTTCCTTTCCTAGGGATAGATTGCTCTCATTTCCTGTCATCTCACCCCTGTTCTTAACTATGAGTCATTTGAAAGTCAGATGTTTGCAACTCAAGGACTATCTGTATAAGTCTTAAACAAAATGGGTTCTAAGAGTAATTGCTGGCATTCTCTCCCCCGTATCTCTACTGTTTGTTTGTTTTTAAAAGGTATATCTACGTCATGCTTTCGTGTAGAGAAGTTGTACACTGGTTTTATGCCAAGACACAGCCATCTCACATGATTTGACAGAGATCGAAGCTGGAGGATCCCAATAGCAGCCTAGCCTAGTTGTTGGATCAGTTATGCATTGAGATGAACACTGGGTTGTCATTAGGGTTGCCAACTGTCCCAGATTGTACGGGACGCCCCGTTTTCAGCCCCAAATGTTGTGTCCCTTATTTTCAGCTCCTGTCTCGTATTGACGGAACAGGAGGCAGCAGGAGGCGAGGTTGGGCCAGTACATACACACACATACTTCCTTCTTCCTCCTCCTCCATCCTGCTACCCCTTTTGGCTCCTCCCATTTCCTCTCGCCTGCCCGTGTGCGGCCGGGAATTGTAGTCGAAGGCTGCCTCCTCTTGATTGAGAGCAGCCCTTTTGGGCGGGAATCCATTTCCCAAGAGCCCTCTCTCCCGGGGGGAGGAGGAGGAGGAGGAGGAAAAGGAAGAGGGAGAATGGGTACTGCCGGTCTTCATGGTGCTGCCGGTGAGTGGCCTGAGGGAGCTGCAGGCGCTGCACGGGGAGATGCGGGCCCGCATGGAGCGGGTGATCATGGAGACCCAGAGCCAGGTCTGCCGCTCCCTCGCCCACCTCTACCACGAGGCCGACTTTACCATCGACCGCTAGGAGAGGAAGGAAGGTGACCCCCTGCCTGGCACACAAATCACAGCCACACTGGGGCTGTGGGGCGGGTTGGGATCTCTGGGGGGCTTTTGAGCTGGACGGATATCTGTCCGGAGCGCTTGGGTTGTGCCTCCTTGCAGAATGGCCCAAGTAGATGCTATTGCCCTGAATGCATGCGAAAGGAGGCTTTTGTTAGACCGCAGTTTAAAGATCAGTCAACAGTGTGATGCCGCAGCTGAAAAGGCCAAGGCTGCATCAAAAGGAGTATAGGTGGGGCTGCCTAACATTTGATTTTCAAGTTTTTATGAAGTGTCCCTTATATTTGTGAAAACTCCCGTATTTTTAGGTAAATGTCCCTTATTTCTTATATCAAAAAGTGGCAACCCTAGTTGTCATACTATGCCACTGCTTCTACAGTGTTGCTAAAGTTCTGGTGGTGAACATTTCAGAACTCTAACAAAACTTTCAAAACTTTCAAAACTTCATTATTATTTCATTATTGCTGATTTTTTAAGTCAGAACCAATTAGGAACTGCCATTTATAATGACATTTTGAAAGTTTCGTTAGAGTTCTGAAATGTTCACCACCAGAACTTTAGCAACACTGTAGAAGCAAAGCACCAGCGCCACCTAGTTTTCATCACCAGAACTTTAGTTTTGTAAGTACTTTAGAACCATTTAGAACAGGGCTGTCCAATTGGCGGCCCTGGGGCCGGATCCGGCCCCCCAGCCTGTTGGGCACGGCCCCAGCTATGCCCCCAGCCGCCATTTTTAAATTTTTAAAGCTCCCTCCTCCTCCCTTTCCCGGGCACCGTGTGTTTTCCCGGGCGCCGTAGCGCTGGGACAGCCACGGTGCCCGGGAAAGAGTAGGAGGAGGAGGAGGGAGAATGACAGCTTTAGGAGAGGGCGGGGCCTGGGCTGGGGGAGGGGCCCTGGGTGCGGGGCCTGGGCCTGGGGGTGGGCCGTGGCCTGGGGGCGGGGTCTGGGGACAGGGCCGAGCGGCCCCGAGGTCATCAGTGACCTCTATTCCGGCCCCGGACCCGGTAGAAGTTGGACAGCCCTGATTTAGAACCATGATTGCCCAGGCCTAGTAGTTGTGTCTAACTTCTGGGAGTGGCCCTCTACTAATACTCTGCAAGTGGCAAACATAACACAGTTGAGGTCTTTTTTTTTGGGAAATATGTGTTTTTCTGTGTGCTTCCCCTGACTGCAATATTCCCCTATAATTTGATGATCTAATTTGAGAATGTGTTTGCATTTTAATTTATTGTACCATTAGCAGTTAGAGTCACCCCTTTGATTGTGAACTTCAACGCTTACTTGAAGTTCACAATTACACTATACAATTATAGAGCTATGATCCCGTTTTAACTGTCATGGCAACATCTTATAATCTGAGGTATTTTGAGCAAGTGAAACACTTTGGTCGAGAATTCTGCAACTCCCAGGACCTTACAGCAGTGTTTCCCAACCACTGTGCCGTGGCACACTATTGTGCCGTGAGCGATCACCTGGTGTGCCGCGGGAAAACCTCTCTTCCCCCCTTTCTTCCCCCTCCTGCCAAACTCCTGCTGCTGCTGCTTGCGGGTGGGGGGGGGGGGAGGAAGGGCCAGGCGGCGGCAAAGAAGAAGGGGATGGGGCGCCGCCTCCTTCGGCCATTTTCGTGTTTATGTGTACCAACTATTACTACATTTGGCATTGGCTGGACATGATAGCCTTTCTTGTGACTGTGTAACAACTCTCCTGCTCACCAGTTATACACGAGGGACTCATCTAATGCCCACCTGGAATGATACAGGAGCATATACTGTATATTGAAGGTGGAAGCTTCATTATTGTTCCCTGAGGTGTATTGAAGCATAAGAACTTTACTAGTGGACTGCTTTGAAGCTATATGGACACATTTTTTCTAAACACAGAGAGAGACTGATAGCTGTGTGTGTCTTTCTGCCATTCCTGCCAGGATACCTATGTTGTGTTCATCGAAACAGGCCCAGGTTTCACACTGAGTGTATAAATACATTTTAAAACATATTAACTATATGTATTACTGTGTTAGAGTGTCATTTTGTGTCATTTTGGTTCGTGGTGTGCCCCAGGATTTTCTAAATGTACAAAGTGTGCCGCGGCTCAAAAAAGGTTGGGAAACACTGCCTTACAGGATGCTGCTATTGTCAGATTCTTGCATTTGAAAAGTAATTCATGAGTCAACACAAGATGTATTATTGCAGTTTGAGATGACCTGCGGTGTGGCGTGCTTGACACCAGATGGCGCTGTTTCAAGACTGCTGAATGGAACTTTGAGGAGTTTCAGTTGAAAGTGACAGTTGGGATCTGACAGTTGGTTTTGGATATCTGTGATGAAAGGATGTTTAGAGAGGTAGCTGTGAGGGCTGTTGTTTTTTGATGTTTTGCCAGTTATTGTTAAATACAATTCAATACAAAGTTATATATTTACCTTGTGAATTGTATGAGAGTTTCATTATTCACACAAACAGAGACTGGAGGTTTTTTGGGCCGATGAGGAATTAAACTTCTATATTTCTGTTGCCTATCCGCTGTGACATAAATACTCGACGCCGAAGAGCTATGGCTGTTAAAGAGGAATCATACCACTATATCTTTGTTATGTGTAAGGTCTTCTCTTTTGATATCTTGCATGGATGCCCATGCACAGTGAAGGACTTTGAGTGTCTTCAGAGCTAAAACAGAGAGGATCAGTTCTAAATAGCTCAGGGGCTCCCTTTCCACAAGCATTGTATTGTTTATGTAGAGCAGAGATGATCAAAATGAACTCCATGGGCCACCTTTTGATGTTGTCAATGTTGCCACCATGTCACTGAATTTTGGCAACAGAGCAATAAAAAAATGTTAAGTCTATTTTAAAACAAGGCACCCAGAGAGTGCATGTTGCATATTATTTTGCCAAATCGTGCTCCTTAAAACATGATTTGCCATAGAAACAAGTACGTCTTCTCTGGGGGCTTTGCAGCCCACTTCTCACCAGTAGAGGTTCCTTTGCATCTGTGATGTAGGAATTTATTTATTTATTTATTTGCTATGCTTCTATACCGCCTCTCTCAGCCCGAAGGCGACTCGAGGCGGTGAACAAGCGGCAGCAAGTGCCCACATATAAAACACATCATAATAAGATAAAAAGTCATATAAAACCATATAAATTAACAGTTAAAACTACAAAATACAAATCTCAGCTCCACAATCTTAAAATCGGTTTCCGTTTCGTTGTCATACTAATCCTTTGATCTTGATTAATTAAAGTTCGTCTGCGAATGCTTGCTCGAACAGCCAAGTCTTGACTTTCTTATGAAATGACAGGAGGGAGGGGGCCGATCTGATGTCACTAGGAAGAGAGTTCCAAAGCTGAGGAGCCACCACTGAGAAGGCCCTGTCTCTCGTCCCCACCAGAGAGCAGGGCCTCTCCGGATGATCTTAAGCACCTTGATGGTTCATAGAGAGAGATGTGTTCGGACAAGTAAGTTGGACCAGAACCGTTTAAAGCTTTAAAGGCCAAAACCAGCACTTTGAATTGAGCCCAGTAGCAAACTGGTAGCCAGTGGAGCCAGCACAACAGGGGAGTTGTACGCTCCCTGAGTGCCGCTTCTGTTATCAACCTGGCTGCCGTCCGTTGGACCAATTGAAACTTCTGAGCAGTCTTCAAAGGCAGCCCCACGTAGAGCGTGTTGCAGTAATCTATACGGGATGTAACCAGAGCATGGACTACCGTGGCCAAGTCAGACTTCCCAAGGTACGGGCGCAGCTGTCGCACAAGTTTTAATTGTGCGAATGCTCCCCTGGTCACCGCCAAAACCTGGGGTTCCAGGCTCAGTGATGAGTCCAAGATCACACCCAGATTGCGAACCTGCGTCTTCAGGGGGAGTGTAACCCCGTCCAACACAGGCTGTAACCCTATGTCTTGTTCGGCCTTTCGACTGATCAGGAGTGCCTCTGTCTTGTCTGGATTAAATTTCAATTTGTTCGCCCTCATCCAGTTCGCCCTCATCTCGCCCTCATCCAGTCCGACACAGCGGTCAAGCAGAGATGTTTCCATTATCTTTTATATATTAATAAAGCGGAATGTTTGTATGTATATATGTATGTATGTATGTATGTACAGTATGTGTGTGTGTGTGTTTGTATGTATGTGGCAGCGTTCTGATTGGCTCCTGGCCTCTACATTCTGACATGATTGGTTGCCAGTGAGGGAGTATTTGCATAACGCCTCTATTGGCCAGTCAACATGAACATTCCGACCCTCTAAACTGGCAGAGGAGGATAAAGCAAAGGCCTGAGGCAGTCACCAACACGAACATTCCGACACTCTAAAGTGGCAGAGGGGGAAAGGAAAAGGCCTGAGGCAGTCAGGCATGGTGGGAGTTTCAGGCCAAAACACTTTGCGACTCCTTTGCAACCCCAAACAATGAGAGAACAAGATCAAACTTGGCACACAGAACCCTCAAGACTCACTCTACATCCTGGTGCAGGTTGAGGGAGGATGGACCATGGATGACGGGACTTGCAGTACTTTAACTCACTTGCTTAGAGCACTGTGGCCCACACCATAGAAGGATCAGGACCACACTTGGCACACAGATGCCCACTGGCCCACTTTACAACCTGGTGCTGTGTAAGGCAGGATGGACCACAAATGATGGGATTTGCAGTACCTTCACCTGATTCATTTCCCACAGAACATTGAAGCCCCTACAAATCACAGACTAGGCCCAAACTTGGCACACAGAGTACCCATGACCCACTTTCCATCCTGGTGCCGTTTGAAGGAGGGTGGACCATGGATGATGGGACTTGAAGTACCTTCACTAACTTCCTGAGACCACTGCAAGCCATGTAAACATCTCATAAGGACCACCCTTGGCACACAATGCCTTTCTCAAATAACCTGGGCAGGGCCGGGTCCCCAAGCTAGTGGGGAATAAATCAGAGATGTTTCCATTATGGGGCCAAAAGCATGCAGCCTGTGAGATTATGGGCAAAAGCAGCAAATAATAATAAAAAGAAAAAGTAGTGAAGAAGGACCAGGACCAAGGACAGCTCCCAAGCAGACGGCAACCTGCTCCATCAATCAGCACTTCCTTAAGTCAGGTTTTGTCTGAAATTCAAATTCCCTCTATGTACAAAAGTCAGGTTTGTGTACCTCACCATCACAAATAGATTGGGGCTGTATTACATACAGAGAGAATAGATGAAAGCAACACAACAATATTATGAATCACAATAATATATTTTATCACAATCAAGCAGACTCAATGGTCTTGTGTTTCAAAAATCAAAAACATAAGTTCATTCTAAACATAGCAACATATTCTATACAGGGGTCAATGCCCTATCTGTATCATTATTCACATAGAGAACATATACAGCATATACGAGCTGCTGACTCACACAGGAGTGAGCAGAGACGCCGCAGCTGGGAGGGAAAGCTCCTACGTCATCAAGGACGGACACGGACACAGAACCCGGAAGCCATCCCAGGTGCAACAAAAAATCATAGAATGCACAAATGCTGGCAATAACTGGGAGGCATTCAAAGCCTCCCAGTTTCTCCCCGAAAGGGGCTTCTTCAGGACCGTGGGCGTGGCTAATATGGAGATTCTAGAGGGCGTCCCGCAGCAGGAACAACACTACAGCATCAACAAATACAGGTAATATATAATCAATGCAGTTAAGTGTTTAGCAGTAATAACAGCCAGGGTAAATAAGGAATTATACAGAGTATATATACACAAGCATCTATGAAGGAGATAGAGGGTACATACCATCACAAATGGAAACAGAAGCACCGCATAATGCTGGCGATATCAGCGGATATCAGGCTCAAAAGCGCAATACCAGAGGGGAACCACAGTTAAATAATGGGAGACCAGGTGATCCTAAATTAGCAATTCACTGATAGCCAGCTGGTCATTTAACCCTTGGGGTTCCTCGCATTGTAAATTTACTATCCACTTACTTTCGAGTTGCAGGAGTAATTTCTTTATGTTTTGATGTGGGAGGGGGCGAGCTTTCTCCAGGACCATAACATTAAATTGTTCAAAATGATGTTTTTGCGTTTTAAAGTGGGCATAAAGCACAGAATTATCATAGCCTGTTCTAAAACGTGATCTGTGCTCGCAAATTCTTGTCCGGAGTTCCCTCGTAGAAATCCCCACATAAAGGCCCCCCGCAACTACAACTAAGACAATATACAATATTCTTGGAATTGCAAGTGGCCCAGGTGTTAATCTTAAAGGTTTTGTTATTGTAAGGACTTTTGATGAAGGTGGAAGTTGAAATGTGCTTACAAACACTACATTTACCACATTTTTTAGTACCATTAGAAAGGGGGGTGGAAGAGGGGGGCTCTAAGGCAGTCTTTCTCAACCAGTGTGCCGTGGCACACTAGTGTGCCATGATGGACCTCCTGCTGTGCCGCGAGAAAAGCTCTCTGCCCCCCTTCCTCCCCCCTCCGGCCGAACTCCTGCTGCGTGGGGAGGAGGAAGGGCCGGGCAGTGGTGAAGAAAAAGAAGAAGGGACCGGGGCACCGCCTCCTTCGGCCGTTTCCCCAGCCAGCCTCCAATCCACCATGACTCTCGCCCCTCGCTCGCTGAAGCCGCGTGGAGGAGGAGCCCCGCCCACTGAAGCCCGTCCACTGCTCATGCTCCTCCTCTGTAGGAGAGCTGAAGCTGGGGGGAAGGGGCGGGGCATGGTGCGGCCTGGCTCTGCCCCCTCCCCCGGCTTCGGCACTCCCAGCAGATGCTCCAGCCTTGAGGGGACAGTGCCAAGCCAGCATTGTGCTGGCTCTGGCACCGCTGGCTTGGCACTGCCCCCCTCAAGGCTGGAGCAGCTGCTGGGAGAGGTGAAGCTGGGGGTAGGGGGCGGGGCATGGTGCAGCCTGGCCCGCCCTCCCCGGCTTTGGCACTCCCAGCAGCTGCTCCCAGCAGGCCACCAACCCCCAGCCGTTCTTTACTGTGTTAGAGTGTCATTTTGTGTCATTTTGGTTGGTGGTGTGCCCCCGAATTTTTTTAATGTTAAAAGTGTGCCGCGGCTCAAAAAAGGTTGGGAAACACTGCTCTAAGGGAAGGTCCTTGGTGTGTACCAGTAAATTTTTTAAGTTTTGGGATCTTTTAAAGGCAATAAGAGGAGGTTTCTCTAATCCAGGAATTGTATTGATGAGAGGCCAGAAATCCCTAACAATCTTTTTAATTTTATATGAGTGGGGGGACAGAGTAAGAGGCCAAAGGAGGTTATGGGGGGGGGTTGGAGCAGTGGTGAGCAACTGCTCTCTGGGAATATTATTGACTTTATTCAGAGCTGTTTTGAGAACTCTATTTGGGTAACCTCTAGATCTAAGGTTATTAATAAAGATATCCGCATCTTTGTTGAAATGATGTGGGAGATATGAGTTTCTTTTTAACCTCAAAAGAGAAGAATAGGGTAAATTATCCTTGAGAGGGAAAGGATGGAATGAGGAATAGTGCAGTAAGGAATTAGTATTAGTGGGTTTTGAATAATTCTTAACTCTGAGAATGCCCTGATGGACAAAAATGGAAACGTCTAAAAAATTAACGGATTCGCTGCTGCACTGAAAAGTAAATTTAATATTTGGGTGCCAGGAATTGCACCAATCCTTGAATTTTTCAATGTCATTCCTCCCATCAAAAATAATAATGACATCATCTATATATCTAAATATATATTACACGGCCTGGGGCCAGCGTATTTGAGGGACCGTCTCACCCCATATTGCCCTCCGAGATCACTTCGGTCTGAGGACTCCAATCTCCTGGAGATACCTTCAGCTAAACTCGCAAGGCTGACTGCTACCCGCCGGAGGGCGTTCTCTGTCATAGCACCTACGCTGTGGAACGCCCTCCTGGCCGTAACTCGGGCTATGAAGGACTTGCTCCCGTTTAGACGGGCCTGTAAAACATACCTGTTAAAGCAGGCCTTTGGTGAGTAAGTCCTGCCCATGCCCCGCCATCTATTCGTTCTTCTGAGGATGATGTGCTGTTCATTGTGTTAACTGTGTTATTAATTACTGTACTGCTGTTGTTTTTAATTGTTTTTAACTGCTTATTGCCTGTATTTTACTGTGCCCTTCGGTTCCTGTAAGCCGCCGCGAGCCTCAGGGAGTCGGCGGCATAGAAGCCCGAATAATAAATAAATAAATAAATAAAATAAAAAAATATTTGATTTGATTTGAAAACTCCTTGTGAGTATTTGAGGTAGCAGCTTTTGAAAACCTGTAATTTAAGACTAGAAGTAGGTTGTTGGTGTGTGGTTTACTGGAAAGAGGGGCATGGATCAGAGGCATATGGAGGCTTTCAATTACAGTTCAGGTTCAGGAATCACCATCTGTCTGTTACTTTAGCTCAAACAAACTAGGATACGACAAATATTTATGTTTTTATTTACAAGGATTTTGAGAATACAGCAAAACGACCTACAAAACGATATACTCACAAGTAGTGGAAATACGACAAGTTGAAATATGTCAGTAAATTTTCATCAGTTCATTAGTATACTTACATTTCTACAAAACAAGATCAATGTGAATCCTTTCGGCTTTAACAAAATTAGGAAAAGGGAGCGGAGTGTCTAAGAAAATATCCACACGCCGATGATTCAATCTTCCTTCAATCTGTGGTCTTTTGTTTTGATATTTTATTAATTTTTGCAGAGCATTGATTTCTATGACGATGAAAGTATAGACATAAAAGAAGTCATAAAAAATCACAATTGGTTGCAGTCACTTCTCTCAAGGAGCTGTGAAGCTTGATGTAGAGCAGTGTTTCCCAACCTTTTTTGAGCTGCGGCACACTTTTTACATTTGCAAATTCCTGGGGCACACCACCAACCAGAATGACACAAAATGACACTCTAACACAGTAATACATATAGTTAATATGTTTTTTAAATGTATTTATACACTCAGTGTGAAACCTGGGCCTGTTTCGATGAACTCAACATAGATATCCTGGCAGGAATGGCAGAAAGACACAAACTTCCCACACAGAACTCCCATAACCAAGAAAAAATGGGCATTGACCTTGAGTTTTGGAGTTGCAGTTCACCTATATCCAGAGAGCACTGTGGACTCAAACAATGTTGGATCAGGACCAAACTTGGTATGAATCCTCAATATGCCCAAATATGAACGCAAATGGAGTTCAGCGGAAATAGACCTTGACATTTGGGAAATGTAGTTGCTGGGATTTATAGTTTCCCTACAATCAAAGAGCATTCTGAACCCCACCAATGATAGAACTGGGACAAACTTGCCACACAGAACCCCCCAGGAGGCAAGAGGAGGTCTCTACTTGGGGAAAGGGAGGCGGGCCTTCCCAATGCATGGAGGGGGAGAGGCCAAGTAAACAACGGGTGGGGAGGGGGGGTGTTTGTAATTTTGTGCCTTTATCAAGGTAGGTTTCTTAGGGTTTTTATACTTCAACACACTAGACTCTCCCCCTCCCCCCTCCTTCCTGGAGGTTCCAATTTCCCACAGCACACCTAATGATAGCTCACGGCACACTAGTGTGCCCCGGCACACTGGTTGGGAAACACTGATGTAGAGGACTAATAAACTACACCAACAGAGCATTTGATATAGTTCTATATTCAGAAATGCTAGTCACAATTGTGTTACATCCTCCACTGATCTACTTTGTTGAGTATTAGCTACATGGGAAAAAAGCAGCCCACTCTGCGATATAGTATAGTATCTGGTCAGGAGAAGTTACTTATGTAAACTAAGTAACTGGTGTAGAATACTGGTCATAGTATATAGACCAGTGATTCTCTACCTTTGATCCTCTAGAACAGTGTTTCCCAACCTTTTTTGAGCCGCGGCACACTTTTAACATTAAAAAAATCCAGGGGCACACCACCAACCAAAATGACACAAAATGACACTCTAACACAGTAAAGAACAGCTGGGGGATGATGGCCTGCTGGGAGCAGCTGCTGGGAGTGCCAAAGCTGGGGAGGGGGCGTAGCCAGGCCGTGCCATGCCCCGCACCCTCCCCCAGCTTCAGCTCTCCAGCAGCTGCTCCAGCCTTCAGAGGGCAGTGCCAAGCCAGCGGTGGCACAGCCAGCACAATGCTGGCCTGGCACTGTCCCCTCAAGGCTAGAGCAGCTGCTGGGAGTGCCGAAGCCGGGGAGGGGGCGGAGCCAGGCTGCACCATGCCCCGCCCCCTCCCCGGCTTCAGCTCTCCCACAGAGGAGGAGAATGAGCGGTGGACGGGCCTCAGTGGGCGGAGCTACTCCTCCGCACGGATTCAGCGAGCGAGGGGCGAGAGTCATGGCGGGAGTCATGGCGGATTGGAGGCCGACTGGGGAAACGGTTGAAGGAGGCGGCGCCCTGGCCCCTTTTTCTTTTTCTACGCCGCCGCCCGGCCCTACCACCTCCTCCTCCTCCCCAAGCAGCAGGAGTTCGGTAGGAGGAAGGGGGAAGGAAGGGGGGCAGAGAGCATTTCTCGCGGCACAGCAGGAGGTCCGTCACGGCACATTAGTGTGCCACATCACAGCGGTTGGGGAACACTGCTCTAGAACAGTGGTTCCCAACCTTTTGTTGACCAGGGACCACTTGACCAGGGAACACTTCCCAACATTAGTACCAAAAGGGTTACAAATCAGTTTTTGGTCAACTTTAGATTCGGTTTGGTTATTAGAACATAAGAACATAAGAAGAGCCATGCTGAATCGGGCCTCAGCCCATCTAGTCCAGCATTCTGTGTCACACAGTGGCCCACCAGTTGTACACAGGGATCTCTAGCAGAAAGGAGGGCAAAACCCTCACCTGCTCCCGACCCCCCACAACCAGTACCCGGGGAAAATCCTGCCTGCCTCCATCAACACAGAGGTGGCACTTGGATGTCCATTTCAGTAACTACTGATTCCCTTGGTATCCATGAATCTGTCTAATCCTGCCTTGAAGCTGTCCAGGCTGACAGCTGTCACAACCTCCTCTGGAAGTGAGTTCCATAACCCAATGACCCTCTGGGTGAAGAAATATTTCCTTTATTAGTCCTAACTTTCCTACCTTGGAGCTTCAGGAGTGCCCCTAGTCCTAGTGGTGTGTGACAGAGAAAATATATTTTCTTTAATCACCTTTTCTATCCCATGCATGATTTTATACACTTCGATCAAGTCGCCTCTTAAACGCCGTCTTTCAAGGCAGAAAAGACCAAGGCGTTGCAACCTGGTTTCATAAGGGAGCTGCTCTATCCCTTGGATCATTCTTGTTGCCCTTTTCTGTACCTTTTCCAGTTCCGTTATATCCTTCTTAAGGTGCGGAGACCAGAATTGTACACAGTACTCCAGATGTGGCCTTACCATAGATTTGTAGAGAGGCAATACAACATTTGCTGACCTATTTTCGATTCCCTTCCTGATCATGCCAAGCATAGAATTTGCTTTTTTCACTGCTGCAGCGCACTGGGTTGACATCTTCATTGAGCTGTCCACCAAAACCCCAAGATCCCTTTCCTGGTTTGTCTCGGAAAGCTTTGATCCCATCAGTTGAGAAGTGTATTTGGGGTTCTTTGCCCCGATGTGCATGACTTTACACTTGTTTAGGTTAAAATGCATTTGCCACTTTGTTGCCCATTCACTCAATTTCGAGAGATCTTTCTGGAGCTCTTTACAGTCAGTTTCATTTTTAACTACCCTGAACAATTTAGTGTCGTCTGCAAACTTTGCTACCTCAGAATTCACTCCTACATCCAGATCATTAATGAATAAATTAAAAAGTAACGGACCCAAAACTGAACCTTGGGGTACGCCACTTCTCACCTCTTTCCACCCAGAGAAATGTCCATTCATTACCACCCTTTGTTTCCTACAGTTTAGCCAGGTTCCAATCCAGGACAAGACCTGTCCCCTGATTCCATGGCTGAAGAGCTTATTTAGGAGCCTTTGGTGAGGGACTTTGTCAAAAGCCTTTTGAAAGTCAAGGTAAACAATATCGACTGGGTCTCCCTTTATCTATGTGTTTATTTACACCCTCAAAGAATTCTATCAAGTTAGTAAGACATGATTTGCCTTTGCAGAAACCATGTTGATTTTCCTTCAGCAATGCCTGTTCTTCTATGTGCTTAGTAATTTTTTCTTTAATAATGGTTTCCATCACTTTGCCTGGGTGGGCTGATTCAGAAAATTGCATTGGATAGACCATGTTGGCTGTAGTTTCTGGCTTTTCGGAAGGCCTGTAAGACATTATTGTTTCAGCAGGCTTTTGGTCCTTAAAACTGTTGACTTTCTTGATTGTATATTGGCCTTGATACTGCCGTATTTTATGGCTACTGTTTTTAATCCTGCCCTCCCTAGTGACATCAGATCAGCCCCCTCCCTCCTGACATTTCATAAGAAAGACAAGACCTGGCTGTTTGAGCAGGCATTTTGCGGATGAAATATAATTGTTTAATTAGATCTATGGAATGGTGACGATATGACGGAAAGTGATTTTAACGAGACGCTGAGAATTGTATTTTTATGTTTTTAATTGTTAATTGTTAGCTGTTTATATGGTTTTGCTTTAGTGTTTTAACTATGTTTTATCTGGAGGGCAGTAATTGCCTTATGTCAGTGTTTCCCAACCAGTGTGCCGGGGCACACTAGTGTGCCATGAGCAATCATCAGGTGTGCCGTGGGAAATTGGAACCTCCAGGAGGGGAGGGGGGAGAGTCTAGTGTGTTGAAGAATAAAAACCCTAAGAAACCTACCTCGATAAAGGCACAAAATTACAAACACCCCCCTCCCCACCCGTTGTCTACTTGGTCTCTCCCTCTCCATGCATAGGGAAGGCCCGCCTCCCTTTCCCCAAGTAGAGACCTCCTCTTGCCTCCTTGGGGTTCTGTGTGGGAAGTTTGGCCCAGTTCTATCATTGGTGGGGTTCAGAATGCTCTTTGATTGTAGGGGAACTATAAATCCCAGCAACTACAACTCTCAAATGTCAAGGTCTTTCCCCCCCTGAACTCCATCTGCGTCCATATTTGGGCATATTGAGTATTCATGCCAAGTTTGGTCCTGATCCAACATTGTTTGAGTCCAGAGTGCTCTCTGGATATAGGTGAACTACAACTCCAAAACTCAAGGTCAATGCCCACCAAACTCTTACAGCATTTGCTCTTGGTTATGGGAGTTCTGTGTGGGAAGTTTGTGTCTTTCTGCCATTCCTGCCAGGATATCTATGTTGAGTTCATTGAAACAGGCCCAGGTTTCACACTGAGAGTATAAATACATTTAAAAACATATTAACTATATGTATTACTGTGTTAGAGTGTCATTTTGTGTCATTTTGGTTGGTGGTGTGCCCCAGGATTTTGTAAATGTAAAAAATGTGCCACGGCTCAAAAAAGGTTGGAAAACACTGCCTTATGTAAACCGCCTCGAGTCGCCTTTGGGCTGAGAGGGGCGGTATAAAAATGTAGTAAATAAATAAATAAATAACTGTGGCTAAGCAACCGCCTCTTCGGTAGGTCTGCTTCCACGGTTGATGGTGACAAGCCAATCGTGTTGCTGCTTTCATGCAGAGAGCGGCTGTAAGGTTTGGGTAGGTTGGAGCCTCCCTGGGTCTCCTTCCTGCAGGAAACTTTGTAATAGCACTTAAAGAAATAAAGCAACTGAGCAGGAGATTATTGCTGGCATTGTGCTTTTGTCGATGCGTATTATGGCATCACCCCGTCGATTGACACAATTAGCTGAATGTGGGACAAGACAAACGTTGTATATGACAGTGGGGTAGTATTGAAAGATGACCCCCATATCTAGAGGGCGAAGAGTTATGGATCCATTGATAGCTGTTAACCAGTGCTGGGAAGCGTGGCTGTTGATGTTTTGCCTGCTGGCTTCTGGCTCAAGTCCTGCCCGTCTGGGAAGAGAGGCCTTGAAAAGAACCCCAGGCGGCATAGGAACTTTGTTCTCCCTTTATTATAACTGACCATTGACAGGAGGAGAGGAGGAGGGGGGGGGCACATCTTCCTAGCTACTCTTTGTTGCTCATTTCTCTGGCTGCAGCTCGATCCCTCTAACACGGGGGTGGGGAATTATTTTTTCCAAGGAGCCACACGAGAGCCAAAAAAATATTATGGAAGGCCGCACCTAAAGGCTGAACTACATTCTAATCCAGTGTTTCCCAATCTTTTTTGAGCCGCGGCACACTTTTTACATTTGCAAAATTCTGGAGCACACCACCAACCAAAATGACACAAAATTACACTCTAATACAGTAATACATATAGTTAATATGTTTTAAAATGTATTTATACGCTCAGTGTGAAACCTGGACCTGTTTCGATGAACACAACATAGATATCCTGGCAGAAATGCCAGAAAGACACAAACTTTCCACACAGAACTCCCATAACCAAGAGAAAATGCTATAAGAGTTTGGTGGGCATTGACCTTGAGTTTTGGAGTTGTAGTTCACCTATATCCAGAGAGCACTGTGGACTCAAACAATGTTGGATCAGGACCAAACTTGGCATGAATACTCAATATGCCCAAATGTGAACACAAATGGAGTTTGGGAAAAATAGACATTGACATTTGGGAGTTACAGTTTCTGGAGGGGGGGGCACCAAAGACCAGCAGTCTCCCTCTCACTTAGGTTGCCCGCTCCCTCCCCGGCAGGCTTGAATTGGGGTCGTGGGGAGCAGGAGCCTCACTCACCACCAGCGCAGCTCCTCGGGGGTCAGCGGGGCGGCCCAGGTGGGCATCTCGGGGCTGGCGAAGCAGTCAGGAAGGAAGGTGGCGGCGGCGGGCAGGGAGCCGGAGGGAGGCCGAGAGCGGTTTCGCGCGCACCGGTGAGGAGGGGGAGGAGGGAGGGGCAGGGCTGAACCATCTGGCATTAGACCCGGGGGGGATGAGGCAAGAGGAGGTCTCTACTTGGGGAAAGGGAGGCGGGCCTTCCCAATGCATGGAGAGGGAGAGACCCAAGTAGACAACGGGGGGGGGGGGTGTTTGTAATTTTGTGCCTTTATCGAGGTAGGTTTCCTAGGGTTTTTATATTTCAACACACTAGACTCTCCCCCCTCCCCTCCTGGAGGTTCCAATTTCCCAAGGTACATCTGATGATTGCTCACGGCACACTAGTGTGCCTCGGCACACTGGTTGGGAAACACTGTTCTAATCTACATTATTTATTTATTTATTTACTATATTTACTATATATTACACATCATTAATATTAACAAATTAATATATCAAGAAATATTCATATATTATTAGTATTAATATCATAATTATTATATTATAGTGTGTGTGTATATAGACATTATAATATATTGAAATTATAATATAACATTATATTATATTATTTATTATATGATTATATTAAAATAATAATAAAAACCACTAAAATAAAATGAAATGAAATTCAAGAAGACAAGATGCGAACCAAGATGGAAGCTGACCTCCTCAAGAGAGGAAGGATCCCAAGATGGAATGGCCCAATGGACCCAGCTCAGAGAATGATAAAGCGGACCCAGCCACCACCGCAGCAGAGCAGAGGGCGATCGGAGGCTGCAGGCCTCCGCCTGTTCTCGCCCCCAGCCATTCCATCAGAGGCATTCCCAATCGGCTGATCACCCTGCCATGGAGTGCCTGCCAGCCCGGCTTTGGAGTGCCTGCCATCCCGGGAGGCAAGCCGGGCCTGCAGCGGGAGCAGCAGTCTTCTGGGTTGCCAGGGTGATCAGCCACCGCAGGTCACCGACTGCTCCCGCTACAGGCCCGGATCGCCTCCCGGGATGGTAGGCAGTCCAAAGCTGCCGCTCCTCCGATCATTCTCCGGAGTGGCGGACTGTCTGCCAATGCAGACCCCACAGCCCGCGATGGGATGGTGGCAGCGGCAACCCTTCCTCTTGCGGAAATGGCCCTGCCCCCCGATGCCCTTCTCCCCGGGCCGGTCAGAATCGGCTGGTGGGCCGCATCCGTCCCACGGGCCGTAAGATGCCCATGTCTGCTCTAACCCCTATTCCAAAGAGTTAGGAGAACATCATATAACAAACGATTCCCACTTTGCAAGAGTATTGGGGCCAATCCGGTCAAGAGTGTAAGCACTGATCACATTACAATATTAATCAGCCTTGCGAAAGAGAGTCTCCCACTGGGGATTAATTTCTGCATAAAGATTCTTACAAAGCCTTGCTGAGATGAGTAGAAAACTAGATGCAGGCTTAAACGTCCAGATTTAAAATAAATGGGATTAATAAACACTTTGCTTTGATGGGCACTTGCCCACTGTTTATACCAGTGGTTCCCAAACATTTTTGGCCTACCGCCCCCTTTACAGAAAATAATGTACTCACCGCCCCCTATAAACTAATTTTTTAAAACATTTAATAGCAATTAAACAATTAAATATATGTATTAATGCAGTGGTTCTCAACCTTTCTAATGCCATGACCCCGAAATAAGGTTTTTCATGTTGTGGTGACCCCCAACCATATTTTCATTGCTACTTCATAAATAATTTTGCTACTCTTATGAATTCTAATCCAAGTATCTAATATGCAGGTCAAAGGAAATGGGGCGGGGCCAAAGAAGAGGACCGTGCACCCCTCCTAAATGGCCAATCGTTCACCACCCCCTTAAAGGGTTCACCGCCCCCAAATTCCCTGAGCCTCCGCCCCTCCCCCTTGGATCACCTCACCGCCCACCAGGGGGTGGTACCGCCCACTTTGAGAATCAGTGGTTTATACTGTTTAATTAATTTTAAATAAGGGTGACAAAAGGAAGCACATGAAAGTCCCACTGATTTCAAGCATTTGCGAGTCCAACTGGTCTTAAATCCCTCCCACTGAAATCAATGGGGTTGAAATCCGTTTAATGCGCGCTGGATCATGTCCAGCATTTTCTTCTTTGGAATCAGTAAAAGTGCCCATTTAGTATAATCTCCAGTCCATTGAAATTATTTTTTTAAAACTCAACAAATATAAGATACTTATGTCATTAATACTACATGTGCTCTCCTTTGCAAAGAAGCCACTCCGCTTATCTCACCCCGAGCTTTTAATATTTTATAATTTATTTATTTATTATTTGAACTTGTATGCCGCCACTCCCCGAGGGCTCGGAGCAGCTTACAGTTACATAAAAACATACTACAATCAAACAGCATTTAAATTGACCAAAATAGTTACACAATTTAGCAGTCCAATGCTAACCGAAAGAGATAAGTCTTGCAGGCCTTGCGGAATGATGGTAGGTCTTGCAAGGCCCGGACTTCATTTGGGAGGGTGTTCCAAATTGCTGGTGCACCGAAAAGGCTCTACGCTGAGTGAACGCCAGGCAGGTAGATTTAACACTAGGTATCTCGAGGAGGTTCAGGTGTTCGGAGCGGAGTGATCTCCGGGGTTGATAGGGGGTAAGACGGTCCCTCAAATACAATGGTCCCAGACCATGCAAGGCCTTGAAGGTTAACACCATCTGTGATGCCCCCTATGGGGCTGTATTTATCTGCATTTGGTTTGCCATGTACCTGCATGGACCCTTTGTTTTATATCTTCTTTGTTGGCCATGTGCTTCTTTGTCTTGGCCATGTGGTCACTCGGATGGGGCTGCTTCCTGGCTCCATACCTGGTGTCTCCGCCCTCAACTCCACCCTTTTCCAAAGCCTATTTAAGGGGCCGGATGTCCCCTCCTCCCTCATTCCAAGGAAACAACGGATGATGCAAGGCTGGAACCTAAGCTTGCTTGGACATAGCATTCTTAGTTCACCTACTGAGTCTACCTACGCTCTCAACCAAATCTTCAGCCTATAGGAGAACCTTTTCTCACCAGAGGCTGTGGATTTTGGGGTTTTTACAGGACTTCGTGGGCCTACAAAGACCAGAGAGGAAAAGGACACCTGGGATCAAAAGAGAGGTACCTTCATTTGCATGAGGCAAGCGAACACTTTCCCTTTGTTTAAAGGACTCTTTGCAACCAACCAAGCATTTTGGGCCACCAGCATTTTCTACTGGTTGTTATCCAATAAATCCTGTTTTGGTTCACTATTTCTGAGTCTAGCACTCATTATTATAGAGATCCTGGGTCTCCCTGCATGTGGGAAGGCTCTAAACTCTACCTTCAGGGTCATAGCTTGCAACGTCCATCCTTTTAAAGCCTTTTTTGACCCTGGAGGCAGAAGACCATCACCTTGAAGGTGATCTGGTGCTCGACCGGAAGCCAATGAAGCTGCAGAAGGATGGAGTGTCGTTATTAGACTGCCCTCCTTCTCTCTCACCACCCTCCCGCCTCCCTTGCCAATAAGTATTATGGCAAGGCAAGCCCTAAACTTCGCTCCTTCTTTCGGCTGGAAGCCTGGAAAAATGTAAACAGAGAGGATTACTCAGTAAATCTGCAAGGAGGGCACTTTGGATGAAGGGCCCTCCTTTGTGGATTTACTGAGTAAACCTCTGTTTACATTTTTTCCAGGCTTCCCTGCCTCTCCTGCCTGCCAGGACCTAAGGCATCAAAGAGTATTGGGGTGAGAAACCAACCTAATGTATAATAGAATGAATGCTACTTTTCCCGGGCTCACAGAGAAGAGCCCGTTTGCACCCCATGAGGCAGGGACCAGTCAGAATACTTCGGTTTGAATTTTACCTCTTCTTATACCCACTGTTATTACTGCTGTATTATTGCATGTGCATGGAATGTAGGTATATGACCAGCCTGGGCAAACTTGGGCCCCGCTCTCCTCGTGATCGGGGGTGAGAGAGAGGCAGCGAGGAGCCGGGGGTCCTCCTCCTTTTCTTTGCTGCTTCCAAGAATAGAATACCCCCCTCCCTCCCTCCTTTGCTCCCTCCTTCCTATTTGGAGAGTCCCATCTAGAATTCAGTGTGATTTATTCAAGTTTTGGCCTACAACTCCCAGAAATCCCAGCCAATCTACCAGCTGTTAGGATTTCGGGGAGTTGTAAACCAAAACTTTCATTATGCGCTGGCATACGAACTACTAACGAATTTCGTTAGTAATTAAGTTACATTTTAGAAATTTTGGAAAATTTTTTGTAAGTCTTCCTATTACTAATTTAAAAATCCCCCCCCCCCAATTAGATTTTCGATTTCCTATTTTTGGGTTCTAAACCATGCCTAGTGACCGCTCACCAGAGTTCCAGTAAGAAGTCGTGCAGCAGCATTCTGACGAGCTTAAGTTTCCGGATCAGGGACAAGGGCAGGCCCATGTAAAGGGCATTACAGTAGTCCAGTCTTGAGATGACCATAGCGTGGATCCCCATGGCCAGGTCGTCTCTGGATAAGTAGGGAGCCAGCCGCCTAGCCTGCCGCATATGGAAGAAAGTGGTTTTGCTGGAGATTTGAGCTTCCATCGTCAGCAAAAGGTCTAATTGTGCATGTGGCCCGCCCTGTCATTTCTGCTTTTAGATTGTAATTTTTATATTGTTTTTATTTATATGTATGTATTTTCATTATGTTTATTGTTGATGTTTTGACTTTGATTTGATTTTATTGTAATGTGTTGTTGGGGCCTGGCCTCATGTGAGCCGCCCCAAGTCCCCATCGGGGTGGGGTGTAAATAAAGTTTATTATTATAATATTACATTCCTATGTTGGTGCAAAATTCATAGCAATCAATAGAATTTATTTTGAAATCAAGGGCTACAATCCAACCAAATTAAACATACTTTTCCCCACCCCTTTGTTTCAGCAGGCTTATGGCTGAAATCCTGTTCATACTTTTCAGAATGAGTTCCCACTGTATTCAAGAGAATTTAAGTTCCTAAACACACACACAAACCGGTAGGCAAAGGACGCCGCTGCGTGGGGCGCCATCTGGGTGCTGCCACCGCTGGTGCAATAAGAGCGCAGGGAGACCCCCGGGGAGGAAGAGGAAGCGCTGAGGAAGTGCGAGGAAGAGGAGGAAGCAGCGCCCATGCAAGGGGAGGAAGAGTAGGAGCCCGGCGCGGGGCCAAAGGTGCGGCGGTAGGAGGTGGAGGCACGGAGGAGGCAACACCCCGCCCTGCAAAGAGGCCGCCCTCTGGCTCTTCCCTTTGGCCCGACATGGCGCCCCCGATTCCGCCCCTTCTTCTCCCCCAAATTAAGGCAGATTCCGAGACCCCTTTTGCGTCAGAAGAATGGGCTCTTTCCCCACCCATAATGTTTTTTGGGGGGGTGCCAAAATAATGTTCACTTACCATTTAAAATTAACTTAGACCACCCCTGACACACACACACACACACACATATATATATATATATATACATATACATACATACATACATACATATATGAATGTGCTGTTGAATATGTTTAATTTAACTCAAATTAACTATGTTTTGTAAGGGATTGAATTTTGCCGTGAATATGTTGGAAACCACTTTGAGTCTTCCCCCCCCCCCCCAGGGGTGAGAAAAGCAGTATATAAATAAAGTAAAAAATAAATAAATAAAGCGTGGTTGTTTCTGGAACATGTAAGACTGTAATCTTGATTTTCAGAATATCACGACCGTTTTTCTTCATTCTAGCTCATGTACCGATTGCTGTGGTTTTTGGGATTCTTTCTTGGGTTCATAGTTTGGTAAAAGAATGATCTGTGTGCACAGGCTAGCATCCATCTATTCAGGTTAATTGATTACACAGCTCAGAAGGTCTCGGGCCGTACACTTTTTCACGGACAGGCAATGTGACAGAAGACAAAGCCGAGTGAAAGAGATCAAGCTTAAAAGAGAAAAGAAAAGACAAGAAATCGAAGAATGGAAAAGACACCGGGAGACTTTAATATCTTCAACAAGCCTCTTGCAAAAGGGTGATGGAGCAATTGTGAACCAGCAAACAGTCAGTATGAACACTGCTCACCCCAAAAAGATTAGGACATCTGAGTGTAATCAATCATAACGGAAATGTGCAGACCATCTTTTCTACAAAGACCTTAAGGCTACATACATAGCTACCTCCTATTCCCCATTTTATTTTCACAACAGCCATGTAAGGAAAACATCCCAGGTTCGGTCAACAGCATCTCCAAGCAAGGCTAGGAAAAAGATCCATGTGTAATAACCTGAAGAGCTACTGTCGTTTGGTATGGATGGCATTAATTGAAATGGACCAAAGATCTGAATTGTAGATTCCTAGTATAATAGTCACCCTATGCAATAACCTAAAGAGTTGCATTGCCTCATCAGAACTTGAACCTATTTTCTAACCCAGAAATTGAGAATATGTGGTTTCCCAGTGTAAGGACTCTCTTTATTTCACTTTCAACTGTGGCAGGGTAGTTTTCTTATTCCACCCTTACCACCAAGACTTCTTTATATTTCCACTTCCATATAATGTAATAAGTATTCACACAGGTCAGCTTCCCCACTGACCTTTCAATTACTGTGTCAGGGCAGGGTATCCCTCTAACCCAAACTCCCACTGACACTGTTTGTTAATTTTCGCTGCCACCATTCACTATACTTGGCTACACACTAGGAAGAAGTTGTTTTCGAGGCTTGTGTGTGAAGGAACTACGCGGGGAGATATCTTTGTTAAAGAACTGCAAAGTTTATTCAAACAATGTTCTAAGCGTGAAGGTTTCAGAGTTCAAAGCTTAGGTGGTTACAGTATCTTCTTAGAGGCACGTATCTTAAGGTTACAATACACTAACTATGGAGATGCAACTTGATACTATATAGCTGTACTACTAGAACCAATAGCTCAGCAGTCTTTACACTAACTGCTTGTCCTTTAAACCCAACTGCTTTCCTAGCAGGTCAAACACAGCTTTTCTTCTACTCTCTCACAGAGTAGAGTCAGAGTATTTTTTAAAACCGGCTGACAGCTGGCTAAAACGGACTCTCTCTAACTCTCCACACACCCTCTCTCCTTCGACTTTCACTGCCAACTGCTAAAGTTTGAATTCGAAGATTCTAAGGCCAGTTGAAGATTCTAAGGCTCCGCCTCCTGTTTCCACGGTAACAGAAACCCCTTGGAGGTTCTGCACACGAATATCTCTGTTAACCCTTTAGGGTTTGCTAAGTTTTTACCCCTTCAACATATATATATATATATATATATATATATATATACCATATTTAAAACCTGTAATAAAGAAATATGACTTCACCACACCCAGGCATGTGCCTTCAAGTTTCTTCTGATTTATAGTGATCCTAATGTGAACTTATCCGGTTTTTTTGTTTCCATGTCAGGAGCGACTTGAGAAACTGCACGTTGCTTATGGTGTGAGATAATTGGCCGTCTGTAAGGATGTTGCCCAGACGATGCCCGGATGTTTGATGTTTTACCATTGTTGTGGGAGATTTCTCTCATGTCCCCGCATGGGGAGCTGGAACTGACAGAGGAAGCTCAACACAATCCTCAGATTCGAACTGCTGACCCATTGCACCACTGTGGGCTAGGAATATGTTACTCACCCAAAGTCACCCAATGGGTTTCCATGGCCAAACAAAGACCCACTAAAATTATGCTATAGGATAGGGGTCGGGAACGTTTTTGACTCAGAAAGCCATAAAAGCAAAATATTTGGAAATTTATTTCAGTGAGAGCCATATAATAAGGCATGCAGAATTTGCAGGGCCTTCACCCCACAAACTAGGAAAAACCGTGAGCTCCGACTCAAAGCGCCTCTCTACGAATGAGCCCTCTTGCCTTCCGCCCCTCCCCAGCAGTTTTCGGAGGCGACTGCTCCTTGCGGGTCCCAGATCTTACCTGGCTC
This sequence comes from Anolis apletophallus, assembly GCA_030556195.1. NCBI lineage: Eukaryota > Metazoa > Chordata > Lepidosauria > Squamata > Anolidae > Anolis > Anolis apletophallus. The sequence continues at coordinate 14,469,496 of JARBWK010000012.1, forward strand.
GGCTGCCAAGGCTTCAGGCCCACTGAAGAAGAAGGCCAACCAATCTAAGGCTGATGGCCACCAAGATGGCACCCAGCCTTTTCGGCAGCAGGAGAGCCTTCTGGACTTGGCAGGAAAGGCTCCCTCCCTGCCTCCTACAGCCGTTCAGCAGGGTGAGGTTGAGCTTCCCCTACCGGCCACTGAGATGCAGGCTGTGGATATGGCTGAGGCTGCAGCTGTGCAATCAGCGCATGCGCCATTGCATTTGACGCAGGCGGGCACGCCAGCACAGGGAGAGCAAGCAACTCCAGCAATGCCGGCGCTCTCCATGCCAACACCCTTTGAGATGGGCAGCATGGAGCCCGGTGTCGATGCAGCTCCGCTGCCGGGTCCTTTTCCTCTGCAAGCCAGAAGCAATCATCAAAAGAGCCACACCTGGCTCGCGAGCCATAGGTTCCCGACCTCTGCTATAGGATGATGGCAACTGCAGTCCAACCAGAATTGAAGGGCAACACATTCCACATCTCTGCTCTAAGTACTACACGTGTCCCTGGTTCTCATATGTAGCAAAGGAGAAAAAACTGTAACCTTATACTTCACATGTCCATGCTAGCATCTACTATTTATTTGTCATGACATGGGGACTAGACTGAGATTTGGTCCCCTGCTTGAATAGCATGGGAGGATCTTGACCACATCCATCACTTCCTTGGTGAGCCACATTGTTGACTTTCAGTCCTTCTCATCTATGGCCAATACAGACAATGGTGTGGGAAATAATAGTTTATCAACAACTAAAGGGCCACAGGTTCACTACCTGGTGTAAACTCACACTTGTTTTTTTAAAAAAATAATGTTTATTGAATGTTTTGCAATAAAATAAAAGGATAGAGTAACATAGGTAGAAATAGGAGTCAGAAAGAGAGGGAGGAGGGGATAGCGGGGGGGGGGGGTTTACAAGTGAGGGTTAGGGTAGAAAAGAAATGAAATCTACTTCCAGTCCGGGTATATGGGGGCAGAGTCCTTGTTTGATATTTATGGCTCGCCTTTAGGTTTCTTCCACCTTTTTGGTCTGTTTGTTTGTAGTTTGATATTAGAACTTCGTTCTTTTCATACAGCCTATAACAGGCTGCCAGTCTATCCTTTTTTCTGGGTTCTTGTTGTTTACTACATTTTGTAATATGTCCATATCCGAATATTCAGCTAATTTGTAGACCCATTCTATTATCGTTGAAGGGTTCTCTTTTTTTCCAGTTCCTTGCGAGGACAACTCTTGCTGCTGCTTCATATAATAAAAAAAATCTCTTTATATGTCTCCATTTTGCTTCCTGTCAAATTGAGTAGGAAGACATCTGGCTTAAATTCAATATCTATCCCGAGAATTTTTTGTGAGTGTGTGTGAACGTCTCTCCAGAATTTTTTGACTTTGTGGCATGTCCACCAACAGTGTATCTGTAGCAACCCAGTTCTCGTTTGTGCCTGGGGAGCAGGGGACATGACCGGGGGTCCCATTGGCATTGGGGCCTGCAGCAGTGGAGATGGATTCTGAAGAGGATTTAGAAGGGTTAGCAGAAGGAGAGTTTCCCATCACTGGGCCTCCTTCTCCCTCAGAAAGCTTGGCTTGGGATGAAGGTTGGCCTGACCCTTACGACGAGACAGATAACCAGGTGCAAATGGAAAGCAGTGATAGCGAAACTTATGAACGGCCAGGGGGGAGAGGTTCACAGGATCCTTTGAGTGAAAACATGGAAGAGAGTGGCTGGGAAGAATCTAGGGAGGAGAGCTCTCATGGAGATAGAGACCCAGGTGCTGGGAGGCAAGGCCGAACCTTTGATAGGAGATGGAGCATTGAGTCCAGCAGGAGGGGTTGGTTTCATAGCCTAGACAGACCGAGGTCCCGCACCACAGATTGGAGAAGGAGAAGCCTAGAGCGTCGGGGTCCTCGCCATGAAGATTAAGTAGAGGATCCGTGGGAACGAATCCTCAGTACTTCGGCCACGTCTCTTCTGAGCAGACGTGAAGCGAAGCTGGTCCACGGAGCTAGCTAGGCTAGTGGCTTACCAAGTCTTGATTGCATCTTGTACCTTGCCTTGTTCCTGAATCCGCATTGTTGTGCGGAGCCCTGCCAAGTCTTTTGGATACTTTACCAAGTTGTTTTGGACAATTGATTGCCTTTTGCCTTTGGATTTGCTTTTGCTATTTTATGGACAATATTCCCTTTGAACTGTTTTTATATTCAATAAAGTAGTTAGCCTTCAGTCCGTCTCTGTGTGTGTGATTAAGGGGTCGGTCAAGTCCGTGCATCGTGACAGTATCACTGTACCTGTTTGTTCTTTGCATTTCCAGCATTTTTGGTTGAGATCCTTATAAAATCTAGACAATTTTTGAGGAGTCAGATGCCACCTATAAAAGGTTTTAAGCCAGGGCTGTCCAACTGGCAGCCCGGGGGCCGTATACGGCCCCCCAGCCCCTTCCCTACGGCCCCCTAAGCTTTTTAATAAAAAATAAAAATAAAAAATAAATTAAATTAAAATATTTTAAAAAATTACCCACCATGAGCAGAGGCGACGACCGACCGAGGCAGCAGCCGGGAAGGTACAAATCACGTCTGCGTGGGCCGCAGGGATTAAGTAGCCGAGATTTCGGCAACAGGAGTATCGCGAGACTATGGAAGCCACACAGGATTTCGCTCTCAACGTGAAATCTCACCTGCGTTGAGAGCGAAATCCCGTGTGCCCGCGAGATCACTGCGCTCTGAGGAGCTTAACCTCCTTGAGGTGCCTTCCCTTGGAACCTGCAGACTGGCCACTACACGGCGGAGGGCATTCTCTGTAGCTGCCCCAAGTCTCTGGAACTGCCTCCCGGAGGAGATCCGCGCCATCCGCGCTTTTCTGCCCTTCCGCAAGGCCTTGAAGACTTGGCTCTTTAGGAAGGCGTTCGGCCCTTAACTCAACCACACTGTGTGCCATGCCGCCTATGGCCCCCAGATTCTTATCTTGTCCCCCCAGCCTTTGCTGAGGGCTAGTGTTTTTAATATGTTTTAACTGCTTTGATGTTTAAATGTGTTTTAACTGTTTAATCTGTTTTATTACTCACGGTGTTTATGCTTCTTCTGTAAACCGCTCTGAGCTCCGGAGTGAGCGGTATACTAAATCGAAGTTAATAAATAAATAAATAAATAAATTTAATGTTAGTAAAAGATTATATTTGACTGTATGCATGCCCCTTTTGAATACCCACCCTGCATTTAATGTTAGTAAAAGATTATATTTGACTGTATGGATGCCCCTTTTGAATTCCCACCCAGCATTTTATCTCAGTAAAAGATTATATTTGACTGTATGCATGCCACTTATGAGTAGTAAGCCGGGGGCGGAGCCGGGGGCGGACCCTACGGCCCCCCAGGTCATCAGTGACCGGAATTCAGGCCCCTGGGCCGGTAGAAGTTGGACAGCCCTGTTTTAAGCCAATTTTCCGAAGCTGGTGTTGCTCCAGTATATCTTTTGTTCTTCTTCCACACTTCTTCCCATTCTCTTAGTAGAATAGTATGCTCAAAATCCTGAGCCCACTTGATCATGGTTTCTTTTACTATCTCCGTCTCTGTATCCCATTCTAGCAAAGTATTATATAGAGTTCTAATCTGTTGTTTTTCCTTTTTCATCACAACATCCCATGCCGTCTCCTGCTGGGAGAAGTTATTTTTTTATCTGTTTTATAAAGATCTTTGAGCTGGGCATACTGAAACCAAGTGAGATCAGTGCCCGATAGATTCAGTTGTTCTCTAGTTTTTAAGTTCCATTCAGGGGCGGACCAAGCTTTTCCTGGGGGGTACGCAAAAAAATATTTTGCGCCCCCCAGTGCGCATGCGCTAATCAGCGCACGCGCACCGGCTCCAAAGCGGGAGCCAGTACGCATGCGTGGACCTTTTCGCGCATGCGCAAAGGTCCGTGCACACGGAAGCGCCAGAGTGCCCGGGCTGCCTAGAAAAGGCATGGTGCGCGCGCAGCAGCTGCGGGACCGGCCGCGGAGGCCTGGCCGGCGCGCCGCGGGCAGTGCGGCACAGGCAGCGCAGGCGGCGGGGAGCCAGCGCGGCGGCGCCCTCTCGGGTGACGCCGCCCCTCCCTGGTGACGTCGCCCTACGCGCCTGCTTCCTTTGTCTAATGGACGAACCGGCCCTGGTTCCATTCCCCTCCTGCTTTTTCTAATAAGGTTTTATATGTGTACCACTCTGATGGTGGGAGTTCCCGTTTGTGTTGAGCTTCATTTGGGGATATCCACATAGGCGTAGCCTGGTAGAATCGACTTTTATATTTGAGCCACGCTTTAAGCAGGGCTGTCCGAACAAAGTGATTTGTAAAGTTTTTCTCAATATTGGCCTTGTCGTGCCATAAGTACGAATGCCATCCTCTTCTGACATCGTAGCCGTCTAGATTCTAAACTCACACTTTTATCCTCTTCAAAATACACGTAAAAGCATCATTAATGTGTGGAAAAGCAAAATGGCTGAGGAAGTGTGAGTGACGAGAGACTGTTGTTGCTCATATCTGTTACTTCTCCTGCTCTTGGCAGGCTGGTTCTCAAGGCACGGAGCAGGAAGCTGAGGCATAACGGTCAAAGGAAGGACCAGAGTCAGAGCTATCTGGATGCACTTCATGCCAAGGATGATTCAACCCTTCCTTGCAAGACGTTCCCAGCTTTGACTGATCTACCCATTAAGATGTGATCCATTTACCGGGGAAGACTTAGTTTATGCAAACTGTTGGACAGCTTAAAAAATGGGAAGGCATCTGGTATTGACTCCGGACTAATGATGAAAGCGCTGTGGTATGGTGGTCTGAAATTAGCAAACATCCTATGGGGTGTTTGTGCGCATGTGTGCAGTGAAACCATGATTAATGGACTGGCTCCTGAACACTGGCTTAATTGTCCCAGTTCCAAAGGGACGGGGTCAGGCGAAACCCAACAACCACTACAGCATCTATCTTCTATTGCTACCACTGACGCTTTATAATAGGATGCTGCTGAGCAGGACAGGGCCTTTCACGGCCACTTTGCTTACAGCTTTCTAAACAACTTTCTGGAAGCACACGTTCCTTTCTATTGGAAGGGCTGGAGGCTCCAAACACAGTGATTCCTGTAGCCCCCTCCCCACATGTTTATGTTATAGCTGGTGGTTCAATTGGAAGGTCTCCTTTTTAAAAGTGATTTTTATTGAAATTTTCATATTTTTATAAACATTACAAACATACAAGTATACAATATACCGAAACAAGAGGAAAAAGGGGAGGGGATAGGGGGGCAATATTGACTTCCGTTCTAGTTCCATACTTTATCATGTTACATTATTCTGTTATTTCTTTCATATTGGGCATCCTAAGGTGCTCTTACTCATATATATATTTTAGTATAGTGATTGACAGAGTGTTTCAATCTATTTTCATTACTTTTGTGTATTCCTTAATTACAGTCCAATCTGTCATCGTATTCCCCTTGCCATTATTCTGGCGGAGCCAGTATGTTAATTCATCCATTCCCTTAATTTCCAGCACTTTCTCCAGCCATTGTTCTTTGTCCGGGAGGAGATTCTGCTTCCAAAGTTTAGCGAAGACTATCCGTGCCGCCGTGGCCAGATACACAAAGAGTTTTTGTTGATTTTCATTTTCAAATATGTTCTCATCTATTAATCCTAATAGGTATAATTCCGGAGTTCTTGGAAAGTCTATTTTCAATATTTGTTTACATTCCTGATGGATCATTAACCAATAATCTTTTGTCTTGGGGCAGGTCCACCACATATGATAGAAGGTACCTTCTTGTGTTTTACATTTCCAACATTTATTGTCCAAATTTTTGTACATTGCATTCAATTTTTGCGGTGTGATATACCATCGGTGGATCATTTTGAGCCAATTTTCCTTCAAATCAGTTGCGTATGTGATTTTAAGATTTTTCCGCCATATTAATTCCCATTCTCTAAATTGTATTGGTCTCCCTATATTTTGAGCCCACTTCACCATTGTTTGTTTAATTATCTCTTCCTCTGTTGTCCAGGCAAGTAGCATGGAGTATATCTTTGATGTTGTTTTCTTTTCTGATTTCAGAACTTTGTCCCAACTTCCCTCACTTTCACTGAATCCTTTAGCCTTGTCTTTGTTAAACCATTCTCTCAATTGGAAATAATGGAGCCATCGAACACTGGCGAAATTTTTAGATATTTCTTCCTGTGACTTCAGGATATATTCACCATTTTGTTTCTTTAAGATATCTTTATATTTGGGCCATTCTGTCCAGCCTAATAATCTATGTTGATCCGCTTCTAATGACGAAAGCCATAGTGGTGTCTTAGTGTATATCCGATTCTTGTATTTATTCCAGATCTTCATTAGAGAGGAACGAATAAAGTGGTTGCCAAAGTTTTTTTCTTTTGTGGTGCCACTGTACCAAAGGTACGTGTGCCAACCTTTCCTTAAGTCAAACCCTTCTAGGGTTAAAATTTTATTATTAGATAGGAGCATCCAGTCTTTTATCCATGCCAGGGCGCAGGACTCATTATATGTTCTGAGATCTGGAAGGCCAAAGCCGCCGTTTTCTTTTAACATTATCATTATATTATATTTTATTCTTGGTTTTTTTCCCTTCCAGATAAATCTCATTATATCTTTATTCCATTTTTTAAATGTCTCCATATTTCTGATTATGGGTAGATTCTGAAATAAGTACAGCATTTTCGGTAGCAAGTTCATTTTTACCGCTGCAATTCTTCCCAATAGCGAGAGATTTAATTTCTCCCATTGTAGCAAATCCTTCTTCATTTTCTCCCATTGGACTAGATAGTTATTCTTTAACAAGTGTAAGTTTCTCGATGTAAGCCAGATCCCTAGGTATTTTATTTTTGGGACTACCTCTATATCTGTCATTGCCTGTATATCATCTTGCTTCTGTTTGGACATTTTTTGGTTAAAAAAAATAATTGGAAGGTCTCCTACCTTTCTGTTTGCTATCTTTAGCTCTTCCTTCCTTCCTTTTCTGTCTTTCCAATAATGTAGACATTTGGATTATAAGCGCCTTATAAGCAGAGACCAATCTTGTATGGGGTAGGCACTTCACACGCTAGGCTTGGACAGACGTTAGAAATGTTATTTTCAGACTACAAATCCCACATACCTCCAGACACTATAACCAATGTAGTGCAAGAAAAAAAATCAGATAAAATAAATAATAATACAAGGGCGGGTCAGTAAGTCCGTGACTTTTTGAATTTCCCGCCTCTTAACTGAAAGGGCGACACTGCTCCTGTCAACAGGCACCTGTCAGTTGACTCCTGTCAAAATTTGAACAAGCTGCGTCATTTCGTTTGTGTTTGACAGACATTGATAGCAGACTACCGCGTGATTTGAGGAGAAAATGGGGGGAAAGTGAATTTCATGTGCTCATTAATCATTATTTTTTGAGGAAAGAAACCATTATTCAAACCAAGGCTAAGCTTGATAAATACTATGGGAACTCTGCACAATCAATTTCAATGGTAAAAAAGTGGTTTACTGAATTTCCTTGTGGCCATACAAGCACGGAAGATGCCGAACGTTCTGGACGCCCAGTTGAGGTCTCTACACCCGAAACAATTGAAAAAAATCACAATATGGTGTTGGCCGATTGGAGATTGAAAGTGCGAAAGATGGTGGAAGCCATAGGCATCTCACATGGCTCAGTGGTTTCAATTTTCAATGATCACTTGGGTATGAGAAAGCTTTCCGCAAGATGGGACTAGGACAATGCAAGGGTGCACACAATGCAAGGGTGCACACGTGTGCAGTTTCCATGGCAACAATCCATGAATTGGGATACAAATTGCTCCCTCATCTGCCCTATTCTCCGGATTTAGCCCCGAGTGACTATATCTTGTTTCCTAACCTGAAGAAATGGCTCGGCAGAAAGAGATTTGACTCCAACGATAAAATCATCTCACAAACAAATACCTATTTTGATGACCTCGACAAATCGTATTTTTTGAGTATATAGAGCTCAAAGGAGACAACTTTGAAAAATAAAAATATTTTTATCCAAAAACCTGTGTTTCATTCAAAAAGTCACAGACTTATTGACCCGCCCTCGTAATAAACTTTATTCATAACCCAGAGGGGACTCGGGGGGGGGGGCTAACATGAGGCCAAGCCCAAAACAATGCAACATGATTAAACACAGAATAACAAAATTACATCAAATAAATATGAAATAACAAATAAGATAAAGAATATAAAATAGCATAATAAAATTGAACACAAAAGGCGGGCAAATGTATGAAGTAAAATGTTAAAAGGTTAAAAGGTTAAAACCCTGGGCGAGATAGGGGTAAAAGTGTATTTATAAGAAAGGAGCCCAAAGGGAGGAGCAGTGGGATTTGGCCTTTATAAGGGACTAGCTTGGGGACCCAGCGGTGCCCAGGTCATTTGAGAAGTGCAGCAGGATGTAGAGTGGGTCATGGGGGCTCTGTGTGCCAAGTTTGGTCTTGATCCATCATTATTGGGAGTTGCAGTGGTATCATGAAATTACTGAAGGTAGTGGAAGTCCCATCATCTCTGGTCCACCCTCCCCCAAAGTGTAGTAGGATGTACAGTAGATTGGGTCATGGGGGCTCTGTGTGCTAAGTTTGGTCTGTATTGGTGAATGGATGAGGGTTGCATTGTTTTTAGGAAGTCAGTGAAAGTACTTCAAGTCCCATCATCCATGGTCCATCTCACACAAAACTGCACCAGGATGTAGAGTGGGTCATGAGGGCTCTGTGTGCCAGGTTTGGTCTTGATCAGTCATTGGATTAGGTTTGTAGCAGGCTTGGAAAGTGAGGGAAGGTACTGCAAGTCCCATCATCCATGTTCTGCCCCTCTCCAAACTTCAGTAGGATGTAGAGTGGGTCACTGGGGCTCTGTGTGCCAAGTGTGGTATTTCTCGGTGTTTGTTGGGGGCCGCAGTTGTCTGAGGGAACAGAGGGGTGTGAAAGTACTACAAATCCCATCATCCATTGTCAGTCCTCCCTCGAACCTCACCAGGACGTGAAGGCATTCATGGGGGTTATGTGTGTGGTCTCGATCAGTAATTGGATGAGGGTCGCATCGGACTTGGGAAGTGAGTAGAGGTACTTCAAGTCCCATCATCCATGGTCCACCCTCCTCCAAACTGCACCAGGACGTAGAGTGGGTCATGGGGGCTGTGTGTGCTAAGTGTGGTCTGTATTGGTCCTGGTTGGTGGCCTCAGTGGTCTGTGGGAACCAAAGTGTTTGAAAGTACTACAAATCCCATAATCCATGGGTCATGTCCCCCGAACCGCACCAGGACGTAAAGGGGGTTAGGGGGGTTATGTGTACCAAGTTTGGTGCAGGTCCATCACCCGCGCTGGTTGCTGTGGCCTGTGAAAGTGGCGGCCCCATATCCGCCCTTCCGCCCTCCCGCCCTTCCGCCCTCCCGCCCTACGCACACATACATACATACAAACATTCCGCTTTATAAATGTATACAGATACGGAGAAGGAAGGTGCTTTATTTTGAGGGCAACTGTTACATGGAAACAACCAGATGGGTTGAGTGGTCACTCTCCGAAGGCACATCGGAAGAGCCAAGTTTTTAAATCTTTCTTGAAAGCAGCTAGGGTAGGGGCTTGCCTGATCTCCCTAGGTAACGAATTCCAAAAGTGGGGGGCCACAGTGGAAAAGGCCCTCTCCTTCGGTCAGACAAGTCAGGCCTGTTACAGAGGAAAGGACGAAAGAAGAGCCTCTCCAGAAGATCGAAGAGATCGTGCGGGTTTGTGGTAAGAGATGCTGTCATAAAGGTAGGTGGGTCCCAAACCAATCAGGGCTTTATAGGTGATGACCTGCACCTTGAATTGGGACCGGAAGATGAACGGCAGCCAATGGAGCTCCTTAAACAGGGCGGGTTGACCGCTCCCTGTAATTCGCCCTGGTTAGAAGTCTGGCTGCCGATCGTTGGACCAATTGAAGTTTCCAGGCCGTCTTTAAGGGAAGCCCCGCGTAGACTGCATTGCAATAGTCCAATCTAGAAGTAACTAAGGCGTGGACCACCGTGGTCAGGTCAGGCTTCGTGAGGTATGGTTGCAGCTGGTGCATGGGTTTTAATTGTGCAAAGGCCCTCCCAGCCACCGCTGACACCTGTGCATCAAGCGTCAGCGCTGAGTCCAAGAGGAACCCCAAGCTGCGGACTACGCCTTCAGGGGGAGTGCAACCCCGTCCAGCACAGGCTGCCACCCAATTCCCCGGTCAGGTTTACGACTGACCTGGCGGAGCTCTGTCTTGTCAGGACTGATCTTCAGCTTGTTTGCCCTTATCCAGATCAATACAGCTGCCAGGTACTGGTCCAGCATCCGAGGGGCTTCCTTTGATTCAGATAGAAAAAGAGCAGTGGAGTTGGGCATCATCCACATAGAGATGGCACCCAACTCCAAAACTCCAGATGACCTCTCCCAGCGGTTTCATATAGATCTTTAAAAGCTTGGGGGACAGAATGGAACCTTCCAAGACCCCACAGATCAATGGCCAGGGGTCCGAGCAGGTGTCATCCAGCTTTACCAACTGGGAACAACCCTCCAGAAAGGACTGAAGCCACAGTAAAAGCGTGCCACCAGGTCTAGGGTTGCCATTTTTTGATATACGAAATAAGGGACATTTACGGGATTTTCCACAAAAATAAGGGACACTTCATTAAAAACTTGAAACTCAAACATTAGGTAGAAATAGTTTTATTAACAGAATAAGATAATGATTGAAACTCACAAAATAAACTGACTTACACCCTCTTAACATGACATGGTATGTTTCTGCATGCTTTGTCATGCAGAAAAAACATTATCAGAACTACCTAATTTTCTCCATCTGTATTTAGTCCTTGACTTTGCTGACTTTAAAAGTGCACTGTCTAAACATTAAAATAAAATAAATTTTATAAGACAGTACATCTTCATGATTATTATGTCAATAGTTAATGGTATAGTATAGTATGGGATACACAGCATTGTATAGTATTGGGGTGCACAGCTAGGCCTATTTTAAGAGTGATTCTCAAGCAACCAGAAACTATCTTTATCCAACATGATCCAACATTCCCCTTGGGTAACGGTTAATTAGTCTACTGTACTTTGAAAAAGTCCTGTACCGCCTCTTCCTTCCAACGGGGACGCAGGCTGCCCTGCGAGTTGGAATCCCCGGGCAGGCATTGCCGTGGAAACCACAGTGCGCACCTTCCTCTGCTCAACCCCGCCCAGTCCTGTCCTGCTAGTCAAAAATAAGGGACAGGGCCTGAAAATAAGGGACACAAATTTTAGGGCCAAAATAAGGGACGTTGTGACGATCTCGGTCACCAAAATTGACTAATTGACACTCCCGGTAGTCTGCCACCAACCTAATGGGTCATTAGGATTTGCTTTACTAATTAAATACTAATTAAATGAAGTGTCTGTAGCATTGGCCTTTACAACAACCCACCCACCAAGAATGTAAACTGAGGAGATCGAAATATGACAGAGGCTTCTATTAAAGTTAATAAGAAAAGTATTTATTAACTACAACAAGGCTATTAAATAGGCACAGATCTTAGTGGTTCTTCAAAAGAGGTAACGAGAGCGTGTGGTTACAGAATTAAACAGATTAAGGCTAGCGTGATGGTTAACAGATCAATATGTTTGTGTGCTGGAGCATGCGGTTACAGATAATAGTTCAATAAGCTTAGATCTTAACAATACTCTAGTCAGTACTGTGTCTTGACTAAAATATAAACCTGTCACCCTATTGTCTGAAAATAGGAATGAACAGCTGGTTCCTAACAGGAGCTTCTAAACACCAGAAGTCCCTCTGAGTCTTGCCTGCCTGAGTTAGCTTGCTGCTAACTCTCCAGCCACAGAACCCACCTTTCCCTCTATACACTGAGGAGACAAGGTGTTTAGTCTGACTATACAGAGTCAGCCCTAATGGCTCTATCCTAACTATCAGTGTCACCCCACATACCCTGGATGTGGCACTATAGCAACTGACTGGGCAGATCCTATGGCTGAGGCTTGGAGGTTATTGTCACTCCAACCTCAAACCACGACAGCTAGAGCTGAGATGTCTCTCAATCAAAGCTCTGCCCAAGACTGAGGATCTTTCTGACAAGATCCCTCCTCTAGTCAGCTCTGCTCCTCCCTCTGGCACTCAGCCAATCACAGGGCACTCCTATCTCTGAGCAGGATTGACTCTAAGGCCACGCCCCCTCTCTGGCTATGACCTCCCCCTTATGGCTGCTGGCTGCAGCCATCCTCTCCAAGATGGATGCCAGCACAACCAAAACAGGATTTCCAAACCTCTTCTAAGCAGGCCTCGGCCCTGCTTAAGGCAGGTTAGTCCTTACAGACGTCCCTTAGAATAAGGGACATATGGGAACCCTAACCAGGTCCCATCCCGGAAAGTCAACCCAGAAGAATACCATGGTCGATGGTATCAAAACCCGCTGAGATATCCAAGGAAACCAGCAGGGTTACACTCCCCCCTGCCCAGGAATACTTCTAAGCTTGGGATGAATCTATTGTTATAAATAAATATTAGCATAATTAGGGCTCCGTCCACTGCTGAGAAATTTGAGATTCAAGCTCCTTATTTTCCTGTATCCTGATAATATATCTAATTATGTCATGTTGCTCTTTAAACATTGAGCTAAAGCATTAAATTTTACCTCATATTAGTTTGCAAATGTCACTGATGCCTTAAACCTACACCTGTTAATAGATTCTATAAGCTAGCTGGCACCCCCGGATGTGCTAAGGGAAGTTGCTGCCAATTGCTAGAGAAATAAGACTGTACTGTGAAAGCCGTCCTCCCAGTAGACTTAAATCTAGGAACAGTTTCAGGACAACCACCACTCCTCTAAATGTTCCTCCAACATCAGCAAGAATATCCCTGTGGGCAGCAAAATCAGGAAATTCCAAATTGATGGGCCCCCCCACGAAGGTCTTTACCCAGAGGCAAACTAAGAATGGGCAACTTGGAAGTTCCTGGACAAATTTAGAAGAGGAGATGGCAGATAAAAAGACAACCTGAGAAAATGGCACAACCTCCACCTTGTGTGACTGTGGAGTAGAACAAACAATTTTGCATTTGTGTGCTTGCCCAAAATGTCCTGCCTCATGCACAGTGGAAGAACTGTATAGAGCAGTCATTTCCAAAGTGGGTGCTACCGCCCCTTGGGGCGCTGGAGCGATCAAGGGGGGCAGTGAGGGCCTCAGGTGCATTTGGGGGGCCATGAAACAATGTAAGGGGGTGGTGGAAGCATGGCGACACCTCCATTGTGCTCCCGCCAGCCGGCAAGGACATGAGGCGGGCGAAGGCAGCTGGCCAGCGAGAGCGTGAGGGACACGAAGGCAGCTTTCGCACAAGAAAGTCAGAGGGGGGGGTGCAAGATGCAACACACAATATTAGACAACAAAATTGGCAATATCAAAAGCTCATATTATTTCAAGTATATGTATACATATTTAAACAACACATAATAGCAACAGTGTACAGTAAATTGTTCGCCCGGGTAAGGGCTCCTACCCTTGAGACGGGTTATCCCTTTCGGGTTAGTTCAACACAAAGTTAGTAGGTTCATAGAACATGGTCAACACAATAAAGTCAAGGGTGGAAGTCCCGGGAATGAGATCAAACGCCCAAAAGTATAGTAGATGGAAAGCGGAGTTAAAGTGCTGCTGCGGTTCAGTAACAAGCGGTAGCGGAGATACGGAGAAATCGAGATTAACTGTAAACCGATCAGATTCGGAAGGCCGGCGGGGTAATCTCTATATGATGGCACCAACTCTCGTTTCGACCCATATCCAAAAAGGGTCTTTATCAAGGCCGGATGTAAATGATTAACTCCAGGTTAATAGGTAGAGAGAGAGCGTTTTCAGAGCCATAGAAGCTTCGGCCACTGATCCAGCCGTGGAAGTATGATCTTACCTCTTTGGCCTTTACTGTACACTGTTGCTATTATGTGTTGTTTAAATATGTATACATATACTTGAAATAATATGAGCTTTTGATATTACCAATTTTGTTGTCTCCTATTGTGTGTTGCAGCTTTCGCACAAGGCCTGTCCTTATTCGTCACCTCCCTCGCACTCCTGCTGGCCGGTGAGAGCGTGAGGGACGCGAAGACAGCTTTCGCCTCCCTCGCACCCCCCCCCCCCCGGCCAAAAAAAAATTATGGGCCGATACAAAACTGATCTTTGGCACTGAAAAGCGAAAACAGATATCTGCTTTCCCGATTTTGGGAGGCTCCCAAAAAACAGATTGGGGGCCCCACTAAAGCCGGGGCATGAAACAGGTCAAAGTTTACTCAAATGCACAATCCTATTAAGGAGACAAACAGTGAGCCAGATGATTGATGTAACTTGAAAGTGTATAACAAAGACAGTAAAGTAGGTTTTCTGTACTTTGGCTTGCACATTTTTAGTGGGAAGTTGAATAGGTCTAGATCAGGTTGGAAATTCTGCAGATATTGTTGAACTGCAATACCTAGCATTCCTCCTGCTTAGCAATGCTGCCTGGGAACTGCTTTGGGCCAAATGGTGCCCAAGGGACAGAGGCTTCAGTGTTATTGGCCATTAGTGCAACTTTCAGTACTTTATTTTAAAATTGCATTCCTATCCCGATGCACAGTTTATGTCCATGATAAGGTCTGTGTCTTATGAGTTATTGTAACTTTTTCTGCAGTGAAAAGTAAAGCAACAGTTGCTAACATTGATCTACAAGCCTGAATGTTCGCCTTGCTTGTCTGCTTGCTAAATCTACCGCCAAAAAAGCAGGTTCTTTTTGGTTGAAGTCCCGCCGCCCCCTCCTCACTTGCGTCGGCCCCGCCCCTCCTTCTTTCAGTGAGGAGGAAGGAGGGCCCCCTGCAAGCGGCCCCGACCCCCGCAAGCAGCCCCGCCCCCGGGGCGGGGGCGGCGCTTCCAGAGTGTGGCCTAGGGCACCACAAACAGTTAATCCGGGCCTGCTTTCAGCTGCCCTTAAAGCCTCACTTGCAGTCCTTTGTCTCCCCTGCCAAGCCCTCCTTCTCCTGCCACGACTTAGTTCACCCCAAGACGATGTTTGATCCTCCGAACTCCAATTCCCATCCCCAGCAAACCCCACAAATGTATCGCTACTTGTTGGTTCTGGACAAACGTCACACACTTCCTGCACTTTAGTCCAGTCCATATCACTAGACACATTCTCTGACTTCCCATCCCCACTTCCCATAGATGGTTCTTCATAGTCAAACCCATCATCCCCAGAGAAAACCTCAAAGGAATTGTTATCGAGCTAGATTTGGACTAACTCTGCCACACGCCTGCAGAGTTCAGTCCAAAGAGGGTCCGTTAAACCCTGGCGAGCCCGGAGCAACCTAAGTCCCACAACCTTCCCGTCCCCGGAGGTCAGATTATGCTCACCACGATGCAAGGAAGAAGCCACAAAATTGTTTATTCTGCTCAGCTGAGAGGATGCGACCGCAATACCCTGATTCCGCAAAGTCCGCATCATTTTACATTCAAAACATGGGTTTTTTTAAGGTTACAGAGCTGTCAAACATTTGAATTTCCCGCCCGCCCCCTCCCGGCCGGCTTGTCGATGATTGGTCGGAACGCTGGAACCAGCTGATGGGCGGGACGCAGGTCGGCTCTGGGGAACCTATCAGCGCTCTTCTCCATCTGCCTGTGCTGACCAATCAGATGCCTCTCACCAAATATGGGGTTCCGGGGCAAGGAGGGTTGGGTGAGACTGTCATCAGGAAGGATTATGAAGGAAAAACAAAGGAAGTCCTTTCCAGGTGTTAGCCTGGAGCAGTAAGTCCGGTTTAGGCTTTTTGTTTGAAGGGATGTACTTATCAAGTCCGTGTGTCCCTTCCTCATGTTTGAGTAAGGAAGAAAGGAAGATCTGATTAGGATGATCTACTCAGATGGCTGAAATGACAAAGGTCTTATGGTGGGTCGTGTCTGATTTCCGAAGTCAAACAGAGGACCCGCTGTGCTTCATGATTCTCTTTTGTGTCCAATACCCTACAGCTGGTCTAGGTAGACGAAACTCAGAAATCTAGACAGCCTTGGGATTAGTCAGGTGTAAAGACAGGAAAAGGCCTGATCTTCATCACAAGAGCCCGACTAATGGGCTATTGATCCATGCAAACATGAGATATGAGGGTGAGACAAAGGCGTGAGATGGCTCAGGGTCTATGCGGTACACATCCTCTTGGCAAATATAGCAGACATGTTACAAAACACAGCTCTCAACTGTTCTAGTGGAAAGGGAGGGGGAAAGGTTTACATGGGGTCAAGGGAGAGACTTGTAGGATAATATTCCTTTGGCTAAAACGATGAAGGCAATAGACAGGGGTGCATATGTACAATAATGAATCCTCTTTGGTGTGGGCTGCGAACCTGGCGATTCCCATTCCCAACTGTCAGCCCAGTTGCACAGATGAGGTCCCCAGCCTCTCAGGCCGAATTCATTCTTTATTTTTGACAATCCAGTTGAGCTCCCACCCTATCCTGAGTGGCATCGTAAAAATGAGTGTAAAAAAGTGGGGATCGCTTGCCAATGCAGCGGCCCAGAGTCGCCAAACTCCCAAGTCCAGATGCTGCCAGTCTGGGGCATAAAGTAGCTTTCCTTCCTCCCTTGCGGGGCCTCGAACCGGCGACCCCCAGTTTCCCGCGGCCTCAACCTTGACTGTTGAGCCACCGCGGTTCCCTTGGTGCGCAGCTTCTCCTTGCGTACTTAAGACGCCTGCAAGGGAGAGAAGAAGAGAAATAATAATAATAATAATAATAATAATAATGGAGATAATGTGAAAAACTCTGGAAGTAGCAAGGGGTCCTCTCCTTGGGGATGGTCCGGATCTGTGCCGTGTCCGGGAACAGGAATGCATGCAAGTGTTTGGGACCGTTCACTCTAGGAACGACCTGCTGGATCTAATGGAGATTTTTGGTTTTTTGCGACGGGAGTTTCTGGGCTCGACCACAGAATCAGCATCAGTAGGTTCACTGAGTATTTGCCGGATTCTCTTCCTTTCCCTCTCTTCATCTGACTTCTGCTGCCTCTCGAGTAACCCGTTTTGCCCTTCTAGCTTCAATCTCCATGCTTTCAGCCTCGCTGGAGGACGCATCTACAACACCTTAGCTTCTACAATTCTTCACCACTGACATGGGATGATGGGAGTTGTGGTGAGGCATAAGTTCCTGAATCTTATACATTCCTCCCACCATGCTAATAATATTTCAGAATCTTAATTTGATTGAGGGAAGAAAAAGTCATTTGATCGAAAGAAGAAAATTTGTTTACCATGGGGGTAGTATTCAGCCTTGCCACAAATTTAGAGCAATATTCCTCCAGATGGATCAGCAATATGACTTTTGAATTGGGTTCACTTGGTCTGAGGCCAAGCATTTGCGCTGTTCCCTTAAAGCAGCTGCTGGAGGCTTTCAATGCTTGATTTTTTTGATCTGCATTTTGAAAATGTCTGCAGGGAAGTGTCCAGAATATGATGGTGATTAATCAAATGACTTAAATAAGGAAGAGGCTTGTGAGCGTTAATCAATTTAACCAGCAGATTAAGCAACTAAAGCTGCTCTGCAGATGCTGACTGGTTTTGGAAACACTGCTCTAGAGCAGTGCTGTCCAACTTCTACGGGGTCCAGGGTCGGATAAGAGGTCACTGATGACCTAGGGGGCCGCTCGGCCGCCCCCAGGCCCCGCCCCTAGGCCCCGCCCCAACCCCAGGCCCCACCCCTCCTAAAACGGCCGGTGGGCAGAAGGCGGCGCCAAGAGCAGCGTCACAGGCCTGGCGTGACGCGCTGCCCCCTGGCACCGCCTACTCCTCCTTTTTCGGCGCCCCTCCTCCTAGGGCGGAGGGGCTGAAAGGAGGAGGAGGCGGCGCCAAGAGCAGCGCGTCACGCCAGGCCTGTGACGCTCTGCTCTTGGCGCCGCCTACTCCCTCCCGCCCCCACCCTAGGAAGGGAGGGGGGCAGAAGGAAGGCGCCAAGGGGCAGCTCGTCACGCCAGGCCTGTGACGCGCTGCTCTGGCGCCGCCTTCTGCCCTTTTTTCGCGGCTCCCCCCCCCTAGGTAGGAGGGGCGCCGAAAAGGAGGAGGAGCTAGCTCTCTTCCTCCTCCCTGCCCCGCCTCCCCCACCCCCCCTCCCCCCCGGCCGCCATTTTTTAAAAAAAATTCGATTTTTTTTTAAAATTTAAAAATGGCGGCTGAGGGCATAGGTGGGGCCGTGTCCAACAGGCTACGGGGCCGGATCCGGCCCCGGGGCCGCCAGTTGGACAGCCCTGCTCTAGAGTAAGAGGTGCTCGGCTGCAGGCACTGGTGGCACGGGTCTGCATGACACACACATTTTCTCTTTCTGAGGAGAGTGCATGTGTCGCGTACAGGAGTGCCCATGCAGTGCAGGCACTGGCAGACACAGGTGCTCAGGGCCTGCATGCCACACACACACACACTCTTTTCAAGGAGACTGCATGTGTGGTGTGCAGGACCGCCCATGCCTGCCAGTGACTGCAGCTAAGCACCTCTTACTCTAGAGCAGTGTTTCCAAAACCAGTGTGCCGTGGCACACTAGTGTGCCACGGCACACTAGTGTGCCACCCCCTCACAGGTTTCAAGAAACAAATTGAGCCTCTCCGCTGAATTTGTTTTTTTTACTATTTTACTGGATTTTTCGAGAGTTGTCTCTCCCCCAAAGGAACTGTTTATAACAGCTTCATGACATCCATAGTTAACTGGAAGCAAGTTTCACTCAGGGTGAAAATTCACAAAGGTCTGGAGAACAAGCTCTATGAAGAGTGGCTTGAAGAGCTGGGCATGTTTAGCCTGAAGAAGAGAAGGCTGAGAGAAGACATGATAGCCATGTATAAATATGTGAGAGGAAGTCATATATATGCTGTGTTCATTGAAACAGGCCCAGGTTTCACAATGGGTGTATAAATACATTTTAAAACATATTAACTATACGTATTACTGTGTTAGAGTGTCATTTTGTGTCGTTTTGGTTGGTGGTGTGCCCCAAAATTTTGTAAATGTAAAAAATGTGCCACGACTCAAAAAAGGTTGAAAAACACTGGTCTAGAGTAAGAGGTGCTCAACTGCAGGCAGTGGTAGGCTCAGGCGTTCCTGCATGCCATACACTTAGGCTCCTTGGAAAGAGTGTGTGTGAGAGAGACGTGTAGGCCCAGAGCACTTGCACCAGCCTGCCAGTGCCTGCAGTCAAGCGCCTCTTACTCTGTGATGCCAAAAGGCAGGCCAGGAGCTGGGATCCAATCTCGCTTGCTTTCGTGTCTACCAGGTTTTCGTATCAGGACAGATTGTTTCTGTTCCATGCTTCTGATGTCGAGACTCCCACAGATGGCTCAAAGACACGCCAAGCTAGTAAAAGTATTTACAGTTTATTTCAACAAAAAACACAGCCACAGTCCGGCATAAAAGGAACCCACACCCAAAAAAGCCTATAAACAAAACAGGGAAGACGTCCGTCTTTCGAAGTCCTTGGCTTTATTCCGGCTCGAAGTCTGTTGTGATGCGAAGACCCGTCCGAGAAGGAAAGGAAGAGTGCTTCTCCAATTCCAGGAGCTAAGTATACAAACAAACACATCAAAGCCCCCGCAGCCCACAGCAACTCCCCTCCACCCATATACAATACCAAATAAGAGACAGGCACTCACAGCAACACAGGAAATGACCAAACGAAACGCGGTAGTCACTAAACATAAAAACACACGTTAAAGCCCCAAACCCCCAACATACAACATTGTCAGCTAGAGCTGCCATGGCAGCTCCCCCAGAACCCAACATGGAAAACAGCCCAATACTCACAGCTTGCTGGGAATCAGGAACTAAGACACAAGAAACAAGAGCACCAAATACAGGAACCAGCAACCCACCAGCAACACCTTGGCCGACCGCAGAGTCCCAAATCCCCAGGCCTTACTTTAATACCCTTACAAATCAGAGCCATCAGACTCCCCACCCAAATCCGCCCCATTCCCTCAGCTGCAGCACTGGGTGTGGTCCTCCAATCCTCCCACCTTTGCTGAGCAGTTAAAGGACCCCAGTCCGATTCAACATTCCCACTAGGCCAAGCAGGGTCACTCGAAAAGCAAAAAATGAGCTTTTGCTGGACTCAGCATTTAACACATCCCTGACATCTTGCACCAGCGCTGAGTCCAGCTCGGTATCACTCTCTTCTGAGGTTAACTCTACGTCAAACCCCTCAAAAGTATCATCACTGGTAGGCTCCCCCTAAGTATTTGTCGGACCTTTCTCCTGTGCTCTGCCTCTTCCAAACTCTCAGCACTTGCAGCCCTTTTCCTCCCAGCTGCAGTCATTCTGCCCAAACCTCCCTCTTCCAGGGACATGTCCAACACAGAATCCTCCTCCCAGTTACTACCTGTAGCAACTACAGGCTCAGTTTGCTCAACTACAACATCTGAAGAAATGAAATACACAAAAGAAACGAAGCAAATGGGAGAAACTAATTCCGCGCACAACTCTGCTCCTTAATATTCAACTCCAACCTTGTTTCTGAACGTTCTTAATTTTCATAATTAGTTGTTCCAAGTCTTTGCTATACTCTGCTAGTAATGTAGTATAATCTACATCCTTAAACAACATATATTCTTTCCTCCCATTTTCACTCTACCATCCTCAAGTCTAATATTGCTTTCTGTATAATTAGGTTTGCCATATAAATTAAACAGATACAGTGATTAAAATGCAGCCAGTTACTGAGCATACTTGGTAGCATTATCAGAGAAAAGTGACTGAGTGGAATTTTAGTTACTACCCAGACAAGTTGACCTTTGGCACAAGGAGTCTCTGTTCAACATGCTGGTGATGTCCTGGTAATTTTAGGGTATTCATTATGCCTCAACTATTACTGACAAAAGTTCATTCATGATAACTCCTCAACTATCACTATGTGATTTTTTTATTATTATATTATGCAAGTGGACAAAATTGGTAGAAATTCACTTTCAAAACAATTCTGCACATCAGGAAATGACTGCACTCCCGGTGTTGCTTGGCATGACAGGTTTATCCAGAATTCTAAAATCCAAAATATTCCAAAAACCAAAATTGTTTACATGGGTGACTGAGATAGCAACACCATTTCTTTCTGATGGGCCAGTGTAAACTGAATGTTATTTTATGTTAATGCTTCCATGCTATGTGTATATGGTTTATATGAAGCAGAAATGAATTTTGTGTTTACCTTGGGTCCCATCTCTGAGATATCTCATTATATACAGTAGTTTTAATACAAATAGAGGTATTCCAAAATTCCCCACTCAAAAAAACCCCTCTAAAATCCCCCAAACCCCTGGCATTTTGGGTAAGTGATACTCAGCTTGGTCACTCTCTTTTGTCTGTGAGCCACTTGATATAGCCATATAACCCAGAATATCAAAGCAGATAATCCACAATATCTGCTTTGAACTGGATTATCTGAGTCCACACTGCCATACAATCCAGTTCAATGTGGATTTTATACAGCGGTGTGGAAGAGGCCTCTATTTCCTTTGTGGCACTGGGCGGCTGGTGGCGCGGTGCCTAAAATGACTATGAGGTCGCGCCTCTCAATGCATTTGGGCTGCGGCTTTTGAAGCCGCCCTGCCCTGCCACTCTCCAGCCATTATGCCGGCATGTATGGTGCTTTCTTCGAGGAAGGCTTCGCTTTGCCCTTGGCATCATCAATCATTTCTCCCCCCCCCCCAGCCCCCAGCCACCTTCCGCCTCATTTAACTGAGCGAAGGGGCAAAGCGAGGCCCGTCCAAAGTGCCAGAATGCCTGTGCAGCCCGCCCTTTTCTTCCCTTTCTCTCCTTCGCTGGTGTTTCCGAGATGTGAGAAACACAAAAAGGCAAAAGTTGGGGGGAGAGGCAAAGAAAGCAAAAAGGCAAAAGAGGGCTTTTGTGAAAAGGGGGACACGTCCCTGTCGACATGGCAGGGGCGGAGAGGGACCTTCCCCTGCAGTTATGGAAAGGCAGCTTTTCAGGGCAAAGGAAGAGAGCATCCAGGCCCTGTGTTGGCCCTCGCTTCCTCCTTTGCACCAGGCACAGGCCATTTTGCTGTCAAGGGCAAGAACAGTGAAAACACAGATATCTTATTTTGGCATATGAGGCAGAAAATCCTATGAGACTGAGGCCTCGCCTATACTGCCGTATAACACTACTAGCTGTACCCGGCACGCGTTGCTGTGCCCTTTTTTGGAGATGCGAGGAAGTCTGAGTATGTAAGGGTTGGAGTTGTTGTTAGTTATGGTGTTGTTGGGGTCATGGCTGTGTTGTTGTGGGTTGTTTTGGTGGGTGGGATGTTGGAGTCCTGTGGAGTTGTTGCTGTGTGGTGTTGCTGGCGTTCTGCATAGCTTGTGGATATACAATGTTTTTTGTCTTTCCGTCTGCTGTGTTGATGTAGAGGTTGATGCGTGTGTGGGTGGGGTACTTTGGAAGTGAGTGGAGGTACTTGAAATCCCATTATCCATGGTGTGTCCCCCTCTAATCTACAGTCGGATGGAGTGTGGGTCATAGGGGCATTGTTTGCCAAGTTTGGTCTTTATCGGTCTTGGTTCTTGGACACAGTGGTCTGTGGGTAATGATGGGTTTTGAAGTACTACAAATCCCATTATCCATGGAGGTACTTCAAGTCCCATAATCCATGGTCCACCCTCCTCCAAACTGTAGTAGAATGTAGCGTGGGTCATAGGGGCTCTGTGTGCCAAGGTAGGTTACTGTAAATTCAGGCCATACACAATGTCCCATGAGCTGAGGCCTAGTCAGGAACAGCAAGTTAATGAAGCCTTACTGTCAATTCAGGCCATACGCAATGTCCAATGAGCTGAGGGCTAGTCGGAGAATCAAGTTAATGAAGCCTTACTGTCAATTCAGAGCGTAAACAGCATTCCATTAAGTGAGGCCTAGTCAGGGAAATTAAGTTAATGAAGCCTTACTGTCAATTTTGGGCGTGGTCTGTGATTTGTAGGGGTGTAAATTTTCTGTGGGAAGTGATTTGGGTGTTTGTGTTTGGGCCTCAGCCCTTTGCCTTATCCTCCTCTGACAGTTTATTATGGGTCGGAATGTTCATGTTGGCTGGCCAGTACAGGAGTTATGCAAATCCGCCCTTATTGGCAGCCAATCATGTTGTCGGAATGTAGAGGCTGGGAGAGTCGTTGGCAGCCCGGAGGATGCTGGGAAATGTAGGGTTTTTACTCATTGTTTTGGGGGCCTTTTAGGTTTTGGGGGGGAAGTTTCTTTGCTACAAACCTACCTTGTCTGAGGCCTATTTCTGTTGGCAAGTTTGGTGTCTCTGCGTTGTAAGGTTTCTCTGTTTGGGATGGTCGTTCCATGACGACTCTTCCTTTATATACAGTATATAGATGTAACAAAATTTGGAAGGCAAAAAATCTGTTCCTGGTTGGAAAGTGTTATTTCCTGTTTAGTGTGTTACAGTAGAGCAGGGGCAGTCTAAGGTAATTTTAAATGGTAAACAATCATTATTTTGGCGCCCCCCCCCAAAAAAACATTATTCTGCCCCTCCCCCTCCACGCATGCCCAGAAGCTCCTGTGCGCAGGCCCTGGCCCTCCGGCATCCAAGATGAGGAGGAGGTGGTGGTGGTGGCAGCGGCACCGTGGGGGCTCCATAGAGGCGCCCCTCCGAACCCGGCGTCCGCCCTCCACGCACTACATCGCGCGGCTTATTGTTGACAGCAGGGAGGGAGGGAGGGAGGGAGGATGCCTCCTCCTTGCCCGCCTTCCCTTCCTGGGGGACGCAGCCGCCCGAAAGAGGCAGGAGTGGAAGGAAGGAAGGAAGGAAGGAAGGAAGGAAGGAAGGAAGGAAGGATGGATGGACAAGAAAGGAAAGAAGCAGGGCCGAGAGCTGGCGCTGCGTTGCGCCTAATCCCTCGCAAGCAGCCGGGGCGCCTGGAAATCCCAGAATGGATTCTCCCTCTGCTGCTGCCACTGCTGGGAAACGCCGCAAAACCATTCACGCACACAGATAGATTAGATAGGTTAAATAGATGGATGGGTGGATGGATGGGAATGTGCCCTTTACCCAGATGGCGCCCCACGCAGCGGCGTCCTTTGCCTACAAGTAGGACCGCCCCTGCAGTAGAGTCTCGGTTATCCAACATAAACAAGCCGGCAGAACGTTGGATAAGCAAAAATGTTGGCTAATAAGGAGGGATTAAGAAAAAGTCTATTAAACCTCAAATTACGTTCTGATTTTACAAATTAAGCACCAAAACATCATGTTTTATAACAAATTGACAGAAAAAGCAGTTCAGTACACGGTAACGTTAGGTAGTAATTACTGTATTTACAAATTTAGCACCAAAACATCGCAATGTATTGAAACATTGTCGACGTGGGCGGGAGACAGACGGCGTTGGATAATACAGAATGTTGGATGAGCAAAGGTTGGATAAGTGAGACTCTACTGTACTTACTTTGAAAGTAGTTGTTACACTGCAACCACTTCATTTTTGTGCCCATCACAAGCTATGCTGAATTGGTTGAGACTCTATGAGATATTCATTGATAAACTATAGTAAAATGTGCTGCAGGATGTCTCCCCAAAACAAAGTGTTTGCAGTTTAATACGCTGTTTAACTCTAAAGGAGAGGCGCTTAGCTGTAGGCAGGTACGTGCTTTAAGGAGGCTTCTTACCTGTTACTACTGCAGAGGACAGGTGCTCGGATACAGGCAGACACGCATGTTAAGGAGGCTTCTTACCTGTTTCTAGAGGAGAGGCACTCAGCCTCAGGCAGGTGTGCATACTTTCTGGGCCTACACGCCACACACGCATGGACTATCTTTCCAAGACAAGGAGGCAAGTTGTCATTCTTACTCTAGAGGAGGTGCTCAGCTGCAGGCAAGCACATGTGCTTTCTGTACCTGCACACATGTGCATGCACTCTCTCTCCAAAGCAAGGAGGCATGTTCTCATTCTTACTCTAGATCAGTGCTGTCCAACTTCTTCCGGCCCTTGGGCCGGAAGAAGTGTCACTGATCACCTGGGGGCTGCAGTGAGCGGCGTGGCCACCCCTCGGGCGTGGCCGTTCGGGCGTAGCCGGCCTCCCGCGGCCCGCCCATTTTCGGAGAGGGTTTCCCTGGGTGACGTTAGGCTAACGTCACCCAGGAAACCCTCCCGCAACCCTGAATGGCTGGCGGGGAAAGCGGCGCCGCTCTCGCTTTTCCGCCAGCCTCCAGGCTTCGGGAGTGTTTTAGCCCTCCTGTGTCCCTCTGAGCAGAGGGACACGGAGCTGGGCGAGCACCCCACCAGCCTAGATGGCTGGCGGGGAAAGCGAGAAGCGCGCCGCTTCCCCGCGAGCCTTCCAGGTTTGGGAAGGGTTTTTCGCCCGCACTCGTCTTGAGTGCCGGGTGAAAACCCTTCCCCAAACCTGAAGGCTCGCGAGCGAGCCGCCGCTTCCCCGGCAGCCATCCAGGCTGGCGGGGAGTTTTCGTTGCTGCCGTGATGCCTTGAAGGGAGGGAGGCGCCGCGGGGACCCCCCTCCCTTCCAAGGCATCGGCTCTGGAGAGAGGGGAAGAAGAGGGCGGTGAAGGGAGGAGGAGCTAGCTCTTCCTCCTCTCCCTGCACGCCCCTTGTCCTCTTTCTCGCTAGCGCCGATGCAAACCGGTTTGCATCGGCGCCGCGAGAGAGGGAAAAGAGGGCGGTGCAGGGAGGAGGAGCTGGCTCACTTCCTCCTTCCTGCTCGCCTCTCCCCCGGCCGCCATTAAAAATGTTTTTTTTTTAAGATTTAAAAATGGCGGCCGGGGGGCATAGCGGGGGCCGGAGCCAACAGGCTGGGGGGCCGTGTACGGCCCCGGGGCCGCCAGTTGGACAGCCCTGCTCTAGATCAGTGGTTCTCAACCTGTGGGTTCACAGATGTTTTGGCCCTCAACTACCAGAAATCCTAACAGCTGGTAAACTGGCTGGGATTTCTGGGAGTTGTAGACCAAAATACTTGGGGACCCACAGGGTGAGAACTAGGCCTGGTTTATCCACCAAAAAATAGATTCAAAACTCATTCCAGATGTAGGTGGTGCTGGCGCTTCGAATCTGCATGATTTCTGAAATTTTCTGGGGAAAAAATCGAAATGGATTTGAATTAATACCGAAATTTCAGAATGGCTTCATTAATGGTGGACCACCTCCAAACTGGATTAAACACCCAGTTTGCAGGTGGATGTCTTCCCTCCGCGTCAGAACCACTTCTGACGCGGAGGGAAGCCATCTGCCTCTAAACTGGGTGTTTCGGAGGGAAGGATTTCCCCCTTCAAACTGGGTGGTTAAACACCCAGTTTGGAGGGGCATCTCCTTCCCTCCACGTTAGACGCGAGAGCCGCACATGGAAGGGAAGGCCAGGAAAGGGAAACCTGCCGATTCCTTTCTGAAAATGGCTGCGGTGGCTTCGAAATGGCAAATTCACTTCCTGGTTCCTTACATCACTTCAAAACCGCTTCAAAAGTGAATTAATTCCAAATTCAATCCGAATTTAGAGGCATTCCGAAAAACCTAACCGGGCCTAGTGAGAACCACTGCTCTAGAGGAAGTGCTTGCTGCAGGGAGGCGCCAACGCTTTCTGGGTCTGCATGCCACACGCACATGCTCTCTCTTTCCAAAGCAAGGAGGCAAGTTCTCATTCTTGCGCTTTCCTGCAGGCAGGCGCCCCACGCATGCCACACGTGAATTCACTCTTTCCAAGGCAAGGAGGCAAGTTCTCATTCTTACTCTAGAGGAAGTGTTTGGAGACAGGTGCCCGCACTTTTGGGTCTGCATGTCACACGCCCATGCACTTGGCAAGGAGGCAAGTTCTCATTCTGCGCTAGAGGAAGTGTTCAGATGGAGACAGGTGCCCGCACTTTCTGGGTCTGCATGTCACACACCCCCATGCACTCTCTTCCAAGGCAAGGAGGCAAGTTCTCATTCTTGCGCTAGAGGAAGTGTTGATGGAGACAGGTGCCCGCACTTTCTGGGTCTGCATGTCACACGCCCATGCACTCTCTTCCAAGGCAAGAGGCAAGTTCTGGAGACAGGTGCCCGCACTTTCTGGGTCTGCATGTCACACACCCATGCACTCTCTTTCCAAGGCAAGGAGGCAAGTTCTCATTCTTGCGCTAGAGGAAGTGTTCGGATGGAGACAGGTGCCCGCACTTTCTGGGTCTGCATGTCACACGCCCATGCACTCTCTTTCCAAGGCAAGGAGGCAAGTTCTCATTCTTACTCTAGAGGAAGTGTTCGGATGGAGACAGGTGCCCGCACTTTCTGGGTCTGCATGTCACACACCCATGCACTCTCTTTCCAAGGCAAGGAGGCAAGTTCTCATTCTTACTCTAGAGGAAGTGTTCGGATGCAGGCAGGCGCCCACGCTTTCTGGGTCTGCATGCCACACGTGCATTCACTCTCTTCCAAGGCAAGGAGGCAAGTTCTCATTCTTACTCTAGAGGAAGTGTTCGGATGGAGACAGGTGCCCGCACTTTCTGGGTCTGCATGTCACACGCCCATGCACTCTCTTTCCAAGGCAAGGAGGCAAGTTCTCATTCTTGTGCTAGAGGAGGCGCTCGGCTGCAGGCAGGCGCCCACGCTTTCTGGGTCTGCATGCCACACGTGCATTCACTCTCTTTCCAAGGCAAGGAGGCAAGTTCTCATTCTTACTCTAGAGGAAGTGTTTGGCTGGAGACAGGTGCCCGCACTTTCTGGGTCTGCATGTCACACACCCATGCACTCTCTTTCCAAGGCAAGGAGGCAAGTTCTCATTCTTGCGCTAGAGGAGGCGCTCGGATGCAGGCAGGCGCCCACGCTTCTGGGTCTGCATGCCACACGTGCATTCACTCTCTTTCCAAGGCAAGGAGGCAAGTTCTCATTCTTACTCTAGAGGAAGTGTTTGGCTGGAGACAGGTGCCCGCACTTTCTGGGTCTGCATGTCACACACCCATGCACTCTCTTTCCAAGGCAAGGAGGAAAGTTCTCATTCTTACTCTAGAGGAAGTGTTCGGATGGAGACAGGTGCCCGCACTTTCTGGGTCTGCATGTCACACGCCCATGCACTCTCTCTCCAAGGCAAGGAGGCAAGTTCTCATTCTTGCGCTAGAGGAGGCGCTCGGCTGGAGGCAGGCGCCCACGCTTTCTGGGTCTGCATGCCACACGCCCATGCTCTCTCTTTCCAAGGCAAGGAGGCAAGTTCTCATTCTTGCGCTAGAGGAGGCGCTCGGCTGCAGGCAGGCGCCCACGCTTTCTGGGTCTGCATGCCACACGTGCATTCACTCTGTCCACGGCAAGGAGGCAAGTTCTCATTCTTACTCTAGAGGAAGTGTTTGGCTAGAGACAGGTGCCCGCACTTTCTGGGTCTGCATGTCACACACCCATGCACTCTCTTTCCAAGGCAAGGAGGCAAGTTCTCATTCTTGCTCTAGAGGAGGCGCTCGGCTGCAGGCAGGCGCCACACTTTCTGTGTCTTCATGCCACACGTGAATGCACTCTCTTTCCAAGGCAAGGAGGCAAGTTCTCATTCTTACTCTAGAGGAAGTGTTCGGATGGAGACAGGTGCCCGCACTTTCTGGGTCTGCATGTCACACACCCATGCACTCTCTTTCCAAGGCAAGGAGGCAAGTTCTCATTCTTGCGCTAGAGGAGGCGCTCGGCTGCAGGCAGGCGCCCACGCTTTCTGGGTCTGCATGCCACACGTGCATTCACTCTCTTTCCAAGGCAAGGAGGCAAGTTCTCATTCTTACTCTAGAGGAAGTGTTTGGCTGGAGACAGGTGCCCGCACTTTCTGGGTCTGCATGTCACACACCCATGCACTCTCTTTCCAAGGCAAGGAGGCAAGTTCTCATTCTTACGCTAGAGGAGGCGCTCGGCTGCAGGCAGGCGCCCACGCTTCTGGGTCTGCATGTCACACACCCATGCACTCTCTTTCCAAGGCAAGGAGGCAAGTTCTCATTCTTACTCTAGAGGAAGTGTTCGGATGGAGACAGGTGCCCGCACTTTCTGGGTCTGCATGTCACACGCCCATGCACTCTCTTTCCAAGGCAAGGAGGCAAGTTCTCATTCTTGCGCTAGAGGAGGCGCTCGGCTGCAGGCAGGCGCCCACGCTTTCTGGGTCTGCATGCCACACGTGCATTCACTCTCTTTCCAAGGCAAGGAGGCAAGTTCTCATTCTTACTCTAGAGGAAGTGTTCGGATGGAGACAGGTGCCCGCACTTTCTGGGTCTGCATGTCACACACCCATGCACTCTCTTTCCAAGGCAAGGAGGCAAGTTCTCATTCTTGCGCTAGAGGAGGCGCTCGGCTGCAGGCAGATGCACACACTTTGTCACAATGCGGGACCTGGCCCTGCCCCTTAATCACACACACACCGACAATGTCAATTAACTATTTATTAAGCACAATTATTTGTAGGTGAAAAAGGTAAAATGTCCAAAAGTAATGAGATCAATAAGTCCAAGGTAAATAGCAATTAAGGTCCAAAAGCAAATCCAAAAAGCAGGGAATCTCTCAAAAGCAATGTCCATAAAAACAAGGCGAATTCAGCCAAAGCAACTTAGTCCGTAGGCAAACAAGGCAATCCAAGGTTCATGGAAGAAACAAGGTCTCAAGGTAGTACTTGGCAAGGTGAGCCAAACTCTGGCTTCCAGGGAGCAGCAGACCACCGATGCCTCTGTCCAGCAAAGACGTGGCCGCCAAACTGAGGAACTTTCCCACAGAGTGTATACCGTATTTTTCGCACCATAAGACGCAGTTTTTTTCCTCCCAAAGTAGGAGGAAAAATCAGCTGCGTCTTATGGAGCGAAGAGGGGGGGGGGGGCGATAGTAAGCCTTTCCCTTGGCCGCCTCCTCCTCGGTCCCGCCTCCTCCTCCGCCTCCTCCGTCGCCGCCCACCGCTGCCCGCCTCCGTCGCTGCCGCCCGCTGCCGCCCGCCTCCGCCCGCCGCCCGCCTCCGCCCGCCGCCGCCCGCCACCACCCGCCACCGTCCGCTGCCGCCTGCCGCCGCCGCCGCCGACGCCCTCCATCGCCGACGCCTACCTCTGCCTCCCTCCCTCACCGCCGTCGCGCATGGGCAGTAGGTTCCGAGCGCGCGCGCCTGCGTCAGGCGCACCTGCGTCAGACGTCAGACGCGTCAGACGCGCTTGGGACCTACTGCCCATGCGCGACGGGCGGCGAGGAAGGGAGGCAGAGATAGGCGGAGGCGGGCGGCGGCGGGCGGCGGCGGCGGTGGCGGCGGTGGCGGCCGGCGGCGGCGGCGGAGGAGGAGGAGGCGGAGGAGGAGGCGGGACCGAGGAGGAGGCGGCCAAGGGAAAGGCTTAGGGATGGCGGAGGGCGCCGAGGAGGGTCCACCCTTCCAGGTGGGCAGGCCGCGCTCAAGCAGGCCAGCGCCGGGGCCACTTTTGGCTCAAAATATTTTTCCAATTTTCCTCTTCTAAAATCTATGTGCGTCTTATCAGCAGGTGCGTCTTATGGTGCAAAAAATACGGTACTTAATTCCCACCCTTGTGAGACCAGCGCCTCTCCAGGCTCCGCTTCCAATCTTTCCGAGTAGCCACAATACTACTCCTCCGGTTGAAGCTCCTCGCAGGTTCAGCGCCATCTGCCCCGTTATCTTCCTGGGAAAGTGCCTCCAACTCGGTTTCCATATCTTCCTCCGCAGCTGGTGAGAACAAGCCTCCTGCTTTCTCATATTCACAATCTGATCCGGAATCTGGCTGGCCTTCATCATCCGAATAAGCAGAAGGCCAGGTGTCATCCCATTGCAAACTGTCAGTCGGTGATGCATGCCCATCAGCCCCTGCATCCCCTCCATCTTGGTCCAAAGCAATCAGGACCCCCGGGGCTGCACACCCCCCCCCCCCAGCTGGAACGGAGGCTGGGTTGCTACACACTTTCAGGGCCTTCACGCCACATGCACACACACTCTCTTTCCAAGACAAGGAGGCAATTTCTCATGCTTACTCTAGAAGAGGCGCTGGGCTGCAGGCAGGTGCACGCACTTTCTGGGCCTGCACGCCACACATGCACTCTCTTTCCAAGGCAAGGAGGCAACAGGCAAGTTCTCATTCTTACTCTAGAGGAGGTGCTTGGCTGCATGGGCAGGTGTACGCACTTTCTGGGCCTGCACGCCACACACACACACACACACACACACTCATTCCAAGGCAAGGAAGCATGGGGCACCACGTACTCATGAAAAGCAAGCGAGAAGCTGGAATCGGCTCCCACTTGTTTCATGTTGAGCTGGTTTTTCTACAGGGAGGGGCCTTCCCGTGACGTGCTACCAAAGGGAATGAAAGCAACGGAAGAATGGATGAAACGAAGGAAAACAGTTCCATGCACCACTCCAATATCCACTGAATCTAGTTTCCTAAATAAAAAGATTCATGCTTTAAGTCCATTGAGGTTATAATCCCACATTTAAATTTAACAAATGAAATTTGCTTCTAAATAGAATTGCATTGGTAATTGTTTCCACCAATATGGATCAAGTGAGTTGCCACACATGGGGACTCTGGAGGAGGAATCACATGGACTGTACTCTCAAAACAATGGAGAATAATAGGGAACCTTGCTCTGCATAGATCAGGGGTGGGCAATTATTTTTTCCAAGGGGCCACACGAGAGCCAAAAAATGTTATGGAGGGCTGCATCTAAAGGCTGAACTACATTCTAATCTACATTATTTACTTATTTATTTATTTACTATATTTACTATATATTACACATCATTAATATTAACATATTAATATATCAAGTAATATTAATATATTATTAGTATTAATATCATAATTATTATATTACAGTATATATAGACATTATAATTTATTGAAATTATAATATAATATAATATAACATTATTATATTATTATTATAACATTATTATAAAATAATAATAAAAACCACTAAAATAAAATAACAGTGGGGGAGCTCTCACTGTTAGCCCCAGCTTCTGCCAACCCAGCAGTTTAAATACATGCAAATGTGAGGTCCTGCTTCTACAAGAAAGGAACATATACCAAAGTGCGTTCACATTAATAGACCCTGAGGAGGGACAGGCAAGATTTATTATTATTATTATTATTATTATTATTATTATTACTATTTCCAGACTTTTCCTATTGGCAACGCTCTTTTCCAAGTGGGTCATTCAGAACCCAGTAATTCAGTTTTACTAGGCAACCAGAGGTTGAGCCAAGCCCTTCTGAGAATTAGAGCAGTGGGTTCAAGCGCTGAGATGCTGAACTTCCTCACTGAAAGGTTGCCAGTTCAAATCTGGGGAGTGGGGGGAGCTCCCACTGTTAGCCCCAGCTTCTGCCAACCCAGCAGTTCAAATACATAGTAAACCACACACAGAGAATCCAACCCACCTTTCCCTCTTCCTTTTCTTTCCTCCTTTTTCTTGCCCATGGCTTGCTTGCCGAAGAGAGGGAGGCGGGGGCGGCGTGGCTTCCTTGCCAAGGGGAGGGAGGCGGCTGCGGTGCGGCGTGGTGCTTTGTGTCTGGGGGGGGGGGAGGGAGGGAGCAAAGTGCCTTCTCCTGTCTTTCGTTGCTGCTCCAGGGGAACTTCTGTGGGAGGCCCCGCCTCCCTGAGGGTCTCTGCGTGATGCCGCCTGTGACCTCATTGCACAAAGACCCTTGGGGAGGCGGGGCCTCCCGCGGAAGCTCCCCCGGAGCCGCAACGAGGGACAAGAAAAGGCACTTAGCTCCCTCCCTCCCTTTTTGCCGGACACAAAGCATCATGTCAGGCCCGGATTACCCATAAGGCCACCCGAGGCCATGGCCTTGGGCGGCACGTTTGGGGGAGCAGCGGATCTGGACCCTCCAATTTTTAAAAAAAAAATCCCCCCAAAAATTTACCAAAAAAACCCTTTGCTCTGCTCCCCAGGTCTGCTTTAGGAGGGAGGGAGGATCGGCTCCGCTCCTTACTCTGCCCCTCCCCGCCCCCCGGCTCCGCCCCTCCCTGCCTCCTCACCGGATTGAAGGAAGGAGGGCGGGGCGAGGAGGAGAAAGAGGCACCCTCCCGCCACGCGTCCTGCGCACTGCCCACCCCTTTTCGACGGGGCTGGCTCGATACACAAGGGAGGAGGGGCGGCGGCGGGACTCCTCTCTGTCTCCTCCCTGGCGTGGCGTGGCGTCGCCAGGCAGGGAGGAGGAGACGAAGCCGCGCCACCGCTGCTCCCCCTTGCGTTGCCACGCCACACAAGGGAGGAGGGGCGGCGCGGCTTCTCTCCGCCTCCCTGGCTTGGCGTCGCCAGGCAGGGAGAAGGAGGCAGAGAGAAGTCGCGCTGCCGGCCCTCCTCCCTTGCGTCGTCACGCCACGCAAGGGAGGTGGGGCGGCGGCGCGGCTTCGCCTCCTCCCTGCCTGGCGACGCCACGCCAGGGAGGAGGCAGAGAGGAGTCGCGCCAGCCCCGCCGAAAAGGGGTGGGCGGCGCGCAGGACGCACCGTGGGAGGGCGCCACTTTCTCCTCCTAGCCCCGCCCTCCTTCCTTCAATCTGGCGAGGAGGAGCGGAGCCGGGGGGTGGGGAGGGGCGGAGGCAGACCCTTTGGCCTAGGGCGGCAAAAGGGCCTGATCCGGGCCTGCATTACGTTGCTTTGTGGCTGCCCTCGCTCGCCTTCCTCTCTTCGGCAAGGAAGCTGCGGGCTGGATGGCATCACCCAGAGGGCCGGATGCGGCCCGCGGGCCGTAGGTTGCCCACCCCTGGCATAGATTGGCTGATGTTGGCTTGTGATCCTAAAAGTCTGAACATTTGAAAATCCAGATGGTTGGTCCAGCCTGTTCTGTGGCATTGTAAGAGATCTATGGCTAATCTCTGTAACTGTAGCTCATAGGCTTGCGGAGTGAGCGGTGGGTGGGATGTGGCCCTGAAGACATGTTATTGGCTTATCTCCCTAATAATAATAGACTGAAAGAGGTATAGAACCAGAGGCTCACTCCCGAAGCTTCAATTGCGCAGGGACATCAATAGGGACTGTAAGCATTAATCATTTCAGGAGTGTCATTAACTGCGGCTCTGAGATGCTGTTTTACAATTGGATTTTAATCGGATCCGATCAGTGCTGCAGGGCTTGTGGATAATTTGTGTATGTATATATTTACATTCAGGCAAATCACTATTATTCCCCCCCCCCCTTTTTTTTTTGGTCTGAAGAATGTAATGAACTTATCCAGAGTTAAATACTTGATCAACAAACATTTGTGTCAGGTGATGGGTATTAAAAAGAAGATTAGCAGAGTATCCCTAACTAATTGGAAGCACGCATATCAGAGTATTTAAAGAGTATTTTTCAAAACTGTATTTGCTTGTAAGAACAGAGCTAATAACTTGGATCTTCACAACAGTGACTTCATTGTCCAAATCTACTGCTGTGCCAAATTTTAAATAAACCCAATAAAAATTGTCATTGTTAAAAGGGGCTGAAAATTAACACAACTAATATTAAACCATTTTTAGAAGACAGATATGTTTTGTCATATTTTGGGTTTTTATTCCATACTTTTAATGGGGTTGGTGAAGTTCTCAATAGTTCTTAAGGCTTTATTTACCCTATTGTTTCTCATGATAGCAAATGTTAGCTAGTTATCTCCAACCTTGGTCAAGCCATCTCTCAACACAAGACTTTCCTTGGGTCTTATACAGAAAGCCCAACATACCAGATGGTTGGGTAGCTCTGAGAAGACCCAGGCGCCTTCAAACTAGTTGGCTGGCATCCAGAGGAAGGCCCCATACCTTCAGTATAGGCCAGCTGGCTACAGGCACGGATTACCCATAACGCCACCCTAGGCCAAGGCCTGGGGCAGAAGCCTTGGGGGGGCAGCAGATCCAGACCCCCGAAAACTTTTTTATAAAAAAAAACCCCCTCGCAGCGCTTTCCCCCCGCCCTCTCATCATACCTCGGGAGAGGGTGGGGGGAGAGCGCTGTGAGGGGGCGGGGAGGAGGGAATGGCGCCCTCGCCATCGCCCGCCTGGGCCGCCCCCTTGTAAAGGAAAGAGGCGGCGAGGAGGAGGAAGGGATGCTTCCCTTCCTCCTCCTCCTCCTCCTCCTCCTCGCCTCCTTCCGTTGCAAGGGGGGCAGGCCCGGCAGCGAGGAGGAGGAGGCGGCGGAAGCCCCACGGCACCAGCCGTGGGGCTTCCGTCCACCTCCTCCTCCCGTGACAGAAAGGAGGGCGCGAGGAGGAGGTGGGCAGATGCCCCGGGCCGTGCAGCTTCCATCGCCTCCTTCTCGCGCCCTCCTTTTTGGTCGCGGGGAGGAGGAGCGACAGAAGCTGCACGGCACCGGCCGTGGGGGTTCGAAGCTGCCTCCCTCCTCCCCTGCGACCATGGGAGGAGGGCGCGAGGAGGAGGTGGACGGAAGCCCCGGGGCCGTGCGGCTTCCGTCGCCTCCTCGCACCCTCCTTTCGGTTGCGGAAGAGGCAGACAGAAACCCCACGCCCAGAGCTGCTGCCGCACATGCGCAGCAGCGCCCTGGGGGCAGAGCTTTCCGCACCCTGGGGGCGGGGCTTTCCGCGCCTTGGGGGCGCTGGGCGTCTTTTGGCCTAGGGCACCAAAAGACGCTGATCCGGGCCTGGCTGGCTAGGGTCTCGAGTGTCCTTACCTGTAGCAACCCAGTTCCCTTTCGTGCCTGGGGGGCAGGGGGCAGCACCACTTGCATTAGGGCCAGCTGCAGCTGATGAGGACATGGAGGAAGGGGATGGCGAGGTAGCTGGGCCTTCCTCTCCCACAGAGAGCTTGGCCTGGGAAGATGAATGGCCTGACGGCTATGACAGCTGGGAAGGTCAGACTGACCCTGAGAGTGCTGACTTAGATCAGTATGAGAAACCAGGTGGTTTCGGGTCGCAGGAAAGGATCAGGGAAACAGTGGAGGATGAGCCCATGGAAGCCGAAAGGGAGTTCGGCTCTCACGAAAATAGCGACCCAGGTGCTGGGAGGCAAGGACGGAGCTTTGATAGGAGACGGAGCATTGAGTCCAGCAGGAGAGATTGGCACCGCAGCCTACAGCGCCAGAGAAGCGCTAGATCCCGTAGCACAGATTGGCGCCGCAGCCTAGAGCGTCGGGGGCCTCGCCAAGGGAATTAAGTATAGGATCCGTGGGAAAGGATCCTCAGTAGCTCGGCCACTTCTGTTCTGAAGGGAGTGAAGCGAGCGAAGCTCCACGGAGCCAGGATTAGGCTCGTGCCATGCCAAGAAGTTTCTTGGGTTTACTTTCATGAACCTTGCCTTGTTTGCCTTGCCACGGACCAAGTCTGTTTTTTGATCCGCTTTGTTTTGCGGAGCCTTGCCAAGCCTTTGCCTTTGGATTTACTTAAGACTCTTTACCTTCATTGCTACTTTGATACTTTTATTGACAATTATCCTTATTACCTGTTTTTATTATTCAATAAATAGTTAGCTGATTACCGTCTCTGTGTGTGTGATTAAGGGGCCGGGCCGAGACCCTGCATCGTGACATTACCTCGAGACCACAGAGGGGACTTGGTGAGCCATCCGGCTGAAGCTTCCAGGACCCAAGTAACTAAGAGACTGTAAAGTAATTTTCTTTATCCTTTTGGGGAATAAAGTAAAGTGCCTGAGTGCAGATAACTCATGTTTTAAGAAATAAAGCCTGTTTGAGTTATTTAAGTGTCCAGCTTGGTCCTTGGGAGCCCCAAGCCTCTAAAGCAGTGGTTCCCAAAGTGGGCGGTACTGCCCCCTGGTGGGCGGTGGGGCGATCCAAGGGGGCGCTGGGAGGCTCAGGAGAATTTGGGGGGTGCTGAACCCCTGTAAGGGGGCGGTGGCCTGAGCCAGGCTTGCCATTTGCAGGGTCACGTGCTTGCAAGGACGTCCCTGTTGGAAGAAAGAGGTGATACACAGGTCTAGGCCATGGGCAGGGTTGACGAGAGGAAGGAGGCGCGCCTGCCCGGGGATTCCAACTTGCAGGGACACCGTTGTTCATACTCCCCCAAACATATTGTTTTTGTGATTATTTATGGAATTCGATGTTTGTAATTAGCACCTTATTTTTGTAATTAGCACTATATTTTATGGAAAAGGTAGAAACATCAATACATATATCTTTCTGTTTAATTGCTATTAAAATAAAATAATAATTTCTAGGGGGGCGGTGAGTAAAAAATTTCCTGGAAAGGGGGCGGTAGGCCAAAAAAAACTTTGGGAACCACTGCTCTAAAAGAAGGCAAGAAGCAATCCCCCAGTATAGTAGAGAGAGTCTATGTCAGGGGTGGGCAACCTATGGCTCGTGGGCCAGATCCGGCCAGGCAGCCGCTTCTGTCCAGCCCGGGGAGAAGGATGTCAGGGGCGGGGCCAAGAGGAAGAGGTGCCGCTGCCGCCATCCCATCGTGGGCTCTGTGGGGTCTGTGTCGGAGTAGTGAGTGCAGTCCTGGGTTTTGTGTTGTAGCTGTCAGGTATTTTTGGGGTGTGCCTGCCATCCCTGGAGGCAATCCAGGCCTGCAGCGGGAGCACTCCACGACCTGCGGGAGCTTATCGCCCTGGCGACCTGGAAGACTTCATCGTCTTCTGGGTCGTCAGGGTGAACAGCCGCCTCAGATCGCCGAGTGCTCCCCCTGCAGGCCCGGATCCCATCCAGGGATGGCAGGCACTCCAAACCGCCGCTCCTCCGGCCTGTCTGCCGACACAGGCCCCACAGAGCCTGCGATGGGATTGCGGCAGCAGCATTCCATAGCAGGGCGATCAGCTGGGGAACGGCTGGGGCCGAGAGCAGGCGGAGGCCTGGAGCCTCCGATTGCCTGCTGCTCTGCTCTCCTCTGCTGCGGCGGTGGCTGGGTCCGCTTTGCCATCCTCTGGGCTGGGATCATTGGGCCATTCCATCTTGGGATCCTTCCTCTCTTCAGGATGTCAGCCTTCATCTTGGTTCACACCTTGTCTTCTTGAATTTTATTTTATTTTAGTGGTTTTTATTATTATTTTATAATAATTTTATTATAATAATAAATAATATAATGTTATATTATAATTTCAATATATTATAATGTATATATATATATATATAATGTATATATATATATATAATATAATATAATAATTACTAGCTGTACCCGGCACGCGTTGCTGTGCCCTATTTAGGAGATGCGAGAAAGTCTGAGTATGTAAGGGTTGGAATTGATGTTACTTATGGTCTTGGTGGGGTCATGGCTGTGTCGTTGTGGGTTGTTCTGGTGGGTGGGATGTTGAAGTCCTGTGGAGTTGTCGGTGTGTGGTGTTCCTGGCGTTCATGCAGTGACCTGTTGTCTGTGTCTCTGCTGCGCAGTGTGTTTCTGTTCTGGTGTTTGTTCTGCCCTTTTTTGTTTGATGTATATAGCGTTGCGAGTGTGTCGTCCGATGCTGTTCTTTTTAGAAGGCATGGCTTGTCTTTTAGGTCAGTTTCTGCCTGTGTGGAAGGAAGGAATGGCATACAAATGGGTTGAGCAGTAGACGCAAGGTTGTGTTATGTGCGTATTGTGTTGTGTGTAGGTATTACTTTTTTGGTGAGTTAGTGGGTGTGTGGTGGAATTGTGGGTGGTAGTATATTGTGGAATGCTTGTGTGGGTGGGGTGTTTTGGTGTTTGTGTGTGTTTGTAGAGTATCACTGCAGTGTTGAGTTGTGGTTGGAGTATAGGTGGAGTTGGTTTTTGTTTGTGGTGGTGGTAGGTGTTGTGTGTGCGGGGTCCCGTAAGGTTGGGGGGATGGGTTGTGATAGGAAGTTGTGTTGTGTTGTGTGGGTAGGAATTGCTGGAGTATTGTGCCTGGGATGTGTGTGTATTTGGAGGTGTGTGTGGTGGTGAGTAGTGAGTGCAGTCCTGGGTTTTGTGTTGGGGAAGTTGTCAGGTATTTGTGGGGTGTATTTTGTGTGTGTTGTGGTGACATAGTTGTGTAAGTCTGGCTGTGTGCTGGTTGTGATGTGGAGGGGGTGTTGCTTTTGCCAGTGTGTTTGTTGTGGAATTGCTGGAGAATTGCTCCCTCATAGAGTTTGGTTTTGTCAGTTTAACCCGCAAACACCAACTGACTGAACTCAAATCACTCAGCATTCTATCCTAGCCTTGGCTGGCTGTGCCCAGCGTTACTATGGTTACTCAGCCTCCCTGCATTTTGTGTGGACCGAAGTTGGCCAATGGGTTTCGCTGGCTGCCGCGGAGGATGCTGGGAAATGTAATTTTTTTGTATCGTTGTTTTGGGGGCCTTCTAGGTTTTGGGGGGAAAAGTTTCTTTGCTAAAAACCTTCTTTGCCTGAGGCCTATTCGTGTTGACAAGTTTGGTGTCTCTGCCTTGGAAGGTTTCTCTGTCTCTGTCAGTCGTTCGATGACAGGACCTCCTTTATATAATAGATGATATTAATACTAATAATATATGAATATTTCTTGATATATTAATATGTTAATATTAATGATATGTAATATATAGTAAATATAGTAAGTCAATAAATGAATAAATAATGCAGATTAGAAAGTAGTTCAGCCTTTAGGTGCGGCCCTCCACAATATTTTTTGGCTCTCGTGTGGCCCCTTGGAAAAAATAATTGCCCACTCCTGGTCTATGTCCTCGCCCTTCCCAAGTATTTAGACCGGGTGCGATGGCACATCTATCATGCAAGTAGCTTTTTTCAGTGGTGCTGTTTGTTCCACAAAAGGAAAAAGAAATGAACATTGACAATCACCTTTGAAAGGAAAAGATGGAGCCAGCATTGTCACTGACCTGCACTCTCAAGAGTTTGCCATATTAATTCTCTTAAATAGGGGAACGGCTGCAGAAAGAGAAAGTATTCAATAGCCAAAACGGTCTGTCTCATCCCCCACCCCCCACCCCCACCCCTCTTCCCAGTATGCAACGATTCTGGGATCCGAGCCGTGTGCTTTAACTTTTTTAATAACGATTTCCCCCCTTGGGCTGCGAGCTTGCACCGAATCCTGGAGGAATTGCTCAATCAGATTAAGGCTTATATTTTGCAACAGACTGGATGGAGCAATAAAAGAAAGAGTGCGGAAATGGGACTTCACCCATCAATTAGATCTCTATTAGCAGCCAATGCAGGCTTCACCACAGGAAATGTCATATCCCAGCAGCACCAGAAGCAGCGGTAGCAGCCAGGCCTGGCCATTCCCTGCCTTCTCGCCCTGCCATCATGTCCAAACACCCTCCCCCCACCACAGATATTAACCAATTCTTCTTGCTCAACGAGACACAGTTAAACCAGGTTTTCCTTTATTTGGCTGTGTGCTTGTGTGTATGTGTGTGTGTACATGCTGCCATATATATGGCAGCACCAGCTTGGCCAGCGACATAATACCCCGGGCCCGGGAGCAGAAGAAACATCAGGAGCTCTCTGTGTGAACAGGTTGCTCGAGCGGACACCTGCACACCCGGCACAGAAAACGGAGACTTTGCTTTATTAATATTAAAGGATTTATTATAGTCATAAAGCAGGCCTGTGTTAAGGGCAATTAGCAACACAATGGGTAATATTTTGAATACCAGCCCAACTCATCTGCCCCCATATATCATATCTGCCAAGGCTCTTTTGATTTGTCTCCCTGGCGGGGATGGCGAGCTGAAAGGACGAGACTGTACCGTAGTAACCAAAACACAGGGGCATTTGGCTTGTTTTTGCTATTCTTTTGAAAATTGCTTAGGGTCAGAAACTTGATCTAGCCCCATCATCATTGGGAGCCAGTTGTGCGGAAAATGTGATTTATTCCACGTAAACAAGTTTAGGCAGTAGGAAGACCAGTCTTCTTCAGTCAGTCTTGAATCACAGCAAGCTCTTTTGTTTCATTGGGTTTCTGGTGCCAATATTAGATTGAGGTCTTTGAGAAAAACTCACCAATAACCTTTTTTGTTTACTTATTTATTTATTTACTAGCTGTACCCGGCACGCGTTGCTGTGCCCTATTTAGGAGATGTGAGAAAGTCTGAGTATGTAAGGGTTGGAATTGATGTTACTTATGGTCTTGGTGGGGTCATGGCTGTGTCGTTGTGGGTTGTTCTGGTGGGTGGGATGTTGAAGTCCTGTGGAGTTGCCGGTGTGTGGTGTTCCTGGCGTTCTGCAGAGCTTGTGGATATACAATGTTTTTTGTCTTTCCGTCTGCTGTGTTGATTAAGAGGTTCTGTGGTTTCCCAACTCTGGAGCACGCTACGTAGAGTTGTCCATGGGAGAAGCATTCTGTGTCCAGGTCTATGCCACAGATTTGTAGTGTTTGTCCTTGAGCCTTGTTTATGGTGATGGCAAAAGCTAGTGTAGTGCAATGTCCTTCTGTTCTGGCGTTTGTTCTGCCCTTTTTTGTTTGATGTATGTAGCGTTGCGAGTGTGTCGTCCGATGCTGTTCTTTTTAGGAGGCATGGCTTGTCTTTTGGGTCAGTTTCTGCCTGTGTGGAAGGAAGGAATGGCATACAAATGGGTTGAGCAGTAGACGCAAGGTTGTGTTATGTGCGTATTGTGTTGTGTGTAGGTATTACTTTTTTGGTGAGTTAGTGGGTGTGTGGTGGCATTGTGGGTGGTAGTATGTTGTGGAATGCTTGTGTGGGTGGGGTGTTTTGGGTGTTTGTGTGTGTTTGTAGAGTATCAGTGCAGTGTTGTGTTGTGGTTGGAGTATAGGTGGAGTTGGTTTTTGTTTGTAGTGGTGGTAGGTGTTGTGTGTGCGGGGTCCCGTAAGGTTGGGGGGATGGGTTGTGATAGGAGGTTGTGTTGTGTGGGTAGGAATTGCTGGAGTATTGTGCCTGGGACGTGTGTGTATTTGGAGGTGTGTGTGGTGGTGAGTAGTGGGTGCAGTCCTGGGTTTTGTGTTGGGGAAGTTGTCAGGTATTTGTGGGGTGTATTTTGTGAGTGTTGTGGTGAC
The DNA here is from genome assembly GCA_030556195.1 of Anolis apletophallus. Taxonomy (NCBI): domain Eukaryota; kingdom Metazoa; phylum Chordata; class Lepidosauria; order Squamata; family Anolidae; genus Anolis; species Anolis apletophallus. The sequence goes on from JARBWK010000012.1 coordinate 14,511,325, forward strand.
ATAGTTGTGTAAGTCTGGCTGTGTGCTGGTTGTGATGTGGAGAGAGTGTTGCTTTTGCCAGTGTGTTGTTGTGTTTTTTTGGGGGGTGGGTTTTTGTGTTGCAGGATTTTTTTTGTGTGGGTTTTGCAAGTTTGTGTTATTCTGGGGGTATGTGTTTGTCAGTGGTGCCTGTGTCCCTGGTGCCCTATTTGTCTCCCTCCTAGATCTTGGCCTTGACAGTTTAACCCTCAAACACCAACTGACTGAACTCAAATCACTCAGCATTCCATCCTAGCCTTGGCTGGCTCTGCCCAGCATTACTATGGTTACTCAGCTTCCCTGCATTTTGTGTGGGCCGATGTTGGCCAATGGGTTTCGCTGACTGCCGCAGAGGATGCTGGGAAATGTAGGTTTTTAATCGTTGTTTTGGGGGCCTTCTAGGTTTGGGGGAGTTTCTTTGCTAAAAACCTTCCTTGCCTGAGGCCTATTTTTGTTGGCAAGTTTGGTGTCTCTGCCTTGGAAGGTTTCTCTGTCTCTGTCAGTTGTTCGATGACGGGTCCTCCTTTATATAATAGATTTATTTGTTCGATTTTATATTCCGCTCCTCCCAGCAGGCTCGGGGCGGTTCTCACACATATCAGTCACACAGTAAAAACAGTAATACACGATAAAACAGCAAAAGATAAAAGTTGCAGGAAATGCAACAACAATAGTAGACAAGTTACAATATCCGGGAGCTTCAATCAAAGGCAAGCCTAAACAAGATAGCTTTGCATGCCCTCCGAAATGGAATGAGCTCAGCCATGGCCCGGACATCGTCTGGCAGTGTATTCCACAGTGTCGGGGCAGCAACTGAAAAAGCTCGTTGCCTTGTGCTAGAAAGATGGCAGGAGCGGATCGATGGTACCATTAGGAGGTTTTGCTGCTCTGAGCGCAGTGATCTCAGGGGAACGTATGGGGTGAGGCGGTCCCTCAGGTACACCGACCCTAGACCATGTAAGGCCTTGAAGGTCAAAACCAGCACCTTGAAGACAATTCGGTACTCGATTGGTAGCCAGTGCAATTGCTGTAAGATGGGAGTAATATGCTCTCTTATCGGCGCTCCCGCCAACAAGCGAGCCGCAGCATTTTGCACAAGCTTGAGTTTCCGAACTGTCGACAAGGGAAGGCCTATGTAGAGGGCGTTACAGTAGTCTAGTCTCGAGATGACCGTCGCTTGGATTACTGTGGCAAGGTCATCCCTGGATAGGTAGGGGGCCAGTCGCCTAGCCTGTCGCAGGTGGAAAAATGACGTTTTACTGACCATGGAGACCTGAGCCTTCATGGCCAGCAATGGTTCCAGCTGAACCCCCAGGCTTTTTACCAAAGATGACGGGCTTAACTGCTCGCCATCCAGGGTAGGCAACTTAGGGCTGGTTCATGCGCATGGGCTACGATCCGATTGTTATTACTGATTAAAGTAAATTGATTGAATCAATTGATTTACCTATGCGTTGACTCGTCATCCAGCAATTGATTCTATGGGTCTACTCTCTTCGTGACTAACAACATTGCAGCCATACAAGGGCACTTGGGATTGCGTCTGTGACTGAAAACGGCTGAATGTTTAAAGCCTGGATTTTTGGTGGCAGCCAGTGAGGTCAATTTCTTATCCCTTGATAACCCACTGTTGCACACATGACTGTAATAAAATTAAGTTTGTTATTTGAGATCCTGTGAGGCACGCATATTCTGTCACTCTCCAAGCAAGACACGGCTTTCACATCTGAAATGCAGAAGCAAGTCCTGTAGGTCAGTGTTTTCCAACCAGTGTGCCACGGCATCAGGTGTGCCGTGGGAAATTGGAACCTCCAATACCAGACCTGGGCATTTCGCGGCCCGCTGGCCGATTCTGACCGGCTCGCGTAAGGGCCCCGGCAGGCAGGCAAGAAGAGCGGCCAATGGAGGGGAAGGGAGGGGGGGAGAAGAGGAGGGGGCCAGGAGCAAGCGCTGCCACATGTAGCACAGCAGTTCTCGTTTGTGCCTGGGGGCCAGGGAACAGGACCGGGGGTGCCATTAGCATTAGGGCCTGCACCAGCAGAGATAGATTCTGAAGAGGATTTGGAAGGGTTGCCTGAAGGAGCGTTTCCCATCACTGGGCCTCTCTCTCCCACTGAAAGCTTGGCTTGGGATGAAAGTTGGCTTGACCCCTATGCAGACATAGATGAAAGCCAGGTGCAAATGGAAAGCAGTGATAGTGAAAGTTATGAGCATCCGGGGGGGAGAGGGTCACAGGAGCTTCTGAATGAAAACATGGAAGAAAGCGGCTGGGAAGATTCTAGGGAGGAGAGCTCTCATGGAGATAGGGACCCAGCTGCTGAGAGACAAGGCCGAACCTTTGATAGGAGAAGTAGCATTGAGTCCAGGAGAAGGGGATGGCACCGCAGCCTAGACAGGCCGAGGTCCGTCAGCGTTGGGGACCTCGGCCGAAAGATTAAGTATAGCATCCGTGGGAACTAATCCCCAGTGCTTTGGCCACGTCTCTTCTGAGCAGACGTGTAGCGAAGTGGGTCTACGGAGCTAAGTTGGCTAGTGGCCACCAAGTCTTGCCTTGCATTTACCTTGCCTTGTTCCTGAATCCGCATTGCTGCGCTGAGCCCTGCTTAAAGCCTTTGGATTGCCTTGCCAAGCTGTTTTGGACATTGATTGCTTCAAGCCTTTTGGATTACTTTGCTATTCTTATGGACATTATACCTTTTGAACTGTTTTATATTCAATAAAGTAGTTAGCCTTCAGTCCGTCTCTGTGTGTGTGATTAAGGGGCCGGTCAAGTCTGTGCATCGTGACACCACAGAGCATGCCTTCGCTCTCCTCCTCCTCCGTTCCCTTCCGCCTTGCGCGCTCCCCCCTCCCTTCTCTTCTGCCTTGCTCTCCCAAGTTTGCCCATGCCAGCTTTCGACAGAGACCTCTTCCTCCCCATTCGCGCCACCATTTTGATCTGAGGGGGCAGCGTGAGAGTGTTCGGGAGGGGGGAGGGAGGAAGACATGACCCGTGCGGGCGCTACTGCGCAGACTCGCCCCAGAGCAAAGCGAGCAGAGCGAGGCTGGGAAGAAGGGAGCCCGAGTGGAGAAGAAAAAGTGTTCGGCAGGAGGGGGAAGAAAGGGTAATGGAGGTTCCAATTTCCCACGGCACACCTGATGATCGCTCACGGCACACTGGTTGGGAAACACTGCCTTAGTCAACCAAGCTGAAGACTAATGTAGTTTTCAAGTTTTCATCTACTCCAATGGAGACCCCAACTGAGGCCGAGGCCCTTTCTACACTGCCATATAATCCAGTTCAAATCAGATAATTTTGATTTTATATGTCAGTGTAGAAGGGGCCTGAGAGAGTGAGGCCTCGGGCCCTGTTCTCTGGAGTTGTGGTCCAACAAATTGCCTGAGGAGGCTTCTTTGCAAAGAATTCTGCACAGGATCCCACTCTTTGGTGTGATCCTCCGGAGGATTCTGGAAGCTGCAGTGCAAGAAATCAGACCAAGTCCTGATCTACTCAGAGACAATGCTATAGGACTGCTTCCTGGTTTCCCAGAGAGAGGGGCCCTGCCTGGTGCTCGCAGGTGGCGCATGTTAATGCCGGACTTGCCTCCCCCAACCCTCCCTTCTTCCTTCCTTCGTGGCGTGGCCCTGGCGGGGCACTTGGTGCCACTCAGGCCGGCAGGGGGCCCAGGGGGTCTCTCAAAGCCCCTTTCAGTCTCGCTGCGGGTTCTGTGGAGACGGCTGCATAAAGACGCTTTATGAAGAAGGACCCTCGCCGGGCCCAGCAACAGAGGCCCTTTATCCGCCTTGCCCACCTGGGCCCAGCGAAAGAGGGAGGGCGCACACTGCATTATGCAGTTCAATGCAATGAAACTGCATTATGATGCTGCATGATATGGCACTGTCGATGGAGCCATAGTCCAAAGTTGGAATTCTACATTGTAGTTTATACATTACTTTTAATTGCCAGGTCTCCGTGCTATGGGATCATCAGATTTTTACTTTTTAAAAAATCATTACCATCTGGTGGACAGTATAGGATGATAAAAACTAGCACAAATAAGCTGAGATATAATTTTTACCCTAGAGCTGTGACTATATTGAACTCTATGGTTTCACGCTGATGTGTCATTAGGGGTTGTGCAGCAGTGATTAGAGTGTGGAAGGATGGGTGTTTCTGTTTTGAAATTTTACATACTCTATATAATGTGATTGGGGTGGCATTTAATTTCGTTGTACGATGTACAATGACAATAAACTTATTCTGTTCTGTACGTTCCGTAGCCTTTTCTGCCAAAGAGTGCTGCTGTTCCACCAAACTACGAACTCCCAAGATTTCACAGCATTGATCCATGCTGGTCAAAATGGGTGTCGAGCTGGATTCATTCTATAATGCAGTGTTTCCCAACCAGTGTGCCGTAGCACACTAGTGTGCCGTGAACGATCATCAGATGTGCCGTGGGAAATTGGAACCTCCAATTCCCTTTCTTCCCCCTCCTGCCGAACACGTTTTCTTCTCCACTCAGGCTAACTTTTTCCCAGCCTCGCTCTGCTCGCTTTGCCTCACTTTGCTCTGGGGCGAATCTGCGCAGTAGCGCTTGCATGGGTCACGTCTTCCTCCCTCCCCCCTCCCCCCCTGAACACGCTCACGCTGCCCCCTCGGATCAAAATGGTGGCAGAAGCGGCAGTGTAGAAGAAAAAGTAAGTGTTCGGCAGGAGGGGGAAGAAAGGGCGCGAAGGGGAAGGGGGAGGAAGAGGTCTCTGTTGAAAGCTGGCATGGGCAAACTTGGACCTTCCAGGTGTTTTAGACTCCAACTCCCACCATTCCTAGCAGCTTCAAGTCCTTTTCCTTTCCCCCCCTCAGTCACTTAAGCAGGAAAGGGCCTCAGGCTGTTAGGAATGGTGGGAGTTGAAGTCCAAAGCACCCAGAGGGCCGAAGTTTTCCCATGCCTGTTTTAGGAACCTTAAAGTGGTGAGCCTCCTTCCAACATTGTGTTTCTGGATAGAAAACAAACAACAACATAGCATAACATTGCTTGAGTCCACAGTGTTCTCTGGGTGTAGTTGAACTACAACTTCCAAACTCAAGGTCAATTCCCAAGCAAACCCTTTCAGTACTTATTGTTGGTGATGAGAGTTCAATATGCCAAGTTTGGTTCAATTCCATTGTTGCAAGAGTTCAGGATGCTCTTTGATTTTTGTGTTAACTATAAATCCCAGAAACTGTAACTCCCAAATGTCGAGGTCTATTTCCTCCAAACTCCATCTGTGTTCACATTTGGGCATATTGAGTATTCATGCCAAGTTTGGTCCTGATCCAACATTGTTTGTGTCCACAGTGTTCTCTGGATGTAGGTGAACTACAACTCCAAAACCCAAGGTCAATGCCCACCAAACTCTTATAGCATTTTCTCTTGGTTATGGGAGTTCTGTGTGGGAAGTTTGTGTCTTTCTGCTATTCCTGCCAGGATATCTATGTTGTGTTCATCGAAACAGGTCCAGGTTTCACACTGAGTGTATAAATACATTTAAAAACATATTAACTATATGTATTACTGTGTTAGAGTGTCATTTGTGTCATTTTGGTTGGTGGTGTGCCCCAGGATTTTGTAAATGTAAAAAGTGCGCGGGGCTCAAAAAAGGTTGAAAAACACTGGTCTAAGGTACAGGCAGTCCCCAAGTTATGAACAAGATAAGTTGGATGTTTGTAAGTCAGGGAGTGAGTGTATAGTTATCTTCCCTAGGGGCTCAATTCAGTGTTAAGCAGTATTACAAGACTATGTCCGTCCCATTGATTACACTATGTATCTGGGTTATAAATATCATTTCCTTGACTTTCGTAATCTGATTCTTGCAGCAAAGACAACTTGTTCCCCTACCACATCATTAATTCCATGTAATCCTTGAGTTCATGGTAGCATATCTTCACATTTTGATTAATCCTGCCCAGAGGAAAGCTTTGGTGACTGCAAGATGCAATGTGTTGCCATTCACCTCTTTTGGATGGGAGATATAAAAACCTGGAATTACTCCCTAGATCAGGACTTCAATCTTTTTCACTTGCTACCCCTTTCCATCTGAGACATTTTTACATGACCCCAGATATGGTATATATAAAATAGACATAAAAATCAAATATTTCCTGATGTCACTATGTAACCCAATTTTTGTTCCTGGGTTTTAAATGTCATTTCTTAATTGGTTCTGTCATAAAAACATGGAAAACATTTATTAAACTGCAAAAACATTGTTTTTGTGGGACATCCCTCAGCTCATTTTGCTGTAGTTTTTAAATGAACATTTCATAGAGTCTCAACTAATTCAACATTTAAAAAACATTTAAAAGAGGCGGTGGTCTCTCCATTGTTGAAGAAGCCGGGATTAGATCCAACGGTCCCCTCCAACTACCGCCCGGTTTCGAATTTATCGTTCCTGGGCAAGGTAATTGAGAAGGCGGCAATGGAGCAGTTGCAGTCCTTCCTAGATGACGCAGCTTGGCTAGACCCCTTCCAGTCCGGCTTCCGTCCGGGGCATGGGACGGAGACGGTCCTGGTCTCCATCTCGGATGAGTTGCGCTGCCAGCTGGATCAGGGCGGATCGGCGCTGCTCGTGTTATTGGACCTCACAGCGGCGTTTGATACAGTCGATTATGATCTATTGACTCACCGCCTTGCCAGGGCCGGAGTTAGGGGGACAGCCCTCAATTGGGTGACCTCCTTCCTCCGGAACCGGCTACAACGAGTGAGGAGGGGCAAGGATGTCTCCGGGGTTCCCGCTTCTTTGCGGGGTTCCTCAGGGGCTATTCTCCCCCCTCTTATTTAACATCTATATGCGACCACTTGCCCAGCTGGTGCATAGTTTTGGGCTGGTGTGCCATCAGTACGCTGATGACACCCAGCTTATCTTGAAGATGGAGGGCAGCCTTGAATCCGTACCCGATAATTTCCATCGTTGCCTTGAGGCCGTCACTGGATGGCTGCGAGCCATTAGGTTGAAGGTGAATCCGGCAAAGACGGAGATCCTGTGGCTGGGTCCTCCGGGCTGTAGGGATGTTCAGCTTCCAACCCTGGACGGCGTGACATTATGTCCGTCGCCCTCTGTTAAGAGCTTAGGAGTAACCTTGGACCCCCTGTTGTCGATGGAGGCCCATGTCTCCAGCGTCAGCAGGGTAGCATTTTCCCATCTTCGCCAGGCGAGGAAGCTGGCCCCCTATTTGTCCGGGCGCGACTTAGCCACAGTGATCCAAGCCACGGTCATCTCGAGGCTGGACTACTGTAACGCTCTTTACATTGGCCTTCCTCTGTCGGTAATCCGGAGACTCAAGCTGGTGCAGAACGCTGCAGCGCGACTCCTGGCAGGGGTCCTGATTGGCCACCACATCACGCCAATCCTGCGCGAACTGCACTGGCTCCCAATTGAATGCCGGATTGCCTTCAAAGTGTTAGTCCTGACTTTTAAGGCCTTACATGGTCTGGGGCCAGTGTACCTGCGGGACCGCCTTGTCCCATATCATCCCACCAGATCACTGCGCTCCGAAGAGCTAAACCTCCTGGTCATCCCAAATGTGAGGACCTACCATCTGTCCGCAACCCGCCGCCGGGCTTTCTCTGTTGCAGCCCCTACCATGTGGAACGCACTGCCCGCCGGCATCCGTGCCACCCAGGGCCTCCTCCCGTTCAGGAGAGCAGTCAAGACATTGCTGTTCCAACAAGCCTTCAGAGTTAGCTAGACTGTAGCTCACACCGCCTAGCTGTCAGCCCACTGCGACTCCATTTGTTGCTTCAACTGTTCTAATTGTAATTCCATCTTAATGGTATTACTGTGAGTTTATGAGTTATCTGACAATTGTATTTTACGAACTGTTGTACGTCGCCCCGAGCCGTGGGGGGGCGACAGACAAATGCGAAATAATAAATAATAAATAATAAATAAACATAGTTTGTGGCAGGCACAAAAACGAAGTTTCTGGAGTATAACAACTACTTTCAAAGTAAGTACCACACAATTAAACAAGAAACAACACTTACACACACAAAATTTTGATACTTAGTATTAGTGGGCTTTTACACTATGCAGGATTAATACTGGAAGTAGTCTATACTTAAATATTAGGGCTGTTTGATAAAAAAAAGTTTCAAAACTCATTTCAGATCTAGTCATAGATAGCGTTTCGGATTATTTAGGCCAGGGGTGCTCACACTTTTTCAGCATGCGAGCTACTCTTAAAGCAACCAAGTCCAAAAGATCTACCTGCCCCCGCCGCCGCGTGCTCCCACGCACTCTTGCCACCGTGCGCTCTTGCCACCGCGTGTGCTCCTGCTGCTGTTTTCCGCCCGTGCAGCACTTCTTCCGCCTGCGGAGCATTGCAGGAAAGAGAAAGCTCGAGGCGGGGCATCCAGAGGGAGCGCTCTGCCCTGCCTGTCTCGCCAGCAACGGAGGCTGCACAGCTGCTTCTGGACGAGAGAGAGGCAAGGCGCTCCCTCCAGAGGCCCCGCCTCGCGCTTCCTTCTTCCTGCAATGCCCCGCAGGCGAAAGAAGCACCCCGAGAGCGGAAGCCAGCAGCAGGAGCTGTGCCGTGGGTGCAGGGTGTGCTGCTTGGGGAGGAGGGAGGAAGGGGCGCATGGCAGGAGCTCCCCATCCGGCTGGTGAGGCCCGAAGATCACCTGGAAGAGGGTCGAAGATCTACTAGTAGTTCCCGAGCTACCTAATGAGCACCCCTGATTTAGACTTCCGAAAAAATTCCGATAAATTTCAAAATTGATTCGGAAGTCTTTGGAAGTCTTCAAAAATGGCTTCCGCCATTCAAAAATGGGCAAAATGAATCAGCAGAAAAATGGGGAGAGTCAGTAGTTCCCGAGCTACATCAGCCAATGACCAATCAGCAAGAAAATTTGGAAATGACATTCGAAAAAAATAGGCAAAAGAAATTTGGCCAATTCAGAAGAAAATTTGGAAATGACTTTTGGGAGGGCTGCTCTCGAAATTGCTTTAAAAGTCGGAAGTATCCAAAAAACTTCTGAAATTTGGGAGTATCCGAAATTTTAAAACAGCCCCATAAAATATATAACAGTGAATATACTTGATGTTGCTTAGGTATCATTGGGACCACTGCTCACCTACTTTTTCCCTTCTCCAGTTCTGAGAATGTCACACCCCAGCATGGTCCCCAACCTGATTCCTTGGTCAAGCCAGACCGAAGCCATGTTAATTCAGCCAGGCCTGGCAGGCTAGAAAACAAGCCGCTACTAGGCAGCCTTTGCAAAGACTCCCAGGTCATTTCTCGTTCAAGGACGAGAGGCTCTCAGCTCCATCTCAGGCTGATAAGCAAAGATGGATTCACTCCCCATCGCCCAGGTGCTGGTGCTAGTTGGAAGCGCATCCCATTCCCATGCGAAAGGCCTGAGGAGGCCCAGCTGTAGAACTGTTGTGAGAACTAGTTTCGACGACCAATACGTCGCAACTTGAAAGCTTGTGGGAAGACAACTTAAAGAAATATATAACTTAGATAAAAAGAAGGGATTCATTGAGAAATATGACTTTTGGGATCAACTAATAAAATCTGGGAAGAAAAATATTACTAAGCTATACAATAAATTAATAGATTGGGCTACTGAAACTGAACAAGTAAAAACTGCATGGTATTATGGGCAAAAACATTGGAAGACAAATAAAATTGCATGAGTGGCAGGGCCGTAGCCAGGATTTTGATTCGGGGCTGAGTTTGGTTCGGGGCTGAGACTGGGTGGAAGAGGGTCTATCCTAGCAAATCTTTTGAATTGTTATCCCAATAACCCCATTAATGTGGGATATAATGAGCATGGTGATCAGATCATGATATGAATAAACATAAGTTTAAATAATGTACCAGTAAGGCCTTTTCGCGGACCACCCTGAGAATTTGGGGGGGGGGCTGAAGCCCCCTTAGCCCCCCCCCCTGGCTACATGCCTGATGAGTGGCAAACAATCTGGACCAAAAAAATTAAATATACTTATGCCATGGACTTGAAAGAAAATTGGATGAAGATGTTCCACAGATGGCACATCTCCCCACAAAAAATTGGAATAATGTATAAAAATAGTGATGCCAAATGTTGGAAATGCCACACGAATATGGGAAGCTACTACCGTGTTTCCCCGAAAGTAAGACAGCGTCTTACTTTCTTTCCCCCCCAAAAAGTCCCCCTACGGCTTACTTTCGGGTACGTCTTTATATAACCCAAGACGTACCCCATCGCCACGCCCACGCCGCCGCCACGCCGCCGCCTCGCGGAGGTGTGCCGCGGCACACCTGCAGCACACCTCCGCGGCACACCTCTTCGCCAGGGCTCCAGGCAAGGGAGAGGGAAAGGAGCCAGGGGCGGGACGGTGGCGACGCGTCACTGTGACGCGGCGATCCTCACCACGCCCCCTGGCTCCTTCCCCTCCCTTGCTTGACAAAAAGAAGGGAGGCCTGGCGAAAAGGTGTGCCACGGAGGTGTGCCGCAGGTGTGCCGCGCACACCTCCGCGGCACACACCTTCGCCAGGCCTCCAAGCAAGGGAGGAGGAAAGGAGCCAGGGGCGTGGTGAGGATCGCCACGTCACAGTGACACGTCGCCGCTCGTCCCGCCCCTGGCTCCTTTCCCCCTTCCTTGCTTGGAGGCCTGGCGAATAGGTGTGCCGCGGAGGTGTGCCGCAGGTGTGCCGCGGCACACCTCCGGTTGCGGCGCGGCGGCGGCACGAGGTACGGCTTACATACGGGGTACGGCTTATATAAGCCGACACCCCCGACACCCCCGATACGGCTTACAATCGGGGGTGTCTTATTTTCGGGGAAACACGGTACCACATGTGGTGGACTTGCAAAGTAGCAACCTCATATTGGAAAAGTATACATAAAGAAATCCAAATAATACTGCAAAGAAAATTCTCAATGAAACCCGACTATTATCTATTGGGCTTATTAGATAAGGAACTAAAGATAGATGGTAATGAAGATAAATTGTTTTGTTTTATGACGACAGCAGCACGAATGGTCTACGCCAAGCTTTGGAAAGCCGACTCCATTCCTAATGTGGACCAATGGTTAGCAAAACTTTATGACATAAAGAACATGGACCGACTGACATTCCTTTTAAGCAAGCACACAGGAAATTCAAGAAAACAAACAGATTGGAGTTTACTGGAGGAATACAGCAAAAGAATGGACTCTACATCTTAGTAATTAAAAGCATTACAAAACTGAAGTAGTCATAAGGGATGTTATAAAAGAGAGGAAGGAGGACTACATAAACTCCTGAGGGATAGGAGTTGAAGAATTATCTGGGAACCTAACAAACAGCAGGTACCCCCAAAGAGGAAGAATGGAAGTCACCTTTATGTTAGTTGGGTTTTTTTTTCCTTTTGTGAGTTTTTTTCTTCTTCTCTTCTTTTCTTTTTTCTTTTTAGTGCTTTTCTTTCCTCCCCCCTCTTCCCTCTCCTAGGTCCCAGAGATGGTTGCCATCCTTCGTCAATGTTCAGTTATCCAAGCCAAGTCTCCACGGAATCCTGCCTGGGCCTTGGGCCTTCTAGCTTCTAAGACTCTGTTTGTGTCACAGTGCAGGCCCTGTCTCCACCCCGTAATCACACACACACAGATGATGTCAATTAACTATTTATTAAGCACAAAAATAGAGCAGGTGAAGAAGATAAAATGTCCAAAAAGTAAAGATCAAATAGTCCAGGGTAAAAAGCAATCAAAGTTCAAAGGTATTCAAAAAGCAAGGATCAAAGGCCAGGTCCATAAAAACAAAGCGAATCCAGTAAAGCAACTGAGTCCGTGGTAAGCAAGGTAAATCCAAAGTTCATGGAATCAACAAGGTTTCAAGGCAGCACTTGGCAAGGCAAGCCAGTCTATAGCTTCCAGGAGGACAGCAAGCTGCTACGTCTCTCCAGCTCCGACATGGCCAGCAAACTGAGGAATGTTCCCACAAAGTGCCTACTTAATTCCCTCCTTTGTGGGACCAGCGCCTTTCCAGGCCTCGCTTCCAATCTCTCCGTGTAGCCTCAATACTCCCCCTTCGGTCAAATCTCCGCTCAGGAATGGCACCATCTGCGCCGTTATCTTCCTGGGAAACTGGTTCGGCCTCGGCTTCCATGTCCTCCTCAACATCTGGCGTAAACACCCGTTCCTGTGACCCAAAACCTCCCGGTCTTTCATATTCCGTATCTGATCCGAATCAGGAGAAGCCTCGTCATCAGAATAGCCTCCGGCCAGGTGTCATCCCCATTGCAGGCTGTCTGTTGGTGATGCAGGCCCTTCTTCCCCTCCATCACCTTCATCGGGGTCTAAAGCAAACGGAACCCCTGGGGCCGCAACCTGCCCTCCCGGCTGAGGTGGGGGCAGATTGGCCTCCTGCTCCCCCCCCCCCCCGGGTCAGATGGGGGCTGAGTTGCTACAGTTTGCCAAGCCTTGTGCCAAGACCCTTTCCTGGATTTAGCCCGTTGGGGCAAGAAGACTCTCTTTACTTTTGTTCCTGTTTGCCAAAGGACTATAGCCTTGTTTCCTGCTTCTTTTGGACAATTTGCTGCTATCTGTTGCTGCTTGAGAGCATCAATAGACTATATTCCTAGCCTCTTTACTTTATCCATCTATATATATAAAAATCGAGTGGTCGTGGGATGTCGTATATGCACGGCCAAACTATACCCCCCCAAACACAAATCCCACGACACACATTCCCCCAGACCACGAGGTACAGACATAACACAAAAAAACACACCTCCCTAACTTGCAACCCCAAAAACAGCCCCCAAACCGCCCATTGACTCCCGTTCTGCGCTGCCAGCGAGCGCTGGAGAGGGGAGAACAATCGCAGGCGCACAGCGAACCCCCCCCCAAACCCCCCCCACCCAGCCCGTCACCCTCTCTCCCCACTCCCTGGGACCTTCGCAGCCACACCGGCGACCCAATCACCACCTCCTCGCCATCCTCGCCCCTGACCACACGGCCCCGGTCCCAGAGCAGCTCTAGGGCCGCCAACCACACGTCCCAGAAACCTCCGCAAGAACCGGAAGTGGCCATGCCGTGGTTTCTGGGAAGTGTAGTCCAAAATGCCGCACTTCAATACAGCGGCCTAACGCCACCCAGCACACACAAAAAGGGGCGGGCCGCGTACGACGCTGCCCATGCGCCGCCAGGGCGGGAGGCAGGCCCGAGAGACGGCGCTCGCCCCTCCGCCGTGCCCCCGCGTTCCAGCGCCCACGCCTGAAAGAAGGTAAGCTCCCGAGCTTACCTTCTTTCACGCGCGGCCGCCGCAACCACGGGGGACACGGCGGAGGGCGGATCGCGATCTCTCGGGCCTCCCTTGAAAGAAGCCCTCCGCCGTGTCCCACACGGTTGTGGTGGCCACGCCTGAAAGAAGGTAAGCTCCTGGCTTACCTTGCTTCAGGCGCCGCCCGCAAACCGCGGGAACACGGCGGGAGGTAATGAGAGAGACAGAGGGGAGGCCTGAGAGAGAGGGGGGGAAGAGAGAGAGAGGGGGAGTGACACAGAGAGAGACGGGGGAGGGGAGAGAGAGGGGGGAGTGACACAGAGAGAAAGAGAGGGAGATATGGGGGAATCAGGCAGCGAGAGAGAGGAGGGGGAGAGAGAGAGGTGGGAAAGTGAAACAGAGAGAGAGGGGGAGGGGAGAGAGACAAAGGGGGGAAACAGACAGAGAGAGGGGGGAAGTGTACATACACACATACAGAAACACACACATACATACACATACATACAGACACAGACACATACATACTCACACACATACATACACATACATACACACACACACATCCATACACATACACACACAACTACATACACACACATACACATACATACACAAACACATATATATACACAGACACACACACATACACATACATACACAAAAACACACACACACATACATATATATACACACACAAAACACATTGTCAAATCATTTCCAACCCTTACATACCCACACTTCCACACATCTCCTAAATAGGGCACAGCAACGCGTGCCGGGTTCAGCTAGTTTATTCTAAATAAAGCATTTAAACGTTGCCGGGTGTCAAGTGGTTTACTGAGGGGCCTTCAGGTCTACGGTGCAACAGAGAAAGCCTACCTCACAATGTTTCTGTGGCAATGCTCTGGCAACAGGGGACAGGCTCTCTTTGTGGCTCTTACTTTCCTTCCTCATTTCCCTCATATACCTTCTTCCACAATCTCTGTTCTTTCTTCTTCTCTTGCTTTTGCTCCTCCTAGTGACAGTACAGAGGGCCACTTCACCCAGCAACAGGTTTTGTGGCACAAACAGACACACAGACATAATTTGACTTTATATGGCTGGTTGCAAGCCACTTTGAGTCACCTTCAGGTTTGAGAAAGGTGGGATAGAAAAATCTAAATAAATAAATATTCATGACAAGGAAAAGGTAGCACTCGCATGCAAACATCAATTTGTTCTTTTTTTACACCGGTGACAAAATGCTTGATAATATTGTCTTCCTCTTGTTCTACAGATGTCTGTGCTCTCATCTATTATATAAATGGGTTCACGTCATGTGATGTATACCTCAAACAAAGAAACCTTACAACGCAGAAAAACAATACTTGCCAACAGAAATAGGCCTCAAGCAAGGTACGTTTGTAGCAAAGAAACTTTCCCAAAACCTAAAAGGCCCCCAAAACAACGAGTAAAAATAAAAACTACATTTACCAGCATCCTCCGGGGGCAGCCAACGACTCACCCAGCCTCTACATTCTGAACAACATGATTGGCTGCCAATAAGGGCGGATTTGCATAACTGCTGCACTAGCCAGCCAACATGAAAATTCGATCCATACTAAACTGCCAAAACAGAATAAGGAAAAGGCCTGAGCCAATCCCCAAAACAAAAAAACCAAATCACTTCCAACCGAAAATTTTACACCCCAAAAAAAATCACAGACCACGCCCAAAATTGACAGTAAGGCTTCATTAACTAGATTTCCCTAACTAGCCCTCACTTACTGGGAAGCTGTTTACGCTCTGAATTGACAGTAAGGCTTCATTAACCTGATTTCCCTAACTAGCCCTCACTTACTGGGAAGCTGTTTACGCCTGAATTGACAGTAAAGCTTCATTAACGTGATTCTCCCGACTAGGCCTCAGCTCATTGGACATTGTGTATGGCCTGAATTGACAGTAAGGCTTCATTAACTTGCTGTTCCTAACTAGGCCTCAGCTCATGGGACATTGTGTATGGCCTGAATTTACAGTAACCTACCTTGACACACAGAGCCCCGACCATGCATGATGGGACTTGAAGTACCACCATGGAAAATGGGAATTGTAGTACTTCAAAACCCATCATTCCCCACAGACCACTGTGGCCCAGAACCAAGACCAATAAAGACCCAACTTGGCACACCATGCCCCCCATGACCCACACTCCATCCAACTGCAGTTTAGAGGAGGGCACACCGTGGATGATTGGACTTTCTCGCATCTCCTAAAAGGCACAGCAACGCGTGGCGGGTACAGCTAGTATAATATAAATGGTAAGGGGACAAACAAAAAATCTGTCAACTCGGCTAAAAAATAATAAATCCCCAGTCCCCTGTATATTCCAGACCTGTTCTCCTCTTTTGCTTTTTGGTCACTGTACAGATTTCAGCGACGCACGTAAGGACTGTAGATGTTAATTTTTCTTCTTAAGGTGAAATTTCTGGACCCTCTGCTGTCAATGGAGACCCAAATCTCCAATGTCAGCAGAATCGCATTCTTCCATCTGCGACAGGCGAAGCGTCTGGCTCCCTATCTCTCACGGAACGATCTGGCCACGATAATTCAAGCCACGGTCATCTCAAGACTTGACTACTGTAACGCTCTTTACATTGGCCTTCCCTTGAATGTGATCCATAAACTCAAGCTAGTGCAGAATGCTGCAGCCCGGCTGCTTGCGGGGGAACCCACGAGCCGCCGTATAACACCTATACTCAGGCCCGGATTACCCATAAGGCCACCCGAGGCCATGACCTCAGCCGGTGGCTTTGGGGGGCAGCAGATCCGGACCACCCAAAAAGGTTTGTTAAAAAATAAAAAATCCAAAAAAGTGTGCATGCGCGCGTGGCGGAAGGCGCCTCTTTCCCCTCCTCTGCCTGCCCTCCTTCCTTCAATCACGGGAGGAGGGCGGGGTGAGGAGGAGAAAGAGGCGCCCTCCCGCCACACGCGCATGCGTGGCAGGGGTCCCTCCTCCACTTTCTCCTCCTCTGCCCGCCCTCCTTCCTTCAATCAAGGGAGGAGGGCGGGGCTCCTCACCCCGCCCTCCTCCCTTGACTGAAGGTAGGGGGCGGGGCACAGAGGACGAGGCTGGCCTAGGGCCGCAAACTTCCTTAATCCGGGCCTGCCTATACTGCAGAACCTGCACTGGCTACCAATTGAATACCAGATCACTTTCAAGGTGTTAGTTCTTACTTTCAAGGCCTTGTATGGTCTGGGGCCAGCATACCTACGGGATCGCCTGATTCCATATAACCCTCCGAGATCACTTCGTCCAGAAGACCAGAATCTTCTAGACATCCCTAGTGTGAAGTCTTTCCACCTGACTTCGACAAGGCGCAGGGCATTTTCAATCATCGCCCCGGCTCTTTGGAATACGTTGCCATTGGAAGCGCGGGCTCTCTGAAATTTGGTCACCTTTCGGGGGGCCTGCAAGAGACACTTGTTCAGACAGGCCTTCGAAAGCTTGTAATTTAGCTTGTGATTTTAGCTGCGTTTTTATTTTGCTGTTTTACTTGTATGTTTTGCCCATTGTTTGTTTATTAAATTGTGTTGTAAACTGCCCTGAGCCGCTGGGAGTGGCGGTGTTCAAGTCCAAATAAATAAATAAATAAATAAATAAATAAAATACTGTGATGTTGCAAAAAGCCTCAAAATATCACAAGATTTTTCTCATGTTCCACTGAAAGCTGTCTTTCCTTGTTTGTTTTCAGGATTTTAGAAGATTTGCCAGTCGAATTGTGCGATATGATATTTTGTGCTAAGCAGAGTCGTCTTCACCATTTATTCTGATATCAAATTTGAGTCAACCACAATATATCCAAAAAGGCCTTTAGAGAATTGCGATGATAATGATAATGATGACAATAAAAATGAACCTTTTAAATATTAATGGTGTTTCGTTGACATAATCCTGACTTATTTTATTTATTTATTTTCATTGTTTGGAGGCGGAAAGGGAATGAGCAAGATATTCCAAATTAGAACCCACTGTACCAATGTGTTTTTGTTATTTAATTTTAGCCATAGCTTGCTACCCTAATGAATAAAAATGTGTTTTTGGGTTCCCCCTCCACCCCGGACTGCGGCTCCTTTAACTAGAAGGACTGCAGCTTCCCTCCCGGCACGTCATCCGTCGTCCGGCGCAAGCCACGCCTGGCGTCATCCTTCTCGACATCCACGCTCATCATTCCCCGGACGGCCTAGCGGAGGTTCCCCGCCACGCCATCAGACGACGCTGGCACCATATTGGACGGCATTTCCTGTTGATTTCCTGGATCTCCAGTTCGGGCTCTTCAGGCACCGCCCTCCCGACGACAGCCGGGCACCGCCTTGGCAGCGTGACTGCTTGCATCGCCAGCGTCGCCCTTCCATCTGGATACACCTCGGCCTCCATCCATCCATCCGCTGGGGGCACGGCATCGCCTCCTTGCCACGGGGCCGGGCATACGCCTGGTCCCGCTGCAGGATCTCACCGGGATTTCAGCGACACATCATTGGCCTCCTCTGGCTACTGACTTGTGATATATATTCCTTGCATTGTTTTTGGGACCTGGGTGGGGTTTCCCCACCTGGTGGCTGGCTCACCTGGGTTTCCCGGGTGGGTGGTCAGGGTTGGGTCCACACCGTCCCCACCAGGTTTTTTCCCGGCCCCACGGGGGATAGCCCTCACCCTTATTCACAGGCATCTGGCAGACCTCATATATGATATATATGTTTTATTTTATTATCAGCTCTTTGTGTTCTTGACAATAAAAATGAACCTTTTAAATATTAATGGTGTTTCGTTGACATAATCCTGACTTATTTTATTTATTTATTTATTTTCATTGTTTGGAGGCGGAAAGGGAATGAGCAAGATATTCCAAATTAGAACCCACTGTACCAATGTGTTTTTGTTATTTAATTTTAGCCATAGCTTGCTACCCTAATGAATAAAAATGTGTTTTGTTCCCTGAAGTCCATACTATCACTTTCAAACGCATTCTGCCTCTTTTGGCAAGCAAACGCTGTCCTGAATATCATTATCCTTGCGTCAGAGATGAAGAAGATTAGATAAATGATTTTTTTTCTGAAACTTCATCAGAGGTAGAACTTATCTCGGCGTAGGTTGCAATTAGTAGTAAAAGCAGCTTTTACCAAATGCTTAAGAGGAAGCTGTGTTCTGTAGGTCATGGGTGATAGTACTATCCATTAACTGATAGCGGTTAGCACTTAGCATTGTTAGATAACTATGGCAGGCTGAAAAAGAAGACAATCTTGTGCATCTGATGGGGTATAGGGCATTTTACTGAAACCAATGATTAATGTATTTAGAATTAGCATGTAAGCACTGATATGCTCACTTCACAACCAACTAAAATAGGAGCCAACAGCCAAACTCAAGTCATTTTGCATGTGAGAAGAAAAGCCATTTTACTCTTGCTGTCTTTCCTTGTCCTGGGTCTATATTACACTATGTAACACATTTTTTTGTTCCTGGTTTATAAATGTCATTTCCTAATTGGTTGTTGTAATTGAGCCTTCGGCTTCTACTCCTAGTAGTAATGGGGAAGATGCTGGGTCATTAGCATCAAGCAATAGTATGGAATGGGATGAGGCTCTGTGTAATCAAGACTCTGCAGCTGGGATAAAGAGGGCTGCTAGTGATTCCAGTCTTGAAAGTATGGAACAGAGAAAAAAGATCCGGCAGATACTTAGAGCTCCTTCTGATTCAGAAACCTTTGAAGGTTTCTCTGGAATGAAGAAAGGCAGTCAGAAGAGAGTGATGCCGAATTAGACTGGACAATGGTTCAGGAAGTAAAGAATGTATGTAATGAAGAGTCTAGTACTGACACTTTCCTGGGATTTGATAGCGATCAAGATTGGCCTTCTGAAACTTCAGAAGCAGAGTGGGATACTTTAAGTTTCCAGGATCGCTGGCAGAATTGGAAAGATGCACAGAGCATAGCAGCTGCAGGAAATGAAGCAGCTGATGCTCATGACCAAGGAGAGTCTTCAGACGACTCTGATGTGTAAGGGGCTATATAAGGAATGGGTTTTTGGGGCTGCATTTGTGGCGGTCAAAGAGTTGATATCTGATTCTTGTGTCTGGCATTCCTGTGATCCTGCTATCATGTGTCTTGTTCCTGGTTCCAGCTACTCTTGCTGCCGCGTATTCCTGTGGCGGGGCTTGTTCTCCGCTGAGTCTACCCTCCTGATTACCTTGGACTGTCTCCTCCTTTCATCCATCATTCTCCTGCCCTTGATCCACAGACCGGCTTGTGACTACTCTTCTGGATCTTCGCAGACGGACGTCCTGTGTTTGTTTTGCATCTTGCTACAGTGTTTTTGTTGGGTTTTCCAAAATGATTATTTTGGTTTGTTTATATTCCATCCTATATCATGAGATTTTAGAGGAACATACAAGTAAAATCTATATTACATTGCTTGGAAAAACAGATAAAGAAAAGATACACAATTCTTCACTTTTTGTGTGCAGAAAACAACATTTTCTGTGCAGAAAATAATATTATGCAGAAATGTTGCATCCTGAGCAGAAAACGTTGTTTTCTATGCAAATCAACCACAGAATAAACAGCAAATGGCAGGATTTTCTATGCAGGGAGCCACGTATTATTTTGCAAACAAGCACTGCTTTCGGCACAAAACAACCCCGCACAATTTTTGCAGAGAGCAAATCATCTCCTTTGCAACCATTTTGCAATGACATGAGGATGAAGGAACAGGATGAAGAAGCCAAAGGGACAGGGCCGTAGCCAGGATTTTGTTTTGGGGGCTGAGTTTGTTTCAGAGGCTGAGACTGGGTGGAAGAGGGTCTACCCTAGCAAACCTTTTGTATTGTTATCCCAATAACCCCACTAATGTGGGATATAATGAGCATGGTGATCAGATCATGATATGAATAAACATAACAGTTTAAATAATGTACCAGTAAGGCCCGTGGACCACCCTGAGAATTTTCTGAAGCAACTTTACATTGGTCTTCCTTTGTCGGTTATCCGGAAGCTCAAACTGGTGCAGAACGCAGCAACGAGACTCCTGGCTGTACCAGCCAGGGCTCATATCATTCCAACTCTGCAGCGTCTGCACTGGTTACCAATTGAGCACCGGGTCATCTTCAAAGTGTTGGTATTGACCTTTAAGGCCTTGCATGGTCTGGGGCCGGTGTACTTGAAGGACCGTCTACTCCCATACGTTCCCCAGAGATCCCTCCATTCAGAGGACCTTAATCTTCTACAGATTCCGCCTTTACGTACTATCCGTTTGTCTTCAACTAGACAGAGAGCCTTCTCCGTGGCTGCACCTTATTTGTGGAATGGCCTACCACCAGAAGTACGTTCAATTGGTGAGCTGACGGCCTTCTGGAGAGCGTGTAAAACCGCTTTGTTCCGGCAGGCATTTAGCTTAAAACTTTCCTGGGAGGGTGGAATCGCCCTATATGAAATAGCTTTGATCTCGTCCGTTCTATACTGTTATATGGTAATGTTTTAATTGTTATGTTTTATGCCCTTTTCAGTAGTTCGATATATTGTAAACCGTCCTGAGCCATCTGGAAAGGACAGCATACAAATCGAAATAATAAATAAATAAATAAATAAGAAATATTTAAAAAACAATTAGAGTTTTTAAAACCCCAACTATTAAAATATATTAAACAAATTTACCTTTTTAAAGCCATTTGAAAAACATGCTGTAAAGATTGCGAACGCCGCCTAAGACTAGCGTCGAAACCCCTTGTAGATTTTAAACTGACCACTGACCACTTCGTGGAGATGCAGCCTACAGCGTGCGTCCCACTGTGAGAGGATCTTTTTACAATTATGCTGCCACCATACTATTAACTCTGGCTACCGATGTGAGGGCTTTGATAATAAACGATTTCCACAGATGTTGTGTTGAAAGTGTTTAACAGTTTATTTCACAAACGGGTACAATGCTTAGGTGGTTTCATAAAGCTCCGAAGAGGTATACACTTGAACTAATTTAACACTGGGGTATAACTTCCCTTGACACTGGGGTATAACTTCCCCTGACACTGTTACACAGTTAAGAATACACAAGTATAGACTACACAATGTCAAAAATAGCAAAAATATCAAATATATTGAATAACAAGGCACAAGGTACACACTGTAAAGGGGCAGTGACAATAATACCCCTCGGCGCTCACAATGACAACAATATCGGTTGAAATACCAGTCGATGAAGCGGAGCATGGTGTCCGGGCGGAGTTCCAGGAGCTGAGGTGATGTAGCTCAATAGGGAAACAAAGTACGCTTGGGATAGGGATCGGCCTTTGGGAGCGGGATTACAAATCAGGCATTTGCCTTAGCCACTCATTGCATACGGCTTGGACCGCGCCGGGAATTTTCCGCCAGTTCATTTCATTGCTACGATCCCCATCCCAAGTGTACTTTGTTTCCCTATTGAGCTACATCACCTCAGCTCCTGGAACTCCGACCGGACACCACGACTGGTATTTCAACCGATATTGTTGTCATTGTGAGCGCCAAGGGGTATTATTGTCACTGCCCCTTTACAGTGTGTACCTTGTGCCTTGTTATTCAATATATTTGATATTTTTGCTATTTTTGACATTGTGTAGTCTATACTTGTGTATTCTTAGTTACCATTGCGGTAATTACATTGTCTGTGCACAACTGTTACACAGTTACCAGCAGTTCTATTACTTAACTGCTTACTACTGGGTTACTCTCAACTCTAACTAGAACTAAACTTGTCCCACACTTGGGTTTCTCTAAACCCCACACACAGAGCTGAACTGCACACTTGCAGCTCTAACAGACAGCTGGCTATCCCACCAACTGCCAAATACCAACTAACTCTGGTCACAGCTGCTGGCCAACTGACAAATTCAAACTCTCCAGCATTCTAAGTTAGCCTTAGCTCCGCCCACTGTCACTATGGCAACACATTCCCCTAGGAGGGAAATGCCTCCATCATCTTAGTTAACCCTTTAGGGTCTGTCTAACACTTAACCCCATATTCCAACAATAAAACAACACACACATTTTGACTTCATTACACATGCATACAATGATTTGGGGATACATCAGGCCCAAACACTCTAACAAGCAGTCACATTTTTTTAGTTAGCACCTAAATGACGCCAGTGTTGCCACAGCTGCCACATCCCCACATTGTATATTGACCACATTGATGGGCCAAAGAGGAATAGTAGTTTCACAAGATAAGCAATAACTCTGCCAGCCATCTTGATGTTTTGAAGAAAGAGTGTCATGATTATTTTTATGTCACCCAAAGTTGAATGTTGCTGGTAACACATGTACTTGTAATGTGCTATTCTCAAGTCCTCACTTAAGACAACAAACATCTTGGTTGGCAACCTTTTAGTAACTTTTACACTGCTAAGTCCAGTATGCGCCTTTGTCACTTTTGGTTAATTGTGGAGGTTGGAATACTCTATTGACCCCATACAGTCACCAAACTCTCCATCCCCCATTTAATTTTACCTGCTGTACTCCATACCCCCTAAAAATAGCAATTTACTGGATGGTAAAGAGCAGGGAGAGTGATGGAAGAGCACCCTGCTATGTTCCTGTAGTTGCACTCAAAAACCACAGGGTTTAAAGTGGGACAAGATGAGATAGAACAACAATGTTAGTATACCACTGAAATTGAAAATAGTTTATCTAACGTTAACTCATTATCATATAAAACATGTAGACGCACCATAGAACAATCCCTAGCTTACAATGTGTAAGCATATGTAATAATCAACCCAGCAGTCCAATAATATTGAAATTAAATTGTCCATTATACAAATGAAGATCCCACCGAATATTTAATAGTTACAGCCCATACATAATTGGGACAGTTGGAAGATATGCTATAATTTAGGCTCATTTGTCTAGGCCAGGCCTGTCCAACAGGCGGCCCGCGGGCCGTACACGGCCCGCCATCCCCTTGCTTGCGGCCCGCTCAGCTTTTTAATAAAAAATAAAAATAGAAAAATAAATTAAATAATAAAATTTTTAAAAAATTACCCACTTCCAGGTTCCGGAGGAAGTATCGCGAGACTATGCCATCCACACGGGATTTCAATCGAAATCCCGTGTGGCTCGCATAGTCTCGCGATACTCCTCCTGTTGCCGAAATCTCGGCTACTGAATCCCTACGGCCCACACAGACGCGATTTGGGGCTTCTTCGGCTGCTGCCTCGGTCGGTCGTCGCCTCTCTCGTGGTCCGGCTACTCCTGGATCCTGCACGTTTGGGAAGGTAGGCTGAAGCAGGGGGCTCCCTTTATGTTATTATTATATGTAATTGTATATTTATGCCCCTCATGTGTTCCATCCATCCCTCCATCTCCCCTTATTTAAATTTAAATAATATAATATTTAATTGTATTCCATTTCCCTCCCTCCCTCTCTTTATTTAAATAATATAATATTTAATTGTATATTTATGAGCTGGGGGCGGGGAGGGGGCGGAGCCAGGGGAGGGGAAGTGCGGAGCCGGGGGAGGAGAGGGGGCGGAGCCAGGGCCTTGGCCCCCCAGGTGATCAGTGACCGGAATTCCGGCCCAAGGTCCGGTAGAAGTTGTACAGCCCTGGTCCAGGTAATAATGCATTCTTGGCTTTTCTTCACGAACGAAGACTCAGAAAGGACTCATCCCACACTTTCTACAAGCGCGTTGATGACTAAAAAGGCCAATCCGAGATAGGCAAGTCCAGTTGCAGAAAGCACAGCAGAAAGTCTCCTTGGGTGATGTTGTTTCCAAGTTGCGGTTCTTTCTGCGTTGTCGTTTCTCTTCGAGACACGTTCGGCGTGACTTCTCGAAAGAGGCTGCAGCATTGTGGAGAGTGCGTCTCCATGCCTCCCAATGTGAGGCCAGGGTGGACCATTGTTTGTGATCAATCTGGCCGAGCCTGAGATGTTGTTTCAGGGAGTCCTTATATCTCTTTTTGGGGGCGCTTCTCTTACACTGACCCGTGGTGAGTTCACCATAGAGTAGTATCTTTGGGACGTGGTGGTCCTCCACCCTAAAGATGTGCCCTGCCCAGCACATCTGTGTTCTCAATAGCACGGCCTCAATGCTGATCATTTGAATAATGCATTATGGCTTTAATAAATACTTAGAGAAACGGCTTTATCCTAATTTGTTTTCTTGCAAGAATAAAATAATAACGAGAGCTTGCTTTTTTCCCATTTCATGCACAGAAAGTTTCTAACCGTGACTAAAGGAAGCCTTTTGTAGTGGGAAGAGTTTGCCAAATGGCCAGAACACACAGACACACATACACTGCTGTTGTATCTTTAATACCATTTTTATTTGCTACCATTCTAGCTGGAGAGGTTTATCATAACACGATATTAAACAATAGGAGCTCCCACTTATTTGCTCATTCCTACACAGCAAGCTAAAGCTATATAAAAGTCAGAGATCTAAATCCAATGTGAAGTTAGTGGAAAAAAAGAAAGAAGAGATGTTGTAATGGGGCTTTGATATTTATTTATTTATTTATTTATTATTCGGTTTTATATTCCGGTCCTCCCTGCAGGCTCGGGGCGGATCACAGTAGCAATAAAAACACACAATAAAACATACAGTAAAATTCGATAAAACACGCAATACATAGCCAGTAGCCAGCAGATCACAGGTCTTAGATCTTAGTTCGGATGCTGATATGCATCTATATTCAGGCTAGCCAAACGCTAGCCTGAAAAGGGCGGTCTTGCAGGCCCTTCGGAAAGGGCCGAGTTTGTGAATCGCCCGAGCGTGACTAGGCAACGAGTTCCAAGTCATGGGAGCCACAGCTGAGAAGGCTTGCTGTCTTGTACAGGACAGGTGGCAGGAGCGGGGTGATGGAATGACCAACAGGTTCTGCTCTTCCGGCGCAGTGATCTCGGGGAATATACGAGGTAAAGGCGGTCCCTCAGGTTCTCAGGCCCTAGACCGTGCAAGGCCTTAAAGGTTAACACCAACACCTTGAAGGCAATCCGGTACTCAATAGGCAGCCAGTGCAGTTGCCGCAGGATGGGTGTAATATGCTCTCTCACTGGTGCTCCCACCAGCAAGCGAGCAGCAGCATTCTGCACCAGCTTGAGTTTCCGGACTGTCGACAAGGGAAGGCCCACGTAGAGGGCGTTACAGTAGTCCAGCCTCGAGATGACCGTCGCCTGGATCACCGTGGCCAGATCATCCCTGGACAGGTAGGGTGCCAGTCGCCTAGTCTGGCGGAGATGGTAAAACGCCGTTTTGCTGACCGTGGAGACCTGAGTCTCCATGGTCAGCAAAGGGTCCAATTGGACACCTAAGCTCTTTATGAGGGATGACGGGCTAAGCTGCTCGCCATCCAGGGTAGGCAACCGGCACTCATCCAGCCCAGGGCGGCCAGGCCACAAGTGGCACAAACAGTAATACACGTCTTCTATTCCCCAGACCTGTGTTTCCCAACCAGTGTGCCATGGCACACTAGTGTGCCATGAGCGATCATCAGGTGTGCCATGGGAAATTGAAACTTCCAATACCCTTTCTTCCTCCTCCTGCCGAACACTTTTTCTTCTCCACTCGGGTTCCCTTCTTCCCAGCCTTGCTCTGCTCTCTTTGCCTCGCTTTGCTCTGGGGTGAGTCTACGCAGTAGCGCCCACACGGGTCACGTCTTCCTCCCCCCCCCCCTCCTGAACACGCTCACGCTGCCCCCTCGGATCAAAATGGCGGCAGAAGCGGCAGTGTAGAAGAAAAAGTAAGTGTTCGGCAGGAGGGGGAAGAAAGGGCGCGAAGGGGGAGGAAGAGGTCTCTGTCGAAAGCTGGCATGGGCAAACTTGGACCTTCCAGGTGTTTTGGACTCCAACTCTCACCATTCCTGGCAGCCTCAGGCTCTTTTACTTTCCCCTCAGCCACTTAAGCAGGAAAGGGCCTCAGGCTGTTAGGTATGGTGGGAATTGAAGTCCAAAGCACCCAGAGGGCCGAAGTTTTCCCATGCCTGTTATAGGGACCTTAAAGTGGACTTCAGGGAACAAAACACATTTTTATTCATTAGGGTAGCCTTCTTCCAACATTGTGATTCTGGATAGAAAACAAACAACAGCATAACATAACATTGTTTGAGTCCACAGTGGTCTCTGGGTGTAGGTGAACTACAACCTCCAAACTCAAGGTCAATTCCCAAGCAAACCCTTTCAGTACTTTCCGTTGGTAATGAGAGTTCAATATGACAAGTTTGGTTCAATTCCATTGTTGCAAGAGTTCAGGATGCTCTTTGATTGTGTGTTAACTATAAATCCCAGAAACTGTAACTCCCAAATGTCAAGGTCTATTTTCCCCAAACTCCATCTGTGTTCACATTTGGGCATATTCAGTATTCATGCCAAGTTTGGTCCTGATCCAACATTGTTTGAGTCCACAGTGCTCTCTGAATATAGGTGAACTACAACTCCAAAACCCAAGGTCAATGCCCACCAAACTCTTATATTATTTTCTCTTGGTTCTGGGAGTTCTGTGTGGGAAGTTTGTGTCTTTTTGCCATTCCTGCCAGGATATCTATGTTGTGTTCATTGAAACAGGTCCAGGTTTCACACTGAGTGTATAAATACATTTAAAAACATATTAACTATATGTATTACTGTGTTAGAGTGTCATTTTGTGTCATTTTGGTTGGTGGTGTGCCCCAGGATTTTGTAAATGTAAAAAATGTGCCGCGGCTCAAAAAAGGTTGAAAAACACTGCCCCAGACAACCTGTTACTTGTGCAGTTTGTGGTACAACTAGAAAAGGCAGGCATGTAGCCAGGGGAGGGCTAAGGGGGCTTCAGCCCCCCCCCCCCAAAATTCTCAGGGTGGTCCGCGAAAAGGCCTTACTGGTACATTATTTAAACTGTTATGTTTATTCATATCATGATCTGATCACCATGCTCATTATATCCCACATTAATGGGGTTATTGGGATAACAATACAAAAGATTTGCTAGGGTAGACCCTCTTCCACCCAGTCTCAGCCCCCCCGACCAAACTCAGCCCCCTCCGAAACAAAATCCTGGCTACGGCCCTGAGAAAAGGTATTGGGTTTCACTTTCTTTTGCCCATGGTTTGCAACTAGGTGTCGCAAAGTAGAATGGGACCTCTGGATACTGGTCAGAACCTGGATCCATTAAAAAAGTTGGCAACTGTGAGCGAACAAATTCAGGTTTCTTCTCTTGCTTGACTGATGGATGAACACCTATTTTCATTCAGAGGGCATAAATGAGTTGTCCCAATTCTATGTGTAGAAGGTTCCTGAGGACCACCAATCCAATTTGTAGCATTTTAAAACTTTGTCCTTTGTAAGATACTCCAAGAGAGTATGGCAGAAATACAAAGGGAAACTGTATATGAAAACTCCTATGTGGGTGTCACTACTGGAAGCAATTCAAAGAAGACTACTGGGATGGTCCCAATGGCCAATATATAAAGATTTATTAAGAACATAAGAACATAAGAAGAGCCATGCTGAATCGGGCCTCAGCCCATCTAGTCCAGCATTCTGTGTCACACAGTGGCCCACCAGTTGTACACAGGGATCTCTAGCAGAAAGGAGGGCAAAACCCCCCCCCACAACCAGTACCCGGGGAAATCCTGCCTGCCTCCATCAACACAGAGGTGGCACTTGGATGTCCATTTCAGTAACTACTGATTCCCTTGGTATCCATGAATCTGTCTAATCCTGCCTTGAAGCTGTCCAGGCTGACAGCTGTCACAACCTCCTCTGGAAGTGAGTTCCATAACCCAATGACCTTCTGGGTGAAGAAATATTTCCCTTTATTAGTCCTAACTTTCCTACCTTGGAGCTTTAGGGAGTGCCCCCTAGTCCTAGTGTTGGGTGACAGAGAAAATATTTTTTCTTTATTCACCTTTTCTATCCCATGCATGATTTTATACACTTCGATCAAGTCACCTCTTAAACGCCGTCTTTCAAGGCTGAAAAGACCAAGGCGTTGCAACCTGATTTCATAAGGGAGCCGCTCCATCCCTTGGATCATTTTTGTTGCCCTTCTTTGTACCTTTTCCAGTTCCGTTATATCCTTCTTGAGGTGCGGTGACCAGAATTGTACACAGTACTCCAAATGTGGCCTTACCATAGATTTGTAGAGAGGTAATACAACATTTGCTGACCTATTTTCGATTCCCTTCCTGATCATGCCAAGCATAGAATTTGCTTTTTTCACTGCTGCAGCGCACTGGGTTGACATCTTCATTGAGCTGTCCACCAAAACCCCAAGATCCCTTTCCTGGTTTGTCTCAGAAAGCTTTGACCCCATCAATTGGTAGGTGTAGTTGGGGTTCTTTGCCCTGATGTGCATGACTTTACACTTGTTTAGGTTAAAATGCATTTGCCACTTTGTTGCCCATTCACTCAATTTCGAGAGATCTTTCTGGAGCTCTTTACAGTCAGTTTCAGAAAGAACAAAGAAGAATTCTGCCTAAAGACAAAGGAGGAGATAACCAAATCATTTAAAACATTCTCTTGGCTACAACATCTACAAATCAAAGAATATTGGAACAGAGACAAGGTGTCAGGCTTTGCCGAAAAATATTCTTTTTACGAAAAAGTGGTGAAATCAGAGAGAAAAAAATATTACGAACTTTTACAATATATTATTGGAATGGGCTACGGAAAAAGAAACAGTAAAATAATGTATGATAACATGGGCAAGAAATATAGGAAGGACAATAAAAATGAAAGAATGGGAACAAATTTGGCACAAAAAATTAAATACACTTATGCGACTGATATCAAAGAAAACTGGTACAAAATGTTTTATAGATGGTATATAACCCCACATAAACTAGGATTAATGTACAAAACAGCTAATAATAAGTGCTGGAAATGCGAAAAAGAGGTGGGAACACTTTACCTGCCCAAAAGTGAACTTATTCTGGAAGAAAATACATGAACTATGTGAAAAAATATTGAAAACAAATATAATTAAGAAACCGAAATATTTTTTGCTGGGCATAACGGATGAGGACTTGATTTTGGACCAAAACCAAGATATCTTATTCACTTACTTAATAACAGCAGCAAGGATAGTCCATGTGAAAAAGTGGAAATCAAAAGAATTAGCAACAATAGAAGAATGGCTGAATAAGGTAGAGGATATAAAAGAAATGGACAAATTAACATTTGCCTTGAAAACATCTTATGGAAGGCGCATAAAGCGCTGTTTCCCAACCTTTTTTGAGCCGCGGCACACTTTTTACATTTGCAAAATCCTGGGGTACACCACCAACCAAAATGACACTCTAACACTGTAATACATATAGTTAATATGTTTTTAAATGTATTTATACACTCAGTGTGAAACCTGGGCCTGTTTCGATGAACTCAACATAGATATCCTGGCAGGAATGGCAGAAAGACACAAACTTCCCACACAGAACTCCCACAACCAAGAGAAAATGCTAGAAGAGTTTGGTGGGCATTGACCTTGGGTTTTGGAGTTGTAGTTCACCTACATCCAGAGAGCACTGTGGACTGAAACAATGTTGGATCAGGACCAAAGTTGGCATGAATACTCAATATGCCCAAATGTGAACACAGATGGAGTTCAGGGGAAATAGACCTTGACATTTTGGAGTTGTAGTTGCTGGGATTTATAGTTCCCCTACAATCAAAGAGCATTCTGAACCCCACCAATGATAGAACTGGGCCAAACTTCCCACACAGAAACCCCAGGAGGCAAGAGGAGGTCTCTACTTGGGGAAAGGGAGGCGGGCCTTCCCAATGCATGGAGAGGGAGAAAGCAAGTAGACAACGGGTGGGGAGGGGGGTGTTTGTCATTTTGTGCTTTTATCGAGGTAGGTTTCTTAGGGTTTTTATACTTCAACACACTAGACTCTGCCCCCCCCCCCCTTTCCTGGAGGTCCCAATTTCCCACGGCACACCTGATGATCACTCACGGCACACTAGTGTGCCCCGGCACACTGGGAAACACTGGCCTAGGGTGCCAGAAGAGCTTAATCCAGGCCTGAACAGAGTGGATTTTACATATAGCTGGGGCCGATCTTTCAGGTTCTCCTTATTTAGAAGAGGAACCCCTCAAGTTCAAGAGCAAGTCCAGCTGTTGGCTTTCACTGTAAAATACAACCAGCATTAAATCAAGCTAAAGCAGTAAATAATAACTGAGACCTGGAATAAGGGTGTATTTGTTACATATGAACTACCCACAGTTTCTTTATTCTTGGGATAAGAAAAGATATTCAGTTATTTGTTTTAGTTCTCTGGGGGAGTAGAGGCAGACTTTTCTGGGGGGGGGGAAGCGCAAGGGGAGGAAGGGTCAAGTTACTATTGACAAGTCTGTGAAGACATCTTCTAAACCATGGGAAAACATGGAGAAATTGTTTCGAGACTCTGCATTCAAACCTCTTTGGGGCGAACCACCGAAGAGTGGGGGGAAGAGAATGCACTTTGTTGCATTGTTGCTCTGAAAGGCTATCTATTTATCATCTCATAAGACAGCTCCAATGATCATTATCTGCTTTGCCCACTTTCTGACCCAAATTCAGGGGTTTTTATGGAAAATTGCAGTCAGTTTGATTGATGAAATCCAAAGATGTCTAAAATGGCACCAAAGATCTCCAACTGTGCAGTCTCCAACCGAGGGCTTCAATGTTGGCATTGTTCCTGCGGGGTGGAAAAAAAAGTGGAGAAAATGAGCAAAAGTTAGGGAATTTCTGTTTAAGAAAAACTTCAAATTTCAATGAGGATCCCCCCAAACTATTATCCTTATTCACGCAAGGGCGAATGTGGGTGAATGTCCTAGTGATTTCCCACACATGGGGACAACAAAACTCAGCTTTTCAACCATTCTGGCTTTGTAAAATGCTAAATAACCATTACAGGAAAGAAAGAGAAGTGACTCTCATGTTGAAATCAAATATTGAACAGTGGGTTGTTTGAAGAGGAAAGCAGGCATTGGGACAGATCCGGCTATGTTTAAGTCCCACTCATTTCAATGGGAGGCTTGCACATGTGTTGCATCATTCTGTGTAGGCTTACTTGGAAGTAAATCCTACAGAATTAATAGGAAATGCCTCTTATGCCTGTGGGAATAAGGTTGCGGCTTTAACCATTTACTCTGAAATGGGCTTCATTGAGTTCTGTGGGGTCTTCCCAAGTGAGTCCACAACAGGGGTGCTCACACTTTTTCAGCATGGGAGCTACTGATTAAAAAACCAAGTCCCAAAGATCACCCACCCAGAACTGTAAAACGTATAACTATTTTCTTATTTATTTATTTATTTATATTTATTATTCATTTTTATGTACCACTCCTTCCAGCAGGCTCGGGGCAGTTTACATAAAATGAAGTTATAAAACATCAACATTTCAATTTAATAACAACAATATAAAACAAAGCATAAAAATACATCCAACCACCCCATTTCTCCCACACTGCCATATTACCACACATATTATCAGCCAGAAAGTAAGAAGAGAGGCTGTTGAACTGCAAGGCCATTTAATACTCAGCAAGGTAAACAAAGGGGCATGCAAAAATACATCCAACCACCCCATTTCTCCCACATTTCCATATTCCCCAACATATATTTATCAAGGAACAAAGCAAGCAGAGAGGCTTTGGAGATAAAAGGCCATTTTTAAACATTAAAAATAAACAAAGAGACATGCCACAGAACAATCAAGCACCCACCCCAAAGTAGAAAGACCGACCTTTGAGATGCGGTAAGGAAGTGACCCTCAGCATCCTTCTTCTCCTCCGTCGTTGCTCTCCTATTTCCATGCCGCCAGCATGCGTGCTGCCTCCAAGAGCTCATGAGAAGTCAGAGAGGCAGAATGGGCGCTTCTGCGCATGCACGTGGGGCCAGCCATGCACCGCGTCATCCAGGCCCGCCCCCTTTGGTCTCCTACGACTCTGAGTGGCCAGAGAAGGATGGAGGGAGGAGGAGGAATCCAAAAGAGGGAGCCCATTCTGCCTCTTGGACTCTGGACGGAGCCTTTGGAGGCGGCGCGCGAGCAGGGAGGAGCAACGACGGAGGACTTCTTTGCAGCGTGCAGGGGCGCGTGAAGAGGACCAACAGCAAAAAAACCTGGTCAGGGGCCTGAAGATCACCAGGATGAGGCCCGAAGATCACCCTGGTGATCCCGATCACCATTCTGAGCACCCCTGGTCCACAAGATCAAAATTACAAGCTGTTCCATTGGATGAATTGCACTCTATTTATTTCTCACTGTACGTAAGTTGGCTATTTATTCTCTCATGCTGTTTCACACTAGGTGCTTCTTCACACTTTCCCAGCAGTATTGTATTAAGCATTGTATAGGATCGCGTTACTAGCATGTTTATCTTGTTTTTGAAGAAAGAGAGCATTTTTCCGAAATGTAATAATATACAACAAATGCTTTCTCGATTTTTGAAAACACTTCCCAGACAGGTAAACTCCCCTCCATCCGCACTTAGAACCACAGCTTGGAAATGTTGCTTTTTTGGACTACAGCTCTCACAACCTGTTGCACCTCAGAACTCGGCCAGCCTCCCCTAGATCAGTGTTTCCCAACCTTTTTTGAGCCGCGGCACACTTTTAACATTAAAAAAAATCCGGGGGCACACCACCAACCAAAATGACACAAAATGACACTCTAACACAGTAAAGAACGGCTGGGGGTTGGTGGCCTGCTGGGAGCAGCTGCTGGGAGTGCCAAAGCCGGGGAGGGGGCGGAGCCAGGCTGTGCCATGCCCCGCCCGCTACCCCCGGCTTCACCTCTCCCAGCAGCTTGAGGGGACAGTGCCAAGCCAGTGGTGCCAGAGTCAGCACAATGCTGTCTTGGCACTGTCCCCTCAAGGCTGGAGCAGCTGCTGGGAGTGCCAAAGCCGGCGGAGGGGGCAGAGCCAGGCCGCGCCATGCCGCGCCCCCTCCCCCCAGCTTCAGCTCTCCTACAGGCCACGCCATGCCCCGCCCCCTCCCCCCAGCTTCAGCTCTCCTACAGAGGAGGAGCATGAGCGGTGGACGGGCTTCAGTGGGTGGGGCTCCTCCTCCACGCGGCTTCAACGAGCGAGGGGTGAGAGTCACGGTGGGAGTCATGGCGGATTGGAGGCTGGCTGGGGAAATGGCCAAAGGAGGCGGTGCCCCGGTCCCTTCTTTTTCTTCGCCATTGCCCGTCCCTTCCTCCTCCCCCAAGCAGCAGGAGTTTGGCAGGAGGGGGTGAGGAAGGGGGCAGAGAGCTTTTCCTTGCGGCACAGCAGGAGGTCCGTGACGGCACACTGGTTGAGAAAGACTGCCCTAGATCACACACACACAGGCAGATGCAATAATGTTCTTTTATTTAGAACTAGCTGTACCCGGCACGAGTTGCTGTGCCCTATTTAGGAGATGCGAGAAAGTCTGAGTATGTAAGGGTTGGAATTGATGTTACTTATGGTCTTGGTGGGGTCATGGCTGTGTCGTTGTGGGTTGTTCTGGTGGGTGGGATGTTGAAGTCCTGGGGAGTTGTCGGTGAGTGGTGTTGCTGGCGTTCTGCAGAGCTTGTGGATATACAATGTTTTTTGTCTTTCCGTCTGCTGTGTTGATGGAAAGGTTCTATGGTTTCCCAACTCTGGATTTGAAAAAAGAAACTGTGTTTCTGTTTTGGCGTTTGTTCTGCCCTTTTTTGTTTGATGTATGTAGCGTTGCGAGTGTGTCGTCCGATGCTGTTCTTTTTAGAAGGCATGGCTTGTCTTTTGGGTCAGTTTCTGCCTGTGTGGAAGGAAGGAATGGCATACAAATGGGTTGAGCAGTAGATGCAAGGTTGTGTTATGTGCGTATTGTGTTGTATGTAGGTATTACTTTTTTGGTGAGTTAGTGGGTGTGTGGTGGAATTGTGGGTGGTAGTATGTTGTGGAATGCTTGTGTGGGTGGGATGTTTGTGTGTGTTTGTAGAGTATCCGTGTTGTGTTGTGTTGTGGTTGGAGTATAGGTGGAGTTGGTTTTTGTTTGTGGTGGTGGTAGGTGTTGTGTGTGCGGGGTCCTGTAAGGTTGGGGGGATGGGTTGTGATAGGAAGTTGTGTTGTGTTGTGTGGGTAGGAATTGCTGGAGAATTGCTCCCTCATAGAGTTTGGTTTTGTCAGTTTAACCCTCAAACACCAACTGACTGAACTCAAATCCCTCAGCATTCTATCCTAGCCTTGGCTGGCTGTGCCCAGCGTTACTATGGTTACCCAGCCTCCCTGCATTTTGTGTGGGCCGATGTTGGCCAATGGGTTTCGCTGGCTGCCGCAGAGGATGCTGGGAAATGTAGTTTTTATTGTATCGTTGTTTTGGGGGCCTTCTAGGTTTTGGGGGGGAAAGTTTCTTTGCTAAAAACCTTCCTTGCCTGAGGCCTATTTGTGTTGGCAAGTTTGGTGTCTCTGCCTTGGAAGGTTTCTCTGTCTCTGTCAGTCGTTCGATGACAGGACCTCCTTTATATAATAGATAGAGGATAAAGAATAGTCCATGGAAATAAGAATAAAGCAATCCAAAAGCAATCCAAAATAGTCCAATTTGAGTTCTGTAGCTGTAAGCCAAAATGGCTTAAATCCCAAAGAAAGCAAAGTTCCAAAGCAAGGCAAACTGCTCCAGCGGACAAACGTGGTACTTGAGGCAAACCACAATGGCAGTCACATGAACTTGAATCCGGACCGCTCCGGCGGCCGGCGTGAACTTGGAGACTTGGATGTGAGACTTGATCAAGCTAAATGTGACTTCAGGTCTGACCAGAAGCCCGGGAGCACAGACTAATAAGGAAGCTAGTCTCGATGGGCCCATCTCACCCCATTCCTTAGATTCCTAGAAGCTCTGATGTTTGCCCTCCTATCAAACACCGGCTCATTAGCCGGCCCAGCTGCACCGCTATCAGAGTGAGAAACAGGAAGCTCCTCTTCTCCGGAATGCCCATTTGGGTAGGGAGTAGAAATTCTCTCTTGGGAACCAAGGCCACCGGGCCTCTCATAGTCTGATGCAGAATCCTCTTCCATGGAATCCTAAGTAAACTCATCTGCAGTCCTATAACTCGCTAGCCATTCATCATCCCATTGCAAACTCTCGTTTGAAGACCCATACCCATTAGGCCATTCATCATGTTCAAACTGCCTCTGATCAGCTGGGATCTGATCCTGATCAGGTGGGGGCCCCGGTGCCTGACTCTGACCACTGCGCTGGCCAGGCTGGAGCATACAGAACCACACACCCAACTAGGGTTGCCAACTGTCCCGTATTGTACAGGACGTCCCGTTTTTCGGCCCCAAATTTAGTGTCCCTTATTTTCAGCTCCTGTCCTGTATCGACGGGACAGGGGGTAGCAGGAGGCGAGGCTGGGCCAGTACATACACACACGTACTTCCTTCTTCCTCCTCCTCCATCCTGCTACCCCTTTTAGCTCCTCCCATTTCCTCTTGCCTCCCCGCGTGTGGCCGGGAATTGTAGTCCAAGGCTGCCTCCTCTTGATTGAGAGGTGCATGCAGCCCTTTTGGGCAGGACTCCATTTCCCAAGAGCCCTCGCTCCCGGGGGGAGGAGAAGGAGGAGGAAAAGGAAGAGGGAGAAGGGGGCCGGCTGCTCTTCATGGCGCCGCCGGTGAGCGGCCTGAGGGAACTGCAGCCGTGGCATAGGGAGATGCAGGCCCACATGGAGCTGGTGATCATGGAGACCCAAAGCCAGGTCTGCTGCGCTCTCGCCCACCTCTACCACGGGGCTGCCTTCACCGTTGACCACTGGGAGAGGAAGGACGGTGACCCCCTGCCAGGCACACAAATCACAGCCACACCGGGGCTGAGGGGCGGGAGCGGGTCTCTGGAGGGCTTTTGAGCTGGACGGGCATCTGTCAGGAGGGCTTGGGTTGTGCCTTCTTGCAGAATGGCCTAAGTAGATGATATTGCCCTGAATGCATGCAAAAGGAGGCTTCTCTTAGACCCCAGTCTAAAGATCAGTCAGCAGTGTGATGCCGCAGCTGAACAAGCCAAGGTTGCATCAAAAGGAGTATATTTATTTATTTATTATTTCGATTTGTATATCGTCCTTTCCATGTTGGTGTAGCACACCAGTTCTCGTTTGTGCCTGGAGGGCAGGGGGCAGCACCGGGGGTCCCACTAGCATTGGAGCCAGTTGATTCGGAAGAGGATTTGGAGGGGCTAGAAGAAGGGGATTTTGAGATAGCTGGGCCTTCTTCTCCCACAGAAGGTCTGGCCTGGGATGACGGCTGACCTGACCCTTACGAACAGCAGGAAGGCCAGTCGGAATTCGAAAGCAGTGATAGTGAAGATTACGAGCGGCCAGGGGGGGGGGGGGGCTCGCAAGAAACAATGTGGGAAACAACCGAGGGAGAGGCCCAGGAAGCAGATGGGGAGTTTGACTCTCACGAAGATAGGGAACCAGGTGCTGGGAGGCAAGGTCGAACCTTTGATAGGAGACGGAGCATTGAGACCAGCAGGAGGGGTTGGTTCCACAGCCTAGACAGACCGAGGGCTCGCAGCACAGATTGGAGGAGGAGAAGCCTAGAGCGTCGGGGGGCCTCGTCAAGGGGATTAAGTATAGGATCCATGGGAACGGATCCTCAGTACTTCGGCCACGTCTCACCTAAGCAGATGTGTAGCGAAGCCAAGACCACATAGCTAAGTTTGGGGCTAGTGGCCTGCCAAGAAGAGTTTTATCTTGTAACCTTGTTTGGTTCCTGATCCGCTAGCTAAGCGGAGCCTTGCTAAGTTTTTGGAAGTACTGCCAAGTTTGCCTTTTGGACTATATCTTTACTTTTGGATTACTTTGATACTTTTATGGACAATTACCTTTTGAACTGTTTTTATACTTCAATAAAGTAGTTAGCTGATTATCGTCTCTGTGTGTGTGATTAAGGGGCCGGCCTAGGTCTTGCATTGTGACAGTTGGCTCAGAATGTTTTACAACATATCGAACTAAACAATGAGGCATTAAAACATATAACAGTAAAATTTATCACTACAACCAGAGGGGGTTACAGGTTGAACGCTTGCCGGAATAACACCATTTTACAAGCTTTCCGGAAGGCCGATAGCTCATTAATTGATGGTACTTCCGGCGGTAAATTGTTCCACAGGTATGGGGCAACGGCTGAAAAGGCTCTCTGCCTAGTAGACGATAGATGTACAGTTCGAAGGGAGGGAATCTGTAGAAGATTGAGATCTTCGGATCGAAGTTATAGTTAGTTAGTTAGTTAGTTAGTATAGTTAGTAGGCAGGATTAGACAGATTCATGGATACCAAGTGTATCGGTAGTTACTGAAAAGGACATTCAAGTGCCACCTCGGAGTTGGTTGAGGTAGGCAGGATTTCCCTGGGTACTGGTTGTGGGGGGTCGGGAGCAGGTCAGGGTTTTGCCCTCCCTTCTGCTCGAGATCCCCGTGTACAACTGGTGGGCCCCTGTGTGATACAGAATGCTGGACTAGATGGGCTGAGGTCCGATTCAGCATGGCTCTTCTTATGTTCTTATGTTCTTATAGTTAGTTAGGGTTGCCTAACGTTTGATTTTCAACTTTTTATCAAGTATCCCTTATTTTTTTATGAAAAATCCCGTATTTTTAGGTAAATGTCCCTTATTTCTTATATCAAAAAGTGGCAACCCTACACCCAGCACGGCCAGTTGTAATCCAAAGAAAATGAACAGCCTGAACGTCCTTCTGCTGCATGGTTGGAGATGCTCCTTCCATTGCTTTATAATAGCTGCGAGAGTACAGCTCCTGAATGCGGCGCCAAGACTTGGCACTTGATGAATGAAGCCCCTCTCCATCTTTCTCTCCTAATATATGTGTATATATATATATATATTGGGGGGGAAAGAGAAAAGACAACAACTTAGGAGCTGTCTCTTGTCACTTTCCCCAAAGGGCCCAACGATAAATCTTTCTTCATTTTAACTGCGATTAACCCTGGTTCTCCTGTCCTTATTCTCCCATTTCTCCCCCCACTCTCCTCCTCGGGGCTAAGGGAAGCTGCTGTGTTAAGCTGGCCCTGATGTGCCAAGGCTCTGGACCAGCTGCTCCTAACTAGAGACAAGCCCTTGTCAATTAAGGCATTGAAGAGCAGGTCCTGGGAGCCCCGGGGGCAATTGCAGCAGCCAAGCAATGGGCAGCCCCTGCAATTAGTATCCATTTGGAACAGGAGCTCCAGGCCACAAATGCACAGGCAGGCAGGCGAGGGAGGGAGGCATGGGGGAATGAGCGCAGGATGGAATCAAAAGATTGATGGAATCAAAAGGGGGGGAAGGAAGGAAGGAGAGAGGAGAAGAAATTGGCCACAGTGATATTGAACAGACCTCCAAGATATGAGAATGTGTGAGCGAGCAGGCCAATCTTTTCTGGAGATAGGAGTCATTGCTTCCTATTCTCCTCCATGCCGCAATTTGAAGGGGGTCAGGAGGAGGGGAAAAAAATAAACAAGCATCACTGGGGATCAATGGGCACATTCATGGGGCTCCAAGCAGAGGGTTTCTCCCTCTTTGTGCCTGGGATGTCACCTCAAGGCAGCTGGTGGCACGCAAGGCTCCCACGGGGTTGGCCTTTGGCCCAGGGGGAACTGGACAAGGCAAGGGAAGGGCTGGTGATGGCTCAGGTCAGAGAGGCCAAGGCGCCAGTCGGCCAAGCCAGGCCTGCAGCTGAACAAAACCTCCCAGAGAGGGCAAGGGAGCCGGAGGGATCATTAGTGGGCGTGCGGGCAGGGGGAAAGGTGTTTGTTTAAGTCATTAGGAAGTTGGTAGCTAGCTAGGGGTTGAGGGAGGTAGGCAGGCTGAGGGTAACTGGGGCCTAGACTCTGTGACCCCCACCAAGTTCAAGAACAGAGCAAACACGCACAGGCCATTAGGAACAGCAGTCATCTCAGATGCCACAATAGAGGCGGAGGAAAAAATGAGACCAGGCGTCAATGTGGGGGGGAAAAGGATGAGGCAGGAGGGGAGAATGGGGCAGAGGGTCAATGAAAGTCAACAGGAGAGCAGGCTTAATGACAGAAAGGATTTAATATCAAAAATCCATAAATCTGCTGGCTCCCAATAGTGAGACAAGAAGACAGCGTCCGAGTCAACATTCCCTCAGCAATAGGAACCCCAAGGGGGTCAGCAGCCGTGGCAATCGGGTCATTCAGATCTGAAAGCAAACATGAAGAACACAAGAAGAAAGAAACCCTTGGAAGCCAGCAGAGAAGGAAACGATACAAGAGAGGGACTTTGGCCTTCTTTGGGGGAAGCTTTGCTGTCATATGCAGCAATGTTAGAAATACCTCGTGGGTAGAAATACGTCATGGGCAAAAATAGTCTGACTTTATGTTTTTATTTATTTATTTATTATTTCAATTTCTTAGCCGCCACTCCCAAGTGGCTTACGAATAAGGCAGGCAGCCTACTCAATACACACTAAAACATAAAAACATTAAAGGATTAAAACTGGATGTTACATACAGCTTGACCAACTTAGAGTTCAAATGCCTGTCGGAACAGCCAAGTTTTACAGGCCTTCCGAAACGCCATGAGATCACGGAGTGACCTGACCTCCGGTGGTAAGCAGTTCCAAAGCGTGGGGGCAATAATAGAGAATACAGTCCATCTATACATCCACCTATCTTTCTATTATCTACCTATTCTATATAGTATGTGTGTCTATCTATCTACCTACCTATATAAATGCTCTGTCCGTAATGAGGCTGAAGTAAACAAAAGAACCACTGAACGGATTCACACCAAATTTGGCAGCGAAATGTCTCCCAATGCAAGGCGTGACCAACAAAAAAATACCAAAAAGAACTTTTTAAAAATCCTTACAAATCCTAAATCCTAAAAAAGGAGAATATGCCACTACGGCCCTTGCCTTTCCACTCTCAGCCACTTCAGAATGTTAGAATGTTGAGATGCACCAATCAGAAGCCATATGCAAATAACACCACAGTGACAACCAATCACCATTTCTGAGAGCCTAAGGCCCTTGCCTTTCCCCTCTCAGCCACTTCAGAGTCTTAGAATATTGACCCTGGGCAATCAGAAGCCATATGCAAATAATACCACAGTAGAAACCAATCAGAAAGCTGCCACATATCCGCCCTCTTCACACATACACATACATACAAACATAACGTTACTACTATATATTACTATATTAAATACACTCATAGAATAGAGTTAGAAGGGACTCTACCATGGTATTGGGGAGAACAGACAGGAAGGAAGGAGAGAAGAAAGGAGGGAGGGAAAAGGGGAAGGAATAAAAAAGGGAAAGGGGGAAGGAAGGAAATGAAGAAGGAGGGAAATGAAGGCAGGAGGCAGGCAGGCAGGCAGGCAGGCAGGCAGGCAGGCAGGCAGGCAGGCAGGAAGGAAGGAAGGAAGAAGAGAAATTAGAAGGGAAAGGAAAGGCAGGAAAGAGGCAAAGAAGGAAGGGAGGAGAAAAGGAAATAAAAAGTGAAAGAAGGAAGGAAATAGGGAGGGAAGAAAGGAGATGAAAAAGCAGAGAAGGGGGGGGGAGGAAAGAGAAGGAAGGATGAAACCAAAGAGTGAAAGAAGGAATAAAAGAAAGAGGTAGAGAAAGAAAAAAGGAGAGAAAGGGGAAGGGGAAGAAAAGGGGGGAAGGCATAGGTAGGTACCTCTCTTTCATAATAGTCCAGATATCTACCTCTACTTCGAAAATTCTTACTGTAAGCCACAGCAACGTGTGGTAAGGCACAGCTAGTCTATATACAGTATATAGATGTTATGTTCGTTTGTGGGATTAACATAACTCAAAAACTACTGGACGATTTGACACAATACACCTATCAGGCCACTGAGTGACCATCACTCATAAAAACACTGAAAAACACAGTGGAAGAGTTTCCCTTGCAAACAAAACACACAATAGCATAGCCACACTCTCTTCCAGACTACAGCTCCCAGCATTCCCTAGACCAGGCCCTTTAGGAGAGGAGGATGATCCAAATGCCCTGCTTCCAAGAGGGGAGCTTTCGTCTCCTTGGATTTCTTTGAGAGCATCCCAATCCCTGCATATTTCCAATTTCCTATTCCTGGACGGCAACTCCCAGCAATCGTCTAGATCAGTGTTTCCCAACCAGTGTGCCGTGAGCGATCATCAGGTGTGCCGTGGGAAATTGGAACCTCCAATACCCTTTCTTCCCCTTCCTAGCAGCTCTTTCTCCCTCTTTCCCTCCCCAAAGATCCTCCCCGAGGCAAAGGAAGGGCTCAGCCGAATGCCAGGGCCAGGCCCGCCTTGAGGAAGCCTTCAGGAGCCTCGACTCACCATGGCTCCAGCTCCCGCTCTGGGCTGCTTCAGCCTCCCGATGCTCCCAGGTTTGCTTACTGCCCAATTCACAGACGTGGAGCTTCCAGCTCTGGCTGTTCTCGCGAGAAATCCAAGCCAACGCGAAAATGCCAACTCAATCACTTCCGCCCAGTGCTCTGCTTTTGCGGAGGAGGGAGGCAGCGAAAGAGGCTACACAGATCTATGAAATGTATAGACTACCCATTCACAGGTTTCCAAGAAACCAATTGAGCCTTTCCGCTTTTTTTTTTTTACTATTTTACTGGATTTTTGAGAGTCCCCCCCGAACTGTTTATAACAACTTCATGACACCCATAGTACACTGGAAGCAAGTTTCACTCAGGGTGAAATTTCACAAGGGTCTGGAGAACAAGCCCTATGAGGAGCGGCTTAAAGAGCTGGGCATGTTTAGCCTGAAGAAGGGAAGGCTGAGAGAAGACATGATAGCCATGTATAAGTATGTGAGAGGAAGTCATATATATGTTGTGTTCATCGAAACAGGCCCAGGTTTCACACTGAGTGTATAAATACATTTAAAAACATATTAACTATATGTATTACTGTGTTAGAGTGTCATTTTGTGTCTTTTTGGTTGGTGGTGTGACCCAGGATTTTGTAAATGTAAAAAATGTGCTGCGGCTCAAAAAAGGTTGAAAAACAATGCTCTAGATTAGATAGCGATAGGTAGGTAGGTAGGCAGGTAGATAGATCAGGAGGGCTGCTGGGAATTGCAGTACAATAATACCTAGAGAAGGGAGAGAGGGGAGAAAGAGGAAGGGAAAGAAAAGGTGGGGGAAGGGAAAAAGAAGAGAAGGAAGGAAGGTGAGAAAGAAAGAAAGAAAGAAAGAAAGAAAGAAAGAAAGAAAGAAAAAGGGAGGGAGGGAGGGAGGGGGGAGGGAGGGAGGGAGGGAGGGAGGGAGGGAGGAAGGAAGGAAGGAAGGAAGGAAGGAAGGAAGGAAGGAAGGAAGGAAGGAAGGAAGGAAGGAAGGAAGGAAGGAGAGAAACAGGGAGTGAAGGTTGGCCACAGCAATGTGTGTGTGTGTGTGTGTGTGTGTGTGTGTGTGTGTGTGTGTAAAATTCAAAACATGTGAACTGATGTAGAAGATTGAAAAACTGAATGTGCAGGCCCATTCCCTAAGAATGGTCATTTGAAAGTAATTGCCTTTCCCTGACCCAACTTTGAAAATGATTTTTCCAT
Source organism: Anolis apletophallus (assembly GCA_030556195.1). Lineage (NCBI taxonomy): Eukaryota > Metazoa > Chordata > Lepidosauria > Squamata > Anolidae > Anolis > Anolis apletophallus. The sequence continues at coordinate 14,554,020 of JARBWK010000012.1, forward strand.
GTAAAAACATTATATCACAGTTAACCTTATTTGCTGTAATCCTAGTCTCCACAGCAGCCTAATCCAGTGTTATGAGTGGCCAATGAATTGAAGTGGTAATTCATTGACCAATGCTGGTCCACAAATAGGAACACAAATGGTATTCCCCTGGCACAGTGGGGGGAAGGTTGATCCCCACATCAACTACAGCACAAGCCCCTGCTTCTGCAAGGGATGCCTTCCAAGAAAAATAGACATACCATGGATATCTGCAACTGTGAATAATATCTAACCCTATACTTTGACTGTACTTAGGATGGAAGCATACCAAGAATCACATTGGAGCAGTGTTTCCCAACCACTGTGACACGGCACACTAGTGTGCCGTGACGGACCTCCTGCTGTGCCGTGAGAAAAGCTCTCTGCCCCCCTTCCTTCCCCCTTCCTCCTGCCGAACTCCTGCTGCTTGGGAGAGGAGGAAGGGCCGGGCGGCGGCGAAGAAAAAGAAGAAGGGACCGGGGCACCGCCTCCTTCGCCCGTTTCCCCAGCCAGCCTCCAATCCGCCATGCTCCTGCCATGACTCCCGCCACTCACTCGCTGAAGCCGCGTGGACGAGGAGCCCTGCCCACTAAAGCCCGTCACCGCTCATGCTCCTCCTCTGTGGGAAAGCTGAAGCTGGGGGAGGGGCGGGGCATGCCGCAGCCTGGCTCTGCCCCCCTCCCCCTGGCTTTAGCGCTTCCACAGCTTCGCCAGCCTTGAGGGGGCAGTGCCAAGCCAATGGTGGCAGAGCCAGCACAATGCTGGCTTGGCACGGTCCCCTCAAGGCTGGAGAAGCTCTGGGAGAGCTGACGCCGGGGGGGGCGGGGGGGCGGGGCCTGGCGCCGCCTGGCTCCTCCCCCGGCTTCAGCACTCCTAGCAGCTGCTCCCAGCAGGCCACCACCCCAGCCGTTCTTTACTGTGTTAGAGTGTCATTTTGTGTCATTTTGGTTGGTGGTGCGCCCCCGGATTTTTTTAACGTTAAAAGTGTGCCACGGCTCAAAAAAGGTTGGGAAACACTGCATTGGAGGACCTACAGAGGTCTACAGACACTTCCAAGGGAATATTTTTAGATCATGAGTAAGTAAAATCATGGATATGAAATCTGTGGATAATTGGGAGCACCTACTGTATTTTAAGAAGTACTAGACTGATCTGTACTGTAGATTAAAGTTGTAATCTTAAAGGTTTTTACTGGGAAGCCAGTTTTATTTAAATTATAGTACAGCTTCTTAAGTTTTTTCCACTCACAACCAATTTTCTCTGGAGAATTTGGATCCTGGGTATCTAGGGTATCTAGGATATATAAAATAGGTATACAAATCAAATCACGAAGAAGTTTGTTCTTTTTTAAACAAATCTTTTACCATTTATTAAAGACAAAAGTCAATTTGCATACTAATTCTCCAGGGCAATTTTTCACAATCCTCAGATTCAGTTATGGCAGTGTTTCTCAACCTTCTTGGAGCCGCGGCACATTTTTTACATTTACAAAATCCTGGGGCACACCACCAACCAGAATGACACAAAATGACACTCTAACACAGTAATACATATAATAAATATGTTTTTAATGTATTTATACACTCAGTGTGAAACCTGGGCCTGTTTCGCTGAACACAAAATAGATATCCTGGCAGGAATGGCAGAAAGACACACATGAAGGTCTTGCTCAACAGCTGGGAGTTATTGTTCACCCGCAATCAAAGAGCATTCTGAACTCCACCAATGATGGCATGGAATCAAACTTCCCACACAGAACTCCCATAACCAAGAGAAAATACTACAAGAGTTTGGTGGGCATTGACCTTGAGTTTTGGAGTTGTAGTTCACCAATATCCAGAGAGCACTGTGGAGGGGAGGGAGGAAGACGTGGGGCGAGTCTGCGCAGTAGCCACGTCTTCCTCCCTCCCCCCCCCCGCAGAAGCGGCAGCGTGAGCAAAGCGAGGCAAAGCAAGCAGAGCGAGGCTGGGAAGAAGGGAGTCCGAGTGGAAAAGAAAAAGTGTTCGGCAGGAGGGGGAAGAAAGGGTATTGGAGGTTCCAATTTTCCACGGCACACCTGAGGATCGCTCACGGCACACTAGTGTGCCATGGCACACTGGTTGGGAAACACTGAGTTATGGGACCCTAAATGGGGTCTCCACCCACAGTTTAAGAAGCTTTGGTTTAAAGGACTCATTGCTGAGTAAACACATCTAAAATGGCCTTCCATGGCTATTTATTAGTGTGATTCTAGATATGTCTACTCTGAACTGAATTCCAGGGTAGGGGAAATACCTGCCATGGATTTCTCAGTCTGCTGTGACTACTGCCACCAACAAAAATATGTATATTTCATCTGCCCCAACGTGAACCCAAGAAAACACTGGGCACAAGCATATATCACTTCTGCCCACTTTATACTCATGTAAGATAGGCCAAGCTGAGAATTACCAACCTAGTAAATGTCATGGTCCACTTGGGACTTGTACCTGGATCTTTCAGATTTCAGTGTAGACTTCTACTACCACATCACAGCTGCCCCACACAACTGAAACCAGAGCAAACGGACTGGCTTAACTTGCAAAGCTGTTGATTTTGTCTCCATTGTATTAACACACATTTTCATTAACATTGTTCTAAATATTATATCATGAGGATATATGCAGGCCTGGATTATCCATAAGGCCACACTAGGCCAAGGCTTAGGGGTGCAGCCATGGGGGGGCACCAGATCCGGACCCCCAAAATAAAGTTTTTTTTAAAGGTCAATCTTCGGGCGCTTCTGCGCATGCGCGCAGAGCGCCATCCACGCCCGGCCCGCTTACCGCCTTGGGCGCCCCCATTGGCTGCCGCCACCGCACTAGCTTTTCCTGCTGCTGCTAAGGCATAGCAGCAGGAGGAGGACTGGCGCAGCGGCGGCAGCCAATGGGGGTTGCCTGGGGCGGTGCTTACCTGCTAAGCACCGCCTCAGGCGCCCCCAGTGGCTGCCACCGCCGGGCTAGTTCTCCTGCTGCTAAGCAACGCCTCAGGCACCCCCATTGGCTGCCACCGCTGCGCCAGTCCTCCTGCAGCTAAGCACCGCCTCGGGCGCCCCCATTGGCTGCCACCGCCGGGCCAGTCCTCCTGCTGCTGCTAAGCAACGCCTCAGGCACCCCCATTGGCTGCCACCGCTGCGCCAGTCCTCCTGCTGCAGCTAAGCACCACCTCGGGCGCCCCCATTGGCTGCCACCGCCGGGCCAGTCCTCCTGCTGCTGCTAAGCAACGCCTCAGGCACCCCCATTGGCTGCCACCGCTGCGCCAGTCCTCCTGCTGCAGCTAAGCACCGCCTCGGGCGCCCCCATTGGCTGCCACCCCCGGGCCAGTCCTCCTGCTACTGCTAAGCAACACCTCAGGCACCCCCATTGGCTGCCATCGCTGCGCCAGTCCTCCTGCTGCAGCTAAGCACCACCTCGGGCGCCCCCATTGGCTGCCACCGTCGGGCCAGCACTCCTGCTGCTGCTAAGCAACGCCTCAGGCACCCCCATTGGCTGCCACCGCTGCGCCAGTCCTCCTGCTGCAGCTAAGCACCGCCTCGGGCGCCCCCATTGGCTGCCGCCACTAGCAGCAGCATGAGGAGAAAGAGGAGCATGCCCCGCGGCTGAGAGGCTGGCGCCACCGCTGCCACATCCCCGCACCCCTCGCAGCCTCGAGAGAAGAGGAGGAAGGACTGAGGGGGAGCGGGGGAGAATGGGGATAGGCCTCTGTAATGCGGCAGCGCAAGGCAGGGGGTGGGGGCGTAATTCCAAACTGTGGCCTCGGGTGCCAAAAGGTGTTGATCCGGGCCTGGATATATGTGGCATCAACAGTGTGTAGATGTGGATGAAATGTGAGGAGAGAAAGATTCTGGAACATGGACATACAGCCCATAAAACTTACAACAACCCAGTGATTCCGGCCATCAAAGCCTTCAAAGTGTGTGTTGTTGTTGTTTTGTTTATTCAGTCAGTCGCTTCCAACTCTTCGTGATCCCATGGACCAGCCCACGCCAGAGTTCCCTGTCAGCCGGCACCACCCCCAACTCCTTCAGAGTCAAGCCAGTCACTTCAAGGATACGATCATCCATCTTGCCCTTGGTCGGCCCCTTTCTTTTTCCTTCCATTTTCCCCAGCATCATTGTCTTCTCTAAGCTTTCCCGTCTTCTCATGATGTGGCCAAAGTACTTCATTTTTGCCTCTACTATCCTTCCCTCCAACGAGCAGTCGGGCTTTATTTCATGAAGTATGGACTGGTTGGATCTTCTCGTGGTCCAAAGCACTCTCCGTATTTTCCTCCAGCACCACAGTTCAAAAGTGTCTATCTTCCTTCACTCAGCTTTCCCTAAGGTCCAGATCTCACATCCATAGATTACTACAGGGAATACCATTGCTTTTACTATGTGGGTATTCTTTGCCAGTGTGATGTCTCTAAGATGTCTCAAAGTGTGTATATCTGAATGATTTCTGATTGGACCCATATAGGTGTAAATTTATAATCTTACTAGCTTGGGGACCCGGCGGTGCCCGGGTCATTTGAGAAGTGCAGCAGGATGTAGAGTGGGTCATGGGGGCTCTGTGTGCCAAGTTTGGTCTTGATCCATCATTATTGGGAGTTGCAGTGGTATCATGAAATTACTGAAGGTAGTGGAAGTCCCATCATCTGTGGTCCTCCCTCCCCAAAGTGTAGTAGGATGTAGATTGGGGCATGGGGGCTCTGTGTGCTAAGTTTGGTCTGTATTGGTGAATGGATGAGGGTTGCATTGTTTTAGGAAGTGAGTGAAGGTACTTCAAGTCCCATCATCCGTGGTCCGTCTCACACAAAACAGCACCAGGATGTAGAGTGGGTCATGAGGGCTCTGTGTGCCAGGTTTGGTGTTGATCAGTCATTGGATTAGGTTTGTAGCAGGCTTGGAAAGTGAGGGAAGGTACTGCAAGTCCCATCATCCATGTTCTGCCCCCCTCCAAAGTTCAGTAGGATGTAGAGTGGGTCACTGGGGCTCTGTGTGCCAAGTGTGGTCTTTCTCGGTGTTTGTTGGGGGCCGCAGTTGTCTGTGGGAACAGAGGGGTGTGAAAGTACTACAAATCCCATCATGCATTGTCAGTCCTCCCCCAAACCTCACCAGGACGTGAAGGCAGTCATGGGGGTTATGTGTGCCAAGTGTGGTCTGGATCAGTAATTGGATGAGGGTCGCAGCGGACTTGGGAAAAGAGTAGAGGTACTTCAAGTCCCATCATCCATGCTCCACCCTTCTCCGATCTGCACCAGGATGCAGAGTGGGTCATGAGGGCTCTGTGTGGCAGGTTTCGTGTTGATCAGTCATAGGATTAGGTTTGTAGCAGTCTTGGAAAGTGAGGGAAGCTACTGCAAGTCCCATCATCCATGTTCTGGCTCCCTCCAAACTTCAGTAGTATGTAGAGTGGGTCACTGGGGCTCTGTGTGCCAAGTGTGGTCTGTATTGGTCCTTTTTGGTGGCCTCAGTGGTCTGTGGGAACCAAAGTGTTTGAAAGTACTACAAATCCCATAATCCATGGGTCATGTCCCCCGAACCGCACCAGGAAGTAAAGGGGTTAGGGGGTTATGTGTACCAAGTTTGGTGCAGGTCCATCACCCGCGCTGGTTGCTGTGGCCTGTGAAAGTGGCTGCCACATATCCGCCCTCCCGCCCTTCCGCCCTCCCGCCCTCCCGCCCTCCGCACACATACATACAAACATTCCGCTTTATAAAGGTATACAGAAGATGTGGGAAAGTTAAATCATGTGTGCAAATCATACATCTACACCAGGACTGAAAATCATGTAGCCTTATGTAATACATTTGGACTACGACTCCCAACAGCCTTAGCCAGCATACCAAGTAACGAGGACTGCTAGGCACTGCAGTTCAATAACTGGAGAACTAGGGAATTCTAAACCCTGTTCTATATTTTACTATGACTACTGCTACTATAAATAAATACATACACATCCCTTGGCTTTTCTTCGCGAATGAAGATTCAGGAAGGACTCATCCCACGCTTTCTACAAGCGCGTTGATGATTTGGAGGTTGGATGTGTCCTTCGAGCCTGTACAATTGATTTTTCTGGTGGAGCGCAGCGTGCACAGAACTGGCCTCACCCTTTAAACCAAAGGTTTGTCTGCCCGGGCCTAGCAAGCTTGGACTGTGGCAGCGAGGTCCTCAGGTCGTAGGTTTGGTTTGAGTTTCCTTCTCTAGATGGTTGACCTTACAGGGTTAGACGAGCACCATCTGCCCGGGTTTGAAATCTCCTAGAATGGTTGCCAAAAGGCTAGAGAGCCCATCCTGCGCTTTGACGCTCTTTGTCAGACCCTTCGGTTGTGACTTGTCTGGCTTGGGAGGCCCTACCGGTGACTATTATTTATTTATTTCCAGTATTTCTACCCCGCTCTTCTCAATCCCCCCGCCCCTCGGGGGGGGGGGGGGGACTCAGAGCAGCCTAACAAAAGGCACAATTCGATGCCAAACATGATAAATACAATATAAAAACCAAAACATTCAGCAGTTAAAATACATTAAAATACAATTAACATTAACACAACATACCCATTCACTTAAGTTAAAAACAGTGTTCCGTCCTTAACAGGAGCCTTGAGCCATAGCCATCAACTTGCCATTACCAATCCAGTCCAAGTGCTGCATTGTGCTAGTGTGCAAACGCCTGGTCCCATAGCCAAGATTTCACTTTTTTCCTGAATGCCAGGAGGGATGGGGTTGATCGTATGTCGCTTGGAAGCGCGTTCCACAGACGGGGAGCCACCACCAAGAAGGCCCTCTCTCTCGTCCCCACCAACCGTGTTTGAGAAGTTGGTGGGAGCGAGAGCAGGGTCTCCCCAGATGATCTTAAATTATGAGGTGGGATGTAGCGGCTAATGCATTCGGACAAGTAAGCTGGGCCAGAACCGTATAGAGATTTAAAGGTCAAAACCAGCACTTTGAATTGAGCCCGGAAGTGGACAGGCATCCAGTGGAGCTGACACAACAGGGGGGTGGTATGCTCCCTGTATGTAGCTCCAGTTAGTAATCTGGCTGCCGCCCGTTGGACTAATTGTAATTTCCGAACTGTCTTCAAAGTCAGCCCCACGTAGAGTGCGTTGCAGTAATCTATTCGGGATGTGACCAGAGCGTGGACGACCGTAGCCAGATCAGACTTCCCAAGGTACGGGCACAGCTGGCGCACGAGTCTTAACTGTGCAAAAGCTCCCCTGGCCACCGCTGAGACCTGGGGTTCCAGGCTCAGCGATGAGTCCAGGATCACTCCCAGGCTGCGAACCTGCGTCTTCAGGGGGAGTGTAACCCCATCTAACACAGGCTGTAACCCTATGCCCTGTTCGGCCTTTCGACTGACCACCACCAGCATAGCTCACAACTTCATTAGGGTATGCAAGCCTCTCCCCCACAACAAGGGGGCGCCAACGGAGAGGACATACACATAGAAAGATATCAAAAAGTGAATAAACAGAGGGCACTGAAGAACCCAGTTGCCTGGGATGCTTTTTGGTTCAGGGATGACCCTGGACTGACCTTTGCTCCTCCATTTGTATTGTTTTCAAGTCCGAAGAAAAGGCCCGATGACAGTCCAAGAATTGCTGAATTCCAATTGTCATTATCTCTAGCCATCCTGACCAAAATGTAAGGAACAATGGGGGTAGAATTTTATCAACCTCAAAAAAGTCAGAGGTGCCCCATTTCTGCTCTAAAGTGTTTGGCTCTTTTCCATTGCTACATGCTAAGGCTGTCATTCAATACAAAGTTAGTTTGGAGTTCACAGCACTGAACTTAATGGGACATGCATGAGGGTCTCTCTGAATAGGTTACAGTCCAGAAAAAGGATTCTGATGCTAGAAAAAAGTAAAGCCTGACACATGAAATCACCATTATTAATCTGTCACATGACAGATTAATGCACTATGCCAGGGCTGTCCAACTTCTTCCGACCCAAGGGCCGGAAGAAGTGTCACTGATAACCTGGGGGGCCGTAGGTGAACAGTGAGCGGGGGGGCGGGGCCACTTGTGGGGGTGGGGCCGCTCGCTCACATAGCCCCTCCTTCTTCTCCCCGGGCGCGCCGCTGCTCGGATCCCAGGCGGCGGCGCGAGCGGGGAGGAGGAGGGGCTACGGAGGAAGAAGGCAGCCGGCTCACCCGCCCTTCCTAGCAGTAGGCGGCGCCAAGGGCGGCGCGGAAGAAGGCCCCAGGCCTCCTGGCGCTCCGCCCCTTGGCGCCGCCTACTGCTCCTTTTTGGCGGCTCCCTCCCCTTCCTAGTCGCCGAAAGGAGCAGTAGGTGGCGCCAAGGGCGGCGCGTCACCCCAGGCCCCTCTGGCGCGCCGCCCTTGGCGCCGCCTACTGCTCCTTTTTGGTGGCTCCCCGCCTGTTCCTAGCTGCCGAAGGAGCAGTAGGTGGCGCCTCAGGGCGGCGCACACCCCAGGCCTCTGGCGTGCCGCCCTTGGCGCCGCCTACTGTTCCTTTTTTAGCTCCCGCCTCCTCCTTCCGAGGCTGGCGAAAAGGAGCAGGGAGGCACCAAGGGGCGCCCCACCCCAGGCCTCTGACGCGCCGCCTTTGGCGCCGCCTACTGCTCCTTTTATTTTTTATTCCCCCTCCCTAGGAAGGGCGGCACGGAGAGAGGGGACGGAGGGGGCGTGAAGGGAGGAGGAGCTGGCTCCCTTCCTTCTCCCTGCGCTGGGTGTGCATGCACGGAACCAGCTGGTTCCGTGCATGTGGACCCTCCACGAAGCCAGAGAGCGAGGAGGCGCCAAAAAAAATGTTCACTTGCCATTTTAAATTACCTTAGTCCAGCCCTGCGCTTGCCCAATTTTGTCCAAGAATTGGGAGAACAATGCACACTCCCTTTGTCTCATTGGATCTTTATTGGATTTCAGACGACTTAATAGTAGTAGATCCAGGAGTTCATTTGCAAAAGTGTCTTTGATTATTACTAGTAGCATTGTTTCATCATATTGAGCATGATGGCAGTAGTAGAAACCATCTCCTGAGACATCATTGCAGCTAAGACTGTTTTTATATCTATATCTGCGTCTCCACCCCAGTTCTGGAGGTCAAATGGGTGTAGACACAGCATGGGAGTTATTCTTGTCAAATTGGTTTATTGTAAAGGCCATGCCAGCAGGGGAGAAACTCCTTGGGGCTGCCAGTGGGCCAGTGTGTGCGGAGGTCAGCGGCGGTCCAGTCCGGCCGGCAGCATTCAGGAGACAGTAATTGTCCCAGGCCTGACACCATGTCGCCAAGATTGGAGCAGCTCCATCCATCTCCATCCATTTAGTTTTGGGTTTTTTTGGGTTTTTTTATAAAATAGCTTTTATTGTTTAAAATGACATTTACATATAAACACAAACTCGTCTGTGTTCCATTTACACAGACATAAACACAACTACATAGTGGTGGGTAAGGAAGGGGATGGGGGAAATGGGTAGGGATACATGGGGATAAGACATAGACATATAAACATATAAAAACAGGTTGACTTCACCCGGAACCAAAGGAGGGTTTGCATATTTCTTTGGGTCTAAATAATATATATATACTTTTCTCTTACAGCCAAAAACCATGTAACTCTATTTTTTCCTTATTCTTGATGTAACATAAAAAGGGTTTCCAAGTTTCTTCAAATTCTAAACTTAAATTTCCTCTCACCAGGTTCGTTAATTTATCTAATTCTGCAAATTCCAAAATTTTAAATAATAATTATTTTTCTTCTGGTATGTCGGTCTTCTTCCAGTACCGCACTAAGACGATTCTGGCCGCCGTGAGGATGAAACAGAGTAGTTTTTCCATATTTGGTATTATTCCATTTTTTGGTATTCTATAATATTTAAAAGAAATAACTCAGGTAGTTGTACAATGTCCTCTCTCAGTATTTCTTGCGCCAATTTATGTACTTTGCCCCAATATTGCTTTACCGTGTCACATGACCACCATTGATGGTAGAAGGTGCCCCTATTCTTTTGGCATTTCCAGCATCTGTCATTAGTGTTTTTATAAATTTTCGATAATTGTGCTGGGGTTATGTACCATCTGTACATGAGTTTCAGCTGGTTATCCCTCATTGTATAGGCATACATTAGGCATGAGAAAAATGAAACGGAAATTAAAAGGATTCGTAAGAGATTCGTATGTAATGGGACTTTTGAGCTTTTACGGATCGCTGCCGCAAACCCGGAAGTAGACTTCTTTTACGGTCCTTGAGGCCAACAATTTGCGTTATGATCGTAATAAATTCTTAATTATTGTACTACGTACTCACTTCTCCCTGTCTTCTCCCCCTCATTTCCTTCCCGCCTTCATTCAGCTTCTTCTTTTCCCGCATTTCTATGGGGAACTGGAAGTGACGCTGCTGCTAGGTAGGCAATGCATTCTGGAAAGTGTAGTCCTCCACGCTTCCCTCCGTCTCTTCCCCCGTTGCTCTGCTGCCATGCCCCATCGCAGGGGCCAGCTTCACACACACACACGTGCGCTTCTCCTCCTCTCTCTCCCTGCGCTCTCTCAGATGCTTCTCTTCCCGTTGCTCTGCCATGCCCCATCGCAGGGGCCAGCTTCAGCCCTCCAGGTACGTGTTTTGGACTTCAACTCCCACCATTCCTCACAGCCTCAGGCCTCTTCCTTTTCCTCTCAGCCTGGGCAAACTTGGGCCCTCGCTCCCTCAGGATCGGGGTGAGAGGGAGGCAGCGAGGAGCGAGGGGGCCTCCTCCTTTTTTTTGCTGCTTCCAAGAATAGAATACCCCCTCCCTCCCTCCTTCCCTCCCTCCTTCCTATTTGGATAGTCCCATCTAGAATTCAGTGTGGTTTATTCAGGTTTTGGCCTACAACTCCCAGAAATCCCAGCCAATTTACCAGCTGTTAGGATTTCTGGGAGTTGTAGGTCAAAACCATCTGGTAGGCGCATGCTCTGGCATTCGAATTACTAACGAATTCCGTTAATACTTAAGTTACATTTTAGAAATTTTTGGAAAATTTTTGTAAGTCTTTTCTTTTACTAATCAAAAAAATCCCCCATTTGATTTTAGAATTGCGATTTTTGGGTTCTAAAACATGCCTAGCATACATATATTTTGGTATTGTTTTCCACATCTTTTCCCAGTTTTCAAGGGGTATATTGTGTCCTATATTTTCATGCCATTTTTCCATATATTCTCTTATGGGGGCCTTTTCAAATCTGTCGGCTAAAATATATTTATATAACTTGCTTACTCTTTTTTTTCTCTGAGTGTAGCAGAATCTTTTCCCCTGGCGATCCATTTAGTGTGTGTGTGCTTCCAGCAGGACTTGGCCTAGCCTGGGCTGAGAGAAATAATGGCTTGCCGCATTTATTTGCTGTTCATGATGGAACACCCCTTTTTTCTCCCTTAGAAAATTAGAAAAATTAAACTATTTTGCACTGGCAATAGATATCAAGATCTCTTGGTCTTAAGTAAAACCCAGTACTGTATACTGTCTTCAAGTGTGTTCAGGACTGGGAACTCAAGTACAATAAATTAACAAGATAATATAATTCGGGGTTAATTCAGGTCTGCACAGATTTGTGCCTGCATCTAAACTTTGAAACTGGTAGAGGAAGAAAAACAGAAAACAAACTAAAATTTCTGGGCAGAGATGGACTGTATTTCTGCATAACTGCAGAATAATAATAAAAAAAAATAAAAAATACCATGAGCACTAGCAGATTGGAGAGCAAAACATTTTCCTAATAGGTAATTTGCAAAAATTGGAAGTGTTGCTTTTGAACTACAAGTTCTAGAATTGTTGTTCAAAATGTAAAGTTTGGTTCTGTTTTGGTAGGCAGGCTCTTTTGCTTGTGTTTTTGTGTCAAAATGTAAAGTTGCCAGTCTTTGGATGCTTTAGAAAATTGTCAGGGATCACAGTAGGAAGAAGAAATTCCTAATCAGAGGTTGATGATTCCAGAAAGATGTGAGAACCAAACTGTCAGGCAGAACTAAGACCATGGACAGAGACATGGGTTGAAAATCGCTACTCAGCTGCTATTTATTTATTTGCTAGCTGAGGACCCGGTGGTGCCCGGGTTATTTGAGGAAGGCATTGTGTGCCAAGATTGGTTCCTATTAGATGTTTATGTGGCTTGCAGTGGTCTCAGGAACTTAGTGAAGGTACTGCGAGTCCCAGGGGCCTAGTCAGGAAAATCAAGTTAAGGAAACCTAACAATATCCCATGAGCTGAGGCCTACTCAGGAAAATCAAATTAAGGAAGCCTTTCTGTCAATTTTGGGTCTGGTTTGTGTTTTATAGGGGCTTTAGTGTTGTTTGGGAAGTGAATGACATGAAGGTACTGCAAATCCCATCATTCGTGGCCCCTCCTGCCCTAAACCACACCAGGTAGTGAAGTGGGCCATTGGTCGCCTGTTTGCCAAGTTTGGTCCTGATCTGTCAGTGCTGTGGGCCCCAGTGGCTGACTGCCTGAGGCCTTTCCCTTTCCCTTTCCCTCTGAGTCACTTTAGAATGTTGGAATGTGGTTGGCCATTTGGAGGCAGTTATGCAAATTGCATTTCAGTGGCAACCAATCCCCTCTGTTGTGTTACAGTATATGGAGTTTAGCTGGGGCTTCTTGTTTGAATGTGTGTGTTGAGGAGAAACACCTGTTGGAGTATATCATGAGGCTAGCCAGTTGTCCTGAGGACTTCTTACACCATCGTTTATGCAAATAATCCTTTGAGTAAGATATCAAATGGCAGCCAATTTGTAATGCTGGTTTTGTTAAAGCTGCTTACTTAAGGCACATATTTTTCCTCCTCTGTGTGATTTAGCAGCTCTGGAAAGACTACTGAGCTTCGCACAACAGCAAACACTGACTTTTATTATATGTAATAGATTTATTTATTTATTTATTGGTCATGTGAGGAGCAACTTGAAAAACTGCAAGTTGCTTCTGGTGTGAGAGAATTGACCGTCTGCAAGGACGTTGCCCAGGGGATGCCCAGATGTTTTTGATGTGTTGCCATCCTTGTGGGAGGCTTCTCTCATGTCCCCGCATGAGGAGCTAGAGCTGATAGAGGGAGCTCATCCACGCTCTCCCCGGATTCGAACCTGTGACCTGTCGGTCTTCAGTCCTGCCAACACAGGGGTTTAACCCACTGCACCTCCTTACTCAGCTATGAAATCTACTTTGGCGTAGCCAGTATCTGATAAGCTTACTCTCTTCACAGTTTGTTATGAGGATCAATTATTTATTTGTTTGTTTGTTTGTTTGTTTACATCATTTATATTCTGCCCTTCTCACCCCGCAGAGAACTCAGGGCGGATCACAATGCACATAAACAGGCAAACATTCAATGCCATCGACATACAACATATATAGACAGACATAGAGGCAATTTAACATTCCAGCTTCTGGCCACCAGGGGGAGCTGTAGCATTCCTTCATTCTTTTTCATACTTCCTGGAGATTTTATGGTCTCGTAAATCAGTTAAATTAGCCTAAATTTCCTACTTGACAGATGCAACTGTCTTTCGGGTTGCAAAGGTAAACAACAAGCTACACAACTGGTCCAGCGCTCACCCCGACCCAGGCAGGCCTCGAACTCATGACCTTCTGGTCAGTAGAGATCTTATGCAGCTGATTCCCAGCCAGCTGCACCACAGTCCCGGTGCAAATGGAGATGGGAAGAGACGCAGGCAAGCCAGATTTCTCGAGGAGAGCTGGGCTATGGTGAGAGAGTGCCAGCTGCCTCAGGTAATTGATGCTGGGTGTCATCAGGCCCGGATTAATCCCTTTTGGCACCCTAGGCCACACTTTGGAATTACGCCCCCAAACCAACCTCTACCGCACCCCTCCCCCCACATTCCTTCTTTCCACTGCCCGGCAGCGGCCCCGGGGGCTTCCCTTCCTTCCTTGACTCAGGACGCGAGCGGGAGGAGGAGGAAGGAAAGGAAGCCCCCGGGGCTGCTTCCGCGCATGCCCGGCAGCGTCCCAGGAGGCTTCCCTTTCCTTCCTCCTCCTCCTCCCACCATTGCTCCTTCCTTGAGTAAGGAAGCCCGGCCCCCAGGGCTGCTGCCGGGCATGTGTGGCAGCGGCCCCGGGGGGCTGCCCTTCCTTCCTCCTCCTTCTTGCTCACACCCTCCTTCCTTGAGTCAAGGAAGGAGGGCGCGAGGAGGTGGAGGGAAGCCCCCGGGGCCGCTGCCGGGCAGTGGAAAGAAGGAATGGGGGAGTGCGATAGAGGTCGGGCATGCACGGCAGCGGCCCGGGGGCGGGTCTTCCTTTCCTTCCTCCTCCTCGCTCGCGCCCTCTTTCCTTGACTCAAGGAAGGAGCAAGGGTGAGAGGAGGAGGAGGAGGGAGGAGGAAGGGAAGCCCCCGGGGCCGCTGCTGGGCATGCACAGCAGGAGGGCGCGAGGCGAGCACCTCTGCCTCCTCCGCCATGTTCCTGGGTGCCGCACGCGCATGCCCAGCAGCGGCCCCGGGGGCTTCCCTCCACCTCCTCGCGCCCTCCTTCCTTGACAAGGGGGGCACGGGCGATGGCGAGGGGGGCGCCATTCCCTCCTCCCTTGCCCCCTCGCAGTGCTCGCTTTCCGCCAAGAGGAGGCTGGGAAGGCTACAGAAGTGGAAGCTCCCTCGTGCTCATCTTTGCCCGCCCCTCCTTTCCTCTGCTGCCCTCCTCCTCCCTTCCTCTTCCTCAGGCCACGCTGCGACACTGAGAATGGAGGCGGGGAAACGTCCCAGAGGCAGTGGAAGGTTCGGATGGTACGCTGCCATGTAATTGTTTCAACTTTTTTTTTGTCCTGTAATTTTTGCGCCCCCCTGGCCTTGCGCCCCTAGGCCGTGGCCTAGTCTGGCCTTATGGGTAATCCGGGTCTGGGTGTCATGAAAGAGCAACAAATTCGGGTTTTTTGTTGTTGTTGCCTAATATTTTTAAAGCTAGAGATGGCAATAAATTTATTTATTTATTATTTAAAACTTTTATATCCTGATCTTCTCACCTCCGTAAAGGGACTCAGACTGGCTCACAGCAAGAATTCAATGCAAATAATACAGACTAAAACATTAATAGAACAATACAAGATGAAAACCTATAAGATAAATATATAAAGCCAAATCGCCAAGATAAAATCAAGTCCAACTCAGTCCGCATATGTGGTCATTCATTTTGGTCTATAACAGGTCACTGCCATTATTCAGGGAATGCGTCATTTCATAGCCAGAATTTCACTAGCCTCCTGAAGGACAGGAGGGAGGGGCAGACCTGATCTCGTTCGGGAGGGAGTTCCATAGCTGAGGGGCCACCACAGAGAAGGACCTGTCTCTCGTCCCCACCAGACGCGCTTGCGAAGGTGGCAGGACCGAGAGCAGGGCATCTCCAGAAGATCTTAACACCCTTGATGGTTCATAGGGGACCTTAAATTTTCACAAAGGGAATTTCACCAAAATGAGAAAAATAGTAAAGAACAAACTAAAAGGAACAGTAAAAAAAATCAAATCCCTCCAAAATGCTTGGAAACTGTTTAAAAATACTTTAAAACAAGCCGAACTAAAATGCATTCCTAAAATAAGTAAGAGGCCGGGAAAGTCCAAGAGGACATCGGTATGGCTTACAAATGAAGTAAAAGATGTGATTGGAAAGAAGAAAAACTCATTTAAGAAATGGAAGGCTCTTCCTACTGAGGAGAACAGAAAGGAACACAAGCTCTGGCAAACTAAATGCAAAGCAACCGTCAAGAAAGCCAAGAGAGATTTTGAGGCACATATAGCTAAGAACATTAAAAAAATAACAAAAACTTCTTTAAGTACATCAGAAGCAGAAACCCAACTAGAAAAGCAGTTGGGCCACTTGACGAAAATGGTAAGAAAGGGACAATAAGTGAAGACAAGGAGATTGCTGAGCGGCTAAATGACTTCTTTGCCTCCGTTTTCACACAAGAGGACAGACAACATATGCCTGCAGCTGAGTCAGTTTTTTTCAGGGAGGGAATTAAATGAATTAAACCAGATAGAGATAAACAAGGAAGATGTTCTCACATGCCTTACTAAACTAAATGTCAACAAATCACCAGGGCCAGATGGCATCCACCCCAGAGTTCTTAAGGAACTCAAGTGTGAAATTGCTGAAATTCTAGCCAAAATATATAACCTTTCTCTAAGATCAGGCACTGTACCCGAGGACTGGAGGGAGGCAAATGTAACTCCGATCTTCAAGAAAGGATCCAGGGTGATCCAGGAAATTATAGACCAGTTAGTCTAACCTCAGTTCCAGGCAAAGTGATGGAAACCATTATTAAAGAAAAAAATACCAAGCACATAGAAGAACAGGCATTGCTGAAGGAAAATCAACATGGTTTCTGCAAAGGCAAATCATGTCTTACTAACTTGATATAATTATTTGAGGGTGTAAATAAACACATAGATAAAGGGGACCCAGTCGATATTGTTTACCTTGACTTTCAAAAGGCTTTTGACAAAGTCCCTCACCAAAGGCTCCTAAACAAGCTCTTCAGCCATGGAATCAGGGGACAGGTCTTGTCCTGGATTGGAACCTGGCTAAACTGTAGGAAACAAAGGGTGGTAATAAATGGACACTTCTCTGGATGGAAAGAGGTGAGAAGTGGCGTACCCCAAGGTTCAGTTTTAGGACCGTTACTTTTTAATTTATTCATAAATGATCTGGATGTAGAAGTAAATTGTGAGGTAGCAAAGTTTGCAGATGACACTAAACTGTTCAGGGTACTGTGTAAAGAGCTTTTTGAACAACAAAGTAAACAAACAAGTGTAAAGTCATGCACATCGGGGCAAAGAACCCCAAATACACTTATCAACTGATGGGATCAAAGCTTTCTGAGACAAACCAGGAAAGGGATCTTGGGGTTTTGGTGGACAGCTCAATGAAGATGTCAACCCAGTGCGCTGCAGCAGCAAAAAGCAAATTCTATGGTTGACATGATCAGGAAGGGAATCGAAAATAGGTCAGCAAATGTTGTATTGCCTCTCTACAAATCTATGGTGAGGCCACATCTGAGTACTGTGTACAATTCTGGTCACCACACCTCAAGAAGGATATAACGGAACTGGAAAAGGTACAAAGAAGGGCAACAAAAATGATCCAAGGGATGGAGCAGCTCCCTTATGAAATCAGGTTGCAACGCCTGGTCTTTTCAGCCTTGAAAGACGGCGTTTAAGAGGTGACTTGATCGAAGTGTATAAAATCATGCATGGGATAGAAAAGGTGAATAAAGAAAAATATTTTCTCTGTCACACAACACTAGGACTAGGGGCACTTCCTGAAGCTCCAAGGTAGGAAAGTTAGGACTAATAAAGGGAAATATTTCTTCACCCAGAGGGTCATTGGGTTATGGAACTCACTTCCAGAGGAGGTTGTGACAGCTGTCAGCCTGGACAGCTTCAAGGCAGGATTAGACAGATTCATGGATACCAAGGGAATCAGTAGTTACTGAAATGGACATCCAAGTGCCACCTCTGTGTTGATGGAGGCAGGCAGGATTTTCCCGGGTACTGGTTGTGGGGGTCGGGAGCAGGTGAGGGTTCTGCCCTCCTTTCTGCTAGAGATCCCTGTGTACAACTAGTGGGCCACTGTGTGACACAGAATGCTGGACTAGATGGGCTGAGGCCCGATTCAGCATGGCTCTTCTTATGTTCTTATGTTCTTATAGGGGAGAATACGTTCAGACAGGTAAACTGGGCCGGAACCGTATATGCATGTATATGCTTGAGAGATGTTCTGCATCTTATGTCAAAGTCACTTGGCTGGTTTTAGATTCTATACAACTTAACATGGGGCGGAAGAGGGCCTTGTTACTTCACCACAGGCTGCAAAATGTCATGTGTAATACAGTTGTTAGTCACATCTAATTTAGTTCCCATTTATTACAACAGGTTTACACTATGTAGGATTAATACTGGCTTTAGCCTATTTTGAAATCTATTTTATGCCATGGCAATAGTACTTTAGAGCAGTGTTTTTCAACCTTTTTTGAGCCGCGGCCCATTTTTTACATTTACAAAATCCTGGGGCACACCACCAACCAAAATGACACAAAATTAGACTCTAACACAGTAATACATATAGTTAATATGTTTTAAATGTACTGTATTTATACACTCAGTGTGAAACCTGAGCCTGTTTCGCTGAACACAACATATGTATGACTTCCTCTCACATATTTATACATGGCTATCATGTCTTCTCTCAGCCTTCTCTTCTTCAGGCTAAACATGCCCAGCACTTCAAGCCGCTCCTCATAGAGCTTGTTCTCCAGACATTTGTGAAATTTCACCCTGCGATGTAGTGGCTTGAGTGTTGTACTCTGGAGATCACAGTTAAATTTCCCACTCTGCCATAAGAACATAAGAACATAAGAAGAGCCATGCTGAATCGGACCTCAGCCCATCTAGTCCAGCATTCTGTATCACACAGTGGCCCCCAGTTGTACACGGGGATCTCGAGCAGAAGGGAGGGCAAAACCTGACCTGCTCCCGACCCCCACAACCAGTACCCAGGGAAATCCTGCCTACCTCAACCAACTCCGAGGTGGCACTTGAATGTCCTTTTCAGTAACTACCGATACACTTGGTATCCATGAATCTGTCTAATCCTGCCTTGAAGTTGTTCAGGCTGACAGCTGTCACAACCTCTTCTGGAAGTGAGTTCCATAACCCAATGACCCTCTGGGTGAAGAAATATTTCCCTTTATTAGTCCTGACTTTCCTACCTTGGAGCTTCAGGGAGTGCCCTCTAGTCCTAGTGTTTTGTGACAAAGAAAATCGTTTTTCTTTATTCACCTTTTCTATCCCATGCATGATTTTATACACTTCGATCAAGTCACCTCTTAGACGCCGTCTTTCAAGGCTGAAAAGACCAAGGCATTGCAACCTGGTTTCATAAGGGAGCTGCTCCATCCCTTGGATCATTCTTGTTGCCCTTTTCTGTACCTTTTCCAGTTCCGTTATATCCTTCTTAAGGTGCGGAGACCAGAATTGTACACAGTACTCCAAACGTGGCCTTACCATCGATTTGTAGAGAGGTAATACAACATTTGCTGACCTATTTTCGATTCCCTTCCTGATCATGCCAAGCATAGAATTTGCTTTTTTCACTGCTGCTGCGCACTGGGTTGACATCTTCATTGAGCTGTCCACCAAAACCCCAAGATCCCTTTCCTGGTTTGTCTCGGAAAGCTTTGACCCCATCAATTTGTAGGTGTAGTTGGGGTTCTTTGCCCCGATGTGCATGACTTTACACTTGTTTAGGTTAAAATGCATTTGCCACTTTGTTGCCCATTCACTCAATTTCGAGAGATCTTTCTGGAGCTCTTTACAATCAGTTTCATTTTTAACTACCTGAACAGTTTAGTGTCATCTGCAAACTTTGCTACCTCAGAATTCACTCCTACATCCAGATAATTTATGAATAAATTAAAAAGTAACGGACCCAAAACTGAACCTTGGGGTACGCCACTTCTCACCTCTTTCCACCCAGAGAAATGTCCGTTTATTACCACCCTTTGTTTCCTACAGTTTAGCCAGGTTCCAATCCAGGACAAGACCTGTCCCCTGATTCCATGGCTGAAGAGCTTATTTAGGAGCCTTTGGTGAGGGACTTTGTCAAAAGCCTTTTGAAAGTCAAGGTAAACAATATCGACTGGGTCCCCTTTATCTATGTGTTTATTTACACCCTCAAAGAATTATATCAAGTTAGTAAGACATGATTTGCCTTTGCAGAAGCCATGAAAACCCACTGAATGACTACCCTGGACAAGTCACACATCGTCAGCCCTAGAAGGCACACAATAAAAAAGTAATATTCTTATACCCTGATTCTCCATCCAAACTAGTGATATCATTATTTGATTAATACTCTGCCTTGATCTTCATAAGAGAAATTCAATCAGTCATCACAGAATGAGTATTGCTTTCCAGCACATGTCCCCCAGGTTTTTCCTCCAGTCCTCCTATTTTCTGATTCGCCCTTGTTTAACCACACCAGTGCTGTGTGTCTTCTGATGCTCCCATGGCCCCCACATCAGGCTCCATGTGCCCCCCCCCTCCTATCCTGCCTTCCTTTTCCCTCCCCTTCCTCCAGGGAACCAATCTGTCTCCTCTCAGAATAAAACACCATCATTCTCCATGTTGTTCTTGTTGTTATTATTGTGGTGATTATGAGCGACATTCTTCCTTGGAACAATGTCCCTGGCCCAGAGTCATCATCCTGGTGACACTCGCCATCCATCTTCCCTTAAGGGGAAACAAAGAGGAGGGCTGTGCTTGAACCTCTCCAAACTTCTTTTCTATTTTGAGAAGGCCTCCGCACAATAGCCTCCTTTATGAGCCATAATGGTTATGTTTATGAAGCCTGCGATGCCAGTGTATGAAGGCAATTTTATGCCTAATTAGAAAATGATGCCATCCCCAGAGGGGACAAAAATGGGAGCCTGCCTCTCCCAGGCGGGGAGTCCGGAGGACCCTCCCATTCCCCCTCCCAAGCCCACCCGGTGGGCTTCCTCTGCAGACCTACTAGATATATCCACATCCTGAGAGATTGGGAGGGGTTTTTTTTTCAATATTTGTATGTGCGTGCATCTACATCCATGAGCACCTATATTATCTACCCATATATTTATTTATTTATTTATTTATTTATTCAAATTTATCCGTCGCCACTCCCAACTGGCTCGGGGCAACTTACACATAATAAAAACAACAATTACCAGAGCATATTAAAACCATGTCATAAAACTAAAACAGTACAGCCCCGGATTACCCATAAGGCCAGGCGAGGCCATGGCCTCGGGCGGCGGCCATGGGAGGGCGACAAAATGGCGACCGGACCTTCGGGTCGCCACGGCATGTAGGTTGCAGTTGTTGAGGAGGGAGGGAGTGAGCAGGAGGAGGAGCCGAGGTGAGGAGCCAGGAGAGTGGGGGGCGGGTTCCAGGCCGGCCTTTTTCCTCCCTTCCTCCCTCTTCCCGCGCAAGGGAGAAGGAGCCGGGGGGAAGTCCCGCCCCTAGGCGTCTGACGTGGCTTCCCCCCGCCGTCTCCTTGCTCGCACGTGCGCCGCTCCTTCTTCCAGTGAAGGAGGGAGGGGCGGCCGTGCATGCGAGCGAGGAGGCGTCAGGGGGAAGCCCCGTCAGACGCCCTACGGGCGGCGGGACTTCCTCCCGGCTCCTTCTCTCGTGCACAGGCCGCCCCTTCACTGTAAGAAGGAGCGCGGCGCCGCCTGTGCGAGAAAGACGGAGTCGGGGGGAAGTCCCGCTGCCCGTAGGGCGCCTGATGGGGCTTCCCCTCCGATGCCTCCTCGCTCGCACGTGCGCCGTGAAGGACGAAGGGGCGCCCGTGCGTGCGAAGCGGAGCGTCGGAGGAAGCCCCATCAGACGCCCTACGGGCAGCGGGACTTCCCCGACTCCGTCTTTCTCGTGGGGGAAGAAGGAGCGGCGCACGTGCGAGCAAGGAGACGTCGGGGGGAAGCCACGTCAGGCGCCTAGAGGTGGGACTTCTCCCCGCCACCTCCTCGCTCGTGCCGGCCCCGCCCCCTCAGGTGGCCCCGCCCCCCTCAGGTGGCACTTACCGGGTGTGGCCTTGGGCGGCCCCAAGCCTTCATCCGGGCCTGAAACAGTAACAATGAATTGCACATAACATCAAAAGAGGCCGGACCGTTTTTAAGACCCGAAGGCCTGCTGGAACAGTAAGGTCTTGCAAGCCTTCCGAAAGGCTAGCAGACGCTGAAGGGTACGGACTTTGGAGGGCAGCACGTTCCAAAGGATTGGAGCTACAATTGAGAAAGCCCTTCTCCGTGTTGCGGTCAGATGGTAAGCCTTGGAACTTGGGACCACCAGGAGTTTTTGCATCTCTGAACCTAAGGATCTAGTGGGACAATATGGGATGAGGCGGTCCCTTAGGTACACTGGCCCCAGACCATTCAAGGCCTTGAAGGTCAAAACCAGCACTTTGAAGGTAATCCGGTATTCCACAAAGAGCCAGTGCAGTTTGCGCAGGATGGGTGCAACATGGCAGCTTGTCAGGACACCCGCGAGCAACTGCGCTGCAGCGTTCTGCACCAGCTTAAGTTTCCGGATCACCGACAAAGGAAGGCCAATGTAAAGAGCGTTGCAGTAGTCCAGCCTTGAGATGACCATAGCTTGGACCACTGTGGCCAGGTCGTGTCAGGACAGATAGGGGGCCAATTTCCTCGCCTGGCATAGATGAAAAAACGCCACTCTGCTGACGGTGGAGATATGAGATTCCATCAACAGTTGAGGGCAGGGGCGGTCCTACCGATAGGCAAAGGACGCCGTTGCGTGGGGCGCCATCATCACCCACCAAGCAGGGCGTCCTCCCCAGCCTCTCCCCTGGTTTCTCACCGGACAGTGACCCTGACGGAGCTCTCCTCTTGCGCTGCCGACATGGCTCCGAGAAGGAAAGGCTCCCGGGGGGTGAGGAGGCGAGGTGAGGAAGGGCGCCTCAGGTGGTGCACGGACCCTTCTTGTCTCTCACGCCATGAAGCAAGCGCGTGCGCGCCGCCTTGCTCTGCCAGGGGACTGGCTCGCTCTCGCGCGCACGCTCTCTTCTCCTCTCCGCTCCGCTTGGCCTCACCTCCTCCAGCTCCTCTCTCCAGCCATTTTAGGTGACTGAATGGATAGGTAGCGGCGGCTTAGGCTCCGCCCACTTCAGTCAGCCCAGCAGTAAGGAAAGCCTCCCTCCGCTCGCTTGGCTGGTGGCGACCTCAAAAGGTGGGGGCGGAGCCACAGCCGGCTCGCACTTGTCACTCAAAACGGGTCAAGGGAGGAGAGAGGGAGAGCGTGCGCCTGCCTGGGGCGCCAAAATAACGTTTGCTTATCATTTAAAATTACCTTAGACCACCCCTGGTTGAGGGTCAAACATGTATCATATCTGTGGCGGTGTGTGCATTTATATATATAGATGGATAGATGCAGGCATGTAGCCAGGGGGGGGCTAAGGGGGCTTCAGCCCCCCCCCCGAAATTCTCAGGGTGGTCCGCGAAAAGGCCTTACTGGTACATTATTTAAACTGTTATGTTTATTCATATCATGATCTGATCACCATGCTCATTATATCCCACATTAATGGGGTTATTGGGATAACAATACAAAAGGTTTGCTAGGGTAGACCCTCTTCCACCCAGTCTCAGCCCCCTCCGAACCAAACTCACCCCCCCCCAAATCAAAATCCTGGCTACGGCCCTGGATAGATGGTATGACGGATGGATAGATATAGAAAACTAGATATCTGCTCAAGTTTCTGTACTTACATTTATGTGTCCATGCACATACAGATACATCTACATGTGCTTATATACATGCACGCACCTATATGTTTTGTTGTTGCTTATTCATTCAGTCGTTTCCAACCTTTTGTGACCTCATGGACCAGCACACGCCAATGCGGAGGATTCATTGTTTTATTATGTTTGTATTGATGTTATTGTGTAATTAATTTTATCTATGTTTAAATGTTTTCACTATTTTTATATTGTTACGGGCATCGAATTGTGCCGTTCTATAAACCGCCACAAGTTGCCCTTGGGCTGAGAATGGCAGTATAGAAATATAGTAAATAAATAAATAATAAATAAATGCTATGGAAGCCTGGGATTTGTAGTTTGGTGCAGCACCAGCACTCTACAGCAAAGAAGATGTGTGTGTGTGTGTTCATTCAGTCGCTCCCAACTCTTCTTGATCTCATGGACCAGCCTACACCAGAGCTTCATGTTGAAGGTAGCCAACCCCCAGCTACTTCAAGGTCAAGCCAGTCACTTCAAGGATACCATCCATCCATCTTGCCCTTGGGCGTCCCCTCTACCTTTTTCCTTCCATTTTCCCCAGCATCATTGTCTTCTCCAAGCTTTCCTGTCTTTTCATGATGTGGCCAAAGTTCTTCCATCTTTGCCTCTAATATCCTTCCCTCCAGTAAACAGTCGGGCATTATTTCCCGAAGTATGGACTGGTTGGATCTTCTCAGTCCAAGGCACTCTCAGAACTTTCCTCCAACACCACAGTCCAAAAGTATCTATCTTCCTTTGCTCAACCTTCCTTATGGTCCAGCTCTCGCATCCATAGGTTACTACAGGGAATACCATTGCTTTAACTATGTGGCACCTCTGTTG
Source organism: Anolis apletophallus (assembly GCA_030556195.1). Classification (NCBI taxonomy): domain Eukaryota; kingdom Metazoa; phylum Chordata; class Lepidosauria; order Squamata; family Anolidae; genus Anolis; species Anolis apletophallus. The sequence goes on from JARBWK010000012.1 coordinate 14,578,128, forward strand.
CCAGTGTTGATGTCTCCACTCTTAACTTCTTGCTCTCCTCCCAAGGAGTAAACACACCTATATGTATGTGTGTGAATAGATAAGAGGTGTGGGAATGAATAGATAGAGATGTGGGCATTTATGTAGCTATACCTATATACTGTACATACACTGTGATATCTATTATATAAAGGGGTTCACGTCATGGAACGACCGTCCCAAACAGAGAAACCTTACAACGCAGAAACACCAAACTTGCCAACAGAAATAGGCCTCAAGCAAGGTACGTTTGTAGCAAATAAACTTCCCCCCCCCAAAACCTAAAAGGCCCCCAAAACAACGAGTAAAAAAACTACATTTCCCAGCATCCTCCGCGGCTGCCAGCGAATGCCATTGGCCGACATCGGCCCACACAAAATGCAGGGAGGCTGAGTAACCATAGCAACACTGGCCAGAGCCATCCAAGGCTAGGATAGAATGCTGAGATATTTAAGTTGTCAGTTGGTGTTTGAGGGTTAAACTGTCAAAACCAAACTCTATGAGGGAGCAATTCTCCAGCAATTCCTACCCACACAACACAACTTCCAATCACAACCCATCCCACCAACCTTACGGGACCCCGTACACACAACACCTACCACCACCACAAACAAAAAGCATTCCTTCCTTCCACACAGACAGAAACTGACCCAAAAGACAAGCCATGCCTTCTAAAAATAACAGCATCGGGCGACACACTCGCAACGCTACATACATCAAACAAAAAAGGGCAGAACAAACGCCAGAACAGAAACACACTGCGCAGCAGAGACACAGACAACAGGTCACTGCACGACGCAGGGCTGAGAACCAAATGCAAAGAACTGCACGACAAGAAGAAGCGCGCAGCCAGGAACAACAAAAACGCAGAAATGCAACACAACAGCAGCGCGCAAGGAGCGCAGAAACACGACGTCGCAACACAGAAAACAAACTTCAAAAACACCACAACCAATTCCACCACCTAGCCTTCAGATACAATGCTGCAGAAGACTACAGCATGGCGCCAGAGGCCGACATTGGCACCTTAACGCACATCTGCACACACTGCAAAGCCCTGAAGTACCCAGCAGAAACACCGGGAATGTGCTGCCTAGCCAGTAAAGTCTCTCTACCACCAGTTGCCACTCCTCCACAACCACTACAGACTTTGCTGAGTGGACACACTCCAGAATCAAAACACTTCCTTAGCTATATAAGACAATACAACTCATGCTTCCAGATGACATCATTTGGAGCACACATAGAAAGTGCGCAATTCATGCCTACTTTCAAAATCAAAGGACAAATCTATCACCGAGCTGGCTCCTGCTACCAAACACCGAGGAGCACATCAATTTCTTCAAATGTTTTTCATTGGTGATGAAGACACCGAAATCAACACAACGATGCCACATTTCCCCAAAAGTTAAAAAACCCATTATTGCACAACTACAACACCTCCTTCATGAACACAATCAATTAGTCCACTTATTCAACCCTTACATACTCAGACTTTCTCGCATCTCCTAAATAGGGCACAGCAACGCCTGCCGGGTACAGCTAGTATACATATAAACACACATGCCAGACGCAGCCTTTTCCAGTATATTTGGAGGCCTTCATTTTGTTAAGGTCTAATGTTATGCTTTATGCCTTTTCTAGTATATTTGGAGGACTTCATTTAGTTTCAGGTCAAAGGTTCAGTCTTTCAGCTTTTGTTAGTATCTTTAGAAAACGTTATTTTGTTTTAGGCCACAGGTTCAGGCTTTAAGACTTTGCCATTGTATTGGGAGCCCTTGGTTTGGTTTCAGGTAATAGGTTCAGGCTTTAAGCCTTTGGTGGGATATTTGGAGCCCCCCCCCCCTTTAGCTGTAAGCCTCTGCTATTATATTGAAAGGACTCCACTGGGCTCCAGACATCATGTTAGACTGTATGCCTTTGGCAGTAAAAGTCAAAGTATGTCTCTCTGCTTTTCTATCTGTTCCACAAAGGCTCTTGCTAGGTGAATGCTAGACCCCCTGTGATGTCATCGGAGTGGTACTTTATGATGTCACTGGACTGGGTTTACTAAGTGAAGGATTGGCTGTGAAGCTAGTCTATCTGTGATGTAACCAAGAAATAGGATAGTGTAGTAATTGATGCTACTGTGTATGAGGGAAACAGAGGCAGGAAGAAAGGGGGGGGGGAGAAAGAGTGGGGGGAGAAGAAAAGGGAAGGGAAAGGGAAGGGAAGGGAAGGGAAAGGGAAAGGGATGGAGACGGGAAGGGAAAGGGAAGGGAAGAAAGGGAAAGGGGACGGGAAGGGAAGGGAAAGGAAGGGGAAGGAAGGGGAAGGAAGGAAGGAAGGAAGGAAGGAAGGAAGGAAGGAAGGAAGGAAGGAAGGAAGGAGGAAGGAAGGAAGGAAGGAAAGAAAGAAAGAAAGAAAGAAAGAAAGAAAGAAAGAAAGAAAGAAAGAAAGAAAGAAAGAGAAGAGACCAAAGCAGGGGGCATCACTGTGTACATACACTAGTGCAGGGGTGCTCACACTTTTTCAGCATGCGAGCTACCTATAAAACAACCAAGTCAAAATGATCTACCTACCCACTACTCAGAGAGCCATAAAAGCAAAATATTTGGAAACTTATTTCAGTGAGAGCCATATAATATATTTTAAGACTGAATTCAACTAAATGCAAGTATAATATTCCCTGAATTTATTCATAATAATAATGATGATAATATTCATTCAGCCTCTGCTACGACTACTAGTAATAGTAGTAACAACAACAACAACAACAACAATAGGTTCCTAGAGTAGAAGGAGACCTCCAAGGGCCATCCAGTCCAACCTCCTTCTGCACCTTGGCAGCGTCGGGAGCCTGCGGGACGGAATGAGCCTTCCTCCCGCTCTGCCTGCGATCTACCAGGACACCCTATGACGATCTATCTAATGAGCACCCCTGCACTAGTGTATATATGAGACCAAGTGTGGTGTAGTTTGAGATTTGACTAGGATCCAGAAGACAATGGTTCAACCCCTGCTCAGTCATGAAACCCACTGTGTGGCCTTGGGAAAGTCACACTTTCTCAGCCTCTAACCTGTTCTGAACAACACTTGCCAAGAAAACCATGTGATGGGGTCATCTTAGGGTCACCAGAGGTCAGAAAGGATTTGAAGGCACGCAGTAGCAGCAATATGTATCCATATAGAAACATACATCCATAGATGTAGGGTAGGGCTATGTTTTATCAATGTGATCAATCCCCCTTTCTGTGTGTATGTGCGCCTGCCTTCAAGTCACCTATGGACCTATGGGGACCCCATGAATTTCACTGAAGCTAGGGATCCTCAGAGGTGTTTGCTTTGTATAGACAGATATTGTCTCCTCTGTCTCTACAGAAAACAGTGGCACAACCAACTCTTTCTTTTCAATATAGGGGGGAGGCGGGGGTGGGGGGGCTAATAGGGAAGATGACAGAAGTCCCCCCTTTTTGCTTCCCGGCTTCTATCCAGAGGGGACCTCACCTCTGGGAAGACTCCAATAACTGCACCCCCGCCCCGCCCGGTTCCCTACTCGATGAAGGGATAATTTTTAATATATATGCAATAAATGTTCACTTTGTTAGATTGAATGACAGGCCATAATATCGGCGGAGCTTCCTCTCCATCCATTACGGGCAAATGAGGCGCGCTGAGGACGTATTTGCTTTTGATTAATTTATTTGCAGGCTCGGCTTGATAAAGCAATAACTATTTGGTTAAACTTGACATTTGGTCTTCAGGGGGTTATCAGGCCCAACTCCCTCCGGGTCATGCAGTGGGGACGGCGGGGGGCGGGTGGGAGAAGAAGGCGGCGGAGATAATAATAAAGCTGTTTCCAAAGGGATTAATTATTAATTGCTTGCAATTAATTCCTTCCCTTTTTCCTCGCTGCCAAAGAGTCCTAGGATGCATCCGCTGCAGAATGAATGCCGTTTGACACCACTTTCACTGCGATGCCTTTTGGAGAGTCCCTAGCACTCTTAGGCAGATCCAACAATTATTACAAGGGTTGAATGAAAAGTAGTGCCTCCACCTTGTTAACTCCTCAACAGATGGCAGTACTGGTATGCAGCAGGTACTGGCTTGTTCGGTAGACTCTCCTCTACAGTTCCATTTTGGCGGGAAGCCTTAGCATTGAATGGTTGTGTTGTTAAAGTGCGAAATACGGAACCCTGCGCAGAAGGTCGGTCAATGCGACTTAAGCAATGCAGTCATTGGATTCTTGACATCAGAAGGAGTCACCCCAAAGGAGATCCATCAGATAATGCAAGCTGTTTATGGGGATTGTGTTGAGGTGAGTACTGTGGTGTGTTGGGCGGGTAAGTTTAAAGATGGGTAGTTGTAGGTTTTTTCTGGCTATATGGCCATGTTCTAGAGCAGTGTTTCCCAACCTTTTTTGAGCCGCAGCACACTTTTAACATTAAAAAAAATCCGGGGGCACACCACCAACCAAAATGACAAAAAATGACACTCTAACACAGTAAAGAACGGCTGGGGGATGGTGGCCTGCTGAGAGCAGCAGCTGGGAGTGCTGAAGCTGGGGGGAGGCAGGCCGTGCCATGCCCCGCCCCCTCCCCGGCTTCAGCTGTCCCACAGAGGAGGAGCATGAGCGGTGGATGGGCTTCAGTGGGCGGGGCTCCTCCTCTGCGTGGCTTCAGCGAGTGAGGGGCGGGAGTCATGGCAGATTGGAGGCTGGCTGGGGAAACTGCCGAAGGAGGCAGTACCCCGGCCCCTTGTTCTTTTTCTTCACCGCCACCAGGCCCTTCCTCCTCCTCCCCCAAGCAGCAGGAGTTCAGCAGAAGGGGGGAGGAAGGGGGGCAGAGAGCTTTTCTCGCAGCACAGCAGGAGGTCCGTCATGGCACACTAGTGTGCCGCGTCACAGCGGTTGGGAAACACTCTTCTAGAGCACCTCACCTCTCCATTGGCGCCTCCCTGTTGTGGGGGAGAGGCTTGTGTACCCTAATGAAGTTGTGAGCTATTCTGGCAGTGGCAAAATAGCCACCGGCAGGGCCTCCCATGCAAGACAGGTCACAACGGGCAGGATGGGCTCTCTAGCCTTTTGGCAACCATCCTAGGAGAAGGAAAACTCTGATTTCAAACCCAGGCAGATGGTGCTCATCTAACCCTGTAAGGCAGTGTTTCTCAACCTTCCTAATGCTGCGACCCCTTAATACAGTTTTTCATGTTGTGGAGACCCCTAACCATAACATTATTTTCATTGCAACTTCATAACTGTCTTTTCTTTTTGGGTGGGGGTGATTTTGTCAATTGGAAATTGTAGTTGCTGGGATTTATAGTTCACCTACAATCAAAGAGCATTCTGAACTCCACCAACGATAGAATTGAACCAAACTTGGTATGCAAAACTCCCATGACCAACAGCAAATACTGGAAGATTTTGGTGGGAATTGACCTTGAGTTTGGGAGTTGTAGTTCACCCACATCCAGAGAGCACTATAGACTCAACAATGATGGATCTGGACCACACTTGACACGAATCCTCAATATACCCAAATGCGAACACTGGTGGAGTTTGGGGAAAATAGATCTTGACATTTGGGAGTTGTAGTTACTGGGACTTATAGTTTACCTACAATCAAAGAGCCCCTTGCACCCCACCAATGATAGAATTGGGTCAAACTTCCTACACAGAACCCACATGCCTTGAAGGGACTAGCTGGCTTGAGCCTCCATGCCACATCACACACTCTCCCTTACCCACACATGCGCATCATGCTGCCATGCGCCGAGCACACCTGCTCTCCCCTCCCCACTTGGAGTCTCAGAAACAGCCTTCCCCTTGGCAGGGAAGCCTGCCAATCACAGCAGAGAGATCTTCAACCTCCTCTGCCAAAGGGCTTCCTAAGACCATCAGAAATATGTTTTCTGATGGTCTTTGGCGACCCCTCTGAAACCCTCTCGTGACCCCTCTGGGGGTCCCGACCCCCAGGTTGAAAAACACTGCTGTAAGGTCAACCACCTAGCTTCTCTTAAGATCCTAAGAGAAGCTAACTCAAACCAAACCTATCTGCCACCGTCCAAGCTTGAGCGTGAGGCCAGTTCTGTGCATGCTCTGCCAGATTGAGCCCCAAAAATGGTCCACCTTGGCCTCACATTGGGAGGCATGGAGACGCACTATCCATGATGCTGTGGCCTTTTTTGAGAAGACATGCCTAAAGGTCTTGAAAAGAAACGACAATGCAACTTGGAAACAACATCACCCAAGGAGACTTTCTGCTGTGCTTTCTGCAACCAGACTTGCCTTATCTCAGATTGGCCTTCTTAGTCATCAACGCGCTTGTAGAAAGCATGGGATGAGTCCTTCCTAAGAATCTTCGTTCAGGAAGAAAAGCCAAGAAGAGCACCTCACAACCTCTGAGGATGCCTGCCATAGATGCAGGCGAATCGAAGAGAATGCTTCTAGAACATGGCCATACAGCCCGAAAAAACCTACAACAACCCAGTGATTCCAGCCATGAAAGCCTGCGACAAATTTAAAGGTGTTGAGGTGGGAACATCTGACTTGAGTGACAAAGAGTTGACACTCCTGTGACAGCAACCACTGACTTCCATCTGTGTTCCTGATAAGGAAAGAAGAATTTGATTTCTGGTGAAGGCGACTTCTTCCTTTGCACATCGTTGGCAGAAATGTATTCAATTGTCTGATGATGATGTGGAAAAGTGAATGGTGGTAGCAGGGGTGGACTAAGGTAATTTAAAATGGTAAGCGAACATTATTTTGGCGCCCCCTCGCTCTCCGGCCTCGTGGAGCGTGTGCATGCACGCCGGGCGCTGCGCGTGCAAAGACAAAACGGGGTGGTTGCAAAATGAAGTGGTCAAAGGAGGGATACACACACGTAGTTCAATAGCATTGAAATGTTTATAAGCAAGGAAATTATATCATCCAAAAGCCACACTGGGCTGTGGTATATATGAAGTCAACACGTAAATAATGTGCGCCAATGCGCTAATGACAATAAAGTGTCCAAAGAAAAGAAGGGGTAAATACCCCAAGGTTAGTCCATGCCCAATGTTCAATATATCCAAATGGAACACCAAAGATGGAGGTAAGCCCACTGTGTGGAAAAGGGGATTCCGGGCTAAAGCACCCAAACTGGGTGTATTTGTAATCCACAGTAGGTATACCAGCCTACTATGTGGAGTACAAATACACCCGGTTTGGGTGTTTTAGCCCGGAATCCCCTTTTCCACACAGTGGGCTTACCTCCATCTTTGGTGTTCCATTTGGACATACAGTTCTGCGCGTGCGCCATTGCTGCGGAGGGACTCCAGATGGACCGAGATACCAATCGCCCTAAGTGAGGCCGAAAAGGAGGAACTTTTTGCAGCCGGGAGGGAGCCAGAGGTTTTTGGGCGATTGGCGTCTCAGTCCAGCTGGAGTCCCTTTGCAGCAATGGCACATGCGTGGAACCTGGCGGCCAGAAGCGCCCCTATGTGGCGCCCTAAGCGGTTGCTTACTTTGCCTAATGGTAAGTCCGGCCCTGGGTGGTAGCTAGTTAAAAGAGCACACTCTAAGGATTATTTCTGCGTTTGTTTTATTAAAATATTCCCATCCAAACCCAAGTCGTATTAATAATAATAATATTAATAATATAAACTTTATATAATTTATATTATGTATTATATATAATAATATAATATATTTATTGTATAAAATAATAAACTTAATTTATATAATAATTATATAATAATAAAATTATTATTATTATAAGCTTTATTTATATAATTCATATTATTTATTATATATAAAATAATAAACTTAATTTATAATAATAATATTATAATAAAATTATTATTATTATAAGCTTTATTTATATAATTTATATATATTTATTATATATAAAATAATAAACTTAATTTATAATAATAATATTATAATAATAAAATTATTATTATAAGCTTTGTTTATATAATTTAATATATTTATTATATAAAATAATAAACTTAATTTATATAATAATAATATAAGAAAATTATTATTATAAGCTTTATTTATATAATTCATATTATTTATTATATATAAAATAATAAACTTAATTTATAATAATAATATTATAATAAAATTATTATTATTATAAGCTTTGTTTATATAATTTATATTATTTATTATATATAAAATAATAAACTTTATTTATAATAATAATATTATAATAATAAAATTTCTATAAGCTTTGTTTATATTATTTATATTATTTATTACATATAAAATAATAAACTTAATTTATAATAAGAAAATTATTATTATAAGCTTTGTTTATATAATTTATATTATTTATTACATATATAATAATAAACTTAATTTATATAATAATAAACTTAATTTATATAATAATAATAATAATCTCCCGTTGGGGGAGATGGTGGCGGGTATATTATTATTATTTATATCCCGCTTTCCTTCTCCACAAGGAGGGTCAAAGTGGCTAACATTAAAAGCATTTTAATACAATGTAAAACATACAAATATTAAAACAGTAGGAAACATCATTAGTATTAAAAACAATTCAGATTAAAGCCATAAAAATAAGCCCAAACACAACAGCTCTTGAAATGATGTTAAAGACCTTCTTCTTTTGAAAGCCTGCTAAACTAAAGGCATGGTAAAAAAAACAACTCCCGTGGCATTGAGCCATGGCAGTCGAAATTAATCCGAATTAATTCTACCCTGTGGATGCCTCTTAACCCAAGGCTAAAGCCACTATGGCAGTGCTTGCTCCCACGGCCCTCCGTTTCCGCCAGTGGCGCTTGCAGGCGTTTTGAGTCTCTTGAGTTGTTGGTTTTTTTCCCCCTCCGAGTTTGCAAAGAGAATGAAAAAGCGTGCGCCCATTACATCACAAATAATATTCGAGAGTGAAGCCTCCCACTCTTAAAGATGCTGTAACACAAACCGTTTTAATGACCTGTTGTTGTGTTGTTGTGCTATACTGTCCAAGTAAAATCTGCCAAACACATAACGGTTGGAAGACAGGTACAATACAATATAATACAATAATAAAAGTATAATAAAAGTAAGTGTTTGCAGGCGGTGGGTGGGTGTTGTGACCAAGCGAATATGTGCCTTCACCCAATACACTTCTCTGCGGCCCACAGCAATGACGGATCAGGACCAAACATGGCAAACAAGGGACCAATGGCCCACTTCACAACCTGGTGTGGTTTAGGGCAGGATGGGCCACGAATGATGGGATTTGCAGTACCTTCACCTCATTCACTTCCCAAACAACACTGCAGCCCCTATAAATCACAGACCAGGCCCAAAATATGACAACAAGGCTTCCTTAACTTGATTTTCCTGACTAGGCCTCAGCTCATGGGATATTGTTAGGCTTCCTCAACTTGATTTTCCTGACTAGGCCCCCAACAATGACAGAACAAGACCAAACTTGGCACACAGACCCCCCCCCCCAAGGTGCACCCTACATCTTGGTGCAGTTTGAGGAAGGATGGACCATGGGTGATGGGACTTGCAGTACTTTAATTCAATTCCTTAGAGCACTGTGGCCCACACCAATGACGAACTATGGCACACAATGCCTTCCTCAAATAACCCGGGCACCACCGGGTCCCCAAGCTAGTAATAAAATATAGTATAGTATAGTATAGAATAGAATAGAAATTTCCTTTGGAAGCCATGTATAACTCCGGAGTAAGGAGATCTGAGTTGTGTCCCCATCCATTTCCGGTTCTGAACTTTCAGGTAACCTGTCTTTACACAGAGACAGGGCCGTAGCCAGGATTTTGATTTGGGGGCTGAGACTGGGTGGAAGAGTGTCTACCCTAGCAAACCTTTTGTATTGTTATCCCAATAACCCCATTAATGTGGGATATAATGAGCATGGTGATCAGATCATGATATAAGTGCACATAACAGTTTAAATAATGTACCAGTAAGGCCTTCTCGCGGATCACCCGGAGAATTTCGGGGCTGAAGCCCCTTAGCCCCCCGTTACATGCCTGCACACAGATCAACATTTCTTGACTTGCTGTGGATCGCCAAATCAGGTTCACACTGATAAGGACAAGATGGTCCCTTTTTTTGCCTTTCTACACACCTTGTGTTGTTGTATGGCTTTCAAAGCAAGTAGTTTCCCCGTTTGTGGCGACCCTAAAGTGCAAGGTTTGTGTTCAGAGGGAACTTCCTTTTGTCTTTCTGGGAGACTAAGAATGTGGCTTGTGGAGATTCGAATCTACGGAGATTCGGATCCGGGACTCCAGAGCCGAAGCCCAACGCTAAGTGACGCTGCTATGCTTTCCCTCCGACAACTTTCCCCCCGTCTGTCCAAAAGGTCCAGTCCCCTGGATGGGAATGGAGCCTTCCTCCCAAGAAAGCCGGCTCCAAGCTTGCCCAAGACGTGGTTTGTTGTTGTTGTGGGCCTGCAAGCGGCCTCCGAATTAGGGCAACCCGATGGCAGGGATTCCCTGGCCAAGTTTATTCAGGGGAGGTTTGCCACTGCCTCGCTCTGGGTGCCTAGCATGAATCCAATTGAACTGCCCTAGTTCAATACTATGGGATAATAATAATAATAATAATAATAAAAAAATTATACCTCACCACCATCTCTCCCAAGGGGGGGGGGGGGTTGCGGGTTTACATAGGGCCAAGCCCGAACAACAGAGTACAACGAAATAAAAACAAAATATACTAAACAACAAATAACAACATCATAATTACATAATAATACAGGAATACATTGGGGGGGGGGCTTGAGGGGCAGGTCCCAAACCTTTTAGGGCTTTATAGGTGACTAGCTGTACCCCGCACGAGTTGCTGTGCCCTATTTAGGAGATGCGAGAAAGTCTGAGTATGTAAGGGTTGGAATTCTTGTTAGTGAATTGGGTGTTTTATGTTTGTGCCTCAGCTCTTTGCCTGCAGTCCTTCGGGTTTGACTTGTACCATGGCCAGGAGGGATCAGCTTGGGGAGGGCTTGTCCTGTCAGGGGATCTCTATCTTCACAGGTGCGTCCAGTGTCTGTTGGGGGACTGTTAAAAATCCATTGGTCGATGTCCGATGAGGCTTTCCTCATGGACAGGCCATCTGAGGGAGCTCTTCCAGCGCTGGGCATCAGAAGGTACTTGGTGATGACCTCCATCCCTTGGAGCCAGCATATAGAGGGGCTGGAGCACCCTCCTTGGCAAACCCCATTGTTGCTGGATGGTCCTCTTATTAATGTGGAATTCCAAGCCACTGGAGATCTTTTGGGAAAGGAAGAAGAGCTCCCCTTGAATGGTGTTGATCTCCATCATGGTCTTCTGATTTGAAAGTGTTGGAGGAGGCTCTGGCTGACAGTTTGTTATGGGTCTGAATGTTCATGTTGGCTGGCCAGTACAGCAGTTATGCAAATCCTCCCTTATTGGCAGCCAATCATGTTGTCAGAATGTAGAGGCTGGAGGAGTCTTTGGCAGCCCCGGAGGAGGTTGGGAACTGTAGTTTTTTTTTTACTCTTGTGTTGGGGGCCTTTTCGGCTTTGGGGGAGTTTCTTTGCTACAAACGTACCTTGCTTGAGGCCTATTTCTGTTGGCAAGTTTTGTGTTTCTGCATTGTAAGGTTTCTCTGTTTGAGGTAGTCTTCACATGACGACTGTTCCTTTATATATATAGATAATGTGCACCTTGAATTGTGACCTTGGAAGGTGAACGGCAGCCAATTCCAGTTATTGACTTAGTTGTAATTTCCAGGCTGTCTTCAAGGGTAGCCCCACGTAGAGTGCATTGCAGTAGTCCAATCTAGAGGTAACTAAGGCATGGACCACCGTGGGATCCTGGGTGTTGTGGTTTTTCTCTGGTAGAGAGAAGACCTTGGAAAGCTTGGTTCCATAGCCTTGAGCTGCTGCAGTTAAAGGTTTCCCCTTGACATTAAGTCTAATCGTGACATTAAGTAATTGTGCATGACTGCATGGAACTACAGTTACAATGGTGTCAAATTGTGTTAACTCTACAGTGTGGATGCACCCCTTTTAGAGTGACTTGCCCGAGGTTCACCCAGTGGATTTCTATGGCTGAACCCGTTTCTCTTCTTGGGATGGTTCTACACTAGTGTTTCTCAACCTTCCTAATGCCATGACCCCTTAATATAGTTCCTCATGTTGTGGTGACCCCTAACCATCTATATATATAAAGGAACAGTCCTCATGTGAAGACTACCTAAAACAGAGAAACCTTACAACTCAGAAACACAAAACTTGCCAACAGAAATAGGCCTCAAGCAAGGTACGTTTGTAGCAAAGAAACTTTCCCCCCCAAAACCTAAAAGGCCCCCAAAACCTCCGGGGCTGCCAAAGACTCCTCCAGCCTCTACATTCTGACAACATGATTGGCTGCCAATAAGGGAGGATTTGCATAACTGCTGTACTGGCCAGCCAACATGAACATTCCGACCCATAACAAACTGTCAGCCAGAGCCTCCTCCAACACTTTCAAATCAGAAGCCCATGATGGAGATCAACACCATTCAAGGGGAGCTCTTCTTCCTTTCCCAAAAGATCTCCAGTGGCTTTTGGGAAATCGACCAATGGGTGCAAAAGACACAGAGCAGGACATCTTAAAAAAGAGAGGAGCAGAAAGTAAGCTAGACATGAAGATCTTGAGAAAGGTGGCTAAAAAGGATACGGAAAGGATTTTTAACAGTCCCCCAACAGACACTGGACGCACCTGTGAAGATAGAGATCCCCTGACAGGACAAGCCCTCCCCAAGCTGATCCGTCCTGGCCATGGTACAAGTCAAACCCGAAGGACTGCAGGCAAAGAGCTGAGGCACAAACATAAAACACCCAATTCACTTCAACACCATAAGTCACATCAATTCCAACCCTTACATACTCAGACTTTCTCGCATCTCCTAAATAGGGCACAGCAACGCCTGCCGGGTACAGCTAGTAAATTATATTATTGCTACTTCAGAATTGTAATTTTGCTACTGTTAGGAATCATAATGTAAATATCTGATATGCAGGATGTATTTTCATTCACTGGACCAAATTTGGTACAAATTCTCAATATGCCCAAATTTGAATTCTGGTGGGGTTGTGGGGGAGGTGGAATAGACCTTGACATTTGGGAGTTGTAGTTTCTGGGATTTATAGTTCACCTACAATCAAAGAGCACCCTGAACCCCACCAACAATAGACTTGGGCCAAACTTCCCACACAGAACCCCCACGACCAACAGAAAATACTGTGTTTTCTGATAGTCTTTGGTGACCCCTCTGACACCCCCTTGCGACCCCTCCAGGGGTCCTGACCCCCAGGTTGAGAAATGCTGTTCAACACTGTCATATAATAATAATAATAATAATAATAATCTTTATTTATACCCGCCACCATCTCCCCAAGGGGGACTTGGGGCGGCTTACATGAGGCCAAACCCAAACAACGAATTACAATTTTTTAAAAATCAAAATCAAAGCATCAATAACAATACAGTAAAATACAAACATATACATAAAAAAGCAATATACAAATGTAATAACTAAAAACACAAAGAACGCAGGATAAAATGTTAAAAACTCAAAGTGAGATGACAGGAGTAGATTATCAAATCAGATCTGCTTTGAACTGGATTACAAGCGTCTACACTGGCGTATAATCCAGTTCCGAAGCAGATAATCTGGATTTTATATGGCAGTGTAAAAGGGGGCTTTAGTTGAACCTTCAAAACCAGGGCCACCACCCTGGGAGCCCTCAGGCAAGCTCAATTAAATTCAGCCCAAGAGTTCCTATTTACATTGTTTACAAAGTAAATAAAATGCGTTTCTGATATAATTCCAGAATAAACGGTTTTCAGACAATAAACAAACACGCCTTTAACTCTGAGGCACACTCCAGAAACAATGAATGCTCGTGGCGGATTAAATCCCCATTGCTTTTGTAAATTCCTACAACCCCGATGCGCTTTAGTACAATTTTTATATAGTAATTATACAGTAATTATACAATTATACTGTAGATATTGTATAGTCTCGATACCAAATTTCCCCGCTGGTGAAAAAGAGTTCTCCCAAATGGATGAGATATCTTCTTTCCGCCAGCACACACACACACACAGGTTGTCTCCACCCCTCTCTCTCCTTCTTCTCTTATTCCTTCCTACCTTCCTCTCTCTCCTTCCATCCTTCCTCTATCTCTTCTTCCTCTCTTATTCCTTCCTTCCTCGGCTTCCATCCTTCCCCCTCTCTCCTTCCTTCCTCTTATTCCTTCCTTCCATCCCTCCTTCCTCTCTCTCTCCTTCCTTCCTCTTATTCCTTCCTTCCATCCCTCCTTCCTCTCTCTCTCCTTCCTTCCTCTCTCTTATTCCTTCCTACCTTCCTTCCTTCCTCTCTCCTTCCATCCTTCCTTCCTCTCTCTCTCCTTCCTTCCTCTTATTCCTTCCTACCTTCCTTCCTTCCTTCCTCTCTTTCTCCTTCCATCCTCTTATTCCTTCCTTCCATCCCTCCTTCCTATCTCTCTCTTCTTCCTTCCTCTCTTATTCCTTCCTTCCTACCTTCCTTCCTTTCTTCCTCTCCTTGCATCCTTCCTCTCTCTCTCCTTCCTTCCTCTTATTCCTTCCTTCCATCCCTCCTTCCTATCTCTCTCTTCTTCCTTCCTCTCTTATTCCTTCCTTCCTACCTTCCTACTTTCCTTCCTTTCTTCCTCTCCTTGCATCCTTCCTCTCTCTCTCCTTCCTTCCTCTTATTCCTTCCTTCCATCCCTCCTTCTTCCTATCTCTCTCTCCTTCCTTCCTCTCTTATTCCTTCCTTCCTACCTTCCTACCTTCCTTCCTTTCTTCCTCTCTCTCCTTGCATCCTTCCTCTCTCTCCTTCCTTCCTCTTATTCCTTCCTTCCATCCCTCCTTCCTATCTCTCTCTCTTCCTTCCTCTCTTATTCCTTCCTTCCTACCTTCCTACTTTCCTTCCTTTCTTCCTCTCCTTGCATCCTTCCTCTCTCTCTCCTTCCTTCCTTCCTTATTCCTTCCTTCCATCCCTCCTTCCTATCTCTCTCTTCTTCCTTCCTCTCTTATTCCTTCCTTCCTACCTTCCTACTTTCCTTCCTTTCTTCCTCTCCTTGCATCCTTCCTCTCTCTCTCCTTCCTTCCTCTTATTCCTTCCTTCCATCCCTCCTTCCTCTCTCTCTTCTTCCTTCCTCTCTTATTCCTTCCTTCCTACCTTCCTACCTTCCTTCCTTTCTTCCTCTCCTTCCATCCTTCCTCTCTCTCTCCTTCCTTCCTCTCTTATTCCTTCCATCCCTCCTTCCTCTCTCTCTCTCTCTCCTTCCTCTCTTATTCCTTCCTTCCTACCTTCCTACCTTCCTTCCTTTCTTCCTCTCCTTGCATCCTTCCTCTCTCTCTCCTTCCTTCCTCTTATTCCTTCCATCCCTCCTTCCTATCTCTCTCTTCTTCCTTCCTCTCTTATTCCTTCCTACCTTCCTTCCTTTCTTCATCTCTCTCTCCTTCCATCCCTCCTCTCTCTCTCCTTCCTTCTTCTCTTATTCCTTCCATCCCTCCTTCCTCTCTCTCTCTTCTCTTATTCCTTCCTACCTTCCTTCCTTTCTTCCTCTCTCTCCTTGCATCCTTCCTCTCTCTCCTTCCTTCCTCTTATTCCTTCCTTCCATCCCTCCTTCCTCCTCTCCTTGCATCCTTCCTCTCTCTCTCCTTCCTTCCTCTTATTCCTTCCTTCCATCCCTCCTTCCTATCTCTCTCTTCTTCCTTCCTCTCTTATTCCTTCCTACCTTCCTTCCTTTCTTCATCTCTCTCTCCTTCCATCCCTCCTCTCTCTCTCTCCTTCCTTCCTCTCTTATTCCTTCCTTCCTTCCATTCATATATATATAGAGAGAGTCACATTAAAAAAAATCATGGGGGGGGGGGGGGCTTTGCTTAATACAAAAGAAAAATACATCCAAACGACGGATTTTTAAAATATCTAGCATAGACTTCAAATATGGGGGGGAGTTTCAAGGGATCCACCCAAACGAGTGCGTTCCTTTGTTCTATTTACACAAACGCCCTTTCTTTTCGAGGAATCAAAGCAAACAATCCTTTATTTATACCGGAGTCCACCATCTCCCAATGGGGACTCCGGGCGGCTCACATGACAACGAATTACAATAAAATGAAATAAAATCAAAACATCAACTATAAACACAATAATAAAATACATGCTAAGAAGTTCCCCAAGAAAGATGGCATCTCCCCTTCACCAATTTCCCTTTCCCTCAGCTGCTGCTCCGTGTTTACAAGACAGATAAATATCCAAAACATATAGAGATGAACAGCCGCTTTGAGTCTCCTTGTGGAGAGAAAAGGCAGGGTATAAATAAACATAATAATAATAATAATACAGCAGGATTGATGAGAAGCAACTGGAAAAGTTTGCAGGATATGAGGATTTAAAATTAATATTTTTTGAAATCAGTGAAACAGCGAGTCCGCAATAAGCGAACTGCGAAATAGCAAGGGAACACTGTAATAGGAAGAAGAAGAAGAAGAGAAACAACTGGAAAAGCTGACACGATATGAGGATTTAAAGATTGAACTGCAAAGACTCTGGCACAAGCCAGTCAAGGTGGTCCCACTGGTGATCGGCACACTGGGTGCAGTGCCTAAAGACCTTGGCCTGCACTTAAAAACAACCAGAGCTGACAAAATTACCATCTGTCAGCTGCAAATCCCGGATACATCACACAGTCTACTTCAATGGGAAGTGTCCGAAGTGTGAGCAAATACAAAAGCCAGCATAGCGAGCTTGTTTGCTTTGTACTAATCTTGTTGTATGTCAAACAATAATAATAATAATAATAATAACCATCTGCCAGCTGCAAAAGGCCACCTTACTGAGATCTGCACGCATTATTCGGGATACATCACACAGTCCTAGACACTTGGGAAGTGTCCTTCCCCTCTCTCCTTCCTTTCTTCCTTCCTTCCTTCCTCTTCTCTTATTCTCTTCCATTCCTTCCTCTCTCTCCTTCCTCTCTTATTCCTCTCTCCTTCCATCCTTCCTCTCTCTCTCCTTCCTTCCTCTCTCCTTCCTTCCTCTCTTATTCATTCCTTCCATCCTTCTTTCCTCTCTCCTTCCATCTGTCCTCTCTCTCTCCTTCCTTCCACCCTTTCTTCCTCTCTCTCTCCTTCCACCCTTCCTTCCTCTCTCTCTCCTTCCTTCCTCTCTTATTCCTTCTTTCCTTTCTTTCTCGCCCCCCCCACTCTCCTTCTATCCTTCCTTTCTCCTTTCTTCCTCTCTCTCCTTCTTCTCTTATTCCTTCCTACATTCCTTCCTTTCTTCCTCTCTCTCTCTCCTTCCATCCTTTCTCTCTCCCTCCTTCCTTCCTCTCTCTCTCCTTCCTTCCTCTCTTATTCCTTCCTTCCATCCTTCTTTCCTCTCTCCTTCCATCCTTCCTCTCTCTCTCCTTTCCTTCCTCTCTTATTCCTTCCTTTCACCCTTTCTTCCTCTCTCTCTCTCCTTCCACCCTTCCTCTCCCTCTCTCCTTCCTTCCTCTCTTATTCCTTCCTTCCATCCTTCTTTCCTCTCTCCTTCCATCTGTCCTCTCTCTCTCCTTCCTTCCTCTCTTATTCCTTCCTTCCACCCTTTCTTCCTCTCTCTCTCCTTCCACCCTTCCTCTCTCTCTCCTTCCTTCCTCTCTTATTCCTTCCTTTCTTCCTTCCCCCCTCTCTCCTTCTATCCTTCCTTTCTCCTTCCTCTCTTATTCCTTCCTTCCATTCTTCCTTCCTCTCTCTCAATCTTTCCTTCCTTCTTTTTTTAGCATGAGGCCTACCGGTGCACCAGTGATCGAATTCTTAGTGGGAAGTAATAATAATAGTAATAGTAATAATAATAATAATAACAGCAACATCCCTTCCTTGTCGGAAATGCCAAGCTACTCCCGAGTTGTTCCAAGGATCAATGTACACATATGTTGCACAAAATTATTTAAAAGACACTCTGTCATATGTGCATGCGTTGTATATGAAAACACCCACTTTTGGACTAGGATCCCATCTTCCAGGGATCTGTCATTGAGAGACCATACAAGCCAACAGCAGGCATTCAGAAATGGAATAAGACCCCCGAAATCCAAAACAGAAACTCTAAGGAATTGGCACCAGTTTCTCCTTATCACAGTTCTAGTTTCCAAGATACAGAACATATGCAATATATAAAGCAGTCGCCATCTCTTCTCCCAAAGATAACCATGAGAGCATATCTAAGAAAGTAAGAGTAGTATATATTATTCTGAATCAGTGCTCCAAATAAGTCAAGGAAGAGGCCTAAAAACCAAGATACTAAGAAGGGGTGTGTAGGCCTATATGTGTCTTTGTTGTAAGTAGGGGAGATAGATAGATGATAGATAGATAGATAGATGATAGATAGATAGATAGATAGAGAGGTGTGTGTGTGTGTAGAGGGAAGCCGTGTGCCTGCTAATGGAAAAACCCAGGTTGTATTTCCAGTCACTGTCTATTCTCCTTAGAATTTCCTATACAGGGGTCCAGGGGGGAAAAGAGCTGGGAATTGATTTCGCCTGTTTTAAATCTTATTGAAGGAAGAAGAGATGAGGGTCCAGTTTGTATATCTATATAAATACAAATGTAATGTTCACTTGTGGGATTAACATAACTCAAAAAACCACTGGACGAATTGACACCAAATTTGGACACAATACACCTATCAAGCCAAGGAGTGGCCATCACTCATAAAAACACTGAAAAACACAGCAGAAGAGACTTAAAAGCAGGGGGAAGCCAAAAGTCTCTACAGCGCATGCGCAAAACCGACTCCCCTCCCCAAAACAAAACACACAACAGCATATCCACACTCTCTTCTGGACTACAGCTCCCAGCATCCCCTAGACCAGGCCCTTTAGGAGAGGAGGATGATCCAAATGCACTGGTTCCAAGATGGGAGCTTTCTTCTCCTTGGATGTCTTTGAGAGCATCCCAATCCCTGCATATTTCCAATTTCCTATTTCTGGACTGCAACTCTCAGCAATCCTCCAGATAGATAAGGTAGATAGTGTTAGATATAGATAGGTAGGGAGATAGATTGATCAGGAGGACTGCTGGGAGTTGCAGTCCAAGAAATAGGTAGAGAAGAGGAAGAAAGAAAAGGGGGAAAGAAGGGAAGGAAGAAAGGAAAGAAAAAAGAAGGAAGGAGAGGAAGAGGAAGGGAAAGAATAGATTGAAAGAAAAAGAGAAAGAAGGAAGAAGAGGAAGGGGAAGAAAAAGGGGGGAAGGGAAGAGGAAGAGAAGGAAAGAAAAAAGAAAAGGAAGGAGAGGAAAAGGAAGGGAAAGAAGAGAAGGAAAGAAAAAAGAAGGAAGGAGAGAAAGAGGAAGGGAAGGGAAAGAATAGATTGAAAGAAAAAGAGGGAATGAAGGAGACAAAGAGAAGGGAAAAAGGGGGAAAGAAGGGAAGAGGAAGAGAAGGAGAGAAAAAAAGAGAAGGAAGGAAGGGGAGAAAGAGGAAGGGAAAGAAAAAGGGGAAAGAAGGGAAGAGGAAGAGAAGGAAAGAAAAAAAGAGAGAAGGAGAGAGAGGAAAAGAAAAAGAAAAGGGGGAAGAAGGGAAGAGGAAGAGAAGGAAAGAAAAAAGAGAAGGAAGGAAGAGGAAGGGAAAGAATAGATTGGAAAAAAAAGAGAAAGAAGGAAGAAGAGGAAGGGGAAGAAAAAGGGGGGAAGGGAAGAGGAAGGGAAAGAATAGATTGGAAAAAAAAGAGAAAGAAGGAAGAAGAGGAAGGGGAAGAAAAAGGGGGGAAGGGAAGAGGAAGAGAAGGAAAGAAAAAAGAAAAGGAAGGAGAGGAAAAGGAAGGGAAAGAAGAGAAGGAAAGAAAAAAGAAGGAAGGAGAGAAAGAGGAAGGGAAAAAGGGAAAGAAGAGATGGAAAGAAAAAGAGAAGGAATGAAGGAGACAAAGAGGAAGGGAAAGAAAAAGGGGGAAAGAAGGGAAGAGGAAGAGAAGGAGAGAAAAAAAGAGAAGGAAGGAAGGGGAGAAAGAGGAAGGGAAAGAAAAAGGGGAAAGAAGGGAAGAGAAGAGAAGGAAGGAGAGAAAGAGAAAGGGAAATAAAAGGGGGAAAGAAGGGAAGAGGAAGAGAAGGAAAGAAAAAAGAGAAGGAAGGAGAGAAATAGGAAGGGAAAGAAAAAGGGGGAAAGAAGGGAAGAGGAAGAGAAGGAAAGAAAAAAGAGAACAGCCATATAAAAACCAGGCTATCAAATTTGAACCGGATTATATGGCAGTGTAGAAGGGGCCTTGTACTTCTTAGCTGTGTGCCCCCCCCTCCCCCAAGCCATTTGGATTTTGTGGTGACCCTGAGGAGAATCTGTCCCTGTTTTCTCTTGCATCTTCAGAGGCGCATCTTCTGAGGGAGTGAGAGAGACTGGCCCCTTTCACACAGCTGTATAATATCCACATTGAACTGGATTATCTGGCAGTGTGGACATAGGCCTCTTCCACACAGCAGAATAAAATCCCACATTATCCTCTGGTCTCAGATATTATGTATTTATTATTTATTTTATTTACCATATTTATATGTGTAGTGTATAAGTGTGTGGGCAGGGTTTATAAAGACTTAAAATGGTGCATAACTACTAAAATAATGTATAATTTATTGAAGTGAGGTTATCATTTGGCTTTCCCTGACAGAAAAAAAAAATAGTCTGCCTTCAACACTGCCTGTCAAGGAAGGCAAAATTGTTCCTGAGGGCCCTTCCACCCAGCCCTATATCCCAGAATATCAAGGCAGAAAATCCCACATTATCTGAGTGTGGACTCAGGGCCCTTCCACACAGCCCTATATCCCAGAATATCAAGGCAGAAAATCCCACATTATCTGAGTGTGGACTCAGGGCCTGTCCATACAGCCCTATATCCCAGAATATCAAGGCAGAAAATCCCACATTATCTGAGTGTGGACTCAGGGCCTGTCCACCCAGCCCTATATCCCAGAATATCAAGGCAGAAAATCCCACATTATCTGAGTGTGGACTCAGGGCCCTTCCACACAGCCCTATATCCCAGAATATCAAGGCAGAAAATCCCACATTATCTGAGTGTGGACTCAGGGCCCTTCCATACAGCCCTATATCCCAGAATATCAAGGCAGAAAATCCCACATTATCTGAGTGTGGACTCAGGGCCCTTCCACACAGCCCTATATCCCAGAATATCAAGGCAGAAAATCCCACATTATCTGAGTGTGGACTCAGGGCCCTTCCACACAGCCCTATATCCCAGAATATCAAGGCAGAAAATCCCACATTATCTGAGTGTGGACTCAGGGCCCTTCCACACAGCCCTATATCCCAGAATATCAAGGCAGAAAATCCCACATTATCTGAGTGTGGACTCAGCGCCCTTCCACACAGCCCTACATCCCAGAATATCAAGGCAGAAAATCCCACATTATCTGAGTGTGGACTCAGGGCCCTTCCACACAGCCCTATATCCCAGAATATCAAGGCAGAAAATCCCACATTATCTGAGTGTGGACTCAGGGCCTGTCCATACAGCCCTATATCCCAGAATATCAAGGCAGAAAATCCCACATTATCTGAGTGTGGACTCAGGGCCCTTCCACACAGCCCCTATATCCCAGAATATCAAGGCAGAAAATCCCACATTATCTGAGTGTGGACTCAGGGCCCTTCCACACAGCCCTATATCCCAGAATATCAAGGCAGAAAATCCCACATTATCTGAGTGTGGACTCAGGGCCCTTCCACACAGCCCTATATCCCAGAATATCAAGGCAGAAAACCCCACATTATCTGAGTGTGGACTCAGGGCCTGTCCACACAGCCCTATATCCCAGAATATCAAGGCAGAAAATCCCACATTATCTGAGTGTGGACTCAGGGCCCTTCCACACAGCCCTATATCCCAGAATATCAAGGCAGAAAATCCTACATTATCTGAGTGTGGACTCAGGGCCCTTCCACACAGCCCTATATCCCAGAATATTAAGGCAGAAAATCCCACATTATCTGAGTGTGGACTCAGGGCCTGTCCATACAGCCCTATATCCCAGAATATCAAGGCAGAAAATCCCACATTATCTGAGTGCGTACTCAGATAACCCAGTTCAAAGCAGGTATTGCGGGATTTTCTGCCTTGGTATTCTGGGTTACATGGCTGTGTGGAAGGGCCCTGAGTTCACACTGCCATATAACCCGGTTCAAAACAGGTATTGTGGGATTTTCTGCCTTGATATTCTGGGCTGTGTGGAAGGTGTTTCCTCTTAGAAGTAAACATCTCTTTAAGGGAACTTTTTTTCACAATTACTTCTTTCCCCTAAGGCAAAAATGTTCCTTTTTTAAAATCTTGTAGCCTCACAATTTTACAGAGCAGAATGGACACCCAGACTAGATTTCCACACAGCCATATAACCCAGAATATCATGCCACATAATCCACAATGTCTGCTTTGAGCTGGGTTTTCTAGGCCTTGCAGTATTCCACAAATACGGTCACAATCCCATGCGCGTTGGTCAGATCATATTGAGGCAGTGTTTGAGGATACGATCTGAGGTAATATTAGACCACTAACCCAGAATATCATGCCACATAATCCACAATGTCTGCTTTGAGCTGGGTTTATCTAGGGCCCTTTCCACACAGCTGTATAAAATCCACATATTACCTCAGATCATATTGACGCAGTGTTTCGAGGATACGATCTGGTAATATTAGACCACTTCTCTGAGGTGATATTAGACCACTTCTCTGAGGTAATAGTAGACCACTTCTCTGAGGTAATAGTAGGCCACTTCTCTGAGATAATAGTAGACCACTTCTCTGTAGACCACTTCTCTGAGGTAATATTAGACCACTTCTCTGAGGTAATATTAGGCCACTTCTCTGAGGTAATAGTAGACCACTTCTCTGAGGTAATAGTAGACCACTTCTCTGAGGTAATAGTAGACCACTTCTCTGAGGTAATAGTAGACCACTTCTCTGAGGTAATAGTAGGCCACTTCTCTGAGGTAATAGTAGACCACTTCTCTGAGGTAATAGTAGACCACTTCTCTGAGGTAATATTAGGCCACTTCTTTGAGGTAATAGTAGACCACTTCTCTGAGGTAATAGTAGACCACTTCTCTGAGGTAATAGTAGACCACTTCTCCGCTCAATGACCTGAACGAGCTTTGAACTGGAATATATAGCAGTGTGGACTCAGATAACCCAGCTCAGCGCAGATATCCATGGGATCTTATGCCTTGATAATTCTGGGTTATATGGCTGTGTGGAAGGGCCCTGAGTCCACACTGCTATATAATCCGGTTCAAAGCTCTTTCGGGTCATTAAGCCGAGATGAGGTCTAATATTACCTCAGATCATATTGGATGGAGGCAGTGTTTCGAAGAGAAAGACACAAAACAAAACGACGAAATTGGGGGGCGCCATGTTTACAAGAAGACGGGTTCAAATCCCACATTATCTGCTTTGAACTGGATTCTGTGGCAGTGTGGACTGACTCAGGGCCCTTCCACACCCAGAATATCAAAGCCTCTCCAATTCCCCTTCCACAGAGCTGGGCAAGACTGTGAGGTGGGGTCTACACCGCCTTGTCACCCAGTTTCTGATTCCAGATAATCCGCTTTGAATATTATAAGAGTCTACTCTGTCATAGAGTCTAGTTCAAAGCATTCAGAAACCGGGTTGAATGCTAGTGTAGGTGGATGGGCAGGCTCGTTGCAGTCCATTGAGCCGAGATGAGATCTAATATTACCTCAGACCATATTGGAGGCAGTGTTTCGAGGATAACGACACTAAACGAAACGAAGAGATAGAGGCGCCAATTGCAGGAAGGAAGGCAGTGTGGGGAGAGCCACGTTTACTGGAAGACGGGGTTCAAATCCCACATTATCGGCTTTGAACTGGATTCTGTGGCAGTGTGGACTGACCACACAGCCATATAACCCGGAATATCAAAGCCACACAGGCAGTGTGTGGTGTGCCACGTTACTGGAAGACAGGGTTCAGAAAAAGGCATTTTTTAAACACCTCAGTGGAATAAATTTATTATTTACTACATTTACAGGAGTCTCAGAACGGCTTTATATATATATATATTCTCTGAGGTGATATTAGACCACTTCTCTGAGGTAATAGTAGACCACTTCTCTGAGGTAATATTAGGCCACTTCTCTGAGGTAATAGTAGACCACTTCTCTGAGGTGATAGTAGACCACTTCTCTGAGTAATAGTAGACCACTTCTCTGAGGTAATAGTAGACCACTTCTCTGAGGTGATATTAGACCACTTCTCTGAGGTAATAGTAGACCACTTCTCTGAGGTAATATTAGACCACTTCTCTGAGGTGATATTAGACCACTTCTCTGAGGTAATAGTAGACCACTTCTCTGAGGTAATAGTAGACCACTTCTCTGAGGTAATAGTAGACCACTTCTCTGAGGTAATATATACACACACACACACACACAATATACTATATTATTACTATAGTAAAATATCAGTACTATACATTACTATATTGTACTATACCATTATATTGTAATATTATTCGTAATATTACATGTAATATAAATGTATATAATAATATTGTATTATTATTATATTGTATTACATTATAATATTATCAATATATGTATATCCAATACAATACATTTTATTATGTTATTAGTAAAGCACAGGAGACAAGATGGAATTATATTCTGCCCCCCCCCCCTCTCTTCACTTAGGAGTATTATTATTATTCTATTATTATTTTTACTTTTTTTCTAATATTTTTCTTATAATTTCTCCCAATTTTGTACTACTGTTATTTACAGGATATTTTGCTGTTGTTATTGTTATTATTTGCAGGATATTATTATTAGTATTATGTTTCTTCTACTATTCTTAATTATTTGCCTTCCGAGGAGGAAGAAGCAGTTGTCCATAGACATCAAGGTTCAAATAATGGAGAGTCCGATCCGCTAGAAAATCGGATCCCCGATGACCCCCTCCGGCTCCCATAGAAACGAATAGATCCGAAACGAGGTTACGTTTATTTATTTACTCTGGAGCCGGGAGACTATAAAGCCTACCCTAGAACTCAGATCAGATTCTCAGGGTGAACTTCACCCTCTTTCTTTGAAAAAAATATATATTTAAAAATGTGTTATTTCTACACAACTTCTCGGAAAACGGAATTTGACTGATGTTATGGTTTATACTCCGCGTTAAGAATCACATCGCTTTCCCG
Source organism: Anolis apletophallus (assembly GCA_030556195.1). NCBI lineage: Eukaryota > Metazoa > Chordata > Lepidosauria > Squamata > Anolidae > Anolis > Anolis apletophallus. The sequence goes on from JARBWK010000012.1 coordinate 14,603,330, forward strand.
TTTCCCACCAAACGAATACAAAGACATTCCGAACCCTCATTGGATTCGGAGTGACTTTTGTGTTTCAGTGAGGTAACAACTGGGGTTTTTAGGGGTCTTGCTTCTTCTCATTCATTTTCGATCAAACTTCAGGAAGGGCCGTTGATCTTGTTTCCTCCCTGCTTCCTTCCCCTCTTCCATCCGTTTCAAATCCCAGAAAAGAAACGGCAAAATATCCTCCTTTCTTCTGCCTGTTTAGCTGAAGAGTTTATCCTTACTGGAGGACAAAAAAAAAGTCGGGTTCTTTGGTTTGGGTGGAAGGAAGGAAGGAGAGAGGGGGGGAGGAAGAATGGAAGGGGAGAGGAAGGAAGGAAGAATTGAAGGAAGGAATAAGAGAGGAAGGAAGGAGAGAGAGAGAGAGGAAGGAATAATGGAAGGAGAAATGAAGGAAGGAGAGACAGGGGAAGAATGGAAGGAGAGAGGAAGGAAGGAAGAATTGAAGCAAGGAATAAGAGAGGAAGGAAGGAGAGAGAGAGAGAGAGAGAAAGGAAGGAGTGAGAGAGAGAGAGGAAGGAAGAATGGAAGGAGAAATGAAGGAAGGAGAGACAGGGGAAGAATGGAAGGAGAGAGGAAGGAAGGAAGAGAAGAAGGAATAAGAAGGAAGGAAGGAAGAGAGAGGAAGGAAGGAAGGAAGGAAGGAGAGAGGAAGAAGGAAGGAGAGAGGAAGGAAGGAGAGAGGAAGGAAGGAAGAATTGAAGCAAGGAATAAGAGGAAGGAGAGAGAGAGATGAAGGAAGGAGTGAGTGAGAGAGAGGAAGGAATAATGGAAGGAGAAATGAAGGAAGGAGAGACAGGGGAAGAATGGAAGGAGAGAGGAAGGAAGGAAGAATTGAAGCAAGGAATAAGAGAGGAAGGAAGGAGGGAGAGAGAGAGGAAGAATTGAAGGAAGGAATAAGAGAGGAAGGAAGGAGAGAAGAAGGAAGGAAGGAAGAATGGAAGGAGAAAGGAAGAAAAGAGAGAGAGTGGAAAAAAGAAGAATGGAAGGAGAGAGGAAGGAAGGAAGAATTGAAGAAAGGAATAAGAGAGGAAGGAGGGAAGGAAGGATGGAAAGGTAGGAAGGAAGATTGAAGCAAGGAATAAGAGAGGAAGGAAGAGAGAGAAAGGATGGATGGATGGAAGGAGGAAGGAAGGAGAGAGAGAGGAAGGAAGGAGTGAGAGAGAGAGGAAGGAAGAATGGAAGGAGAAATGAAGGAAGGAGAGAAAGGGGAAGAATGGAAGGAGAGAGGAAGGAAGGAAGAATTGAAGCAAGGAATAAGAGAGGAAGGAAGGAGGGAGAGAGAGGAAGAATTGAAGGAAGGAATAAGAGAGGAAGGAAGGAGAGAAGAAGAAAGGAAGAATGGAAGGAGAAAGGAAGAAAAGAGAGAGAGTGGAAAAAAGAAGAATGGAAGGAGAGAGGAAGGAAGAATTGAAGAAAGGAATAAGAGAGGAAGGAGGGAAGGAAGGATGGAAAGGTAGGAAGGAAGATTGAAGCAAGGAATAAGAGAGGAAGGAAGAGAGAGAAAGGATGGATGGGTGGAAGGAGAGAGAGGAGAAGAATGGAAGAAGAGAGGAAGAATTGAAGGAAGGAATAAGAGAGGAAGGAGAGAGAGAGGAAGGAAGGAGAGAGGGGGGAAGTAAGGAAGAATGGAAGGAGAGAGGAAGGAAGGAAGAATTGAAGGAAGGAATAAGAGAGGAAGGAGGGAAGGAAGGATGGAAAGGTAGGAAGGAAGATTGAAACAAGGAATAAGAGGAAGGAAGGAGAGAGAGAAAGGATGGATGGAAGGAGGAAGGAAGGAAGTAGAAAGAGGGGAAGGAAGAATGGAAGAAGAGAGGAAGAATTGAAGGAAGGAAGAAGAGAGGAAGGAGAGGGGGGAAGGAAGGAAGAATGGAAAAAGAGATGAAGGAAGGAGAGAGAGGAGAAGGAATGAAGAAAGGAAGGAAGGAGAGAGAGAGAGAGAGAGAGAGAGAGATTTCGCGCCTTTGTCTTCTCATGCGAATGGCCGGCTTTTTAAAAAGGGAGAGCGTCTCCGTTATTACTTTTCCCAAAACGGGAGTCCCAACTACGAAAGGGCACTCCACCCCACCCAGGCACCACCTCATTGGAGAGGCAAGGGGTGTTTTTGGTAAAGGATTGCTCTCTGCCCTCCTTCGCAACAAAAAGCGTCTCCGAAATGACTAGAATCCGTGAGGGAAAACGCGCCCCAAACTCTTCTTCCAATTCTATTCTAAAGACTTATTGTTATTAGCAGGGCTTTCGCTTGGCTTCAGAGGGATTTGAACAGTCCGTTCCTTTGGAAGACGGCTCCGTTCCTAACGACCTCCATTCACCCGTTTGCGAAGAGATTGTATACAAATTCCTTGCATGGAAGTCAGAGATCAGTTCTTGGGTTGCTTACTAACCGCTTTCCGCATTACATTTGGCCAAATGGGAGAGGGGTGAGAAGGGTCGTATTTTGCCCCTTGGTAAATTGTTAAATCCCTAGTGTAGCGCATATCTATCTATCTATCTATCTATCTATCTATCTATCTATCTATCTATCTATCTTTAAAGATACCTACCTGACTTATTTTTCAGACCTATTTTAGCATGACCTTTCTTAAAACAAAAGACATTGCTGGTTCCTTCCAATCAGAGGAGACCAATGAAGTGAGCTGATGAATGGTAAAAGTCAACATGTAATAATAATAATAGTTATTATTTGTAACACGCCTTATCGATAGGAATGATCAAAGTCAACATGTAATAATAATAATTTATTTGTATCCCGCCTTATCAATAGGAATGATCAAAGTCTACATGTAATAATAATAATTTATTTGTAACCCGCCTTATCAATAGAAATGATCAAAGTCAGTAAATAATAATTTATTTGTAACCCACCTTATCAAAGGAATGATCAAAGTCAACATGTAATAATAATAATTTATTGTATCCCGTCCTTATCAATAGGAATGATCAAAGTCAACATGTAATAATAATAATTTATTTGTAACACGCCTTATCAATAGGAATGATCAAAGTCTACATGTAATAATAATAATTTATTTGTAACCCGCCTTATCAATAGGAATGATCAAAGTCTACATGTAATAATAATAATTTATTTGTATCCCGCCTTATCAATAGGAATGATCAAAGTCAACATGTAATAATAATAATTTATTTGTATCCCGCCTTATCAATAGGAATGATCAAAGTCAACATGTAATAATAATAATAATAATAATTTATTTGTAACCACTTTATCAATAGGAATGATCAAAGTCAACATGTAATAATAATAATTTATTTGTATCCCGCCTTATCAATAGGAATGATCAAAGTCTACATGTAATAATAATAATTTATTTGTATCCCGCCTTATCAATAGGAATGATCAAAGTCTACATGTAATAATAATAATTTATTTGTAACCTGCCTTATCAATAGGAATGATCAAAGTCAACATGTAATAATAATAATTTATTTTGTAACCTGCCTTATCAATAGGAATGATCAAAGTCAACATGTAATAATAATAATTTATTTGTATTTAGTATGATCAAAGTCAACATGTAATAATAATAGGAATGATCCCACCTTAAATAGGAATGATCAAATAACATGTAATAATAATAATTTATGTGTAACCCACCTTATCAATAGGAATGATCAAAGTCAACATGTAATAATAATAATTTATTTGTAACCTGCCTTATCAATAGGAATGATCAAAGTCAACATGTAATAATAATAATTTATTTGTAACCTGCCTTATCAATAGGAATGATCAAAGTCAACATGTAATAATAATAATAATTTATGTGTAACCCGCCTTATCAATAGGAATGATCAAAGTCAACATGTAATAATAATAATTTATGTGTAACCCGCCTTATCAATAGGAATGATCAAAGTCAACATGTAATAATAATAATTTATTTGTAACCTGCCTTATCAATAGGAATGATCAAAGTCAATGTAATAATAATAATTTTATTTGTATCCCGCCTTATCAATAGGAATGATCAAAGTCAACATGTAATAATAATAATTTATTTGTAACCCGCCTTATCAATAGGAATGATCAAAGTCAACATGTAATAATAATAATAATTTATTTGTAACCCGCCTTATCAATAGGAATGATCAAAGTCAACATGTAATAATAATAATAATTTATTTGTAACCTGCCTTATCAATAGGAATGATCAAAGTCAACATGTAACCCGTAATAATAGGAATGATCAAAGTTTAATGTAATAATTTATTTGTAACCACTTCTTATCAATAGGAATGATCAAAGTCAACATGTAATAATAATAATAATTTATTTGTAACCTGCCTTATCAATAGGAATGATCAAAGTCAACATGTAATAAATAATAATAATTTATTTGTAACCACTTCGTCAATAGGAATGATCAAAGTCAACATGAAATTATTATTATTTATTTGTAACCTGCCTTATCAATAGGAATGCTCAAAGTCAACATGTAGTAGTAATAATAATAATTTATTTGTAACCACTTCGTCAATAGGAATGATCAAAGTCAACATGTAATTATTATTATTTATTTGTAACCTGCCTTATCAATAGGAATGATCAAAGTCAACATGTAATAATAATAATAATAATTTATTTGTAACCCGCCAATTATCAATCAACATAGGAATGATCAAAGTCAATAGGAATGATCAAAGTCAACAATAATAATAATAATAATAAATGTAAAGTCAACATGTAGTAATAATAGGAATGATATGTAAAGTCAACAATGTATCAAAGTCAATATGTAATGTATGTTTATAACCCGCCTTATCAATAGGAATGATCAAAGTCAAAATGTAGGAATGATCAAAGTCAAAATGTAGGTCTCCTTGAAGGAAGACTAGCAATAGATTTCAGCCCATCATTTCCTTCCTTCCTTAATCTTTCTCTCTCTCTTTCCTTTCTTCCTTCCTTAATCTTTCTCTCCTTCCATTCTTCCTTCCTTCCTCTCTCTCCTTTCTTCCTGTCTTATTCCTTCCATTCTTCCTTCCTAATAATAATAATAATAAAATAAATATTAATAAACTTTATTTCTAACCCGCCTCCATCTCCCCAAAGGGGACTCGGGCGGGCGGCTGACAGGAGGCCAAGCCCAAAAGAACAATACAACACAACTGAACATAAAACCGCAAAGGGGAAAAAAAAGTCATAACAAAACATATAAAATGACAAATAAGATAAAGAATTAAGCAACACATAGTATGTATGGCCAACACAGCGGGCGGGCCAGATGTCTGGGATAAAATGTTAGAAGGTTAAAACCCTGGGTGTGAAAGGGACGTCGAGTGTATTTGTAGAAAAGGAGCCCAAAAGGAGGAGCAGTAGGGTTGAACCTTTATGGAGGGGGGGGGGCTGCTTTCTCATGAGTTGGAGGTAGGAGCAAATGGTGGGTTGAATGGTCACCCTCCGAAGGCACATCGGAAGAGCCAGGTCTTTAGCTCTTTCTTGAAGACTGACAGGATAGGGGCTTGTCTGATCTTCCTTCCTTCCTTCCTTCCTTCCTTCCTTCCTTCCTTCCTTCCTTCCTTCCACCCATCCTTCCTTCCTTCCACCCATCCTTCTTTCCTCTTGTTCCTTCCTTCAATTCTTCCTTCCTCTCTCCTTCCATTCTTCCTTCCTTCCCTTCACTCCTTCCACCCATCCTTCTTTCCTCTCTTGTTCCTTCCTTCATTTCTTCCTTCCTCTCTCCTTCCATTCTTCCTTCCTTCCTTCCTTCCTTCCACCCATCCTTCTTTCCTCTCTTGTTCCTTCCTTCAATTCTTCCTTCCTCTCTCCTTCCATTCTTCCTTCCTTCCCTTCACTCCTTCCACCCATCCTTCTTTCCTCTTGTTCCTTCCTTCAATTCTTCCTTCCTCTCTCCTTCCATTCTTCCTTCCTTCCCCTCTCTCCTTCCACCCATCCTCCTATCCTCTCTTGTTCCTTCCTTCAATTCTTCCTTCCTCTCTCCTTCCATTCTTCCTTCCTTCCCTTCTCTCCTTCCACCCATCCTTCTTTCCTCTCTTGTTCCTTCCTTCAATTCTTCCTTCCTTCCTTCCTTCCTTCCTTCGGTAGGAACAAATGATGGGTTGAATGGTCACCCTCCGAAGGCACATCGGAAGAGCCAGGTCTTTAGCTCTTTCTTGAAGTCTTACTAGGGTAGGGGCTTGCCTGATCTCCTTCCTTCCTTCCTCCTTCCTTCCTTCTTCTTTTTCTTCTCTCTGTCTCTCTCTCCATCCTTCCTTCTTCTCTCTCCTTCCTTCCTCTCTGTCTCTCTCTCTCTCCATCCTTCTCTCTCCATCCTTCCTCTCCTTCCTTCCTCTCTCTGTCTCTCTCTCCATCCTTCCTTCTTCTCTCTCCTTCCTTCCTCTCTCTGTCTCTCTCTCCATCCTTCCTTCTTCTCTCTCCTTCCTTCTTTCCTCTCTCTCCTTCCTTCTCTGTTTTCCTTCCTTCCCCTCTCTCTCCTTCCTTCATCTCTCTCTCCTGCCTTCCTCTCTCTCCATCCTTCCTTCTTTCCTCTCTCCTTCCTTCCTTCCTTCCTTCCTTCCTTCCTTCCTTCCCTCCTTCCTCCCTCTCTCCTTCCTTCCTTCCTTCCTTCCCTCCTTCCTCCCTCTCTCCTTCCTTCCTTCCTTCCTTCCTTCCTCTCTCAATCTTTCCTTCCTTCTTTTCTAAGCAAGAGGGCTATACCGGCGCACTAGTGATCGAAATCTTAGTGGGGAAAAAATACAGCTTCCCCCCCTTTAGTTCAGGTTTTGACTTTGGAGTCTTAAGGGCTCAGAAAATATATACCAAGAGATCACCCACAGCGACTAGGACCTCCGGTTTGAATGGATTAATTCGGGGTGGACTGAGAAAAAAAACTTTGTTTTGTTTGCAAAAACACATTCCTTAGTCTTGGGCAAGAGCAAAGAAAGCCCGACTGAGTTCAGGGAAAACAATAGGGGGGGGGGGGGTAGTTGTGTTTGTTTACCGCATGAAACAAATCAAAACAAAACTCAGGACACGTAGAGCCATGAGGCTGGATCTACACTGCCCTTTATCCCAGGATCTGATCCTAGTGTAGACTCAAATAATCCAGTTCGAAGCAAGTAAATGCCAGACCCAGATGTTGGGGCATATAGGGTTGTATAGATCTAAGCTGAACAGAGCGACGATTCTCCGAGGAATAAGCCTTCTTCTTCCTTCTTCTTCCTCCCCCGCCTCTCTCTCTCTTTCTCTCTCTCTCTCTGGAAAGAGAAGCAATCCAAGGATATTTTGGGAGCCCAGCGACCCTGTTTTGACAGCCCTTGTGGGGAAAGAAAGGGGGAGAGGGAAGGAGGAGAGCTACTACTTACATTTGAGGTGCTTAGTGGTGTGCCTTCCTTCCTTCCTTCCTTCCTTATCCCGCTCTCCCCAAATCCTTCTGTGTATACATTTCTCCCACAAACAAGTGGAACATTTTGCATCCTACAGCACCATTTTATACATGATGAGCCGTCAGTAATAGGATTATTAAACAAAAACCCGTCTCAGGCGCTGGCGTTAACCTCTTTCTTTCTTTCCTCTCTCTCTCTCTTTCTCTTTCTCTTTTTTTTTAAACCGGCTAATTAGGTTTTGCACAGGAAAAAATTAGATTTAACGTTGCTTACATTGCCTGCATTTCCAGTGGATGCTACAATAATTTGGGGGGGAACCAGGGCTGGGATAAAACAATTCGGAGAGATAATAAAAGAATTAACCGTTTTAACATATATTACTAGGCTCCCTATCCAAGGATAAGGCAAAGAATATTTTCATGATCGAATATTATATACATAAAACTAATTATCTTGGGCTTCTGCCTTGATCAATTTACCGCCGAGAGGAGAGGCGAGCGGCGCCCTCTGGTGGCCGATGGGAGGAAAGCACCTTCTTGCAAGCAGGCTTTGGTATTTATTTTTTATTATTACTACTTGCTCTATAAAAAGTAAAATAAAATATTTGGACAGCATTGTCTGTTTTTCAAAAAGATAGAAAGTGGAAAGCAAGGGAGCAAAGTGGACGACTTAATGATAACTCCAGGCCTGTGTTAAATATACTATATAGGAGGAGCACAATGCCTGCAATACAGCAGGGTGACATTTTACCAGGTCCACCTCCATTTTGTCTTTCCTCCTTTCAAAAAGATATAAGAAATAAGGGACATTTACAGAATTTTTCATAAAAATAAGCGACACTTCAATAAAAACTTGAAACTCAAACATTAGGTAGAAATAGTTGTATTAACAGAATAAGATAATGATTGAAACTCACCAAAAAAAACCCCCTGACTTATACCCTCTTCACAGTACATGGTATGTTTCTGCATGCCTTGTCATGCAGAAAAAACATTATTAGAACTACCTAATTTTCTCCATCTGTATTTAGTCCTTGGCTTTGCTGACTTTAAAAGCGCCCTGTCTAAACATTAAAATAAAATAAATTTTATAAGACAGTACATCTTCATGATTATTATGTCAATAGTTAATGGTATAGTACAGGGCTGTCCAACTGGCGGCCCTGGGGCCGGATCCGGCCCCCCAGCCTGTGGGGCACGGCCGGATCTTTTTAAATTTTTTTTTTTAAAATGGGGGGCGGGGGGAGGGGGGGAGGGGCGGGGCAGGGAGGAGGAAGAGAGCTAGCTCCTCCTCCCTGCACCGCCCCCTCCGTCCCTCTCTCCGCGCCGAAAAGGAAGAGTAGGCGGCGCCAAGGGCAGCGCGCCACGCCAGGCCTGTGACGCGCTGCCCTTGCCGCCGCCTTCTGCCCTTTTTCGGCAGAAGGATGGGGGTGCCTAGAAAGGGGCCTAGAACGGGCGGGGGCTGTCAAAAGGAGGAGGCGGCGCCAAGGGCAGCGCGTCACGCCAGGCTCAGACGCGCTGCCCTTGGCGCCGCTTTTCTGCCCTCCTCCCTCCTCTTTCCGGGTGCGTGCCTTTCCCCGGCGCCGTGGCGCTCGGGACAGTCACGGTGCCCGGAAAGAGGAGGAGGAGGGAGAAATCTCCTCGTCCTCCTCCTTTCCTCCTCTTTCCCTGGCGCCGTGGCGCCCGGGAAAGAGTAGGAGGAGGAGGAGGGAGAATGACAGCTTTAGGAGAGGGAGGGGCTGGGCTGGGGGCGGGGCCTGGGGCCTGGGGGTGGGGCCTGGGGGTGGGGCCGAGCGGCCCCTGAGGTCATCAGTGACCTCTATTCCGGCCCTGGACCCGGTAGAAGTTGGACAGCCCTGGTATAGTATAGTATGGGATACACAGCATTGTATAGTATTGGGATGCACAGCTAGGCCTATTTTAAGAGTAACTCTCAATCAACCAGAAACTATCTTTATCCAACATGATCCAACATTCCCCTTGGGTAACGGTTAATTGAGTCTACTGTACTTTGAAAAAGTACTGTATCGCCTCTTCCTTCCAACGGGGACGCAGGCTGCCCTGCGAGTTGGAATCCCCGGGCAGGCATTGCGGTGGAAACCGCAGTGCGCACTTTCTTCTGGTCAACCCCGCCCAGTCCTGTCCTGCTAGTCAAAAATAAGGGACAGGGCCTGAAAATAAGGGACACAAATTTTAGGGCCAAAATAAGGGACGTCCCTTGGAATAAGGGGCATATGGCAACCCTATCTATAAATAAAGTAAAATAAAATATTTGGACAGCATTGTCTGTTTTTCAAAAAGATAGAAAGTGGAAAGCAAGGGAGCAAACTGGACGACTTAATTATAACTCCAGGCCTGTGTTAAATATACTATATAGGAGGAGCACAATGCCTGCAATACAGCAGGGTGACATTTTACCAGGTCCACCTCCATTTTGTCTTTCCTCTTTTCAAAAAGCAACAAATATTAGATCAGTGTTTTTCAACCTTTTTTGAGCCACGGCACGTTTTTTACATTTACAAAATCCTGGGGCACACCACCAACCGAAAGGACACAAAATGACACTCTAACACAGTAATACATATAGTTAATATGTTTTTAAATGTATTTATACACTCAGTGTCAAACCTGGGCCTGTTTTGATGAACACAACATAGATATCCTGGCAGGAATGGCAGAAAGACACAAACTTCCCACACAGAACTCCCATAACCAAGAGAAAATAATATAAGAGTTTGGTGGGCATTGACCTTAGGTTTTGGAGTTGTAGTTCACCTATATCCATTGTTTGTGGACTGAAACAATGTTGGATCAGGACCAAACTTGGCATGAATACTGAATATGCCCAAATGTGAACACAGATGGAGTTTGGAGGAAATAGACCTTGACATTTGGGAGTTACAGTTTCTGGGATTTATAGTTAACACACAATCAAAGAGCACCCTGAACTCTTGCAACAATGGAATTGAACCAAACTTGGCATATTGAACTCTCATTACCAACAGAAAGTATTTATACACTCAGTGTCAAACCTGGGCCTGTTTCGATGAACGCAACATAGATATCCCGGCAGGAATGGCAGAAAGACACACACAAAGGTCTTGCTCAACAGCTGGGAGTTATAGTTCACCTGCAATCAAAGAGCATTCTGAACTCCACCAATGATGGAAAGGAATCAAGCTTCCCACACAGAACTCCCATAACCAAGATAAAATACTATAAGAGTTTGGTGGACATTGACCTTGAGTTTTGGAGTTGTAGTTCACCTATATCCAGAGAGCACTGTGGAGGGGAGGGAGGAAGACGTGGGGCAAGCCTCCGCAGTAGCACCCGCACGGGTCACGTCTTCCCCCCTCCCCACTCCCGCAGAAGCAGCAGCGTGAGCAAAGCGAGGCAAAGCAAGCAGAGCGAGGCTGGGAAGAAGGGAGTCCGAGTGGAGAAGAAAAAGTGTTTGGCAGGAGGGGGAAGGAAGGGTATTGGAGGTTCCAATTTCCCATGGCACACCTGATGATCGCTCACGGCACACTAGTGTGCCACGGCACACTGGTTGGAAAACACTGTATTACATACCGGTAGTATTGTTGAAGGCTTTCATGGCCAGAATCTCTGGGTTGTTGTGAGTTTTCCAGGCTTTATGGTCATGTTCCGGAAGCATTCTCTCCTGATGTTTCACCCACATCTATGGCAGGCATCCTCAGAGGTTGTGAGGTCGGTTGGAAACTAGGAAAATTGAGTTTATATATCTGTGCAATGTCCAGGGTGGGAGAAAGAACTTATCTGTTTGAGGCAGGTGTGAATGTTTCAATTGGCCACCTTGATTAGCATTGAATAGTCTTGCAGCTTCAAAGTCTGACTGCTTCCTGCCTGGGGGAATCCTTTGTTGTGAGGTGGTTAGCTGGCCCTGATTGTTTCTTGTCAGGAATTCCCTGTTTTTGAGTGTTGTTCTTTATTTATGATCATGATTTTAGAGGGTTTTTTAAAAAAATACTAGTCACCAGATTTTGTTCATTTTCATGGTTTCTTTCTTTCTGTTGAAACTGCCCACATGCCCTTTGTGTACATTTTTGTTACGTTGTTTTATATTCTTTGTCTTTCTTGTTATTTTATATTCATTTGATGTAATTTTGTTATTCTGTGTTCAATCATGTTGTATTATTTTGGGCTTGGCCTCATGTTAGCGGCCCAAGTCCCCTTTGGGGAGATGGTGGTGGGTTATAAATAATAATAATAATGGATTTCAATGGCTTCTCTGTGTAGTTGTTAGAGTGGTCCAGCATTTCTGTGTTCTCAAATAATATGCTGTGTCCAGGTTTCCAACAGGCCTCACAACCTCAGAGGATGCTTGCCATAGATGCATGGGGTTACACTCCCCCTGAAGACGCAGGTTGGCAGCTTGGGAGTGATCCTGGATTCATTGCTGAGCCTGGAACCCCAGGTCTAGGCGGTGGCCAGAGACTCGTGCACCACCTGCGCCCGTAACTTGGGAATTCTGATCTGGCTACGGTCGTCCACGCTCTGGTCACATTCCGAATAGATTACTGCAATGCGCTCTACGTGGGGCTGCCTTTGAAGACAGTTCGGAAATTGCAACTAGTCCAACGGGCGGCAGCCAGATGACTAACCGGAGCAACTTACAGGGAGCATATTACCCCCCCTGTTGTGTCAGCTCCACTGGCTGCCTGTCCACTTCCGAGCTCAATTCAAAGTGCTGGTTTTGACCTTTAAAGCTCTATACGGTTCTGGCCCAGCTTACTTGTCCGAACGCATCAGCCTCTACGTCCCACCTCGTAATCTAAGATCATCCAGGGAGGCCCTGCTCTCGCTCCCGCCAACTTCTCAAACGCGGTTGGTGGGGATGAGGGATAGGGCCTTCTCGGTGGTAGCTCCCCGTCTGTGGAACGCGCTTCCAAACGATATACGATCAACCCCATCCCTCCTGGCATTCAGGAAAAAGGTGAAATCTTGGCTGTGGGACCAGGCGTTTGCACATTAGCACAATGCAGCACTTTGGATTGGATTGGTAATGGCAAGTTGACGGATATGGCTTAATGCCCTTGTTATGGACGGAACACTGATTTTAACTTACGTGAATGTGTATGATGTGTTAATGTTAACTGTATTTTAATGCTGAATGTTTTTGGTTTTATATTGTATTTTATTGTGTTCGGCGCAGGGCCAGCCTGACCTTTTCCGGGGGAGTACGCGAAGAAAATTTTGGTGCCCCCCCCGGCCGCCGCATCATTTGGTCCCGCCGCCGCTGCCACTGCCGCACAGCCGGCCCCATGGGCCGGCTGCACCACGCCTCCCGAAGCACGGACATTTCCGTGCATGCCCAGAAGCAACTACAGGCGCTGTAGCGCCTGTAGCCGTTTCTGCGCATGTGCGAATGTCCGCGCATGGGCACTGGGGCCCGAGCGCACCTGCGCGCTGGCTCCAAAGCCGCAGGCACGCTCGGGACCCAGTGCCCATGCGCAGACATTCGCGCATTCCCAGAAGCAACTACAGGCGCTAGTTAGAAATAAATGATAAATAATGCAGGTGAAATGTCAGGAGAGAATGCTTCTGGAACATGGCTATATAGCCTAGAAAATAATAATAATAATAATTATTATTTATAACCCGCCTCCATCTTCCCAGAGGGGACTTGGGGCAGCTAACATGAGGCCAAGCCCAAAAAACAATAAAACACAGTTGGACATAAAACAGCAAAAGAAGAAAACAAAATCATACAAAATATATAAAATGACAAATAAGATAAACAAGATAACACCACATAGTAAAATCAGAAAACTCACAACAACCCAAATATTAGATTTAGGTGCAGAGAATAAAGGGGGGAAATCCTTGAAAATGTGAGTTTAAAAAATTTAGAAAATTCTTGGAGAATAATAAAAAATAATTCCCGTGTGTGTCTTCTCAAAAGCCCGAATAGATCTACAATTCACAGAAAATATTGCAGGCTACATTTAAAATGGGGGTTTGTCAAGTGCACACCCAATGCAAGGTTACTGAAATAGCCAAGTCTTGTTCATATTCTTATTAGTCCCTTTCTGGGGAATTTTAAACCTGCTAACTCAGTAATAAGTAGATAGAAATGAATAGGGTTTGCAGTCTGTAAGGATATTGGGCCTGGCCATACAACCTTACACACAATTAAAATGGAGAGAAAGTATTGAGGGTATATTTTTGAATAAATATCAAAAATCAAAAGTCATGAGTTTGAAGCCAGCCTGGGTCGGAGTGAGCTTCCGGCCAATTTTGTGTAGCTTGTTGTTGACCTTTGCAGCCCGAAAGACAGTTGAATCTGTCAAATGGGAAATTTAGGTACCACCTATGTGTGGGGAGGGTAACTTAACAAATTTACAAGGCCATAAAAAATCTCCAGCAAAAAACATGCAGGGGAATGCGGAAAGTACTTCATCAGTGTCGCAGGTGGACGGTGAAGCGACAGCTTCCCTGGTGGCCAGAAAAAAGTTAAATAGCCTTTGACTGTCTGTCTACATGTGTTGTGTGTCTATGAGATTGAATCTTTGCCATGTATGTTCATTGTAATCCGCCCCGAGTTCCGTGCAGGGTGAGAAGGGTGGAATATAAATACTGTAAATAAATAAATAATCAATAAAATAACAAATATGAATATGGATGCATGTTGCAAGGCACTTGAGGAATCCTAAACCTGCTTAGTCTAAAACAGGACTGTCCAACTGCTACCGGCCCAGGGGCCTGAATTCCAGTCACTGATGACCTGGGGGGTTGAAGGGTCTGCCCCCGGCCCCGGCTCCGCCCCCGCCCCGCCCCCGGGTCCAATTTACTTATGAATTAAGAGGCATCCATACAATCAAATATAATCTTTTACTAAGGGGAAATGCAGGGAGGGAATGCATAAGGGGCATCCATACACAATTACATAATAATAACATAAAGGTTAGCCTACCTTCCCAAACGCGCAGGATCCAGGAGTAGCCGGACCACGAGCAGAGGCGACGACCGGCCGAGGCAGCAGCCGAGAAGGTCCAAATCGCGTCTGCGCGGGCCGTAGGGATTAAGTAGCCAAGATTTCGGCAACAGGAGTATCGTGAGACTACGGAAGCCAGATGGGATTTCACTCTCAGCGCAGGCGTGATCTCGCGTTGAGAGCGAAATCATGTGTGGCTTCCGTAGTCTCGCGATACTTGCTCCAGAACCCGGAAGTGGGTAATTTTTAAAAATATTATTATTTAATTTTTTAATTTTTATATTAAAAAGCTTAGGGGGCCGCAGGGAAGGGGCTGGGGGGCCTTATATGGCCCCCGGGCCGCCAGTTGGACAGCCCTGGTCTAAAACAAGCCCCCCAATGAATTTTTAAAAAATGACTTCCAAGAAAACCCCCCACTATTTCTGAGTATTCCTTGCTTAAGAAAACCCAATGGAATTAATGGAGTCGCCATCAATGTACAGGCAGCTTTGAAGGCACAGGCACAAGCACAGCTCAAATGACAAGGTTGCCTGAAAGCGGAAATAAGTGGATTTCCGAGCTGATGATCCCCTTTGCCAATCTGCTCCCTCCCAGAAGAGCAATACTATTACAAAAAATACAAGTCTGGTTAATTTCTTAAGTGCAGCGGCCCTCGGGAGCTCAAACGGTAGCATTGGGTCATTTTAAGAGGAAAGACAAAAACCTAGAGAATTCAAATTACAAGAAAATACCCCCCATAACACCCAGCATTAGTGCAGCAGGTAGTTTGACTGGAAATACTCTCTGGACTGGTTTTACAATCTCTTCAACCCTAAGGGTGAAAAATACCTTCTTATGCAAGCTTTAGGACAGGGGTCGGGCACCTTTTGGACTCAGAGAGCCATGAAAGCAAAATATTTGGAAATTTATTTCAGTGAGAGCCATATAATATAAATAATATATTTTAAGACTGAATTCAACTGAATGTGAGTATATACGCACATACCGTATTTTTCGCACCATAAGACGCAGTTTTTTTCCTCCCAAATTAGGAAGAAAAATCAGCCGCGTCTTATGGAGCGAAGATGCAGGCAGGGAGGGGCGGGGGAGGCGCTGGAGCAGAGGGGGGCGGCGATATACTCACCAAAAGTGTCTGGAGTCCGCCGCCTCTGTCGCCGCCTCTCCTCTTCTCTGGTCCGTTGCTGGTCCGTCCCTTTCTCCCCCGCCCTTTCTTCCTCGAGCAAAGGGCGGGGGAAAGGAGCAGGAGGAGGAGCGAAGCAGCGAACAGTCAGAGGAGGAAAATAGAAAAATTTTTTTTTCCTATTTTCCTCCTCTGAAATCTAGGTGCGTCTTATCAGCCGGTGCGCCTTATGGTGTGAAAAATACAGTACTATGATAAAAGGATTCCCATAGAGGCAGAATGACGGGACACTTCAGACCTGGCTCTGCAAAAGGCACGCTCAGGACTCTGGGAAGGAAGAGAAGGCGGAAGGAAGGGGGAAAGAAAGAAAGAGGACATGAGGGAGGGGGAGAGGAAGAAAGAAAAGAATGAACTATGGAAAAGGAAGAAAAAAGCAGGAGAGAGACAAGGAGGGGAAAAGAAAGAAGGAAATGGGAAGGGAGGAAAGGAAAGGGTGGGGTAAAGAAAGGAAAGGGAGTGAGGAAAAAGTAAAATAATGAAGGGAAAAGAAGAAAAGAAAGAAGGGGGAGAGAGGGAAGTGAAAAGAAAAAGGAGAAGGAAAGGAAGACTTGGGGGAAAGAATAGAAGAGGAAGGAAGGAAGGAAGAGGGAGGGAGGGGAGAATGAAGGAAAGAAGGAAGGGGAGAGAGGGAGGAAAAAAGAAGGAGAGAAGGAAAGGGTGAAGGGGATAAAGAAAGGAAGGAAGAGGAAGGAAGGAGAATGGAGGAAAGAAGGAAGGGGAGAGAGGGAGGGAAAAGGAAGGAGAGAAAGAGAAGGAACGGAGAGGAAGGGGAGAAAGGAAGGAAGGAAGGAAGGGAGAATGGAGGAAAGAAGGAAGGGGAGAGGGAGGTAAAAGGAAGGAGAGAAGGAAAGAGTGAAGGGGAGAAAGAAAGAAAGAAAGAAAGAGCAAGGAAGGAAGAGGGAGAATGGAGGAAAGAAGGAAGGGGAGAGAGGGAGGGAAAAGGAAGGAGAGAAGGAAAGAATGGAAGAGGAAGGAAGGAACGAAGAGGGAGAGAGGAAAAGGTAGGGAGAGGGAGGAAAAAGAATGAAAGAAAAAGAGAGGGAAAAATAAAGCAAGAGAAAGGAAGGAAAGGGGGAGGAGGGCGCGGGGCCAAGGCAGACTTTGGTGAGGCAGTCCCTCTGGAAGGCATCGAAGAGCCAGCGGCTCTTGAGCTGTCCAACAATGACGGGGGCAGTGAGGCCGGGTCCGCAGTGCCAGGGCCAGGCCCGTGGCGGAGGACGAAGAGGAAGATGAGGATGAGGTGCCACCGCTGGGCTCTGCCCTCCCAGGGCCCTGAGAGCAGCGGGGGATGAGAAAGAGGCAGCGATGGCAGTGCGGAAGCAGCAGTCGCGGCGCATTTGCGTCACTCTTCCCCGCTGCATGCTGGGAAACTGAGGCCCGGGCTGCTCTGGAGAGCCAGATGCAATCATGAAAAGAGCCACATCTGGCTCCCGAGCCATAGGTTCCCTACCCCTGCTTTAGGAGTTTAAAGGTGTCTTCATCAGGAATACATTGTTTACATATTTTTTTTAAAGGGAAGAAAGGTGAAGACGGAGGCTCATCTTTCTTGAAATGTTAACATTCAATCCATTAAACAAAGATAAAGGAAATGGATTAGGGGCAAGGGAAATGCCCTAAGAAAACATTATAATCTCTTTCCATAAAGTAATGAGAAAAAGTAACAAAAATTATATCTGTATCTGTATACCTTTATAAAACGGAATGTTTGTATGTGTGTATGTATGTGTGTATGTGTGTATGCGGAGGGCGGAAGGGCGGATATGTGGCAGCTATTTGCATAAAGTCCTTTGATTGGACAGCCTCGCCACTCCAAAATTCTAAGGCACCAGACAGAGGGCATTGATAGCCACTGATTAGCCAGCAACCCAGAATCCAGGCCTCTACATTCAAACAACAGGATTTCTTCCCACTGAGGGGAAAAAATGCACCATCAACATTCCCTCCCCACTTGGCTCTGTGAAAGCAAAATGGATTCCTGTATTCTCCTCCCCTCAGCTTTTAGAAAACGGCTGCCTGCCATGCACCCTTTAAAGTTACCAATAGCAGGCCATAACATTACAGGCCCCAAAATAGAGTTTAGGGCAGGCTGGCCGACGAATGATGGGATTTGCATCCCAATTCACTTCCCAGAAAACATTGTAGCCCCTACAAATCCCTTCTCCCAGATAGGCCCAAAAGAGGCATCCATCTTCCCTCTTCAACACAGTGTCAGAGAAAGGCAGCTTCTGACAGGATCTTTAGAACAGGCACTGTCACTCTACAAGGTAAGGCCTACTTCACTCAAAAGACACAAGAGAAAACAATAAATACCTTTCTCTAATGCCTTTTAATGCTTATATAAATAATTCTGGCCCAAAGCCCTCACCCAGCCTCATTGGACCTTACTGCTAATTCCATGCAGGCCTTTTCCATTTTTTTTTTACTCCTTTCTGTTTTACACCGGTATACTTTCACAGGCCAGGGCGGATATGTGGCAGTCACTTTCACAGGCCAGGGCGGATATGTGGCAGCCACTTTCACAGGCCACAGCGACCAGCGCGGGTGATGGACCTGCACCAAACTTGGTACACATAACCCCCCTATGACATGACCCACGTATTATGGGATTTGTAGTACTTTCCCAAGACTTTGGTTCCCACAGACCACTGAGGCCACCAAAAGGACCAATACAGACCACACTCAGCACACACAGCCCCATGACCCACTCTACGTCCTGGTGCAGTTCGGAGGAGGGTGGACCATGGATGATGGGACTTGAAGTGCCTCTACTCACTTCCCAAGTCCGCTGCAACCCTCATCCAATCACTGATCGAGACCAAACTTGCCATACATAACCCCCATGACTGCCTTCACGTCCTGGTGAGGTTTGGGGGAGGAATGACAATGGATGATGGGATTTGTAGTACTTTTACACCCCTCTGTTCCCACAGACCACTGTGGCCCCCAACAAACACCGAGAAAGTCCACACTTGGCACACAGAGCCCCAGTGACCCACTCTACATCCTACTGAAGTTTGGAGGGGACAGAACATGGATGATGGGACTTGCAGTACCTTCTCTCACTTCCCAATCCTGCTACAAACCTAATCCAATGACTGATCAACACCAAATCTGGCACACAGAGCCCTCATGACCCACTCTACAGCCTGGTGCAGTTTACTGTGAGACGGACCACGGATGATGGGACTTGAAGTACCTTCACTCACTTCCGAAAAACAATGCATCCCTCATCCATTCACCAATACAGACCAAACTTAGCACACAGAGCCCCCATGACCCAATCTACATCCTACTACACTTTGGGGGGAACGGGACACACAGAGATGATGGGACTTGCACTACCTTCAGTAATTTCATGATACCACTGCAACTCCCAATAATGATGGATCAAGACTAAACTTGGCACACAGAGCCCCCATGACCCACTCTACATCCTGCTGCACTTCTCAAATAACCCGGGCAGGGCCGGGTCCCCAAGCTAGTTTATTATAAAAGGGAGTTAACCATTTTGACATTTGTGACATTGGTTTAAGAGGAACATAACTCTAGCATAATCACAATTTGTTGCATATATTATAGTTACATTGTTGTGTGGCTTCAAGTTGTTTCCGTATTATGGCAACCATAAAGTGAATGTATCATGGGGTTTTTCCTTGGTAATATTACTTGAGAGGCGACTTCGCCTTCCTCTGAGGCTAAGAGAGTGTGATTTGCCCAAGGCTTCTCAGTGGGTTTGCTTGGCCAAGTGGGGATTTGAACCTGGTATTTCAAAGTCCTAGTCCAACACTCAACCCAATACACAAGGTTGGCTTTGTTACCGAACAGCTGCCAATCCCCCAGGCCGGCTGTCTGGCAACCGGGCAAGCCCCGTGGACCGACCACGGGGCAGAGACCGCGAGGGTTCAGTTAACCTGGCGAGCCCGGAGCGACTAGGTCCTCGTAGCCTACCCGCCTCCCGTAGATCCAATTATGCTCACCAATACTGCAAGGTAGAAGCCACGAAATTGTTTATTCTGCTCAGCTGAGAGGATGCGAACCGCAATTCCCTGATTCCCGCAAAGAACGCATACATGTACATTCAAAACATTGGTTTTTAAAGGTTACAGAACTGTCAAAACAATTGAATTTCCCGCCTGCCCCCTTCTGGGCCGGCTCCGCGGTGATTGGTCGGAACGTTGAGACCAGCTGATGGGCGGGATGTTGACCGGCTCTGGGAGCCTATCGGGCGCTTACTCCCATTCGCCATCCTAGCCAATCAGGAGTCTGTGGCCATATATGGAATGTCCGGGAAGGGGAGCTCAGACGGAAATCGCTGTCAATATGGCATATGAATAAAACAAAAGAATCCTGGCCAGGTAAACGACCTGGGGTGACACCTGGGAGTGATGGGATTAAATGAGATGATACGTCATTCTTGAGAATGAAAAAGGAAAAAGGGGAAGAGGCCTGATGATAGTAATTCACTCAAGCCTTTGGGTGACAAAAGGACTTATTTTGGGGCACACCTGGTTTCCGAGGCCAGCTGTGACACCCGCTGTGAAGAGCAAGCTTGTATTGTCCAAGTTCCAAAGGCTAGTTTAGTTAGACTGGAAATCCGACCGTTAAACTCACCTCCGGACTGATGAAACGTGGGGCTTAAGTCAAGAGCTTAGCTTATCCATAACAAGATTTCCATCAGAAGGCGCATGCAATATGAATATGGTGATCCGCAAAGATTTCGGGAGCAGGGCGCAATCGCATTTCCCCTTGACAAAACATAGTAAACATCCTCAAGGCAATCTTTCTTAACCAAGGGCAAGGAGGGGAAGGGAAGGGTTACAAGGGGTCAAGGGAGACATGGGAACAATATTGTACAGATGCACAGATACAGGGATGGACCTTTATTATGATTTCTGCTTTCCTGATGTCAGCCCAACACAAACAGATATGGCCCCCTGCTTCATAGGCCAATTCCTTTCTCAAAACTTTTCTTTCTGAGCTCAGAGGTGTCCCAAGACAGAAGGGAAAAGGGGAAAGATAAAAATAAAGATAAATATGCAAAAGCAAAAATAAGTTCCTTTCCTCCCTTTGGGGGTCCCGAACCTGGGACTCCCGTCCCAACTGGCCTTGGCCCTGCCGCTTGAGCTACCGCATCTTTCCCTTGGACGCAGCTCTCCTCGCAGTCTTAAGGCGCCCGGGAAGCGGGAGGAGAGAAAAAAATATATAAAAATTCAGGAGAAATAGGGAGAACATCAGAAAGAGAAAGAACCCTGTTGGACAGACTCCAGCGGGGCTTAGGGAAAGGATGTGTGGGTTTCCACCCGGGAACAGGCGTGCGTGCTGAAGTTGGGACTTGTTCACTCGCGGAACGACCTGCGGCTTGAGAACTGTTGGCCTCGACAACAGCTTCATTTGAGCATTGTGAGTGTATATGCGTTCAAGTTGCCTGTTGAATTATGGCTTCCAATTAATTTCTTAGGCTTAGCTTAAGCAAGGAATATTCAGAGGTAGTTTTGCCAGTTCTTTCATCTGGCACCTTATGGACTAACCAGTACGAAATGGCATAGGTTTCCCCAATGAAGCCCACTTTTTCAAATGTATGGAGGGTAACCTTATACACGTGAAAACATGGGCTATATTCTAAAAATAGTTATCTAAATAAAATTAAATTTCATCTGTTAATACATTAATGTGACTTGGCAGATTTTCACTTAAATGTGATCGTATATTGGAAAGGTCTGATTTATAGGCTATGTGATATATAGGCTGCCATATAAAATTCAGATTATCTGTTTTGGATTAATGTGGCAGTGGAGACTCATGTAATCCAGTTGAAAGCAGATAATATGGATTATCTGCTTTGATAATCTGGATTATATGGCAGTGTAGAAGGGGCCATAGTAGGCCCACATTTGCAAGTTTAATTTCTGCAGATTTGATTAATATGAATTTTCTAGATTTATTTATTTACAGTATTTATATTCCGCCCTTCTCACCCCGCAGGGGACTCGGGGCGGATTACAATGTACATATACATGGCAAACATTCAATGCTATAGACACACAACATATATATGTTATACACAAGACCTTTGGGTCAAATAGAGCCTACTATGCGCTATGTATTATTTCAATGCATTTCGTTGATATACGCTCGCCTGAATTGGTGGTACAACCCTATATTGCTACTGGTATGCCTCTGAGGAAGCTGGGGAACCTGAAGCTGGGGAACTCCCTGCGAAATGGTTTGAGCTATTCATATGGAGTCTAAATCTGTTCCGCAACCTGTAAAAATCGGATGAGTTGATAACCTTGAAAAAAGCCGACCAGGTGAATTACAAACCATGCATCTGCATTAGATTAACGTGATGCAATAGCTCGCCCGTGTGGATTATAAAGGATTATAAATTTCATAGACATAGAGAAGAATATTTTTCCCTTGGGCTGGGACATTGCCAACTGTGAAACCAGGATCGACACTTTGGAAACTCGATATTCCGGATTATAATAGCAAGACTTGCACAGCTTTTTTTCTGTCTTATGGACAGGGAAATCGTATGAGACCCCTTGAGACATGCTAAGTACCTTGCACTTATCTTGCACTTTTGTTCTTTTGCACTTTTTCTGTTCTATATTTATGAAAATTGAAGAAATTACACTATGAAATATATATAAATGTTGTTTTGATACTATTTTGCTACTAAGGCTGGCTCTCTTATGTGTGTATTGTTTCCTTTGTGGATTGTTACACAACATATATAGACAGACACTCAGAGGCTATTTAACATTCCAGTTTCTGGCCACCAGGGGAGCTGTCTCTTCCTCATTCTTTGCAAACTTTCTGGAGATTTTTATGGCCTCGTAAATCAGTTAAATTAGCCTCCCCACAAAGTGGTACCTAAATTTCTACTTGACAGATGCAACTGTCTTTCGGGCTGCAAAGGTCGACAACAAGCTACACAATTTTGGTCGGGAGCACACTCCGACCTGGGTTGGCTTTGAACTCATGACCTTACGGTCAGTAGTGATCTTAATGCAGCTGACATCCAGCCAACTGCGCCATAGTCCTGCGCCACAGACCATTTATACCCCCCCCCCCCCGGGTCCTTCTCAACCTCCAAAGAGGGCCTCAGGATGGTTTCCAACAGGCATCTATTCGATGCCAACACAATATAATGACACAACATAAAATACAATTAGCATACATTAAAAACAGTTATATATAGACATTAAAATTGTTTTAATGTTCAAATCGCCATCCAAATCAGTCCATTGCCGTCCACTAAAACCTTATCTTCACACAGAATCCATGTAACAACACACCAAAGCCAAATGACACACTTTAACACTTCCTATTTCATCCACAGAAAAGTTGTAGGGGCAGAGAGTACAAAAAGAATTAGGCTTTATTTAACTGTAGATGTTATATTCAGGGGCGGTCCTACCAGTAGGCAAAGGACGCATGCGTGGGCGCCATCTGGGTAAGGGGCGCATTCCCCGCCCGCCAGACAGCATCTGGCCGATGTTCCGCTTTTGGGCCTTGTGCGCTCCGACACCGCGCAGTAGCAAACCTCCCTGCATGCCGAATAGGGAGCGCTGTGTTTACAGGCTTCTGCGCCTGCGCACAGGAGCTTCTGGGCATGCGCGGAGGGGAAGGGGGCGCCAAAATAATGTTTTTTGGGGGGGGGAATAATGTTCTCTTTAGGCATGGTTTCGAACCCAAAAATCGTGATTCTAAAAATCAAATGGGGGGATTTTTTTTTGATTAGTAAAAGAAAGACTTACAAAAAAAATTTCCAAAATTTCTAAAATGTAACTTAATTACTAACGAAATTCGTTAGTAGTTCGTATGCCAGCGCATGTGCATTCAGATGGTTTTGGCCTACAACTCCCAGAAATCCTAACAGCTGGTAAATTGGCTGGGATTTCTGGGAGTTGTAGGCCAAAACTTGAATAAATCACACTGAATTCTAGATGGGACTCTCCAAATAGGAAGGAGGGAGGGAAGGAGGGAGGGAGGGAGGGGGTATTCTATTCTTGGAAACAGCACACAAAAAGGAGGAGGCTCGCTCCTTGCTGCCTCTCTCTCACCCCGATCCTGAGGGAGCGAGGGCCCAAGTTTGCCCAGGCTGAGAGGAAAGGAAGAGGCCTGAGGCTGTGAGGAATGGTGGGAGTTGAAGTCCAAAACACCTGGAGGGCTGAAGTTGGCCCCTCATGAAGCCTCTTCAAGGCTTTAGATCCTGGCAGGCAGAAGGGGCAGGGAGAGCCGTCCACTCCTCCTGCCCTGCCAGAATCTAAAGCATCAAAAGTATTGGGGTGAGAAACCAACCTAATGTATAATAGAATGAATGCTACTGTAAGTGCCTAATATTATAAGTAATCCAACTGGTCATATACCTACATTCCATGCACATGCAATAATACAGCAGTAATAACAATAGGTATAAGAAGAGGTAAAATTCAAACCGAAGTATTCTGACTCTGGTCCCTCCTCAAACTGCAAAAGGCTCTTCTCTATGAGCCGGGAAAGCCAAAACCCGGGCACAGCGTTTGCTGCCTGGGTGCACACACATACATATTCTTTGGGGATTTGCTGCAGAATCTTCTCTATGAGCCCGGATTCTGCAGCAAATCCCCCAAGAATATGTATGTGTGTGCACCCAGGCAGCAAACGCTGTGCCCGGGTTTTGGCTTTCCCGGCTCACAGAGAAGAGCCTTTTGCTGTTTGAGGAGGGACCAGTCAGAATACTTCGGTTTGAATTTTACCTCTTCTTATACCCATTGTTATTACTGCTGTATTATTGCATGTGCATGGAATGTAGGTATATGACCAGTTGGATTACTTATAATATTAGGCACTTACAGTAGCATTCATTCTATTATACATTAGGTTGGTTTCTCACCCCAATACTCTTTGATGCTTTAGATCCTGGCAGGCAGGAGAGGCAGGGAAGCCTGGAAAAAATGTAAACAGAGAGGTTTACTCAGAAGTAAATCCACAAAGGAGGGCACTTCATCCAAAGTGCCCTCCTTTGCGGATTTACTTCTGAGTAATCCTCTCTGTTTACATTTTTTTCCAGGCTTCCAGCCGAAAGAAGGAGCGAGTTTAGGGCTTGCCTTGCCATAATACTTATTGGCAAGGGAGGCGGGAGGGTGGTGAGAGAGAAGGAGGGTTACGACCTAATAACGACACTTAAGAAAATCCTGGCCCCCGAAGTTCTATAAAGAAAGTCCACTTCCTGGTTGGCGTTCCAGGTGCGGAAATACTCAAAAGTAGCATTTCTCACGAATTTCTTCCGAATCATTTCATTTTCATAACTTTTTTCTCATGCCTAGTTCTCTTACCATTTAAAATTACCTTTATTTATTTATTTATTTTATTTTATTTATTGGGGCTTCTTCGCCGCCGACTCCCGGGGGCTCGCGGCGGCTCACAGAGCCAGTGGCACAACGCCACAGGTTAAAACATAAAAACAGTTAAAAACAGTTAAAACAATTAAACAGCAAAATGCAATATAACAATTGAGCAGCAGGAGATATCACAGCCCAGAGAGTATAGACGAGGCCTCATTTCGCCAAGGCCTGCCTAAACAAATGAGTTTTGCAGGCCCGTCTAAATGGCAGCAGATCTCTCAGGGCTCTGGCTTCGGCCGGGAGGGCGTTCCATAGTGTGGGAGCTATAATAGAGAACGCCCTCCGGCGGGTCGATGTTAGATGTGCCGACTTTACAGATGGTACTACCAACAGGTTGGCCTCTTCGGACCGAAGTGATCTCGCTGGGCAATATGGGGTGAGACGGTCCCTCAGATACGCTGGCCCCAGGCCGTGTATGGCCTTGAAGGTAAGAACCAGCACTTTGAAGGCGACCCGGTGCTCAATAGGCAGCCAGTGCAGATCCTGCAAAATTGGTGTTATACGGCATCCTGCTGGTGCCCCAGACAGGAGCCGGGCGGCAGTGTTCTGCACCAGCTTGAGCTTCCGGATCGACGACATAGGCAGGCCAACGTAAAGCGCGTTACAGTAGTCTAGCCTTGAGATGACCGTGGCTTGGATCACCGTGGCTAGGTCGCTCCGGGAGAGGTAGGGGGCCAGCCTCCTTGCCTGGCGGAGGTGGAAAAAAGCAGCCTTGCTGGCCATGGAGACCTGGGCCTCCATGGTCAGCTGGGAGTCCAACTGGACACCCAGGCTCTTCACAGACGGCGCTGGATGCAGCGCCGCACCGTCCAGGGTCGGAAGCCGGGCACCCACCCCGCCCAGGCCGCCCAGCCACAAGATCTCTGTCTTCGCCGGATTCACCATCAACCTACTGGCTCGCAGCCATCCAGTAACGGCTTCGAGGCAATGTTGGAAATTATCGGGGACGGATTCCGGCCTGCCCTCCATCCTCAGAATGAGCTGGGTGTCATCGGCGTACTGATGGCAGACCAGCCCATAACTCGCACCAGCTGTGCAAGCGGCTGCATGTAGATGTTAAATAATAGAGGGAGAGAATGGCCCCTGAGGGACTCCACACACTAATGGGGAGCCCTCGGAGACCTCCCGCCCCTCCTCACACGCTGAGACCGCTGGCGGAGGAAGGAGGACAGCCATTTAAGGACAGTCCCCCTCACTCCGGCCATGGCCAGGCGGTGGATCAAAAGATTGTGGTCGACCGTGTCAAACGCTGCCGTGAGGTCCAATAACACGAGCAGCGCAGACCCGCCTTGGTCGAGCTGGCAGCGGAGTTGGTCTGTGATGGAGACCAGGACTTAGACCGCCAACCTTAGACCGCCCCTGGTTATATTGTTGTTGTTACATGCAATTAAGTTGTCTCTGGCTTATGGCAAGATAACTTCATTGGCTTTCTCTTATGCTCCATCCACTCTGCTATGTAATGCAGTTTCAGAATGCAGTTGAACTGCTTTAAACTGGGTTATATGGCCGTGTGGATTCATATAATTAAGCTCAACCACTGACCCCGGTCAAAAGATATATTTCTATGGCTTCGTAGTTAAAGGCCAACCACACTCAGCAGAGAAATAGATCCCTGGCCTTTTTCAAGGTGGCCTAAGAAGGAATTTTGGCTGGCACAAGTTGAGCCGCTCTTATGATTCCCGGACCTTGTTCTCACTTGCACCTGTTTTGTTCCACTCGCTGCATTATGCAGGGTCAGGAACATATAGTTCTGAGCTGCCTGCTTTCTGTGCAAATATCCTAATGTGCCTGTTTAAGGAGATAGGGAGAGGGTGAGACAAAAGAGATGGGAAACAACCTTAAGAAAATGTTCAGATGTTAGTGTCAAAGCCTGAGAGAAAGGCTGAAAAAGGAAAGGGAAAAAGCTGGAAGAAAAGAACAAAGCTGCCTGTCAATTAGACTAGGTGAAGCTGAAGCTAATGGATCCTCTGTCAGAAGAGATGAAACGTGGAAAGAAAAGGACCGGGCCTACCAACACAAAGGGGGCGGACTCGGATTGTGCAGCTAAAGCTTTGGGTGCACGCCCTCCTCAAATGCAAACAGAGGCAAATACAAAAGGCAGCCGTTCCTATCCACAGGGCAACTGCCTGTCACTTGTTCCGAGAACTGTATAGACTTGGAATAAGGCCTAAATACCAGATTCCCTCCAACTGCAGAAGCTAAGGAGGATCAGAGCTGTCCAGTAGGCCTGGATACAGGCCCGGATTAACCCCTTTTGGTGCCCTAGGACACATTTTGGAATTACGTCCCCAAACCAACCTCTACCGCACCCCGCACCCCCAATTCCTTCTTTCCGCCTGCCTCTCCTCTCTCACCGAAGGGCGGGATGCCTCCCAGATGGCGCACGCGGACCCGGCTCCCGCCTTCGGTGCAGCAGTTGCCCAGGATGCTGAGTGCGAGGTTGAGGGTGCAGCGGGGCCTGGGGGTGCCGGCCAGGACCCTCAGCAGTGGCGCCAGCCCCCTGCGCTTCCGGAAGCGGGCGATGCCGCCAGCCTAGTTGATGTGCTGCGTGCGGAGGGCCAGCAAGGCCTCACCCAGGCCCTGCTTGGCACCCTTGTGCAGCTGGGCCAGGCAGGAGCCCCTAGGCCTTTCGGAGCCAGCACCCAGGAACATTGGGGAAGGAGGCAGAGGCACTCGCGCCCTACTGCCACGCGCGCATTTTATGAGTGTCCCGACGAACCTACCCAGGCAGGCCTGGATTACCCATAAGGCCACGCTAGGCCATGGTGTAGGGGTGCAAGCCGAGAGGGGCGCAATTCACAGACCAAAAAAAAAGAAATATATTGAAACAAAACTGCAATGCGCGGCATGATGAGTCTCTCTCTCTCTCAGGGGAGGGCAGGGCGAGAGCACTGCGAGGGAGCGGGGGAAGAGGGAATGGTGCCCCCCTCACCATTGCCCCCGCCCCCTTGTCAAGGAAGGAGGGCGCGAGGAGGAGGAGGAGGCGGAGGGAAGCCCCGCCCCCGCGGCCACTGCCGGGCATGTGCGCGCAGCAGGAGGGCATGAGCAAGCGCCTCTGCCTCCTTCCCCAATGTTCCTGGGTGCTGCGCATGCCCGGCAGCAGCCCCAGGGGCTTCCCTTCCTTCCTCCTCCTCCTCAGGAGGAGGAAGGAAGGGAAGTTCCTGGGGCCACTGCCGGCCATGCGCGGCACCCAGGAACATGGAGAAGGCTGGGGCGCTCGCGCCCTCCTGCCATGCGCGCATGCCCGGCAGCGGCTCCGGGGGGCGGGGCTTCCTTCCTTCCTAAGCGTCTTCTGGCTGCAGTCTGCGTCTCCAGTAGTCTTTGCATCTAGGAATACAAAGTCTGTCACTGCCTCCACCTTTTCTCCCTCTATTTGCCTGTTATCAATCAGCCTTGTTGCCATAATATTGGGTTTTTTAAATGTACAAATGCAACCCAGCTTTTGCACTTTCTTCTTCCACCTTGATTAGAAGGCTCCTCAGCTCCTCCTCGCTTTCGGCCATCAAAGTGGTATCATCTGCATATCTAAGGTCATAATGGTGTTTAAATTGTCTGCTATTGCTTATGTGTAAGTTATATTGATTGTTTTGTTTTATTATTTGCTGCTGTGTTGTTTTATTATGTGTCGTTTGGGCTTGGCCTCATGTAAGCCGCCCCGAGTCCCCTTGGGGAGATGGTGGTGGGGTATAAATAAAGTTTTATTATTGTTGTTGTTAATGTTTCTTCCAGCAATTTAAACTCCAGCCTTGCATTCTTCAAGCCCCGCACATCGCATGATGTGTTCTTATTGCATCCCGATTAGATTACTGCAATGCACTCTACGTGGGGCTGCCTTTGAAGATGGTTCGGAAACTTCAACTAGTACAACGGTCGGTATTAAGCATAGCTGATTGGGAATTGTGTTGAGTGCCAATAATATACTTGGTGTATTACATCTGAAAACATAGGCAGACTGCATTAGCAGTGTATCCATTCCGCATTTACATTAGAGATCCAGGCCACACAGATGTGATATCTTGGCATATGTTTTCATCTTTGATTCACATCATTTGCTTTAGGTTCAGCTGCCTGTGTTCTTTAGTGTATCTGATAAGGACCCCTCCTATGTTTAGTACAACATTGGAATTAACTTCCTCAAGTCGCTCCAATGGTGTTAAACTGTTTCAGTTGTTTTAATGCTGTATACCCTGCTATTTTAATGATGTTTTTTAA
The DNA here is from genome assembly GCA_030556195.1 of Anolis apletophallus. Lineage (NCBI taxonomy): Eukaryota > Metazoa > Chordata > Lepidosauria > Squamata > Anolidae > Anolis > Anolis apletophallus. Next base: position 14,632,448 of record JARBWK010000012.1, read on the forward strand.
TGCTTTGTTTTATCCTGTACGTTTCATGCTGTATTTCGATTGTTGTTTTATATTGTGATTGTGTCCTGGTTGTGAGCCGCCCCGAGCCTGCTGGGAGTGGCGGCATAGAAGCCGAATCAATCAATCAATCAATCAATCAATCAATCAATCAATCAACATACAGCATACCATCCCCCTGTTATGCCAGCTCCACTGGCTGCCGATCCATCTCTGAGCCCAATTCAAAGTGTTGGTTTTGACCTTTAAAGCTCCAAACCACTGATTCTCAAAATGGGTGGTACCACCCCCTGGTGGGTGATGAGGCGATCCAAGGGGGCGATGGGAGGCTCAGGGGTATTTGGGGCGTGGTGAACCCCTTTAAGGGGGCAGTGAACGACTGACAATTTAGGAGGGATCGCGCGGCCTTCTTCTTTGGCCCCGCCCCCTTCGCTTTGACCCCCACAGAGTGCAGTGTGAAGGCTGTAGTGCAGGGGTGCTCACACTTTTTCAGCATGGGAGCTACTGATTAAAAAACCAAGTCCCAAAGATCACCTGCCCAGAAATGTAAAACGTATAACTATTTTCTTATTTATTTATTTATATTTATTATTCATTTTTATGTACCACTCCTTCCAGCAGGCTCAGGGCAGTTTACATAAAATGAAGTTACTGTATAAAACATCAACATTTCAATTTAATAACAATATAAAACAGAGTATAAAAATATATCCAACCACCCCATTTCTCCCACACTGCCATATTACCACACATATTATCAGCCAGAAAGTAAGAAGAGAGGCTTTTGAACTGCAAGGCCATTTAATACTCAGCAAGGTAAACAAAGGGGCATGCAAAAATACATCCAACCACCCCATTTCTCCCACATTTTCATATTCCCCAACATATATTTCTCAAGGAACAAAGCAAGCAGAGAGGCTTTGGAGCGAAAAGGCCATTTTTAAACATTAAAAATAAACAAAGAGACATGCCACAGAACAATCAAGCACCCACCCCAAAGTAAAAAGACCGACCTTTGAGATGCGGTAAGGGAATGACCCCAAAGCGTCCTTCTCCTCCTCCTCCGTCATTGCTCCTATTTCCACGCCGCCAGCATGCGTGCCGCCTCCAAGAGCTCACGAAGTCCGAGAGGCAGAATGGATGCTTCTGCATGCGCGCGGGCCAGCCATGCATTACGTCATCCAGGCCCACCCCCCTTTGGTCTCCTACGACTCTTGAGTGGCTGGAGAAGGATGGAGGAGGAGGAGGAATCCAAAAGAGGGGCCCATTCTGCCTCTTGGACTCTGGAGCTTTTGGAGGTGGCGCGAGCAGGGAGCGGGAGGAGCAACAACGGAGGACTTCTTTGCAGGGTGCAGGGGCACGTGAAGAGGACCAACAGCAAAAAACCTGGTCAGGGGCCTCAAGATCACCAGGATGAGGCCCAAAGATCACCCTGGTGATCCCGATCACCATTCTGAGCACCCCTGCTGTAGTGCAAAGGCCTCTGCGTCCTCCAGCGGAGCCTCCCAGCCACCGCGGAAGAAAGCTGAGCCTTCCCCGGCGGAGGCAATTCATTCCAAACCCCTCCAGTACTTTCTGTTGGTCATGGGGGTTCTGTGTGCCAAGTTTGGCTCAATTCAATTGTTGGTGGAATTCAAAATGCTCTTTGATTGTAGGTAAACCATAAATCCCAGTAACTACAACTCCCAAATGAGAAGGGCTATTTTCTCAAAACTCCACCAGTGTTCAAATATGGGCATATTGAGTATTCGTGCCAAGTTTGGTCCAGATCCATAGTTGTTTGGGTTCTCAGTTCTCTCCGGATGTAGGTGAACTACATCTCCCCTAAATCACTGCCAATTCCTCCCAAAACCCTCCAGTATTTCCTGTTGGTCATGTGGGTTCACTGTGCCAAGTTTGGTCCAGTTCTGTAATTTGTGGGGGTCTCAGTGGTCTGTGGAAGTCAGAGCTGAATCGATTGAAGGTACTGCAAATCCCATCATCCGTTGTCCATACTCCCCCAAACATATTGTTTTTGTGATCAATCACTATGCTTTAATTATGTTCAATTTGTAACAATGAAAATACATCCTGCATATTAGATATTTGCATCAGAATTCGTAAGAGTAGCAAAATTATTTATGAAGTAGCAATGAAAATATGGTTGTGGGTCACCACAACATGAGGAACCTTATTTAGGGCTCACGGCATTAGAAAGGTTGAGAACCATACATATATCTTTCTGTTTAATTGCTATTAAAAAAATTAAAAAAAATTCTAGGGGGGCGGTGAGTAATTTTTTTTTCTGGAAAGGGGGCGGTAGGCCAAAAAAGTTTGGAAACCACTGCTCCAAACGGTTCTGGTCCAGCTTACTTGTCTGAACGCATTTGCCCCTCGAAATTTAAGATCATCGGGGGAGGCCCTGCTCTTGCTCCCGTCGACAGCTGAAATACACCTGGTGGGGACGAGGGACAGGGCCTTCTTGGCGGTGGCTCCTCGCCTATGGAACACACTCCCAACAGACATAAGAGCGATCTCTTCTCTCCTAACTTTCCGCCTGGGCGGTGGCGGCTGCGCTGCCCTCATGCGAGGCAGGGAAGGGAGGCTGCAAAGCCCCTGCCTGGGCGAGGAGGCCCTGGAGCGCTTCCTGGCCGTCCTCCTCGCTGCCAGCCGGCACGGCGTGACTCTGCTCCGCAAGGTAAGTGAACTATACATCCCAGCAACTGCAACTCCCAAACATCTCGGTCTATTTTCCCCAAATTTCCCCAGTGTTCCCATTTGGGCATATTGAGCCTTCGTGCCAAGTTTGGTCCAGATCCATCATTATTTGAGTCCACAGTGCTCTCTGGATGTAGGAGAACTACAACTCCCAAACTCAATGCCCAGCAAACCCTTTCAGTACTTTCTGTTGGTCTCATGAGAGTTCAGTATGCCAAGTTTGTTTATATTCCATCATTGGTGGAGTTCAGGATGCTCTGTGATTGTGGGTTAACTAGAAATCCCAGCAACTACAACTCCCAAATGACATAATAATCAATTGCTTCAAACTACAAGGAGATTCCGCCTGAAAAATGAGGGGGAAACTTCCTAACTGTGAGAGCTGTTCAACAGTGGAACTCTCTGCCTCAAGAGTGTGGTGGAGTTCAGGATGCTCTGTGATTGTGGGTTAACTAGAAATCCCAGCAACTACAACTCCCAAATGACAAAATCAATTGCTGCAAAATACAAGAAAGGAGATTCCCCTGAAAATAAGGGAAAACTTTTAACTGTGAGAGCTGTTCAGCAGTGGAACTCTCTGCCTCAAGAGTGTGGTGGAGTTCAGGATGCTCTGTGATTGTGGGTTGACTAGAAATCCCAGCAACTACAACTCCCAAATGACATAATAATCAATTGCTTCAAACTACAAGAAAAGGAGATTCCCCCTGAAAAATGAGGGGAAAACTTCCTAACTGTGAGAGCTGTTCAGCAGTGGAACTCTCTGCCTCAAGAATGTGGTGGAGTTCAGGATGCTCTGTGATTGTGGGTTAACTAGAAATCCCAGCAACTACAACTCCCAAATGTACATAATAATCAATTGCTTCAAACTACAAGAAAAGGAGATTCCCCCTGAATAATGAGGGGGAAACTTCCTAACTGTGAGAGCTGTTCAGCAGTGGAACTCTCTGCCTCAAGAGTGTGGTGGAGTTCAGGATGCTCTGTGATTGTGGGTTAACTAGAAATCCCAGCAACTACAACTCCCAAATGTACATAATAATCAATTGTTTTAAACTACAAGAAAAAGGAGATTCCCCTGAATAATGAGGGGAAACTTCCTAACTGTGAGAGCTGTTCAGCAGTGGAACTCTCTGCCTCAAGAGTGTGGTGGAGGCTCCTTCTTTGGAGGCTTCTAAACAGAGGCTGGGTGAAAAAAGTGTGGGCTAAACTGTTTGGAAGCCAGTGCATCCCCTGCCAGAGCTTGGTCCCGTGGGACTCTGGGATTGGTAGTTCCTGTGAATGGGAAATGGTCTCATTCCTGCGCCTTGAGGACTACACTACCCAGGGTGCACTCTGCGGGCGGAGTAGACCGGAAGCGCCCTGTTCCGGCGCGTGCGCAGTGGCCGGCACAGTTCCCCGGCGGTTGGTCCCTCACTCACTCTTCCGCTCGCCTTTACTCTGCAGGGTCTCCCTGGCTCTCTCCTTGACTCTGTGCCCGGCGGCGTAGGCCTCGCTCCCTCTCCCTCCTCCTCCTCTCCTTTCCCTCCGCCTCGTGGCCGAGAGGAGCCGCGACGACGACGACGAGGAAGGGGCTATGGCGGACACGGCGCAGAACGGGCCCACGCAGGGAGGAGGCGCGGGCGGAGGCGCTGTGGTGAGTGGCTGAGGGGCGGCAGGCCCTCACTCTTCCTCGCCTCAGGGGGAAGGCTTGCAGGCCTCAAGAGCGTGGGGCGGAGGCACGGCCCCGCGTGGGGTGGAGGGGCTGAGGCGGGGGCAGCAGGTGGGTGACCTTGGGCCTACCTTACAAGGTTGTGGGTTGAGGGAAGCGCCTCAAAATACACAAAGTATAACCAGGCATGGATATCTCCTCCAAACTCTATTGGGAGGAGAGGGGGGTTCCTATGTGATATAGATTGTCTTCCATAGAATCAGAGAGTTGGAAAGAGACCCCCAAAAGCCATCCGCTCAAAATTGGGAAGTCCGACTTGGCCACGGTGGTCCACGCTCTGGTTACACCCCGAATAGTCTACCGCAGTGTTTCCCAACCTTTTTTGATTTGCATTTGCAAAATCCTGGGGCACACCACCAACCAAAATGACGCTCTAACACAGTAATACATATCTATATATATAAAGGAAGAGTCGTCATGGAAAGACCGTCCCAAACAGAGAAACCTTACAACGCAGAGACACCAAACTTGCCAACAGAAATAGGCCTCAGACAAGGTACGTTTGTAGCAAAAAAATCCCCCAACCTTAAAAGGCCCCCAAACCAACGAGTAACAACAAATGACGCTCTAACACAGTAATACATATCTTATATATATAAAGGAAGAGTCGTCATGGAAAGACCGCCCCAAACAGAGAAACCTTACAACGCAGAGATACCAAACTTGCCAACAGAAATAGGCCTCAGACAAGGTACGTTTGTAGCAAAGAAACTCCCCCAAAACCTAAAAGGCCCCCAAAACAACGAGTAACAAAAAAACTACATTTCCCAGCATCCTCCGGGCGCCAACGACTCTCCCAGCCTTTACATTCTGACAACATGATTGGCTGCCAATAAGGGCGGTTTGCATAACTCCTGTACTGGCCAGCCAACATGAACATTCCGACCCATAATAAACTGTCAGAGGAGGCTAAGGCAAAGGGCTGAGGCACAAACACAAACACCCAAATCACTTCCCACAGAAAATTTACACCCCTACAAATCACAGACCATGCCCAAAATTGACAGTAAGGCTTCATTAACTTGATTTTCCTGACTAGGCCTCACTTAATGGGATGCCGTTTATGCTCTGAATTGACAGTCAGGATTCATTAACTTGATTTTCCTGACTAGGCCTCACTTAATGGGATGCTGTTTATGCTCTGAATTGACAGTAAGGCCTCATTAACTTGATTTTCCTGACTAGGCCTCACTTAATGGGATGCTGTTTATGCTCTGAATTGACAGTAAGGCTTCATTAACTTGATTTTCCTGACTAGGCCTCACTTACTGGGAAGCTGTTTACGCTCTGAATTGACAGTAAGGCCTCATTAACTTGATTTTCCTGACAAGGCGGTCACTTAATGGGATGCTGTTTATGCTCTGAATTGACAGTAAGGCTTCATTAACTTGATTTTCCTGACTAGGCCTCACTTAATGGGATGCTGTTTATGCTCTGAATTGACAGTAAGGCTTCATTAACTTGATTTTCCTGACTAGGCCTCACTTAATGGGATGCTGTTTATGCTCTGAATTGACAGTAAGGCCTCATTAACTTGATTTTCCTGACTAGGCCTCACTTAATGGGATGCTGTTTATGCTCTGAATTGACAGTAAGGCTTCATTAACTTGCTGTTCCTGACTAGGCCTCAGCTCATGGGACATTGTATATGGCCTGAATTTACAGTAACCTACCTTGGCACACAGAGCCCCTATAACCCATGCTACATTCTACTGCAGTTTGGAGGAGGGTGGACCATGGATGATGGGATTTGATGTACCTCCATGGATTATGGGATTTGTAGTACTTTCAAACCCTTCATTCCCCACAGACCACTGTGGCCCAGAACCAAGACCGATAAAGACCCAACTTGGCACACAGTGCCCCCATGACCCACACTCCATCCAACTGCAGTTTAGAGGAGGGCACACCATGGAAGATGGGATTCCAAGTACCTCCACTCACTTCCAAAGTACCCCACCCACACAAGCATCAACCTCTACATCAACACATCAGGCGGAAAGACAAAAAACATTGTATATCCACAAGCTATGCAGAATGCCAGCAACACCACACACTGACAACTCCACAGGACTTCAACATCCCTCCCACCAGAACAACCCACAACGACACAGCCGTGACCCCACCAAAACCATAAGTAACATCAATTCCAACCCTTACATACTCAGACTTTCTCGCATCTCCTAAATAGGGCACAGCAACGCGTGCCGGGTACAGCTAGTGTGATATAGATTGTCTTCCATAGAATCACAAAGTTGGAAGAGACCCTAAAAGCCATCCACTCACAATTGGGAAGTCTGACTTGGCCACGGTGGTCCACGCTCTGGTTACATCCCGAATAGACTACTGCAGTGTTTCCCAACCTTTTTTTTTAGCCGCGGCACACTTTTTACATTTGCAAAATCCTGGGGCACACCACCAACCAAAATGACACTCTAACACAGTCATACATATAGTTAATATGTTTTTAAAATGTATTTATACACTCAGTGTGAAACCTGGACCTGTTTCGATGAACTCAACATAGATGTCCTGGCAGGAATGGCAGAAAGACGCAAACTTTCCACACAGATCTCCCATAACCAAGAGAAAATACTATAAGAGTTTGGTGGGCATTGACCTTGGGTTTTGGAGTTGTAGTTCACCTATATCCAGAGAGCCCTGTGGACTCAAACAATGTTGGATCAGGACCAAACTTGGCATGAATACTCAATATGCTCAAATATGAACGCAGATGGAGTTCAGGCGAAATAGACCTTGACATTTCGGAGTTGCAGTTGCTGGGATTTATAGTTCCCCTACAATCAAAAGAGCATTCTGAACCCCATCAATGATAGAACTGGACCAAACATCCCGCACAAAACCCCCAGGAGGCAAGAGGAGGTCTCTACTTGGGAAAAGGGAGGCGGGCCTTCCCAATGCATGGAGAGGGAGAGACCAAGTAGACAACAGGTGAGGAAGGGGGTTGTTTGTAATTTTGTGTCTTTATCGAGGTAGGTTTCTTAGGGTTTTTATACTTCAACACACTAGACTCTCCTCCCCCCCCCTTCCTGGAGGTTCCAATTTCCCACAGCACACCTGATGATGGCTCATGGCACACTAGTGTGCCCCGGCACACTGGTTGGGAAACACTGGACTACTGCAACGCACTCTACGTGGGGCTGCCTTTGAAATCGGTTCGGAAATCGCAATTAGTCCAACGGGCGGCAGCCAGAATGCCAACTGGGGCATCATACAAGGAGCAGACCACCCCCCTGCTGTGCCAGCTCCACTGGTTGCCTGTCCATCTCCGAGCCCAATTCAAAGTGCTGGTAGTGACCTATAAAGCTCTATATGGTTCTGGCCCAGCTTACTTGTCCGAACGCATCTGCCTCTATGTCCCATCTCACAGTCTTAAGATCATCAGCAAATGCGGCTGGTGGGGACGAGAGACAGGGCCTTCTCGGCGGTGGCCCCTCGCCTATGGAACGCACTCCCAAATGAAATAAGATCGACTCCATCTCTCCTCGCTTTTAGAAAAAAGCTAAAATTGTGGTTCTGGGACCAGGCCTTTGGGCAGCAGATGTAAATTGTACCTTTGGACTTGACTGACAATGTGTTCCGCTTGATGGCTTTAATTTTATTTGTTATTTTATTTTATTTATTCGCATTTGTTCGCCCCCCCTCCCAATGGCTCGGGGCGGCTTACAACATGATCATAAAAACAACCAACACAGCTAAAAGTTAAAACCAACAATTAAAACAACATATTAAAATATCACAAAAGCAGCACATTGAAGAAACGCTGCGGTAGCAGAGGATAGTGCCAGCTAGCGATACACAAAGAGTTCATCTGACTCTGAAAGCCTGCTGGAACAGCAAGGTCTTTTAGGCCTTCCGGAACGGAAGGAGGGTCTGAATAACGTGGACGTCGGCAGGCAACGTGTCCCAAAGTACTGGAGCAACGATCGAAAATGCCCGTTGACGGCTTGCAGTCAGTCATTATAACTTCGGGCTAGGAACGACCAGGAGGTTTTGCTCTTCAGAGCGTAGAGATCTAGTGGGTAAATACGGGATGATTCGGTCCCGCAGGTACACTGGTCCCAGACCATGTAAGGCCTTAATTATTGTTGTATGTAGTGGTTTTTAATGTAATGTTTTTAAAAATGTTTTAATGCTTTTAATGATGTTGATTATATGGTGTATTTTTATATTGTATTGTGGTGGTGCGGCCTGTAGTACTGCAAATGTAAGCCGTGCTGTGTCCCCCTGCGGGGGTGAGAAGCTACAGGGAACAAATACCGTAAATTAATAAAAAATAAAAATAAATAAAGCACTCCTAATTTATTTATATTTATTTATTTCATGATATTTATATGCCGCCCTTCTCAACCCTGAAGGAGACTCAGAGCGGCTCACAAGCAAAATGCAAATACAATGAACTATAATTATTGCCACAGCACAACATCAATATTACATATCACATTGTACTATAACAATGCCACATTGAACTATACAAATACAATAAACTATATTATTGCCACAGCGCAACATCAGTATCACATATCACATTGTACTATAACAATATCACATTGAACTATACAAATACAATAAACTATATTATTAACACAAAATATATAGTTATAGTATCATATTATTATTAGTGGTAGTATATTGCATTACATTACAACATTATCAATATTATATGTATACACAATATATTATACCATACTATATTATACTATAATATCAAATACAACATACTATGTTATTGTCACAGTACAACAATTACATATTACATTGTATTATAACAAATTATATCACAATATTATTAGTAATATTACATGTAATGTAAATATACAATTATAATATCTTATATCCTAACATCCAGCCTCTGCTTAAAATCCCACAAAGAAGTAGATCCCACCACACTCTAAGGCAGTGTTTCTCAACCTTCCTACTGCTGCGACCCCTTGATACAGTTCCTCATGTTGTGGTGACCCCCAACCATAAAATTATTTTCATAACTGTAATTTTGCTACTGTTATGAATCATAATGTAAATATCTGATATGCAAGAGATATTTTCTTTCACTGAACCAAATTTGGCACAAATACCAGATACGCCGAAAATTGAATACTGGTGGGGGTGGGGGTGGGGGATTGATTTTGCAGTTGTTGGGATTTATAGTTCATCTACAATCAAAGAGCATTCCGAACTCCACCAATGATAGAATTGAACCAAACTTGGCACACAGAACTCCCATAAACAACGGAAAATACTGGAAGGGTTTGGTGGGCATCGAACTTGAGTAGTAGTTCGCCTATATCCAGAGAGCATAGTGGACTTAAACAATAATGGACCTGGACAAAACTTGGCAAGAATACTAAAATCTGCCCAAATATGAACACTGGTGGGGTTTGGGAAAAGTAGACCTTGACATTTGGGAGTTGTAGTTGCTGGGATTTATAGTTCACATACAATCAAAGAGTATACTGAACTCCACCAATGATAGTATTGGGCCTACACAGAACCCCCATGACTGTGTTTTCTTACGGTCTTTGGTGACCTCTCTGACACCCCCTTGTGACCCCCCCCCAGGTTGAGAAACACTGCTCTAAGGGCCCTTCCAGACAGGCCCTATTTTCCAGGATCTGATCCCAGGTTTTCTGCTTTAAACTGGATTATATGCGTCCGGACTGCCAGATAATCTGGGATAAACAGAAAACCTGGGATTAGATCCTGGGACATAGGGCCTGTCTGGAAGGGCCCTAAAGCAGCATAGTCCACTGACAAACACTTATCTAATGCTAGATGGCTTCCAATGGAAAATATATACATTGTGCACTGGCAACTCTTCTCTTTGTGTATGGCAGATGGCTGGTAGATATACTGAAGGAACTCCCTTGTAATGTTTTATGTATGTGCCACAGTAAATAATTACCCACAGAAAGGTGCTCCCAGACCGCTTTTTGTTACTATGGGAAATACCTTCGGAAGTTCTGTAGTTCCTTAAAATACTTGCCAACAGGTTATATAGGGACACCCATAATGTTGTAAATCTGTCATGCCTACTGAGAGTGATATTTCACTTCCTTGTATTTTGTATAGACATTTGGGGATTTCCTGCTTGAGCCCAGCAAGTGGGAGAGCGCACCAAGCAGCACCATAACTACTGCTGTCTTGGGCAGGGCAGGCTGATTCCAAAATTGGCACCAGTTTCCCCCTCTCCGCTCTAGTTTTGGAGAAATACCATATATGCCACCTACCAATGTCCATCTGCTCATCCATAGAAAACTATGATAACCATAGCTAAGAAATTAGAGCTGATGTGTTCTATCCAATGCAATTTTCTGTATCAGTCCCCTAAATAACTCTATGAACAGACCTGAAATACCAAGAATTTTGTTTTGGTTGGGCTGTGTTATGGAACTAGAATGTCTTTGTTCTTCAACAACTAGTATCAGATTTTTTTTGTACTAACCACTTTTCCTTTCATTATAGCAATTTCTGATGACTAACAAGTTGGACACAGCAATGTGGCTTTCTCGAATATTCACAGTTTACTGTTCAGCATTATTTGTCTTGCCTCTTCTAGGGTATGTATAACCATGTTCTTAACAATAGTACTAGAGTTACAAACATCTGACTTAAAAAGGATTCATAGTTAGAACGGGGGTGAGACAACAGGAAATGGGAGAAATCTACCCCTAGAAAGGGAAATTCAGTCCTGAAAGAGTTATGGGGAAAAGGTATCTCAATTGAAGCTTTATCAGCAATCCTTATTTCCACAATAAGGAAAGTGAGGTGCATTCTTATGAACAGGGGCACGCATGCGCGCACACACACAAACATACATTTTTGGTTGAAGTTACATTTAAAAATGTACTTCTATATAAATTCAACTTAAGAAAAAATCTACAGAACCTATCTGTTGTTCATAAATTGGGGACTGACTGTACCGGAGTCTCTAGAAATAATGTTATATTTCTTAGGAATAATCTGAAGTAGAAAGAATAAATATTATTTCAAGGCACAGTATTACCACTTTATTTTACTTATTTACTTTGAAAAGTCTGACTTGGCCATGGTGGTCCACGTTCTGGTTACATCCCGTATAGACTACTGCAACGCTCTCTATGTGGGGTTGCCTCTGAAGACTGCCCGGAAGCTGCAATTAGTCCAACGCTCGGCAGCCAGGTTACTGACGGGAGCAGGGTACAGGGAGCACACAACTCCCTTATTGCGCCAGCTCCACTGGCTGCCAATTAGCTTCCGAGCACAATTCAAAGTGCTAGTTTTAACCTATAAGACCCTATACGATTCCGGCCCAGTTTACCTGTCCAAACATATTCTCCCCTATGAGCCATCAAGGGTGTTAAGATCTTCTGGAGAGGCCCTGCTCTCAGTCCCGCCACCTTCGCAAACGCGTCTGGTGGGAACAAGAGACAGGGCCTTCTCTGTGGTGGCCCCTCGGCTATGGAACTCTTTCCTGAGTGAGATCAAATCTGTCCCCTCCCTCCTGTCTTTCAGGAGGCTAGTGAAATCCTGGCTATGGAATGAAGCATTCCCAGAATAATGGTCAAAGTGAATAACCACATTTGCGGACTGAGTTGGACTTGATTTTATCTTGGCGATTTGGTTTTATGTATTTATCTTCTAGGTTTTAATCTTGTATTGTTATATTGATGTTTTAGTCTGTATTATTTGCATTGAATTCTTGCTGTGAGCCGGTCTGAGTCCCTCTACGGAGGTGAGAAGATCGGGATAGAAAAGTTTTAAATAAATAATAATAAACTCGCTGGGTGTGATCCAGCTAAAACTTAATACTTGGATGCCCTGTTATTTTTCATGATTGAAATCAGAGCATGTGCTGAACTCTCCCAGTGTTGAACTATGTTCGTTAATTTTAAGTATATTGCTAGTTTATATTTATTCCTTTTTTTGTACAGTATGTGTGTGTGTTTCTTCTGTAATTTGTGTATATAGTGTATACTCGGCCCTGGCAGGCTGACAGGTTTATGAACAACTATTTTCATAAGTTATAAAATTAGTGCAGGTTATTCAGGTTCTGACACTTACCATTGTATAAAGGTGTTGTTTTTTTTTAAGTAACATTTTGATGGAATATGATATTTATATACCCTTTCTCCCATGAAATACCAAATAGAATACGTTTTTCATAATGTCAGGAGGAGGGAGGGGAGAAGGATAGTAGTGTAGTGTTTAGTATCAATTGCAAGGAATCCTCTCAGAACAAATACCAGACATGTTGTCTTCAGAGGCAGTGCAATTATGATGCAATGCTCAAGGGAGGAAACCTAATGCTGTGGTTTCGTTTGTTTGGTAACCTCTCCTTTAATAATTCCAGGTTGCATGAAGCAGCTAGTTTTTATCAACGTGCCTTGCTGGCAAATGCTCTTACCAGCGCCCTCCGACTTCACCAAAGGCTACCACACTTCCAGTTGAGCAGAGCATTCTTGGCTCAGGCCTTGTTGGAGGACAGCTGCCATTACCTTTTGTATTCCCTCATCTTCGTTAATTCCTACCCGGTTACAAGTATCCTTTATACAAGTATTTTCTGTGAAATTATCATGCTTCTCTTCCAAAATGTTTTGCTTGTAGTGGTTACATTTCCGGTCTTTTGGTCAAGGAAGACCATATTTCCAATCTTCACTATGTTGTAGAGCTTGGTCTGAGGCCCCCTCCACACAGGTGAATAACATTCCACATTTTCTGCTTTAATCTGGAATATATAGCAGTATGGACTCTGATAGCCCAGTTCAAAGCAGATATTGTGGAATTTTCTGCCTTGATATTCTGGGAAATAGGGGTGCGTGGAAGGGCCCTGAGATGTTCAGGCAGTTAATATCACAGACCTCATAGGGTTGTTGTGAGTAGGTAGGTGGGTGACCAAATGTTGCTTTTCTCCTTTCTCCTTTTAGAAGAACGGTCGAATATACCATATCTCACTCTTGGTGAGAATGATCAATTATCAGAACATATGGCACTTTTTCAACCATGCAGATTCAATTCTAGGCCAAATGACAATGCTCTACACCAGCGTTTCTCAACCTTCCCAATGCCACGACCCCTTAATACAGTTTCTCATGTTGTGGTGACCCCCAACCATAAAATCATTTTCGTTGCTACTTCATAACTGTAATTTTGCTAAATGTAAAATGTAGTTTCATTCATCGGACCACATTTGGCACAAATACCCGATACACCCAAATTTGAATACTGGTGGGGTTGTGGGTGGTGATTTTGTCATTTGGGAGGTGTAGTTGCTGGGATGTATAGTTCACCTACAATCAAAGAGCTTTCTGAACTCCACCAACGATGGAGTTGAACCAAACTTGGAACACAGAACTCCCATGAGCAACAGAAAATACTGGAAGGGTTTGGTGGACATTGAGCTTGAGTTTGGGAGTTGGAGTTCACCTACATCCAGAGGGCACTGTGGACTCAAATAATGACAGATCTGGATCAAACGTGGCGCAAATACTCAATATATCCAAATGTGAACACAGGTGGTTTGGGGAAAATAGACCTTGATATTTGGGAATTGTAGTTGCTGGGATTTATAGTTCACATACAACCAAAGAGCTTTCTGAACTCCACCAACAATGGAATTGAACCAAACTTCCCATACAGAACCCCCATTGCCAATAGAAAATAATGTATTTTCTGATGGTCTTTGGCGACCCCTCTGACACCCCCTCGCGACCCCCATAGGGGTCCCGACCCCCAGGTTGAGAAACACTGCTCTACACGTATGGTATCACATACAGCTTTAACTTCAGACTACCTTTCCTTAGGCCCCTTTTAGGACCCTTCCAGACAGGCCCTATATCCCAGGATCTGATCCCAGAAAACCTGATATCAGATCCTAGCCCAAACACTGTCCTATATCCTAGGACTCGATCCCAGGTCATCTTTATTATATGACTCTGTACTGCCAGATCATCTGAGATAAACAGATAATCTGGGATCAGATCCTGGGAGATAGGGCCTGTTTGGAAGGGGCCTAAGATGCAAATGCATTTTCAGCCATTGGATCTCTGTATTTGTCCAATGGCATACCTTCAACCCTCCTTTAGAACTATATCTGTGTAGCACTGTGTTTCGGCTACATAAAGCTGACTAGATTTAAATTCCTGAATCTGTGGTATGGATAGTCATATGAAGAACCGTCCAGCGGAACTGTTTCGAGTCGTTAGGGGTCTTTTAAATCCGCCTCAGTGCGAGATCCCTGACGGCTCGGCGGCACGCTGTGATGAGTTTGCTAAGGTCTTCGCGGATAAGGTGGCTCTGATCCGTTCGATTTCGATACCACTTTAACGGCAGTCTCTGAGGATGTGACACGAGCATCTGCTTGTCCGGTTTTGATGGATTCGTTTCAATTGGTTCAGCTTGAGGATGTGGACAAGATCCTTGGAGAGGCGAGGCCCACGACATGCATCCTAGACCCCTGCCCATCCTGGCTGATCAAGGAAGCCAGAGGGGTTTGGCAGAGTGGGTGAAGGTGGTGGTTAATGCCTCCCTTCGGGAAGGCACCATTCCAGCCAGCTTAAAGCAAGCTGTTATAAAACCGCTGTTGAAGAAACCTTCACTGGACCCCACTCAATTAGTGAACTATCGGCCAGTGTCCAATCTCCCCGATTGGGGCAAAGTCATGGAACGTGTGGTGGTGGCGCAACTCCAGGGTTCTTGGCAGACACTGATTATCTGGATCCGGCACAGTCTGGCTTTAGGCCGGGGCATGGGACTGAGACAGCCTTGGTCGCCTTGGTAGATGATCTACGCCGGGAACTTGACAGGGGAGTGTGTCCCTGTTGGTTCTGCTGGACCTCTCAGCGGCTTTCGATACCGTTGACCACGGTATCCTTCTGGGTCGCCTTGCAGATATGGGGCTTGGGGTACTGCATTGCAGTGGCTCCAATCCTTCCTGGAAGGTCGTACCCAGAAGGTGTCATTAGGTGACACCTGTTCGGCTCCACAGCCGTTGTCCTGTGGAGTCCCTCAGGGTTCAGTACTGTCCCCGATGTTGTTCAACATCTACATGAAACCGCTGGGAGAGATCATTCGGAGTTTCGGGTAAGGTGTTATCTGTACGCAGATGATGTCCAGATCTGTCACTCCTTCCCACCTGTCACCAAGGAGGCTGTCCAGACCCTGAACCGGTGCTTGGCTGCTGTGTCGGACTGGATGAGGGCTAGCAAATTGAAACTAAATCCAGACAAGACAGAGGTCCTCCTGGTCAGTCGTAAGGCCGAACAGGGTATAGGGTTACAGCCTGTGTTGGACGGGGTTACACTCCCCTGAAGACGCAGGTTCGCAGCTTGGGAGTGATCCTGGACTCAGCGCTGAGCCTGGAACCCCAGGTCTCAGCGGTGGCCAGGAGCTTTTGCACAGTTGAGACTCGTGCGCCAGCTGCGCCGTACCTTGGGAAGTCTGATCTGGCTACAGTCGTCACGCTCTGGTCACATCCCGAATAGATTACTGCAACGCACTCTACGTGGGGCTGCCTTTGAAGACAGTTCGGAAATTGCAATTAGTCAGCGGGCGGCAGCCAGACTACTAACGGGAGCTACATACAGGGAGCACACTACCCCCTGCTGTGTCAGCTCCACTGGCTGCCTGTCCAATTCGGGCTCAATTCAAAGTGCTGGTTTTGACCTTTAAAGCTCTATACGGTTCTGGCCCAGCTTACTTGTCGAACGCATCGGCCGCTACGTCCCATCCCGTAACCTAAGATCATCCGGGAGGCCCTGCTCTCGCTCCCGCCGACCTCTCAGATGCGGTTGGTGGGGACGAGGACAGGGCCTTCTCGGTGGTGGCCCCGCCTGTGGAATGCGCTCCCTACGGAGATACGGTCCACCTCATCCCTCCTGACATTCAGGAAGAAGGTGAAATCCTGGCTCTGGGATCAGGCATTCCCTCACCAGCACTAGGCAGCATGTGAGACGGAATTTTAATGGGAGGAGGAAGGGGGTCAATGTTTCTAGGGTTGAATACTGTTTTAATTGGAATGATTGTAGATGTGTTGAGGATTGTATTTTAATGCCTTAATGTTTTAATGGGTTGTGGGGTTTGGGGTTTACGCTGTTGATGTGGCATCGAATTGTGCCTGCTGTAAGTCGCTCTGAGTCCCCCCTCGGGGGTTGAGAAGAGCGGGGTAAAATCCTGAAATAAATGAAATAAATAAATAAATATGAGAAAAATGCACCTTTATAAAAGAGGAAACCACATGCCTGTGCTTTTCAGCTTGTATAGCATGCGTTCATTCATGTGTCTGAGGCGTAACTTTCTTTAACGTTGACTTCAGTGAGTATTTTCCCTGTTTTGTTATTTTCTTTGCTTCATGCTGCTACCTACACAAAGAAGGTTATTGATGTAAGTATGTAAATGGCATATAATCTAGTTATGAGTATAGGTTGTAAGTACTGGATTGGGTTTTTTTTTTCACAGACGGGTTGAAAATATAATTTGTGCCTGGAAAGGAGATATCATCAGATATTACTTTTTGTATTATGTCAGTAGTAGATAAAGGAGCGCCAGTGTGCTAGATAGAGCCTTGGACTAGAACTGGGGAAGCTGCCTCAGTAGTGACCAAGGGGCAGTAATACTTATTCAGGATAACCTACAAACCAAGTTAAATTTTGGGGAGGAGTCCTTTCTTTAAAATCCCCAGGCCTTTGACAGATGGCAGGTTCCTGTTGAACTGCTGTACTTTCCCTACTATGATGCTTTTAATGGTGTTTTAACATTCTAATTTGCATAAACATGTTTGAATATTGTATGTTTTGTTCTGCTTTTATCTGTGCTTTAAAAAAAGTTAATCTTGCCATGATCTTCCTTAAGCCCCAGTTTTGAGAGATAGGAAGATTTGTTGATCAAACCTGCTATAGTGAAGTGAAGCAAATATTTATTTATTTATTTGGTTCGACTTAATATACCGCTCCCTCTGGAGCCCAGAGCGGTTTACAGAGTTAATAGATAAAACACATAAAATGCAATAAAATACAATAAGACCAATTTAAAACCCCCAGTTAAAATCAATTCCAGCAAACTGCGATGGCAGTAGAAATATGCTGGCAGCGGCACAACAGGATGCTGATAATATTCATTAGTTATGGGCCAAATGCCTGTCTAAATAGACGATATGGGAGGTGCTTTTTGTAGCTCTTGAGTTCATTTTACTATGAATGTTGCTAAAAATGGTTCTAATGGATTTTGGCTTTATTTTATGTATTTTGAAGCTATACATTTTTCCAGACGCAGGCCCTGATTTTTGTATCAGGGTTGACATAGATAATAGGCTTGGTTAGGTTTTTTTGGATCGCTATGAAAGTTGTTATAAATCCGGATCTAATTTACTTTTGAAGCGTTTTTGAAGCGATTCAAGCAACCCAGAAGTGTTTTTGCAAATTCGAAGCCGTGGCTGCCATTTTCGAAAAGGGCTCAGATCAGATTTCCGCCCTTCTAGA
Organism: Anolis apletophallus; assembly: GCA_030556195.1. Taxonomy (NCBI): domain Eukaryota; kingdom Metazoa; phylum Chordata; class Lepidosauria; order Squamata; family Anolidae; genus Anolis; species Anolis apletophallus. The sequence goes on from JARBWK010000012.1 coordinate 14,650,319, forward strand.
GTTGGATTCCCCTCATTGGCTGCAGATTGGACACGGGATAACATCCCTCCGCATGAGAACTGGGGGAAACCTGCGTTTCCTCCAGTTCTCATTCGGAGGGAAGAAATTCCGCGTCCAATCTGGGTTAAACACGTGTGTCCACCATTAACGAAGCCATTCCGAAATTTTGGAATTTTTCCAGAAATGTTTGGAAGTCAATCATATTCGAAGCTCCACGCCCTCTACATCCGAAACGAGTTTTGAACCATTTTTTTGGATCAACCAGCCCTAATAGATACTAAAGCCACTCTTAGATATTCCATTTGCTTGAGTTTCCTATGTTGAATGAAATGAATGGTGTAAAATACTTTAGTTTTAATTTTCATCCTCAAAGCCTGTTTCCCCCACTTAAGAAAGGCTTGTAAATAAACCCATACAAGTATTTACCCTACAAATATTTTGCTAGCCTGCCAACACAGCCACACCTGTGATTCTGTGTGACAGATGAGGGAAATACCATTTTTTGCAGGTTAATTGATGTTTTAGCAGGCCAGTTAAAATTACTTCCTGGTGTGTGGATTGGTGGAAGAATAATGAAAGAATCAGTATCTCCTCTTGTCATCTGCTTGGTTTATCTGCTGGGTGCAGAGAGATGAGATTTCTTTTTATTTGTGACTGGCATGAAAACTGAATGGACTGGCAACAGCAGGGAGCATCTTTCCCAGGCTGTTACATTTACATACTGAAAGCCCTTCCCCTGCAAACAGCAACAAGTGCTATACAGGCTGCTCACTTGCCTGCAGTCCTTTTTTGCTTTCTGACTTTCTGGGGCAATTTTTTTTGAACACCTAGTGCTAAAAATGAAAGCTCTATATCCCCCCAGCAGTTTCTTTATTTGCTTGCCTAGTGGTAAATGACTGCTGTATATGCATTTGGCAGGGATGCCTAGACACCTCTACAATTAACACATTTCTCAGCAATTCATAGCCCAACCAAAAAAATGTTTTTTCTTGGCGTCTTGATTTTTAGGCCTGTTCCTGGGGATTTTTGGACTCTGATTCAGAAAATTGCATCAGCTCTAGTTTCTTAGATATGGTTGTTATGGTTTTCTATCAGCAACCAGATGGTGACTGTTAGATGGCATATGTTCTGTGTCTCAAAAACTATGGCTGAAAGGAAGGAACTAGTGACATTTTTGGAAGCAAAAGGTCAAATATACCCAGAAACAGGTCTAATGTTTGAGGCATCAAAATGTGTGTTGGCCAGTATTAATTGTTTGGGCTCATTATATAAGACATGTTGTATATACGTATAGGAATATTGTTCCAGAAACACTCTTGAGGCAGTTATATATACTATGATTTGTCCTCCAGTAGATTGTAACATTTGCAAAAATCTTTAAGAATGTTCCAGTGACTAGGAATGGGGGAACTTGTGCCCTTCCAGATGTTGCTGGACTGCAGCTCCCATTACTCATTGGCAGGGGTTGGCCATATTGTCTGGGACTTCTGAGAATTGACGTCCTTTAGCATCTGGAGGACCATAGACTCCCTATTCCCAGTTTAGGTACTGTGGTTGAACATGTTTTCACTGTTGGCCTTTGTAAAAAGTACCCCAAAACTAAAACCTTTTTTAATCCCCCTTTTCCAGGCTCGAGGTGCAAACAGTCTTGTATTTCTAAGAAATCTTTTGGACAAGCTAAATGCTAATCAGCAAAACATCTTAAAATTTATAGCCTGCAACGAAATCTTCTTGATGCCAGCTACTGTATTTATGCTTTTCAGGTAAGAAATAAAAATATATTAAAACTCTTAAACTTCAATTGAGCAAGGAGCTTTTCCAGAGGAGCTAAAAGAGGCGGTGGTCAGTCCATTGCTGAAGAAGCCCGGTCTAGACCCTGCGGCTCCCTCCAATTACTGCCCAGTGTCCAATCTTTCGTACCTGGGCAAGGTAATTGAGAGGGCAGCAATGGACCAGCTGCAGGCATTCTTGGATGATGCAACCTGGCTAGACCCCTTCCAGTCCTGATTCCGCTCAGGCCATGGGACGGAGACTGTCCTGGTCTCCATCACAGACCTACTCCGCTGCCACTTGGACCGAGGCGGATCGGCGCTGCTCGTGTTATTGGACCTCACGGCAGCGTTTGATATTGTCGATTACCAACTTTTTGACACACCGCCTGGCGGTGGCGGGTGAGGGGACAGCCCTCAATTGGCTGTCCTCCCTCCAAAACCGCCTGCAGCGAGTGAAGTGGGGAGGGGTGGTCTCCGAGGGCTCCCCTCTACTTTGCGGGGTCCCTCAGGGGGCCATTCTCTCCCTGCTGTTATTTAACATCTACATGCGACCACTCGCCCAATTGGTACGGAGTTTTGGGCTGGAGTGTCATCAGTACGCTGATGATACCCAGCTCATTCTGAGGATGGACCCCGGGGTGGTCTCTGTACCCGACAATTTCCATCTCTGCCTAGAGGCCGTTACTGGATGGCTGCGAGCCAGTAAGTTGAAGGTGAACCCGGCGAAGACGGATATCTTGTGGCTGGGCTGCCCGGAGGGGGTAGAGATCCAGCTGCCGATGTTCGATGGTGTGGCCCTCTGTCCACAACCATCTGTCAAAAGCCTGGGGGTCTGGCTGGACGCCCAGCTGTCCATGGAGGCGCAGATCGGCTGCCCCTGCAGGACAGCTTTCTTTCATCTACGTCTGGCAAAAAGTCTGGCTCCTTACCCCTCCCGCTGCGACCTAGCCACGGTGATCCAAGCCACGGTCATCTCGAGGCTCGATTACTGTAATGCGCTATACATTGGCCTACCCTTGTCGATGATCCGGAAACGTAAGCTGGTGCAGAACGCCACAGCACGCCTGCTCTCAGGAGCCTTAAGATCTGATCACGTGACTCCACTCTTGCGCGAGCTGCACTGGCTTCCAATTGAATTCCGGGTCGTCTTCAAGGTGTTAGTTCTAACTTTCAAGGCCTTGTATGGTTTGGGGCCAGTGTACCTGAGGGAGCGACTTACCCCTTATGTACCCGGGAGATCACTGCGCTCAGAGGGGCTCAATCTATTGGAGGTGCCCAGCATTAGGGTCTGCAAACTGGTCACCACACGTCGGAGGGCGTTCTCTGCAGCCGCCCTAATTCTGTGGAACGGTCTCCCAGAGGAGATCCGGGCCATCCGAGCCCTTCTGCCATTCCGCAGAGCATTAAAAGCATGGCTCTTTAGAAGGGCATTTTACCACTAGCCAATGAGCCACCATATTGTATCTATGGTCCTGTTTTTAGCATGCCACTGTGTCTCAGCTCGGCCTGCTATATGTTTTATCGAGGGTTTTAAAATTTTAAATTGTTTTAATGTATTTTACTTGTATTTTTAATGTATTTTGTGTGTTTGCTTACTCTGCTCCTGTACACCGCTCTGGGCACCAGAGAGAGCGGTATAGTAAGTCAAATTTAATAAATAAATAAAAATAATAAATAAATTATTTTAGCCTCCGAAAATAATAAGTAGGAAACAAAAACTGTCAAGTGATTAACTTTGTAACACAGAGCAGGGCTATCAAATAGTCCTAAAACAACACAAAGTGTAACAGTCAATAAACAAGATTGTTAAGGATATATATTTATCATATATAGAGTCCTACCACTCGTAAATGCAGTTCAATAATGAAGATAGAAGGCTTTGTGAGTCAGTCAAATAATACCATTAAACGGAAGTCCACAATTTGTGAAGCCAAAAATGTTCATCAAGTTCCAAGGTGAACAAAATAAGGTAATATATACAGGTTTTTTCAAGGCGATCTGAGCGAAATCGTGCGTTCCAGTATCATTTTTTTTCACCCTTAACATAGAAGAAAGGGGATATGCTTATGTTGTGAAACAAAATGATACTGGAATGTATGATTTTGCTTAGATCGCCTTGAGAAAACCTGTAATAGGTGAAACGGATTTTCCTGCCCTTTAATGACTGCATCCACAACCCGTCGGCGTGCTTGGATATTTGCATCAGCATAGAGGAGACTATTTTCTTCCTCCGCGTCTACCAGTTCTAATTTGGATTTTCCGGAGATATATACACCGCCCTCGTGATAACCTTACGGCCATTGTGCCCTATTGGATTACCAATGGTCTTATTACCTTATTTCGTTCACCTTGGAACTTGACGAACATTTTTGGCTTCACAAATTGTGGACTTCCGTTTGATGGCATTATTTGACTGACTCACAAAGCCTTCTATCTTCCATTATTGAACTGCATTTACGAGCAGTAAGTGATTAACTTTGCAATGCTCTTTTGAGGAGTCTATAGATTGAATACTAAAGATCAGGGTAGTGATTTACTCCTAACTAGAATATAAGCTTGGTATTAAAATAGGTTGGAGTCTGGAAATAGTAGTTTAAATGATATGATTGTAGGATCTTAATCCTAAATCCGTGTCTCCATTTTGCTGCGAATCTGAGCAAACTTGTAATCCCACCACATTGTGAGAAAGGTCTACTCCCAACAAATTTGAAAAGGCTGGTTTTGTGAGATGACGCATATTTAACTACTTATTTTCTGAGAACAATATTGAGTAGCTCTGCCACAGAAACTCAAAGTAATGTTTCTTTTTGGAAGAATTGCTTCTTAGGACAGATATGGCGGAAGCGTGGCTTTCCAGATGTTATTGGTCTACAAATTCCAGTGTTTCTCATCATTGGCTGTGCTAGCTAGGGTTGCTAGAAATTGCAGTCCAATGATTGCAACTTTGCCCACTATAGATCATAACACTTTGCTAACTATCTTCTGGATTTTAAAATGATAATTGCTATACTATAGGATGAGGACAGAACCTAATGTTTTAAATAGTAAAAAAATACTGGAATCTTACCCTTTCCTATATAAATACTACTTGTATAGTGTTCGTCCATTTGTGATAGAGACAACAGTGCAATTCGGTAATTTACACCAGACTTAAGTGTCATGTGGTAGTTTGCTTTTGACAGCCATGTATATTATTTCATTTGTGAACCACACAATGTTTTCCCTCCGTTGCCTGCATCTTTATACTTTGTGTTACATAACTTTTTCTACATTCCTAGTATATTAGAGTGAATCCTTTCCCTCCTGTTTCAACAAGCCCGATAATGAAAAAAGGAGCAGCAGCTCTGAGTATATGTAATATGCATTGTAAACTCACTTAAGTGATTGTAGCACAGCAGTTCTCGTTCGTACCTGGGGGGCAGGGTACAGGACCGGGGGTCCCATTAGCATTAGGGCCTGCACCAGCAGAGATAGATTCTGAAGAGGATTTGGAAGGGTTAGCTGAAGGAGAGTTTCCCATCACTGGGCCTCTTTCTCCCACTGAAAGCTTGGCTTGGGATGAAGGTTGGCCTGACCCTTACGAAGAGATAGAGCACCAGGTGCAAATGGAAAGCAGTGATAGCGAATCGTATGAACGGCCGGGAGGGAAAGGTTCACAGGATCTTCTGAGTGAAAACATGGAAGAAAGCAGCTGGGAAGAATCTAGGGAGGAGAGCTCTCATGGAGATAGGGAAGCAGATGTTGGGAGGCAAAGCCGTACTTTCGATAGGAGACGAGACATCGAGACTAGCCGGAGGGGCTGGTACCATAGCCTAGACAGGCCGAGGTCCGACAACAGAGATTGGAGACGACGAAGCCTAGATCGTCGGGGACCTCGGCCGAAAGATTAAGTATAGGAGCCGTGGGAACGGGTCCCCAGTTCTTCGGCCACGTCTCATCTGAGCAGACGTGAAGCGAAGCGGGCCACAGAGCCAAGTCTGGCTAGTGGCCTACTCAGCCCTGTTTTGTATCTTGCAATTTTGCTTTGTTCCTTGATCCGCTTTGCTGAGCGGAGCCTTGCCAAGCCTTTGGAAACTTACCTATTGTTTTGAATCATCGGACATTTATTGCCTTGGATTTGCTTTTGCTATTTTTATGGACATTCTACCTTTTGAACTGTTTCTTACTCAATAAAGTAGTTAGCCTTCAGTCCGTCTCTGTGTGTGTGATTAAGGGGCCGGTCAAGTCCGTGCATCGTGACAGTGATAGAGCCATGATGAAATGGAGTTGAAAAGGACAATTGTTTTAAAAAGTGAAACTACATGTTACTTGTTTATATATTAAGATTGAAAATAATGAATTTAGCATCTGTAGGCATGTATATGCCAAGTTGGTTGTCCCATTACTATGAGGTAGTTCAGCATTACTAAGCATCGGTTATGTGGTAAACAAAACAGTATCAGTTGGCTCCAGTATAATTTAAAAGCTCATTTGATAAAATATGACACAGTCATTTCTGTGAACATGAAGGTATCACCTCAACGTGTCTTGCAACAATCATTTGGATTTGTTCATAATATTAATTGTAACAGTATTATCATTGTTGATTTCAAGCTAATAGCATTTGTGATGTGTTTTTGACAGTTCTTAACTCAAAATCCTATAGCACTTTTGTTGACTTTAGGAACATTTTTACTCTTTCAGTTACTATTGACAGAGGCAGGGGCTACTAAACTATGTTCATTCTGGGATTGTAGAAAAAGATTCAGATCAAGTACAACTGTTTCTTGTGGATTTCTAGAATTTGCAAGGGACTGTAGCAAGTTGCGAAAAAAAAGAAGACTGTACTTAAAGGATCTTCTGCCAGCTTGTGGCATGAATGTCCTCTCTCTGTGCCTAACCCCCAATTCTACTCCGGAGGTGAGGGAAATCTTCAGAAAAGATTTGGCGGTGTTGGAACTCAATCACATCCTGCACAAGGTTATAGTCCACATCAAGGACTTACATACAGAGATGAGTTAGATGGCAGGGAAACACCCTTCCCCCATTGGCCTCTCTATCTGCGTGTTTTCCTTCCTCTCCTCCTGTCATCTTTCTTGTGAGACTGATACTTCTCAGAGACATGTCTCTTTTTCTAATTACATGGCAGGCCCATTTTGTTCTTTTCCTGTGTGCAAAGTCTTTTATAACTTTTAAGCTTGACTCTACTCCTGAATTTCATAATTGCTCTCCTACTGGCACTAGAAGCTTCTGATTTGCTGAACTACTGCTCATGCTGTTGTTTCTGCTTGCCCGTTTTTGATCCCCCCTACCTTTTTTTGGAAATTACCCTAATTCCTCTAAAAAGAGGTTAGGGGAAAAGATAGCTACTGTTGTACTAGTGGACATCTTTCTATGTAAAATTGATTTTGGCTCAATATTCCAATTCTTTTGCCCTCTTGGAAGTAGGACCCATTGAACTAACTGGTCTTGTGTTGGCTTCAGCAGCACATATACTAAAATTGGAACTAACTGGTCTTTATTATCAACTAGCTTGGATACCCAGTGTCGCCTGGGTTAATTGTACAAAATGCATACGATTGTGGATTAACTATAATTGACATCATGCCAGGTTAACACTGAGAAACTCCCATCGGTTCTTAAAGTTGGTTATGTTGGACAAGTTTGTGCTAGATTCATCATTGGTGGGGTTCACTGTGCTCTCTAGCTGTAGGGTAAACTACAATTCCCACTATTGTGAGTCAGCCCCCTCAAACCCCTCCAGTAGGTTGAGTTAGTCATGGGGGTTCTGTGTTCCAAGTTTAGTCTAGGTCCAACATTGATGGAGGACACAGTTTCCCTGGTTGTGGATGAACTAAAACTCCCAGAAAGGAAGGTCACTTCCCCCAAAACCCCTCCAGTAATCAAATTTTGGCATATCAGGTATGTGTGTCACATTTGGGCCAGATCTGACGGTGTTTGGGTTCACAGTGCTTTCTGGATGTAAGTGAACTACAACTCCCCCAAATCAATGTGAATTTCCCCTAAAGACCTCCAGTATTTCTTGCTGGTCATGGGGGCTCTGTCTGCCAAGTTTGGTCTAATTCCATCTTTGGTGGAGTTCAGGGTGCTCATTGATTGCAGAGGAACTATAAATTCTAGTACCTACAACTCCAAAATGTCTAGGCCAAGTCCCTCAAAACCCGCCAATATTCAAATTTGTGTATATCGGGTATGTATGCCAAATTTGGTCTAGATCTATCATTGTTTGCGTTCTTAAATCCCTCCAAAGACCTCCAGTATGTTTCGTTGGTCATGGGGTTTCTGTATGCCAAGTTGGTTCCAGGTCCATCATTGGTAGAGTTCAGAGTGCTCTTAGATTGCAGGTGAACTATACATCCCAGTACTTACAACTCCTATAAATCATAGTGAATTCTCCCCAAACCTCTCTAGTAAGTTCAGTTGCTGATTAATTCCTCAGTTTGCTGTGCGTCATAGAAAAGAATAGGAAAGGGTTCAGGGAGAGGCAGTGGGTGGGGTCATGCAAATTCCACACCAGTGGAGGGATCAGAAATACTGGGATGTCTGTGGTGGAGGAAAAACAGAAAATCAAGGATGAAATTGTCCCTGTATGAAAGACTTTCTTGGGTGGTGGTCAGTATAGCATTTGTGGAGAACATTGGCAGGGCTCTTGTTCTTGACACTCACTATAACCTGCAATGCCATTGGAAGGAGGGGCTTTGGTGTCTCCTGAATAGTGGGAGCTATAGCTGTTTGTGGAGGCAGGAGCTTGTCTGTGTAAGTGGACACCTCAGCCACACACACATACTGTACATTTTCGCTTTTATTACGTGTATAGATTTATATGCATAGGGTTGTTCTATAACAGCCTTCCAGTCCTTTAGCAGGAAATATATTCTACTGAATGCAATGGGGATTTCTTCCTCAGACTTCATAAAATGCTAAAGTTTTTGCATTTGGAGTGGGGGCACTGATCTTTGCTTAATTGTTAATATTTCAGCTATTACAACAACTGATTGCCACACATCTGTCTATGCATATACAGTGAAAAAAATGTTAAAATATTTATCTAGAGATAAAGGATTTTTTTTGCTGAAAGATAAGTAAAGTGATAAATTTACTGAAAATCCTTTATTGTCTTAACCTATTTTCTCCACTGCACATTTTTTTTCCTTTTGTTCTTGCAGTGGGCAGGGAAGCTTGCTGCAGCCTTTCATTTATTACAGATTTCTTACACTCCGTTATTCCTCCCGCAGAAATCCTTATTGCCGGTAAGAGCCTAATTAAGATGATCTGTGTTCATGCAGTTGTGGATGTATGCTAGAAATATAATACTTTTGCAGCTGGTTCCTAGATGCTGCTTTACAATGGACTAAAATAATTATATAGTGGTAATTGTAGTTGAAAATAACGAACAAAACACAAATTGCTTCTAGCTTTTCCAAATATGCTTCAGGACAATGTGTGCAAATAAATGCATGGCAGAAAAGCCATGGCTTATTTCCGCATAATTAATACCAAAGGCCCCAAATGTTATCTCTTGCATTTCCAGTTAATTGGACTCTATGGGCTAACTCTATGGAGCGACTTACAGGGAGCGGTCAACCCCCCTGTTTAAGGAGCTCCATTGGCTGCCGTTCATCTTCCAGTCCCAATTCAAGGTGCAGGTTCTTGCCTACAAAGCCCTGAATGGTTTGGGACCCACCTATCTAAGTGACCGGATTTATTTACTTTGCTTCTAGACCGCCTCTCTCAGCCTAAAGGCGACTCGAGGTGGTGTACAAATAGCAGGAACTGCTCAAGACAAACAAATCAACAATTATCAATACAATTCCAACATATGCAAATTAGCATTTAACATTAAAAACACAATATCAGCGTCTTATTATTAAGTCGATTTCCAGTTGCATCGTCGTCGTTCCTTAGGTCTCTATTTGATAATCATACTACATCTGCAAATGCCCGGTCAAATAGCTGCGAAATGTCAGGAGGGAGGGGGCTGATCTGATGTCATTAGGAAGGGTGTTCCAAAGTCGAGGAGCCACCACTGAAAAGGCCCTGTCTCTTGTCCCCACCAATCGTGCATGCGAAGCAGGCGGGACCGAGAGCAGGGCCTCTCCGGATTTCTGTCTACGAACCCAGATTTCTCTCCTGATTACTGTCTACGAACCCAGGCGATCTCTCCGATCATTTGGAGAGGCCCTACTCTCGCTCCCACCGCCTTTGCAGGCGTGATTGGTGGGGAGGAGGGAGAGGGCCTTCTCTGTAGTAGCCCCCCGACTCTGGAACGCGCTCCCCAAGGATATTAGACAAGCCCCCGGCAGTTTTTAGGAGGAGCCTGAAAACGTGGCTGTTCCAATATGCCTTCCCTGAATGAAGTAAATAATGCCCTGTGTGTTGATGTGATTAATTATATTGTATAGATGAATATGTATGGTAATATAGAGAGAGAGTAAGCAGGAGAGAAGAGCTGATATTAAAAGCCATTGCTACAGGGAGAGCAGAGTTGTCATGGCAACATGGCTCTGAAGCTATAATGGGAGGAGTCAGAACGTTTCTGACAAGACCAAGGAGGGAAAGTTAGTCAGTCAGGAATAGGAGCTCAAAGTGTGAGGAGCTCAAGTCAGAGTCAGGGAAAAGAGCTCAGTGTGTGAAGAGCTCAGAGAAAGAGTTGAGAGAGAGAGAGAAAAGCTCATAGTGAGAGGTTAAGATTGACCAGCTCTAGGGAGAGAGAGCAGGGTTTAGACAGAGTACATAAAGAAGGCTAGTGTGTGCCTACATATTTGAAGTGAAAAGCTAATTTAGCTAGTTAAAGACAATAGTGAAGCTATTGTGACTTTGGTTTTACTATAAGTAGTATTAGTAACCTTATTAAGTTGTGCCTCCTCGGAAGAAGTTATACTAAACCAAGCTTTGTACAAGAATTGAAGCGGCAAATCCGGAGTCCCAAAACTCCCAGATGGTACCTTTTTACCTTTTGGGCGGCGCAAACGTGCAAGCACAGGAACGAGAAAACGCAACAACCGTTACTGCGGTAAATGAAGCCAAAATTTATTGATTACAACGTCAGCTGGCGGGACCTGCCCACAGAACTCGCTGCTACAGGGCAAGACCCCGTTCAATCTTTAACAATCCCTTATATACACTCTATGGCGGCAGGTCCCTTTGCCCCTCCTTTCTTCATCAGCATCATTGGTTCACAGCATCAACATATTTTATTATCCAATTAAACATCATATTATTTGGCATCACATTCTATTCGCACTCTTATTTGCTAAACAGCACTACGCAGTATTAAATTCCTCATTCCCACAGTATGTTATCTGCCATATGAGCATCATGTTCCGAATTTGCAACATCTCTATGCCGTCCTTCCGTGCCAGCAGAGGGAAGAACAGTCTCATTTGCCCATGCGCGGTTCCTACCAATCAGTAACAATGTAAACAAACTCACGCTGGGTGCTAGCTAGGCCAATCACGGCCAGTGTTATCAGGAAAGGCACATGGTGTACTCTAACAAATCACAGCTTGTGCCTGCCGTACCAATAAGGGTGCATTATCCCCGTTTTGGCTGCCAGCATGATTTCTGGCAAGCTATCTAGCTTATACTAAGGCCTGTGCTTGTGCATCACTCTCTCCTGACTGTACTTCTGCTAGAAGCACCAATTCTGCTTTAGAATAAATCATTAATTGTTATTTTATCAAACAAACCTCTCTGTGCCAGTGATTTGAAGTCAAGCCTCGTTTTAAAGTGTATTCCTGTCACAAGAAGAATTCATTCCCTCACAAAGGGCTTCCCTCACAAAAGGGGTTCAGATTACATTTCTCTCATGATGGCTGTTTAAAAGTAAAGTCTCCTCATCACTCTTTACAAGTCTAATGGTCAAGAAATAATAATTGGTGGCAGCGTTTCGGTCTCTTCACAAATTGGTGTGGCAGTGGGGAAATAGCCTGCCCTGCCACGTTAAAAGGAAAAGTTGAACGGTGAAGATACATCATCGCAAGTTGGTGGTACAGCGGTGGAACTGAAAGGATAGCCGAAGTCGTAACAAATTGGTGGAAGCGGTGGGATCTAAAAGAGGGTCCACCCTGTCCAGCTAAACGACGTCTTCCCACCCTGTTGTGTTCAATCCTTGCAAATGTCCTCAGAAGCACTTTAATTACCGGTTGGGTGTCTGCCCCACATTGTCCTTGAAACCTTCCTGTTGTATACAATCCACCTCTGTCTGCATCCCATGTTTATTTATTTTAAAATTTTAATATTCACATTTGGCCCGCCCGACAGGGGTTTACATTGTATGTTAGAGAGGAATCTGCAACAAAGCTTGCAATATAAGATCTTAACAGGAGCTCACAATTCCAATTAAATATCAATAATCCTGGATTCTCAATCTTGAGTCCCTCTCCTGACTCAATTTTTCCATGATGATTACAGAGCATCCTCAATTCTTACCTGTACATGTTCAGAAGTCAGTGTTATTAAATTCAGTGATGCTTACTCTCTGGCAAATGTGCATGGAATTTAAGAGATACGTTCATTGGGATTTAGTTTTGTGTGACATTGTGCAAAAGCTATCATGTTCCTTAAAAAAACCCTCTTCTTTTTTAGGACTCTCTTTACAGAACTGCGGATTGTTGTTGAACATGTCATAATGAAACCTTCCTGCCCTGTATTTGTACGAAGACTCTGTGTCAGCAGCATTTCCTTTATAAGCAGAATGGCGCCAACAGTTGCATAGCCAGCACTGGAAATGTACTTCCGTGTGTCTAATGAACATTTTGAGCAGCTGGTCTTTCTGCTGGTGATTTATACATTCAGGATCTCAGTCAAGGTTGTATGAAAAATGTCGTTTCCTTCCAAGAACCTGTTCTGTAAATTGTATCCTATGTGTCTTAAAAAAAAAACCTCCAAAAAAACCATTGCTTTTCAAGATGTTTCTGTGCTTTGTGGAAGATGAATGTCTGCTATCTTAGACAAAATACTTTTCAAGGCAAAAAAAAAGACAAATCAGCATTGTATAATATGGCTTAGTTGCTCTCAAGTAGGTTCTCGTCAATACTGAAAGAAAATACTCTCAGAAAAAAGGAAGAAAGAAACCCCAGGTGTTGCTATCCTGATTATGTCTAATAGGTTGTAAGATGTTGCCACATCATAAACATGATAGCATTCCTTAGGGATAGCATTTGGAATATCTACACATGCGGTACACTTGAGCCAGTATTCTTTCCATTCAGTAAATGAAACCAGTTAACTCAGTTGAGTCAAACATTGTAGTCAGTACATATAAATTGGTGTCCACTCTGTGAACAGTAGCTCTAAGCATCTAACTTTGTGGATCTGATTTATTTGATGCTTTTGAAATGGAAAGCTCTCTATCTTGCCACAAACATATTTCTTTGTCAAGATTTCCCAGGCTTTCTAAGTGTCCCACTGTGTTTAGTTGTGTTTTTTTTGCTATTTTCCAAAAGCAAAAACTACCACTCTTTAAAAATTTTGAATAATAGCTTGTTGTGAGGTTTTTGGGGGGGGCTGTATGCCATGTTCCAGTAGCATTCTCCTGATGCTACTGGAACATGGCCATACAGCTCGGAAAACTCACAACAACCCAGTGATTCTGGCCATGAAAGCTTTCAATAACACACATCTGAATAATGATGGACTTTTGTTTATTTCCAAAATAAATTGAAGTGTCATTGCCCCAATGAGATAATTTTGAACTTCATCCAACTATCATTTCAACACTGCACATCCTCTGAAGTAATGTAATGCCAGAGTAGTCAAACAATATCTCAGTACAATTACATTGTGAAATCAATGGACCTTGCTTCCAAGTAATTGGTTGTGTAGGGGTAGCATATCTGTAATGTAGGATCCCTGCTACTACTCATCATGTATGAATGTATAGCTGAACCCGTGCTGCACCAGACAATAATAGTGAAGGGCTGTGTGTCTCATGCCCTTGCTTCCCCCTGCACTTGACCAAAAAGCAAGAGGATTAGGAACGTAGCTTTGCTGAGGCCATTAGGTTGCTTATGTGCACAACTGCTGTGCTTGCTGAGGAATACATGCAGCCCGTTGTGTTTAGTGCAAAGGGGCAATTACTACCTAAAGAAGACTGCAGTTCAAGTATGGCTATTCTGTTCCCAGTTAGAGGTGAAATACAGGGTGAGGCATAAAGATCTCCCACATTTTGAAGAGGCATAAAAACGAATGGTACTATCTAGAAATGCATATATTTCTGAAAAGTACATAAAAACAATTTTGTTTTAAAAATCATATTAGACAAATCATTTTGTAAGGATTCAGTTTTAAATCAGCATGCAGAATCCTCAAATTCCAATGTGATTGCACCTGTATCGTGGCATGCTTATGCATTTCGGCTGAGCCTTGGCGATTGCAAAGTGGATGCTCTGACCCAGGCATGAGCAAACTCTGGCCCTCCAGGTGTTTTGGACCTCAACTCCTACAATTCCTAACAACCTACTGGAGGGCCAGAGTTTGCCCATGCCTGCTCTAACCGCTTCCACTTTTTTTTTGGCATTCTGACAGTACTAGGTCTGCCAGGGATTTTTTAAATGTGTGGATCCAGTTACCCAAAGATTAGAAATCCATATCAAAATTGTTTTCTGATCTGTGTACTGATGCATTTCGACTGAGCGTGAAGCATGTACAGAGCACTTTTTTTAAAAAAAAAATTCGATTTCTTGGTCGCTCTTCCATGTGGCTCAGGGCGACTCACAAAGGTTAAAAACACAATAAAAACACAGCAATCACAGTAAAAATACATTAAAACACAGTAAAATCACATCAGGAACTCATGTACAATTTAGGAGCTGAATAATAATGAGTACAATGGGACCCCCACATTATTCTTGACCAAATGCTCTCACAAACAGAAAGGTTTTACAAGCCTTTCTGAAGGCTAACAGGTTAGGCAGCGCCCGGATGGTGGGGGAAGACCATTCTGTAGTGCTGGAGCAATGGCGCTGAAAACTCCTCCGTGTCGAAGTCAAGTGGCTCGGGACCGTGTCATTATCACGGAACAGTTGTTCTCATAATAAGCTTGGAACAACAAAGCCCTGATGTTCACTGGTTGAACTCATGATGGGTAGTGAAACCGGCAAAGTCTCCCCTACCAAAGTAGACTTACCCTACCTTTCTATCCCCACTACAGCCCACTCAGCGCCTCCTCAAAATATGGGAGATCCTTATGCCTCGCCCTGTAATGCCAAAATTCTTGCTAAACTCATTTCAGCACAAGAAAGTAGAATGGCACCATTGATTTGACTCATATTAGTCACCCTAAATACATTCTGACAGTCTGGTTTCTATAATAAACAATGTTCTGAGCTCGTTAATATTTCTTGACATAACTATTCCTGAATTTTCCAATACAACTTTTCATGTCCTTTTCCTCCTTTAATTTTTGCACATAGAATCCTGGCATCCCAATGAAAGCCTACCTTTGAACCTCTCCTGGTGTGTTTTTTTAAAAATACTGCAGATTTCTTCCAGGCATAATCTGAAATAGCCTGTCCCTTTAGGCTGTATGGCAGGGGTGCCCAGACTTTTTCAGCATGCGAGCTACTTCTAATAAAACCAAGTCTGAAAGATCTACCAGGACGGAGCAGGGGGAAGGGGGCGGGGCTTCGCACAGCCTGGCTCCACCCCCTTTCTGGCTTTAGCATTTCCACAGCTCCTGGAGGCAAGAGGGGGAATGCCAAGCCAGTAGTGGCTATCTATGCCACTACTACCTTGGCATTCCCCCCCCCTTGCCTCCAGAAGCTGCGGAAGCGCTAAAGCCCGGGGAAGGGGGTGGGGCTTCACGCGGCCTGGCTCCGCCCTTCCCCTGGCTTTGGTTTCCACAGCTTCTGGAGGCAAGGCGGGGGGATGCCAAGCCAGTAGTGGCTATCTGCCACTACTGCCCTGGCATCCCCCTTCCCTCCAGAAGCTGCGGAAGCGCTAAAGCCCGGGGGAAGGGGCGGGGCTTCACGCGCCTGGCTCCGCCCCTTCAGCGCTTCCGCAGTGGAGGCAAGGGGCGGTCCGCCAAGCCAGTAGTGGCATAGATGCCACTACTGCCTTGGCATTCCCCCCCTCTTTCCTCCAGAAGCTGCGGAAGCGCTGAAGCCGGGGGAGGGGGCGGGGCTTCACGCGGCCCGGCTCCACCCCCTCAGAAGTGCCCCATCCAGCTGTGATCGATCTCCTTCGGTACTGGGATCGACCAGTCAATCGCAATCTACCTAATGAGCACCCCTGCTGTATGGTGTATTAATACCAGACTGGAATAATAATTGAAGAGGTGCTTGTATATCTCAGCTGTAACCGACTCGTGGGAAATATTTTGAAAAGGTTTACATAGTAAGTCGCTCGTAGTTCTCAACTCAGCTGTAATTTTCAGTACTATTGCCGCCCGTTCCTTTTATGTATTCTTTTGGATATACTTCTTGTGGAATTTATGGGGGGCTACTTTCACATAATTGTGTGGCCAGCCTGACTGAAAAAGATCTTTTGATACCAGGGAAAGTAGGATGTAGGCATCATTTAGTCCAGGGAATAGGTACGTCCCTGCTTTCGTTTTGCACTATAGTTTCTGATGGAAGCTTGCAGCAAACAGGTATGTGCACATCATTGCTTCTTTCCCTTCATTCCTTATAGTGAAAGTAGAAGGCATTGGGACAGCTGCTTGCTGCAGGTGATTAAAATCTGTATTTTAAGATTGAGGAATTACTTGTGTCAGCATTATTCTATTCATTCCCCTAAGATGCTTCATAACTCTTTGTCTCATAGCTCTGCATGAACTTATATGCTATATGTTTGGGCATTGCGCCACTGTTCTACAAAAAAAGAAATCGTACTATCTAATAATCTGCTTTTTCTTTTATTAGAGTGTAAATTCTATTTAAATTAAACTCATTCATTAACTTGTTAATAGCCAGCCTTGTACGTTGCTTGCTAAATCTCCAGCTGTGAAAAACGCAGTGATTTTAAAAATTGGGCTGAAATAATGCTGCTTGATTGTGCTCCTATAGGCATTTTGGCTCTGGCATCTATTTATGGAGAAAATGCATAACTATGTGTGAAGGAAGGCTTAATGAGGTTTTCATCCAGCATCTTTACCCTGTTTTCAGGATTTTATAAAAACGAACATTTCTGTAGCAATAAAGTGAATGTTTCAGCAGTAGGCTGGCATGCAATGTCTCAACCTTTCCAACCTTGTTGCAGTGTAATACCTAAAAACTGAGCATGATTCTCTAATGGAGGGAAAAATGCAGGATAAGTTGTGATCTATGTGTTTGGGACAATTAGATACACAGAGTTAGTCAGCCTAGAACAGGCATGGGCAAACTTTGGCCCTCCAGGTGTTTTGGACTTCAACTCCCACAATTCCTAACAGCCGGTAGGCTGTTAGGAATTGTGGGAGTTGAAGTCCAAAACACCTGGAGGGCCGAAGTTTGCCCATGCATGGCCTAGAATGTTCTCATTTTGGAGGTCCTGTAAAATTCAGTTGACTATTGACATTCAGTTCTCATCCACAATGTGCACAGATCTTTTGCTAGGTGAGAGTCTGTATTAGTTATGTAAACAAATGTTCTATCTTGAAGAAGGTACCTCGTGAGAGATGTTAGGCTTTTCTCTCTTGGTTATGGTTTTCTGTTTTAGGATTTCCATCTAAATAAATTCCATACATGTTCTCTTTACGACTGGCACCCACAATTTCTTAAATTGGAGTACTCTTGAGTTTTAAAACTTTAGATTGCTGTGTCCCATTCCAGAGTAAAACAGTTGAGTCGCTACTGGGGCTGAGGGTGATACTCACATGTACTCTTTTGAGTTCTCGAAACCTACTCACCTGTTCATATTCTGTGGCAGGAATGGGGAATGTGTAGCCTACTGGTTCATATTAAACTATAACTCCCACAATCCCCCATTAGGCTGGTTGCACACAATGAGGGGCCCAATCCTGCATTTGAGTAGCCTCTCTCCTATCCCTGCTCTGTGGTCAAAGCTTTTTATCATCTCTGCTTTTTTCGTGTCAGGAGTAACTTGAGAAACTAAGTCGCTTCTGGTGTGAAAGAATTGGCCGTCTGCAAGGATGTTGCCCAAGGAACACCCAAATGTTTTGATGTTTTACCATCCTTGTGGGAGGCTTCTCTCATGTCCCTGCGTGGGAAGCTGGGGCTGACAGAGGTAGCTCATCCGCGCTCTCCCTGGATTCGAACCTCCGACCTGTCGATCTTCAGTCCTGCTGGCACAAGGGTTTAATCCACTGCATGAGCGGGGCTCCTATATCATCTGTTTTGTACAAAACATTCTCCCCCATGAAAATGTAATGCTAAATCCTATTGGGAATAGCTGTTGTGGGGTTGGGACAAAATGAGGGCATTGCTCCCTCAATAAGAGCCTCCCCCCCCCCCATTAAGTTTTCCTTAATTTTCCAGATTTCCATTGTTTTACTAGATTAAAACTTAAGTTGAGGCATCCAAAGGAACTATGCAAGCAAAGTGACCAAGAGGGAGTGTAGACACAGCAAATACCAGTTCTAGATGTGACATTTTCAATGTCACATTCTCTGCAATGTTAGAAATTCAGAGATTTAAGAAAAAAATTCACGGGGAGACAGAATTCTTACTGGGGGATGGGGGTACAATGTCCTCCTTGCTTTTCCCCCAGTAGTACATCCCAGTACTCTATGGAACCTATGGGAATCATATTTGTACAGTCTCTTTCAATCAGTTTTTAAAATTTGCTTAATCTTCTCATATTTGCGTACATTTGACATGCTTGAAATGCTTTCTGTTCTCATAATTTTCCTTCTATGAATGAGAGATGGATACAGTAGTCTTCCCACATCTCCACCATTGTAACTCAGACCTGGGCATTTGCTGGCCCTCCAGGTGTTTTGGACTTCAACTCTCAGAAATCCTAACAGCTGGTAAACTGGCTAGGATTTCTGAGAGTTGAAGTCCAAAACACCTGGAGGGCCGGCAAATGCCCAGGTCTGATCTAACTAGATTATGGAATGTCACTAGGGCTCACATGTATGGGACAAGACTATCTTTGTGGCCACCAGGACTAAAAACATGCTTTAAAATGTACACCAAGACTCTGCGTACAGTTTTCTGTCCATATCTGTTGGGGATTGATTCCAGGACCTCCTGAAAATATGAAAATCACAAATGCTCAGATGCCCATCTTAACCACCAGTGGCAAAGGGACTCTCTACTGTCCGCCTTGTGTGTCAGCCACTACCGAAGGAGACAATACGGAACAGGGAACGTCTATGTCTTCAAATTGAATTTCTTTATTATTCTGTGTTTTATCAAAATTAATTCATTCAAGGTGAAAGTGGAATCCAGGTAAACAATGTTGTAAGTGGAAATGAATCCAACTTCCGATCACAGCATCCCAAGATAATCAAGTAAATAAATGCGGTACATCTGACAATCAATATATGCTCCGGGATGGGAGGGAAGGGTGCGGTTAGGGTTAGACCAGTGGAATTGTTGTTATTGTTGGATATCTTTACCTCCCGGGTCCAGACGAAGCCTATACAGGCGAAACGGCAAGGCCTCATTTTGACCGTCGATCCACACCCTTCCCTCCCATCCCGGAGCATATATTGATTGTCGGATGTACCGCATTTATTTACTTGATTATCTTGGGATGCTGTGATCGGAAGTTGGATTCATTTCCACTTACAACATTGTTTACCTGGATTCCACTTTCACCTTGATGATTTTGAACGAATTTATTTTGATAAAACACAATAATAAAGAAATTCAATTTGAAGACATAGACGTTCCCTGTTCCATATTGTTTGCTTTTGAGGAGAACACCCTACTCTTTTCCTTGACTACCGAAGGAGACGTCAGGGCAGCTGTCCGTCCTTCACTGAGCTTCCGGTTCTGCTCCAAACAATCCTCATTCTTATTCTTTCCCTCTCTTCCTGACTTTCTTCCTTGTTCCACTTCAGCGGCTTCTTCATCCTCAGCACGGGAGCACTGCAGAACAGCTTCTGCCATAGTCTTCTCCTAAGGCCCACGTTACATTTTTCTTAATGATTTGGTTGAATCCATAGATGTGGAACATGCAGATATGGAGGACCGATTGTATCTGTTTTTTAGAATCACTACACAATATTATACTTTTTCCTATACTCACAAGCGGTTGCAATATAGACATCGCCCCGTACATACTTTGGCTGGCAGTCTCTTCATTATTTCTGAGATTGTAAGCCTGACTTGTGATCTTATAATTTTGGAGATTCATTACAATCAGTAATGACCAATCGTGAGCCCAGACACCTATCTCTTAAACAAGCCAGCTCTGCAATTTAAGAGTTTCTGATGGTGAAGCATCCTGTGTCTGGGAAAATACTTCAATCATCACACCTCACCTGCATTTTTAGGTTACCTGAATTGTCCAGAAACAAAATGCACTGATGTATTTGGTTCTCTGTGGAGCAGGAAGATAACCCAGTCTGAGTAACAGTATACATTTTGACAGAAAGGAAGATGAGGGATAAATGTGAGCAAGTGAAATCACATGCATTTAGTTTTTGTTTCAGTTACAGAATACTATCCTCAAAATGATCATCCTGCTCCATGAAGGCCAGCACGGTCAAGTCAGATACGGCGATGCTCTCTCAGAGCCCAAGGTTGTGTTCTTGCACCAACCCTATTTACAATCTTCAGCATGATGCTCCAAAGGGCTACGGCAGATCTCAAAGAAGAAGAAGGCATATATATATATATATACGCTATTGTACTGATGGCAGCTTGTTCAACTTAAGCCGTCTGAGGGCTCGCACTAAGACTCTAAACCAGGGGTGGGCAATTACCAGCCCTCCTTGGTGTTTTGGACTTCAACTCCCAGAAATCCTAACAGCTGGCAAACTGGCTAGGATTTCTGGGAGTTGAAGTCCAAAATACCTGGAGGGCCGGTAATTGCCCACCCCTGCTCTAAACAATCTAGTCCGTGAGCTACTTTTTGCAGACGATGCTGCCCTTGTTGCCCATTCAGAAGCAGCCCTGCAGCGCCTAACATCCTGCTTTGCAACAGCTGCAGAGCTGTTTGGGCTAGAAGTCAGCCTGAAGAAAACGGAAGTTCTCTACCAGCCCGCACCACATGAAGAACACCACCATCCCCACATCAGCATAGACAAATCTGTGCTTCCCTCCCTGGGAAGCATCTCTTCAAATGCCAAGATTGATAAAGAGATAGATCACAGAATCGCAAAGCCATATAGTGCATTTGGAAGGCTTCGCAAAAGAGTCTGGAGTAACAAAAACCTGAGGCAAAGCACCAAAATCAGTGTGTACAGAGCTATCGTACTGTCTATTCTCCTTTGTGGGTCTGAAACATGGGTCACCTATCGCCAACACCTACGACTCCTGAAACTCCTGAAACGCTTTCATCAGCGCTGTCTTCGCTCAATCCTAAATGTACACTCGACGGACTATATGACAAATGTTGCTGTTCTTGAGCAAGCAGGGATCACCAGCGTTGAGGCCATGCTATTGAGAACACAGCTGTGCTGGGCAGGGCACGTCTCTAGGATGGAGGACCACCGCCTCCCAAAGATACTACTCTATGGTGAACTCGCCATGGGTCAGTGCAAGAGAGGCGTCCCAAAAAAGAGATATAAGGACTCCCTGATACAACATCTCAGGTTTGGACAGATTGATCACCAACAATGGTCACATCGAGAGGCATGGAGGCGCACTATCCACAATGCTGCGGCCTCTTTCGAGAAGTCACGCTGAACGTGTCTCGAAGAAAAACGACAACGCAGAAGGAATCGCAACTTGGAAGCAGCATCACCCAAAGAGACTTTCCGCTGTGCTTTCTGCAACCAGACTTGCCTATCTCAGATTGGCCTTTTTAGTCATCAGCGCGCTTGTAAAAAGCGTGGGATGAGTCCTTCCTAAGAATCTTCGTAATGCCAGAGAGACTATCTGCTTCTTTCTTGTGCCAGTCTAGCACCAAATGGGAGTGAATAGGCCAGTGATTTTCAACCTTTTTTGAGCCGCGGCATGTTTTTTACATTTACAAAATCCTTGGGCACACCACCAACCAAAATGACACAAAATGACACTCTAACACAGTAATACATATAGTTAATATGTTTTTAAATGTATTTATACACTCACTTAGTGTGAAACCTGGGCCTGTTTAGATGAACACAAAATAGATATCCTGGTAGGAATGGTAGAAAGACACACACGAAGCTCTTCTAACTCTTAACTTTGTTTACTTAGCCACTTCTGAGCGAATCCAAGATGGCGCGACCATAGCACTCTCGCGTCACTTCTTAGGTGACACGAGAGTGCTATGGTTCCATTTCTTAAAGGGACAGATGCGCCTTATAGTTTATATATGAATGAAGTTTGAAAATAATTTCCCACGGCACACTAGTGTTCCGTGGCACACTGGTTGAAAATCACTGGAATAGGCGACACTGATTTGGCAAATTATTGTGAAACAGTCCAGCTTGCCATTTTGGCCTATGGTGAGAAATTAGCTTTGCATCAAGGGTGTGATCTAAGATAAGGCATGAAGTGTAATCAGATCTGAGCCTTGGGTGAGCTGGGGAAGCTCATTCATTAACGATTGGGAAGGCCGTAACCTTGTTGAGGACTCAGCATGTAGAGACCCAGCTTTTAGGTGAAGAAGACATTATCTCGAGCACTACGCAGTTCATTTGGCAGCCTGGCTTAACAGCTTTCACCCTTAGCTGAAGAAGGTTGTTGTTGTTATTCTATTTGCAACCTTTCTGAATATGGGGTTGGGTGATGAGAGTTGTAAACCCAAGGCGTCTGGTACGTGCAAAGTTGGGAAGGGTTGATTTGTTTGATTGTGCAACAAATTCTAAAAGATTTCTGTACAGCGTATCTTTCTCTCTCTTAGTAACAACACCATTGTTAGGTAGTAGGTTGTCACTGAGCTCCGGGTACCACAGGACTGAGCATAAACGTGACGGGGGAAAAATTAAATTGAAAAATTCATCATTTTCCCTGTCTTCAAAGACTCAAGCGCAAAATGCTAATGTTGGCCTCAGAGGGGAAATAGTTCTCCTGCATATTTGAGAAAATGTGAAACCCTTTCAAGGAAATCTAATAAACATAATAATCGCAGCCTGCTGACACAAAGAAAAAGGGACCTCATTCGCTCTTTCTTTTTTATGCTGCAATTTAGTGGCCCCTACTGATTTACAAATTGGATCGCTATAGTAAATTACCCATTCTGGTACCTGTGAAAGCAAGCACTGAGATCCATATTTGTTTGGGGTTCTGCTTAAATCAGCAAAAATGATAAATTCGATGGTCTGAAATTGGAAATACCAAGGGCTTTCCGCAATGATTGAGCAAAACGTCTCTCCTTGTAATTTATTGTGACCCTCTTTCATTCTAGACACTTTGTATGTCTAATATTTATTTCAACACAAATTAAATTGCTCCCTCCAATATTGTCACACTCCTGGTTTTATTGATGTTGTCAAAATCAAATTGCTATCCCCTTGCCTGGATTCAAAACAGTCGCACCGGTTTATATTGTAAGGGAACATCTGTTATTAAACCTCTGGCTTCTTTTGTGTTCCCATTCTTGCTCGAGTGGTTTAAGGCACTGGAATCAATGTGATAATTTTGATGGGGGTTGGTGGAAGAGAAAGAATAGTATTTTGGAAATAATTAAGTTAAATGAGGGCTGATGAGAAGAGGAGAACAGGAGTACGTTTATTGGCGATTTAATTGCAGTGACGGACATCAGCCCACCATAATGCAGTACCCTCCATTGTTTCCCAGTATCAACGATGCAGCTAAGCATTTAGGTGTGGGCCTAGTTCAGGGGTGGGCAATTATTTTTTCCAAGGGGCCACAAGGCTGGACTACTGTAACGCCCTCTACGTTGGCCTTCCCTTGTCGACAATCCGGAAACTCAAGCTGGTGCAGAATGCCGCTGCTCGCTTGCTGGTGGGAGCACCAGCGAGGGAGCACATCACTTCCATTCTACGGCAACTGCACTGGCTTCCTATTGAGTACCGAATTGCCTTCAAGGTGCTGGTTCTTACCTTTAAGGCCTTACACGGTCTAGGGCCTGTGTACCTGAGGGACCGCCTTACCCCGTATGTTCCCCCGAGATCACTACGCTCAGAAGAGCGCAACCTGTTGGCCATTCCATCGATCCGCTCCTGCCATCTGTCCCCTAGGAGACAGCGAGCCTTCTCTGTTGCGGCCCCCCGTGCTATGGAACTCACTCCCGGACCATACTCGTGCGATTTCAGAACTCGTCCCTTTTCGGAGGGCGTGCAAGACCACTCTTTTTAGGCTTGCTTTTAGTTAAAGTTTTTAGTTAAATCTAAAATGTAGAGGCATGCTTACGCTTATGCCTATGAGTTTTCGGAAATTGTAACTCCGTTATTTTATCATTGTTACACTCTGTGTTTTTATTGTGCGTTGTGATCCGCCCCGAGCCTGCAGGGAGGAGCGGAATATAAACCTGAATAAATAAATAAATAAATAAAAATATTATGGAGGTCCGCACCTAAAGGCTGAACTACATTCTAATCTACATTATTTATTTATTTACTATATATTACACATAATTAATATTAACATATTAATATATCAAGAAATATTCATATATTATTAGCATTAATATCATAATTATTATAGTATAGTATATATATATAGACATTATAATAAATTGAAATTATAATATAATATAACATATTATTTATTATATTATATTATTATAATAAAATTATTATACAATAATAAAAACCACTAAAATAAAACAATGCTTCCTTGTAGTCCCCTTCTCTGGAGAGTTTTATGCAGAGGCTTGATGGCCATCAGTCGGGGGTGCTTTGATTGTGTATCCCTGAGGGTTGGGCTGGATAGCCCTGGGGTCCCTTCCCTCTCGATGACTTCCTGTTCCCGCCTTTCTAAAAACCTTCTGACATCCGGCCCCCGGGCCATAGGTTGCCCACCCCTGGCCTAGTTTCTTCTCATCACAGTGTATGAGAAAGGGTATACATGCAATAAAATCCTTTTGCATCAGGGACTGTGTAAGAATGGAGTATAGAAAATATTTTTGAAATAAGAATACAACTTTTTTAGGGGCAGTCGTGCTACAAGACAAAGTGTATAGGTACCTTCTAAAAATACATTCAATATTGTCAAGTCAGGATATCTTAAGAGATTTCAATTCCAAAACCTGGTAATGGAAGAGAATGGTTTTCTTTTGAAAATGACAGATCTTACATTGCAGGTTTTGATTAAAAGTGGTTGCTTCAGCATTGTGTTGTGTGTATGGGTAGACTCTGCAAGACAACAAAACTTAACCCTACTATTTGTTTTTAAGATGTTGATGGAGCTAAGCAATTGTGTGCGGCCTGTCTTGAAATCTCGGGCTTATTCCAACTTCTGTTGTGTTTTTTTAAATTTATTTATTTATTTATTATTCAGATTTGCTAGACCGCCCCTCCCCAAGGCTCGGGGCGGTTTCCAACACAGTAAAATACACAAAGACATCCTAAAACATCATAAAAACATTCCTAAAAACAATCAGATATGTCATAAAACATACATTAAACAGTTACAACCAACTTCAGGACAAGAGGCGGCACAGTCTAGTGGCGGGGCTTGATGTTAATGCCAATCATTCGCCAAACACCTGCCGAAACAGCCAAGTCTTGCACGCCCTGCGAAAGGCCATCAGGTCATGCAGGGCCCGCGTCTCGGCCGGCAGAGAGTTCCACAAGGTAGGTGCAGCCACCGAAAACGCTCTCTGTCGGGTGCTGGTCAACCTGTAGGACTGCACACCTGGGACTTCGAGGAGATTATGACCCCCTGAACGCAGTGATCTTCTGGGTATATATGGGGTAAGCCGCTCCCTCAAGTACACTGGCCCCAAACCATGTAAGGCCTTAAAAGTCAAGACCAACACTTTGAAGGAAATCCGGAATTCAATGGGTAACCAGTGCCGCTCGCGCAACAGAGGTGTTATGTGAGCTGCTCTAGGAGCTCCCAGCAGGAGACGAGCTGCAGCATTCTGTACCAGTTTAAGCTTCTGGATTGCCGACGAAGGAAGGCCAATGTAGAGTGTGTTACAGTAATCGAGCCTCGAGATGACCGTGGCTTGGATCACTTGTCTTCCATATGTTGCCCTCTGGTGGTAATTTCTATATTTTTTATATGGAGGATTTAACTTTTCCACCTTTCTAGTTCCCAATAGTTTTATGGAAGTATCCCTGTAAAGCTGGAAATCCTCACATCACAAGCTCCTGTTCAGCTGAATGTCAAGACCCCTGTCCTTCCCATTTCCCTTCCCATCTCAAGTCAACACTCTGAAAACATGACTTTTTCATCACATCAATTTCATCCATTTTTGTAGCATCTAATGAAAAAATATTGAAAAGCTGCAAACCTTTATGGCTCTTTTCTTTGGCCTCCCCTCCAACATTTCAGAGATGTATCAGGAAAAATGTGGCCATACAACACCAAGAGTGTTCAGATGGCACAAGTTATTAATGAGAGAGGACACACAAGCTAGGAGAGGGTGCAGCAGTTTGCTTTGACATGTGAAAATGCAATAATCCGTCCCTTCCTGCCCTCTCCTGCTGCTGAGACAATTGAGTGCAAACTACTTTTGCACTTTGAACTCAGAATGCTCTGGAAGGTATGATAAAAATATTGGAATTAATCACCTCTACTCCGATCTGCCCTTTTCTCTGTTACGAAAGCAGTGGATCATGGTATGAAAAGTGATTTATTTTGGCTGGGGAATCTAATTCTGGAAGGCAATTCCTCTTTTGCACCTGAAGACTTAAGGCACAACCCTCAAATAGGTGCAGAATGGGTTTCTGACATTCTCATTGAGCTCAATGTGTGTCACTCTTGACTCCCTTGTGTATAAAAAGTGAGCTGCTAGAAAATCTGTATTTAACAGATGCTGAACAATCTGAAGAATATATCTCTATAAAGCAGAATGTTTGTTTGTATGTATGTACTGTATGTGGCAGCGTTCTGATTGGCTCCCGGCCTCTACATTCTGGCAACATGATTGGTTGCCAGTGAGGGAGTATTTGCATAACGCCTCTAATTGGCCAGCCAACACGAACATTCTGACACTAAACTGCCAGAGGGGGATAATGCAAAGGCCTGAGGCAGTCAGCCATGGTGGGAGTTTCAATGTTGGGAGTTTGCGGCTCCCAACAATGACAGAACAACACCAAACTTGGCACACAAAACCCCTAAGACCCACTCTACATCCTGGTGCAGTTTGGAGGAGGGCAGACCATGCATGATGGGACTTGAAGTACCTTCACTCACTTTCCAAGACTGCTGCTACCCTCATCCACTGACTGATCAAGACCAAACTCGGCACACAGAACCCACATGACCCACTTTACATCCTGGTGCAGTTTGGAGGAGGGCAGACCATGCATGATGGAACTTGAAGTACCTTCACTCACTTTCCAAGACTGCTGCAAACCTAATCCAATGACTGATCAAGACCAAACCTGACACACAGAGCCCTCATGACCCGCTCTACATCCTGGTGCAGTTTTGTGTGGGACGGACCACGGATGATGGGACTTGAAGTACCTTCACGCACTTCCTGAGAGCACTGTGACCCTCATCCAATGACCAATACAGACCAAACTTGACACACAGAGCCCTCATGACCCACTCTACATCCTGGTGCCGTTTGAAGGAGGACGGACCATAGATGATGGGTCTTCAAGTACCTCCACTCTACATCCTGGTGCAATTTAGAGGAGGATGGACCATGGATTATGGGACTTGAAGTATCTTCACTCACTTCCTGAGACCACTGCGAGCCAAATAAACAACTGATAAGGACCAACCTTGGCACACAATGCCTTTCTCAAATAACCGGGCCGGGTCCCCAAGCTAGTTTGGAATAAATATGAGGGAGGCATTTAACCTTTCCTTGATCTATGCCACCATTCTATCTACTTTAGCCCTGAGGGATGGAAATGGGATGTGCAACTTTATAAGTGTTCAAATTAGGGTGGGAATCATGTGTCCTCCAGGTAATGCTGGACTGAAACCTACAGCATTCCTCACTTTTGTTACGTAGGTTAAAGCTGATGGGAATTAACAGTCCAACAATCTCTTGATGGCCACAAAACACTCTGATTTGAATAAATGCATATTATTGTTAGTATTTTATCACTATCATTCTCATGACAGAAGAGCTTTCTCAGCAGATCTCAAGGCATGGACATTCCCATATAGGATTAATGAGTCCCCAATGGCGCAATGGGTTAAACCCTTGTGTCTGCATGACTGCTGACTGACAGGACAGCAGTTCAAATCTGAGGAGAGCGGGTTGAGCTCCCTCTGTCAGCTCCAGCTCCCCCATGTGGGGACATAAGAGACGCTTCCCACAAAGATGGTAAAACATCAAACGTCAGGATGTCCCCTGGGCAACATCCTTGCAGACTGCCAATTCTCTCACACCAGAAGCAACTTGCGGTTTCTCAAGTCACTCCTGGCATGGGAAATTATCACTAATAACCTAATGGTCATTTAAGTATGTCACAAAATGTTTTAACTGTTGGCCATCACATGTTTTAATGCATCAGTAAGCATTTTCAAACAGAACTAAACGACAGAAACTCAGTGGGCTTTTTGCAGGGATTCCTATTATTTGAAATGTTAACACACATAAAAACCATTTTTGTTATTGCGCTTGTATCTCACCTTTTAAAATAGTTTTCCCAGGTAGCCACAGTACAGAATTAGTTACCTTTCTTCTAGCTCACGATATAGATGGAGAAGTAAGCGCTCTCTGGTATTTTTCAGCTTACCCACAGTCAATTTAGCGCTTAAACCACTGGAAGTTCAGGTGGCACTTAATGATTAGTGATGTTCTCCGTACATTGTGATCTGTCTTTCAGGGATACACACTGGAAGAAAACACATGAACTTATAACTGCCCTATGGGCCACCCTTTTATGGAGGAATGCTTGTATTTATAAAGATTAATCTCTGGTAGCTTTGATGAAACTTAACTGGATTAGTTGAAAATAATTTGATTTATCATGGCAATGGATAAAACAAAAAGGAAATTTTCCCTAATATCTTTAGTTTCATTTCACCTAAAGAAAGGCACTAAGTCCCTGAAATCAAACTACTTGGGATTAGTTGGTTAATTTCGTTTTAAGAGGATAAATACAATTCATCCAATCATGTTTACTTGGAGGAATGTCCCACTGAGTTTGATCAGATGTCAGCCTGGACAGCTTCAAGGCAGGATTAGACAGATTCATGGATACCAAGGGAATCAGTAGTTACTGAAATGGACATCCAAGTGCCACCTCTGTGTTGATGGAGGCAGGCAGGATTTCCCGGGTACTGGTTGTGGGGGTCGGGAGCAGGTCAGGGTTTTGCCCTCCCTTCTGCTCGAGATCCCCGTGTACAACTGGTGGGCCACTGTGTGATACAGAATGCTGGACTGGATGGGCTGAGGCCCGATTCAGCATGGCTCTTCTTATGTTCTTATGTAGATTAATTTTTAAGTATTTTTGAACACAACTGTGGCCTAGCACCACAATCCTACATACATATGACCCAGAGAAAGTCCTGTTGTGTCCAGAAGGGTATTTTTAGCAACTGTTGCTATGATGTGACTAATCATAGCTACTGTATTTTCCGGCATATAAGAGTACTTTTTAACCCGGGGAAATATTTTCAAAAGTCGGGGGTCGTCCTTTAGGGCAGGTGCTGAAACTTCCAAGCCGGACTGGAGAATCTGTGATTTATTTATTTATTTATTTGTTCGACTTCTTAGCCGCCACTCCCTGGTGGCTCGGGGCGGCTTACAATCCAGGAGAAGCAAACAACAATAAACATTAAATGCTAAAATACAGTGGTAAGCATTAAAATATTACATTAAAAGCAGCGGTACTAACTAAAGCTAACCTATATGGCTAGACTGACTCAACAATTAAAAGCTTGCCGGAAAAGCCAGGTTTTGCATGCTTTCCGGAAGGTCAGAAGGTCGCGGAGTGACCTGACCTCCAGCGGCAAGGAATTCCAGAGCGCAGGGGCAATGATGGAGAATGCCCTTCTTCTCGTCGACGTAAGACGATAGGCTTTGGCGCTCAGGATGAGAAGGTCTTGTTCCTCAGATCTCAGTGATCTCATGGGACAGTATCGAGTAAGGTGGTCCCTCAAGTACACTGGCCCCAGACCATACAAGGCCTTAAAGTTCACAACCAGCACTTTGAAGGTGATCCGGAATTCAATAGGCAGCCAGTGCAGTTCCTGCAATACAGGTGTAATGCGGTGGCCCACGGGGGTGCCTGTGAGCACACGGGCTGCAGCGTTCTGCACTAGCTTGAGTTTCCGGAGTCACCGACAGAGGCAGGCCAATGTAGAGAGCGTTACAGTAGTCCAGTCTCGAGATGACCGCCGCTTGGATCACCGTAGCCAGGTCGCGTCGCGACAGATAGGGGGCCAGCCTCCGAGCCTGGCGAAGATGGAAGAAAGCAACTCGGCTAAACATGGAGACCAGGGTCTCCATGGAGAGCCGAGTGTCCAGATGGACTCCCAAGGCTTTTTACTGAAGGCGATGGGCATAAAACCATGCCATAAAGCCACGCCAAAAGGTGAATAAAGAAAAATTATTTTCTTTGTCACAAAACACTAGGACTAGAGGGCACTCCCTGAAGCTCCAAGGTAGGAAAGTTAGGACTAATAAAGGGAAATATTTCTTCACCCAGAGGGTCATTGGGTTATGGAACTCACTTCCAGAGGAGGTTGTGACAGCTGTCAGCCTGGACAACTTCAAGGCAGGATTAGACAGATTCATGGATACCAAGTGTATCGGTAGTTACTGAAAAGGACATTCAAGTGCCACCTCGGAGTTGGTTGAGGTAGGCAGGATTTCCCTGGTACTGGTTGTCGGGGTCGGGAGCAGGTCAGGGTTTTGCCTCTCCTTCTGCTCGAGATCCCCGTGTACAACTGGTGGGCCACTGTGTGATACAGAATGCTGGACTGGATGGGCTGAGGTCCGATTCAGCATGGCTCTTCTTATGTTCTTATGTTCATCCAGTGTCAAAAGCTGTAGATCCCCACTGCCCGGGCGACCACATATGGTGGGGGAGCCCAAAAATGGCCACAGCCACATCCCTGCCATATGCGGTGACCACTTGAAAGCAGCAAGGGAGGCGCTGTATAAATACAGTAGAAGAAAATTCATTCATCAGGATTGATGGAAAGAAGTGACTTAACGTGGTCCCAATGACGGGGTGAGGGGACGCCTCACTGGGAAGGTGTAAGTGAGGGGCGGAGCAAGCTGCAGGCGCCCGGGAAGCCCGGGAATGGAAAAAAGAGACAGAGTGGCGCTGTGCCCAGAAAAACACACCTCTTTCAAATGTCTGGCCTGCCCTTGTATCCTATTACCTATTGTGGTCAATGATGGTGGGGTGAGGAAAGAGTGTATCCAAATGAAATGGACGGTAGCAGCTTCACGCTAATTAGAGCTGGAAAAAAGCTGGTACAAAATAAATCAACTCAATTTAAGACAGATTGGAACAAGACTGCTATTCCTAAATGGAATAGAGTAGAAGGCACTAGGGTTGGTTGATCCATAAAAAAATTGGTGCTAAACTACTAATGGGGGGTGGGGTGGATTTTTTTATTAGTAATTGAAAAACTTACAAAAAACATTCCAAAACATTTGTGATTAAAGCGTTATTAATAAAAAATATTCGTTATTATTCGTGATATCAGCTGGGAGGGAAGAATGGAGGGCAAGCCTGGATCAGTCCTAAAGACTACTAATAACATCATAGAAGCAAGCTATATCAACTAATAATTTATGCAAATGAAATGCATACAGCATGATCTAACATTCTATTCTAATATTCTAAAAGGAATATTTCTCTCCTCCAAAATTGCTTTTCAGGGTCACTTACAGCAGTGTTTCTCAACCAGTGTGCCATGGCACACTAGTGTACCGTGACGGACCTCCTGCTGTGCTGCGAGAAAAGCTCTCTGCCCCCTTCCTCACCCTCTCCTGCCGAACTCCTGCTGCTTGGGGGAGGAGGAGGAAGGACCGGGCGGTGGTGAAGAAAAAAGAAGAACGGGCCGGGGCGCTGCCTCCTTTGGCTGTTTCCCCAGTCAGCCTCCAATCCGCCATGACTCCTGCCATGACTCTCGCCCCTCGCTCGCTGAAGCTGCATGGAGGAGGAGCCCCGCCCACTGAAGCCCGTCCACCGCTCATGCTCCTCCTCTGTGGGAGAGCTGAAGCTGGGGGAGGGGGCGGGGCATGGCGCGGCCTGGCTCCACCTCCTCCCCCTGGCTTCGGCACTCCCAGCAGCTGCTCCAGCCTTGAGGGGACAGTGCCAAGCCAACATTGTGTTGGCTCTGCCACCGCTGGCTTGGCACTTCCCCCTCAAGGCTGGAGCAGCTGCTGGGAGTGCCGAAGCCAGGGGAGGGGGTGGAGCCAGGCCGCACCATGCCCCGCCCCCTCCCCCAGCTTCAGCTCTCCCACATTGTGTTGGCTCTGCCACCGCTGGCTTGGCACTTCCCCTCAAGGCTGGAGCAGCTGCTGGGAGAGCTGAAGCTGGGGAGGGGCGGGGCATGGTGCAGCCTGGCTCCACCTCCTCCCCTGGCTTTGGCACTCCCAGCAGCTGCTCCAGCCTTGAGGGGACAGTGCCAAGCCAACATTGTGGGGAAGTGCCAAGCCAGCGGTGGCAGAGCCAACACAATGTTGGCTTGGCACTGTCCCCTCAAGGCTGGAGCAGCTGCTGGGAGAGCTGAAGCTGGGGGGAGGGGGCGGGGCATGGCGCGGCATGGCTCCGCCCCCTCCCCCGGCTTCGACACTCCCACCAGCTGCTCCCAGCAGGCCACCCCACCCCCGTCGTTCTTTACTGTGTTAGAGTGTCATTTTGTGTCATTTTGGTTGGTGGTGTGCCCCCGGATTTTTTTACTGTCAAAAGTGTGCCGCGGCTCAAAAAAGGTTGGGGAACACTGACTTGCAGACATCAGAGCCCTGTCCCTGCCTTCTGCCTGCTCCCAGGAAAGAGGAAAAGCGCGCTAAAACTTTGCCCAAAACCGCAGACACGAGCAATGGATTGCCAGAGCAATGAATCCGATCCATACTCTCTAATAAATTCTGATAAAACCTGATAAATTTCTCCTAGCAACCTGATTGTCTAAAACTCAGCGATAAAACCCTATTTAGAAATCTAAGATACAGATACTGTGGGATTTCCTGCCTTGATGTTCTGGGATATAGAGCTGTGTGGAAGGGCCCTGGGTGTTTTGGACTTCAATTCCCACAATTCCTAACAGCTGATTAGCTTGCTGGGATTCTTGGGAGTTGAAGTCCAAAACACTTTACCTGCTGTAGATGCATCTTGAGAAAGAGCTTCCCCGCCTTTCAAAAAATAATAGTTAGAACAATTTCTTTCCAAGACAGATATAGTAATAATCCCGCTAGAGATAATTCTAAAAGCAGAGCCTCCCGCCCACCCCTGCCGCCTTCCCTATGGATTGGCCCACTGCGTAGTGATGGGGCTGGAAGGGCGTGTACCATCTCGGGGTAAGGGGGAGAGGAGGAGGGAGGAGGGGCGTGGCCCAGCTCGCTTCTGAGCCGCGCGAAGAAGGCGCCTGCCCTACGCACGGCCGGTCACGCGCCGCCTTCGACAGGGCGGGGACGGAGGAGGAGGCTGAGTAGGATGGGCGCGCGCCGCCCCTTCTGCGCATGCCTGCTGGGCGCGCGAGAGGCTCACCCATCGAGCGGCTGAGGAGGCTGGGCGCGCGCCGCCCCTTCTGCGCATGCCAGCTGGGCGCGCGAGAGGCTCACCCATCGAGCGGCTGAGGAGGCTGGGCGCGCGCCGCCCCTTCTGCGCATGCCTGCTGGGCTCCCGCGAGAGGCTCACCCATCGAGCGGCTGAGGAGGCCGGGCGCGCGCCGCCCCTTCTGCGCATGCCTGCTGGGCGCGCGAGAGGCTCACCCATCGAGCGGCTGAGGAGGCTGGGCGCGCGCCGCCCTTCTGCGCATGCCTGCTGGGCGCGCGAGAGCTCACCCATCGAGCGGCTGAGGAGGCTGGGCGCGCGCCGCCCCTTCTGCGCATGCCAGCTGGGCGCGCGAGAGGCTCACCCATAGACGCCACAGGGGGGCAGAGCGGCTCGTGCTGGGCTAGGCCGGGCGCCACATCCGGTTCCTGCGGGGTGTTTTTTTTTTTGCCTCGGGCGGCGGATGGAGCGGGTTGCGGAGCGCGGAGCCGGCGAGGGGCGAGCGGGCCAATGAGAAGCGCGCTCTTGCCGGCCGCCTCGCCTTCCGCCGCGGGGCAAAGGCGGAGGAAGAAGAGGAGGAGGCGGCGGCGGTAGTTCCAAGGCGGAGGAGGGAGGATGCTGCCCGGCCTGGCCGCCCGGCGCAGCGGATGGGGCTGCCTCTACCAGCTGCACCTGCTGCGGCCCAGCGCCAGGCTGCCCTTCGCCAGGCCCGGCTGCCACGGTGAGAGGCTCCCCCTGCTGCTCCTTGTTGTGGTTGTCGTCGTTTCCTGCCCTCACGGTCACCTTTGGGCTGAGAGGCTCAGGCAAGGGACACTTTGGACTTCAACTCCCACCATTCCTATCCAAGGCTTTCATGGCCGGGATCACTCGCCCAGTGAGTTTTCAGGGCTGTATGGCCATGTCCCGGTAGCATTCTCTCCTGACGTTTCGCCTGCACCTGTGGCAAGCACCCCCAGAGGTTTGTCCAGAGTTCTGTTGGAACTGGAGTGTATTGTGTTCTGCCTAACACAAGGGAAGTGTGTTGCACTACAAGTTAAGTACAAACAAAGGGGGAAGAAGGGCTCAATGAATGGTTTACAACAATATATTGAGTAGATTCTAGTGCAAATATAACTCTATATCACTTTTTCAGCATGCGAGCTACTATATGAACAACCAAGTTGAAAAGATCTGCCTGGCGCGCGCCGGCTGCGCGGGGTTTCTACCTTGCCTGCCCATGAACGCTCTCCATCTCACTGCTGCATTCACCAAGCAGGAAGGCACCATGGGAGGGGCGCGCATCCAAGTCAGGAGTGTGTATCCTGCTGGGAGGGGCATGCGCATGCACGCAGCAGGAAGGGATGGTGACTTTCTGCTTAGCGAACACAGCGGCGAGCAGGCCCGGATCAGGCCCTTTTGCCACCCCCGGCTCTGCCCCGCCCCACCCCCTCACCGGCGAAGAGGAGGAAAGCCCCACCCCTGGCTCCGCCCCACCCCCGCCCCGCCGCCGAGGAGGAGGAAAGCCCCACCCCCGGCTCTGCCCCGCCCCACCCCCTCACCGGCGAAGAGGAGGAAAGCCCCACCCCTGGCTCCGCCCCACCCGCCCGCCGCCCGGGAGGAGGAAAGCCCCAACCCTGGCTCTGCCCCGCCCCACCCCTCACCGGCGAAGAGGAAAGCCCCACCCCTGGCTCCGCCCCACCCCGCCCCGCCGCCAAGGAGGAGGAAAGCCCCACCCTGGCTCTGCCCTGCCCCACCCCCCCACCGGCGAAGAGGAGGAAAGCCCCCCCCCTGGCTCCGCCCCACCCCCGCCCCGCCGCCGAGGAGGAGGAAAGCCCCACCCCCGGCTCTGCCCCGCCCCACCCCCTCACCGGCGAAGAGGAGGAAAGCCCCACCCCTGGCTCCGCCCCACCCCGCCCCGCCGCCGCCGAGGAGGAAAGCCCCACCCCCGGCTCTGCCCCGCCCCACCCCCTCACCGGCGAAGAGGAGGAAAGCCCCACCCCTGGCTCCGCCCCACCCCGCCCGCCCGCCGAGGAGGAGGAAAGCCCCACCCCGGCTCTGCCCCTCCCCACCCCTCACCGCGAAGAGGAGGAAAGCCCCACCCCTGGCTCCGCCCCACCCCCCCCGCCGCCGAGGAGGAGGAAAGCCCCACCCCCGGCTCTGCCCCGCCCCACCCTCACCGGCGAGGAGGAGGAAAGCCCCACCCCTGGCTCCGCCCCACCCCGCCGCCGAGGAGGAGGAAAGCCCCACCCTCGGCTCTTCCCTGCCCACGCGCCGGTGAGGAGGAGGAAAGTCCCACCGCCCCGCCCCCGCCCCCTTGCCAGCGAGGAGGAGGAAAGCCCCACCCCCGGCTCTGCCCCGCCCCACCCCCTCACCGGCGAAGAGGAGGAAAGCCCCACCCTGGCTCCGCCCCACCCGCCCGCCGCCGAGGAGGAGGAAAGCCCCACCCCGGCTCTGCCCTGCCCCACCCCTCACCGGCGAAGAGGAGGAAAGCCCCACCCCTGGCTCCGCCCCCCCCCCCCCCCCGCCGCCGAGGAGGAGGAAAGCCCCACCCCTGGCTCTGCCCCGCCCCACCCCCACACCGGCGAAGAGGAAAGCCCCACCCCTGGCTCCGCCCCACCCCCGCCCCGCCGCCAAGGAGGAGGAAAGCCCCACCCCTGGCTCTGCCCTGCCCCACCCCCTCACCGGCGAAGAGGAGGAAAGCCCCACCCCTGGCTCCGCCCCACCCGCCCGCCGCCGAGGAGGAGGAAAGCCCCACCCCCGGCTCTGCCCCGCCCCCGCCCCCTCGCCGGCGAGGAGGAAAGCCCCACCCCGGGCCCCGCCCAACCCCGCCCCGCCGCCGAGGAGGAAAGCCCCACCCCGGCTCTGCCCCGCCCCACCCCTCACCGGCGAAGAGGAGGAAAGCCCCACCCTGGCTCCGCCCCACCCCGCCCGCCGCCGAGGAGGAGGAAAGCCCCACCCCGGCTCTGCCCCCCCCCACCCCCCTCACCGGCGAAGAGGAGGAAAGCCCCACCCCTGGCTCCGCCCCACCCCCGCCCCGCCGCCGAGGAGGAGGAAAGCCCCACCCCCGGCTCTGCCCCCTCCCCACCCCTCACCGGCGAAGAGGAGGAAAGCCCCACCCCTGGCTCCGCCCCACCCCGCCGAGGAGGAGGAAAGCCCCACCCTCGGCTCTTCCCGGCCCACGCGCCGGTGAGGAGGAGGAAAGTCCCCCCGCCCCGCCCCCCCCCCCTTGCCAGCGAGGAGGAGGAAAGCCCCACCCCCGGCTCTGCCCTGCCCACGTGCCGGTGAGGAGGAGGAAAGTCCCACCGCACCGCCCCGCCCCTTGTCAGCGAGGAGGAGGAAAGCCCCACCCCGGCTCTGCCCTGCCCACGCGCCGGCAAGGAGGAGGAAAGTCCCCCGCCCCGCCCCGCGGCGAGGAGGAGGAAGCCCCACCCCGGCTCTGGCCTGCCCCGCCCCCTCGCCAGCCAAGTCAGACTTCCCAAGGTACGGGCACAGCTGGCGCACAAGCTTTAACTGTGCAAAAGCTCTCCTGGCCACCGCCGAGACCTGGGGTTGCAAGCTGCAAACCTGTGTCTTCAGGGGGAATGTAACCCCATCCAACACAGGTTGTAACCCTGTGCCTGGTTCGGCCTTTCGACTGACCAGGAGAACCTCTGTCTTGTCTGGATTCAATTTCAATTTGCTAGCCCTCATCCAGTCTGACACAGCAGACAAGCACCAGTTTAAGGTCTGGACAGCCTCCTTTGTGACAGGTGGGAAGGAGTGACATATCTGGATGTCATCTGCCTACAGATAACACCTTACTCCGGAACTCACTCAATGCTAAACACCTTACTCAATGCTAATCAAGCCAGCTAATTGCAACATTCGCAACCGTTTCAAACAGACAAGAGTTCTTTCTCCCACCCTGGACTCTCCACAGATATATACACCCCAAAGAGCATGAAAGGCACTACAGACTAATGCAACCAAAGAAGTCAGCTATAGCAGAACACTGGATCCAGAATATTACTTGGGAACACAGACAAAGGAAGCCTCCTGGCAACAACAGCCAACAAATACTCTCACTGATTGACTTTGCAGCTACAAGGCTACCTCAGTGCTAATCAAGCCTGCAATTGCAACATTCACACTGGCCACAAACAGACAAGGGTTCTTTCCCTCACCCTGGACATTCCATATATATAGAGTATGTATGTATGTGTGTGTGTGTGTGTGTGTATATATATATATATATATACACACACACACACATACACACACCACTTGCCTCATTTACAACAGACCTCTGAACAAACCTCTGAGGATGGCTGCCGTAGATGCAGGCGAAATGTCAGGAGAGAATGCTACTGGAGCATAACCATACAGCCCAAAAAACTGACAGGAACCCAGTGATTCCGGCCATGCAAGCCTTTGGCAACATTTTGTGACATAGTGTTATCTGGCATGCGGACTAGGAATGCTGGGAATTGCAGGCCAACAGCACATGTGACTCTGATGTTGGGGAAAGGTTAAAGGACATTTGAAAGTCAGGCATCACATCCACAAGCCTTGTAGCTAAACCCAAATCCCACTCTGAAAAGAAACTCCAGCTGTCCAGATGTTGCTGTATCCCACCTCCAATCAGCTCTAGTTATGATGTCTAAGGATGAGCAATTATAGTTCAGCATCTGGAGGGCCCCATCAAATGAAATGGAGCGCCGAATTCAGGCCACCTAGGTCAATTTCTGTTTTATAGAATTGCAACTCTGTTGAGTCTCTGGGTCTCTTTTGCACTTCATTTCTACTTTCTTTGTAATTTATTAAAAATATATTGAGATATTAGGGTGGATGTGGAATTTTAATACATTTTAATATTTAATGGTTTTAATGACACAAAGACTTAAAACAGTTTTAAGATTTTTATATTTGTATTTTAATTTCATGCATTAACATTGTTTTAATTTAATATGAATTGTGTCATATTTTTTATTATTAGCTTCCTTTACTCCCAATATTGGGAGAAAGGTGGGATAAAAATAAAGTAAATAAATAAAAGAATGTATATAGTAGATTATATACACCTTATATTCACTTAATCTGGCGCTGGTGCTGTCTGTAGTTGATAGGAGCTATAATCTAACACGGGTGGGCAATTATTTTTTCCAAGGGGCCACACGAGAGCCAAAAAATATTATGGAGGGCCGCACCTAAAGGCTGAACTGCATTATACATAATATCAATTAAATTTCTTTAATAATAATAAAAAGGCACTAAATTGTGTTTTTGATATATTAATAAGACTGATAAGAGTATATGTTATGAGCAATGAAAAAGAGAGGTCGTCATAGGAAAAATGACATTGATTCACTAAAATTTTACAAAACAATGGTTAACAAAATGTTAACCATTATATTAATGATCATTTTCAGTCACGCGGCTGAAGCGGCTGAGGGGGAAAGGGGAAGGGACTGAGGCTGTAAGGAGGAGGAGGCATGCTGGGAGTTGGAGTCCACCGCATCCAGAGGCGGTGGGGGGGGGGCAGGCAGGAGGGAGTCCACAAGGCTCTCGAGCAGCAGCATCAGCAGGGGTCCACCCTCCTCCAGCAGCTTCTTCGTAGGCAGGGGGCCAGCTGGGAGTTGGAGTCTTCCGCCCACAAAAGGGGGCAGGGTGAGCGTGATGTCATTCCCGCCCTCTGAAGGGACAGGGGCAAGGCCGGGAGGCCGTCCTGCTTCCCCCTCGTTCTCCCTCGCTCTCTGCCCACCCGCCCGCCTGCCAGCAATCCTTGCCGTCTGTCACTCAAGGCTGGAGAGTGACAGATGGCCAATGGGAATGTCCGCCGGGCGGGGCTTCATTTACAAAGGCCGGTCAGAATCGGCTGGCGGGCCACATGTGGCCCACGGGCCGTAAGATGCCCAGGTATGACCTAACATATCTGATGTCATTCCCGCCCTCTGGAGGGATGGGGGCTAGAGGATGGTAGGCGAGGGGCGGGGCTTGTTTGGTGGATCAGAGCCGAGCGTCTCCCTCCTTCCGTAACTTTCGTCTCAGGCGGGAAGGCGGCGAGAGGAGGAAGAAGGAGAGAGAGAAGCGGGGCCCTTACAAAGGCCGGTTAGAATCGGCTGGCGGGCCGTAAGATGCCCAGGTATGATCTAACATATCTGACGTCGTTCCCGCCCTCTGGGGGGACAGGGGCATGGCCGGGAGGCCATCCTGCTTCTCCCTCGTTCTCCCTCGCTCTCTGCCCACCCGCCTTCCTGCCAGCAATCCTTGCTGTCTGTCAATCAAGGCTGGAGAGCGCCAGACGGCCAATGGGAGTGTCTGCGGGGCGGGGCTTCATGGACCCAGCAAATGGGGGGGCGGAGGGAGGCTAGAGGACGGTAGGCGAGGGGCGGGGCTTGTTCGGTGGATCAGAGCCAATCGTCTCCCTCCGTCATTTTCGTCTCCGGCGGGAAGACGGCGAGAGGAGGAAGAAGGAGAGAGAGAGAGAGAGAGGTGGGGCCCTTACAAAGGCCGATCAGAATCAGCTGGCGGGCCACATGTGGCCCGCGGGCCGTAAGATGCCCAGGTATGGTCTAAGATATCTAGAAGACAATTGGTTTTGGGGAGATTGCTGAATATAAACAAATAGTTTGGCTAAATCAGTAGTTCCCAACCTTTTTTGACCAGGGATCACTCTCCAACATTAGTACCAAAAGAGTTACAAATCAGTTTTGGTTAACTTTAGCTTTGCTTTGGTTATTTGGGGTGCTGATTGAGAAAATTCCATTAGATAGACCAAATCAGCTCTAGTTTCTGATACAGAACATGTGCCATCCAGTAGTCACCATCTGTTTACCCACAGAAAACCATATTTAATAAGCCTCGGCACTATAAGACGGTTTCGCAAGGCCAGTTGCTCTCGTTGCAGCAGTGTAGTAATGGTGAGGCCGCAGACCATATTTCACCTCTCGCTGACCACTGGTGGTCCACAGACCACTGGCTGGGAAACACTAGGCTAGATCCTCTTGTTAAATGTAAATTTCTATACTGAAAAAATGATATCCTTCTTTTTGGGTGATGTGGAAAGTCTTTGTCAATCTTCCCTTTCTATTACTAGCATTAGCTGGACATTTTTAGGCCTTCCTCCAATCTACAGTGTAACCATTATAGCCTTTCCCCCATCTTCTATGTTTATGTTGATTTTAAAGTGGATAGAAGTGATTTTAATGTTTGTATATATTTATAGCAGGGGTGCCCACACTTTTTCAGCACGCGAGCTACTTATAATAAAACCAAGTCAGAAAGATCTACCTACCTCCTCAAGGCTGGAGAGGGGAGGAGCAGGGGCGGGGCTTGGTGCAGCCTGGCTCCGCCCCCTTCTGGCTTCAGCTCTACCAGCCCCTCCCCTTTGGCTTCCGCTCTACCAGTAGCTTCTCCAGGCTTGAAGATGGCAGTGCCAAGCCAGCCTTGTGCTAGCTATGTCACCACTGGCTTGGCATTGCCATCCTCAAGCCTGGAGAAGCTGCTGGTAGAGCAGAAGCCCCAGGGGGGCGGAGCCAGGCCGCACCAAGCCCCACCCCCCCCTCTGGCTTTGGAGCTCCCAGCAGCTTCTCCAGGCTTGAGGATGGCAATGCCAAGCCAGTGGTGACATAGCTAGCACAAGGCTGGATTGACACTGCCATCCTCAAGCCTGGAGAAGCTGCTGGGAGTGCCGGCCGGGAGGGGCGGGTCTGATGCGGCCTGGCTCCGCCCCTCTGAGAGGCGCCCCATCCGGCTGGGATCGACCTCCTTCGGTCCTGGGATCGACTGGTCGATCGCAATCGACTTCCTGGGCAGCCCTGATTTATAGTTTTATGTCCCGGCATTGAATGTTTGCCGTATATATGTTGTGCTCTGCCCTGAGTCCACTGCAGGGGGAGAAGGGTGGAATATATATTAAAATAAATTAAAAAATAAAAAATATGTTACGTCCATGTAACAGTTAGCATATGTCTTCCTATATGGTCTTTAATGTTCAGTGGTCCCCATGAGATTTTGTTGCCTCCAGTAACTTTTAAAAGGTGTTGATTCTTACTTTTTCAGGATGGCAGATGCCTATTACACTTGGAAGTCCACTACCCAAGCTGCCAGGTAGTTATCTGCCTGTTCATTCAAGTCAAGTAAGACTTTATACTTCTGATGGACAGAAGGACAGCACTGGAGCACAAGATGCAAACGCCCCGGGTTCGGAAGGCAGTGCGCAAAAGACAGCAACAGGTATGCCTACCTTGACTTGGCCTTGTTCTCTTCAACAGTTAGAAGGGATGACAGCTTTCAACCCAGAGATTTCTTGGCTTGTAATCCTCTTGATGTGCCTCTTACCAGTAAGGCTCATGAAACACAATTCGATTTAATCCTAAATGGTGATTAGGCTGTATTTTAAACTCTTCTCACTTGTTTTCTACTCAAGCATTATGACTTAGGCCCCTTCTACACTGCCCTATATCCCA
Source organism: Anolis apletophallus (assembly GCA_030556195.1). Lineage (NCBI taxonomy): Eukaryota > Metazoa > Chordata > Lepidosauria > Squamata > Anolidae > Anolis > Anolis apletophallus. The sequence goes on from JARBWK010000012.1 coordinate 14,692,282, forward strand.
GGATCTGATCCCAGATTATCAGGCAATGGAGACTCATCAGATAATCTAATATCAGATCCTGCGCTATAGGGCAGTGTAGAAGGGGCCTTCGCTTCCCTTCAGTGCTTACTGTGTGGCAGTGGTCTTCAATCTTTTATCCTCCAGATATTTTGGATCTCAGCTTCCAGAATCCGTGACTGCTTCTATGCAGACTGAGGCACCTTGGAAGCTGAAGTCCAGAAAAGCTAGAGGACTAACAATGGTCCGAACGCATCTCCCCTTATGTCCCACCTCGAAATTTACGATCCTCCGGAGAGGCCCTGCTCTCGGTCCCACCTTTGTCGCAAACAAGTTTGGTGGGGACGAGGGACAGGGCCTTCTCGGTGGTGGCCCCTCGCCCGTAGAACTCGCTCCCCAGCAAAATTAGGTCAACCTCTTCCCTCCTTTCCTTTAGGAAAAAGTTGGAAGACGTAGCTATGGGACCAGGCGTTTGGTTAGATATTGGGAGCAGACGGACAATAAAACAATGACAGTGTTGAAAACGGACTGTGACTGGCTTTGGACAAATTTGAGACTACGGAACTCGGACTTTGTGGATTTGTGTATTTTAACTATGTGTATTTGTAATTGGTTTTAAATCTGTATAATGTATTTTTTATGGTGCAGTTGGTTGTTTTAATGATTGTTTATGTATCACTGCCTGTTGTTAGCCGCCCTGAGTCCCCCTTCGGAGGTGGAGAAGGGCGGGTTATAAATAAGTAAAATAAATAATAACAATAATACATTTGGAGTTTTGCTCATTAGATGGTTGCGAGGGTGAAGAGATGAATGCTACAGTTGTAATTAGCAGTTGTATTGTCCTACTTAGTCTGGGTGGCAAGATGGAAACCCACACGGCATTTTACTTTTGTAATGGATTACTTCCACTGCCATGCGTAAATGGAATGCACTCTTTAGGACAGGAATGGGGAATCTGGGATCCTTCAGTTATTGTAGCAGAACTGCAACCCCCCAACATGCCTTGTCATTGGCAGGCTGGCTGATTGTGATGGGAATTGTAGTTCAGCAACATCTGGAGGGTTTTGGACTACTGAACATCTGTCAGGAGAAGATTTTCAGGAATGAATCTTGGACAGGTTTGAAACCACTGAAGGTGGCGGGGAAGCCAGAGCTCCCATTCTTCTCTGTTTCTTCCATTATTCCTGCTGGGATGGAGTGTATACATCTCTCTTGCCAAAGTTTTGATTTTTTGCCTTTGAAGAGGGCTTTTAAAATCAAGTCAAGAGTTATTTGGTATCGCCTACGCCAGTGTTTCCCACCCAGTGTGCCGTGGCACACTAGTGTGCCGTGAGCAATCATCAGGTGTGCCGTGGGAAATTTGAACCTCCAATACCCTTTCTTCCCCCTCCTGCCGAACACTTTTTCTTCTCCACTCGGGCTCCCTTCTTCCCAGCCCTGCTCTGCTTGCTTTGCCTCGCTTTGCTCACGCTGCCGCTTCTGCGGGAGGGAGGCAGGGAGGAAGACGTGACCCGTGCGGGCGCTACTGCGCAGACTCAGCCCACATCCTCCCTCCCCTCCACAGTGCTCTCTGGATATAGGTGAACTACAACTCCAAAACTCAAGGTCAATTACCACCAAACTCGTATAGTATTTTCTCTTGGTTATGGTAGTTCTGTGTGGGAAGTTTGATTCCATTCCATCATTGGTGGAGTTCAGAATGCGCTTTGATTGCAGGTGAACTATAACTCCCAGCTGTTGAGCAAGACCTTCGTGTGTGTCTTTCTACCATTCCTCCCAGTAAATCTATGTTGTGTTCATCGAAACAGGCCCAGGTTTCACACTGAGTGTATAAATACATTTAAAAACATATTAACTATATGTATTACTATGTTCGAGTGTCATTTTGTGTCATTTTGGTTGGCGGTGTGCCCCAGGATTTTGTAAATGTAAAAAATGTGCCGCGGCTCAAAAAAGGTTGAAAAACACTGGCCTACGCTGATTCACTGCTTCTTAAATTACGGGTCCTGACCCCAAATAGGGTCCCCTTAGCTCAGTCTTGGGGTCCCAAAAACTTGGCAACAGTCAAAGTTTTCTGAACATCGTCTACTTTCGCCTACTCTTTTCAAGCTCGAGTGTGATAAGGCCTGGGCTCATGAGTGTTTTAGACATTTACACAAATCTGTTGTGCAGTGTTTATAGTGGACTCTGCAGGAGATGGTTTAGCTGTACTTCATGAAAGGGAAATCATCCAGTTTAACAAGCCTTCAAGTGCTGATCTGTTATCAGTCAATATTTAATTTTTATACCTATTTTATATACCTACTAGCTGTGCCCTGCCACGCGTTACTGTGGCCTAAGTATTTTCGAAGTAGAGGTAGATATCTGGACTATTATGAAAGAGGGGTACCTACCTATTATTTCCCCCTTTTTCTTCCCCCTTTCTCTCCTTTCTTCCTTCTCTACCTCTTTCTTTTATTCCTTCTTTCACTCTTTGGTTTCATCCTTCCTTCTCTCTTTCCTTCCTTCCCTCCCCCTTTTTCCACTTCTTCTTTTGTCTCCTGTCTTCCCTCCCTGTTTCCTTCCTTCTTTCACTTTTTATTTCTTTTTCTCCTTCCTTCCTTCTTTACCTCTTTTCTATTTATTTATTTATTATTCAATTTTATATTCCGCTCCTCCCTGCAGGCTCGGGGCAGATTACAACATAGGATAAAAACATCGAATAAAAACATACAATAAAAACATACAATAAAACACAATACATGACCATGGTAACAGCAAGGATTGCGGTTCTTAGCTCAGGCGTAAGCACACCGATTACATTCGGATTTAGCTAAACGCCAGCCTAAAGAGAGCAGTCTTACACGCCCTTCGAAAGGGGACAAGTTCTGGGATCACCCGAATGTGGCCAGGAAGCGAATTCCAGAACACAGGAGCCGCAGCAGAGAAGGCTCGCTGTCTCGTACTGGACAAATGGCAGGAGCGGGACAATGGAATGACCAGCAGGTTCTGCTCTTCCGAGCGTAGCGATCTCGGGGGAACATACGGGGTAAGGCGGTCCCTTAGGTACACAGGCCCTAGACCGTGTAAGGCCTTAAAGGTTAAAACCAACACCTTGAAGGCAATTTGGTACTCGATGGGAAGCCAGTGCAGTTGCCGAAGGATGGGAGTGATATGCTCCCTCACTGGTGCTCCCACCAGCAAGCGAGTAGCGGCATTCTGCACTAGCTTGAATTTCCGGATTGTTGACAAGGGAAGGCCGACGTAGAGGGCGTTACAGTAGTCCAGCCTCGAGATGACCGTCGCTTGGATCACCGTGGCCAGGTCGTCCCTGGAAAGGTAGGGTGCCAGTCGCCTAGCCCAGTGTTTCCCAACCTTTTTTGAGCCGCGGCACACATTTAACATTAAAAAAATCCGGGGGCACACCACCAACCAAAATGACACAAAATGACACTCTAACACAGTAAGGAACGGCTGGGGTTGGTGGCTTGCTGGGATCAGCTGCTGGGAGTGCCGAAGCCAGGGAGCGGGCGGAGCCAGGCTGCGCCATGCCCCGCCCTCTACCCCCGGCTTCACCTCTCCCAGCAGCTGCTCCAGCCTTGAGGGGGCAGTGCCAAGCCAGCGGTGCCAGAGCCAGCACAATGCTGGCTTGGCACTGTCCCCTCAAGGCTGGAGCAGCTGCGGGGAGAGGTGACGCCAGGGGAGGGGGCAGAGCCAGGCCGCACCATGCCCCGCCCCTTCCCCAGCTTCAGCTCTCCTACAGGCCTCGCCATGCCCTGCCCCCTCCCCCAGCTTCAGCTCTCCTACAGAGGAGAAGCATGAGCGGTGGACGGACTTCAGTGGGCGGGGCTCCTCCTCCACGCGGCTTCAGCGAGCGAGGGGCGAGAGTCATGGTGGGAGTCATGGCGGATTGGAGGCTGGCTAGGAAATGGCCAAGGAGGCGGCACCCGGTCCCTTCTTCTTTTTCTTCGCCACTGCCCGGCCCTTCCTCCTCCCCCAAGCAGCAGGAGTTGGGCAGGAGGAGGAGGAAGGGCCGGGCAGAGATCTTTTCTCGCGGCACAGCAGGAGGTCCGTCACGGCACACTAGTGTGCCACGGAACACTGGTTGAGAAAGACTGGCCTAGCCTGTCGTAGATGGAAGAACGACGTTTTGCTAACCATGGAGACCTGGGCCTCCATGGATAGTAAAGGGTCCAATTGGACACCCAAGCTCTTTACAAGGGATGACGGGCTAAGTTGCTCGCCATCCAGGGTAGGCAACCGGCACTAATCCAGCCCAGGGCGACCGGGCCACAAGATCTCAGTCTTCGACGGATTCACCTTCAGCCGGCTGGCGCGCAGCCAACCAGTCACGGCTTCAAGGCATACCTTTCTTGCCTTTCTTTTCTGCTTTCTCTTCTTCCTTCCTTTGGTACCTCTTTCTTTCCTTCCTTCCTTCTTTCCCTCCCTCCCTCCTTCTCTCTTTCTTTCCTTCTCCCTTTCCCTGGTTCATTCCTTCCCTCCTCCACCATATCCCCCTCCCTTGCCAAAGGGAAAGAAGGGAGGGAGGAAAATGAGAGGGAAGGGTAGGTAGTGCAGCAAGGGAGAGGGCGCGGGGACAGAGCGGGGAAGGGGCGGGGACAAGGCTGGAGTAGGGGGTGGGGCCGGAGTGGGACGTGCGCTTCCATTCCCTCCCCGGCTTCCTCCGTTTACTTCGCCCTCCTCGTCTTCCTCCTCCTTCGCTTCCAAGCCTCCTCTTCCTCCTTTATTATCTTTTTCTCCTTTTCTTCTTCCCTCCCTCTTTCTCAGCCAGCGGTGGCAGCGATGCGCTAGCGGGAGCCAGCCAGGCACCAACGCGCATGCGCCGGTCGCCTTGGGCACGGGGCAAGCTGGGAAATGTAGTCTCCCAACTGTTTTGGGATTTGTAAGTGATTGTCTTTGCTTTCTTTAATTTTTCAGAGTGTTGGTCACACCTAGGACTGTTTGGCGTTGTGTGGCCAAATTTGGTGTTATTTCTTTCAGTGGTTTCTTTGTTTTTAAGGTACTCATTACGGACAGAGCATTTATATATAGATAGACCTGGGGTCACGTACAATTTTATTGGGTCAAAAGGGGTCTTGAATTGAAAAGTTTAAAAAGCCCTGCTCTAAAGTATGCCCTGGAAATCCTTTTTGTTGTGCCAAACTCTTCAGTTTATCAATCCATGTGGGAAATGTTCTCTTTATGGTCTCTGTGATTCACACAATTGGGGTGATTTCTGCCTGCATCATTGGGAGCCTTATAGAGCTATTGTGTGATTTGGTGGCAGCCCCTTTTTCACTAGTCCATGTGACCAGCATTGTTCCTGGTCAATCTCTTAGTTTCTTTTTGCTGCAGCAAAAGCATAGAAAGAACTGTTGGTGGAGTTACCGCTTTCTTTTTGTGGACTTTTTGGCCTAGGTTTCTGGCTTCTTCTGGACTTTGATTTCCAGCTTGATCCAGACTCTCTGGTAACCGACTTTAGGTTTTGTCTTGATGGTTGTGTTAGCACTGTGGCTTATTATGGCTTCATTAGTTCCTTTTTAAAAATGTCCCTCTTGTGGGGGCAGGATCTCTGACAACAGTGATCACTTGTATGGTCTTCTGCTCCTGGTTGAAGGGACTGGCTCTCATTGTCAGACATTAACTCTAAAGTTCTGGTGGTGAACATTTCAGAACTCTAACAAAACTTTCAAAACTTCATTATTATTTCATTATTGGCGATTTTAAAGACAGAACCAGTTAGGAACTGCCATTTATAAGGAATTTTTGAAAGTTTTGTTAGAGTTCTGAAATGTTCTGAAAGGACCATTTCAGTGCCTTCGGGGCCAAATACGGCGGACTGTTGGAGGGCATGGGGACCCCCATAATGCAGCTCCCAATCCTGAAGCAGGACCCCCCTGGCCTGGATGACCCTCCACGAGCCCCCGCCATAGACCAGGACTTCCTATGGGACCAATCATGGGACTTCCCTACTCGGGATGCGGTGATGGACCAAGAGAGGCCTCCCCCGGTAGAAGAGCCCGCTTCAATCTCCCCTCCTAGTGAGGCCCGGGGGCTGTCCCGTGAGACCGGGAGGAAGACCAACCCTGATGTGGAAGAGGTGCTGGCGGCCATGGAGGCTGATGCCCCCGAGATGACACTGCGGGCCGTGGCTCAGGCCGACCCCCAGGCCGGCCACCCACCCCCTCTGGAGGAGCGACCTGTGGCATCAGGAGGCACCGCACACCAGTCGCTGGACCCGGAGGGCTCCTCGGCGCTGACGGGCCCGGTGCTCGCCGAGCTGGACGTCTCGGCTGTGTTGGCCCCACCCCCAGAGGCCTACCGTCGTCGACGTCGCCCCGGGAAGAGTTGGGGGAGCATCCTTGAGGAGGCAAGGTCCATCATGGCGGTCGACCTTGGGGACGCCCAGCCAGTACATGTGCTGAGGCCCCAAGAAGAACCACAACCCGGAAGCAGTCCGCAACCCGGAAGCAGTCAGCAGCCGGAGGTCCCGCCCCCGGAGGACTCCTCCCTTGGCACCGCCCCGACTAGGGACCATCGAGTCGCCCGGAAGAGGAGGAGGCGCCACCGGAAGCGGAAGGGCGGCGCTCGAACTCTCGCCCCGGCCGCGGACTGGAGGCCTAGACCAGCTTCCGTTCGATGGGCCTCTGGATCCGGATCCGGCCCCCCTAATGACCGGACCAGGGAAGGACGATCAACGTCGAGAGCGGCGCCGGCCCTGAAGGTGTTCCCCACCAGGACATTCTGGAGCTCCTGCTATAAGCAGTCGAAGCTCCAAGGGCCCCATCGGACTTCCTTAAAAGCCTCAAGGGACAATTCGCGGCAGGACCAGGGCTCTCAGCGTAGGCCCCCATGTGGGTGCCCGCGATCTCTGGTCCCCACGGATGCTTCTGCACCGGTGCTTTCCCTGGGATACCCCTGCCTGCCTCCGTTTGATGGCAGAGCGGGATCCTAGGAGGCACCGTCGCTGACACCCTCCTTTCCCCCCTCCCCTTCCCTCACCCTCTTGTTCTTCCCCTGTCTATCTGTATATGTTGTCTTGCTGTGCCACTGGGCACTCAAACTTCTGTAAACCGCTCCGAGCCTTCGGGGAGTGGCGGTATACAAGTTTGAAGTATAAATAAATAAATAAATAAACACTGTAGAAGCAAAGCACCAGCGCCACCTAGTGTTCACCACCAGAACTTTAGTTTTGTAAGTACTTTAGAACCATGATTGCCCAGGCCTAATGACCACACAAAGAACTATGGTTACAGGTAAGCAACTTTTCCTATTCTCTGGTTTTGATCTTTCTTATAAGGTTATTTGGACCTGTCATTTTGCAATCTGGAACATTAATATTCTGGAGATTAATTTGTTTCAGGTTTCAAAAATTATCATCTTGAACTTTGCAGGACCCAGAAATCACCTCTCCTGTATTTGAGTAGGTCAGATCTTCCTTTGTTCAGCTGCCGTGTTTTTATCAAGCCTCTAGGCCGCCGCTCTGTATTTTTTTAAAGGGCACAAAATGCTGTCTGCATTTTCAATAGTAAATCTTGACATTTGATAGGCGATTATTTTTTCCTGATGAGTTTATGGTTCAACCTTTTCTTAAATAATGTCACAGTGAGCTCCCATTTTACAAGAGGGAAAAATTCAACCTCAAGCCTGAGAAAAATTGTGACAGCAGCATTCAGCAGTGGTCTATCACAGTGTTTCCCAACCAGTGTGCCATGGCACACTAGTGTGCCGTGAGCGATCATCAGGTGTGCTGTGGGAAATTGGAACCTCCAATACCCTTTCTTCCCCCTCCTGCCGAACACTTTTTCTTCTCCACTCGAGCTCCCTTCTTCCCAGCCTCACTCTGCTCGCTTTGCCTCGCTTTACTCTGGGGTGAGTCTGCACACTAGCGCCCGCACGGGTCACGTCTTCCTCCCTCCCCCCTCCCCTCCTGAACATGCTCACGCTGCCCCCTCGGATCAAAATAGCGGCAGAAGCGGCAGTGTAGAAGAAAAAGTAAGTGTTCGGCAGGAGGGAGAAGAAAAGGCGCGAAGAGGAAGGGGGAGGAAGAGGTCTCTGTCGAAAGCTGGCATGGGCAAACTTGGACCTTCCAGGTGTTTTGGACTCCAACTCCCACCATTCCTAGCAGCCTCAGGCCCTTTTCCTTTCCCCCCTCAGCCATTTAAGCAGGAAAGGGCCTCAGGTGGTTAGGAATGGTGGGAGTTGAAGTCCAAAGCACCCAGAGGGCTGAAGTTTTCCCATGCCTGTTTTAGAGGGACCTTAAAGTGGTGAGCCTCCTTCCAACATTGTGATTCTGGATAGAAAACAAACAACAACATAACACAACATTGTTTGAGTCCACAGTGCTCTCTGGGTGTAGGTGAACTACAACTTCCAAACTCAAGGTCAATTCCCAAGCAAACCCTTTCAGTACTTTCTGTTGGTAATGAGAGTTCAATATGCCAAGTTTGGTTCAATTCCATTGTTGCAAGAGTTCAGGATGCTCTTTGATTGTGTGTTAACTATAAATCCCAGAAACTGTAACTCTCAAATGTCAAGGTCTATTTCCCCCAAACTCCATCTGTGTTCACATTTGGGCATATTGAGTATTCATGCCAAGTTTGGTCCTGATCCAACATTGTTTGAGTCCATAGTGCTCTCTGGATATAGGTGAACTACAACTCCAAAACTCAAGGTCAATGCCCACCAAACTCTTATAATATTTTCTCTTGGTTATGGGAGTTCTGTGTGGAAAGTTTGTGTCTTTCTGCCATTCCTGCCAGGATATCTATGTTGTGTTCATCGAAACAGGTCCAGGTTTCACACTGATTGTATAAATACATTTAAAAACGTATTAACTATCTGTATTACTGTGTTAGAGTGTCATTTTGTGTCATTTTGGTTGGTGGTGTGCCCCAGGATTTTGTAAATGTAAAAAATGTGCTGCGGCTCAAAAAAAGTTGAAAAACACTGGTCTATCAGACTCACGCCTGCCTGTTCAGTACATGAATGATAAAGAGGAGGTGGGGGTACGGAGTGTAGACGGGAATAACTTTTAGTCAGCTTTTAGTCTTGTTATTCTTGAAGAAGAATACTTTTTGAAGTGCCTAAAAAGTCTCCACTCTATTGAGCTGGAGGAAAAAAAAATCCATATTTATTAAATCTTGCATTATAAATCTCTTAAAGAACTAAAGTAAATTATGCCTACCCATTTTTTAAACTAAAGGAAGGAACAAATTGCTTAACTTAAGATGTTCATTGTATACAGTAGATCAAGTGCTTAAGTTTTGAATAATTCATAACTTGCACCAAGGTTTCTATTAGGAGAAAACAACCATGTACAGTTGAGCTTGGAGGGGTAACCCTAATGCCTCCAGTTTCAGTAAAATTAGTTTCAATTTACTGGTAGCGGATGTATGGCAAGCATCCAACCTTAGAGAATAAAGCAGCTACATATAAGCTGCTGTTATTGAAGTCATAAGGACTTGAGTCTATTGATGCATTTAATTGTCAAAAGGAGAAACATGTATTTGTGTCAAACATTTCCCAAGGAAACCTCTGGAACATAAAGGTCCTTAACTTGAGCTGAAAAATTGTCTTAGGTTATATTGAAAATGCTAAACGTTTTACCACACCTTGTCTCTCCAGACAAGTTGGGAAATTTTTCAGATCACCCCTTTAGCCCAATTCTCCAAAAGAGCAAAACTGAAGATGCTTTGCATTTACTTGTCCAAAGCCCAAACATTATAGAAAACAGCTCCCCTGGTGGCTAGAAGCTGGAATATTAAATAGCCTCTGAGTGTCTGTCTATATATGTTGTGTGTCTATTTATTTCCTCTCCAATACGCTATTGTACTGATGGTAGCTTGTTCAACTTAAGCCGTCTGAGGGCTCGCACTAAGACTCTAAACTATCTAGTCCGTGAGCTGCTTTTTGCTGACGATGCTGCCCTTGTTGCCCATTCAGAAGCAGCCCTGTTGCACCTAACATCCTGCTTTGCAGCAGCTGCAGAGCTGTTTGGGCTGGGAGTCAGCCTGAAGAAAACTGAAGTCCTCTACCAGCCCGCACAACAGGAAGAACACCATCATCCCCACGTCAGCATAGGCAAATCTGTGCTTAAGTCCATTCAGCAGTTCACCTACCTGGGAAGCAACATCTCATCAGACGCCAAGATTGACAAAGAGATAGATCACAGATTATCAAAGGCATATAGTGCATTTGGAAGGCTTCACAAAAGAGTCTGGAGCAACAAGCACCTGAGGCAAAGCACCAAAATTAGTGTGTACAGAGCTATCATTCTGTCTATTCTCCTTTATGGGTCTGAAACATGGGTCACCTATCGCCAACACCTATGACTCCTCGAACGCTTTCATCAGCGCTGTCTTTGCACAATCCTAAATATACACTGGACTGACTATGTGACTAATGTTGCTGTCCTTGAGCAAGCAGGGATCACCAGCATTGAGGCCATGCTATTGAGAACACATCTGCGCTGGGCAGGGCACGTCTCTAGAATGGAGAACCACTGCCTCCCAAAGATACTACTCTATGGTGAACTCTCCACGGGTCAGCGCAAGAGAGGCGCCCCAAAAAGAGATATAAGGACTCCCTGAAACAACATCTCCGGCTCGGCCAGATTGATCACCAACAATGGTCACATAGAGACCTCACATCGGGAGGCATGGAGATGCACTATCCACAATGCTGCGGCCTCTTTCGAGAAGACACGCCAAATGGGTCTCGAAGAGAAACGACAACGCAGAAAGAACCGCAACTTGGAAACAACATCACCCAAGGAGACCTTCTGCTGTGCTTTCTGCAACCGAACTTGCCTATCTCAGATTGGCCTTTTTAGTCATCAACACACTTGTAAAAAGTGTGAGATGAGTCCTTCCTAAGAATCTTCATTCGCGAAGTAATGCCGAGATTTATTTATTTGTTTAAAACATTTGTATCCCGATCTTCTCACCTCTGTAGAGGGACTCAGGCCGGCTCACAGCAAAGATTCAATGCTACAATAATAATTAAAAACATCCAACAACAATAAAAGATTAAAATACATATAAATAACATACATAAAAGCCAAATCGCCGACTAAACACAGATTCACTCAGTCTATAAATGTGGTCATTCATTATGGTCTATAATCAGTCTCAGCCTTCTTCTGGGAATGCTTCGTTCCAAAGCCAGGTTTTTACTAGCCTCCTGAAGGACAAGAGGCAGATCTAACCTCGCTTGGGAGAGAGTTCCATAGCCGAGGGGCCACCATGGAGAAGGCCCTGTCTCTCATTCCCACCAGACTCGCTTGTGAAGGTGGTGGGATCGAGAGCAGGGCCTCCCCAGAGGATCTTAGTGTCCTTGATGGTTCATAGGGGAGAATCTGTTCGGACAGGTAAACTGGGCCAGAACCGTATAGGATTTTGTAAGTTAAGACCAGCACTTTGAATTGTACCTGACTGCATAAAAGTGTCCCTGACTGCATGCAGAATTCAAAGAAATTTTGATTTACTTGGCTATAAGTTGATCTTCGTGTAAGTTGAGGCAGGCTTGAGGATCTGTGAAAAGCTCAAGAGTAAACCTTAGGATCAAAATGTTTATTTCCTTTTTTAAAAATCAAAAAGGTAATAATAATAATAATAATAATAAATTTATATTGCGCCCTATGTTTCCAAGGGGGACTCTGGCCGGATTCCGACATACAATGGCAAATATTCAAAGCCTCCATAGAACAAACAAGTACCGACGTAATAATCCTAGAAAAAAATCCACATATGAAAACAACATTAGAACATAGCATCAATAAATTAAACCAAGCGTAATGAAACAAATATATATAATGACATAAAATCTGAACATAAAACATCCACATTGATTTACAGAAGCCAGCTATCATTCACAAAGGTGTTTGGGTTGGTTGTGTGGCCAGTGATGGTAACTGGTAGGCCTGGTTAGGTTTCTCGTTAGTCAACGAATTTCGTTATAAATTCGTTACACATTTACATTAGAAATGGTTTTGAAGTGTGTCTAGTAACCCAGAAGTGACCTTTTAGTTTTGACGCCCAGTCATCCGGTTTCGTTCGATTTTTCGTATGTGCGTTTTCTCCTTCGTGCGACTCTCCGCTTCTCCTTTTCCCCTCCCCTGCCAAGCGAGGCAGCCCTGGCTCTCGTAGATGCCCCGTTGTGCCTGGGCTCTGTGGGAGAAGGAGGGGAGGTTTCCCATCCACTCCTCCTCGCCAGCTGGGAACCAATGCGCGTTAGCTATAGTGTGCCTTGGCTCCTTCCATGGGGCCAAGATTGGAGGGGATTCCCTCCGCTCCTGGCCCCAGGGAGGAACCAAAGCGCGTTAGCTATAATGCGCCTTGGCTCCTTCCATGGGGCCAGGCTTGGAGGGAATCCCCTCCACTCCTGGCCCCAAGGAGGAGCCAATATCAAACCCATTATTGACAGGTTTTTGGGCATTCTGCATGCGTGTCCGCCATAAAGGAATTACTAACGAATTTCGTTAGTTTTAACGAAATAATTTTGATAATAACCTGGAAAATATCGGAAGTCCACCAGATACGAAACGCCAGAGCCGTCTACATCCGAAATGAGTTTTGAACCATTTTTTTATGGATCAACCACGCCTAGTAACTGGGCTATCATGAACGAGCAGAGCATAGTTACAAAAAGCTACAAGGAAGGAGAGGATGTCTTCCTTGCTACTTTTGTACTGGGTCCTTGTTCCAGCATTGGTTTATATATAGTTAACCAAGGTTTGGGTGGCTGATTTTTGTGAAAAAAAAATATTGAGGCATACATGAGGATATGAGGTATATGGTAGTAGCCTGTCTATCCCATAGAACTGTAGAGAAGGGCATGAGTGATATGGTTCCAATTAGCCTGGATGCTTGTTCAGAAAATTCACATTTCTCAGTTTTTAATAGCAGGTTCTAGCACAGCACAACAAAAATCTGTTTTAAAAACTAAGCCTGAAAATGTGTTGTCGAATGTTTTCATGGCCGGAATCACTGGGTTGCTGTGAATTTTCCGGGCTGTATGGCCATGTTCCAGAAGCATTCTCTCCTAATGTTTCACCCACATCTATGGCAGGCATCCTCAGAGGTCACAGAGACCTCACAACCTCTGAGGTTGCCTACCATAGTTGTGGGTGAAACGTCAGGAGAGAATGCTTCTGGAACATGGCTATACAGCCCGGAAAACTCACAGCCCGGAAAACTCACAGCAACCCACTAAGCCTGAAAAGCTAGTCAGCCGTCTTCCCCTTTCCCCTCAAATAAATCCACTCCACATTTTCCTTCCTTCCTTGCTACATCTGATCTTCACAGTTTATCAATTCTCTTGTTCTGCCTTCATCTAATTCCAAAGGACAGAAACAAAATAGAAAGGCAGGTATTGTTTCTTTTAGGTGAATAAAGGGAGATAAGAGAGATTGTAACTTGCGTTTAGTGCTGGAGAACGGTGAAATACTCGGGGAAGGAATTACATGAAGGAAGTGAAAGGGAAATTTGAAATTGCCCTTTTCCATACAGCCAGTTAATTTGCAGAGTACAGTTTCCTGTTAAAAATATTGCCTGCCGTGGAAATAATTGGTAGGTGCATATTAATGAAGAGGCATTTAGGAGGTATTTATTTTAGCTGGATTTTAAACTTTCTAAGCATGTCCAAATGACTTTCTGGTGTTTTGAATTGAAATTTTCTGGTTTCCCCCACTTTTTTTTTACAGCCCGGGATGCTGGCAGTCAGACACTACCTTTGTTGCAACAACCAATTCATGTAAAAGGTAATTATTATAACCATAACTTGACAGTACTAATGCGTGTCAATGAATGAAAGTTTGCATAGGTTCTCTTTGAACACTTTCAGCAAAGCTACAACAGACGCTGTGCCAAATGGAAGGCATGTGTTGAAAACATCAGGCCCATGTTTTGCGCTATTGCTCTCCTCTGTAGGTTTATAAAGCACAATGTGACTCCTATACAAGGTTTTCAAAAACAAAAGTGGGTCCACTTTCAATCACAATGGCAACATGCGGCAATTACACAAAGTCACAAACAATTTAATGAGTTATTAGGCTTTGTTAACCATTTTGAGCCAGAAACAAATCTAAAAAATAACCGTGTACATTGAGATGTCATTAGATGTGTCCTCTGTCTGGAAATTGCTTGCTTCAAGATTAATAACTCGGGCAAGTTACAAGGACCGATCAACCCCCCTGTTTAAAGAGCTTCACTGGCTGCCATTTTCCGGTCCCAATTCAAGGTGCAGGTGATCACCTATAAAGCCCTAAACGGTTGGGGACCCGCCCTACCTTCATGACCGGATCTCTCTCCATGAACCAGCCCGAACTCTGATCTTTGGGAGAGACCCTCCTTTTGCCCCTGCCAGTCTCACAGACTCGTCTGGTGGGCACAAGGGAGAGAGCCTTCTCCTCTGTGGCCCCCCAACTCTGGAACTCCTTGCCTGGAGAGATTAGGAAAGCCCCCACACTGGAGACCTTTAAAAACACCTTAAAACCTGGCTTTTCCGCTGTGCCTTCGGAGAGTAGTCATCTAATTTTTGCTCTCCTCAATGTCTCCGTTCTTTTAGGAGTCTTTTAGGAGTCCATTACCTTCCTTGTTTACATGTGCTCTCCTTCACAAAGAAGCCACTCCACTTATCTCACCCTGAGTTTTTAACATTTTATATTTGTGCATGTGGCCCGACTTGTCATTTGTGATTTTAGATATCTATTTGTATATTGTTCTTTATTTATATGTATGTATTTCCATTGTGTTCACTGTTGATATTTTGATTTTTTGTTTTGTTGAAATTTGTTGTCTGTGCTTGGCCTCATGTTAGCCGCTCCGAGTCCCCATCGGGGAGATGGTGGCGGGGTATAAATATTATTATTATTATTATTATTATTATTATTAAAGCCTGTTGTTCAAACCCTAGTTTGGTGGAATATTGGCTTACTGCTGTTCAAACAGAAAAAAAATGTAAATTACAGGCCAGAGGCATTGGTTGGATGAACTTTTAAAAATGTATTTATTTGTTTATTTTGATCGTATTTTGCTTTTGTAATTGTGCAAATCTAGTTCCATTTTAATATTTCCCTTCCCTTGGCTCTCAAAAATAGTAGTAGCAACCGCAGCAGCAGCAAGCCAATATTCCACCAATAATTGTGGAATATTGTTGTTGTTCCATAAAAGCAAGTCTTGCCTTGTTTGGGAGCCACAATCTACGCCCTGTCTTGGGCATGAATGGCACATTGAACAAACCATTTTTGGTTTAATGTATTGCTGAAGACTTTCATGGCTGGAATCATTGGGTTGCTGTGAGTTTTCCAGGCTTTATGGCCATGTTCCAGAAGCATTCTCTTCTGACCTTTCGCTCACACCTATGGTAGCCATCCTCAGAGATTGTGAGGTCTTTCGGTGGTTTATATATCTGTGAAATGTCCAGGGTGGGAGTAAGAACTCTTGTCAGTTCGAGGGAAGTGTGAATGTTGCAATTGGCCACCTTGATTAGCATTGAATGACCTTGCAGCTTCAAAGCTTGTCTGGTTGCTGCCTGGGGGGAGGGGGGTCCTTTGTTGAGAGGCATCTACACGTTGTCATGTGTGGTGCATTTCATTCCTGTGACAAAAAGCGAGTGTTTGCTAATTTTTAGGTTTGAAAACCGCTCTGTGAATACCCACAGTTCTGCATGCATTGGCACCTCCACTGTGGAGAGATCTTGTGGTGACTTTGAAAACTGAATGTCATGTTTTAATTTTTAAAGTGAAAGCTGTGCTCAAAAAGAGAGACTATGGACCAAAGTACATGAAGAATAACTTCATCACCGGTGTCAGAGCAATCAATGAATTCTGTCTTAAGTCCAGGTAGGATTGTTGCCAAATTAAAAATAGCTTTTGTCTTAATGTGCTAGTTAGCAAGTAATGAAAGAAGAAGTCATATTGTTTAGGGTTTTTCATGTTGTGACTTTTCAAATGTTGGATTGCAGCTTTTATCAACCCTAGTTAGTAGGGCTGGTTGAACCCCCCCCCCCCCCAAAGGTTCAAAACTCACTTCGGCTGTAGGGGGCCCTGGTGATTTGATTTTGGACTGATTTGCAAAATTTTCTTGGAAAAAAGTTCAAAATTAACGAAATTTCAGAAGTTTCAGAATTCCTTCGTTAATGGCAGACACCTTTAACCCACTCTGCAAGCTGCTTTCATCCATCCCGCATTAGCCTGATGCAGGATGGAAGAAAGCGGCTTGCAAAGTGGGTTAAGACTCCTCTTCCCCCACCTCCTTCTCTCTTTCAGATATTTATTTTTTATTTATTATTTCGATTTATATAACACCCTTCCCAAAAAGGCTCAGGGTGGTTCACAGCAATGAATACACAACACAACGTAGTTAAAAACAGAATAAAAACAGATTAGGACCAGAATGGAAAGCACAACCTTAGAGATTAAACACCTGGCGGAACAGGGTGGTCTTACAGGCCCTCCTGAAGGCCTGTAACTCCATTATTGCTCGTACCTCTGCCGGGAGGGCGTTCCACAGGGTAGGCGCTACTATGGAAAAGGTGCGCTGCCGAGTCGATGATAATCGGCAAATCTTGAGTGATGGAACCTCCAATAGGTTTTGGTCCATGGACCGTAGTGGTCTCTGGGAAATGTGCAAGGAGAGGCGGTCCTTCAGATACACTGGCCCTAGACCATGCAAGGCCTTAAAGGTTAACACCAACACTTTGAAAGCAATCCGGTACTCGATGGGAAGCCAGTGCAAACGCTGGAAGACTGGTGTGACGTGGCATGTCACTCCAGCCAGCAGTCGGGCCACAGCGTTTTGCACCATCTTCAGTTTCTGGATTACCGACAAAGGAAGGCCAATGTAAAGGGCATTACAGTAGTCCAGTCTCGAGATGACCGTGGCCTGGATTACTGCGGCTAGGTCGCCACTGGAAAGCTAGGGCGCCAGCTGCCTCGCCTGGCACAGATGGAAAAACGCTGCTCTGCTCACAGTGGAGACCTGAGCCTCCATCATCAGCAGAGGGTCCAGTTGGACCCCCAGGCTTTTAACCAGTGGCGATGGACTAACCACCTCACCATCCATTATTGGCAGCCGGAGCTCGCCCCCCCTGGGACGACCCAGCCACAGGACCTCCATCTTCAACGGGTTCACCTTCAACCTGCTGGCCTGTAGCCACCCAGTCACAGCTTCCAGGCACTGATGGAAATAATCGGGTACAGAGTCCGGCCGGCCTTCCATTCTCAGCACCAGCTGGGTGTCATTAGCATACTGATGACACTCCAGACTGAAACTACGCACCAGTTGGGCAAGTGGATGCATATAGATGTTAAATAATAGAGGAGAGAGGATAGCCCCTTGGGGGACCCCTCAATTAAAGGGGACCCTTTCCGAGACCATCCCTCCTCTCTCCACTCGTTGTCCCCGATCTTGGAGAAAGGAGGCCACCCATCTAAGAGCGGACCCCCTCCCGTCATGGCTAAACGGTGGATCAATAGAGAATGGTCAACTGTGTCAAATGCTGCCATGAGGTCCAATAACACGAGCAGCGCTGACCCACCTTGGTCCAGCTGGCAGCGCAGCTGGTCTGTGATAGAGACCAGCACAGTCTCTGTCCCATGCCCAAAGCAGAAGCCAGACTGGAAGGGATCTAATCCGGCTGAATCGTCCCAAGAACCGCTGCAGCTGTCCCGCTGCTGCCCTCTCAATTACCTTGCCCAGAAACGGTATGGAGGGAAGCCATGGGCTTCCAAGCGGGATACCATCCCTCCGCAGGAGATCTGGGGAAAACCCGAGTTTCCCCCAGATCTGCTGGGGAGGGATGTTATTCCACGTTCAATCTGGGTGTTTACACTCAGATTGGACATGGAATAACACCTCTCCGCAGGAGATCTAGGGGAAACGCGGATTTCCCCAGATCTCCTGCAGAAGGATGTTATCCCGCTTGGAAGCCCATGGCTTCCCTCTGGATCTGAACGGCCCCGTTCAGATCCGGAGGGAAGGCGTGGGCTTCCAAACCAGGTTGGGAAGCCCACGCCTTCCCTCCGGATCTGGATGTGGGGCCGTCCAGATCCGGAAGGAAGGCATGGGCTTCCAAACCCATGCCTTCCCTCCACTTCCGAAGGGCCCCGAAGCCTTTCCGAAAAAGCGGCGCCGGATTCAAAACTGCAAATTTACTTCTGGGTTGCTTAAAGCCCTTCAAAAACACTTCGGAAGTGATTTACATCCAAATTTAATCCGACTTTTGGAGCATTCCGACGAACCTAACCACCCCTACTAGTTAGCATAGTCAGTGGTTATGTTGGGATTTGTAGTCCAGTGACTCCAGGAGGACCAAATCACATTTGCCAGAGACACCAAATATCCATTTCAGACTGCTTGTGTTTACCAGACAGTCCAGGTGGTCAGAAGTGGCTGTAATGTTGCTACTGTACAGTACAAAAGATAGCAGAGTTAAAGAAGTAGTATTCAATCATTTGACTATGGTTCTCATGCATTGAGTGTGTTTATTCACTATATACATATTTGTGCGTGTACAAGAAAATCCAGAAGATAAATGCTTACTTCAGGGAGCATACAAATCATGGTTTGTGCTAAGCATGGTTCAGAACCATTCTGTGGTTTCTGCTGCCAGATCAACAGCAGATAAACCATGTTTTCAAGTTGCTTACAGCCATGCCTTTTCTTTCCTTTCAAGCACCTCTTTCTGTCTTTCAACAGTGACTTAGATCAGCTGAGGAAAATCAGACGACGAAGCCCTCATGATGACACAGAAGCTTTCACAGTGTTTTTGCGAGCGGATGTGGAGGCCAAGTAAGCACAACTTTGAAAAAAGCAGTTCTCCAAAGTATAGTTTTGAAACTTCTATCACTTTCCCATATAGATTTTATCTGCCTTTTTGTGGTAGTCCATTTACTATGTTGTTGGAGGTTATTATGGGTTTATGTTGAGATTACAGACCATATTACCGTATGACAGCTCACTTGATTCAGTTAATTTCCATTTATACATAGCTGGAGCCCATTTCAGCTTGGCCTCGTTTTGTATTTCCTTACCTGTCTGTACAGTGGCACCTTGATTTATGAGCATCCCTACTTATGAGCTTTTCGCCTTATAAGGTATCCTCATCCAATTTTTTCAGTTGGCATATGTGCCAGATCTGAGTTACGAGACTTTTCCAAGATGGCAGTTGAAGTGGGAGACTGAGGCAGGGCCAAGCTTCCAAAGAGGGAGGGAGGAAGGAGGAAAGGGGCCTTGATGCAGGCGACTGGAGACCTCGTCTCTCTCCGTCTCTGCCTCTGAAGGATGGACAGTGGTGGGGAGGCCGAGACAGAGCCACTCAGATAGGGAGGAGGAAAGGAAGGACAGAATGGCTGGCCGAAGCCCCTGAACTCTGTTAACCCCATGGGGCCTTGCCAAATTGGTTTACCATATTTTCCGGCATACTAGATGACTTTTTAAGTCTGGAAAATCTTAAGAAAAGTCGGGGTCATCTAGTACCTCGGGTATAAATTAAAATAATAATAATTAAAAGAAAATAATAAAATCTCCCTTAGTGGCACGGCCTGAGGAGGGAGGGAGGAGGTGGAGGGCGGAGGGAGGGAGGGCATGGGGAAGAGGAGAGGCAGGCCGCCTTGCCTTGGAGACTGGCTGGGGGTGATGGCCCGCTGGGCTTTCCCTGCGGCCCCGCCACTCTCCCCGCTCTCCTTTCAAGGTCTTCCTCTGCCCTCACTGCTCATGTCCTCCGAAGGCCACTGGGCTTACCTAGACCCAAGGAAGTGCCTATGGATGACGACTTCCAGCAGCTCTGGGCGGCAGCATGCTTTGGATATGTTCGCTGAGGCATTCTGGGAGGTGAAGTTTCCTGGCTCCTACTGCTCCCAGAATGCCTCAGTGAACATATCCAAGGCACGCCGCCACCCAGGACTGCTGGGAGTCATCATCTGGAGGCGCAAGGATTTTCAACAGCCCCAGGTGGCGGCGTGTCTTGGATGTGCTCACTTAGGCATTCTGGGAGCAATAGTTCCCTGACCCCTACGGCTCCCAGAATGCCTCAGTGAACACCTCCAAGGCATGCCACTGCCTGGGGCTGCTGGGAGTCATCGTCCAAAGGCACTTCCTTGGGCTTAGGCAATCCCAGTGGCCTTCAGAGAAGGTGAGCGAAGAGAGCGGAGGAGGTCCTTGAAAGGAGAGCGGCGGGGGCTGTGGGGGCATAGTGTTGGAAGAGGGCTAGTCTTAAACAGCAAGTATATCCCTAACTCTGTATTTTATCTTTAAAAGTTGGGGGTCATCTTATACCCCCAGCCGGAAAATACAGTAATTTCTTCTATGACTGAGCTCTGGAAAGGATTAATAGTATTTCAGTGCATTTCAATAGGGAAATTTGCTTTGACATACAAGTTATGAGCTTGGTCACAGAACAAATTAAACTCGTATGTCAAGATATCACTGTGTTTATCAGTATTTTAAAGCGTTTATATAAAGCACGATCCATGCATCTGCATGGATATCTTCTCAAATTTACTGTGGTTAGCAAAAATTGTGGCTAAAAGTGAACCCTATTGAATGAACGACTTCCAGGGTAGCATACTATAGAATTGTGCTAAAGGACTTGGGAAATGTCTAGAAAGGACATCTCTCTAGTTATGGCTCAGGGGTGCTCGCACTTTTTCAGCATGCTAGCCACTTATAAAACAACCAAGTCAAAATGATCTACCTACCCACTACAAAAATGTGAAACATATAACACAATATCTGCTTTGAACTGGGTTTTCTGAGTCCACATTGCCATATAATCTGATTCAAAGCAGATAACATGGGATTTTATTAAACCGTGTGGAAAGGACCTCAGATAAATGCCTGCGGGACGGGACTGAGCCTTCCTCCCGCCCTGCCTGCGATCTACCAGGATGCCCTACGCCAGGGGTGCCCACACTTCTTCAGCATGCGAGCTACTTATACTAAGACCAAGTCAGCAAGATCTACCAAGAGAGAAGCAGGGCGGAGCCAGGGGAAGGGGGCGGGGCTTGGTGGGTCTTGGCTCCGCCCCTTCCCCTCTGGTTTCAGCATTTCCACAGCTTCTCCAGGGTAAAAGGGGGTAATGCCAAGCTAGTGGTGGCTATCTATGCCACCACTGGCTTGGCATAACCTTTCTGTACCCTGTAGAAGCTGTGGAAATGCTGAAGCTGGCGAAGGGGGCGGAGCTTGGTGGTGCTTAGCTCCGCCCCCTCCTCCTCTGTCTTGAGCATTTCCAGAACTTCTCCAGGGTACATAAAAATTATGCCAAGCCAGTGGTGGCATAGATAGCCACCACTGGCTTGGCATTACCCCCTTCTACCCTGGAGAAGCTGTGGAAATGCTGGAGGGGTGGGGCTTGGCGGGGCTTAGCTCCGCCCCTTCCCCTCTGGCTCCAGCATTTCCACAGCTTCTCAAGAGTTGAAGGGGGGTAATGCCAAGCCAGTGGTGGCTATTTATGCCACCACTGGCTTGGCATTACCCCCTTCTATCCTGGAGAAGCTGTGGAAATGCTCAAGCCAGAGGAGGAGGGGGAGGAGCTTGGTGGGGCTTATCTCCGCCCCCTCCTCCTTTGGCTTGAGCATTTCCAGAGCTTCTCCAGGGTACAGAAAGGTTATGCCAAGCCAGTGGTGGCATAGATAGCCACTACTGGCTTGGCATAACCTTTCTCTACCCTAGAGAAGCAGTAAAATTGCTGGAGCCGGCGGAGGAAGCGGGGCTTAGCACGGCATGGCTCTGCCCCCTCAGAAGCGCCCAATCCAGCTGGGATCGACCTCCCTTGGACCCAGGATCGACCAGTCGATCGCGATCGACTTCCTGAGCACCCCTGCCCTACGCGATCTACCAGTAGATCGTGATCTACCTAATGGGCACCCCTGGAGTAGGGCGTCCTGGTAGATCATTTTGACTTGGTTGTTTTATAAGTAGCTCGCATGCTGAAAAAGTGTGAGCACCCCTGCCCTACGCGATCTACCTGTAAATCTCGATCTACCTAATGAGCACCCCTGTTATGGCTAGATCCTTCATTCTGACTGGTCAACTTCTGGCCGGAGGATACCTTAAAGTCATGCTGGAGGACCTAGGAAATGCTTGGAAAGGATCTGTTTCCTGCGGCCCTACCTACCTTTGTGCTTTTAGATATTTAGTTGTATAGTTTTTTATTTATATGTATGTATTTTTTATTGCATTTACTGTTGATGTTTGACTTTTTCTTGTAATTTGTTGGCCTCATGTGAGCCACCCTGAGACCCGTTGGGGGGAGGGAGCGGGTTACAAAAAAAGTTTATTATTATTTATTAAATGTAGGTAAATGAAACTGCAGATTCTGGTTCTGTGGATATGGCGGTTATATTATACTGTCTGTATTTCAGAATTAAAATAATCAGAAAACAGGAGGTATATTGCTTCACAGTATTTTAGTCATATGAATAAATAGAATTGTGTGTGTGTGTTTACTTTTGGTTTCTTGAATATAGGTCTTTAGAGGTCTGGGGAAGTCCAGAAGCTCTTGCTCAAGAGAGAAAAAGGCGTAAAGAAGCAGAGATAGAATACAGAGAAAGTAAGTGTAGAGTGCTATAGGACAGACCTGGGCATTTCACGGCCCGCCAGCTGATTCTGACTGGCTAATAGGAATTAGGAATGGCTGCCGACCGGCCCGACCCCCTGAGCCAGCCAAATGGCAGTCCTGGTAGACTCCTCCTCTTGCTCTTCCCACAGACATGTGGGTAGTCAGGAGGAGGACCTGCGGAGGCTTAACCACGTGGAAGAACAGACTCACCCTCTGTTCTCTCCTGCAAGGTGAGTGGACTTCTTCCTACCGGCCTCAATGCCTGGCCATCCCTGGGTGCCTCCGGCCTTCTCTCGCCTCCACCCAAGCTTGCGTGGCTGTGTGGGAAAAACAGAGGCATTCAGGGGGCCTGGCCTCCATCCATGGGTGCCTCCGTTTTTCCCACACACCCACGCAAACTCGGGTGGAGGTGAGAGAAGGCCAAGGGCACCCATGGATGGAGGTCACACCCCCTGGATCCCTCCGTTCCCCCCCCCCCCATCCCTACACGAGCTCGAGGCATCCAGGGGGCGTGGCCTCTCTCCATGGGTGCCTCCGTTTTTCCCACACACCCACGCAAACTCGGGTGGAGGTGAGAGAAGGCCGAGGGCAACCATGGACGGAGGCCACGCCCCCCAGGATGCCTCCGTTTCCCCCCCATCCCCACGCGAGCTCGAGGCATCCAGGGGGCGTGGCTTCCATCCATGGGTGCCCTCAGCCTTCTGTCACCCCCATCCAAGCTTGCGTAGGTGTGTGGGAAAAACGGAGACATCCAGAGGGCCTGGCCTCAGTCCCTGTGTGCACCGGCCTTCTCTCTCGCCTCCACCTTCCCTCCCTTTTCTTCTTTCCTTCTCTCCTTCCTTCCTTCTGTACCTCTTTCCTTCCTTCCCCCCTTTCTTTATCTTCTTCTTTGTCTCATTTCTTCCTTCTCTACCTCTTTCCTTCTTTCCTTGACTTTTTTCTTTCATCCTTCTCTCTCTTTCCTTTCCTTCCCGCTCTCTCTCTCCCTGTTTCCCTCCTCCCTTTGCCCCCTATTTTCTTCCTTTCTTACCCTTTTTTTCCTTCTCTCCTTTGTTCGTTCTCTACCTCTTTCCCCTTTCAGTCCTTTCCCTTTTAGGGATGTCTTGCTCCAGGCTGCTAAGGTTGGGGAAGGCTGAGGATGTGTTTTTTATTTTGTTTTTATGGTGCTTACTCACTGCCTGTTTTTATATCTGTGGAATAATGTCCAGGGTGGGAGAAAGAACCCTTGTCTGCTTGAGGCAAGTGGGAATGTTGTCAGCCCCTGGCCACCTTGATTAAGCACTGAATGGCCTTGCAGCTTCAAGGTCTGGCTGCTTACTGTTTTTATATCTGTGGTGTAATGTCCAGGGAGGGAGAAAAAAACTCTGGTCTGTTTGAGGCAAGTGGGAATGGGGAGCGGCTTAAAAAGCTGGGCATGTTTAGCCTGAAGAAGAGGAGGATGAGAGGAGACATGATAGCCATGTATAAATACTTGAGAGGAAGTCATAGGGAGGAGGAAGCAGGCTTCCTTTCTGCTGCCCTGGAGACTAGGACACAGAACAATGGCTTCAAACTACAAGAAAGGAGATTCCCCCTGAACATTAGGAAGAACTTCCTGACTATGAGAGCTGTTTAGCAGTGGAACTCTGTGCCTAAGACTATTATTAAAGAAATTCAATTGATATTATGTAGAATGTAGTTCAGCCTTTAGGTGCGGCCCTCCATAATATTTTTTGGTTCTCGTGTGCCCACACGGAAAAAATAATTGCCCACCCCTGCTATAGGAGATGGTTAATTCTTTTCACTGTGTAACACAGTGTTTCCCAACCTTTTTTGAGCCGCGGCAGACTTTTTACATTTGCAAAATACTGGGGCACACCACCAACCAAAATGACACCTTAACACAGTCATACATATAGTTAATATGTTTTTAAAATGTATTTATACACTCAGTGTGAAACCTGGACCTGTTTTGATGAACTCAACATCCTGGCAGGAATGACAGAAAGACACAAACTTCCCACACAGAACTCCCATAACCAAGAGAAAATGCTATAAGAGTTTGGTGGGCATTGACCTTGAGTTTTGGAGTTGTAGTTCACCTATATCCAGAGAGCACTGTGGACTCAAACAATGTTGAATCAGGACCAAACTTGGCATGAATATTCAATATGCCCAAATGTGAACACAGATGGAGTTCAGGGAAAATAGACCTTGACATTTGGGAGTTGTAGTTGCTGGGATTTATAGTTCCCCTACAATCAAAGAGCACTCTGAACCCCACCAATGATAGAACTGGGCCAAACTTCCCACACAGAACCCCCAGGAGGCAAGAGGAGGTCTCTACTTGGGGAAAGGGAGGCGGGCCTTCCCAATGCATGGAGAGGGAGAGACCAAGTAGACAACGGGTGGGGAGGGGGTGTGTGTTTGTAATTTTGTGCCTTTACTGAGGTAGGTTTCTTAGGGTTTTTATACTTCAACACACTAGACTCTGCCCCCCCTTCCTGGAGGTTCCAATTTCCCACGGCACACCTGATGATCACTCACGGCACACTAGTTGGGAAACACTGGTGTAACAGTTGCAGTTTCCCCCTCCTTTTTTGGGACGTTGCTCTAAGAAAATAGGACAAGTGGTAAGAGGAAATGGCAAGAAACAGGCTTTGAGTTAATATTAACATCCATGTCTTAATGGTAGTTGCTATGAAACACACAACATCAGAACATGTCTCGCCTTTAAGTGGAGAAAATTAAGTAGAAGCTGAGCGGCCAACTCTCAGGAGCGCTATAGTTGTATTCCACACTTTAGTTTTTGTTTTGACTTGAGTGTTGTAAAAATCCCTTTCAGCTCTACAATTCATACCTTTATTGAAAGGAAAGCATGCATGTTTGTTGGGTTGTGCATGTATTGGAGATTAGCAGCCAATCCCAGCTCTGAATCTACTTATATCCTAGGTTTTTTTTTACATATGCACAGCAACAACTTTTAAAAAGATTGTTCTGGCCTAAAAGTTGTCATGTCAGATTTGAACATGGCATATTTTTGTTTGTTGTCCACAAAATAATCTGAAATTCTCCTTCCCTCTCCTTTTATAAGTAATACCTGCTGCTAACATATTTTCACAGATTTGTTTAGAAACCAAAGATTGTTGAAAGAATACAAAGACTTCCTCGGAGAAACGAAGGTGAGAAAGTTGCATTTGTATCACTTGTTTGTAATACTTTGTCATGGTGCAATTCTAGATATAAGTACAGCAGGGGTGCCCACATTTTTCAGCATGCGAGCTACTTATATTAAAACCAAGTCAGAAAGATCTACCAACCTCCTCAAGGCTGGAGAGGGGAGGGGGCAGGGATTGGCCAGAGGGGGCGGAGCCAGGCCACGCCAAGCCCCACTCCCTCCCCTTTGGCTTTTCCAGGCTTGAGGATGGCAATGCCAAGCCAGTGGTGGCATAGCTAGCACAAGGCTGGCTTGGCACTGCCATCGTCAAGCCTGGAGAAGCTGCTGGTAGACCGAAAGCCACAGGGGGCGGAGCCAGGCCACGCCAAGCCCCACCCCCTCCCCTCCCCTCTGGCTTTTCCAGGCTTGAGGATGGCAATGCCAAGCCAGTGGTGGCATAGCTAGCACAAGGCTGGCTTGGCACTGCCATCGTCGAGCCTGGAGAAGCTGCTGGTAGAGCGAAAGCCACAGGGGGCGGAGCCAGGCCACGCTAAGCCCCGCCCCCTCACCTCTGGCTTTTGAGCTCCCAGCAGCTTCTCCTGGCTTGAGGATGGCAATGCCAAGCCAGTGGTGGCATAGCTAGCACAAAGCTGGCTTGGCCCTGCTCTCCACAAACCTGGAGCAGCTGCTGGGAGTGCCAAAGCCGGGAGGGGCCGGGGCTTGGCGCAGCCTGGCTCCGCCCCCTCTGAGAAGCGCCCCATCTGGCTGGGATCAACCTCCTTCGGTCCCGGGATCGACTGGTCGATCGCGATCGACTTCCTGGGCAGCCCTGAAGTACAGGTTGAGTCTCCCTCATCTAGCAATTTGAAATACTCTAAAAAGCAGAAACCTTTTACGACCAACCACCCAATTCCACCTTCGGGGAAAGGGGGCTAGTCACACATGGCTGCGCATGGTGGTGGGTGCCCTGGAAGCAGACAATGAGGAAGCAACCCCATTGCTTTCCTGCTACTTTGCTAAAAGGACAAAAAGGATCATTCACTTTTTACAGGTGCCTTGTGTAAGCAAAGTCCTTCTCTCCTTCCCCTTCTTCCTTGTGCCGTGTGTAAGCCTCCCCGAGTCCCATCGGGGAGATGGTGGCGGAATACAAAAATAACGTTGTTGTTATTATTATTATTCACCTTTCTGGGTTTCTTGAAAACTCATCAGGCACTGGATGTGTAACTAGCCACATTTCTCCCCATTTGCCGCATTTACGATGTATATGCAAATACAGATATTCCAAAATCTGAAAAAATCCAAAGCCTAAAAAACCTCTAATCTCAAGCATTTCGGATATAAAGGAGATCCAATCTGTAGCAATAATAATAATAATAATAATAATAATCTTTATAGCCTGCCACCATCTACCCAATGGGGACTCGGGGTGGATTACATGAGGCCAGGCCCAAACAACAAATTACAATAAAATCAAAAATCAAAAACATCACTCTCTTGACTTTTCTTCGCGAACGAAGATTCAGGAAGGACTCATCCCACGCTTTCTACAAGCGCGTCGATGATTCGGAGGTTGGGTGTGTCCTTCAACCCTGTGCAATGGACCTTTCTGGTGGAGCGCAGCGTGCACAGAACTGGCCTCACCCTTTAAACCAAAGGTTCGTCTGCCGGGGCCTAGCAAGCTGGGACGGTGGCAGCGAGGTCCTCAGGTCGTAGGTTTGGTTCGAGTTTCCTTCTCTAGATGGTTGACCTTACAGGGTTAGACGAGCACCATCTGCCTGGGTTTGAAATCAGTTTTCCTTCTCTTAGGATGGTTGCCAAAAGGCTAGAGAGCCCATCCTGTCCTTTGACGCTCTTTGTCAGACCCTTCGGTTGTGACCTGTCTGACATGGGAGGCCCTACCGGTGGCTATTATGCCACCGCCAGTTTAGCTCACAACTTCATTAGGTCTCTTCTCCACAACAAGGGGGCGCCAACGGAGAGGCAAAAACATCAACAACACAATAAAAATATAAACATATCAATAAAAGAACAATATGCAAATACAATATTTAAAATCACAAATGACAAAGTGGGCTACATGTACAGGATAAAATGTTAAAAACTCAGGGTGAGATAACAGGAGTAGATTATTTGCGAAGAAGAGCTCGTGTAAACACGGGTTGTGAGAGGCCTTCTGTAAGGACTCACCTGCCTTAAGCAGGGCCGAGGCCTGCTTAAAAGGGGTTTAGAAATCCTGTTTTGGTTGTGCTAGCATCCATCTTGGAGAGGTGGCTGCAGCCAGCAAGCATTAAGGGAAGGGAAGCCAGAGCAAGGGGGCGTGGCCTTGCAGGCTTGTGCCTAGCTACAGTGTAGAGGCTGTGATTGGCTAGAGTAGAAGGGGAGGAGTTGGAGCTGGCAGAGTAGAAGTCCTGTCAGAGAAAGTTTCAGTCTGGAGTTGGGAGTTTAGAGCGAGGCTGTGCAGACGCACATCTCCAGCCTCTGCTGTTTAGAGTCAGGCTGTAGATTCAGCATCTACGCCTGAGGCAGTCTGGAGCAAGGTTTCTGGAGGAGTATTATCAGAGCCTTGGCAACAGAGACTGACAGTCTGTCCTAAGCAATTCACCACGTAGGAATAGGCTGGACTAGTGGGAGTCACGACTCAGTTCTGACCGCCCTTAGGGCCAGTAGTCATTCTAGTGGGAACGCTTTAGGAAGAGTGCCATTTAGAACTGTTCTTGTGATAGGCAGTTGGGATACCTGGTCATCTCTGGAGATAGAGTGACAGGTAGTTGGACTCTTAGACTGTGTGGGTTACGAGTAACCCAGGAGTAACCAGACTCAGGGAACGATCTAAGTGATTAGATGTTCCAGAAGTTTAGAACAACAACCATCTAGTGGAACTATTAGTTGGGAATTGGGAGACAAGTCCTAGTACTGTCTGTGGAACTGAACGTACCATCTGAAGAAGTAATAATAGCCTTTCTAATAAGTAACCTCTACGCTCTAGCATATATATTGTTTTAGTAACCATCACGCTGTCCTAAGTATATCATTGCTGTAACCGTACGCTAGTTGCCTCTTAGTAGAACCAATACGATCTGTGCCTATTTAATAGCCTTGTTGTAGTTAATAAATACTTTTCTTATTAACTTTAATAGAAGCCTCTGTCATCTTTCGGTCTCCTCAGTTTACATTCTTGGTGGGTGGGTTGTTGTAAAGGCCAACACTACAGACACTTCATTTAATTAGTAAAGCAAATCCTAATGACCCATTAGGTTGGTGGCAGACTACCGGGAGTGTCAATTAGTCAATTTTGGTGACCGAGATCGTCACACCTTCATATAAGGGGGGGAGAGTATACTCCGGAAACAGAAGCATCGAGTATAAGGTACAGCGGAAAAGCCAGGTTTTTAAAGGTTTCCAAACTGGGGGCTTTCCTAATCTCTCCAGGCAACTAGAATATAATTCTATGAGTGTAATACTTTGAACATACAGAATGATAGTATAAAACAGTGGTTCTCAAATTGTGCTTTTCCAGATATTTTGGACTTCAGCTCCCACTATTCCTAACAGCTGTAAACTGGCTAGGATTTTTGGGAGCTGATGTTTGAGAAACTCTGGTATCAAAGATGGCATGAGTACAAAGAGATGAGTTTCCTGAAATTTATTATTTATTAATTAATAACCGGATCACCTTCAAAGTGTTGGTTCTTACCTTTAAGGCCTTACACGGCTTGGGGCCAACGTACCCGAGGGACCGTCTCTCTCTTTATTGCCCAATGAGATCACTGCGGTCAGAGGGAGCCTTTCTCTTGGACGTCCCCTCGGCGAGGCTCGCGCGCCTGACCTCAACCCGCAGGAGGGCGTTCTCTGTCATCGCGCCCACACTGTGGAACGCCCTCCCGGCAGAAACACGTGCGATCTAGGACCTGCTTGCATTCAGACGGGCCTGCAAGACCCATCTTTTCCGCCAGGCGTTCGACCTGTAGGTCCTACCCTGTGCAGCCCCTGTTTTTAAGTGTTATCCATGGTAGCGTGTTTTATCGCAGTTTTAATGATTTTATTGAGTGTATTGTTTTTAGCTAATTTGCTGTTGTTTTACTCATTGCCATTGTTTTTACTGTGCCTTGTTTGGCTCCTGTGAGCCGCCCCGAGCCCTCCCGGGAGTGGCGGCATAGAAGCACGCTTAATAAATAAATAAATAAATAAATAATTTTATTTACATCATTTATATTCCGCCCTTCTCACCCCCCAGGGGACTCAGGGCGGATCACAATGCACATATACAGGCAAACATTCAATGCCATAGACAAAATATATATATAGACCAGGGCTGCCCAGGAAGTCGATCGCGATCGACCAGTCAATCCCGGGACCGAAGGAGGTCGATCCCAGGATGGAGCGCTTCTCAGGAAGGGGGGGGGTGGAGCCAGGCCGCGCCAAGCCCCCCCTCCCCAGCTTGGCACTCCCAGCAGCTTCTCAGGCTTGAGGATGGCAATGCCAAGCCAGTCTTGTGCTAGCTATGTCACCGCTGGCTTGGCATTGCCATCCTCAAGCCTGGAGAAGCTGCTGGGAACTCCAAAGCCAGAGGGAGGGGGCGGGACTTGGCGCGGCCTGGCTCTGCCCCTGGCTTCTGCTCTACCAGCAGCTTCTCAGGCTTGAGGATGGCAATGCAAAGCCAGTGGTGACATAGCTAGCACAAAGCTGGCTTTGCATTGCCATCCTCAAGCCTGGAAAAGCTGCTGGTAGAGCGGAAGCCAGAGGGGGGCGGAGCCAGGCCGGGCCAAGCCCCTCCCCCTCCCCTCACCAGCCTTGAGGAGGTAGGTAGATCTTTCTGACTTGGTTTTGTTATAAGTAGCTCGCATGCTGAAAAAGTGTGGGCACCCCTGATATAGACAGGCAACGAGCGATACAATTGGTCGAGAGCTCACCCTGACCCGGGCAGACCTCGAACTCATGACCTTCTGGTCAGTGGAGATCTTATGCAGCTGATTCCCAGCCAGCTGCGCCACATTCCCGGAAATCTTTCTTTCCTTTCAATGCAGAATAAATTTCTAGTCCTTATGTCTGCAACAATGCATTTGAAAACCGTGGACGATGGCTGAAAACATTTTCTTTCTCACGGGGGCATGTGTTCCATTGAACGAATTGAAAATGGGACGGGGGGAGGCAAGGTGGATGAAAAATACTGTTCTGAATAGTTTCTCTTTTTAAATAATTATTTTATAAAGCAAATTTGTAAAATATTTCTAGTAATTGTGTGAAGGGTTATTTATTTATTTATAATATTTCTACCCCACTCTTCTCACCCCGGGAAAGGGGGAGGGGACTCAGAGCGGGTTAGGCCTGTCCTTTATATAACATTGTTTTTATTGTTCATAGGTCTTCAGTATTCAGCTGATCAGTTTTAAGATTTTTCATTGAGACCTTTTTACAGTAAAAGGTTCCCTCCGTTAATTTGACACCAATTTTTAAAAATCGCTTTTTAAAAAAATACAGTGCTGTGGAACCTCTGACTCACCAGATATGCTATTGGCACTCCAATTCTCTATCGGCTTTAGGCAGTTGGCCAATGTCCAGGGATTACAGGATTTGTAGTCTGCCATAATTAGGCCGGCCATAGGTCTCCTGCCCTTGCTTTTAATAAAAGCAGTTGCAAAAGTTCAGGCATCAGGCTCGGACGTTGGTGGCCTGCATTCTTGTATTGTTTAATAAATTTGCTTTTGCTGCAGAACTGCTGTTGTTTTGATGTGTTGATGTATGCATATTTAACTAACAATCATTGCAACGTGTATACATACTTGTCTACAGTTTATTTTACCTCTTGAAATCACAGCAACAGCACATTATTGAATGCTTATGTTTTTAATTTTAGCCACGTTCTACCACATCAACACTGTTTCTGAGCGGACCAGGAAAGGTGGTGATGGTTGCTATTTGCATGTAAGTTTTCCCCCCTTAAAGTGTGTATTGGCTAAACCTAAAAACTGAAAAAATAAAAGCTTTATAATAAATTTAAGTTCCATATCATTTTGATTCTCTAGTGGTGGCATTTTCTGGTCAGAAAAACAGAATTACTTTTCGTTAATGAAGCCCCAAAGTTACAATAGAATGAAGGCAAGTGTGAACAAGCAACATCTTCTGCAAGATATTAGATTGCTAAACACTTGTTTTGATTTTAGTAACTCAGACGATGCTTCTGTAGCATTTTTTCTTGCAGTCTGTCCTGTTAAGATGTAAAGATTTATGGTCCCATCAGTATCAGGTTAGGTAGTAGTCTATTATAGATAGATATATTCTTCATTATAGTTTTTAACATAAAGAGTGTCTGGGTTTTATCCTTCCCACTGCTAATCGAATTGTCCCATATTTTCTGTTGTGTAATGTTTAATGCCTACATTGACATTCATCAGACTTCTATTTTTTTAATTAGAATTGGTATCATTATTATTACTATTTTGGGTACCTGGCGCTGTCCAGGTTATTTGAAAAAAATAATGTTTTAATTGAACAAAATGCATAAGGTTGTACATGAACTACAACTGACATCATGCCAGGTTAACTCTGAGAAACTCTATCAGTACTTAAAGTTTCTTATGTTCGGCAAGTTTGCTCTAGATGCATCATCGGTGGGTTTCAGTGTATTCTCTAGCTGTAGGGTCAACTACAACTCCCACTATGGTGAGTCAGTCTCCTCCGTCCCCTTCAGTACATTGAGTTAGTCATGGGAGTTCTGTGTGCCAAGTTTGTTGTGGGTGAACTACCACTCCCAGAAAGGAAGGTCAGCTCCCCCAAACTCCTCCATTATTTGCACCTAGTTTGGGCCAGATCCATTGGTGTTTGGGTTCACAGTGCTCTCTGGATGTAGGTGAACTACAACTCCCCCAAATCAAGCTAAAATTCCTCAAAGACCTCCAGTATTTTTTTGCTAGTCAGGGGAGCTCTGCATGCCAAGTTTGGTCCCATTCCATCTTTGATGGAGTTAGAGTGCTCACTGATTGCAGGTGAACTATAAATCTCAGTACCTACAACTCCAAAATGTCCTGGGCAATTCCCCTCAAAACCCACCAGTATTCAAATTTGGGCACATCAGGTATGCATGCCAAGTTTGGTCCAGATCCATCATTGTTTGAGTTCATTGTGCGCTCCGGATGTAGGTGAACTACAACTCCTATAAATCCCTCCAGTAATTTTTGATGGTCATAGGGGCTCTGTGTGCCAAGTTAGTTCCAGGTCCATCGTTAGTGGAGTTTATAGTGCTGTTGGATTTCAGGTGAACTATACATCCCAGTATCTACAACTCCTATAAATCATGGTGATTTTTTCCCAAACCTCTTTAGTAGGCCTGGGCAATCATGGTTCTAAATGGTTCTAAAGTACTTACAAAACTAAAGTTCTGGTGGTGAACACTAGGTGGTGCTGGTGCTTTGCTTCTACAGTGCTGCTAAAGTTCTGGTGGTGAACATTTCAGAACTCTATCAAAACTTCATTATTATTTCATTATTGGCAGAACCAATTAGGAACTGCCATTTATAACAATTTTTTGAAAGTTTTGTTAGAGTTCTGAAATGTTCACCACCAGAACTTTAGCAACACTGAAGAAGCAAAGCACCAGCGCCACCTAAAATTCACCACCAGAATTTTAGTTTTGTAAGTACTTTAGAACCATGATTGCCCAGGCCTACTCAGTATGTTCAGTTGCTGATCAATTCCTCTGTTTGCAGTGCATCATAGAAAAGAATAGGAAAGGGTTAAGGGAGAGGCAGTGGCCAGAGTCATGCAAATTCTGTATCAATTGACAGAGTAAGAAACACTGGGATGCCTGTGGTGCAGGAAACACATAAAATCTAGGATGAAATTGTCTCCTTATGAAAGCCTTCACTTAGGTGGTGGGCAGTATGGTCTGTGGAGGACACTGGCAGGGCTCTTGGACATGTTTATGGCACTCTCTATAACCTGCAATGTCATTGGAGGGAAGGCCATTGGTGTCTCCTGCGTAGTGGGAGCTATAGCTGTTTGTGGAAGTGGGAGCTTGTCTGTGGAAGAGGACACCCCAGCCGCACACATACATACATTTTTTCACTTTTATTGCATGTATAGATAGATAGAGAATTATTATTAATATTGTTATACATCCTAGTTTAAAGGGCATCCGTTGTAATTCCCAGCCATGGTTAGTGCCGGTGCTACCCAGTGGGTAAAACAAACCAGTGAAGACGGAGGAAATTCCTAGGATAACATTTTCTTAAAGCAAAGGGCAGTGATTATTGAATGTATTTAATTTGTGTTTTTCCTTCCTCCATCCCCAGAAATGGCTTGAATTTTTTTTTCAAGCTTCTTGCATGGGTTTACACGGGTTCTGCAAGCATGTTCTCTGAAGCCATCCATTCATTGGCAGATACTTGCAATCAAGTGAGTATTGTCTGTATTTTTGGATTTTATTGTTAAACAGTGTTGTGGAGTGGGACTGTCAGCTTCAAAATTTCAAAACCCCTCCTTTCTTTCCTCAACGAAACGCCATTTTTTTAAAGAAAAGGCAGGGAAAGCAACATAACCCTCCTTGACAGTTTGAAAATTGTTTTATTAATTTAAGAACATAAACATCATTATATATTATTTTGTTTAGCATTAAATTGATATATTTAATAAAGTAAAAGTGCAGTTTATTCAGAAAGTAATTAGAAATTGAACTGATTTGAGCCATAATTTGAGCAGCTTTGTTTTACCGGTTTGAGCAAAGGGCAAAAATCTTCCAATAAAACAGTACAAAACATCAATATTATTAAAATATAGAAAATCATTTTGTCTCCATTAGTTCTCAGTAGTGTCAAGTAGACAGAAAGCACTAATTCCCTTAAACCAGTGGTTCCCAAACTTTTTTGGCCTACTGCCCCCTTTCCAGAAATTTTTTTACTCACCGCCCCCCTAGAAATTATTTTTTAAATTTTTTAATAGCAATTAAACAGAAAGACATAGGTATGAATGTCTCTATCTTTTTTGTAAAATTAAATGTTTGAATGGGTTTTAATTTTAATTTAAATGTTATTTTAATTGCAAGTTGTTTTTATGGCATTGAAAAAAGAAGGGGCCGGCACTGGACAAGGGAGGCCCACCTTGAAAAGCGCCTCCCGCTCGCCCCGCCCCACGCCGGGCCCAGCAAGGCGCGCTTGTGAGGATGTCCCCATTGGAAGAAAGAGGCAATATACAGGACTGCGCCGTGAGCGGGGTTGACGAGAAGAAGGAGGTGCGTGCTGCAGTTTCCACAGCAACTCCTGCCCGGGGATTGCGCGCTTGCAACTGTGTCCCAGCGAGTTGCAATCCCCAGGCAGAAATTGCCCTGGAAACTGCAGCACGCACCTCCTTCCTCTCATCAACCCCGCCCATGGCACAGTCCTGTGTATCGCCTCTTTCTTCCAACGAGGACGTCCTCGCAAGCGCGCGACCCTGCAAGTGGCAAGCAAGCCTGGCTTACGCCACCACCCCCTTACAGGAGTTCAGCGCCCCCAAATTCTCTTGAGCCTCCCAGCGCCCCTTTGGATCGCCCCACCGCCCACCAGGGGGCGGTACCGCCCACTTTGGCAACCACTGCCTTAAACTGACGTGAGAAAAAGAAACACAAATTGGGAATAATATTGATCAGATACTGTATGTATTCTTATATAAATGTTTTCCTTTTTTGGGGGAATGTTTTTTTGGGCTAGTACTGGGAACACTGTGAAAAATGGAATTTCTGTATTTCACCTGTATATTATCATATTTGGGGCAAACCCAAACTAAAGAATGGTAAAATGTTTCAACATAGACCAGGTCACAAGAACAAACCCTTTTGAAACGTTCCACTTTTTAATATCTCCCATCCAAAAGAGGTGATGCTATTCTGCTTATCTCACCCTGAGTTTTTAACACTTTATATGTGTGCCTGCGACCCGCCCTGTCTTTGCGATTTTAGATATCTAGTTGTATATTGTTTTTTATTTATATGTATGTATTTTTATTGTGTTTATTGCTGATGTTTTTGATTTTATTTTATTGTAATTTGTTGTTTGGGCTTGGCCTCATGTGAGCTGCCTCGAATCCCCATTGGGGAGATAATAATAATAATAATAATAACTTTATTTCTTGATGGTTGGTGCTCCGGGCGACTTACAATAAAAACACAGATACATCAATTAAAAACGCGGGGTACAAATAAAGATTATTATTATTATTATTATTATTATTATTATTACAGCAACACAATACATTTTGCAGTTACCAAAGATCTCCTCTGAGTGGGATTAATCAAAATGCAAAATATGCTGCCATGACTCCACGCTCGCATGGCATTTATGATGTGGTATGGGAACAAGTTGTCTTTACTGCAAGACACACAACTATGGAGCCCTATTAGTTTCTGGAGAAACCTGAAATGTAGTGTATTAAATGATTTATTGATTGCAAAAATCCAAATAACAGGGAACCAATCGTAGCCTCAAAACCTTTGAGGGCAGCAGTGATATATTTGTTACCCTTACTGTATAAAAATGATATATAGCTGCAATATATGTATGTGCAGAAGCCATTACTACTTGTCACTGTGAGATCTGTAGCAAATACCAAGATATCAAAAGTATTTGATCTGTTCAATTATTGGTCCCTGATCTGCTAAGACAGAAAATTCCAGTTTTTGGCAAAAGTGAGAATTTTGGATTTAATACAGCTTATTTCCAGTTTATTTTAGTTCACAGCAATTAGCAAAGCAATGAATTAAGCGTTGTAAGTCTGATACGTAGATAAGGACAAAAGCACAGCATCATCTTCATAGAAGAGTAAGGGGAACATGGGTAGAATGGAGCTTGGAACGATGACCATTTACCAACACTAAAGCCTGAGGTAAATTATACAGGGATATGTTGAACAATGCAGTCATGCCGGCCACATGACCTTGGAGGTGTCTATGGACAACGCCAGCTCTTGGGCCTAGAAATGGAGATGAGCACCACCCCTCAGAGTCGGACACGACTGGAATTAATGTCAGGGGAAAACCTACCTTTACCTTTTATGTTGAACAAAGTGGGAGCCAGTCTGCATCCCTGCTCGACACCACATGTAGCCCTAATTCTATAACAGGGCTGCCCAGGAAGTCGATCGCGATCGTCCAGTCGAAGGAGGTCGATCCCAGCCGGATGGGGCGCTTCTCAGAGGGGGGCAGAGCCAGGCTGCACCAAGCCCCGCCCCTCCCCCGGCTTCGGCACTCCCAGCAGCTTCTCCAGGCTTGAGGATGGCAGTGCCAAAGACAGCCTTGCGCTAGCTATGCCACCACTGGCTTGGCATTGCCATCCTCAAGTCTGGAGAAGCTGCTGGTAGAGCGGAAGCCAGAGGGGAGGGGGAGGGGCTTGGCACGGCCTGGCTCCACCCCCTTCTGGCTTCCGCTCTACTAGCAGCTTCCCCAGGCTTGAGGATGGCAATGCCAAGCCAGTGGTGGCATAGCTAGCACAAGGCTGTCTTGGCACTGCCATCCTCAAGCCTGGAGAAGCTGCTGGTAGAGCGGAAGTCAGAGGGGGGCGGAGCCAGGCTGCGCCAAGCCCTGCCCCCACCCCTCCCCTCTCCAGCCTAGAGGAGGTAGGTAGATCTTTCTGACTTGGTTTTATGTTGAACGCTGAAAAAGTGTGGGCACCCCTGTTCTAGAAGTTAGCTGGCTTTCCTTAAAGCATCTGATTTGATGTACTGAATGACAGAACTTTAGGAAAAAAGTTGAGAGGTCAATTAGCAATCATGGCCAACTAAGCAAAGCAGGAATTTCACAATATTTTCACCATGTATATTGATTGTTCCAAAATGTTGACTTGTTACTCACTTGGCTTCACTAACTTTGAGTATTTGTACCTTAGCTATAGCGAGCTTGCAAATCTATTGCTGTTTCAAAAAATGAAGAAAAATGGATATAAAGCTTTAAGTCTTTGACATCATTTGTGCAAGCATGGAAACGTTTAGTCAATTCTTAAAATGATGAACCATTTTTAAATTGAATTGTATATGTTATTTTCATGTACAGGCTTTGTTAGCGTTGGGAATCAGTCAGTCTGTGAGGACACCAGACTCAAGTCATCCGTAAGTAGGTTGTTTTTAAAAACAACACTTATGAACGTCCATATTGTGTCTTATTACTTATGCATGTCCGAACCTACATTTCGTATTTGAATATCCCAGATTGTATCCTATTATTATATCATTGTTTATAATCAGGTCCAAACTCTAAAGGAAATAATTGGTATCTATTTATAATTTGCTTTTCTCCTAGTATGTAATGGCACTCCATGTAGCCATGCCGACCACATGACTTTGGAGGTGTCTACTGACAATGCCAGCTCTTCGGCTTAATAATGGAGATGAGCACCAACCCACAGAGTCGGAAATGACTGGGGAAAACCTTTACCCTTTACCTATTTATTTATTTATTTACATCATTTATATTCCGCCCTTCTCACCCCGCAGGGGACTCAGAACTGATTACAATGTACATATACAGGCAAACATTCAATGCCATAGACACACAACATATATAGACAGACACTCAGAGGCTACTTAACATTCTAGCTTCTGGCCACCAGGGGAGCTTTCGCTTTCTCAATGTTTGCATACTTCCTGGAGGTTTTTTGCCTCGTAAATCTGTTAAATTAGCCTTCCCACAAAGTGGTACCTAAATTTTCTACTTGACAAACGCAACTGTCTTTCGAGTTGCAAAGGTCAACAACAAGCTACACAATTTGGTCAAGAGCTCACCCCAACCCGGGCAGGCTTCAAACTCATGACCTTCCGGTCAGTAGTGATCTTAATGCAGTTGACTCTAAGCCAGCTGTGCCACAATATTATTTATTTATTTAAAACTTTTATATACCGATCTTCTCTACCTCTGCAGAGGGACTCAGGCCAGTTAACAGCAAGGATTCAATGCCAAATTACAATTTAAAACATCATAAAAACAATAAAAGATTAAAATACAAGTAGAATAAATACATATAAACCAGGTCACCAAGAGAAAAAATACATGTCCGGTTTCGGTCCGCATACATCATCGATACTTAAGTCGATTATTAAACTCAACCATTATTCCGGGAATGCTTCTTTCCAAATGTTTTAAAAGTGCCCACTTGAACAATTTTGGGTGGCTTGGTGCTTTATATTGAACTGTTTTGTCTGTTTTCACCTTTAAGACATTGGAAAGTCTCCCCTAGATCAGTGGTAAAATACAGAACTTTTGTGCAGAAGGTTTTAAGTACAATCCAAAATATTTCCGGGCAAGTCTGGCATGAACTTCTGTCTGGGATCCACTGCCAGCCCTGAGCTGTGTGGAGCCACAGTCTGGATTCTCTGTTAAAAGGGTTAATTTTTCCTCTCCTTATCCAGGTATGGCTTCACAAACATGCGGTACATTGCGTCTTTGATTAGTGGCGTTGGCATTTTCATGATGGGTGCAGGTCTTTCCTGGTATCATGGTATTATAGGTCTGCTTCATCCTCAACCCATGGAATCTCTTCTTTGGGTAAGTTGTTATATGGTAAAACTGAAGTGCTTTCGTTCAGCTGCAGTTTGTAATAATACCCACATTTTTATATTAATATTGTTTTTTAAAAAATTATAAGACAATGCTTGAGGGAAGCAGACCTGCTTGTGTACAGTTTCTTATACTGAGTTATTTTCTATGTGAATGTTTAGCACCTTGGAGTCAGGTGTGAGTAGGATTGCCACTTTTTGATATAAGAAATAAGGGACATTTACCTAAAAATACGGGATTTTTTGCAACCATAAGGGACACTTCATAAGACACTTCTTCTCGGATGGGTCTCCTCAGCAGAGCCGTGTCTTGGCGAGAAGGTGGATGAGAGAGAGAGGGGGGGTCTCTATATCTCTCCCCGTGGGGGAATACGGGCTTTATTTCCTCCCTATTGGATGTTGACTCTCACAGGAAGCACAAGCCTTGACGGCTGGCTGACTTCCTGGCACGGCCCGGGCCCTCTGGCAGGCTTCCCGTGAGCTCAGGCGCCAGTGAGCACCCCTGACTGACTGACTTCTCAGCTTCTCTCCCTTACAGCCGCCCTGTTTCAAGCTCCACATTCTCAACCAGGCCGGTGTCAAAAATAAGGCTCATGGCTGGCCCGGCCTCGCCTCCTGCTGCCACCTGTCCTGTCTTGTCCTGTCAATACGGGACGGGAGCTGAAAATACGGGACACGAAATTCAGTGCAAAAATAGGGAACATCCCGTATAATACAGGACAGGTGGCAACCCTAGGTGTGAGATACCTGTTGTAATGGACTCCAGTCCCCATCAGTCCATCATAAATGTCAGTATGCGTAATTAGAATTATACTAGTTCAACATCTTTTGAGCCTCAGAGTCTCTACTTCTTTCACGGATGTGATTTGTTTGCTCACAAATGCCCTAGTGCAGGGGTGGGCAATTATTTTTTCCAAGGGGCCACACGAGAGCCAAAACATATTATGGAAGGTCACACCTAAAGGCGGAACTACATTCTAATCTACATTATTTATTTATTTACTTACTATATTTACTATATATTACACATCATTAATATTAACATATTAATATATCAAGAAATATCCATATATTATTAGTATTAATATAATAATTATATTATAGTATATATATATATAGACATTATAATATATTGAAATTATAATATAATATAACATTATATTATTTATTATATTATTGTAAAATTATTATAAAATAATAATAAAAACCACTAAAATTAAATAAAATTGAATTCAAGAAGACAAGGTGCGAACCAAGATGGAATGGCCCAATGGACCCAGCCCAGAGGATGGCAAAGCGGACCCAGCCGCCGCCGCAGCAGAGGAGAGCAAAGCAGCAGGCAATCGGAGGCTGCAGGGCTCCGCCCCTCTCACCCCAGCCGTTCCCAGCTGATCACCCTGCTATGGAGTGCCTGCTCCCCTGGAGGCGATCCGGGCCTGCAGGGGAGCAGTCGGCGCTGAGGCGCCTGATCGCCCTGGCAGAAGACGATCAAGTCTTCCGGGTCGCCAGAGCAACCAGCCGCCGCAGGTTACCGACTGCTCCCGCTGCAGGCCCGGATCGCCTCCAGGGATGGCAGGCACTCCAAAGCTGCCGCTCCTCCGGCCTGTCTGGCAATGGGATGGTGGCAGCGGCACCCCTTCCTCTTGGCCCCACCCCCGACGCCCTTCTCCCTGGGCCTGACAGAATCGGCTGCCGGGCATCATCCGACCTGTGGGCCATAGCTTGCCCACCCCTGCCCTGGTGTGTTGCTGCTGGTTGCAGTAAATTTGGGTATTGAAATGTATGTATTGCAGGAATCAAATGGAAAATGCCTTTGATTTTCTTCATTTGATTTTATTCTTTTAATTATTGAGATCCAATGTATTTTAACTTGTGCTACATTTTATTTCTGTTTCTGTTGAGCTTGGTCCTCATGTAAGCCGCCGCGAGTCCCTTCGGAGAGATGGTGGTGGGATATAAGAATAAAGTTATTGCTATTATTATCATTATTAGATATTTATTTATTTATTTACGTCATTTATATTCCGCCCTTCTCACCCCGCAGGAGACTCAGGGTGGATCACAATGCACATATACAGGCAAATATTCAATGCCATCGATATACAACATATATGGCAGACATAGAGGCAATTTAACATTCCACCTTCTGGCCACCAGGGGGAGCTGTCGCATTCCTTCATTCTTTTTCCTGGAGATTTTATGGCCTCGTAAATCAGTTAAATTTAGCCTCCCCACACAATATGGTACCGAAATTTCCTACTTGACGGATGCAACTGTCTTTCGGGTTGCAAAGGTCGACAACGAGCTACACAAATTGGCCGAGCGCTCACCCCGATCCGGGCAGACCCCGAACTCATGACCTTCTGGTCAATAGAGATCTTATGCAGCTGACTCCCAGCCAGATGCGCCACAGTCCCGGTATGGATATATTAAATTTCCCTTTTTCAAATACTGACTTGTGCAAAACATGTGAGATACTGCTTTATTGGTAAATGCCAAAACTAAGAATAGAGTTTTAGAGAAAGACCTACATTTCTACCTTGCTAACTTTGACATCTTATTTTAGTTTGAGGACAAAGCAGGAGGTAGAAGCCAGTTTATGACAGAGAAGCGCTAAAGCTATTTGTTCTCCGTTTCTGTGGGTAAAAGGACAAAATGCTTTCAAAAATTATAAAGTTTCCAAGTCCAAGCAGGGATTTGAACTCTGTTCTATCCAGAATCGTAATCCAGCACTCAAAATTACAGCACACTGCATCTTAAGGCATAAGATAGTGAAATATTAAAAATCTTGGATGTAGTATATATTTGTATGCTATGGTGTGCATTGCAATGTTCTTCAGAGCTGGGAAGCCATTAATACTAGATTTTTTTGTGTGTGTCAGGAGTGACTTGAGAAACTGCAAGTCACTTCTGTTGTGAGAGAATTGGCCATTGCCCAGGGGACGCCTGGATGCTTTACCATTCTTTGGGAGGCTTCTCTCAAGTCACCGCACGAGAAACTGGAGCTGACAGACAGGAGCTTATCCCACTCCCCAAATTTGAACCGCTGACCTTTTGGTCAGCAGTCCTGCCAGCACAAAGGTTTAACTCATTGCACCACCGGGGGCTCCTCCTTAATACTAGATGGCATCCCCTCTATTGGGATGGAGGTGAGCAATCTGAACCTTGCTGAACTGGCTTTGATATGACTTCAGTCTCAGAATGATATCTAATTATATCAGTTCGGTATAATTCAGGTTGATGGGGACAGAAAAGAGCCGGAGGTTTAGCACAGCGCTTTAATCAGCAGCTGCTAAAGATCTATTAACCGAAGGTTGCAAGTTCGAACCCCGGGTTGGCTTGGGTGGCCAACCGTCAACCCTGCCCACTGTTTACCTAAGCAGTTCGAAAACAGCTTTAGTTGTAATTAGAGAAATTAGGTACCGCTAATAAAAAGTGGGGGAGGCTTTTACGACGCCATAAAGAGGAGAAAGACCAGATGCTGGAATGTGGAAATCCCGTTATATCTTTGTTATAAGAGGGTGGAGCGACAGCACACACACACCCCCCCCCCCAGTGGCGCGATACAAGACAAAAGAACCTCCTTCTGTGTTTTTGTCTGTGTGTCGATACAAAGCGGCATTGAATGTTTGCCGTCTATGTGTACTTGTGATCCACCCTGAGTCCCCTTCGGGGTGAGAAGGGCGGAATATAAATAGTTATTATTATTATTTATTAAAATCACTTCTTCAGAGGCTTCTTCCTGTAGTCCATTCAGAAATGGTTGAACATCAAAATGGCAGAGTTACAGGCATAGAAGTTCCCAAAAAATGGCCCTCAGACCCTCTATCACAGGGCTGCCCAGGAAGTCAATTGCAATCGACCAGTCGATCCCGGGACGAAGGAGGTCGATCCCAGCCGGATGGGGCGCTTCTCAGAGGGGGGCGGTGCCAGGCCACGACAAGCTCCACCCCCTCCCCGGCTTCCGCACTCCCAGCAGCTGCTCCAGGTTTGAGGAGGGCAGGGCCAAGCCAGCCTTGTGCTAGCTATGCCACCACTGGCTTGGCATTGCCATCCTCAAGCCTGGAAAAGCTGCTGGGAGCTCCAAAGCCGGAGGGGAGGGGGCGGGGCTTGGCACGGCCTGGCTCTGCCCCCCTCTGACTTTCGCTCTACCAGCAGCTTCTCCAGGCTTGAGGATGGCAGTGCCAAACCAGCCTTGTGCTAGCTATGCCACCACTGGCTTGGCATTGCCATCCTCAAGCCTGGAGAAGCTGCTGTAAACTCCAAAGCCAGAGGGGGCGGGGCTTGGTGCGGCCTGGCTCCGCCCCCCTGTGGCTTCCGCTCTACCAGCAGCTTCTCCAGGCTTGAGGATGGCAGTGCCAAGCCAGTGGTGACATAGCTAGCACAAGGCTGGCTTGGCACTGCCATCCTCAAGCCTGGAGAAGCTGCTGGTAGAGCGAAAGCCAGAGGGGGCGGAGCCTATGCCACCACTGGCTTGGCATTGCCATCCTCAAGCCTGGAGAAGCTGCTGGGAGCTCCAAAGCCAGAGGGGGCGGGGCGGGGCTTGGTGCAGCCTGGCTCTGCCCCCTCTGGCCAAGCCCCGCCCCCTCCCCTCTCCAGCCTTGAGGAGGTAGGTAGATCTTTCTGACTTGGTTTTAATATAAGTAGCTCGCATGATGAAAAAGTGTGGGCACCCCTGCTCTATCATGTTACACAAGCCAAATGTTTTGGTAAAATTCATTTTTGACCTCTGGATTATTATTTGGAGGACATCATGCTTTTGAGATAGCAGAAATCAGCTGTCTTAGAAGGATTTACTGTATATTTTTTTTGTATTTTGCTTCAGTCGAATCTCAAAACATGCGAAGTTATTTTTTAACTGTGATTTATAAGGTGCCATAATGTATATTATTAACATCCTCTCCTCGCTTCTTGTTTTTTTCTTTTCTTCAGGCTTACTGTATTTTAGCAGGATCATTGGTCTCTGAAGGAGGTATGCTATCTAGTGGCAAAAATCATGATTATTTAGCAGCATGACATTATTTTCCAGATGAAGCAATTGATGCTTGAAGTTTGATCTCACTTGCTTTTAAGTATATACAGTAAGCCCTCTGTCATTTCAAGATATTGACATGTTAAATGCGAAAATCTAACAGCAACAAAAAAGATTGAAAGATGGAGAAATAAGGAACATGGCCTCAATCCTGTTGACAGCCCCAACCTGGATAGACTCATTGTAATCAATAGGATTTAATATGACTGTTGACGCATCATTC
Organism: Anolis apletophallus; assembly: GCA_030556195.1. Taxonomy (NCBI): domain Eukaryota; kingdom Metazoa; phylum Chordata; class Lepidosauria; order Squamata; family Anolidae; genus Anolis; species Anolis apletophallus. Next base: position 14,736,724 of record JARBWK010000012.1, read on the forward strand.
AACAATTAATGCAACGAGTTCATTCTATTTAGGGCAACTAATAGGATTCAGGGCAGGGGATGTGAGTGGATTGGATGGATGGATGTACTCTTAATTTCCCTTATATGTGTTTTGTGTGTGTATTTATGTGTGTATATATTTGTGTATATATGTGGTTTTGTGCATGCGTTGTAATAGTTTGGGGTTGGGGTTTTTTTGCTTTTAAAGTCTCTTCCGTTGTGTTTTTATGAGTTATGGTCACTTGTTGGCGTGATAGGTGTCTTGTGTCCAAATTTGGTGTCAATTCAACCAGTGGTTTTTGAGTTATGTTAATCCCACAAACGCACATTACATTTTTATTTATATATAGATTTATTTATTAGGAGCATTTCTATCCCGTCCTTCTCACCTCCAAAGAGGGACTCAGGACGGCTACCAACAGGCACTTGCTTTTATTTGCATTTTCTCTCTGTCTTGTGCTTTTATGGAGTTAAAACGGGTGTTTTGCTCTCTCTCTTTTCAAATAATGGCCTCACTTTTGTTTCAGCGACACTTCTTGTAGCTATAAATGAAATTCGAAGGAGTGCTCGGGCCAAAGGTGTATCGTTTTATCAGTATGGTAAGTATCTGTTTAATGATCTGTTTAATTGGTTGGATCTGAATTGTCAAACACTAACACTACTTACAGACAAAGCTGTCAAAGAAATAAGACTAGTAGCAATATACCAATAAATATGATAAATACTCTAATAATAATGTATATACTTAATAATCACATATCATGCAAGTTTATGACTATTGGCAATGTGCAGATAAATATAGTATACAAACTAGGTACTCTAATTCAATATATACTTAATAATCGCATATAACATTAGTCAAAATACATAGGGATATCCTCTGAGGCACGGCTGCCCAGGAAGTCGATCGCAATAGACCAGTCGATCCCGGGACCGAAGGAGGTCAATCCCAGCCGGATGGGGCGCTTCTCAGAGGGGGGCGGAGCCAGGCTGCACCAAGCCCCGCCCCCGGCTTTGGCACTCCCAGCAGCTTCTCCAGGCTTGAGGATGGCAATGCCAAGCCAGCCTTGTGCTAGCTATGTCACCACTGGCTTGGCATTGCCATCCTCAAGCCTGGAGAAGCTGCTGGGAGCTCCAAAGCCAGAGGGAGGGGGCGGGGCTTGGTGCGGCCTGGCTCCGCCCCCTCTGGCTTCCGCTCTACCAGCAGCTTCTCCAGGCTTAAGGATGGCAATGCCAAGCCAGTGGTGGCATAGCTAGCACAAGGCTGGCTTGGCACTGCCATCCTCAAGCCTGGAGAAGCTGCTGGTAGAGCTGAAGCCAGAGGGGGCGGAGCCAGGCTGCACCAAGCCCCGCCCCCTCCCCTCTCCAGCCTTGAGAAGGTAGGTAGATCTTTCTGACTTGGTTTTAATATAAGTAGCTCGCATGCTGAAAAAGTGTGGGCACCCCTTTTCTGAGGTATCGCTTTCAAAATAATATATATATACTATATTTATCTGCACATTGCCAATAGTAATAAACTTGTGTGATATGTGATTATTAAGTATATACATTCTTATTATTAGCATATATATCATATTTATTGGTATATTGCTACTAGTCTTATTGATTATTTCTTTGACAGGTTTGTCTGTATGTAGTGTTAGTGTTTGAGTCTTGAGGTAGTTCTCCCAGTTGTCAGGCTTGGATCTGAATTGTCACCTTGCCCCCTTTCTCCAGTGGGTAGCTGTGCCTCTGTTGCGCAAGCCAACGGTTTGCCCAGTTGGCCTTCCTACCAATTAGATTTTAGTTTTCTCTGTTGCACTTGTGGAAGAATGACTGGAGAGGTAACTTTGAATATATACACTGTAATTCCTTCGTAAATATGGGGGAAGGATTTTTTTAGATTATTTGTTGCTACTAGGGAAACAAGAGCTCTTGAATTAGTTGTATTTTCAGTATCGATACCCCCATGAATCCTTATGGACCCCATTTTAAAAATGTGTAGAAGTGCTCACTTCCTCAGCAGGTTAGGGCACTATCCTCAGCAGGTTAGGGCACTATTGTAACTTGCATAATCCCCAATCTGTGGCCATGCTGAGTAAGATCATAGATGTTTAATACAAAGTAATCGGAAAGGCACCACATTACTTGATCTGGTTTACTGTGTCCTTGAATGAGGGCACTTGTGCAAAGGCATGTGGTCTTGTCTAGCTAATTCAGTGCATTGGAGTTGCATCAATTTCAACTGTGTTCCCATTTCCAGTTATGCAGGCTCGTGATCCTAGTACAAATGTTGTGTTGTTAGAAGACACTGCTGCAGTTCTGGGTGTGACGTTAGCGGCAACCTGCATGGGTCTGACCTCCCTAACAGGTAAGTCTCTATAGAAAATGGAGTACCGAGTGGCATTATCTCTAAGTAGCACATAAATCAGGGATAGTTTGTCAGCTGAGTTAGTAGCGGGTCCTGTTTTAGTGTCGCTGAAGCATCAAAGTCCTGTACAGAGGATCAGTGGACAGTTCCAGTGAACTGAATTAAGTTAGCCTATAAATTGGAATCTTTCTCTTCAACTGCTATTCTACCAGGAGGAAGATTGTATTATTTATGTAAAAAATTAGCATGTCCGGGCTAAGGCTAATTTAAAATCCTTGGCCTGCTAATTCTCTTGGTACAAGGAATTCCTCTTTTCATACTGCAGCATTCAAGAGATGTCCCTCCATACATGCGGGATAAGATTTCCCGGATTTGAATATTGACTGATTACTGATTTTTTGATGCCCCTCTGCTGCTGCCTTATCCATGACCTCCATGATTTCTAGGGCTTCCGGTATGATTCTGTGGTCAACTTCTAGAAATAATAATAATAATAATAATGACAACAACAACAGACAGACTACAAACAGAGGCACAACTCTGTGGCCCAAATGCTTCATTGGAACTTATGTCACAAGTGCCACCTGCCAGTAGTAAAGAACTGGTGGGATCATAAACCTGCAAAGGTAGTGGAAAATGAACACACAAAAGTACTGTGGAACTTTCAAATCCAGACTGACAAAGTTTTTGAACACAATATATCCGACATCATGGAAAAGAAAAAAAAGTTTGGATTATTGATGTTGCCATACCAGGTGACAGTCGCATTGAGGAAAAACAACAGGAAAAACTCAGCCATTATCAAGACATCAAAATCGAATTGCAAAAGCTCTGGCATAAACCAGTACAGGTGGTCCCAGTGGTCATCAGCAAACTGGGTGCCGTGCCAAAAGATCTCAGACGGCATTTGAAAACAATAAACATTGACAAAATCACGATCTGTCAATTGCAAAAGGCCACTTTATTTAGATCTGCATGCATCGTTCAAAAATACATCACACAGTCCTAGATGCTTGGGAAGTGTTCGACTTGTGATTTTGTGATATGAAATCCAGCATATATATCTTGTTTGCTGTGACATACTGTGTTCTTGTGTCAGTAAAATAATAATAATAATAATAATATCTGCTTAGTAACAACAACATTTTAATATGGCCCAAAGACCCCTATTGCTCTGCAAGTATAAAAAATATGCAAGGTTAATAAGATTAACAACAGCCGACTGATTTAACACATAGTTGAGTTCATCCAATGACAGCATGTAATCTCAAGGTATTATAAAACACATATACATAAGTGGCAAAAGTGCCAAAGAAGTCCATAACATGAGTCAAAAAGTCTGGGTGATAATTGAAAGCAACCTACTATAGAAAATGAATGTCCCAAGACCGAAAAATAGCACAGTATATACAGAAGTGTAATAACAACTCACTGGGCTGCACAGTCTCCACTTTCTGCGATCAACGGAGTTTGTGGGGAGGGGGGGCTAGTCAACGCTCCTGATGTCAGAGCGTCCTTCCGTAAGATGAGTAAACTTTAATAATCCAATTGTTGCAGTACGAGTTAATCCAGGCCAATAAGAGGCAAAATATAGGGTAAAGTCACTCTGTTAGATGCGGACAATCCAGAGGCAAAACCGCTCAAACTACTAAGGTTCCTAGGGTTCGCCAGATGAATAAACAAGGAAAACAAGCCGCGGAGGCTGTGTATCTAATGGCGTGCTGTTAGCACTCTCCGTAGTAAGCGGAGCAGGGGGACGGGGAGGCGTGGCCAACGCTCCGGACATCGGTGCGTCCTCCCGTTAGGTGAGTAAGATCTAGTTTTCCAAAGGTCTTTTAGTGAGAATAATTCTTTTCAATGTGAGGCAAAGTACAAAGTAAAGTCACTCCGTCAAATATGGTCAATCCATGAAAATAAAGATTGCTCTAACTGCTAAGGCTCCTAGGGTTCGCCAGATGAGTAGATAACGAAGGCAAGCTGCAGAGGCTGAGTATCTGTTGGCGTGCTCTTAACAATAGCGGAGGTAACATGCAGGTAGCTCCATAGCAGTTGGGTAAAATGTAGAGCAGAAGAATGGAAGACAGCTTGCGATAATCCCAAGCTGTCCTGAAAGGAGACTGCTGTCTGTTGGGCGAGCCCACTGCTATGGAGCTACCTGCATGTTACCTCCGCTATTGTTAAGAGCACGCCAACAGATACTCAGCCTCTCATTTTATGGGATACCTGCAAATCTCCGATGCAGCAGTTCATATGGAAACACATTACACTTTGCTTTGGAAAATAGACAATGGTATTTGGCCACAGTCAAGTTTTTTAGATAATTTGCTGCATGGAAAGGCCCAACATAATGTATGGACAGGGCACTTGGGGAGCAAGATACATATGAATGAGAGCGCAGCTCACAAAAAGCAATAACCCAGTCTCTGTTTGATTAATTTGAGAGCCATGTCGAAGCCCAGGTGAGTTAGGAAGGATACAGAAAGGGCAATGGAGGAGACTTTCTAAGAGTTGATCTTAAACCAGCTGCTTATATGCTAATCCTGAGTTAAGTGGTGAATTACAATGTTATAATAATATATGTTGTAATATTAATAATAATTTATTATCCATCACTTCTTTTGGCTCAAGGTGGGGCACAACATAGTCTATAAAATCACATATTATTATTTTTTAACTTCCTGATCACTTTGTGATAGCTATTCTTTTCCTTAAGCATATCTTAGGTCAATTTCCATTATAGTTTATGTTTGATCCTTTGGGTTTCTTATAACATATTGTTATTATTATTGTTATTATTATCATTTTTATTTTTATAAGTACTTATAATTATTTTTTTTTAAAGTCAATAAAGTTATTCCAATTTGTTTTGTTCAAAGATGACCTATTATGGGCAATATTTTGTGTCAATAGATCCATGTTCATAATATCCATTGCTTTCTCAATCCATCCATAAGTCATTGCCGTTTCTTTCGATTTCCACATTCGTGCTGTTTATTCTTGCTGCCGTAGCAAGGTTAAAGAAAATTTTGTCATTATTTTTATCTATTTGAAAATCTACGATCCGCAATAAAAAATATTTTGGTTTAAAATCAAAATTTAGTTGGAGAATTTATTTCATCTTTTTGTAGATTTCCCACCAAAACTTTAATTATTTTACACTCCCACCATAAATGAAAAAAGTGCCTATGTTCTCTCCACATTTCCAACACTTATCACTTATTTTCCCTTTGCTATACTTGGCTAGTTTTTCTGGTGTCAAATACCACATGTAAAATAACTTAAACCAGTTTTCTTTAATCTCAGTGGCGTAGGCAAACTTAAGTTTTTTCGTCCATATTTCTTCCCATTTAGCTGGGCTGATTGTATGTCCCATTGCTTTCGCCCATTTCGCCATCACCTCTTTTATTTGCTCTTCTTCCGTTGCCAAAGTTACTAAATGTTGATAGATTTTTTAAATTAGTTTGTCTTCTGTTTTAATAATTTTGTCCCAAAATGTTTCTTTTAACTCAAATCCTTTTTTCGTCTATTTTGTAATTTTTATGTTCGTTGAGGTGAGGATGTCTAGGGTTTATTTGTTTTGTTTTGTTTTGCTATTGTCTTAGTTGTCTTACTACTAATGGTGTAATGTATACTGATTTGTTTACTGTCTGGGTTGGGGTTGTATGTTGGTATATGTGTGTGGTTTTATTTCATGAATAAAAAACTATTTTTTTAAAAAAAATCACATATTAAAACATAAGTTAAAATGCCACTATGAAAGCAAAGTTAAAACACAATAAACATAGAATAATCATACATTTTATTTATTAAAATAATAAAGTGACTATAGAATCATACTGGAGAATCTAAAAATGCCTATGTTAAGGACATGGTCATGGTTGTTCCACCTTTGTGGAGATCTTGAGCCTCTAGCACGCTGTGAAAGTTGACGACTCACCGTATGCAGCTTTCTAAATGAACTCAACTGGAGTTTAGGGAACGTTCAACTTGATTTCTGCCAATCTTTTAACCTGGCTTCATTGATTGATGCCCAAATGTGGTCTCTCTAAAGAAGACAACAAAGGGCATAAAAAACTATTCTCTTTGGAGAAATCGATTGGTGTATGTATCGTTTCAGGGAATCCATACTATGACAGTCTGGGGTCTCTTGGCGTGGGGACCTTATTGGGAGCTGTTTCAGCTTTTCTCATCTATACCAACACGGAAGCATTGCTAGGCCGCTCTATCCAGCCCGACCAGGTACAGAGACTTACCGAGCTCCTGGAGAGCGATCCTGCAGTAAGGTAAGAATGTTAGCTGGAAAATCTCAATGAATAACAAAGTTTGTGCTCAGAAAACTAGTTAAAGAATGTATGTTTACAGTCATGAGTACAGGTGTTGAAGTCTAATAGGGAAAAATGTCAGTGCTAAGATGTATGACAAAGATAAGTTTAAAATGTTTTCTGTGGATGTTTTCTATTTTCTGTATCTGTTTTCTAAGCTGTGTGATATAGTTAGGCCATTATAGAGTTAACTGGAGAAGGAGAGTTCATGTCTGTGACGGAAGCAAAAGGTCCCGTATGTTCAACCTCTGGAATGTAAACTTTTGTAGATAAGGAAGTGCTCCAGGTCGCCATGATTTATGTGCTATGTGCCACGCTGAGAGAGATGCTCTGTTTTCTTTGTTTTCTTTACAAATAAAATGAACTTGTGGCTCAGCCCTGGCTCTGCTGCAATATCTTTGACAAAAAAGCCACAGTTTTTGCACGTGGTCACTTGCCTTTTCAATTTAAGCCACTTAACAACCTGTCTGGTTTTTTTGCTTTGTCTTGCCACATCTTACAAAATACTTATCTCAGAGCCATTCATGATGTTAAAGCTACAGATATGGGGATGAGCAAAGTGAGATTCAAAGCAGAAGTAGACTTCGATGGACGGGTTGTTACTCGGTCTTATCTGGAGAAACAAGACATTGAACAACTGCTACAAGTATGTTTTTAAAGCATTCTTTTCCTGTTTGTTTTTCTTACCCATGTGCACTAAATTTTGCAAGTCTCAAGTTGCTCCTGACGTGGGGAAAAACCTTAAATTTTGCTGCTCACAGAGTCTCCATGTTTTATACATAATGTCTCCTACATTAACCAATTCCATATTGGTTAATGTAAGCCGTGAGTCGCCTTCGGGCTGATATGGGTGGGATAAAAATAATATAAATAAATAAATATAAGTCTACTTTGTGTATTTTCAAATGGAGAGGTGACACGTAAACGCGCTAATCCATCAATACAACAAGTTTTTTTAAAATAAAAAAATGAGTTGATGTATGATCTAGCAACCAAAGAAGGTAGTTGAAAAATGAGTTTAAATAATTATCAATTGTGCCAGAGTTTAACAGTGCATTACAGCACAAGTATAGAATAGTAGTAGTAGTAGTAGTAGTAGTAGGCAAGTTGATACTGCACAATCCTGTATGTGTGTTCTCAAGGGTGTGTGTGTTCTCGATCCTGTATGTGTGTTCCCATTAAATTCATTCTGCTTTGCTCTTCGATAAGTGGGCTTGGGATCATGGTCTCTTGCAATGTTAGTATTTTGTTCCTTGTGTACAAACTCCCATAATTGATCTCCAACTACTGGAAATGCCCACTAGAGTTGATAGCAGCTAGCGCCCAAAGCATCTGAAGGATGCCATCTTGCCACCTACTACTACTGTTCTTAGATGTGGTATATTTATTACAGTAATAATTTTTTTAAGTGTTGCTAACCTCTAAGAATTGACTTTTTAATGTCAGTATAAATGGGCTATTGGTAACCTAGCCGTGACCAAATGAACGCCTTGCACTAAGAAAGGCTGGATTCTATAGCCTGAATGAATAATTCAAATTGTGCCAATCCCTGTAGTGGTTATCATACTTCTTTTAGGCAGGCTGAAGGGCAAATAATTGCTGGAAATCCAAATTGTTGGGGAATCAGAGCTCTTAGGCTCAAAATGACCCTCCATTGAGGTGATTCCACCAAAAATATAGCAGAATACCAGAAGTAAACTTCATAACTAGCAGAAACTTACTTACTTTTGTGGTGAAGTTGGGTTAAGCTTGGGTCAGAACTTTAAGTTCAAAAATATGTATTGAAGTAAAAGAAATACATTCTAGATAGAAAAGGTCTTGGAGCTAACTACCTTACTAAATCTCATGTTCTAAAGAAGTAGGATAAAAGGCTTTTAAAAAAAATCAATGCAGCTACATTTTGCCTAAAGAAAGATGCAAAATGCGTCCTCACTGGAGGGAAGAAAAGGTAGAAGAGAACAATGGGAAACAAGCATGGTAAAGTGAGGAAAGGAATCCCTCGGTTTAGTCCTGTCTCTAGTCTATTAAGGTCTGGAAACTTGATGACACAAAAAGACTTCTGTTGTCCATGGATGAAACCCAACACAAATGAATTCTGATTTTGGTAGATAAAGGTTTTTTGGATACATGAGGATCAGACACTTGTTTTTAAAAAGAAAAGAAACCTGAGATTCTCATTTTCACATTATGTAGCAATTCGGTATAAAATCCTAGAATGCATTTAGTTCCAAATATAAGCAGTTCATTTTCTAGAGCAGTGTGTTTCAACCTTTTTTGAGCCGCGGCACATTTTTTACATTTACAAAATCCTGGGGCACACCAACAACCAAAATGACACAAAATGACACTCTAACACAGTAATACATATAGTTAATATGTTTTTAAATATATTTATACACTCAGCAATCAAAGAGCATCCTGAACTCTTTCAACAATGGAATTGAACCAAACTTGGCATATTGAACTCTCATTACCAACAGAAAGTACTGAAAGGGTTTGCTTGGGAATTGACCTTGAGTTTGGAAGTTGTAGTTCACCTACACCCAGAGAGCACTGTGGACTCAAACAATGTTATGTTATGTTGTTTTTGTTTTCTATCCAGAATCACAATGTTGGAAGGAGGCTCACCATTTTAAGGTCCCTAAAACAGGCATGGGAAAACTTTGGCCCTCTGGGTGCTTTGGACTCCAACTCCCACCATTCCTAACAGCCTGAGGCCCTTTCCTGCTTAAGTGGCTGAGGGGGAAAAAGGGAAAGGGCCTGAGGCTGCTAGGAATGGTGGGAGTTGGAGTCCAAAACACCTGGAAGGTCCAAGTTTGCCCATGCCAGCTTTCAAGAAAGATCTCTTCCTCCCCCTTCCCCTTCGTGCCCTTTCTTCCCCCTCCTGCCGAACACTTTTTCTTCTCCACTCGGGCTCCCTTCTTCCCAGCCTCGCTCTGCTTGCTTTGCCTCGCTTTGCTCGCGCTGCCGCTTCTGCCGCCATTTTGAGCGTGTTCAGGAAGGGAGGGGAGAGGGAGGAAGACGTGACCAGTGTGGACGCTACTGCGCAGACTCACCCCACGTCTAACCCATTACCCCTCTCCTCTTGAACATGTTCACGCTGCCCCCTCGGATCAAAATGGCGGCAGAGGTGGCAGCCCAAGTGGAGAAGAAAAAGTGTTCGGCAGGAGGGGGAAGAAAGGGTATTGGAGGTTCCAATTTCCCATTGCACACCTGATGATCGCTCACGGCACACTAGTGTGCCACGGCACACCGGTTGGGAAACACTGTTCTAGAGGAGTATGCTATTATTTGAATCCTTTGGCATTGGCAGTGGTTGGAATAGTTAACAAACAAAACAACCCTATTTCTGGTATCTTGATCACTTCTTATTGGATAAAAATGTGCTTGCCTTTTATAACATGGAAATGACACATTTCACTCTCCATATTTTTACTTTGATGGCAGGAAATCCAGCAGGTGAAAACTCTTGAAGAATTGGAGACTTTCATGCTCAAACATGGTGAAAATATTATTGACACCCTAGGAGCAGAAGTCGATAGGCTAGAGAAAGAGCTCAAGGTAAGAATTGGCTGTGAAATGATTCATTGTGAATATTTGATTGATAAACTGGCGCTTTTGAGGAAATATTGTGTTTATACTCATTCAGCCTCCATTAGGCCAGCGAGTATACTTTTAAGGGATGAAAACCTGTGTTGAACAGTCACCTTGAGAGTTTGTACTTGTCTTGCTCTTGGCAAGGAGCATTTGAGCCCTAGGGTGCAACTACACTGTAGAATTAATGCAGTTTGATACCATTTTAGCTATGTAGATGCACCCTTAGTCAGCTGGGAAACAAGTCCAGTTAAGACGGTTAAAAAGGAGAATTGACCAAAAGCCCTTCAGAAACAGCAGCTGAACGTGTTGTCATGTTTGCCCCAAATAGCTGAAAATATGGCTAGTGATGCTGTGAGAATAATGTGTAGCCTGAATCCTATCTGTTTTTGTTTTATTTTGTTTTTTAATTAAAAAGTGTATTTACTAATTTCAAAATATTTCACATAATATAGTTGTCTTGCTACATCATCTATTCGCAAAAAATCTATGCTTCCCCCTACCCCATCATTCCTATAGTATTATATATAATATAGCTATGTCAGTTGTATCCTACTACTTATTTTAGTTTAATCCATTACATATCATTGTTGTAATATATTTTCTAATGCTCATCCAGTGTTTTTCTTGATCATTTGGTGGTTTGAATTTGCCCATTAGTTATATACTTTTGATGCTTGTTTATTATTGTTTATGCTGTTTTGATACTATTTTAATATGTTATTGTTCTGTTTTTAATAGTTTGTTGCCTTGGGCTTGGCCCCATGTAAGCCGCCCCGAGTCCCTTTGGGGAGATAGAGGCGGGGTAGAAAAATAAAGTTCTTCTTCTTCTTCACATGAAGCTAATAAATAGCTTCCACGTATTACACTTTGTAATAGGATTTTTGTTCCTGGGTTTTAAATATCATCTCCTAATTGGTGGTATCATTTTAAAAAACATGGAAAAGGTTTATTAAAATGGAGACAAATTTTTACCTGCTAGGGATGTTGGACTTGGATAAGGGAAAGGGCAAAGAACCTCTGTTTAGTTATATGGCTACAGCAGTGTGGATAACATATGCTAGATGTTGGAGAAACGAAGAGATACCAACAGTGGACTAGTGGTCATTGAAAATAATGGAAATCATGAACCTGAACAGATTGACTTACCTGATGACAATGCACTAAGGAAGAAGAAAACTTCAAGTAGACTGGCAGATAGTGAAATAATATTTTAAAGGGGAAAAGATGAAGATACTGACATACTGTAAATATGAATGATAGACTTTTTTTTTAACGTAAGAATTTGCTGTTTAGGACAAGTAGTTGCAGAAAAAAGGGAAAAAAGAAAAGTAAATGAAGGTTTAAACATAACAATGAACTATTTTGTATTTTGAGACCACCATAGAGAAGTAAATGGAAGTCAAATTGTATCTATATTTTTAAATTTTTCTTGTTTATTTTTTTTACACACACACAGATATATTTTTCTCTTTTTTCACTTTTCTTTCCTTATTCATTTTTTCTGTTTTTTTCCTTCAGAACATAGTATGTAATTGGATTTGTATAAGTATGACTTTAACAAAAATTCATTGAAAAAAAGTTTATTAAACTGCAAAAACTTGGTTTTTGCGGTCTGTACAAAAGGTTGAAAATGGCATATGAAAGGGTAAAAATGGCACATTGATAGGTAAAAAAAATGGCAGCCACAAAAATAAAGTTTCTGGAGTAGAACATCTACTTTCAAAGTAAGCACCGCACAATTAAACAGGAAATAACACTTTCGAACTAGGAAACGGGTTTTTAAAATCAAATTTTGTGACATAGTATTATCAAATAGAGCTTCTATTTCTCCTTTTGCTCATCTTTTATTGAAACCTTCTCAGTCGTACTATCCTCAGAGACACACTGGTATGATCTTTGTAGTAGGAAGTGTAAAGTGCAGGTGGAGGGGATGAAGATGGATGTGTTATAATTATGTGTTATAATTAACCGAGAGAGGCTTTGAACAGACCTTTGCACTCTGGTGTCCTCAATCAAACACGTCATCCATTATAATGTGCCAGTGCTCGTTCTGCCTGTTTATTAAAAGTGTGGTCAATTTTGTTTCAGAAACGGAATCCGGAGGTGCGGCATGTAGATCTGGAAATATTGTAAGCCTCCTGGAAGCCCCATTTGAACTTATCTCTTCTGGATCAGCTGTGTTTAAGGACAGAGCAGCTCCTGAAGCCGGAGAGATCTCGAGCCATCACTACATTTAAACCTCCTGGTTTTAGCGCTGGTTGTTTCCCCCACTTCTTTTTCCTTCCAGAAGCGCAACGGGTTTCCTGCGGACTGGTTTCCAAGGACAGCTGCTTCCCCTCTCTTTATTTCTGAATTTGTATTAGAGATGAATATTTGGGACTAGAAATTTTAAATTTAAGTAAGTTATTGAAATGTCAGTTTCTACAAATATATACCATATGTATTTACTGCCCTACTTCAAGTTTTTGTATCTCGTTTGCACATTGACTTCCCCTACGGCTGCTATTTTTTTAGCTTTTTTTGGGACCTTGAAGATGTATTCATAACCCGTTAAACAAGGCTGCATTCCTCCTTCAGTCAAATGGAGTTAGACTTTCTTGGGAGTAACTTGTATGCACTCGATGAGGACTCTGTGTTCTTCCTCAGCATTATGAGGTGGAAATCTAGCTAAATTAGTATAGTTGGTTATTTGTGTCAACTTCATACATTAGCTGCTATTCATCTTCCTAGAGGAAGTTGAATTGCTGCAAAGAGTGGATGTAAGTAAGTGAACTTGACTGATGTCTCATTTCATACATTAGCATTGCAGATTGTGGCAACATATGCAATTTCCGCCCTTATGGTCAAGGCAGTGTTTGCATGTGAGTTTACCAAGGCACTGGTCTTCCGTAAGGCATTTAAACCTCATGGACTGAAGTTGCAATTGCGACTAGACGTAGTCTTGAGTATCTGCAGGATGGCAGCAGGGATGTTTTTGAAATAATTTATAGACGTGTGTCTATGTTTTTTGTTTTCCTTCTCAAACTTTAGTTGATTTTTAAAAATCTAATTGCTGACCTTTTAACTGCTAACTTGGTAGTGTCAGAATCTTGAACGCCAGAACACCCATTGTTCTTCTGATTTTTTATATTTTTTATATTTAGAGATGCAGGAAGAAATATGGAATAGACCAGGGGTGCCCATACTTTTTCAGCATGCGAGCTACTTATATTAAAACCAAGTCAGAAAGATCTCCTACCTCCTCAAGGTTGGAGAGGGAGGGGGCTCTGCCAGGCCACACCAAGCCCCGCTCCCTCCCCTCTGGCTTTGGAGCTCCCAGCAGCTTCTCCAGGCTTGAGGATGGCAATGCCAAGCCAGTGGTGACATAGCTAGCACAAGGCTGGCTTGGCACTGCCATCCTCAAGCCTGGAGAAGCTGCTGGTAGAGTAAAGCCACAGGGGGCGGAGACAGGCTGCGCCAAGCCCTGCAACCCCTCTAGCCTGGAGCTCCCAGCAGCTGGCTGGGGATGGCAATGCCAAGCCAGTGGTGACATAGCCAGGCTGGGGCATTGCCATCCTCAAGCCTGGAGAAGCTGCTGGTAGAGCCCACAGGGGGCGGAGACAGGCTGCCAAGCCCTGCCCCCTGGCTTTGGAGCTCCCAGCAGCTTCTCCAGGCTTGAGGATGGCAATGCCACGCCAGTGGTGACATAGCTAGCACAAGGCTGGCTTGGCATTGCCATCCTCAAGCCTGGAGAAGCTGCTGGTAGAGTAAAGCCACAGGGGGCGGAGACAGGCTGCGCCAAGCCCTGCCCCCTCCCTTCTGGCTTTGCCTCAGCAGCCTCCAGCTGAGGATGGCAATGCCAAGCCAGTGGTGGCATAGCTAGCACAAGGCTGGCTTGGCATTGCCATCCTCAAGCCTGGAGAAGCTGCTGGTAGAGCGGAAGCCAGGGGGCAGAGCCAGGCTGCGCCAAGCCCCGCCTCCTCCCCTCTGGCTTTGGAGCTCCCAGCTTCTCGCTGGCTTGGCCCTGCCCTCCTCAAACCTGGAGCAGCTGCTGGGAGTGCCAAAGCCAGGGAGGAGGCGGGGCTTGGCGCGGCCTGGCCCCCCCCTCTGGCGCCCCATCTGGGATCGACCTGGTCGGATCGACTGGTCGACTTCCTGGGCAGCCCTGGAGTAGAGCATACAAGATAGTCTTGAGGTTCTCTGTAGTAGGAATAGAGCAAGTTAAAAGAACAGTGGAGCAAGTTGTCTTCTCTCAAGAGGGTCTCGTGTTTGTATCAAACAGCATGGTGTGTATGTGTATGTTGAAAGCAACATGTAACAATCTCATGTGGCTGCTGCTTCAAGGGGAAGAGTCAAATACCACTACAATAGCACTAAGCAACTCAAGCAACTGTTTGGAAGCCAGTTTAGAATATTTAATTTATTTATAACTGATACAGATTCTTTAGTCCTGAATGGTAAATGAAGTGTTACTGCAGGAGAAACTTGCCCGCAGGGAACAATACAGTCACATTGAATGTGTCAGTTGCTTTCAGGAATAGTAAAGCAGCAAGTTCACAGCTTGGGCTCTGAACGCTGTGCCCAGTGGGGAGCCTGTGAGAGGTTGAAATCAAACTGCAAATGCTTCTGCTTGGGTGACAGTCTGGAACTATTCAGCACAGCTTGGAAGTTTGGGGGTTTTGTTTGGTCTAGCATCTCCAGGAACATTCGCCCAGCATGGCCAGTGACTGTGCCACCTGTGGGATTCTGGGATTTGTAATCCTCAGAATTTACTTTTCTGAGCTCTGCTGTTTATTTGGAGTCAAATTCAGAGGAAAGTGTACTTGGAAGGAAGGAGGTTCAGGGGAACCCGTATCTTTGTTATCAGCTTGGTGAACTGCTTCACAAAGACGTGCATATACATCCCATGGTTGCTTAACACTTAATGTGAGGATTCCCTCCCCTGAAAAAGGTTTTATTTGAGGTGAAGGAGCTGAATGCTGTCTGAGAAATTGATGGCTCATTCATTGATGCATGTGAAGAGTTTGATTGCTGCTGCCATGTGATGGACACGCACCCGTGAGCCAACCAGAAAGTGGAAAAACTTGCTTTGCAAGTAAAATATTTTAAGCACTTTAACGAGATTTGTGTTACTTATTCGGATGACTTTGAATACCCAGATTTCTCAGTGATGCAAAATACCCTTGATGGCACAGTCAAACATTGATATGGAGCTCTGCCACAGAAAGAGATATATTATCGGTGATGATTCTACATTTTAAAAATTATGGTAGAGAGCAAAATCTGTCAGTGTTGGGAAAGTTTAAAATGTATTTTCTGGAATTAACAGTCATTTAAATAGCATGAGTTTTGACAACTGCATGTGCTCCTTAGTGTAGAAATGTTCCAGTTCTTACATTTCATAAATCTGGATGTATATATTGTAATTAGTGTGTAACGATAGTTTTGTTACATACATTTAAAGTAAAGAAGCTACTCTATATTTAGTCGTTCAGGCCCATTTATTAGTCTGAACAGTTGTTTCTGTAGTCGGATCCTGCCCTCCAACTATGTAATCAGTACTTTTTCACTCAACACTGTGCAATTTACACATACGTGAGGTTCTTTATGCACATGAAGATACCTTCTTGCTCCAAGGCCATGTTTGTGACTTTCCAAGCTGTAGCTCTGTTGCTGGGACATTTAGTGGAATTCAGTTCCACCTACTAGACCTGGGCAATCATGGTTCTAAAGTACTTACAAAACTAAAGTTCTGGTGGTGAACACTAGGTGGGACTGGTGCTTTGCTTCTACTTTAGTTCTGGTGGTGAACATTTCAGAACTCTAACAAAACTTTCAAAACTTCATTATTATTTCATTATTGGCGATTTTTAAGACAGAACCAATTAGGAACTGCCATTTATAATGAATTTTTGAAAGTTTTGTTAGAGTTCTGAAATGTTCACCACCAGAACTTTAGCAACACTGTAGAAGCAAAGCACCAGCGCCACCTAGTTTTCACCACCAGAACTTTGGTTTTGTAAGTACTTTAGAACCATGACTGCCCAGGCCTACCACCTACTATGTGCTTTGGGTGAGCTTGCAAATGACCATTGTGGCTTATAGGAAGAACAAATAGGGTGAAAACCTACTAAAGGTTCATCTTTTGGATCACAGATTCCTTGCGTAGGTGTGCAGGCAGATAAATTAATATGCATTTTTGAACTGGTCTTCTATGGATTTACATGCAAATTCGGCTTTGGACAGTATCTTACATAATTATATTTGTTAAAATAAGATATTTGTTCAAATTATGTAACCAAGCACTGTGTTCTAAAGTAATGATGGCCCATCAGTGGTTACAGACCACAATTTTCATCATCCCACTCTGTTGACTATGTTAACTAGAATTGATGGGAGTTGCAGTTCAGCATCCCCTGGACTGCCATGAGTTGCCTGTCTCTGTTTTGAAAGCAAAATCTAAAATGTGTAGAGAAAACTTCTGAAGGGGGTCTGCCAAAATATATTATGTTCCACTGATCTTCTGAGGTGAGCTTTTAACACTCCAGATGTTCTGGATTTCAACTCTCATACATTCCCGCCAGCAGGGATAGTGGGGTTTTTAGTGTAAAATATTTAGGGAATACAAGTTTTCTCAACTGCATTCTGATCTGTGAAATTTGACAGTGATTCTCAAGTGAGACCAGATCAACCTGCCAAGATTATGGTACACAAAGTTCTAACAAGTGGCATCCACTCTTGGACCCATCAAATACTTATTCACATTAAGCTAGTGGGATGAACGCTTCTCCACATTTCCAAATGCAGTTAGTGTACAATGTTCATAAAAGGGTGTCTATAGGTTGTCCAGTCTTTTCTAGTGCCACTGTTGGGTAAGTACTCAAGCACTTATACTTCCTTGGGAAGCTTATGTGTTTTTCACTATGGAAGAGATTGTTGATGTGACAATAAATTAAAGTTCAAAAAATGACAAGGATAATTGAAGGTAAGAAACAATGGGCCAATGAGAATGTAGCTATACCAATGTCACTTTCCATATTGTTCATGTCTTTGGCATATGAAATTTTATAGTTTCTCCGAAGATTATAATATTTGCCTCTGAATGAGATCAACCATAATAGAAAAGAACCAACAAGCCTGAGAAAGAGGCTAATAATATTTGTCGAACACAAACTTCACAACTGGCACATTTGGAGCATTTCAATAGTCACTGGGGAGCCTGTGGGTCTAATCTGTCATTCTTTTAAGGTTAAAAGATGTAGGATGGGGGTTGGACCCATACGAAGCCATCACAGTATTATTTTTTTTACTGAATTCAGAAAGTGCATTGAAAGCCTTTATTCTTAGTGATGTCCTGATGCCACTGGGTTGTTTTGATGTCCCCAAAGGTCTGGAGAACTTCTAGTTTGAAGGTGCAGAGGAGGATTTCACAGGCCCTTAGCAATGGAGTTTTGCATAAGGTTTGTTCAACTACATCCATGCTGTTGAATGGTAGCATCTAGATGCAAATATGTGCAGCAATTCTGGAGACTGGATGGAAACCAATGGTACCTGTGACCTATTGTGTGATAATGAAGCTTTCCTTTCAAAATATGCAACATTTTAATCTACTGTTCTGGGTTGCCAGTGAAAAACTGCTACTCCAATTTTATAGTCAAATTGTGGCTGGTACTACCGTATAAATCAGATTAGCAGCTCTTAGTCTTGGCTTTATCAGTTTGTTGGATGTAACAGGGTTGTTTTATGTAATATATTTTAAGTTTTATAAAGCACCCAAATCTTTCTGTTCCTAAAGCAATCAAGCCAACCTTTAGAATGTACATTTCTAGTCAAAAACACTCATCTAGTGTACTGATGATATGGGAGCTTATTGGGTATGATCAGTGTACATTTCAATTGATGTTTATCCTTAGTCCTAAACAATCCAGGCAATATGGATGAAAAGCAATTCAAACAATATGATTAAAGGTTACATTTTATCACACCGTAGCCCCTTAATTCCCTGTGAAATTCACTGTGTGCCTCCTCATGTTAAGCTTTACGCTTCTAGAAACTGGTGCAGTATTGGAAAGCAGAAGAGCCAGAACTTGTAGACAAGTTTTGTTAACAGGATGGGAAGGAGACATGGAGATGTTAGAAAAATTTAGCAATCATCATCTTACCAAAGTGTCTGCAATGGGCAGGTAAGGAATACTACAAGGGTTGAATGTAAAGTAATGCCTCCACCTGCGTTACTTGGGTTTGGATGGGAATATTTTAATAAATTGAACACAGGAATAATCTTTCGAATGTGCTCTTTAACTACCATTATTCACTTTTCCACATGGATACATTTCAGCCAATGAGGAACAAGTTTTCTGAAGCCGTCACAGAAGAAGTCTGTGCGCTTTCATTTCAGGCATCGGCATCCTGGGTACCCATAGTGCACACACCTTTTGATAGCCAAGAAAAGCAATAATGTGACCCACATGTTCTTGTGAAATGCCAATTATGCTTAAAATTTCTGATACGGTGATCGTTCTGAATCAATCTGTCAACCCTTTGCTTGTAAAACTCGGTGGTTGCTGTCACAGGACGTCCAACTCTTTGTTTGTCACGCAAGTCAGTTGTTCCCACCTCAGTATCTTTAAACTTACTCGTCCAATGATGCACAGTACTCACATCAACACAATCACCATAAACAGCTTGCATTCTCTGATGAATCTCCTTTGGGGTGACACCTTCTGCTGTCAAACATTCAATGACTGCACATTGCTTAAGTCGCATTGACCGACCGTCTGCTCAAGATTCCATACTTCACACAACCGTTCAATGCTAAGGCTTCCCACCAAAATGGAACCGTAGAGGAGAGTCTACTGAACAAGCCAGTACCTGCCGCATACCAATACTGCCATCTGTTGAGTTACAAAGGTGGAGGCATTACTTTTCATTCAACCCTCGTAGTAACAAGCTGGGGAAAAGTGGGTTCCATGGTGACTCAGAGCTCCTTCTGGCCTAAAAAAGTATTTCAGCTACTTCTTATAGCTTTGAAGCAGCAGGGAGAATGTGTGTGTGCTTTCAAGTTGCCTACTGAATCAACTGATGTATGGTAAGTAAACACTTAAATAAATCCCAGTAATTCAGATTTTTTTTACAAACATTAGCGAGAATCAATTCATGTTTAAAGAATTAAACTCTGAGCACAGTAATGTGTTGGACAGTCTAAATTAGTGACAAGCTTTATGTCTATCACGGTCTAATAAAACAAAAGTGTGTACACTGAACACACAGTTGACGAAGGATAACTTTTTATTGTGCATTATTAATGCAATGGAACAAATGGATTTGGAAGCATGAGGTAATAAAAACCCAATGTTTAAATAAGAGTGAAGACCTGATAATAGTAAACTCTAGTAACAAAAGTTTTTTATATATATAATCAAAAAATATCAGTTTTTAAAAACTTATCTAAAGTTTTTATGTTTACTTTCTTAAAAGAAAATTGTGGGCTGATATCACATAGAAAACAATTCACATATCCTATAGAAATATTCACCAAAACATACTAGCCTATATTACACTATTCACTTTGTACAGAATCAGGTATTTGTCTACCCCTAATCTTTTGTTTACTCTAGACAGGACAAATTGTTAATAGAACCTTACACTATAACAGTAAAAATATTAGGAGGAATGAATTCTTGGTCACAGTATCTCCACAAATATATTGTTATAGAAAATAGAGCAAAAGGCATGTTGGCACTGGTGTCGGTGCAGAATTGATAACATACACTGAAACGGAAGAAGGGTTTAGTGATCAGAGAAGCTAAGGCAATGATATATTCCCCCAAAAGAAACTTGAATTGGTATCTTTATCTGTTTTGTATGCTAGAAGACCCGATAGGTTGGCCTATCAAATGTGCAGGAAGCAATAGTGCTGTTTGTGGTTTGGAGGTAATTTGATATTTCTAGTTGTGAGGTTTGAGTGAGGCAGCCCTAACAGAACATGGTGCCCAAAATGGAAGGCAGATTCTGGCCTGACTGAGGTAAATTTGCTATTGATAACATTTAAAGACAGAAAAACAAGCTATACGGCACCCTAAGACGCTTCTTTATTTTAGTATCATCAGGGAAGGACTGTTGAAAAGAAATAGATTGGGCGAGGGAATTGGGGGTTTAAACTAGTCCTAGATTGTACCATTTCAAACTGCAGGTGTGGAAATCTAATTCCATGCACTTCCCTTATAAAAATGTGTTGTGCTGTGCATTACAACAGAGAAACCCCAGAAGAGTTTTTCTCATGCTTTATGCACAAAGGTCTTTCTAGGGAAAGCAATCAGTTATACAGTAGAGTCTCGCTTATTCAACCTTCGCTCATCCAACATTCTGTATTATCCAACGCAGTCTGCCTCCTGCCCACAGCTATTTCAATACATTGCGATGTTTTGGTGCTAAATTTATAAATACAGTAATTACTGCAGAACATTACTGTGTATTGAACTGATTTTTCTGTTGATTTGTTGTAAAACATGTTTTGGTGCTTAATTTGTAAAATCATGTCATTTGACGTTTAATAAGCTTTTTCTTAATCCCTCCTTATTATCCAACATTTTTGCTTATCCAATATGCTGCCGGTCCATTTAGGTTGGATAAGCGAGTCTCTACCAGTATTTCTCAAACTCCAAAACATCTGGAGGAGCACGGTTTGAGAAACTCTTTGATTTATACAATCCCATACATATTGAATTCAAATGACTGCTTTATTGCTTCATCTGGTCTTTGTCTTAAGTTTAAGCAGCTACTTTCTGAATTAGGCTGGTAGTGATTATGGTGGACTGACCAGTTAAAACAAAAAGTTGGAGCAGTAAGTTTAGTGAATTTATTGCAATACTGCTGTAAGGATGCAACTCTGTAAATCTATACATTCATCATTGGGACTTGCTCCCTTGAAAATAGTATGGGACTACAGCCTTTAAAAATCCTATTAATTTGAAAAGCTAGTAACTAATTGAAGAACCATCCTATTCTCTTCCTATTATTTGGGGCAGGCATGTAGCCAAGGGGGCTATGGGGCTTCAGCCCCCCGAAATTCTCAAGGTGGTCCGCGAAAAGGCCTTACTGGTACATTATTTAAACTGTTATGTTTATATCATGATCTGATCACCATGCTCATTATATCCCACATTAATGGGGTTATTGGGATAACAATACAAAAGGTTTGCTAAGGTAGACCCTCTTCCACCCAGTCTCAGCCCCCCGAATCAAAATCCTGGCTACGGCCCTGATTTGGGGCCTTGGTCTTTATTATGTTGAAATGCCAAGATTACATTCTCTAAGGTCCTGCAGATTCTAAATTTCAGTGAGAATGTATTCCTTGGTTGTGTTAGAATAGGGAAATAAATGGCATTCTAAAGGAGGATCTGTTTTGGTTTCAACACACAACAAAGGGATTTATCAGTTAATACTTTCTTTTAAAAGACCAAGGTGAATAAAGCTTAAAAAATAGATAAAACTATTAAAACGTGTTTTGGGTGAAGAGCCTCAAAATGGGAAACTCATTTCATAGCCACTTTTTAAAACTAAAAGATACTAAAACTTGATATTCTTGTCCTGTGACTGAAACTGAATTTTCAAAACTTTCAGATTCTTTGGAATACGTTTTGGCATGACAGATTTCTGATGTCGTGGAATCTGATGGTTTTGCTGTTGTACAACATTTTATGATGTTATAAATAGAGTGATATATTAATTGGTATCACTTTGAGTTGATATCACAATTTACTGTTTTGCTAGAAGCAACAGCACATGTTTACCAGTCATTCTTTCTAGAGTAACAGCTATTTATCCAACTTAGTGTGGAAGCCACTGTAGCACAGATTTATCCTGCTGCACTGAAGTTGGAAGACCTAGACCACATGGCAGAAGTTATGTCATAGTACCATGGCATGGCAGGAATAGGAAGGATTGTGGGTGTCTTTAACTGGCCACCTCCTACTGGCATTTCAGTAGAGACACATATTGCTAAGATAGGAAAGGAAAGGTCACTGACACCTATAAATTGTCAACATGTAACAGACCTGTATCATGATATAACCTCATGCACACCAAGAATACCTGCTAAGATCCAATATATCTGGGTCATACAGTCCTGTCCCATCCCATCTGCAAGCCTGATGTGAAATAGAAATCACTCTCTGACACGCTGCCACGAAGTGAAGACTTTTGGAAGCAACTACATGTTTTATTGTACGAGTGGGGCTTGCAATAAATCTGATGGCAGCCCTCCCAGGAAAACAAAGCTAGACATACCCGTTGCCTTAGAAGTCCCTAATGGCATTGCTTTAGTGAGGTCTGTTATGTGACCCTTGATGTGCATAATTCAAACATAACATTTTTACATAACATCATATACACACATTGGATTTCACAGAGCCTTTACAAAAATACATTATGAGATTACACTCCGGACAAATGTACGTTCATGCATTTTATCTGACAATTTTTATCAAGTGATGCAAAAGTGACACCACAGGAAACAAACACCGTCGAGACCTGCACCATTTTAGCAGTGTGGTAGCTAATGTGTTAAGTATGGGACCAAACAGCTAGAACTGAATTGCTATAATTTCTGAATGATGGGTTATAGTTATCTTCTCGATAGGCATCCATATGCCAATGAATATATCCTGCTGCTTACAAAAAGTGATGGTACTGAACAATTCAGATTATATTATTGCACACATTTAAAAATGAATGAAGGATATGATCCAGTTATAGTTACCCTTTTAAGACTTACTAATCTCAATGGAAAAGAGGAGAGCAAGTGTCAATAGGTAATCGCCTACATGAGTAGAAAAATAAGATCAGATGTTGCCAGAGAGCCTAGCTTTTGCTCTTTAAAGAAAAAAATAACTTTAATAAAGACTTAATCCTTAATTGTGTTTTTATTTATTTCTGATATAGTCCATTTTATAAACATAGTCTGCCCATTTCATCCATGCCTGCAGTATTATAGGCGGCTTGTTTTATTGTGCATCCAAATGGCAATGTATGTGCCTTATGACATTGGTGCTTGCATGTATGACCTTAATGGGTTATTGATTTCTTCGTTATTGTCTTTCTCAGGATAGCACAGAGGAGTAATTCACTACCGTTGGGTTTTTCATGTGTGCCAATCAACAATCAGGACCATTTTCATTTATATCCATTTTTTCTTTTCCTGCTAACATGGGACAACTCGTCTATGAGAATCAATTAAATCACTACAAGATATATGATTAGCAAAAATGTTAAGTCAGAAAGAGAGTGGAAAGAAATGATATGTATAAATCAGAAAGATGCTATCTGCCCACGCCATTGACTGCTGTCTGTGTCTCTGAAGGAAAGCATAATGAGAAATGATGGAGATCCTTTTTAACTTCCAACAAAAGCAAGGCAGAAGAATTAAAATAAAGAATAGCAAAGGTGTAATAAGGAAACACGGCTCACTATGAAAATATATGGAAACTAATGTTACCTGTCGTGGTCCCTGTGAATACGTACATATGGTAGATCCTGCGCTTGCACAGAGCAGTTTCAAAGCCTTCTAGAAAGATAAATGACAGATTAAAGGAAGCCCCGCCCATCCCATATATATAGCCAGTGGGAGGGGCTGCCACCTCAGTTCTCTTCATCCGCGAGAGCAGTTAGGAGAACCTTCCTGTGTGCTTCGATCGGACTGCTACCGTATGTTCATCTGGACTGTTTGACTATTCTCTCTGCCTATCCCTTTGGACTTTATCATTGTCTTCTACGGCTTGATTTGGACTGGACTGTTGACTCTTCTCTTGTCTACTCCTTTGGACTCTTTCTGTCGCGCCTCTTACGGCTGACTTGGACTGCCTCTTACCTTAACGATGGCGACCACATCTTTTAAGCGATGTGCCCAATGTCCTAATGTCCTCCCGGACACAGATGGTCACCCTCTCTGCCTTGTATGTCTGGGGGAGGGCCATTTGATGCAACCCTGTGCAATATGCTAGGCCTTCACCCCCAAGGCGAAGAAGAATCGTGAGGCAAGACTTAAACTCATGCTCTATGAAAAAGCGCTGTTTCCATCCAAGGCCCCACTGCTTGACCAAGAATTGTTGCCTCTGGCTGGGGCAGCAATCTTGTCTCCACCGAATCCCCAGGAGGTTCCGGCAAAAAAGGCAAAGAAATCTAAGCCGGCAAAAGGCCAAGATGGCCACCGGGCGCCCTTGCTGCAGCAACTCTCGGCAAAAAGGGTGCGAAGAGACGGGGACGCCATTACACCAACCCAGATTGTCTGTTCCCCTCCTCCAATCGTGAGTGAGCTCCCTCTATCGGAGCAAGGCCCGCAGGCACAGCCCTTACCAGCAGCCCTTACCAGCAGAGCCGATGCCACCACTTGCACTCTTGCGGGCCTCGGTGCTAGCTCAGGGAGGAGTGCCTTCTGCGCAGACACAGGCGCAGTCCCCAATGTCGGGGCAGGGATGAGATGCGCAATCGGCGCAGGCACGGCCGATGTCGTAGCAAGAAGGTGAGACGGTGGCGGCAGCTACGCCGACATTGTCCGGCCTCCATTCACCGGCTCCGAGGATTGCGGGAGTTCCGACATCAGGGCCTCTGATGTCCTCAGGCCCGTATGGGCAGCAGCGCTCCCTGGCATCAGATCGGCATCGTGCATTTCGACGGTCCACACGCTCACCTCGGCTCCGGTCATCCTCCTAGTCGGAGGAAGGCCAAGCATTGCCAATGCATGTCTTCATGCCAATGCATGATTAGGGTCTCTTTAACCCTGATACCGATGAAAAGCTCAAGTCAAAACAGGACATCCGCCAGGCGGCCCATAAATTCGGATACCCATTTCAGACCCATTACTCTAAAAAACCACAGGGCCACCTTCACCCTTCTATCGAAAGACTTTTACCAACCCCTCTGGCTTTAAATATAGGAGTGGAGGTGCTACCAGAGCCCAGTCATGTAAAAAGCAAAGCTATGGCCTGAAGTCTAGGTCTCAACCCTTCCAGGGTAAGACCAAATTTCAAGGGTCTGCCAAAAGGTGCTTTTAACGCTACGGGCATTTTGATTACTAGTTTTCTTCTTTTTCTGCAGGTTGGAGTCCCTCTCCCCAGTTCTGACACTCCGATAGTTGAGCCCCTGCCCCTCCAGCCTAGTGCAGGTTCTGCTATTTTTCTAGACGGGCTCCTCCCATTCTATTCGTCCTGGTCTGCTAGACCTTGGCCGCTTGGGTCCTGCAGATAGTTAGTCAGGGCTATAGCCTAGAGCTATTAGACCAGTCCCCATTGGGGCATATTAAGTCTACCCCTCCTTTGAGTGCACTTCGGGAGGAGATCGATACATTGCTGGTTAAAGGGGCAATTTCCCCATTGTCCCCTTTAAGTTTTCCTTACTGTTTCTTCTCTAGGTATTTCCCAATATCCAAGAGAGGTGGCGGCATGCGTCCCATTCTAGACCTCACAGAGGTGAATGAATACATTCGGCCACGTAAATTCAGAATGGTGACAGTGGCCTCTATTTTGCCACTATTAAATAAAAATGTTTGGTTTGCAACGATCGATCTCCGGGACGCTTATTTCCATATTTCTATAGCGCCACATCACAGGCAATTCCTTTCCTTTCTGGTGGATCATGAAGGTTCTGTTTTAACGTCCTTCCTTTTGGCCTAGCTTCAGCTCCTAGAGTGTTCACTAAGTGCATGGCTGTCATAACAGCCCACCTTAGAACAAAGGGGGGGGGTGTACTGTTTACCCGTACCTGGATGACTGGCTCCTGGTGGCCGTCTTGTGGGACCAACTAGAGTGACATCTTCCTTATCCTTTCTCTCCTCCAGTCCCTAGGGCTTGTTGTCAATCTGGAGAAATCCAACTTGGAACTGTCCCATCGGATTCACTTTATTGGAGCGGTATTGGACTCTTCGGATGAGAGGGTGTTTCTCCCAGAGGACCGCTTTTCTGCCCTTCAGGACTTGGTGCATCAGATGCTCCAGGACCGCAGAGTCACTGCGCATCAGGTCCAGGTTATACTGGGATATATGGCATCAACAACCTCACTTACGCCTCATGCCAGATTGAGATTCAGACCCCTCCAGTCTTGGCTTCTATCAGTGTTCAACCCCCTCCTAGACGACCCTCACACAACCCTGCTCCTCCCACACACCGTCTGCTACTCCCTCCTCTGGTGGCTGGATTACAACCATGTCTGCTGTGGACTCCCCTTCCTTCCTCCCACCCCTTCACGATCAGTAACTACAGATTCCTCTCTGATGGGTTGGGAGCACATTCGGAGGACCTTGTAGCACAGAGCCTCTGGTCACAGGACAAATCTTCGCACCATATAAACTTCCTGGAACTCCTGGTCATTCAGAGAGCTCTGGAAGCTTTCGAACTGGTCCTGAGGGGGAAAGCGGTATTAATACTCACGAGCAACACTGCCGTGATGTATTACCTCAACAAGCAAGGGGGGACACACTCACAATCCCTACTGTCACTAAGGATCCAAATCTGGGAATGGTGCATTGCCAGAGACATCCACCTCACCGCGCTGCACCTCTCAGGAGAAGAAAACACTATCACAGATGCGCTCAGCAGGTCCCCTCTGAGCCATCACGAGTGGTCCTTACACCAACAGGTCTCCTGTGTCTTCACGGCATGGGGGAACCCAGAAATAGACCTCTTTGCCACTTGTTGGACACCAAGTGCGCACACGCCAGAGGGAGGACCGGACTCAAGGGTACCTGGGGGATGCTTTTCTCCTATCATGGAGTCAGCAGCTCCTCTACGCGTTTCTCCAATTTCCATTGCTGTTGAGGGTCCAGAGGGACAGGGCAAATTGCATACTGGTAACCCCATGGTGGCCTCACCAGCTTTGGTTCGCTCTTCTCCTCCACCTTTCCAGGGCAACGTATATCCGGCTCCGGAACAGGCCAGACCTATTGCTGTCCCAGAAGGACAGAGTTCTCTACCCGAGGTGTCCAAGCTGAGACTGACAGCGTGGCGGATTCATCCCGCCCATTAGCCCCCTTGCCCGATTTGTCGCCCGCTGTTTTACACTTCCTAGAAGCGACTCATACAGAATCCACAAAAAGGTCTTATACCTACAAGTGGTCCTGTTTTTCCGCATTTGCGACTCAAAGAAGGGCAGACCCCTTAGCGGCCTCTACATCCTTAATATTGGACTTTTTGGTGTACCTCTCGGAGGCAGGACTTGTCCTCTCCTCTCTTAAATGTTATTTAACGGCCATTTCCTGGTTCAGGAGGAAGGCGGCCCTTCCCTCTTGTTTCTCTGACCTGCTAGTCAAACTATTCCTCAGGGGTTTTAGTAACGTCAAGCCCTCAGTGGCCCCTCTAACCCCGGCTTGGGAACTAGAACTTGTGTTGTCGGCTCTCACTAAAAGCCCTTTCAAGCCTCTGGCGACAGTAGATATTTCATACTTATAGAAAATGGCCTTTTTAGTAGCCATCACATCGGCTCGACGGGCCAGTGAGCTGTGTGCTCTGAGATCTGATGCACCATATATATATTAGATTTCATAAAGACAAGGTGGTTCTTAGAACAGACATTTCCTTTTTGCCCAAAGTCGCAACAAGGTTCCACATGTCGGAGGACCTAGTTTTACCAGCATTTTTCCAGAACCTCGTTCCCCCCTTGGAACGTTCCCTGCACTGCCTAGATGTACAGAGGGCTTTAGCCTTTTATTTAGATAGAACTGCTGGGTTTAGGAAATCCACGAGACTGTTCATCAAATACCGGAGGGACGCCAGTGGCCTCCCGGTGTCTTCTCAAAGATCATCTTCTTGGATCGTGTCAATGATTCGTCTCTCCTATCGGATGTCCAAGAAAGATCCCCCTAGCCACCTGAAAGGTCACTCTACTAGGCCCATGTCCACCTCGGTGGCCTTTTTGAGGGGCGTTCCTCTGGATGCGGTGTGTTGTGCGGCTACCTGGTCGAGCCCCCTGACGTTCGTGTCCCACTACAAACTGGATATGGTCTTCAGGAAGCAGAGTTTGGAAGAGCAGTCCTCTTCTCGGCGGTGGCATGACGCCCACCAACCCAGGCCAGTAGCTTGGTAGTCTGCTACCATATGTACATATTCACAGGGGCCACGACAGGGAATTATTGGTTGCTTACCTGTAACCGTAGTTCTCTGAGTGGTCACCTGTGAATTCGTACAGCCTGCCTAGACTCCCCGCTAGTCATGCCTCGTCCTTCTGGCTGCTCTCTGCGGCGGAAGAGAACTGAGGTGGCAGCCCCTCCCACGGGCTATATATATGAGAGGGGGCAGGGCTTCCTTTAATCTGTCATCTTTCTAGAAGGTTCCGATACTGTTCTGCGCAAGCACAGGATCTACCATATATACGAATTCACAGGTGACCACTCAGGGAACTACGGTTACAGGTAAGCAACCAATAATTATCCCTGAAAAGAAAAACATGGAAAAACTCATATCTGAGGCAAAGGTTTACCTGCAAGCTGTGAGAAAAAATGCCACGGGAGCCACAAAATCACTGTCTGGGCCATCCAAGTGCCATTTACAAAGGGACCCAGAAGCAGAGAAAGCAGTTTCTTATTTGTGGTGTCTCTGAATCACAGTCGGGTGTTTTGTGCCTGTGCAGAGCCTCTTTGGGACTTTTTAGTGTCTTGGTCACCCACCCATTCTCCATATAAAGTACTGGTTGCCACCCCACACTCAGTTCCTGCAGCCGCTTCTAAGAACCTTGTTTTCACAGTGAAGGATTTTGTTCATTGGTTTTTTTCCTCCTTTGCTCTACTCTGATTCTTTGAGGACTATTAATCTTCCCAGCATCGTTAAGAGTTTTCTGCTGCTTTCTGAAGGTTTATTCATCATCTATGGTTTGTAATGACATCTACCATATGTTTCAAATGCTGTGAACAATGCAATGGGGAAATGCCTGATACTGATGGACACACCAAATGCCTTGTGTGTCTATGGGAAGGACATATTGTACAGGCCCGTGCTTATTGCCAGGCATTTATGTCCCAGGCCTGAAAGAATGAGGAAGCTAAGGTTTGGGCCCTTGTATAGAAGGCGCTTGGGTGATGAACAAATTTTCGAAGGCATTCCAAAACCCATTGAAAGAGACTGTGAACTGGCTGAGTGGTTGGGTAGTGATGAGTTGGAGCTACTGTTAACTGAACTGCTGCTAAGGCTAGTAAGAAACTGAATGGAGTTGCTGACAAACCTTCCAGATCCATTCAAGGAAGGTGGATCTGCAGATGGTGATTGACACTACTTTGGTCGCAAATGGAACACTTGGGGAAACGGAAACTGCCCAAATCTTTTGTGTAGCCATTAAAAATCACCATGATGTCACTATCAAACTCACACATACCCAAAAAGAGGCAGTGAAGGCTATGTGTGATTTTTTCATTACTTTTCATGGGTGGGCAACTGTCACAAATGACCATTCTGTGCTAGTCACTCTGAGGGATTGCTGCAGGGATAGCTATAAGATGCAGTTTCGCGTGTCAACCAGTGTGGAACGAGCTCTTGTTGGCTCAGCCATCAGAGAGATTAGGAAGTATATGGTGAATCCACATATTCACTATTGTTACTTTTTTGAGTTCTCTGTGAACGCACTTGTGGAGTATACTGCGCCTGCGCAGGCTCTAACAGAAGCTTTCCAAGCTGTTTATTTTCTATTTTGCCACTCCTCCCCAGGGCATAAAAAGTGCCCTGGCCCCATGCTCCCCAGTTCCTTTTCTCCCGCCACAAGCTCTTCGGAACGATGTCATGTCAACAATGAGATTTAAGAGATGTGTGCAGTACATAGAAGATGCTGGACTCAGATGGCCATGCTAAGTGCCTCCTCTGCCTAAGGAGAGACCCATGTTGTGAGCTCGTGCCCCCATTGCCAAGCCTTTATGGTGCAGACATAAAAGAATAGAGCCTGCCGCTTTAGCAGTAGACAAACAAAAATTGGAACATGTGCTTGCACAAGTAACGCGGAACTGTAGTAAAACAAAGGTGCAAATGTAGCCATGATCATTGGTTCTGGGCTCCCCTGGACTCCCGCCTCCTTTTCCCCTAAGAGAAAGAGGGAGGCTTGATCTTCCTTGCCCTTTACCAGCTTCCTCTTCCTTCCTAAGCAGCCTCTAGCTACTCATCTGAGCAGGAGCCCTTTACAAGGAGCCCTTCCCTGCCGTCCCTGTGAATACGTACATATGGTAAATCCTGCGCAGAGCAGTATTGGAACCTTCTAGAAAGATAAATGACAGACGAGCGTAGCCCCACCCACTCCCCTATATATATCCAGTGGGAGGGGCTGCCACTTCAGTTCTCTTCATCCACCGCCTAGAGTAGTTAGGAGAACCTTCGCTATTCGCTTGCTTTGGATTTGACGAACTGCCTTACCGTATGTCTATTGCTGTGTTTTTGGCTTGATCCAGACTGTTTGACTATCCTATCTTTCATCCTGATTCTACCTGTTACTCGGTTTCCCGCTCTCTCCACTCCTGGCTTGGACTGTCTGATCACTTTCCCGCTCTATCCATCCCTGACAAGGACTGTTTTTCGACTGCTCCTTCATGGGATTTAGAGTTAGTGCTATCTTCACTTGCTAAGAGCCCATTTGAACTGTTGGCAACGACCGGTATCGCTTATCTGTCATGGAAAACAGCCCTCCTGGTGGCTATAACTTTGGCTAGGCATGCCAGTGAGTTGTCTGCCTTGAGAATAGATGCCCCGTACCTTAGGTTCCATAAGGACAAGGTAGTTTTGCAAACAGACATTGCCTTCTTGCCCAAAGTGGCAACACGCTTTCACTTGTCGCAGGACTTGGTTTTGCCTGCATTTTTTGAGAACCCTGTCATTCCATTAGAACGTTTTTTGCAGTCTGGATGTGTGTAGGGCTTTAGCTTTTTACATAGATAGAACTTCTGGATTCAGAAAATCTACGAGATTGTTTTTTAAGTACCGGAAGGATGCCAGTGGCCTTCCAGTTTCTTCCCAAAGATTATCTTCATGGATTGTGTCACTGATCCGCTTGTCCTATTAGCTGGCCAGACGAAACACACCTCAGCACCTAAGAGGTCACTCTATGAGATCAGTCTCCACGTCAGTGGCCTTCATGAGGGGCGTACCACTCGACGCGGTGTGTTGCGCTGCTACCTGGTCGAATCCGCTTACTTTTGCGTCCCACTACAAATTGAATGTGTTCTCCAAGAAGGATGTGGAGTTTGGAAGGGCAGTCCTCTTCTCTGTGGTGGCATGACGCCCACCATCCAAGGTCATTGGCTCGCTAATCTACCATATGTCCGTATTCACAGGGACCACAACAGGGCATTTTTGGTTGCTTACCTGTAACCGTAGTTCCCTGAGTGGTCACCTGTGAATTCGTACATCCCCGCCCATCCTCCCTGCTGGCCATGCCTCGTCCTTCTGGCTGCTTATTGCCGTGGAACAGAATTGAGATGGCAGGCCCTCCCACTGGCTATATATAGGGGAGTGGGCGAGGCTATGCTCAAGTCTGTCATTTATCTTTCTAGACGGTTCTGATACTGCTCTGCGCAGGCGCTGGATTTACCATATGTACAAATTCACAGATGACCACTCGGGGAACTATGGTTATAGGTAAGCAACCAATAATTTTCCTCCTCATGTTTTGGCCTGAAAAGGCTGCTTCCAAGGCCAGCCTACCTTGGAAAGGGGTGATGCATGGCAGGAGGAAGGTGGCGGCTCCAGGGTCCACACTCCCCTCAACACCTATCTACTGCTAACTGGCAGGAAAGAGTTTGCCATGCAGGTGTATAGATCGTCTCCCATTCCTATTTTTTCTCTCTTTAATTTTCTTTAAAATACAATTCTAGCTAACAGTTTCATTTCATTCCTTTAAAACAACAGTTAAAAAATGACCTGGCCCCACCATGAAGCCCATGGAGAACTAGGGGGGGCCAGGTAACTTGCACCCATGAACCAGGAGGAGGCTAAGAAGTAGGCAGGCAAAAGGGGATTCCCTTTAGCTTTCCAGGTTCGAAGCCATGGAGTCCAGGATGCAGGAGCCCAGCTCAGATTTGGAGGCCTTTGAGAGTGTGTGTGAACTCGGAATAGGTGCTGTTGACAGAATTTGCTCTGTCAGTGAGCTGGAGTAGGGGCGTGGGGAAGCACTCAGCGCCATCCCACTGAGCTGGGAGATGTTCTCCTTGTTTTCCAGGCATCTGTGGTGGTGGTAGGGTGGGGAGGTTTACTGGCTAAGTAGGCGGATGTCCGGATGGACTTCTTTCTGGAAAATGGAGGCTAAGATGCAGTGATTGCTGGGGAATTGAAGAGGGATCCCCTAAGGGTCGAGCGCATGGTAGTGTTGGGCATGGAAGTTGTGTTGTTCAGCTTCCGGATCTTTTCAGGTGTGGTGAGGCCCCGCCCACACCTCTTGTTGGGGGTCTGAGGGCTGCTCCCATTCATCATCTCCTCAATCAGGTGCAATTTCTTGAGTTGGTGGTGGAGATGCCACTGCTCAGCTAAGTGCAAAAGGGCTGCTCCTGTACCAGGAAGGGCTCCTGGTGCTCCTACTCCCAGTGCTCCACTTGGTCCTGCAGTTTTGCTTCAAGCTTGGGGAGTTTTCTGCAACTCCACTCACAGCTTGTCTTCTTTCAGAAGGTTGCCCCCACAATTTGTGAAGCGGCTGGGGTTGAATCCCTTTCTCTCAATCTCCTGAAAGTGGCACCAGCTGTATTCCCACTTGCAGATGTCTTTGAACAGTTCCTGGTGGGATTCGTAATAGTGCTTCATCCGCAGGATCTCTGCATTGTGCTGCTGCAGGAGCTCCTCAGTGAAGTTGTCCTGGAAGTAGGGGCTGAGGGAATGCCTCTGCTGCTCACTAGATAAGCATTTCTTGCAATAGCTGGCCAGCTCCCCTCGGATGGCCTCCACTGCGTTCTGGATGTTGTTGCACTTGAGCTGCTCTAGGCAGTCTTCATTCCTGATCTTGGACCTGAAACCCACCATGTTGGAGGCGAAGGCCTCCCTTTCTTCCGCAGGTACCTTCTTTGTGGCTTCTCTTGATCTCTATCTGCTGAGGGTGGCAATGTTCTCAGTGAAGATGCAGAAGATGTCCTCGTCCTCCCTGACCATGTCTTGCTCGAAGCTGGTCTTGGGGCTCTGCTCCAGCTCCTCCATGAACAGCATTATCTACCGCTTTGTCTCGAGGAACTCAGAGCAGCGCCACTCCTATCCAAGACCACCTATTTTGATAGCTTTGCAAGGACAGATGTGTTAGTTACTTCTGTATATAAACAAAATGTTTTTGTTTTCCATGGTAGTGTTTTTTTCTTCATTTTTCTCTGTACTCTGAATTTTATATTTTATAAATATATTTTCCTTGTATGTTTGAATAAAAATTATTCATTTAAAAAAATGAACTGACAGAGAAGAGATCTAATGCACATAGAGCATTAAATTATAAAGCTCTAGAGTCAGGACTGATCCTCTTCCACCTCCCAGCCTTGTATTTGTACAGGGCTCCTTGGGAGGCCTGCAGCTGCCTCCCTTTAATGGACACAAACTTCCACCAAAGGATGGCCCACAGTAAAGGGTCAGCCTGCCCGGACCCAGGACCACCCAATCCCGAGCCTTAGCCCTATTCCCACCCACTGTTGAACGTCTGTGACCCTGTTATGTTCTTCCCTATTTATGTATAAACCCTGTGACATTTGTCTATGTTTTCTACTGTTGTCTTGTTCGATTAAAACTGTTGTAAACTGCTCCGAGCCTTTGGGGAGTGGCGGTATACAAGTTTGAAATAATAAATAATAATAATATAACTGAAAAGAATGTGGTCTTGTCTAGTCAGTTGACACACAGGATAAACCCAGTGGTAGTGGATCACTCCTCCTGCCATCCCAGAATGAATCTTCACTGGTTTGTAGTCAAAATAGTAACTTTCACAAGGTCTGCTCTATTCCGGGATTATTATGAAGTGGAACAACACAACTAGAGTTCAGACACTATTTTGATCCTCCATCCCAAACAGACACACATTTTTAATGTTTAATTTCATCCACATGTCAGAAGTCAATAACCTTCCTGAGCCCCTGCAAGAAGGTGATTTAAATAGGACTATTAGATGTCAATGTCTCCAAAGCAGACATTTTAAGCATCCACTAACCTACCATGCTCTTGGATTCAAAAAGGTTTTCCTGCCCCTTCTTTTGCACTGCAACCTCCCATACCTACTGCAAAGCAGAAAAAAAAATCTCAGTTTTTGCCTTTAACTACTACAATCAGGCCAATAAACATTTAAAGACACTTGGATTGGTTTTGTTTGGAGACAAAAGAAAAAGAAAGAATTAATCTAGACTCCAGAAGAAGTTCTATAGAACTTGAAAGCAAGGCATCTGATGCTTAACCATTTTTTTTGGAAGAAATACAAGGGATAAAAAGAAAATTGAAATCGAATCAAGAAGCTATGTTATTGTCTTTGAATATTATGAAGAATGAACTGAAATCAGAATTAAGAGGTGTAAAACAATCACTGATTCAAGTGACAATGGAGGTGAAATCCACAGTGGAACAAGTTGATAAGTTGGAGATCACATATTCTTGGTAAGAAAATAAGGGCTCTAGACGCTTGAAGGGTTTCTAATAGGGAAAGATACTTGGATTTACTAGTAGTCATGGGCCCGGTATTTGTCTCCTGTTGGAGTTCAGCCTGTGATTGAGTCTAATCAGGGCTCTCTGGATGTTGGAAATGACAATGTTGTTTTAAATTATGTTGGGAATGACAATGCTGTTTCTAATGATGAGGGTGCTTTAGATGCAGAGAATGACAATGGGATTCCTGTTCAAAGTGTCTTTGCTGATGAGAATGTTCTTGAAGAGTTTGGGGTGATAGGATGGCCTTTGGAAGAGGGCCTGAATTGTTACCAGAGAATTCCCAGGTCTTTGAGCCTGAGAAAAGCTTGGCACCTGGCCCAGCTGCAGAAATTAATGTTTTAGAACATAAAAGGCTTGTTGTCAGACAAAACAGAATTGCTCAACAATCTTTCCGGCGCTCTGCCAAGCTGAAAGAGAAAATGATAACAGAATTGAGGCTGAATAGAAACAAGTTTCTGGCAGGGATTTAGAGTAGATTAGGGGATAAAATTGCAAAGTACAGAATTTATGGTCAGATGAAGCAACGTTTGGAACTGGATCAAGACGTAGTGGCGAATCTTGCGGTCTTGCCTTGGAAAGATTCAGGTTATATCTTGTTTGATTTCATGATTTGGAGTTTTACCTTGGAAGTTTCTGTTTTGGGTTTTTCATGCACTTTGATGGATTTATTTCCTGGATTATTTGTTCCTGCTTATCTTTCTACCTACTTGGATTTACCCATTTCTTTGGAGTATTTTACTGCCAATGTTTTTTAAATTACCTACAATAAACTGTTGGCATTTTTACTCAGCTGTGTGGTGTTTTTAAGTCAAAGGGCTTCTTTCTGGCCTGGTGTGCAACAATTTGTTTCTTTTGTGTTTTCGTTTTGTACCATTCATTTGGATGGCATGAAATGGTACAACCCCCTCCTGTTCAGAAATATTGGTGAAATGAAAGGTAAGTGGGAATGGTGATTGTTTGGTCGGCTGATTTTCGGCACCTGACTGTAGGCTCTGGCACTTTGCTGCTAATTGGGTGAAAATATTCTTCTTCTTTTTGACAATGGACAAAAACACTCATTCGGAAAGGAACCCGTTTTTGGTAGATGTGCTTGAAAACGGCGTCTTACGAACGAAACACACTGAACCTAGTAGTGACTGTACAAATGCACAAGACTAATTTACTAACTTTCCAAGATCTCAAAGAGAGAGAATATTGTCTGAGATTATGAGGTTTACAAGAAGAAGCTCAAGAAGACACAAGGAGAGTGACAATGGAAATGTTATCTGAATATTTGGATATGAAGGACACTGAATTGGAGGAACAGGTGGCTAGAGTTCTCAAAATCGCAAATAGAAGAGTTGATCACAGAAAAGTGACAAGCGATGTGATTATTTATTTTGCTAATAAAAGTTTTAAAGATGAGATTTCACAGAAATATCAAAAAACCAAATGGGTATATCATGGAATACAGATAATCATAAAGAAAGACATCCCTGGACATATACTGGCAAAGACAAGGAAATACTATTTCTTGACAGAGAAGCTAAGGAAGAAAAATATCTTATATAGATGGGAGAAATTAGAAGGATTATGTGATGATGTCAACCACTGTTATTCAGCACTTTAGCTCATATTTGAAGAAATCGAATGACCCACAGGTATGACTGTGATTTGGAATTTTTTTTAAAATTAATTTTTTTTATTGTCACTTCCCTTGTTCAGCTTTATTAATCTGAATGGAAGAAGAGGCACACACAGTTCGTCCATGACCCCTGTGAAATGTCAGTTTCAAACTTGCAGCCACAGTTTTGTTTCAACTAGCATGTTAAGGCTGCAAACTATTAAATCAGAAATGGAAGAGCCATTTGGTGTTGTGACTTTCCAGTTTCATCCCAAATCCCAAAATAAGTGTGACACTTGGAGGAATTAAACAAACAAAAGGCAGATGACTACATACAGAAATACTTCTTGCATAGGGCCCAGGTTTCTTATATTCGTTACTAATTTTTACTAAAAATTAATTTTATCAATTGACGTTGTCCATTGTTTGTATTCAGTCAAATTGTGTATTGTTTTGATGATATGTAACTTCATTTTATGTGGCACCTTTAATGCTTTGTTAGCCACCCCAAGTCCCTTTGGGGAAATCATGGCGAGATACAAAAAAGTTTTTATTTTTATTATTATTACTTAGGGAACTGGGATAGGCAACTGGGTAGAAACGGTTTCCTCGGGGCATCTGGGAACCCAGATCACAGTACAGGTGTTCCCAAAATATGACTGCATTGTTGCAACAAAAACAAAATGGCACATTAAAGCCTACTAGAGGTATATGTTCTAGTAGGTGGGTGGGAAATGTATTCCGACAGAGGGCTACGAATCACTCTGCCTGCAAAGAGGAAGAACATATAAACACTTCCAAAACAATAAGGAAACAGGTTTTTATGGTGTTATTTTTTATCCCAGTATTATTGACTTGCCTTCATTTAGCTGAAAATAGCAACTTAAAATCTGCTCCCAGCCATGGTTGTAAGCATGTCTGAGTGAAGTGTATGCATAGAAAAAGAAGTGCGGCATGAGTAAAAACAAGATTGTACATAAAATATTTAAAGCATCAGAGCAAGTTTTCAAAAGGGCAAACTATCTCCCATAGAACAGTACTCTGATTTACTAATCTAATTAGTAAATGAAAATATTACAGA
This sequence comes from Anolis apletophallus, assembly GCA_030556195.1. Classification (NCBI taxonomy): domain Eukaryota; kingdom Metazoa; phylum Chordata; class Lepidosauria; order Squamata; family Anolidae; genus Anolis; species Anolis apletophallus. The sequence goes on from JARBWK010000012.1 coordinate 14,774,266, forward strand.
TTGGTTCTAGCATTCTTAGATCAGAAGTATAAATAATGTATTAACTAAAGAAATACAAAATGGCCAAAATGAAAAAGTGTCACAATCCTTGATTTTGATACACATTCCTTTCTTTCCTCTTAGATTAGTGGTTCTCAACCTGTGGGTCCCCAGATGTTTTGGCCTACAACTCCCAGAAATCCCATCCAGTTTACCAGCTGTTAGGATTTCTCGGAGTTGTAGGCCAAAACATCTGGGGATCCACAGGTTGAGAACCACTGTCTTAGATCTTAAAGACTGCTACCATTGCACAACCATTGCACAGGAACTCAGAATAAAGTGAAATCATGGAGGTGAGGAATGGAAATACTGAAGGCCTGGAAATTACTGTGAGATAGATGGGCTTTTTTTTCTTATATGAGATTGGTTTTCAAATTTAAACTTAGTTCTCCAAAAGAGCAGGTGTGTCATCAAACCTGTATCTGGGATGTATTCCTTTCAATTAACAGGTGGAAGCTAAGATAATGATATATATACTTAAAGGAAGAAAGCAGAATACAAATCCTTCACTCAGAAAAGAGAGATGTGCAAGAGAGATGGGACCCAGCCTAATTTTAAAGGGACAGATTTTCTTTTTTCGTTTCTGGAAAAAGGTTGAATCCCACATCAAGTGTCTGAAGTTCAACTGCCCAACTTCCTCATGTTAAATTTTAGGGCCTATGAAATTTCACAGGAAGGCTTTGGATTAAACAAAAGTCCGAACATGTTTGGATCCTCGAGTCACATTAAAACATTACACTGAACACACAAACCAACTCTTTGCTTCAGAGGCTGACACTGACTTCCACCCTTTTGCCATCAGTCTCCAGATCCATCATGAATGCCTCTATTGAAGAGGTCGTCTTGGGAACCGTGCTGGTCAATCCCTTCATAATATGAGTTACCGTTATGGAGGAATGTTCCCACAGCACGACCTTGTCGAGCATGTCCCACAGCATCGCTGAACACTTTGTTTATCTGTTCTTCGGAAGGCATCCACCAGTCGGGATTGGAAGTGCAGTGCATCCTAATGAATTCTGTGGGAAAATGTGGATTTAGCAGATTTCACCCTGGCATACAGGATTGATAGCATTTGCTAACTGGACCAGTGGCATGCTGATTATATCAAGTTTACCAGGACCATGCGAAGTTTCTGCTTTGGACCACAACTCCCAGAATCCCCCAGACAGCATCTCCACTAGAGTCTGAGAGCTTTAGTTCACAATTGATACTATGCCAAGCTTGGAAGGTGTATATAGAAATCTTGACAGGTGGTGCTATGACAACTTGAATTTTGTTAGAATAGATTTTCTTTTAACATATGCACTATGGAGCCATGGAATGCCACAATGTAGGATGATGACCTCCATACTTCCCTTACAGGCTTTCAATATATTCCACACAATTTTCCAGGCAATTTACATAGGATGGCTGCACAATTTGGCTTTCCACAAGATTCTGACATCTTTGGTTACCAAGGTGTTAGTGAGGGAAAAGATGGGGTGCATGGGATGTCAAGAAACAGCCACGAGTGTCAGGGCCGAACAGAAGCAACATAAGAGTATGGGGAAAAATATGTATTCTCGAGACAGCTGCTGAAGTATTTACATGAAATGAAATAAAATACTCTGCACCAAAATTTGAAATTTTTAGTTTGAAACATTAATGTGAACAGATTTTTTTTCTTATTTTGCCTAATTTATGCACCACACTCCTACTTTGTGTGTTGTTTTCTGGCTTTGCTACCAGTGGGGTGTTTGGTAGAGAGCTTTTTAAGAAGCGGGCACACCTGGCTCAGCCATTTTCTAGCATAGCTCTCCTACAACAAAGGATTAGGAGTTGCTGCTTTTTCTTTTTTTAAAAGAAAGGCAAAGTTCCTGGGGGGGGGGGGTTGCTCAGCCTCTGAACTTCAACATGCCTAAAGAATCGCAGTCAAAGGTTGTGTCAAAAAGACCTCTGGTTCTGAACTTCTTTGACAAAACCACTTTCAATTTCAGCTTCAGTGTCCTAATTATGAAGACTATCGTCTCACTTTTATTTTTAATTGAAAGCTGTAATATCCAAAATAAACAAAGGCACCCCATGTTGGAATACAAGGGGAGGGGTACCCAACTATTGTGTCCCACAGTGAGTCACTTTGGTTGTGCTATCTAGGGTCAAGCTGATTGGCAACAAGTTTATATTTATACTAAGTGGGGAAAAGTTGCCACCACAGAAACTTCATTACCTGATTGATCCCAGGGGGAAATAACTCATTATTATAATAATATTTTAAAAGTGGGGGGAAACTTCCAAAACAAACCAATACTTAGTTCAATAGACCTCACAGGTAAATGAATAGTAACATGTATAATCAACCTACTGGACAGTCACTGTCCTGGAAGGGAAGTTTCTAGGCCTTCTTTGGGAAGTAGAAGGGGATGGTCCCAATCTAGCCCAAATAAAATTTAGAAATGGGAATTTATTCTCTTGTTTACACTATGTAATGTGAAGGCCCAATGCTATATATAGAATGGAGACATTTGCCTAGTGTGGTTGTTTCTTTTCCTATCTAATAATGGAAACTTTGGGCAAAAGTTGATTCTGCATGTCACTATCCTTGGACTGAGACAAACAAGCAAGCACATATGGGTCTGGATAGCTGGAGAAGCAACTCAAGATACTAAGCATTCGCTTCAACAAAAATTAGCATTGGAAAATAATAGGCATTTAATTGAACTTGCATTCAACTTTTAAATCCTTTAGTTCCAGATTAACTTTGTTTGGCTTGTGGTGAATGCTGGAACTCGCAAGCTATGTTTCATACAAACAGAGTTCTATCATTTCTCTTTAGGCATCAAGACTTTTTTTCCCTCCTGAAATGTTTGGGGATAAGTTTGAATATTTTTCAGTGTGGCAGAAGCTGGGGCAACAGAAGGATCCTAAGGCAGGCAATGTCTGATAAATTGCAAGTTAATTTAGTCTTTCAGATAAATTATAGACGGTTAAAATTGCAGCTCATGGTGTGTTTTTTAAGCCTCCACTAAAATAAAATCTAGGAAGAAAGTAATCCCACACACTGTTGAGGATCACATGCATTTTAATGCTAAACATCTGCATGTGACACTTAACAGCGATGTTGAATGACTGTCTCCATCCAGAAATGGATAAGTGTCTGCATGAAGAACCAGGTCAACACTGATACACCTGGAGTAGTATTTGCCATTGCATTCCAATTAATCATCCCTGCACTAATCAGATGCATCTCCTGAGGCAGAGAGGGAGATCCATTCCATTCGAGCCCAAACTAGGCTTCATGTATTTATGGCACTGGACAAGCTGCCTTTGGCACCCCAGTACTCACACAACAGGCTACACTGCTTGGCTTCTGTCTTAGAAAAGATCACACACAACCCCTTCCCCACCCAGGTGCAGAGACAATGTCCTTGGGTGTGGGAAAGAACTATAACTTGGTAACATTGTCCTCAATTCCACATCTTCTCAGTGTGGTACATGTAACTAAATGTAGAACTACACTAGGCTGAAAAAAGGATTTCCTCCCCATGCCTCCAACTTACTGTAACTTACTCAAAGCTGCCTCAGATGTCCATTCTGTGCTTCATGATAAGCAAGCAGGATTGGAAAATATATTGCTGTTGTCCTCCCCCAACAATCAGACACACAATAGAGACATCAGTGCTTAGATCTGTGGAGGTCCTTCAGGAATCAGTTCTGAAATAATTATGTATATGGCTGGTGTGTGTGTGTGTGCTGAAGGATTAATATATGTCCAGCCTGCTCCTGCCAGTGGACTTTGGTATGCTGAATAGTTGTTACATGTCCAGATAGGAGTCATTGCTTTTGCTCCTTGCAGCATAGCTTTCTGGTGGTAGCGCAGATGTGTCATCTGTCAGCATCCTACTCACCAGTCAGCATCCTACTTCTCAGTGCAATTGGCTAGATTTTAAATTGAGTTTTTGGGAGTCATGTCACAGATGAAGCATAGCCATGACATTATGGCTGTGTGTTTGATGCAAGATCCTTGTCATTCTCTGGACTGCAAGTTCCAGAATTCCCACCCAGCATGGTATAGGGGATCTAGACCATATGATTTCAAAGACCCTTCCACTGGGAGGTCACACGCTATATCAGATGCTCCCGAATTGGTTGAGTCTTTTGACAAAGCTGTGTTGGCTCTGGGACTCCGGGCATTATAGGCCCTAAAAGTTAACTTCTCCAAGCTCTGGATTTGTTCTTATCATTATACCCATATACTACAGCCAGTTTTGTCTAGTTTGCTTTATATTATAAATCCATGCTCTTGAATTTTTCCTGGGAATCACGTTGGATTACAGCTCCTAGCATTCTGCATACATTAGCTACATTGGCTAGAACTACTAGAATTTGTAATCCAAAAACCTCTAAAAGGCTGAATGATTTCCACCCCTTCTTTGGCTGCCGGAAACAGCTGCAAGAGAGGAAACATCTAACTTTTAAGTCTTTTTTAAATTATTGGCTGTTTCACACATCCTCAGAATTCTGTATTTTACAAGCTTTATAAATCATTCAGACAAACCAAACTGAAAACACTATAACCGTGATCAAGGGATGTTTCTTGGTTTTCTTTTTAATCCCTTGCAGTTTGGGGGTGGGTGGCATTTTTCCTCCCTACAGGATTCAGCAGGATTCACCAGTTAGTTTCAGTGCACCATAAGTGATGTAATGTCAACTTCTGGTTTTTATTTTGTTTTATTCAGGGACAATTTTTCCTTTTTTTAAATGTTTTTTGAAAGGAGGGTGGTCTGTAGTGTTTGGGGGAAATGCTGCGTTTTAGCAAGTATTGGCGTGCTTAGGGGACAAGAAAGTACCTGAGAACTGTCTCCCAATTGAATTTTGTTGTTGAAACTGAAGGCTGAAGAGGTTTCCTGGCGGTTCCCAAAGACCATACTAAGGGGTCGGAAGGATTGCATATGGCTCTTGGGTGCATATTGCCCACCCAAGTTAAAAGATCCATAAGGATATGTCCTTATCCAGCACTGGGCTTGTATATGAAGAAAGACATATCTGCAGGTATGGCTAATACTTCCTTGTGTCCCATGCTGTTCTTTCGCAAGCACAGATCTTGTTGAAAGCACCTTTAGGTGGAGATGATAGTTCTATAGCTCTAACCCAGACTTAGTCAAATTTAAAGCGGAATGAATGAATTTTCAGTTAGTCAGAGCTTTGTTCGGTCCCGCTGACTTCATACATGGGGATTCAACCCTTGACTAGCTGCGTGCAATGATGGCAGGATTGGGGCCATAAGACACAACAGTACAGTTGAACATATTGCTGGTTCCAATACATTAAGATCCGCTGTATAACATTTGCCTTCCAAGTATTTCCAACAGTTATTTGCTTCTGAAATAAAACCACATCAATCAAGACCCATGTTTAATTCAACTAATTTTTCATTCACTGACTAGAAGTTTTGAAACAGAATCTTCTTCCTTCCTACCTAATTTGGAAAGTATCAGAATATTAACCAGATTGAAACAATCCTACAGCTCAGTTTCATGTAAAACTGTCAAAAGTTTTGGTTGCCTAAATAGAGATAGTTGTAATAAACCTAAATGGATTCTCTGCAGCTGAGCAGTGAAAGTTGAAGACCCTGCTATGACTTTGGACTATTTTCCTCCATGGTTCAAAAGGAGCTGCCCATAAGACTGAATGTGCAGGAGGGAGTGATTGGAAATCCCAAAGCGGATTTCCAATCACACCTATATTGCAGTTCCAGGACTGCACTGTCAGTAAGGCACATTTCCTTCCCCAGAATCTCTTAATTGTGCCTCGTTGCTAGAGTGGAGAATGGAATAGGAAATCATGAAAATGATTTCCCTAATTTACTGGGATCTGTCTTATATCGATTGTGCTGTAAATTAGCGAAAGAAGCATAAATTCTCTACAAAAAAAATCTCTACAAAATCAGTTTCTTTGTTAAAGTTTACATTAAATTAAATAATAATTTTTAGAAATTATTATTAATTGGCTTTCCCACAAAGGAATAGCAAACTATAGTAGATTATCATAGGTCAAGTTCCAGGGTACACGGCCAGTGCACAGGACAGCCATTTGCCAGTCCAAGGAAATGCCACTTTTGCTAATAAACAACTACATATGCATCCCAGTTGAAAACACTCTCTAAGGATGCAGTTGGTAAGGGAAAACTAACAGTGGTGAGAAACCTTCCTGCCATTCGTGGTTTCCTTGCTGTGGAACCTCAAAGCCCTCAGAACACAGAGCTAGAAAACCACTAGAGAAATGGATGGCACACCTATTGATTAATGAAACGCTCTTGTCTCTTAACTAAGAGCTGATCCCTCACATCTACAAAGAAGCTCCCCCTTCCCTCTACTTGCCCGGCTGCTAAATATTCTCGCATTAAGCCAGTGCCAATGTGGTGAAATGAAATTGCATATGGTGGACACCGAGTGAAAAGATGTAGTACCTCTGAGACATGTTACTTTCACTGGATCCAGAGGACGTCTTTCAGGACCAGTGTCTCCTGACTGCACTGACCTTTTCCTTTTTCCAAGGCCGCACGAGTACTTAAGCTCATCGGTGGTGAAGACAAATCTGATGAGGTACCGAAGGAGCCGGCGCCCATCTTTCTTTGAGGAGTTTACAGCCTCGTCCCATTGTTTGCTAGTGATGTAGACGGGGTAGTTGGTCAACAACTGTTTGCTCCCCTGAAAAGAGAGAAAATAAAATGGTTCCCCAAGTCAGAAGGCTGAATGACAAGAGACGATGAAGTCAGTTGTCACATAAAATTACAATTAGGCAGCTGCGAAGCGCTGACAATGAACAGACACTGATGGAAATAAGGAACTAGTCATCTTGAAAGTGTGTGGTTTTCTTCAAACAAAATTACATTTGCATTTTCTGTAATAAGAACCTGTGAGGTATAATGAACACCTTGAAAGAGAAATAAGCTATTTATAACATACTTTTGCAGGTAGGTTAAAAAGTGTCAAGATCCAGTGATTGGAAAAGCTATTTAAATATAATCGTCTCTCTTAATCTATTAAAATGTGTAAAAATGTCTTTTGAAGAGTGTGATCAAACAGGCCTTTTCCTGGCAGCTGGCAGATCGCGACTTCAGAAGCTTTTTTTAAAAAAAAAATAAATCTATTTACATAATTAATGTATTACCTTTTGTTTAACACACTTAGAACCTGACAGCAGTTATGTTGTGAGGGGAGAAACTCTCAAGCAAGTCAACAAAGTTGAAACTGTAAGATCCAAAACAGCATTACTATTAATGAACTCCGTATGAATGCAAATGGAGAGCTTTGAGCAAATGAGGCCTGCCCAGGAAGATTCTTCTCACAGGCTCCCTTACACTGATATTTCCCTAGTACGCACAGCAGTTGGGAGGTAAAAAAGGAAGCTCAGGAACTGTGTTCACCTTTTATAGCGTACTATATATGCTAGACCATTCTAGCTGCCACTTGCCCAGACTGAACTGCCTGGGATTGGACATCACTGTAGCGGAAGGAGGTACAAGTTTTCCACTGCTCCTCCAAATTAGGACTGATATAGAAGAGGGATTAACTTTCCCCCCAATTCCATGTAGGTCCTTTTGTTCCCAAAGATTTCCTTCCAGGGGAGACTGTAGCATATTCTGTGTGAGGTCTCTCTGTGTCTGTGTGTACAACACTTATGATGAGGAAGTGCCAAAATGCCATGATGCAGACTGAGTGGAGTGCCTGCATCTTCTAAAGACCTAGGCCTATCTTTAAAACATGCTTTAAAATACCGTTTAAGTTCAAATTTATACATGGCTACTCAGAGTTCAAAAGGTCACCCAGGTTAGGATGGCATCCCACGTGTAATATGTAGTTTGGTCTGATATTTGTTCACATTCTTTTTCTGTCAGTTTTACCATTTATCTTTCTCCTCTCCATTGTTGTGTGTCTTGGGAATGACTCTGACTTAATGCTTTCTTTGCAAAATCTATTCAGATGAGGTTTGTCACTGTCTTCCTCTTAGGCTGAGAAAGGATGACTTGTTCAATGTTTACATGGCTGAGTAGAAATTCGAACCTTGGTCTCCTGGAGTCCTAATCCAACACTGAAACCACTATGCTGCACTGGTTCTCTCTCCCACTGCTGGTGTGATACACTACAAAATTAATGAAGCAATAGGGACAACGTATGGGTACTGGATTACAAACTGGCTAAGAGAACAGTGGAGTTCTCAGAACCTTTAAGAGGGTTTCATTGATTAGACAATCAGACAGCACAGTGGCTTGCTATTTTTTTCTTGTAATGATATAGATTGTGGCAGGAGATCTGCGTTCATATTCACAATATCTTTGTAGCCAATAGGCTAGAGCAGTGCTTTCCAAACTGTGTGCTGCAACACATTAGTGTGTTGGCTCCAATGTGTAGGTGTGTTGCACAAATGTAACAAGAAACCTCCGAGTAGATGAAATAAACAATGAATCATATATTTCTTAAAATATAAATGAGAGGTTTTCATGAGACATGTCCCCATACATTTCATTATTACATTTTAGGAATGTGTCCATATCTCTTATAAGGGATTGGTTTAACCCTGTCATTCCCAAAGTGGGTGCTACCACCCCCTGGGGGGCGCTGGAGCGATCGAAGGGGTGTGATGGCCACAGGTGCATTTGTGGAGCGATGAATTACTGTAAGGGGGCGGTGAAATCATGACTGAAATCACTGGGTTGCTGTAGTGCAGCGATTCTCAACCTGGGGATCGCGATCCCAAGAGGGGTCGATTGGCCATTTAAGAGGGGTCACGAGGCCCTCTTCTTTGGCCCCGCCCCCTTTGCTTCCTCAAAATGGCACAGTGCTAGGCTAGGCCATGTGGCGCATCCTCGATCATCTGGCTCTTGCTGTTTGCCAGGCCTCAGTAGGCGGGAGCCAGGTGACAGGCTCTTCGCAAGGCTGGGCCGTGTGGCGCAACCTCAATTGCCTGTTTCCCACCATCCGCTAGGCTGCAGAGGCTCCCCATGAGGCTAGGCTGTGCAGTGCAGCCACCATCACCTGGCTCCCACTGCCTGCCATGCTGCAGGAACCGGGAGCCGGGCAGGAGTCTCCACACAAGGACAGGCCACATGACGCAGCCTCGATTGCCTGCTAGGATGCAGGCGGTGGGAGCTGAATTGGTTGAAGGGACTGCAAATCCCATCATCCGTTGTCCATACTCCCCAAACATAGTTTTTGTGATTAATCACTATGCTTTAATTCATAGTGATTAATTTGTAACAATGAAAATACATCCTGCATATTAAATATTTGCATTAGAATTCATAAGCGTAGCAAATTTATGAAATAGCAACGAAAATATGGTTGGGGGTCACCACAACATGAGGAACCTTATTTAGGTTGAGAAAGGTTGAGAACAACTGCATGAATACATATGTTTTTCTGTTTAATTGCTATTAAAAAATTAATTTCTAGGGGGGTGCTGAATAATATTTTTTCTGGAAAGGGAGAGGTAGGCCAAAAAAGTTTGGGAACCATTAGTTTGACCTCTGTTTTGCTAGTAAAACTTAATTGCAATGTTGCAAAATGTGGCATGTCTAAAAGGTATGTCACCAACATAAAATGTTTGGAAAGCTCTGACCAAGAGAATATGTAAGGATCATAAAATGCCCCAGTCCTGATTTATTGGGCAGTAGCTACAGTCAGTGACGAGCAGACTGATGTATCTCCCTTTCTTCCCAGAGTGGACTCTGTTATGAAAGCCCAAAGCAGGATCACTATTGCAATTCCTCCTTGCACCAGAGATCACTTTTGGGAGAGGGGTGGAAGTATCATTTAGTTTTGCCCCAATTGTTAGGAGAACAGATCCCTGTAGCTTGCAGCAGCTGATGTCCAATAAATCAGGACTGGGGTGGGATCAGGCCAAGAGGCACTACTTAGTTAAGTGTACTTAAGTCTAGAATCTTGGCTATCATTCTTAAGTGTATTCTCAGCTAATTCAAAAAGGGGAAGCCCAAAAGGCCTGGACACTCTAAATCTGACAAGTGATGGGCCATTAGATTTTTTAGACTTCATCTTCCATAATCCATACAGTCCATCAATGGCCAAGAAAAACAAACAGCTACCAGCCACCCAGTCTTCCCGGAAAAAGAAACAGCTGTCACCACCCTTCTGGACATCAAGGTCTAGGAAGGCATTGCCTGTTTCTTTGTTCTGAGTGAACTGCAACTTGATGCCTCCCTGCCTCAGTACTGTCAAGCTGAACTGCACAGCTGGCACAATGGAATTACACTGGTGGAGATTTGCATTCCAAGCAGCATTCAGAAAGGGTCCCTTGGTCATTTTCATCCAGCACGTATTGCCTTTCCCCCCGGTACTCATGTGCTCACTGAAGCATCCAATCGAAAGGCACTTCTCATCATCCTCCTTCTCCTCATCATCCACACTACCTCTGCAGGCTGCTCCACTGGCTGTGGAATCATGAGTTGGTTATGATGTTGAAGTACCATCTTCAAGTAATCTAAAACAGTCTGGCAGGGCACTGTAGGGAAGACAAAACACATGAATGTACACGTGCTGCTTATTATTAAAAGCAAGCTAAACCTCCTTTTCATAAAGAATAAATCTGCAGAAATAACGCCATCTCTCTCCCTTCCTCTCTCTCTTGGCCTTAACAGTTCTTGGGTGAAGATGCCCAAAGCTGAGCAGTCTCACTCTCCTTTCCAGGATTTTTTTTGAGAAATTAGAAATATTTTCCTTGGAAGATGGAAGATATACTTAAAAGCACATACATTACTGAGATGGGAAGGAAAAGACAAGAGAACACAGCCTTCCGCTTTAAAAGAAGTGAAGGGAGTGACATCAATCTGGGTCAAGCCTAGGGTTGTAGCTGACATGCACTGAACTTGTGTACCATGTACTGAGCATTACCCAATGGCACCCACTCAGTGGCATGAGTAGTGCAATTTTGCTATTCTGAATAGAGGTTGTGCAGTGCTGGTGTAGTATCTGTTCGAATACAGGTAGCTATGCTATGCTAAGGGGATGTGGATTAAGCACCGGGAATGTGGTGTAGCTGGCTGGGTGTCAGCTGCATAAGATCTCTACTGACCAGAAGGTCATGAGTTCGAGGCCTGCCCGGGTCGGGGTGAGCGCTCGACCAATTGTGTAGCTCGTTGTCGACCTTTGCAACCCGAAAGACAGTGGCATCTGTCAAGTAGGAAATTTAGGTAACATTTGAGTGGGGAGGATTAATTTAACTGATTTACGAGGCCATAAAATATCCAGGAAACATATACAAAGGAGTGAAGGAATGCGACAGCTCCTCCTGGTGGCCAGAAGAGCTGGAATGTTAAATTGCCTCTTTGTCTGTCTTGTATATGTTGTATGTCAAATGGCATTGAATGTTTGCCTGTGTATGTGCATTGTGAGGAAATTTACTTTGTCCTCTCTGTACATTATAGTGCTGACCAGTCTCGGCCTCGCAGGCTATTTCATTTTATAAAACCCACCACCTGATTGCTAGCCACCCTAAGATTAATCAGGCTGAATGTGGAATAAGGGCAAACAGTCACATAAGCTCGAAAGATCCTTCAACTACTAAAGATGCAGCAGACTAGCAAGGTGCTAGGTTTGCATGGGTTATGACCCCTGCCAAGTACTACCTGTTGGACTGGGTGAGTAGTCCTTTGAGACAGCACATTCCTTCCTGCTACCAGGAGGAGCACTGAACTACTGAGAACAAGTACATAGGAGACAAACCGTCCGCATCATTGCCAAAGCAACAGGTGGGAACAGAATCACAATACAGAACAACTCTTCAATGCAGGAACAGGCAGAAGACAGGAGGGAAAATTGAACCAGATGTAGAGGGTTGCAGGAATGCTGCATACTGGGATTAAAATCCCTGGAAAACGTTAGGACAAAATGGAGTAACATAGTTTCATTGAACTGGTTACCAAATATTGTTATAGGCAACAATACCTTTCTTCTGGCAACCTGTGGGCACTAAGATGCTAACTCAAGGGATAAGAACTTACAGCAACACTATATGAAAATAATACAGACCAACACATTCGTTGTGGCTCGATCTTTTGTTGATCATTTAAACCATTTAATCAAATGTAGTGAAATGTCTACTTTGGGAGAACTTATGTCTGACATCCTTCAGCTGACATGTTCAAAGATGATGAATGTGACCAACCTGTATTGGAATATATGACAAGGGTCCTTCATCTTTTTAAGCAGAGGGCCGGTTCAGTCCCTCAGACTACTGGGAAGCCTGACTATAGTTTGAAAAAAAGGATGAACCAATTCCTATGCATAATGCACATATTTTATTTGTAATTGCAAAAAAAAAAACCATGAAAGAACAATTCAAAATGAAGAACAATTTTAAGCAATATAAATTTACCAGTATTTCAATTGGAATGTTGGGTTTTTTTGGTTGCTGAAATAGTCAAATTATTTAGGATCGTTGTTGTGTGTCTTCAAGTCGTTTCAGACTCTATATATAAACCCTGGGTGATTGTGGGAGCCATCGTCTAAAGGAGACTTTCCAAACTCGGGAGCAGGTGAGGGTTTTGCCCTCCTTTCTGCTAGAGATCCCTGTGTACAACTAGTGGGCCACTGTGTGACACAGAATGCTGGACTAGATGGGCTGAGGCCCGATTCAGCATGGCTCTTCTTATGTTCTTTAAACTTTGACTTTAGTGCTACACATTTCACAATCACGGTGGCCTTGACCTTTGAATATACCTGTCTCGATCAAAGTCCCACTTTGGTTAAAGGCATTGTATTTATTAATTTTATTTTATCTGTATTTATTTAAATTTTGCCTTTCTCTCTATATGAGGCCCAAGGCAGTAGACGGTAATCACGGGGCTTACATTTCATGTGCCTACAGTTTCCTCTGCCTATATGAGATTACCTGGAATGCTCTCCATTTTTCGTCGGAGTTCTTCATTTTCTTGTTGCAATGAAATTACCTCCTGCTCCAGCTCCTGACACCGTGGACAGTAACCTTCCTCCTCCTCCTCTTCCTCCTCAGGAAGTGTAGATGATGATGGGTGACCATGGGATTCAGAAGTCGTTGGGGATGTCCATCCACCTAAAGTGTGCACTGGGGAGGTTGAAAGCGGATCCACATCTCCCAAATGGCCAAAATCACTCATGGAGGAAGTGTTCTGCGATGGGAAACTTCCAGAAAGCAAGTAGTTTTGAAGGGAGTCAGTAAATACTCTCAGAAAAGCAGAGGTTTGCTGCTTCTTGTGCATGTACTGCAAATCTAGATCTAAGTTGTCTGATGTCTGACTATGGACCATTTTCCCAAGTTGGCAGTGCTCTGGTCTTTCATTAAAGCTCATGCTCTCTTGTTTTACACAGGACGACAGTGCTTGAGAGCGATTGTTGTCCAGAAGTTTTCCACCACAGTTTAAAAGACTAAGAACTCGGCTGCACTGCTGGGCAAAGGCATCCAGAATCATACGGCTCTCTGAAACAGAAGAAGAGATGAATCACAGAAACTCGTAACAGAGCCAGTCACCAGTCATAATATTGAACTAGACAGTGGACATGAGAAATGGATTATATCTAAACACACACACATGTACATTCTTTAATAAGCAAAATAAAAACACTGACATATTACTATTCTTGTATTAATGGCCAAGGCTTGTGGAAAATAAAGTCCAGCAACATCCGGGGAGACAATTTTGGGAGCCACTGCTCCTGCCCCATATAGAAACTATTCCTTTTTAGTAATATTACTTCACCTGTACAGTTTGGAGAAAGTGTGGTTGTAAATCATCTGAAGGGTTTCACCTGTACATCCCTGTTTAAATCAGGGATGGACAATGTGAAACCCTTCAGATAATTTACAACCACATTTTTGGAACCCCTTACCATTGTATTTACACTGGCTAAGGCTGATGACAACTGAAAGCCCATTGCTCCCCCAATCTGATTTTAATGATCTAGCCATGAGAATAAGTCTAGCTGCATGGGTCTTCTGGGAGGCTGGGCAAATATTCACAAGCCAATCAACAATGTCAATGAGGTGCAGTGTGGACAAAAGGCTTGGGTTCAAACCTCTGCTTCTGCCTTGAAGCTGAACTAGTGGCTGGGAGTGTGCTCTTAATGACAAAGCAGTGCATGGATGCAAGACATTAAGTACACATTCCCATTAGGAACTGGCCCTCTTCCCCCATATAAGACACCTCTGCTCAAAGAAGCTTTGCTCTGCTTTATTTCACTTATCTCCTGACACTCTTACTAATCATTATCATTGTGATGGTAGCTATATTTATATATCACTGCTGATACATACAGACTGAACTGAAAGTAACCGTGTGGTCTGGGTTGTTGTAGTTTTTTTCGGGCTATATGGCCATCTTCTAGAGGCATTCTCTCCTGACGTTTCGCCTGCATCTATGGCAAGCATCCTCAGAGGTTGTGAGGTCTATTTAATGAAGACCTCTGTGAACTTTACATGTGCTCTAGCAATAAAACCTTTAACGTTGTTTAATGTGCTCTTTTATTTAGAGGGAAGGGGTTGAGCTGCACACCGTACACAAAAAATGCCAAATCTCTGATTTCACTCTTCTGACCAGCTGTTCCTCCTTTTTGCCTCCCAAGACCTTTATTTCCTTTAAAATAAACAAAAATGTTCTCCCCATCATTGGCCAGGGCAATATGTGCACATAGCATTTGGCTCAGTATAGAAACCTGTGAAACTGAGCTCCAGAAGATCTAAAGGCTCCAGAAAATGCCCTCAACATCACCTGATGCCCATCTTGTATTCCTGCAGATAGGAAAAGGGTTCCAGCAGGAATGGGAATCACTTTCAGATGCTATTAACTTGCAAGTCCCAGGAGCCCCAGTCACCACACCTAATAGTGATGAATGCTGGGAGTTATCATCTAATAATAGCACCCCAGGTCTAGCTTAGATGAAAGCAAAGCTTGAAATAACTCCAAGTTTTTCTCCTGAAAGGTTTGGATCAGGTAGTCTATACCTGGAGTGAGGTAAAATGACTCAAAAAAGGAAGTTACCTGATGTTTCTATTCAGATATGTTAGGTCTGATGTATTCTTGAGTATCACCATCATGTCATGGGCAAAATCCAAGACAGCAAGGAGTACAGACAGATGGAATATTTTTGCAAATGTTTGAGATACAGCATTATTGTATTTGCAAATAATGACTCTTTCCTACAAAGGTCACCTACAACGTTGGTAACATTTTGAGAAAATATTTTTGAGCCTTAAGTATCAGGAGAAATTGACACCAGTCTCAGCATCTGGATGGCAAATATACCTGCTGTAAAATCAATCCACATATCAAAAAAAAAAGCACAACTCCTTGTTCTACTCAGTTAATTATTAGTTTTGCCTGTATAGTTTTGCCTTTTCAAAAATTAAAGGAAACAAACATCAGCCCAACACAGAGATGCTGGGATACACCTCCCACATCATATATTCCAAGGACGATACTGCAATTTCCTTTAAGATATTACAAGAAAAATCTGCAGTGTATCTTCCCATCTCTGCTTTGTTTTACTAGCACCTGTTCTTGGTATACTGTTCAGTCAGATTACTAATGTCCACAAGATAAAAGACAGATAGGCCCGGCTACATTACATGGGAGCAAACTGCTATAGGAGCCACAGTTCTAAACACACAGGCACACACACCATTGCTTACATTCTGATTAGGTGATAAACGAATCATGAAAGTTTAAATAGCAGCAGAAGCCTCAATATAAGGTTGCCTTCCCTCATTATTCACTCATTCCATTTCTCTTTTGAAAAATATCAAAGGAAGATATTGATTGGAACTTTGTAATTCAAATACACAGCAGTTTTTCATTCGTTTTAATCCTCTAATCAGATTCTAGACCCAAAGCTGTATTTACTGTGCGCATTTTAATCAGGATGATCCAAAGTTTTCAGAAGTTCCCCTCTTTTTGTATTCTTTTGCCACCTCCCCTACTGACAAGTGAGATATGAATGAAGACCTGAAATGGTATTGAACATTGTGTTAAGCATTATCATTTTCCCAGGGTGACAGGACTGATCCACTTCTGATGGCATAAATTTAAATAGCTTACTACATTTTAAAATCAGGAGAAGACAAAATTAGCATGAAGATATTGCGATATTGATTCCTTTTTTCTTTTACCAGGCAAGGATGATGTTACCCAGGGCTGATCCAGTTGGGTGTATGCCATATCAGCCCTGGGATCGTTTATAGAACCACCTTCCTGGGTTCTGCAGACAGACAACCATGCCATTCTCTCCTATTATCCATGTTGTCCCAGTTGTGCAGCATAGGTCCTGCCAGTTGGCTGTCCCATGCAGCAACATTTGCTGGGGCAACTAGGGAGGGTGAAACTGAGGGACCACTTCTACTCTCCCCTTCTTCCCTTCATCAATAACTCTATCTACCCAGTTATTGCAGGGAAAAGCGGACTGGCAGGACCGACATCGCACTTGGAGGCTGTTGTAACATGAAGAACACCACAGGATGTTAAGTGACACCCAGTGATTCATGGGTTGGCAGTTTAAACAGTTGTTGCCAGTTCTGTCTCAGTACTGGCCCAACTGTTCACATGGGCCCAAAGCTGTGGATTTCTTCAATTGTGGGCCAGAATTCAGGGTATCCAGCAAGCTTAGTTAAAGTGGGTTTACCCTTCCATAGCTGCTACGGAGCTGATCCGGAGCCCCTTCACGGTAAGTGGTCAGTGTATGTGTGCCCAGTGAAATGGACTGCAACCAATCTATCTATCTAATAAAAGTCAGTGTTTGTATGTATGTAAGTATGTATATATGCGGAGGTGTGGATATGTGGCAGTTTTCTGATTGGCTCCCACTTTCACAGACTACTGTGACCAGCATGGGTGACTGATCTGGACCAAATTTGGCACACATAACCCCCATGACCCCCTTTACATCCTGCTGAGGTTTGTGGAATGACAGACAAAGGATGATGGGGTTTGTATAGTACTTTCAAACCCTTTGGTTCCCACAGACTACTGTGGCCCCCAATGAGGACCGAGAAAGACCAAACTTGGCACACAGAGCCCCCATGACCCACTCTACATCCTGGTGCACTTTGGAGGATGGACCATGGATGATGGGACTTGGAGTACCTTCACTCACTTTCTGAGACCACTGCAACCCTCAACCAATGACTGATCAAGACCAAACTTGGCACAGAGCCCCCATGACCCACTCTACATCGTGGTGCTGTTCGGAGGAGGATGGACCTTATTGAGACCACTGTGAGCCACATAAATCTCTATACCTTTATAAAGTGGAATGTTTGTATGTATGTTTGTATCCGGAGGGCGGAAGGATATGTGGCAGCATTATTTGCATAAACGACTCCCATTGGCCAGCCAACACGAACATTCCGAGACTCTAAAGTGCCAGAGGGGGGGGGTGGTAAGGGAAAGGCCTGAGGCAGTCAGGCATGGTGGGAGTTTCAGTCCAAAACACTTTGCAGCCCCCAACAATGAGACAACAAAACCAAACTTGGCACACAGAACCCCCAAGACCCACTTTACGTCTTGGTGCAGTTTGAGGGACGATGGGCCATGGATAGGCCAGCATTCCAACATCCCAAATCTCAAAGGTGCCAGACAGAGTTCTTTATAAAAAGGCTTCCTTCAGCTGATTTTACAAACTAGGCCTCAGCTTGAATTCACAGTAAGGCTTCCTCAACTTGATTCTTCTGACTAGGCCTCCGCCTGAATTGACAGTAAGGCTTACTTAACTTTATTTTCTTGACTAGGCCCCCAACAATGACAGAACAAGACTACAGTAGGCACACAGACACCCCCAAAGACCCACTCTACATCCTGGTGCAGTTTGAAGGACTTGCAGTACCTTCACTCACTTACACGCACGGGTGATGGACCTGGACCAAACTTGGCACACATAACCCCCATGATGCCCTTTACGTCCTGGTGCAGTTTGAGAAAGATGAACCACGGATTATGTGATTTGAAGTACTTCAAAGCGCTTTGTTTCCCAGAGACCACTGTGGCCCACAACAAAGACCGATAAATATCAAACTTGGCACACAGAATTATCTTTAGTCTATATGTATATGTCCTGGTGCAGTTTGGAGAAGAGCAGAGCATGGATGATGGGGCTTGAAGTACCTCCACTCACTTCCTGAGACCACTGCGACCCTCATCCAATGACTGATCAAGACCAAACTTGGCACACAGAGCTCCCATGACCTACACTACATGCTGGTACAGCTTCGAGTAGGATGGACCATGGATGATGGTACTTGAAGTACCTCCACTCCCTGAGACCACAGCGACACTCATCCAATTACCAATAAAGACAAAACTTGGCAAAGAGTGCCCCCATGGCCAACTCAACATTCTGGTGCAGTTTGGGGGAGGACGGATTATGGATGATGGGACTTGCAGTACCTTTACTCACTTCCTGAGACCACTGCGACTCTCATCCAGTGACTGATCAAGACCAAACTTGGCACATAGAGCCCCCATGACCCATTTTACACCCTGGTGCAGTTTTCAGGAGGATGGACCATGGATGATGGAACTTGAAGTACCTCCACTCACTTCCTGAGACTGCTGCGACCATCATTCAATGACTGATCAAGACCAAATTTGGCACACAGAACCCCCTACATCCTGGTGCAATTTGGAGGAGGATGGACCATGGATTATGGTCCATGGTCCATAATCCTTCACTCACTTCCCGAAACCACTGCGAGCCAAATGAACAACTGATACGGACCAACCTTGGCACACAATGCCTTCCTCAAATAACCCGGGCACCGCCGGGTCCCCAGCTAGTAACTCATAAAGACCAACCTTGGCACATAACGCCTTTCTCAAATAACCCGGGCACCACCGGGTCCCTAAGCTAGTTTCTCATAAATCAAAGAAGGACAGTTACAAACAATACATGATTTGTCCCAAAAAGAGCTTAAATTGCATTCTAAAGGCTTCCAACAATTACCAAACTTCAATCCTCCGGTTGTTTTTAATTTCAACTCCAAGTTTGGCCAATAGTCAGGAATGCTAGGAGCCGAAGACCAAAAGATCTGAAAGACCAACATTTGGGAAACACTGGTATGGAGGCTTAAGAGGACAATAAGAGGTCACCATTAAGTCATTGAAAAGCGGAAACACTTTAAAAAGAATATGAGGAATCTTTGACCCTCCAGACATCTAGAACCACAGGTCTCATCAAGTGTTGTCCAGGGCCTATGGAACTTGAAGTCAAAAAGATCAGAAAGTAAAACTTTTTCCACCCTTGTGTTAAATACAAGCAGCTTGGTAAGTTTAATGAACACCCTTGTTGTCCTGGAGGATTGCTAGCAGCATGTATGACCAAGGCAACAAAGTGGAACTAGAACAGGCTCGTATAGTTTCAAAAGTGTTATGCATACCGAAGTCTTTCAGATCTTAGCCTCAACTGGATACTGGATAAATGCTCCTATCTCCCAATGCTATCAAAATTTGTGTGGACACAAAAGCTTACAAGGAAAATAGAAAGAATGCTGTGTTCACTTTACATGCCTGCATTCTGGTTCAAAGATACTTTCTCACAAAGAGCAACTATTATGTTTTAGGACCCTTCTACACTGCCATATAATCCAGACTATCAAATCTGATAATCCATATTATCTGCTTTGAACTGGATTCTCGGAGTCAACACTGCCATATAATCCAGTTCAAAGCAGATAATCTGGGTTTTATATGGCACTGTAGAAGAAGCCTTAGCTTCCAATTGGACGTTCTAATTGGCATTGTGGCAGGGGAAAGATTAAATCTCCTCCCATTGTCCTGATTCAATTTCTTCCATAATCCAGATATCTGTTAGTGAATAATCAACAATTCTAGAGTTTGGGGGCGGAGATTACCTTTTTCAACTAGAATCCTCTAGAGAGCAGAAATGTCTGGCGTTTCTGGGATATGTAGTCCAGAAAGTAACATTTCAATACTCCCTGTCATATCTAAACTGCCCCTTATGTGTCTCTAAATAATCTAGAATGTACAGTGACATCTGGGAAGCTCACAGTTCAAATTTTACCCCAACCATAAACTCACTACCTTCCTTGCAAGCTATTCTTTGATTCAAATTTCCTCCTATTTTGTAGCTTGTGAACAAGAAAACAAATTTACTCACAGAATTATTGTACAAAATATTGGGTGAAGGGATTTGAACCTTGGAGAGGTGTACATATCACAGTACTGATAATTACTCAAATAGTAAGAAAGAATTAGAAGGAAAGTACAGGAAATTTTCTGAGCCCCCACCCCAATCTACGCTGCCATATAATCCAGTTTCTGAATGCAGATTATCTGATTTAGACTGGATTATGTGACAGTGTAGACTCATATAATCCATTTTAAAACAGGTAATATGTGGATTATATAGCAGTGTAGATGGGGGTCTTAGATTTAATCAAAGCATTGGTCTAGGGTGGAAATAGACATGCTCCACACTGCCTTATTTTGGCCTCTTCTGAAGGGCTGTAGTGTAATGTCAAAGACGCAATCTTGGAAGAATGTAAATGGCACTCCATGGCTCCTAGTTCACTTTGGGCTTTTTGTTTTTGTTCTACTGTTTGGGGTTAGCACCATCACAATACCACATTAAAGTGTTTTGGAGTGACAAGGAATGTTTTTACAGTTGAAAATGTGGGGAACTTGGGCTAGAATTATGGGAAGGTACTGTGTTGGGGGGATACAAAAGGCTGCACTGAACCTCTGATCACATCTGTCCTGCAACAGGTACAGTTCCTACCCCTTATTTAAGCCAGAATTCTGCAAGTTGCAGGCAAAGAATATTTAATGCTCTAGCTGGAGAGCACAGTGAATCTTTGCAAACAGAGCATGCACCACTGAGCCATGTCTCTTCCCTTTGCCTCTAGGCAAGGACACTTTTCAAAGTTGGATGAAATTGTGTCTCACTCTTCTCTCACAGGGAGGTTGCTTTACTTTTGCTTTTTTAATTTTTAATTTCTAAATTTCTCCTATTACATATAGTCTATGCCTTACAAACATAATACTCATATTCCTTTTCCCCCTCTCCGACTTGCTCATCTTAGTTAATAACACCCCCCCCCCACCTCTCTATATATTGCTGTCTACCACTATAGGTCTAAATCACCTTCAAATGGGTTGCACATTGTTCTTAATATTTAGAATATTATGCCTGATCAGACGGTAATTTAAATACAGAAATCACACAAGTAACATAAATAATAAAAGGCTTATAAATTTCTTTAAAGTTTCCTCGTTGATTTCCCTATTGCTAACGTTTTATGTGTTAAGGGTTTTTTTGGTAGCGCTAATGCCAGCACCCTGTTTATCAACTTCTGTTACAAAAGACCTTCTAACATTTCCCAAGTTTTCACAATTTCTAATCTTTCAGCACTTAACAGAAGATACACGGATTTCCTACTTATATTAAGAGCTAGCAAATTGAAATTGAATCCAGACAAGACAGAGGTCCTCCTGGTCAGTCGTAAGGCCGAACAGGGAATAGGGTTACAGCCTGTGCTGGATGAGGTCACACTCCCCCTGAAGACGCAGGTTCGCAGTCTGGGAGTGATCCTGGACTCATCGCTGAGCCTGGAACCCCAGGTCTCGGCAGTGGCCAGGAGAGCTTTTGCACAGTTAAAACTTGTGTGCCAGCTGTGCCCGTACCTTGGGAAGTCTGATCTAGCCACGGTGGTTCATGCTCTGGTTACATCCCAAATAAATTACTGCAATGCACTCTATGTGGGGCTGCCTTTGAAGACTGTTCGGAAACGTCAACTAGTCCAGCAGTCGGCAGCCAGGTTACTAACTGGAGCGACATACAGGGAGCACACCACTCCTCTGTTGTGCCAGCTCCACTGGCTACCTATCCAATTCCCAGCACAATTCAAAGTGTTGGTTTTGATCTTTAAAGCCCTTTACGGTTCTGGCCCAGCTTACTTGTCTGAACGTATCTCCCCTTATGTCCCACCTCGAAATTTACGATCTTCCGGGGAGGCCCTGCTCTCGATCCCACCTTTGTCTCAAATACATTTGATGGGGACGAGGGACAGGGCCTTCTCAGTAATGGCCCCTCGCCTGTGGAACTCGCTCCCCAGCTAAATAAGATCAACTTCTTCCCTCCTTTTCTTTAGAAAAAAGCTAAAGATGTGGCTTTGAGATCAGGCGTTTGGTTGATGTGGAGCAGTGGACGGACAATTTGGGTATGATAAGGTTGTGTTGGCGGACTCCAGAATTGGCTTGGACAGTCTATGAATGTGGAACGGGGATTATGTGGGTATTTTGATATGTAACTGTTTTAATCTGCCTTGTTGTATTTTTGATATGTTGTTTTTGGTCCTGTGTATGTGGCATTGAATTGTTGCCTTTCGTTAGCCGCCCTGAGTTCCCCTTCGGGGGTAGAGAAGGGCGGGTTATAAATGAAATAAATAAAAATAGTGTACACCCATGGGAGGACAATGGCTGGTGTGTGTGCATTTGTTTCATGGGCTAGTAATTTTTTTGAAGATTTATTTGCAAGACTGATGAAAACATTATTATTAGTATTAGTATTATTAAAGGATAGGATTCAATAACTTCAACATTCATTGTCATGCAGAAGAGGTATGTAACAACACAGAAGAAGGTCAGTCAATATATCCATTACATCTATGAGCTTTCAGGCCTGGTTCAAAGGATACTTCACTTTTCATCTCCTTTTATGTGATAGGGAAAAGTCAGAGTGGGGCAGTTTTAAAAGAGCTGGAGGAGGACTTAGTGATCCTAATACTAAGTCTCCACTGAGCTATGAAGCTCAGAATGTGACATTGGGCTATACCCTCTTTCAGCCCAACCAATCTAACAGGATTGTTATCAGGATAAAACTCATCATGTACATTGCTTTGGATTCACCGAGGAAAAGGCAGGATATAAAATTAGGCAGCACATAAGTAATAAAAGAAGCAAGTTATATTGCCCCATTACAGTTATATTCCTCTGATGTGAAAGTTTTACAAGACTGAGCTGTCCCTGTTCAGAAGCAGACATGAAAATGACTTACCTTCTGTGGGTCATTTACAAAAACAAGAAACAAAGAAATTCAAATAGCCCGTGAGACAATATACAAATTAAAACACAAGATTATCCATGCAGTTTACAATCTAAAGGGAACCATCTTGTATCCAGCTGATGGGAAAATCTATGGTCCAATGAATCACACAGCAATTTCATGTAATATTTGAAAGGGACCCATACATTGAAAATCCAACATGTGCGAATTGAAAAGTAGTGGACCATTTCTCTCTTCCCTCCAAAATACCCAGGAACCAGAGATGCAACTAGGGGCCCTTCCAGACTGCCCTATATCCCAGGATCTGATCCCAGATTTTCAATTTATCCCAGATTATCTGGCAGCACGGACTCATGTACTCCAGTTTAAATAAGAAAACCTGGGATCAGATCTTGGGATATAGGGCCTGTTTGGATGGGCCCAGAGTCTTATGTACAACAGAATCTATTCTCATAAAGCCAATTAAATACTACAATATTACCAAAGATCTTCCTGGAGATAGTGGAAGATGAAAAGGGAGAATACAGTGAATCACAGTCATGGATGCAATTGGTTTAGCTATCATCAATTGTATCAAAGATTTTAAAAAGATGTGAGGGTGGTATCCGCAACTTTAAAAAAAAACAAAATTGGAAAGAATATGGGAAAAGGGAAGCACAGGGTTAATCTCCAGATTATATAAATACATATTAAACTATAACAAGAAAGACAACAGAGTCAAGACTGCAATGATATCATGGGCCAAGGACACAGGAAGGCCAATAGTATTAGACAACTGGAATATCTATGGAACAAAGGATTCAAATTTATGCTATCTCGATCAATTAGGGAGAGTCTATATGAAATGCTTTATACCGTGTTTCCCCGAAAGTAAGACAGTGTCTTACTTTCTTTTTACCCCCAAAAGCCCCACTACATCTTACTTTTGGGGTATGTCTTACATTGGGCGACGGTAAGCCGTACCCCGAAAGTAAGCCGTACCCCGTACCCCTCCTCCTCTGCCGCGTCCCAAAGAACAGGTTTCCGCCTCCTCCTCCGTGCCCACGCCTCCCAAATGAACAGCCGTTTTGGGAGTCTGTGCCTGCGCGAATGTCCGCGCATGGGCCCTAGGTCCCGAGCGCGCCTGGCGCAGGCACAGAAACGGCTGTTCTTTGGGAGGTGTGCTTCGGCCGGCCCGTGGGGCCGGCTGTGCAGCGGCGGAGGAGGAGGAGGCGGGACCGAGTGACGCGGCGGCCGGGGGTACGGCTTACTTTCGGGGTACGGCTTATATTAGCCGACCCCTCTGACACCCCCGATATGTCTTACAATCGGGGGTGTCTTACTATCGGGGAAACACGGTAGATGCTATATCACCCAGCAACATTGGCAAAAATTGATAAATCACAACAAGGAATTTTCTGGAAGTATAAGAAACAGAAAGGGACAAAAAAAGATGACAAAGGTTATGGAAACAGACTGCAGTTGGTTTGGATAATCTTGAATACGGAACTCGGATTATGTGTTTAATTATGGATATTTAATCAGTTTTAATTGATTGTAAATGTATTTACGGTGTAATTGTTGGTTTTTATGGATTGCTATGTGGCATCGAATTGTGCCTTTTGTTAGCTGCCCCGAGTCCCCCTTCGGGGGTAGAGAAGGGCGGGTTATAAATAATTGAATTAATAATAATTCTTCCATATGTAGTGGACCTGTGAGCTCATACAAGCATTTTGGGATAAGGTAATTAAGGAGACAAATAAAATGCTACATAAAAAGATTTTAAAAGCCCAGGATTGTGCCTATTAAGTCTATAAAGAGAAAACAATAATCAAAAGAAAGGAGAAATATATCAATATAGCTTTGTCGCTGCAAGATTAACTATAGCCAAAGATTGGAAAGGGAAAAATGTAAACTAAGAAGGATTGGAGGGAAAGAAGGTGGACATATATATACTAATGGCCAAATTAATCAATAATAGGAGGAACAAAAGTAATGAGGACTTTTTGGAAAAGTGGAAGCTGATCATTGCATATCCGAGTGGAAAGTCAGTGACATAGAGGGACACCATTGGGAATTTATGATTAGAATATGAACAAGGATAGATAAATTGGCTTAAAGGCTTCACAGTGCATTAGTGACGGAAGTCATGGTGAAGGGTACATGCAGGCCCGTGGCCAGGATTTTGATTCCGCGGGAGCAGGGGCTGAGTTTGATTGGGGGGGGGGGGGGCAAGTCTGGGTGAGAGAGAGGATCTACCCTAGCTAACCTTTTGAATTGTTATCCCAATATCCCCATGCAAATGGAATATATTGAGCATGGTGATCAGATCATGATATGAATTAACGTAACAGTTTAAATAATGTACCAGTAAGTCCTTCTTGCGGACCACCCTGATAGTTTCGGGGCGAGGGGGCTGAAGCTGAGTACATGGGTGTGGGGAAGTGGGGCTACCTGGGTGTGGGTTATAGGTTTTGGGTGTGTATTGTGGTTTTAATATGGTGTGTGCTGTTGTTTGGTTGTTATGGCGAACTCTTACATTAATAAAAATTATACGGAAAAATTGAGAATTCAATGCATTACAATCATGGCTGCAATCTACTACTTTGAACAAGCAGAAGTCTGGGGAATTGTACTGAATTCTTCAGATCTGAGCACTAATCTTTCACCTCAAAGGGACCCTAAAAGTCACCTCATTTTAAAAACCACTGTCTCCTTATCCCTTCACCCTGCATAACAATGACTGCTTTCCCTGCAGACCAATGGTTTGATGCCAACTACAGTTTTGTGATAAGGTAAGTACTCAATTGAATTTGCAATGTTAATGAGCCTCAATTTGCATACCGCTCATTCTTCCTTCCAATTTCACCCAAAGAACAAAACAACCCCTATGATGCTGAAATGTATCTCAGACATATGAGCACAAAAGGTATGAAAAGTGTTTTGATAAACAGCAGTGATTTCAGCATTCAGCTGCTGTGCTGCTATTTTGCCGCTACTTTCCCAGATACCTTTGCCTACCTCTGACTTGTGTATACCTTTCATTCTCCTAGACCAATAAAGCAATACCACTCTGTATCCAATCATATTTACCAGACAGTTAAATGTCTTCTGAAGGACATTCCACCTCTGTCTTTGCAGCATGGGTATTTTGACAATGAAACAACCTCATAATATCTCTTTTCCACCTAAACAATCTGTATTTGCTCAAAGACATCACAGCCACTGATAATTACAAAATATGAAAGAACTGTTCTGCAAATGATTTGAATATGGAAGTGAAGCTGTGAACACAGGTATCTCAGAGCTTTCAGAACAGAACAAAGTAGGGAGAGAATAAAAATCCAAATTATGTACTTTTCAAAGGCTTTTTCCTATAAATAAATTATATATATATATATTCTTGAATCTGCAGCTATTGATGAAAGTATGAAAATGTGTGTGATACTGAAACGTACTAGGAACCTGAAGGCACCTCCACACAAACACAATAACATACACATCATTTAAAACATATTAAACTGTTGTGGTTTTCTTCAACAAAGAGTTGTAGAAGCTCTAGTTCAGGGGTGCTCATTAGGTAGCTCGCGAGCTACTAGTAGATCTTCGGCCCACTTCCAGGTGATCTTCGGGCCTCACCAGCCGGATGGGGCGCTCCTGCCATGCGCGCGCACACCCTGCGTGCATGTGCGCTCCTGCTGCTGGCTTCCGCTCTTGCGGTGCTTCTTTCGCCTGCGGCGCATTGCAGGGAGAAGGAAGCACAAGGCAGGGCCTCTGGAGGGAGCGTCTTGCCTCTCTCTCGTCCAGAAGCAGCTGTGCAGCCTCCGCTGCCAGCGAGACAGGCAGGGCGGAGCACTCCCTCTGGATGCCCCGCCTCGTGCTTTCTCCTTCCTGCAATGCCCCGCAGGCGGAAGAAGCGCTGTGTGGGCGGAAAACAGCAGCAGGAGCACATGCAGTGGCAAGAGCATACGGCGGCGGGAGCGCGCGGGAACGCACAGCAGCGGTGGCAGGTAGATCTTTTGGACTTGGTTGCTTTAAGAGTAGCTCACATGCTGAAAAAGTGCGAGCACCCCTGCTCTAGTTTGATTAGTGATAGGAATAATTTGGGTCTCTTAAGCTATGATTCTATTGAGAGTGAGAGAGAGAGATAGTCTAAAGTTAAGTTGGTAGTGTAGATACATCCTGAAAATACATTTAGCAACATCTATTTCTGTCTGAACAACAAAGTGAGCCATAACGGATCATGGAATATTGTCAAATCAACGTTCTTATTTCTACAGGTCTCCAGAATACTGGGCTCCACATGGGATAAAGAATGTAAGACTTGGACATTTATGCATCCTCTTACCACATGCAGAGCATTATGAGGGAATGAGGACATACCTCTATATGTAATGAGGACATACCTCCACATCAGCCTTATGGTTGCTTTCAAAGGGCTGTTTATAATTGTAAGACAGTATAAATCTAACTATTTTGCCCTGCCATTGAAAGCCTTGTGGGCCACATAAAATAACGTGGTGGCCTTGTGTTTGACATGTGTGGCCTAGACCGCCCATTAACCCATAAGATATTTTTGGCACATGTTCTCATAGCACAGTGGAGCACATTTCTGTATGGTATCATTCCCAAACATTGGATGCTCTATGTATTTAGAAAAGGTCTCCATCTGACTGGCTTCCCCATGTGGGGAAGCCAGTCAGATGGAGACCTTTTCTAATCTGAAGGTGATCTCGTATCAGACAAACATCAAGATAACCATTCACCTTCTACTGTTTCATATGACTGCTCCACAATCCTGTCGGAGTGGGGGTGTGGTGAAAAGGGGACCTACTACCATTCTTTGTATTGTCTACACAATTGGGGGGGGTTGGTGCTTCCAAGGAAACTGAATGGAAGCAGCCATTTTTTTTTAAAAAAATGTATTTGCTAAATGGGGGAGGGGGGAGAAGCTACCAATGCAGCCTTCCATTTCCTCCCCCTTCCCCTGTTCTTTAAAATAAATAAATAAATAAATAAGCAAAGGATGTGTCAGAATAGACGGATGAGTCAAGATGCCCAGTTCTATCAAAACCAGATGGTTGTCTCTCAGTATGCAGCCTGTTCAGTCAAACTCAGAGTATTTCCTTGGACCCTCTGTATATAAAACAGGGATGCTGCTATTTGTGATGGCAAACAAAAGCAATCATGCCTGCCAAGCACATACTATAACAGGCAGTCTTTCAGCTCTGCTAGACAGAAAGTAATTAGAATGCTTTTAATGTCCAAAAGAATGATGCTGATAGGCTGCCACAGATGTGTAGATTTATGAATATTTATACGGTGGTTTATAGCTGACACTTTTATCAGTTGAAGAAGATAAAATATCTGCCTGACTCAAAAGCTTGACAGTCAGGTTAATAAAATCTCATTAAAGAGAATGACCTATGCAATTATATAGGATTTATTGTAATTCATTTTTGATTGTAGTCTGCTTAAAGATGCAATTTCCCATTTCCTCGTGCCAAATTTAGGCTGCATATCAAGAACTGCGTGAGTTCCAATGCCAAGCCATCAATAGATGAACAGGAAAGGGAGGGGGAGGCATTTAACATCTTTGTAGGTTATACCTTCAGATGCAGAAATATTTTGATTTTGTCTTCAACTCAATCTCATCCCTACCAACCCACGACAATTTTATTTTGTTTTCATCTGTTTGCAGTCTGTGTCTAGGGTCGGTACTAGTCACTGGAGAATGGCTTGTCATTCTTATGGTTTTTTGTCCTGTCTTTTTTCACCTGACTGAAGAAGCAAGTACAGGCAGTTCCCAACTTACAAAAATCTGACTTATAAATGACTCAAGAACAGAGGTGAGACAACAGGAAGTGACAGAAATCGGCCCCTAAGAAGGGAAATTCATCCCTGAAAGGTATCTTCACAGAAGTTTTCTCACCAATCCTTGTTTCCACAACAAGCCAAATTTTTCAAAATCCAATTATCATAGGGAGAGAAAGTGAGATGAAACCTTCTGAACAGTGTCACTGATAGCAAAACAAACACAATGGGTTACCCCTTCCCTATGCTACCCAAAGCTAAAATTACACATTTTTGGTTATTAAAAAATTCAACTTAAGAACAAACCTACATACAGAACCTATGTTGTTCATAACTTGGAGGCTGCCTGTATGTGGCTCTCTGCCTTTTAAAAGATTCGGTTGTAGAAGAGAACAGGAAAAGCAATAATCACCAGGTAGCTATGAGAAAAATATTACCAATACTAATCTGTTTTTAGAAAAGGTTTTGCTATAGCACTTTTGCTTATAGGTGGATTTTTTAAAATGAATCAACCTAATGAGCAAGAGTTTGCATAAAAGCTACCACAATACGAGATGGTTGGATCCTGCATAGTTTTACTGTTACTAAAAGGCACATATTTCTAGGTTGGAAACATAAACATACAACCATTAGAGGATTTCCCAATTTTTCCCCTACTCTTGACTGTTTATTTTATAGATTCAAATGTCTTAAGTATGTGTTCTCAGAAATACAATCAGCTTATATGAATGTATATGCTCACTTCACATTCATATCCCTCTTTCTCCCCTTTCTTTGTAATCAAACTTTTAAGAAATCAATTTTTTAAAAAACAGGAAGTAACAATCTTTCTTGGTACGTGTCCAATGGAAAAAAATACACCTAACATGATACAACATTATACTGAGAGATACTACTGGCTGTATTGCTCAGTACATGCTAGCTCAACCTTTTCCAGCCTGGCATTCTCCAGATGGTTTGTATTACAATTTCCACAGCCCAACTCATCTGGGGGTGCCATGGTGGAAAATGTTGGTCTAGCCTCACCTAGTATAACTTCTAGGCTTACCCTAATCACATCCAAGTGGAGAAACCAGAATGTGACACTCTTTTCTTTCATGTGCAAAATATGTAAGCTGCAAAATCTCTTATCCCCATTCAAGGAAAAGCTTTGTATAGTTTCTACTGTGTGATCTGTCTATCAAAGTGGATTGGAGAAGACATATTGGGTATATGTGTTCCACACAAACTCCATTTGCAGAAGCACTAAGCCCAGATTTGGCACAAATCACAGCGAGTGTGAATGTGTACTGGAGCAGAGGAGCAATGGCCAGCCAGACTCAGGGTCCTTCCAGACAGACCCTATATCCCAGGATCTGATCCCAGGTTTTCTGATTTAAACTGAATTATATGAGTCCACACCGCCAGATAATCTGGGATAAACAGACTACCTGGGATCAGATTCTGGGATATAGGGGTCTCTCTGGAAGGGCCCTCGGTGAGATAGGAAACTTTATATAATCACAAGAGCATATATCCAATTACTAGCTCTAACCAAACCCATTAAATTATGAGAACGTAGTAAACCAATGACAATGGAAGTCCCATTTATCCAGTACATCTACTCTATCTGGGACTGAGATTTACATCACAGGATATTCCAGGGGTCTTGATGAGCAACATAAATGCTGAAGGTAACAGTGATGTACCCTTCAGCTTTGTCCCTGTGTTGCTCATACAGTGTGGGGTAATCCCTGTAGTGTAGGAGAGGGTAGTTGGCAAGGCCCCTAAAGGGTAGAGGCATCCCATTTTGGTAAGGGTTTAGGAGATTCCTGCAGTAGTTAGACCTGCTTTCCCAGCAGCAAAGATTCAGTCTTGATGGGAGGAATAGAGAATGCATGAGAACCTTTGGGCACCAACGCTGTTCCCTTCCATCCCTCCTAGTCCTCTTCTGATAACAAGTTTCTTGCCAATTGCAAATCCTTAGAAAGTATTTTGTCTGGGGCAGAGGTCAGGAACCTTTTTGATTCAGAGAGCCATTAAAGCAAAATATTTGGAAATGTATTTCAGTGAGAGCCATATAAGGCATGCAGAATTTGCAGCGCCTTCACCCCGCAAACTAGGAAAACCGCGAGTTCCGACTCAAAGCGCCTCTCTACAAATGAGCCCTCTTGCCTTCCGTCCCTCCCCAGCAGTTTTCGGAGGCGACTGCTCCTTGCGGGCCCCATATCTTACCTGGCTCGGCTGCCAAGGCTTCGGACCCACCGAAGGCCAAAAAATCTAAGGCTAATGGCTGCCGAGATGGTGCCCAGCCTTTTCGGCAGCAGGAGAGCCTCCTGGACTTGGCGGGAAAGGCTCCCTTCCCTGCCTCCTACAGCCGTTCAACAGGGTGAGGTTGAGCTCCCCCTACCGGCCACTAAGCTCCAGGCCGTGGATATGGATGAGGCTGCAGCTGTGCAATCGGCGCATGTGTCAGGGTCTGTGACGCCGGCAGGCATGCCAGCACAGGGAGAGCAAGCAACTCTGGCGATGCCAGCACTCTCCATGCCAACACCCTTTGAGATGGGCAGCGTGGAGCCCGGTGTCGATGCAGCTTCGCTGCCGGGTCCTTTGCCTCTGCGAGCCAGATGTAATCATCAAAAAGAGCCACACCTGGCTCGCGAGCCATAGGTTCCCGGCCCCTGGTCTGGGATGTTCCACTGTTGAAAAGACTTTGCCAATGGGTTGTTGGATGGACTCAGATATACAGCAAAATTAGGAGGAGTTGACTTCAGAAAACTTATTTAAATATCAAAATGACAACATTATTTATTTATTTTATTTATTTCCAACATTTCTACCCCACTCTTCTCAACCCCCGAGGGGGGACTCAGAGCGGCCTAACAAAAGGCACAATTCGATGCCAACATAATAAAATACAATATAAAACCAACAACATATAGCATTAAAATACATTAAAATACAATTAACATTAACACATCATACACATTCTCTTAAGTTAAAAACAGTATTTCGTCCATAACAGGAGCATTGAGCCATATCCATCAACTTGCCATTACAAATCCAGTCCAAAGTGCTGCATTGTGCTAATGTGCAGACACCTGGTCCCACAGCCAAGATTTCACTTTTTCCTGAATGCCAGGAGGGATGGGGTTGATCGTATGTCGCTTGGAAGCACGTTCCACAGACGGGGAACCACCACCGAGAAGGCCCTCTCTCTCGTCCCCACCAACTGCGTTTGAGAAGTTGGCGGGAGCGAGAGCAGGGCCTCCCCGGATGATCTTAAATTACGAGGTGGGACATAGAGATTGATGTGTTCGGACAAGTAAGCTGGGCCAGAACTGTATAGAGCTTTAAAGGTCAAACCCAGCACTTTGAATTGAGCTCGGAAGTGGACAGGCAGCCAGTGGAGCTGACACAACAGGGGGGTGGTATGCTCGTATGTAGCTCCAGTTAGTAATCTGGCTGGCGCCCGTTGGACTAGTTGTAATTTCCGAACTGTCTTCAAAGGCAGCCCCACGTAGAGTGCGTTGCAGTAAACATTATCCCTACCACAAGGGGCACTTTGCAACATATTGCTTAACCCATTCTGTCCCTTCAGTCTCAGCCCCATAGGTCGCTTTGCTCTATCTCAGTGGTTCTCAACATTTGGGTCCCCAGGTGTTTTGGCCTACAACTCCCAGAAATCCCAAACAGTTTACCAGCTGTTAGGATTTCTGGGAGTTGAAGGCCAAAACATCTGGGGGCCCACAGGTTGAGAACCGCTGCTCTAATTTTAGGGCCAAGTCCTGCTCTTGGCAAAGGCTATGAACAGCACCATGGAGTAGCAGCAACTTTATCAGCAACCAGGATTTTATCAGAAGGCTACTCTGAGGAGACGATTGCCAGTAGACTACCTCACACCTGATCTACAAATTAAAGATCAGTGCCTTTGAGACTGAAGGGGGGTTTTTTTTTTTACCACAATTTGCTGGATGTCTCACAATTGGACAAGTCTGAAGAAAAGTGCAGGTGAAAAACATCTGGAGGTCTACAGCTTTTCTCCCTTCGGATGAAATCAATAGCAAGACCTGTTGCCACAGTCCATACTCCTTTCACAAATACGTTTCCCACCTTTGGAGTGGTGCTGGAAACAGGTAGCCAAACTCCAAAGAGCAGATCTGTGCTATCTGTGGCTGATTCCAAATAAGAGATGGAAAGAGTCCTTGAAAATATTTACAATATATTTGCAAAATGAGTTTTCTCAAGTATTGGGAAACCCTGAGGAGAAGAATACTAGACAGATGAGACAGCACATACACTGCCCTCACAAACAAAATGAACATATGATGGTTTTTATTTTTAAAAAATATGGGCAGAAAATGGAATTTCCTGCACAAAAATACTATGATTTTTATTTATTTAGCTGAGAGCATGTTTTGAATTGTGAATAGTTTCAATGACTTTCTCACAGTGAGGAAAATAGTAAAATGGTTAAATTATTCATTCTTGCTGTGAGGTTGAAATGTATGAAGACTTATGTCCCTAATTCAACAAGAGATGGTGTTCATCCAGGATCAGAGATGGTGCTACAGTTATTCAGAGACAAGGATAAAATACTTGTGTCTGACTGGTTTCTTCCATACAAACAATCCAGACCTGAATCCTAACTCTGGAAACCGAAGCTCAACAGACTTGTGTTTCCAACAGTTTTTAAACTCTACCTTTGAGAACTCTGGGTTTTTTTCTGGATAAGTATAAGAAATGTATCATGTGAAATATTCTCATCCGCATTTTCCGAGCCTTTCCTCTATTTCCATAGTTGTAGAGTACATTGTTCAGCAGCTGTCGATTTCAAGACAGAGATTCCCTATAAGATGTGTAAGTAAGGCTGGACACAATCAAATCCTCATGAGAGTTGCTTGTGTGTGCACCTCTAGTTCAAATCTCTCTCCATCCATGAACCGACAGTTCCTCTCAGCACCCCCGCCTCTACAACACTGTGCTCAACCCATAACCAAATCACAAACAACCTCACAACGCAGTCCTATTGTCAAAACATTGCATGCTGAGCACCTTGAACACTCTGCAAATGCACAGTGTCTGAAAAATACCTTTATCATTTCTGAATAGCAAAGATAATTTTTGGACACTATGAACAATCGTGTTATCACTCCATACATGCTCAGGGATGCCGAAACCTAGGCAAACTGACAGCACAATCACATTGCCAAAACAATGTACATGGAGTACCTTGAAGACTCTGTAAACACACACTGTCTGAAAGCTACCTTTACCATTTTTTAAAATTGGAGATATGATTTTGGACACCCTACACAAATGTTATCACTCTGCTCTCTGCATATGTTCACAGTATCCAAAAATGCCTTTACTGTGTCTAATTGTACATAAGAGTTGAAATTTACATCTTTACTACGGTATGTCTACTGTAAACATAAAACTGAATTTGGAATGGTAATTTCTGGACACCCTGAACAAAGCATGTTACTACTCTTCCCTCTTCGCATGCTCAAGAGCACTTACACGGTGATCCAAAAACATCTTTGTCTGCTTTACAGAATGCTGAAACGGTAAAGTTAATTTTTGAGACCCTGCACAAGCGTGTGTGTGTGTGTATGTATGTATGTATGTGTGTGTGTATAGATATATATATACGCCCCGAGCCGTTGGGGGGCGACAGACAAATGCGAAATAATAAATAAATATATATAGAATGTCCAAGGTGGGATGGTAAAGGTTTCCCCTTGACATTAAGTCTAGTTGTGTCCGACTCTGGGGGATGGTGCTCATCTCAATTTATAATGTTTTATATTTATTGTTCCTATTGTTTTATTTAGCTGTTTGTAATATGTTTTTAACCGTGTACATTATAACCTTGTTTATAATGAGCTTGGTCCCCATGGAGATGGAGGAGGGATATAAGAATAAAGTTATTATTATTATAAGCCGAAGAGCCGGCATTGTCCATAGACACCTCCAAGGTCATGTTACCATTATGACTGTATGGAACGCCATTACCTGCCCACCAAAGTGGTACCTATTGATCTACTCACATTTGCATGTTTTCAAACTGCTAGGTTGGCAGAAGATGGGCCTAACAGCGGGAGCTGACCCTCGCTCCTCAGATTCGAACCGCCACCCTTTTGGTCACCAAGTTCAGCAGCTCAGCTGTGCCAGCAGCCCCCCCCCCCCCAAAAAAAACTTGCAGCAAACCAGTCGAGATATTCATTGGAAAAGTAGAGCAAAATCTGCTGCGGAATGTCCCTGCCACAAAAAACACATTTTGGCTGTTAACTTTCCCTATGTTTTTAATGACAGGAACATATAGGTAATGGCATTGATAACCCAAGCACATGCTATAATAGTGTTATCACTCTTGCCTTTTGCACATGCTCAAAGAAAAAATGGTGACAGGGTTGTGGTTTGAATCCGGCAAGAGGGCGGGTAAGCTCCTTTTGTCAGCTCCAGCTCCCCATGAGAGAAGCCTCCTACAAGGATGGTAAAACATCCAGAGGCTGATTAACGCAATCAGCAGAGTAGGCGCCCGCCGAGAGTGGCAGATCCGCAGGGCGCACCGCTGCCGACTGGAAACTCTGCCTTCGCGCCTGCTGGAAACTCCACCTCCATGCATGCTGGAAAGTCCGCCTCCACGCATGCTGGAAACTCCGCCTCTGAGCCTGCTCCTGGTTTGGTTTGGGGGCGGGGGGGAAGTAATTTTCACCTACCATTTAAAATTACCTTGGGCCGTCTCTGAAAACATCAAAAATCTGGGTGTCTCCTGGGCAAAATCCTTGCAGATGGCCAATTCTCATAAACATCTCAACTGTAAACAGGGGAGTGCCTAATATACAAACACTAGCACAGGACCTAAGGTCCTTGTAAATTAAATATTAAGGTAACATTCAAGCCCCAAATGGGGTACCGTAACGGAAAGTATTTGCAGAAAGTCCATTCAACAGTTCATAAACAAAAGTCTTTTTTATCTTTTTGAAGTGCCCAAAATAAGCAATCCTTCACAAGTGTGAATTTAAAGAGACAGGCTCTTCAGTGTTAGCTTGTAGCAATTCAACAGTCCATAATCCATACAATATACAGTTCTTTCAGGAAACAATAACGACCAGCCCCATGGACACGAAATTCCAATATTCCGAAAGTTCGATGTGTGGAGTGCCAGGGGGAGGGGCCAAGGCAATAGGGTAGGATATACACAGCCGACGAAAACCATTAATGAGGAATCCCATCTCTCGTTTCGACCATATTGACCGGAGTCAGTCTTTCTCAAGGCTCAGTGCAATCAATATACCCGTTCCCATTGAAAGGTACCCAAACGGCATTCAACAATTCTATAGTGTGTGGGCCAATCCCAATGCAGCCAAGGGCTTTTTGTATATTCTACCTATTGCCTTGGCCCCTCCCCTGGCACTCAACACATCGAAATTTTGGAATATTGGAATTTCGTGTCCATGGGGATGGTCGTTATTGTTTCCTGAAAGAACTGTATATTGTATGGATTATGGACTGTTGAATTGCTAAGCTAACACTGAAGAGCCTGCCTCTTTAAATTCACACTTGTGAAGGATTGCTTATTTTGGGCACTTCAAAAAGATAAAAAGACTTTTGATTTATGAACCGTTGAATGGACTTTCTGCATATACTTTCCGTTACTGTACCCCATTTAGGGCTTGAATGTTACCTTAATATTTAATTTACAAGGACCTTAGGTCCTGTGCTAGTGTTTGCAATTCTCATAAACACCAGAAGCGACTTGCAGTTTCTCAAGTTGCTCCTGATATGCATTAAAAAAAAAATCACTCTTGCCCTTTGCACATGCTCAGGGGTGCTTCAAAGAGAGAATTGGTGGCAGGGGAGAGAAAAGAAAGAAATTGTGGCATACAAAATTAATGAGGGGAAGAAAGGAATGAAAGGGGGGGTAGAGACAGGGGCGGTCCTACAAGATAGGCCAAGTAGGCGGCCGCCTGGGCGCCATCTGGGAAGGGTGCCATCCTGGCCACATGGGGCGCCATCCTGGCCCTGCCGATGTTCCTCAGACAGTGCTGCAGCTGCCTGCTTTTGACCCCGGCCTTGTGGGCTCCGCGCTGCTTCTGGGCACGCGCGGAGGTTTTCACGCAGGCGCAGTTGCTCCGAGGCTGAAGTTGAGCGCAGGAGCAACTGCACATGCGCGAAAACCTCCGCGCATGCCCAGTAGCTCCTTGCAAGCCTGTAAGCAAAGCACTCCCTATCGGGCAGGCAGGAGTGCTTCCCCTCTCCCTCTGTCTCCGCCCCTTGTTTTGCGGGTAAGTAATGAATGAAGGGCTTTCCTCCTCTGTGACCTCTTCTCTCCCTCCTTCCTTTCTTCGGCTCTATTTCTATCTAGACCTGAGGGGCCTGAGGTTATGAGGAGTTGTGGGAGTTGGAGGCCAAAACACCTAGAGGGAGGGAGGGCCCAAGTTTGCCCAGGCCGCGCTGCCTGTATTCAACCTCAATTTGAACATTTTGGCTGTTTTTCTATTTACATTTACATTGGGATCCTAATTTTGGACTTATGGGAGACTCCTATGAATTATGAGTCGGGTGATAGGTAATATATTCTGATTTTGATGCATTTACATTGCATTTATTGTTGATTATTATACAGTTCTGCTTAATATTGTCATACAATATAATACAAATACAATATAACAATAGAATAATGATATATTTTATATTACATGTAATATTACAAACAATAGTGCAGTATAGTGGTATTGTACAAAATAGTAATATATAATATTTTATTTTACTTTATTTTGGGTTATTTGAGTTTTATAGTAGTAATGAAAATATTTAGTAGAGGATAATTTTATTTAAATAAATAATTTTATTATTTTATAATAATAATATAATAGAATGTTACATTATATTATCATGTCAATATATTATAATATAATTATATTGTAATGTAGTATAATATAATTATGATATAATATAGTATGAGTATGGTATAATATATTGTATATACATTTATACAATATAATACTACTAATGGTATTGTGATATTATAATTGTATATTTGTTTTACATGGGGGTCGGCAAAATAATGTTTTTTGGGGGCACCAAAATAATGTTCGCCTACCATTTAAAATTACCTTAGACCGCCCCTGTGCTCAGGGGTGCTTCAAAGAGAGAATTGGGGGAGAAAAGAAAGAAATTGTGGCATACAAAATTAATGAGGGAAGAAAGGAATGGAAGGGGGTAGAGAAAGAAGGGAATGGTGGGTCGGGGGTGGGGTCAGTGTCAGGGCCGTAGCCAGGATTTTGATTGGGGGGGGCTGAGTTTGGTTCGGGGGCTGAGACTGGGTGGAAGAGGGTCTACCCTAGCAAATCTTTTGTATTGTTATCCCAATAACCCCATTAATGTGGGATATAATGAGCATGGTGAACAGATCATGATATGAATAAGCATAACAGTTTATATAATGTACCAGTAAGGCCTTTTCGCGGACCACCCTGAGATTTTCGGGGGGGGGGGCTGAAGCCCCCTTAGCCCCCCCCCCCTGGCTACATGCCTGGTCAGTGTTGCTTCTCACTCCAAAGCCAAGAAGGAAAGTTGCGAGCTGTACCTGCGCTGTACCCCATTTAGGGCTTGAATGTTACCTTCATATTTAATTTACAAGGACCTTAGGTCCTGTGCTAGTGTTTGCAATTCTCATAAACACCAGAAGCGACTTGCAGTTTCTCAAGTTGCTCCTGATATGCAAAAAAAAAAAATGAATCACTCTTGCCCTTTGCACATGCTCAGGGGTGCTTCAAAGAGAGAATTGGTGGCAGGAGGAGAGAAAAGAAAGAAATGGTGGCATACAAAATTAAAGGGGGAAGAAAGGAATGGAAGGGGGAAGAGAAAGAAGGGAATGGTGGGTCGGGGGGGACTGGGGTCAGTGTTGCTTCTCACTCCCAAAGCCAAGAAGGAAAGTTGCGACCTGTACCTGCGCTGAGCTCCAGGCTGCTGCCGCCTCCGCCTCCCTCGCTGCTGCTGCCACTGCTGCTGCTGCTACTCGCTGCCCCCTGGTGGCCGTGGCTGAACCTGGCCGAGGAGGAGGAGGAGGGCGCGGGAGCCGCCTGGTGCCGCCTCAGCTGCGCCCGGGAGCCCGCCTGGCCCTGCTGCGAGCCCCGGCCTCCTCCTGCTCCGGGGAAGGCGCCGTGCGCGTGGTAAGGGAGCTGGTGCTCGCCGAGGACGAGGAGGAAGGCAGGGGGCTGGAAGGAGGCATGGTGCTGCTGCTGCTGCTGAGGAGGCGCCCTGACCTGCGGGATCTCCACCTGTGTGGGTCGCTCGTAGCGCCTGCCCAGGGCCGGCCGCCGGCTGCTGGGGAAGGTCTTGAGGACGCTGTAAGGGCTGCGCTGCTGCTTGTAGAGCTTGGCCACGATGGGGGCCCCCTCCTCCGCTCCCACAGCCACCGCCGCCGCCTGCTGCATCTCCTCCTCCTCCTCCTCTTCCTCCATCAGCATCTTCTCCTCAGGAGAGTCCCGCCGCGCGCGCTGAGGGAGACTGCGAGGGGAGGGAGGGAGGGAGGGAGCGCGAGACAGAGGGAGGCTGGCGCGTGATTGACAAGCGGCCCCGCCAATGCCTGGAGGGAGAGAGCCAAGCGGGGAGCCCCCCGGCCGCTAATGGGAAACGGCCCGGGGGTGGAGTGGGGAGGAAAGGGGCGGGGCAGCAGTGACCGTTGGTTGCGCTCGAGGCGCTGCTCGAGGGGAGGGGGCAGGTGCAGCGCGAGCCTCCCTCAGGGCAGCGCCTCAACCTTGCCCACGTTTCACAACTCCCGCGCTTTCCCTCCTGAGGGGAGAAAGCCCTCAGTTGGTTGTGTGTGCCTTTGCACACACAACCAACTGAGGGAAAGTCCGGCCCAGCTCGACGGCGTCGCCGTCTTTACCTCAGTCTAACCCAACGCCTCCTGCCCCAATACACACTTTCTGAATAAAGCTAATTCCCATCAATTCACGGCGTCTTTTGAGGGCCTTTCCACT
This sequence comes from Anolis apletophallus, assembly GCA_030556195.1. Classification (NCBI taxonomy): domain Eukaryota; kingdom Metazoa; phylum Chordata; class Lepidosauria; order Squamata; family Anolidae; genus Anolis; species Anolis apletophallus. The sequence goes on from JARBWK010000012.1 coordinate 14,814,113, forward strand.
CAGTCCTATATCCCAGAATATCAAGGCTGGAAACCCCACAGTATCTGCTTTGAACTGGGTTATCTGAGTCCACACTTGGGACCCTTCCTCACAGCCACATCACCCATAATATCAAGGCAGGGAATCCCGCAATATCTTCTTTGAACTGGGTTATCTGAGTCCACTCTTGGGACCCTTCCTCACAGACACATAATCCACAATATCAAGGCAGGGAATCCCGCAATATCTGCTTTGAACTGTGTTATCTTGAAGCAGGTAAAACTGGGAGTTATGGAACTCCAAGTACCAAGTTAACTTTACCAAGCTGCTTATTCGTGCGGGTTCAAGGAGGAGGAAATTCACACGACAACTGTGAAATAGGTGAAAATCAAAAGATTTATTTCTGGCACCAGCTGGTGGGCCCTTGCCAGCAGAACATGCTGCAGATCAGGGGCAAAGAACCCCGTCACTTCACATACAGAGACATTTATACCCTAATGGAGTCATTCCAGTTAAGCCCACCCCTTCTTCATGGATAAAAACAATCATAATAGGCTGGTGATTATTATTGCTTGCATGACATTTCATTAATCCAATAAACAGTTCATTTTCTACTTGCATCATTTCAAAGTTACACCTCTAAATGAGAACAATAGACGTTTCTTGTTAGTACTTTCTCACAGCGCGGTATCACTGCTTGGTCTCCTGATGTCCTCAAACTGAAACATTGACTCCCGGGCTCCCTGCCAGCAGCGGAGGGGGTCAAGCTCTCTGCCATGCGCAGTGCTTTCTCAATTCGCATTAAGTTTTCCCATTGCATTTAACACTCTCCGTTCTGTTTTCCTTGCACCCATCTATCCTATGTTATCTGAAGTCAGGCACAGGGTGTATTAAAAGCCTTAATCACAGTGTTATTCTCATATTGCAAGTGCCTGTATGATTTTTTGGCACAGGAACCCGCATCTCTTGAGCTAAACACGTATGTAGCATCACTCTCTGACTGTACTTTTTACTCGGAAAAGTACCAAACCTGCTATAATCTGAGTCCACACTTGGGACCCTTCCTCACAGACACATAATCCACAATATCAAGGCAGGGAATCCCGCAATATCTGCTTTGAACTGGGTTATCTGAGTCCACACTTGGGACCCTTCCTCACAGCCACATAACCCAGAATATCAAGGCAGGAAATCCCGCAATATCTGCTTTGAACTGGGTTATTTCAGTCCACACTTGGGACCCTTCCTCACAGACACATAATCCACAATATCAAGGCAGGGAATCCCACAATATCTTCTTTGAACTGTGTTATCTGAGTCCACACTTGGGACCCTTCCTCACAGACACATAACCCACAATATCAAGGCAGGAAATCCCGCAATATCTGCTTTGAACTGGGTTATTTCAGTCCACACTTGGGACCCTTCATCACAGACACATAATCCACAATATCAAGGCAGGGAATCCCACAATATCTGCTTTGAACTGGGTTATCTGAGTCCACACTTGGGACCCTTCCTCACAGACACATCACCCATAATATTATCAAGGCAGGAAATCCCACAATTTCTGCTTTGAACTGGGTTATCTCAGTCCACACTTGGGACCCTTCCTCACAGACACATAACCCATGATATCAAGGCAGGAAATCCCACAGTATCTGCTTTGAAGTGGGTTGTCTGAGTCCACACTTGGACCCTTCCTCACAGACACATCACCCATGATATCCAGGCAGGAAATCCCACAGTATCTGCTTTGAAGTGGGTTGTCTGAGTCCACACTTGGACCCTTCCTCACAGACACATCACCCATGATATCCAGGCAGGAAATCCCTCAGTATCTGCTTTGAAGTGGGTTATCCGAGTCCACACTTGGGACCCTTCCTCACAGACACATAACCCATGATATCAAGGCAGGAAATCCCACAGTATCTGCTTTGAACTGGGTTATCTCAGTCCACACTTGGGACCCTTCCTCACAGCCACATCACCCATGATATCCAGGCAGGAAATCCCTCAGTATCTGCTTTGAACTGTGTTATCTGAGTCCACACTTGGGACCCTTCCTCACAGCCACATAACCCAGAATATCAAGGCAGGGAATCCCACAGTATCTGCTTTGAACTGGGTTATCTGAGTCCACACTTGGGACCCTTCCTCACAGCCACATAACCCATAATATTATCAAGGCAGGGAATCCCACAATACCTGCTTTGAACTGGGTTATCTGAGTCCACACTTGGGACCCTTCCAGACAGCCACATAACTCATAATATCAAGGCAGAAAATCCCTCAGTATCTGCTTTGAACTGGGTTATCTGAGTCCACACTTGGGACCCGTCCTCACAGACACATAACCCATAATATCAAGGCAGAAAATCCCACAATGTCTTCTTTTAAATGGGTTATCTGAGTCCACACTGCCATATATCCCCAGTTCAATGCAGATAATGTGGGATTTTATTCAGGTGTGTGGAAGGGGTCTTAGATAACTCAGTTCAAAGCAGATATTTTGGGATTTTCTGCCTTCATATTCTGGGTTATATGGCTGTCTGGAAGGGCCGTCAGGTGCTGACCACTCTCAAATACTTTGTTATTGATTGTGGAATAGTATTCAGCTGTGTGGAAGGGTGCCCAGAATACCAAGGCAGATAACCCACAATATCTGCTTTGAATTTGAATATCTGAGGTCCCTTCCACATAATTCATAAAATCCACATTGAACTCAGATAACTCAGGCCCGTTCCACATACTCTGGGTTATGAGGCTGTGTGGAAGACTTGAGCCCTCAGATAACCCAGTTCTATGCAGATATTGTCCTTCCACACAGCCATACATCTGCTTTGAACTGGGTTATCTGAGTCCACATTGCCGGATATTCCAGTTCAAAGCAGATAATGTGGGGTTTTGTTCAGCTATATGGAAGGGACTCCAGTTCAAACAGGCCCGGATTACCCATAAGGCCACCCTAGGCCATGGCCTAGGGTGGCAGCCATGGGGGGGGGGGGGCAGCAGATCCGGACCCCCCAAAATGGAAAAAAAATTAAATCCGCCCCTCCTTCCTTCACTGAAGAAGCGCCTGCGCGCGAACGAGAAGGAGCCGGGGGGAAGTCCCGCCGCCCCTAGGGTGTCTGACGTGGCTTCCATCCTCCCGCCACCTCCATACGCGCGGGCGGGCGCCACTCCTTCCTTCAGTGGGTGCCCGTGCGAGCGAGGAGGCGGCGGGGGGAAGCCACGTCAGACGCCCTAGGGGCGGGACTTCCCCCCGGCTCCTTCACGCCGACTCCGCCCCCGTAAGCGGCCCCGCCCCTGCAAGCAGCCCCACCCCCCGCAAGCGGCCCTGCCCCCCGGGGGCGGCACTTACACAGTGTGGCCTAGGACGCCACAAAACGTTGATCCAAGCCTGAGTTCAAAGCACATATTGTGGATGATCTGCCTTGATATTCTGGGTTATATGGATGTGTGGAAGGGCCCTTTCTCATTCTGTAGCCCAGGTATGTCAGGTCTCTCTAGACCTGAAGAGAGATGGTGAATCAGTGGCCTCAGGAGAGATGTGCAGAAAGAAAGAAGGGGAAGCAAACTAAGAGAGAGTAGCTTTCCTGTGAGGAGGGCTTTATTTTTCCTGCAAACTTTTTGTTTAAAAAATGAGCCAGACACAAGGAAGATGGTGCCACCCTCAGAAAGCCTCTTTCCCTCAGAAAAGGCTGCAAAGTGAGAAGGAAGGAATGTCCCAATATCAGGTGTTCTGGTACCACGAGATGCATAGCCAGTCTTAAGAAATGGAGCTATAAAGTGTAGTCCACGACATGTGAGTGTGGAAAAGAGCAAACCACAGACCACTTACTACGGATGCAGTCTGAGCCCTGCCACATGCACAATGGAGGATCTTCTTACAGCGACACCAAAGGCACTCCAAGTGGCCAGCTACTGGTCAAAGGAAATGTAGCATGTCAAGTTTTTGTGGTCTTTTTTTACATTACAACTGTATTCTCGATTTACTTCTGACACAATAAATAAAAAAGGCACTGTAGGGAAAGTGTTGACTGGCTGAGCATCTCAAAATACTCCCAAATTGGTGGCTAAAAAAGTTTACAGCTTCGCTTTCTGACGGTTCACTGGATGCAACTTGGTTTCAAACACAAAAGTATCAACACTATTGTGTATACATGTCTTTTCAGGCTCTATGCATATAGTGCATATGAAACATACATGGTGAGGCCACATCTGGAGTACTGTGTACAATTCTGGTCACCGCACCTCAAGAAGGATATAACGGAACTGGAAAAGGTACAGAAAAGGGCAACAAGAATGATCCAAGGGATGGAGCAGTTCCCTTTACGAAATCAGGTTGCAACGCCTTGGTCTTTTCAGCCTTGAAAGACGGCGTTTAAGAGGTGACTTGATCGAAGTGTATAAAATCATGCATGGGATAGAAAAGGTGAATAAAGAAAAATATTTTCTCTGTCACACAACACTAGGACTAGGGGCACTCCTAAAGCTCCAAGGTAGGAAAGTTAGGACTAATAAAGGGAAATATTTCTTCACCCAGAGGGTCATTGGGTTATGGAATTCACTTCCAGAGGAGGTTGTGACAGCTGTCAGCCTGGACAGCTTCAAGGCAGGATTAGACAGATTCATGGATACCAAGGGAATCAGTAGCTACTGAAATGGACATCCAAGTGCCACCTCTGTGTTGATGGAGGCAGGCAGGATTTTCCCCGGGTACTGGTTGTGGGGGGTCGGGAGCAGGTGAGGGTTTTGCCCTCCTTTCTGCTAGAGATCCCTGTGTACAACTAGTGGGCCACTGTGTGACACAGAATGCTGGACTAGATGGGCTGAGGCCCGATTCAGCATGGCTCTTCTTATGTTCTTATGTTCTTATGTACTGTGTTTACACTTGGGCCTCACATTCCTTTGGTGCTCATTTTGATGTCTGTCCTGTTTGGAAGATTTCTCCTCACTTTCTGTCCCTGTGAGAATTGGATTTTGAAAAAATTGGCTTGTTGGGGAAACAAGGAGCAGTGATAAAACTTCACTGGAGACACCTTTTCCTATTTTAACTCTTTCAGGAGTGAATGTTCCTTCCTAGGAATAGATTTATCTCGCTTCCTGTTGTCTCTGCCTTGTTCTTAACGATGAGTTGACTGTAAGTCAGATGTTTGGAACTTGCGGATGGCCTGTAATTGGACTTGAGGATCTATGCAGTTTTGTATCCACGAGGGGTTCTGGAACCAAACCCCAGTGGATATTAAGGGCAAATACAGGTATTCCAAAATCTATATTTTTTTTAAAAAAAGAAAATGAATAAAATCCAAAATCAAAAACACTTCTAGTTTTGGATAAAGGATACACAGTTTTAATAGGAAAACCTAAACGCACTAAATCACCCGCCCTTCTCTAGCCTTTTAGCCAGGACGTTTCCATATATCAATTGTGTGTCACAGGTCTTTCCTCTCTGCCTCCCCCTTTCCTGTCTTAGCCATCAGCACTTCATTGCTATAATTTATCAATATTACAGTAAAGCTTTTGGCTTTGCGAAGTCTAATTCCAGACCTCTGCTCGCCTGTGGAACCGGTTGCTCGTTGGCTAGGAAGACCAGCTGACTCTTTGGCTTTCAAGCCTGAGAAGACTGGGGAAGATTTTATATTGTTTTATGTAGAGTGATTTAGGGTGCGTGCCGTGATAGTAAGAGACAACGTCAGCAATAAAGAGCTGCATCAAAGAACTGGGGTACGTGACAAGATCAATGAAATCTATGAGACAAAAAAGAACATGGGCAGGACATACAATATAGCACGAAGAAAAGACAATCGATGGACACAGGCCTGGATCAACCCTTTTTGGTGCCCTATGCCACACATTGGAAGCCACGCCCCCGGCCCGATGCTGAGCATGCGCGGCAGCAGCCCTAGGGGCGGGGCTTCCCTCCGCCTCTTCCTCCTCGCTTGCACCGGGCATCCCTTTTTCCTTGAGTGAAGGAAGGAGGGGCGCCCGGCCCCGGCACGACCGAGGAGGAAGAGGCGGAGTGGAGGGGAGCCGCGTCAGCGTCCCTCCGCTCCACCTCTTGCTCCTCACTCGCCCTTCCTTCCTTCACTCGAGGAAGTGAAGGAAGGAAGGCGAGCAGAGCAGAGGCAGAGCGGAGGGGAGCCGCGTCAGAGGCCTGTGACGCGGCTCCCTCCACTCTGCCTCTTGCTCCTCGCTGCCCCCTCCTTCCTTCCTTGAGTGAAGGAAGGCAGGAGGGGTGAGCGAGGATCAAGAGGCAGCGTGGAGGGCAGCCACGTCAGAGGCCCTGTGACGCGGCTCCCCTCCGCTCCGCCTCTTGCTCCTCGCTCGCCCCTCCTTCCTTGAGTGAAGGCCTAGGGGCCTATGGCGCTCCGCGCGCAGGCGCAGGAGTGCCCGAAGATTGAACTTTAAAAAATATATATATATTGGGGGGTCCGGATCTGGTGCCCCCCCATAGCTGCGCCCCTAGGCCTTGGCCTAGGGTGGCCTTATGGATAATCCGGGTCTGGACATGTAGACTAATGAATTGGATACTAAGAGACCACAAGTGGCTCTTGGGCAAACCTCATACTCAATGGGATGAACCAATGGTTAAGCTGTTCAGCCAGAAATGGAAAAGAAAACACAGAATCATATATTTTGGCAAATAGTAGATTTGCGTAAAACCCAAAGGAGTGGATCGATGACAAATTGGATAGGATAGGATATTAGAGTAAATTTGTTGCATGCATTTAAGTAGTTTCAGACTTATGGATACCCTAAGTTGGACCAGTCAAAGTATTGGTAAGCTTTCTTCATAAGGTAAACTGAAATATCTTCTGAAACTTAAATATCAACGGTTTTCTTAGGCCTCAGTCCACCAACAATGTTGTAGTAAATTCTGAATTGCAAGTGCACATTAGGATAGGATACTCATCTAGCTTCAACCATCCAGAGGGAATTCCATAAATGTAGCCCAACAAACCAACCTACCCCTAAATTTTTAGATCTAAATCCAATTGCTAGTCCCAACTAAAGCACACTCGTGGTATCAACAAGGTTTGTGTGATTTTTAGCAATTGCTTTAGCAACTAATTGGGATAAGCCATCGAATTTAGACTGGTGGTAGGAAACTAGTGGCCCTCCAGATGTTGGACTGCCACTCCTATCAACCTTATCCAACATAACAGATTGTATAGGACAGGGCTGTCCAACTGGCGGCCCGGGGCCCGTATACGGCCCCCCAGCCCCTTCCCTACGCCCCCCTAAGCTTTTTAATAAAAAATAAAAATTGAAAAATAAAATAAATAATAATTTTTTTTAAAAAACCTACTTCCGGGTTCGAAGCAAGTATCGCGAGAATACGCAATCCACACGGGATTTCGCTGTCAACGCGAGATCACGCCGGCGTTGACAGCGAAATCTCGTGTGGATTGCGTATTCTCACGATACTCTTCGGCTACTCTACTACTGGATCGCTGAGGCCCAGACGCGCTTAGGACCTTCTTCGACTCAGTCGGTCGTTGCCTCTCTCGTCGTCCGGGTACTCCTGGATCCTGCGTGTTTGGAAAAGGTAGGCCGAAGCAGGGGGCTCCTCATTCCCTCCCCCCATCTCCCCTCATGTATTATATATAAAATTAAATATATTTAAAGATGAAATAGGAGATGGGATAAGGGGAGGATGGAATTAAATATATTTAATATTAAATAAAAATAAGGGGAGATGGGAGGATGGAATTAAATATATTTAATATTCAATAGAAATAAGGGGAGAGGGGAGGATGGAATTAAATATATTTAATATTAAATAAAAATAAGGAGAGGGGAGGATGGAATTAAATATATTTAATATTAAATTAAAATAAGGGGCGATGGGAGGATGGAATTAAATATATTTAATATTAAATTAAAATAAGGGGAGAGGAGAGAGGGCGCCGGGGAGAGGGCGGAGCCGGGAGTGGGGGCGGAGCTGGGGGCAGAGCTGGGGGCAGACCCTACAGCCCCCCAGGTCATCAGTGACCGGAATTCAGGCCCCTGGGCTGGTAGAAGTTGGACAGCCCTGGTATAGGAGGAGGATGGGAGTTACAGTTTAACAACATCTGGAGGCTACATTTTTTCCATCCTGAATTAGGCTTTTATTTCCACAGGAGCAGCCCCAAATTATCCATTCTTGATGAGGCCACTTCAGAATACTTTGTATTACAAGAGGGATAGCAACCAATAATATTTTGTTGTTGTTGTGGAAAATCCATCCTTCTCCAACTACGGCAAGAAAGGCCGCTAAACTCAATGGGAACAGGCAAGTGAGGGGGTAGTACAAGATGGTGTCTTGGTCCCTTTTAATCAGATAGTCATGAAACTTCAATTCTACTCACACTGGAACACTGCAGACAACTGACTTTTCAAACGATCAAAGTAATACTATCAACCATCTTTGCACCAAGGTACTGATAAAGTCCTGAATGGCAACCCTGCTGCTAAGCAAACACAAGCCTGGGCTTAAAATTCTTAGCACTGAGCTCAGTGGGACTTACCTCTGGTTTGATTGCACACTTCCATTTTCATCCCTCGCTAAAGCCTTCAGACAGATCCATTCATCAAAGCTTCAAATTCAACGTGAGACCAAGCACTATTTACACTCTGGTAGGATTTCAGAATCTATCCAAGTCTGAAAGGGAAAAAAAAGATAAAGCTATAAGTATAATATGTTGTTTTGTTGTCTCAACACTAAACATTTTTATTTCTATCTGGCTGGCTGGTATTTCAAGCTGGTTGTCGTTTCTGATTTTCCTTAATTCACTTCAGCCTGGCAGAGTAAAATAAGATTTTCAGATGAGAGAATACAAATAGCAGATGCATGCCTCTGCAATCTGTGTAATGTGGAACAGAGGGACTCAACATTTGGGGGAACTACACCTCTGAATATCATCTCCAGAGGGACAAATGGGATGTCCATCACTTTTTTTTTTTTAAAAAAGGTTTTTTTATTGTAAACACAGGTAGAATAGTGTCAAAATCAGTCACCATTACAAAATACATATCAAATGTTATTTTCTTAATATTCTTAACCTTGCCGATTCCACTGTTATCTCCCACTTGTGTCTATCGATGTCTATCGACCCTATCACTTTCATGGTTATTTGGAAGCCCCCAATTCGGGATACAGGGCAGCCAGGAATGAACATGATTGACTCTTGAAGTATGGAGGAGCACAATAGAAAAGAGCAGATGTTTTATATTACCCCATCTACAGTCAATAAAAACAGTTTGATATTCAGCCTTTTTTAACCAGATGCCTTCCAGCTGGCAGGACTACACCTTCCATCACTGGCTGTGGATGATGGGAGTTGTAAGTCTACCCCATAAAAAGGGTAGTAGGTTGGAGAAGGCTGCATTAGAAGTACATTTCATCTACCAATAGCATCCTGGTTTTATATAAAAGTACTCTGCTTTCCAAGAAATGCTATGTAACAATTGGTTGATTTGGAGTCATGTAGACTCAGAGCTTCCAGGACCAGCTTGTGAGGAGCAAGAGCTCTTTTGGTGATAGCTGTCATCTTGCTCCTTTCCCCATGTTGTTGAGCAAAATAGGTTTGGTGGTGGGGAGGGGCTACCATTACCTGATTTTAATAAGTGGGCATTCCCAGCCATTCAAAACCAAGAAGGGCCTCAAGTGATGGTGCATCTGATGACAAAAACAGCAAAATGGGGCAATAAATCCAGGTCGTGTTTTCACAAACACATCGTGTTGGAGCTTTCTTGTGTATGTATGGCCATATGTGGCTATCCCGGTTTATACTTCCATATAACCCGGATCATATGGAAATTTAGGTACTTTGAGCTACTTATTCCCCTGGTGCTTTTTCTAATACTTACTTTGTTGTAAGGCATTACACCTTTAATTTCTGCGTTCTCATGTCTAGGTATTGACTATTGTGTATTTAACAATTGCAAACACGAGGCTTGAAGGTATTAAAACTGTATTATAAATACGGCTGATTCTTGCTTTATTTTCTCCTGTAGTAATACCATTCCATGAGGTTATCCCGAATTATACTCACATATAATTTGGATTATTTGCCCCTATATTCTTCTCTGGGATATGAATTGTGAATACAGAATATGATGTTAACCTGCATATATTTCTTTGTCATATGTTCAGCGTATTTAGTGTTAACCTACTTATGCATATCTTTACTTTGTATAGCTCATGTATTGTTGACTTGAGATTGATGTGAACACGCTTGTATGATATTGTGAACACGCATATATGATACTATGATACACTAGTATTTTGTGTGCTTATGAAATACGAATAGATTATTTGTAGTGTTTATCGTGTGATATTTCTCTTTTTGATAATTGGATTTATTGCCCCATTTTGCTGTTTTTGTCTGTAGTTTAGCAGTTACCCTCTGTTTTTGTAGCATTTGATGACAAACCATGGAGAGCATTTCCATTTTCTTGCCGCTCATCATTTTGAAGCAGGTTCAGTCCCTGAAGTGATTGCTGGGAAATGAATGACTTGTCACTAAAGGCTGTGCTTGTGTAAATGATGTGACTTGGGCAGAAAGGGGATGCTTGTCACTTGCAAACCAATGTCAGTTACCAGCAATCCTGGTGGTATGGAAATGACTCAAGAGTCACGGTGTAGAGCAACATTGTTATCCCAGTCAAGTGAGATTAAAAGCTTTTCTCTAGGCATTTGTGTTTAGTGAACAGCTAAACATTATTTTTTGTTGGACTGGGATGGTGAGAAGATGCTTACTTAATTGACCACTAATGGGTTTTATGAGTTCTTTTATTGCCTTCCTTCCTTCCTTCCTTCCTTCCTTCCTTTTCTCCCTCCCTTCTACACAAACATACCCGTATTTGGACAAAGAAGAAGGAAATAGTTTTGTCAACTGGAATGAAACAAAAAAGAAGTTAAATGGCTATAAAAAATGGAAAACAAGGAGGAGGATTAGCAGCAGTCAACATATGCTGTGAGGAGAACAGGTGTGACTTTGTAGTGCTTGTCTGTTTTGCCATGCTCAACTGATATATGTGTAAACAAAAAGGTCCCCACATTCACTATGAATAGCTCTAGTCCTATAATAATAATTTCCTCCTGAAAAATTCAAGACGTAAAACAATTCCTCGTGTTTGTCCTTCTCTGTGCATATTTACACTCCACCATATAGAGAACAGCCACAAACAAGAGAAGCCGCTAATGTGGTATCTACAGTCCTGTATTACCCATTTGGTGTAAAAATGCGTGGAATTTTGAATATTTTAAAGACTGTTTTCTGGGATTAAGAGAAATGAAGCAAAAGAAGAACAGATGAAAGGGGAGAGAACTGCAAAGTCAGCCACATTGCTGCACATTCCCTGTCGTCTTTCTAGAAAATATTATGAAGTAGCGCATGTTTGTAGTAGATCGAAAAATACCCAGTCTAGACATGGGCTATCAATCATGAAATGTGTCACTGTCTGAAGGTAGAGTACTCACAGAACAAAGCAGTACTCACAGAACAAAAGCAATTTAGCTCTACCTTCAGAGCAATGGCTAAATCGCTCTCCTCTTATGCCAGACTCAATTGCTGACAAGATTATGGAGGGCGAATACGATTTGCCCTGCACATTTGCTGGCATTACCGACTACATTTGCCAAGTGGGATGAACGCTGCAATCAGGAACCATCCCCTGTAATCTAAGCTGCTTTCTGAGCGTGTTTCTCCCATCCCTTCAAACATTTAACTTCAGCTAGCTAATTGAAGCCTAGTTCGATTGCTCATGTTTATGAATAACCAAACAAAATAGTCAGGAGGATCAAAAGGAAAAAGATGACTGCAAAATGTTTCAGCAGCTCTTGATAGAGAGAGAGAGAGAAGGGGGGGAGGAATTGGTATCAAAGAGCACCATTCCAAACCATAGGCCTTCAATTATGGTAATGAGCCTAACAAGGAAATGAGATTGACGCAGCCATTCTTCTTTCTTTTTTTTTATAAATCCCCCGAGGTTATAGATTATGCAGTGTTTGTTTCTGTTTTTAACCTCATTGGTGATTCTCACTGTAAGCCTCCACTGTGAAGACTGGATCAATCCGGTGACTCTGGAGCTCAGAGGGTCCTCAACCTGAACTGCCGGCCATTGATAACTCATGAAATCTTCTTGTCCCCTTCAATATAAATGTAAATATTTCTATGGAGGATGTTATTTCATACCCAAAACAATTTGCCAGTACATTCTGAGGGAAAAGAAACAGGCTACCGAATCTGTAATGCATTAGTTATACTGGTCTACAGTCCTTTTCTGAGTAAAGGGATCTTGCCATTGTCATAATTTCTGTAATGCAATCTTTATAGATTTGCTTAGATTCAAGAAGGCAAACCTAGATGGCCTATAATTCTGCTGCTTGGCTCATCAGGGAGAGCACATTCATGACTTGATCTGTATTTACACATTAAAATCCTACTTTTCTTGTGCCCGAGCAGCTCACAACATTCGTACTTAAAAAAAAAAAAACCCTCACAATGCAAATAAAAGCAGCAAAAATAAAACAACTTTGGATAACAACCTCACTGGGCAGGATGTGCTAAAATATTGGAGCAACTACTGGGAAAGCCCTGTCTTATAGTCTTTAGCTAAGCCTATTTAGAAAACAAAAATATGGACAAGTTATTATGCAGTTTTCAATAAATAACCAGCCAGCTATTTGAACAAAATGCTGGTCTGGACAGGACTGGAGTCTAATCCATCTTGGCTCCTAGGTGTTGACTGTATGTTACTATCTCTCACTCTGTCTTCACCAACTCCAAATGAGATTGAATAGGACTTTGCATTGCAAGACTGTTGCAAAGACTATTGAGATAAATTTGTTTGTTTGTTTGTTTGTTTGTATTTGTCGGCCGCCACTCCCTTCCGGCTCGGGGCGGCTCACAGGATTAAAAGCATAATTAAACAGCATAAATAAAAAACATAGCATATATAAAAGAGCAACATAGCATATATAAAAGCACAGGAAATGTAAAAGCTTTCAGTCGTTCCATGGAACCCACTGAGTGACTCTTAGAAAGGCATAAGCTCTCAATCTAATAAGTAAAAGGTGGCAAACCTTCTCTGAAAGTATACACACAGTTGGTTTATGTATTTCAGCGGAACCTTGGTCCGTTTCTGTTAGCCGAATTCCGGGAGACCTGCAAATCCATTTACACGAGCCTCGCGAAAACAGGCAGGTAGCCGAATAGCCGGTTTTGGTCTGCAGCCAAAAAATGTGGCTAGATCCAGGCCATTGGTGGCAATTGGGGGAGGGCCTCCGTGGGCCCTTCTTCCCATCATTGTTAGGGCAATTGGGATGAAAATGACCATACTTGGAGGACACATCTACCATTGTTAGCTCACCAAGTTTCATAACGTTTGGGACATCCCTTGATTTTTAGGAATTTATTTTCTTTTTAGAAATAAATCTCTTTTTAAAAATTCCCCTGACAGATATCCCCTTTAGTTTCTTCTTTACTAATAAGCAAGCAACTTCTTCTAAAAGTTTTTGCATTCCTTATTCTCACAAAACATACTGGAAGAGGCCAGCAGCAGCAAGGATAGCAAGCATTGTCCCCTTATTAGAAAAACATTGTCCACTTATCAGAAAAACACTCATGTTGTCGTCGTCCCCGACTGGAGGGGGAAACATTTTCAAAATGTATTGTGGGAAATCGAACCATGTTTGAGGAAAAAACCATGTTTTTGGAACATATTACTTTAATTCTCAGCAGTTCAGAGCAGGTCATAATCAGCTTCACTGATTCAGAAAGGTGAGGCAGCAGAGAAATATAAACAGAATTTCTTTGCAAAGGAATGAAATTATAGGTAGGTAACTAGGTAGTAGTTTTCTGAGAATGAGGCTTTTCTTTTTGTTTGCTGGGATTATTATTATTATTAACAATGACATTTTAGAAGTATTTTCTAAAGAAGAGGAGGAGAGACAATGGGTTCTGCAAAGTTTCTCCACAGATTGAAGCCCAAAACTACGTATTGTAGTTGTTCTTACTACTGACAGTGGCTGGCAACAGCCAATACTTATTATTATTATAACTTATTATTTGAAATTCAGAAGGCAGAGAGACTGCACCACAGAGAGAAATATAGAAAGAGAGGACTAGTTTGCAAAGGAATTAAATTATAGGTAGGTGGTAGGTTGGTAACTAGGTAGTAGTTTTCTGAGAATGAGGCTTTTTTTACTATTAATTATTAATAATAATAACAATTTCCTTTTAGAAGTATTTTCTGAAGAAGAGGAGGGGAGGAGACAAAGAAGCTAAAGGATGACTCTCCCAAGCCCCCAAATGCGTACAGGCACCCACCCACCTGTCCCGCACGTTCCCAACTCCCAGTCAGTCTCACCAGATAAAAAGAATCAAGAAAATAAAGGAAAATCGAAAAGATTCAAGAGAGAGGCCAAGCCAGGCATGTAGCCGGGGCTAAGGGGCTTCAGCCCCCCGAAATTCTCAGGGTGGTCCGCGAAAAGGCCTTACTGGTACATTATTTAAACTGTTATGTTTATTCATATCATGATCTGATCACCATGCTCATTATATCCCACATTAATGGGGTGATTGGGATAACAATACAAAAGGTTTGCTAGGGTAGACCCTCTTCCACCCAGTCTCAGCCCCCGAATCAAAATCCTGGCTACGGCCCTGGGCCAAGCCAAGCCAAAAATAAAGCAGAGAGCAAGCAGCAAGGCAATCAGACTGGAGTCAAGACCAGGACCGGACGATGGTAATTTCAAATGGTATGCAAACCTTCTTTGGTGCCCCCTCACTCTCCATGCGCATGTGCGCCGGTGGTGCGCCGGTGTGTGCATGCGCAGGCCAGCTAGTTCTGTGCATGTGCAGGGCCAGCTCCGCACATGCTCGCCAGTGTGCATATGCGCAGGGCCAGCTAGTTTGGCGCATGTGCCATTCGCGCGGGCGCGACACCAAGTGGATGGTGATGCAAAGCGCACTCCAGGAGGCTGAAAAGGAGGACGTTTTGCAGCCGGAGGCAGGAGGCTCCTGCAAAACGTCCTCCTTTTCGGCCTCATGGAGTGCGTTTTGCGTCACCATCCACCTTAAGTCGCACCTGCACGCTGGCCCAAAGCAATGGAGGCCACGGCCGGATGCACCCTTGGCCACATGGCGCCCTGAAGCGGCCGCTTAATTTGCCTCCACTAAGATCCACCCCTGGTCAGGACGCAACTGAGAGCAATGGAGGTGGTTGCCCCATTAAATAGTCACAACTTGCGTAAGACATGTCACAACTTTCTTCTATTCTGATTGGCCCAACAAGTAGGGCTCAAAGGGAAACCCCATGCCATCTGCACCCGGCAGCCTCTCTGCACTGCGTGGTGCCGAATAGGGGAGGGGGAGCCGTGATTGGCTGCCATGTGATCCCATTACGGATGAAAAAACGTAACGTCTGAGCCCATAGCATTATGGCCATCTGGCCAAGCCAAACAAGCTAGATTGGCTGAAGGGAACCGACCACTCCGAATACATGCACATGTCTAATACACATGCATATGTATTCAAACCGGTCTGGTGATATCTTTCAACAAGATGGAAATTCTTTCTTGGAATGGAAAAGGTCAGAGACCTTTCACCAAAGTTGCGTATTGGGTGGGGCTATGTCTCAGTTTTCTTGTTTCTTCTCTCTGTGTTGGACTACAATCTAAAAGATTGTTCTCTACTGCCTCAGGAGCCCAGGTAGGCAGACAGGTAAAAAAAAAACCCAAACAAATGGATAGAAACCTTGAAATCCTCCTTCTTAGATCATCCTTCCCAGTCCATGAAGAGAAAGGGGCTATCTGTCAGAAACTGGCCTTGACGAAAGGCCAAAGGGCATGATGGAGGAGCAGGGAAGGCCAGAGGCTCTTACTTATTTCAGCAAGATCTAGGACACAGATTTCCCTTTATGGAGAGAGAATGTACTTCTAGATTTTGCCTTTCGTTCGATGAGATGAAATTGTGAAAGGGACAATTGTTTGGCCTAGAACTTAATAAGTAAAGGGAACTGGTTCCTTGGGAGTATGTCTGTGTTGTGGATACGCACCTAGAGGTACAGAGGTCTAAATCCAAGAGTCTCTGACAGAAGTGTTTCTGATTCAACAGGCTGAGGCTCTGGCCTGGCCATGGTGTTTATGCCCTTGTCTAAAAGACCTAGCTGCTAGCACAATGCTTCTAAGGCTTTCAGATACAAGGCTCATCTGTTACTGCTTTCCAATGAGACAAGGACCAACACTACATTTGTGCCCTTTAGATACAACTATTTTTGTCTTTAGTGGAAACTTGCCAAGGACTGGCATTCAATATTCCAGGAACCATTAGCAGTCCAGGAACCACCACTGACTAACACGGGTGTAGAGAATGTTTTACTGTCTTGGTTGGACTCAGTGTTCAGGTGATGAAAGGTTTACAAGTGAGACCACCCTTTATTTCTCTGGACCCTATGATCAATATGCCACCCACTGAAACAACAGCCTCTGGCCATTTCTCAGTAGTCAAATTTGTTGAGCCAAAACCAATGACTGTTACAATATGAATCACAGAATATGACACATATTGACAGAAACAATGAATCCAAAAGATGTGACTATCCAAAAATCCTGGGAGCACAAATTGTGTGGGTTTTTTTTTAAAAAAGCAGATAATTCCCGTTATCAGTTAACACTAACATTTGTCTAAAAATTCAAGGGTTGCCACAAGTTAACATGCAACCTGAAGGCACACACAAACATACACAAGCAAACAGACAATAAATAAAAAGATCTTGGAATCTCCATTAGCCAGCAGCCATCTAAAAAAAATCTGGCAAAGTGAAGGTTTTCTAAGAAAATCCTGAGGAAATTCAAGACTTCACACACAAACATACACACAAGCAATAAATAAAAAGACTTCTCCATTTGGAAAAACAAACATATCCCTACTCATAATCCCATACAGACCCGAAAGAGGAGAAGACAAAATGTAGTGCACAATATCTTCAGTCTAGCACAGGGAACCTTTTTGACTCAGAAAGCCATAAAAGCAAAATATTTGGAAATTTACTGTATTTCAGTGAGAGCCATATAATATATAAAATATATTTTAAGACTGAATTCAACTAAATGTGAGTATATACGTACAACGCGTGGCAGGGGATGGCTAGTTTAATATAATGCCAAGTTTTCAAACGCTGTTGGATTTTTAAAAAAATACAATACAAATGTACCCTTGGTTCGCTTCTGATACGATAAATAAAGGCCAGAATCCACTAACTCAGTATCCTATATGGGAAAAGAGTTATGGGAATGGAGGAAGAGAGCATGACTAAGCAATGTATGATAGAACAACAAAAGTGGGGCGGCTGGACCCAATATTGCTTGTCTTTGCTACACCAGTATTTTGACGGCACAATAACAACACTAATGAAACTGGATAAGAAGACCATTGGGGATAAAATAATGGATGTGGATGTGATCGGGAACATGAGGGATAGTCTAAAGCAGAAATTTTCCACCTGGTATCCCCTATTTAAGAGTGATCAATACCGCCAAGAGTACTTGCAAGAATTAACCGTGGTGACCCTCAGGAAAGCCTTTACAGCCTTGCGGTTTCAGACAATGCCTTCAGCCTGGCTGGAGGGAAGATATAGAGGAACACCTTATTCCCAAAGATTATGTATATGTGGTTCAGGAGTGATTGAGGATCTAACACATTACTTACTACATTACCCTCTGTATAAGGATCCCAGAAAGAAGATTCTAGGAGGGCTTCTGGAGGATAGGGTGGCTTGGCAGCAGACAGCAGTGATTAGGGATTTGCTAGCAGACTAAAGATATAACAATAAAGGAAACTAGTAAAATCCTTAGCGAAGGATGGGAAATAGCACAGGATGATACAGTGCGTTGTAGACATGACTGGAATTTAAAGAGTCAGTTTTAATGAGTTTTAATATTTGTACTGAAGTTTTATATTGTGATGTGTACTCACTAATATGTGCGCTTAATTTGTCATGGCCCATGGCTAGAACAATAAAACTTATTCATTCATTCATAAATAAAATAATAAAACCTTGTCCCGCTTCCAGAGACTGGTATGGCGGCCTTCAGGGGTCTCGGCGATGCCATCTCTCTCAGGGCCCAGGCCAGGCCCCGCTCCTGTGGCAGGCCCGGGGGGCGCTGCGTCAGAGAGGGCCCCAGGTGGCAAGGACTGGGCAGGCGCCTTTTTGCGGGGCGCTTGTTCCAATGCAGTGGAGGAGGCGATAACAGCTGAATCACCTCCTCCTCCTTCTCCGCCCCCGCAATGAAAGCCAAGGGAGGCCTGGACTGGAGGAGCCTCGTTCGCTGCTCCGAGGCTCCTCCAGTCCAAGCCCGCCTCGGTTTCCAATGCAGCAGAGGAGGAGGCGATTCAGCTGAATCGCCTCCTCCTCCAGCCCTGCGAGCCAGATGCAATCATCAAAAGAGCCACACCTGGCTCATGAGCCATAGGTTCCCGACCCCTGGTCTAGCATAAACATATTTAAAAACTTGCCAACTAGATAGTCAAGATGGTTTTAAACAGTGTATTTTAATGCTGAGACAAATGTTTTTAATGTTTTTGTATGCATATAATGAATGCATGTCCTGACATTGAATGTTTGCCATTTGTATGTTGTGCCCCACCCTGAGTCCCATTTGGGGTGAAAAGGGTGGAATATAAATGTTTTAAATAAATAAATAAAAGTGTGTTTTAGTTTGCAAGTTGACTTTCATTAAACAGGAAGAAAGGAAGTTCTCAAAAGCAGGTTACCTTTTGCAATGTGGTGGGGTGTGGCTACTCTCCCTCCCTACCACATCTATTGCAATGGTAACAATGAAGTTCCTTTGCTTGTTTTTAACTACAGTAGGGGTTTCAGTTGATGAGAAGCTGTCACCGAACTGGTAAATAAACATAACTCATTCTGGACTTAAACTCCTGCAATTTAGCAAAACTGTAGCAAATTGAATATTTGAACGGTATAAACAATAGGAAAAGAGCATGATCGAAGGAGGAATAAGGAATGAATGTTTGTTTAGAAAGATCATGTTGTGTGCAGAAAAGAGGAGCGTTCTCCCCCAAGAACTGACAAATGGATGGATGAATTATTTAAAAACAGTCAAAGGGGCGTGCAGGGAGAAGCAATGGATTTGACACTGGATGCGGGGGAAAGTATGCATATTTTAAGGAATCCAGTTGTGAACATACAGAAAAGCTCACTTTATTTAAGGACAGGAAGTAAAATCCAGCTTGGAACGCTGAGGGTTTGACTCCATCTATATATATAAAGGAAGAGTCGTCATGGAAAGACCGTCCCAAACAGAGAAACCGTACAACACAGAAACACCAAACTTGGCAACAGAATTAGGCCTCAAGCAAGGTACGTTTGTAGCAAAGAAACTGTCCCCCCCAAAACCTAAAAGGCCCCCAAAACAACGAGTAAAAAACCTACATTTCCCAGCATCCTCCGGGGCTGCCAACGACTCTCCCAGCCTCTACATTCTGACAACATGATTGGCTGCCAATAAGGGCGGATTTGCATAACTCCTGTACTGGCCAGCCAACATGAACATTCCAACCCATAATAAACTGTCAGAGGAGGATAAGGCAAAGGGCTGAGGCACAAACACAAACACCCAATTCACTTCCCACAGAAAATTTACACAGCCATGGCCCCAACAACACCATAACTAACAACAATTCCAACCCTTACATACTCAGACTTTCTCGCATCTCCTAAATAGGGCACAGCAACGCGTGCCGGGTACAGCTAGTTACATATAACAAGAGTAGCCAAGAGGTTACCCTGGGTACTGGTTGTGTGGGGTCGGGAGCAGGTTAGGGTTTTGCCCTCCCTTCTGCTCGAGATCCCCGTGTACAACTGGGGGCCACTGTGTGATACAGAATGCTGGACTAGATGGGCTGAGGTCCGATTCAGCATGGCTCTTCTTATGTTCTTATGTTCTAGGTTCAAACTTGGCTCCTGGGCAGATCAAATGTCTTTAGAAAAACTGAATTCTGTGACAATGCAAGAAGAACATTGCAGAATATAATTCTGATTATATTCTGATTAGTAGGTAGCTTTTATTTCCGATAAAGCTGGAGCTCCTGACCTTCTGATGACAAGTTGTTTCCCTAACCGAATGCTATGATATAGAGTGTGTCAAAACAGAACTGTGAACAGCCCCCCTTCCTCTGGGTGCGCCCTTGCAATTGCTATTCAGAAGCACATAGCCTCTGGTGCAGAAGCAAATATATATCCATCATGCTTGAATCATGTCCTTTTGAGCCCTCTTTTAGCCATGCACTAACCGTTTTTCTGAATGTTAAGCCAACATAGCATGGGAAAGCATACCTGGAAGTGTATGGAGTTTCCAATCAATTTGTCCAAGAATAATAAGATATGAGTGGGTATTAAGCTTTCCCATGTTGTGTTTGCTCAACATTCAGAGATTTACATTTAGTGCATGGCCACGAGGACATGGTTCAAGCTACCACTTAACTAGCAAGATCAGTTCTCACAAAAGTCAAAAATAAAACAGGGAGGAAAGCATCAGGGTGGAACATGTCAACTGTACAATTGACCTGTAAAAATATATCCCAAATATTTTTTAAAAAGTGGTAAGACAGTGAATATATATATAATATGAGATCAGTAATTTATGCTTCATTCAGTCAAGTCAAGATAATTATAGAGTGTGAGAAAGAGTGATTAATGACCATCACATACATTGAGTTGACCTTTCCTACAAAGCTGCTGGGTTGCATTTAAGCAGTCTGTTCAGTTATTGAATTTTAAACTGGGAAAGAAGCGTTATGGTGACTGTTATAGAAAAGTGACTATAATCACTAGTGTACTATCTAACTATCACGTTTATCCAGCGGTTTATTAAGACTGGGCCTCCTTTGAATCCCATTAGTTCAGGAGCTGGCAACAGGCCCCACCAATGTTTTTGTCCCATAATTCCTAGCAGCTCTCACCACCATAGTCCAAAGCAAGGGATTATGATTATGAGTGCAGGCCAAGGTCTTTAGGCAGTGCACCCAGTGTGACTGGCTTGTGCCAGAGTCTTTGCAATTCAATCTTTAAATCCTCATATCATGTCAGAATTTCCAGTTGTTTCTCTGCAATCTTGGGATTGCGACATCGACAATCCATACTTTGTTTTTTAACACGATTGTGAGGTTAGGAGTATTATGCTCCAAAACTCTGTCTGTTTGAATTCGGAAGTCCCAGAGGAGTTTGACGTGTTCATTTTCTGTAACTTTTTCCGGTTTGTGATCCCACCAGTTCTTTGTCGCAGGCAGATGGTGTTTGTGGCACAAGTTCCAATTAATCATCTGAGCAACGGTGTGATGCCTCTGCTTGTAGTCTGTCTGCGCGATCTTCTTGCAGCAGCGGAGGATGTGATATATTATTTCATCTGCTTCCTTGCAGAGTCTACATTTGGGATCTGTCTTCGACTTTTCAATTCTGGCTTTGATGGCATTTGTTCTAATGGCTTGTTCTTGGGCTGCTAGAATCAGCCTCTCCGTCTCCTTTTTCAGAGTTCCATCTGTGAGCTACATCCATGTTTTTTCTTCGTCAATTTGGCTCTCAACTTTTCCCAGGAACTGTCCATGGAGGGCCTTCTTTCGCCAGTTTTCTCTTCTGCTCTGGATTGTGTTTTTATGGTATTCCCTCTTTGTCTTTTGCACTTGAAGCAGTTATTATTATTATTATTATTAAATAGTTCTTCTACGTTAAAATGAAGTTAGTTATGCTACTAATATGCTGCCCCCAAAGGCAGAATATGAAATTTAGAGCCTGTATCTTTAAGAGTAGGGGAGGGGTAAGGAGTCCTGGGAATGACAATTAGAATGACAGTTGGATGGGGATTTCTGTTCAGTTTAAGTTTAAGATTAGGCTTGAAAGGAAGCAGAAGGTTACTGATAGAGCATAAAAATCCACATCATTTTGTGTGGTGTTTCAGCCTGGTGCTCAAGTGCATGATGAGGATGATGGGATTGTCATTGAGAATGCTGATGTGCAAAGTGAAGCACTAGACGAGGCCCCCGCTCCGGATAACAGTTTGATTCCCAAGGCCTTGTTAGATGAAAATTCCTTGGTTAAGGAAACAGAAGGGCCTGCTAGAGATAGTAGTGCAGCTGAAGATTTTAATGAGCAAAGGGAGGCGAGGGAAGCAGGCCCGGATTACCCATAAGGCCACCCGAGGCCATGGCCTCGGGCGGCACATTTGGGGGGGCAGCAGATCCGGACCCCCAATTAAAAAAAATCCCCCCCGAAAAAATCACCCCAAAAAAGGGCGCATGCGCCCGCCTCACGTTGCTCTGCTTTAGGAGGGAGGGAGGGAGGATCGGCTCCGCTCCTTACTCCGCCCCTCCCTGCCAGATTGAAGGAAGCAGGGCGGGGCGAGGAGGAGAAAGAGGCACCCTCCCGCCGCGCGTCCTGCGCGCCGCTCACCCCTTTTTGGCGGGGCTGGCGTGACACAAGGGAGGAGAGGCGGCGGTGGGACTCCTCTCTGCCTCCTCCCTGGCGTGGCGTCGCCAGCCCGGGAGGAGGAGGCGAAGCCGCCCCGCCGCCCCTCCTCCCTTGTGTGTCGTGGCGACGCAACAGAGGAGCGGCGGCGGCGCGGCTCCTCTCCGCCTCCCTGACTTGGCGTCGCCAGGCAGGGAGAAGGAGGCAGAGAGAAGTTGCGCTGCCGGACCTCCTCCCTTGCGTCGGTTGAGGCTTTGTGCAGGAGTACAGTCAGAGGAGAGTGATGCATAAGCAAAGGCTTTAGAATAGCTGGCTTCCCGTGCTAGAAATCACGCTAGCATTCAAGCCGCAAATGCTGTACCCTGATTGGTACGCCAAGCGCAGGCAGTGATTTGCCAAAAGAACATCATGTGTCTCTAATGATAACAAAAGCCTTGATTGGCCTGAGCAGTATACGGCATGGGTTTGTTTACCTGAATGCCAATAGGATAAGAACTACGCATGCGCAGAAGGGTCTGCCCCTCCTTTGCTGGCAGGGAAAGGCAGAAGTGAATGTTGCGACTTTGGGAACAGGCTGCCCAGGCTGCCGATAATGTACTGTGGGAATGAATTTCTTAGTGCGCCACAGTGTTCTAACAAATAGAAGCCAGATAATGATGTGATGCTAATAAAGTATTGTGTTTAATTGGATAATGAAATATGTTCTGGTGCACCAGCCAATGGGGGGTGATAAAGAAGGGCGGGCCAAGATCTGCCGCCATGAAGGGTATTTAAGGAATGTTCTTAGAATGCATGTTAGAGTTTGTCCGTAGCAGCTTGTTCTGTGGGCGAACCCCACCAGCTGGTGTTAAAATTTCAATAAACTTGACTTCACTTTCAACAGTCAATTGTTTCGTTCTCTCGTTCCTGTGCCCGCACGTCCACGTTGCTATTGGTAAGAAAGTAACTTGCCATCCGGAGTTCTGGGACTCCTAATTTGCTGCTTCAAAGGAAACAGAAGGGCCTGCTAGAGATAGTAGTGCAGCTGAAGATTTTAATGAGCAAAGGGAGGCGAGGGAAGCAGGCCCGGATTACCCATAAGGCCACCCGAGGCCATGGCCTCGGGCGGCACATTTGGGGGGGGCAGCAGATCCGGACCCCCAATTAAAAAAAATCCCCCCCGAAAAAATCACCCCAAAAAAGGGCGCATGCGCGCCGCCCCCTCCCTTTGCTCTGCTTTAGGAGGGAGGGAGGGAGGATCGGCTCCGCTCCTTACTCCGCCCCTCCTTGCGGATTGAAGGAAGCAGGGCGGGGCGAGGAGAGCAGAAAGAGGCGCCCTCCCACCGCGCGTCCTGTGCGCCGCTCACCCCTTTTTGGCGGGGCTGGCGCGACACAAGGGAGGAGGTGCGGCGGCGGGACTCCTCTCTGCCTCCTCCCTGGCGTGGCGTCGCCAGCCCGGGAGGAGGAGGCGAAGCCGCCCCGCCGCCCCTCCTCCCTTGCGTCGCGGCGCAACGGAGGAGCGGCGGCGGCGCGCTCTCCCGCCTCCCTGGCTTGGCGTCGCCAGGCAGGGAGAAGGAGGCAGAGAGAAGTTGCACTGCCGGCCCTCCTCCCTTGCGTCGCCACACCACGCAAGGGAGGAGGGGTGGCGGCACGGCTTCGCCTCCTCCTCCCGGGCTGGAGACGCCACGCCAGGGAGGAGGCAGAGAAAAGTCCCGCCGCTGCCGCTCCTCCCTTGCGTCGCCACGCCACGCAAGGGAGGAGGGGCGGCGGCGCGGCTTCGCCTCCTCCTCCCGGGCTGGTGACGCCACGCCACGCCAGGGAGGAGGCAGAGGAGTCGCGCCAGCCCTGCCGAAAAGGGATGGGCGGCGCACAGGACGCGAGGCGGGAGGGCGCCTCTTTCTCCTCCTCGCCCCGCCCTGCTTCCTTCAATCCGGTGAGTAGGGCGGAGCCGGGGCCGGGGAGCGGGGAAGGCCGGAGGCAGACCCTTTGGCCTAGGGCGGCAAAAGGGCCTGATCCAGGCCTGGAGGGAAGCAGGAATGCCTTTTGATCGCAAGGCCAATATCCTTTAGAGACGGCAAGTTTCCCAGGGCACCCGGCATCAGCAGAAAAATACAAAGTGAAACTATTTTCTCTTTACTTAAGATTGTAAGGTGGGCCCAAGTCTCAGTTTCCATGCTTCGTTTAGAAAAGGCATCACGATCAAGATTTCCTCGTCTCTTGTCTATGGATCATGTTTTTGCTTTGGCCTTGTTTCATGAATTGATTCTATAGTTTCAGTGGACTGTCTTAGAATCTAGTTTCAAGTTTTTGATCTTTACCTTTTGGATTTTTGGGTTTTTGAATTGTGTGCTTTCCTTGCATATATCTACTGTTTTAACCTTCTTTTATCTTTCGTTGGAAACTATATTTTGCTTCAATAAAGAACTAATTTTTCAAATACTGTCTGATGTGTGTGTGAACTAGAGGGATACTTTCTGTCTGAAGTGCAACATTTTGTAAAACTCTTCGACTTAGCAAGAACAACATCTGAAAAAAATATTTCAAAGCAACTTGACTATTCCAAGGCAAAGTTCAAGACAGATGCATCGGGCAAATCCAGGGACTAATTCTGTAGAAGATTATTTCAGAGTTATGGTGTTCATACCATGTGTCAATTCACCCATACAGAACATTACTGAAAGGTTCATGCCAAATGAAGACCTTTTAACCAACTTCCAGGTTCTCCTCCCTGGGATTTCAGGTCTAGACAAAGTTCACCATATGGAACAACTGTCAGAATACTTTGAAAATGACGCAGCACTTGCTTCTGTCAAGACTGAGTACATAATATGATGTAATATTACACCATAAATTAAGAAAGATACTGAGGTACTTAAAGTGTTGGAACTGTGTGACAAAACCTACTATCAGTCAATAAATTCCCTTTTGACTGTGTTAGCTACTGTACCAGTAATGACATGCAGTGTGGAAATATCGTTTTCAACCATGAAGAGAGTGAAAAGTGTATCGAGAAGTTTAATGACAGACGAGAGACTTAGTGGACTAGAAATGATTTCCATCCATCGGGACATCACTATCAAACCAGAAAAAGTAACTGACAAAATGGCCAGGGAGAAGAAAAGAAGACTGTTGCTGTAAAGTAAAAAATAAGTAAACATTTTGTTAATGAAAGTAAAAAATAACATTTATTATTTAAACTGTTATGTTTATTCATATCATGATCTGATCACCATGCTCAATATATCCCATATGCACAGGGGTATTGGGATAACGATACAGAAAGTTTGCTAGGGTAGATCCTCTCTCACTCAGACTCAGCCCCCCAATCAAAATCCTGGCTATGGGCCTGACTTGAAGGAACACAGCAACAACAAATGCAGAGAGGGGGCATGTGAAGTTTCAGGTAGGGGCAAGGAGCTCCTGGTTGACTATAACTCATCTCTGCTTACAGGCTCTGAGCAGAAGAATAATCAAGATAGGCCTGACAAACACTTACAGGAAACAGTCTGCAGACAGTCGCTGTGAATTTTCCGGGCTTATGTCCATGTTCCAGAAGCATTACCTCCTGACGTTTCGCCCACAGGCATCCTCAGAGGTTGTGAGGTCTGTTGGAAACTAATCAAGTGAGGTTTATTTATCTGTGGAATATCCAGGGTGGGAGAAAGAACTCTTGTCTGCTTGAGGCAAGTGTGAATGTTGCAATTGGCCATCTTGATTAGCATTTAATGTCCTTGTAGCTTCAAAGCCTGGCTGATTGTTGCCTGGGGGATCCTTTGTTGCGAGGTGTTAATTGATTCTTGTCTGGAATTCCCCTTTTTGTGTGTTGCTCTTTATTTACTGTCCTGGTTTTAGACGTTTTTAAAAAATAGTGGTAGCCAGATTTTGTTCATTTTCATGGTTTTCTGCTTTCTGTTGAAATTGTCCTCATGCTTGTGGATTTCAATGGCTTCTCTGTGTAGTATGATATGGTAGTTAGAATGGGCCAAATAATAAGCTCAAATAATGTTCTCAGATAATAAGCTGTGTCCAGGCTGGTTCATCAGGGACTCTGCTATGGCTGACTTCTCTGGTTGAAGTAGCCTGCAGTGCCTTTCATGTTCCTTGATTAGTGTTTGGGCAATGCTGCATTTGGTGGTCCCTATATAGACTTGTCCACAGCTGCATGGTATACGGTAGACTCCTGCAGAGGAGATGTTGTGGTACAGAGACGGCCATGGCTGAGTCCAGGAGTTAAAAGATAACAAAAGTTTATTTGAACAACAAATGGGTGTTGGAAGAACAAAAAATAGCCTATCATCGGCTGTACAAAAAGCCCCAATAACCTCAGGGAACCCCAAAACCAAAAATGCTGAGAAGAAAAGAACTCAAAAACAAACAGCAGATGTCCTTCTGCGGCGTTCAATCAAAGGGATGTCCATAAGGCGTGGTCCAAACAATCCAGAGATCATAGGGCAGGAAACAAACACACAGGAAAAGAGGAGACGTTCCAGAGTCGACAGGAGAGCAGTCACAGTGAAGGTCAAGAGGTACACGGCAGCAGGAGTAATCTGGAAACCAGGAACCAAGACACAGGAACACAGGATACATGAACCAGAATAACAAACTCCTTGACCACCGTGAGGGTCAAGCCAAATACTCACTTCATATATAGCACTATCAATCAGATTCATCAGAGAACCCGCCCTGCTCCAAAGCAGCAGCATTCCCATTCCCTGCAGCTGTTGTACCATGTCCAGATCTCCAACCCAGCCACAGCTCTTCTTGGCTTAAAGGGCCCCACTCAGTTTCTGAATGAGAAGATGGCCAGTCCTGATCCGTCTGGAACCCCAGAAATGTGCTGTCCCCCGAGTCCACATTGCATACATTTCTCACTTCCTGCACCAATGCTGAATCTAGGTCTGTATCACTTTCCTCTGACTGTAATTCTGCATTCCCTGGAACCCTTCAAATGTATCAGACTCAGAAGGCTCCCTAAGTAGATGCTGAATCTTTCTCCTTTGTTCTCTGTCTGAGTCAAGGCTTGAGGCACTAGCCACTCTGTTTACCCCAGCTGTAGGAGCCTGATCATCCAGTGCCGCGCCCCAAACTGAGCTACTGCTTGATGTTACTGCCTCAGCACCTTCCTCCATGCTACTATCTGTAGGCTCATTTACAACAGGTGAGAGGACCCCTCTTGTCCTTTGCTGAATGTAGCATTTGTTGGAGTTTCTTAGTAGGTCTGTAGATAGTTTGTATGTTGTGCTTCTTCATCAGCTTCCCTATATGGTCAGTGGTTTCCTTGGTGTATTGTAAGAACACTTTTCCTTTGAGTAGATGTTTGTCTTTACTCTCGTGTTTCCCCATATATTAAGGGAACCACGGACCACATAGGGAAGCTGATAAAGAAACACAACCTGCAAACTATCTACAAATGCTACGTTCAGCAAAAGACAAGAGGGATCCTCTCATAGTTTGCTTCTTGGAGAAGAGAGAAGGAGTAAACCACCCAGTGCATTAATTAATTAGTTAATTAATTTGCAGCTTTTATATTCCACCCTTCTCACCTCAAAAGTGACTCAGGGTGGATCACAGACCACATACATGGCAAACATTCAATGCCGTTAAGCAGACAGGACAAACCACAGATAGCGGTAGTATGTTGACATTTTCCCAACGTCCTGGAGGTAGTGCTCGATTCCGGCCACAGGGGGCGGGGGGTGCTGTCGCTCCATCCTCTATGACGTGGCACACTAGTGTGCCGTGAGCGATCATCAGGTGTGTCGTGGGAAATTGAAACCTCCAATACCCTTTCTTCCCCATCCTGCCGAACACTTTTCTTCTCCACTCGGGCTCCCTTATGGGAGTTCTGTGTGGGAAGTTTGATTCCATTCCATCATTGGTGGAGTTCAGAGTGCTCTTTGATTGCGGGTGAACTATAACTCCCAGCTGTTGAGCAAAACCTTCGTGTGTGTCTTTCTGCCATTCCTGCCAGGATATCTATGTTGTGTTCATCAAAACAGGTCCAGGTTTCACACTGAGTGTATAAATACATTTAAAAACATATTAACTATATGTATTCCTGTGTTAGTGTGTCATTTTGTGTCATTTTGGTTGGTGGTGTGCCTCAGGATTTTGTAAATGTAAATAATGTGCCGCGGCTCAAAAAAGGTTGAAAAACACTGTTCCAGAGATTGACCAGGACTTTGACAGGATCGTCTGCCGTCATGACAGGAAACTCCCCAAGAGACATCAGGAATCCATTTTACAAGTGAGCAACCTGCCCAGTGTAGACACAGCCTGGATACCGCTGTCTCCCTCCCTAATTCTAGCTCTTGTAAATGTAAAAAATGTGCCACGGCTCAAAAAAAGGTTGGGAAACACTGCTCTATGAGCCTTGATCATATACTTCTTCCTTTCCTTGATTGCTGGCGTTTTCTGGTATTTATTTTATGGGGCCTTAAAATACCTCTCCGCTTAAGCAGTGCCAAATTTCTCTCCTCATAGCTCACAGCTATTTTTGGACTGATTAAGGTGGGTAGTAAGCTGAGTTGAAGGTCGGATGCTCACCCCGACCCGGGCTTCAAACCGCCAACCTTTCAATTGGTAAGATCTATTGTTGCTGGTGATTAATAAGTTGTGCTAAAGCTCGGCCCTTAACAAAGTAGGCAGCTATTTGCCAAGGTCGGTCTCTGGTTCTGAAAGGAAAGAATGAGTTTTTGCAATGTGTTTACTCCAAGGGTCCAGTTTTGGAGCCCTGTGGCAAGCGTTAGTGACCTCTTTAATTTCTGCTGCTTTCCACTCTTGGCATCTTCCCTTCCACCAAGTAACAGCCTGCCAAATAATGTAATCCAGTGTTTCCCAACCAGTGTGCCACGGCACACTAGTGTGCCGTGAGCGATCATCAGGTGTGCCGTGGGAAATTGGCACTCTTCCCCCTCCTAGCAGCTCTTTCTCCCTCTTTCCCTCCCCAAAGATCCTCCCCAAGGAAAAGGAAGGGCTCTGCCGAATTCTAGGGCCAGGCCCGCCTTGAGGAAACCTTAAGGAGCCTCGACTCAGCATGGCTCCAGCTCCTGCTCAGGGCTGCTTCAGCCTCCCGATGCTCCCATACATTTCATAGATCTGTGTGGCCTCTTTCGCTGCCTCCTTCCTCCCTCCGCAAAAGCAGAGCACTGGGTGGAAGTGATTGAGTTGGCGTTTTCGTGTTGGCTTGGATTTCTCGCGAGAACAGCCAAAGCCGGAAGCTCCACGTCGGTGAATTGGGCAGTGAGCCAACCTGGAAGCATTGGGAGGCTGAAGCATTCACAGGTTTCCAAGAAACAAATTGAGCCTCTCCACTTGGATTTTTTTTTTTTTACTATTTTACTGGGTTTTTTTTAAGAGTTGCCTCCCCCCCCAAAGGAACTGTTTATAACAGCTTCATGATATCCATAGTTAATTGGAAGCAAGTTTCACTCAGGGTGAAATTTCACAAGGGTCTGGAGAACAAGCCCTATGAGGAACGGCTTGAAGAGCTGGGCATGTTTAGCCTGAAGAAGAGAAGGCTGAGAGAAGACATGATAGCCATGTATAAGTATGTGAGAGGAAGTCATATATATGTTGTGTTCATCGAAACAAGCCCAGGTTTCACACTGAGTGTATAAATACATTTTAAAATATATTAACTATATGTATTGCTGTGTTAAAGTGTCATTTTGTGTCATTTTGATTGGTGGTGTCCCTCAGGATTTTGTAAATGTAAAAATGTGCCGCGGCTCAAAAAAGGTTGAAAAACATTGATGTAATCATTGCTAAAGGTGAGGCTGCTAAGTCAACAGTATGGGGATAAGGGAGTAAACTTTTCCTTCTAGTCACCTTTTCATTTGCACCTTGAAGTTTGGAAGTGGAAGAGTGCTTTTAGCTCCCGAGAACATTACACCAGACACCGTTTCACCCTGCAGGCTGTATTGTACTCTATTAAAAATATTGCATTTACCGTGGGGTGGTAAATATTTATTTGTAACTTTCAGAGTACATTAAGCAGGGAGTAAACATTCTGTTGATGGCTACACTCAGCTTTCATTGGTAATTTTCACATAAATCAACTGATATGTATGGAAAATGTATTCATAATCTGAGTTTTCTCTATAGTGATAAAATGTTTCTGCTTCTGTGGTAGAAAATAGCTTATTATGCAAAAAGCATTGCTTGTCTTACATTATGCATGGAATTCACCTGGTGAACATCAGAAAGCTTCAAACCCCCATATGTCTGTGTGTGTGTGTGTGTGATGGAAGAAAAAATGGTGATTCCATTTACTGCACCACTTGGCTGTTATAATTAATTGCAAATGAATTGATAGATGTACTTTGAACCATATTTCACATCTGCGGTGGTAAGGTCACAGGAAGAAGAGAATAGATCACATCAGACACCTATGGATTTGGAACAACTGCCTTCAGAAAGTTTTCCCAATTAAACCAACATAAAATACAATTAACATAGTTTCAGTTAATTTTAGTAATATTTACTTGCAGGGTGGCTTATGCCTGTGACTTTGTACACTGCATGTAATTGTTCTCTCAGCAGCTCCCTTGATTTAATTAAGAGATCGGAGTATATACTCTAGATTATCCTGAAAATAAAGGGCATTTTAAGGTAGTTAAAGAAAATGGGGGAAATGGGAGAATCTGGGGCTTGTGTAAAAGTACATGGAAGGCCGCTTCTTGAGACTTGTTGTGGGTCACACTCCAGTTCCACACTGCCATAATTTAGCAGCAAATTGCTTAGTCATTTAAATAAGTAGGACATTTGTATCAAAAGCATTTATAAATTAGTATAAAACTGATACAAATAGAAGGAGCACAAGTGGCTAAATATCTTTTAGGATGTCAACTCCTAGCAGCGCTGGGCGATGGCGTGCCTTGGATGTGCTCCTGGGAGCATAGGAATCAGGGGACATAGGCAATCTGGGGGCACATCTAAGGACTACTGCGCTCAGCATGCCTCTGGGCCTTCGGACGCATCCTAGCAGCGCTGGGCAACAGCGTGCATGTGCTCCCAGAGGCATGCTGGGAGCATAGGAATCGGGACTATTGTTCCCAGCATGCCTCTGGGGGCACATCCAAGGCACGCCATCACCCTGCGCTGCTAGGAGTTGGCGTCTGAAGGCCCAAGAAACCATCTCCGGATGACTCCTTGGATGTGGATGTGCCTCTAGAGGCATGCTGGGAGCATAGGAATCAGCGGACTACTGCTCCCAGCATGCCTCTAGGGCACATCCAAGGCACACTGTCACCCAGAGCTGCTAGGAGTCATCCGGAGACGCTTTCTTGGGCCTTCAGACGCCAACTCCTAGCAGCGCTGGGCGACAGCGTGCCTTGGATGTGCTCCCAGAGGCATTCTGGGAGCATAGGAATCAGGGGACTACTGCTCTCAGCATGCCTCTGGGGGCACATCCAAGGCACGCCGTCGCCCAACGCTGCTAGGAGTCATCCGGGGACGTTTCCTTGGGCCTTCGGATACCAACTCCTAGCAGCACTGGGCGATGGTGTGCCTTGGATGTGCTCCCAGAGGCATGCTGGGAGTGGTAGGAGTCAGGGAATACTACTCCCAGCATGCCTCTGGGATCACATCCAAGGCTCGCCATTGCCACTGGGCGAATGGTTGCTTGGATGTGCTCCCAGAGTCATCTTATTTATTTATTATTTATTTATTATTTATTTATTTTATTTATTTATTAGTTCGATTTATTCGTCGCTCTTTCCCGTAGGCTCAGGGCGACTCACATTCAGATACATATAAATCCATAAAACTCGATAAAACACGATAAAACCGTCCCCCTATTAAAATTGCAGCAACCAGGCATACAAAACAGTTTACATGTTCACATATCTATGAACCAAACGCTTGGGTAAAAAGGAGGGTCTTGCAGGCCCTGCGGAATGGTAATAAATCAGTCTGGGCTCGAATTGTGGGCGGGAGGGCATTCCACAATTCCGGCGCAGCGGCACTGAATGCCCTCCTCTGTGTTGAACCCAGGCGAATAGATTGGCAGCTAGGCACCACCAGGAGATTCTGGGATTCGGATCGCAGTGGTCGAAGAGGACTATAATGGGAGAGGCGGTCCCTTAGGTACACTGGCCCCAGACCATTCAAGGCCTTAAAGGTCAAAACCAGCACCTTGAAGGTGATCCGGTGCTCTATTGGAAGCCAGTGCAGGTCACGCAGCACAGGCGTGATGTGGCAGCGAGATGGAAGGCCTGCCACCAGCCGTGCTGCAGCGTTCTGCACCAGCTTAAGTTTCCGGATCACCGACAAGGGAAAGTCGATGTAGAGGGCATTACAGTAGTCCAGTCTTGAGATGACCGTGGCTTGGACCACTGTGGCTATGTCATGACGGGACAGGTAGGGGGCCAGCCTCCTCACCTGTCGGAGGTGGTAGAAGGCCACTCCGTTGACAATGGAGATATGTTTCTCCATTGACAGCTCGGAGTCAAGTGTGACTCCCAAGCTTTTTACAGATGGAGACGGGCGAAGTGTCGCCCCGTCCAGGGTCGGAAGCTGGATCTCTCCCGTATCCGGACGGCCCAGCCACAGGATCTCCATCTTAGCCGGATTCACCTTCAACTTACTGGCTCGCAGCCATCCAGTGACGGCTTCAAGGCAACGATGGAAATTATCAGGTACGAAGTCAGGCTGGCCTTCCATCCCCAGAATGAGCTGGGTGTCATCCGCATATTGGTGACACTCCAGCCCGAAGCTGCGTGCTAACCGAGCAAGTGGTCGGACGTAGATGTTAAATGACAAAGGGGAGAGAATTGCCCCCTGAGGCACCCCACAAGGAAGTGGGATGCCCTCAGAGACAACCTCGCCCCTTCTCACTCGCTGAGACCAGTTCCGGAGGAAGGAGGACAGCCAATTAAGGACGGTCCCCCTCACTCCAGCCCCGGCCAGTCGGTGGGTCAAAAGATCATGATCGACAGTATCGAACGCTGCCGTGAGGTCCAATAACACGAGCAGCGCCGATCCAACCTGATCTAGTTGGTGATGCAGCTTGTCTGTGATGGCGACCAGCACCGTCTCCGTCCCATGCCCTGAACGGAAGCCGGACTGGAAGGGGTCAAGCCAAGTTGCATCATCTAGGTAGGACTGCAGCTGCTCCATTGCTGCCCTTGAGACGCTTCCTTGGGCCTAGGCAAGCCCAGTGGCTTTCGGAGAAGGTAAGCGGTGAGGGTGAGGAGGTCCTTGAACAGAGAGTGTCGGGGATCGCGGGGGCATAGTCTGGGGGGGTAGTCTTAAATGCAGAGGATATCCCTAACTCTGTATTTTGTCTTTAAAAGTTGGGAGGTCGTCTTCTACAACCAGTTGCCTTGTATTCCAGAATATACGGTACCTGGAAGCAGATGTCCTTTACAGGCACACACACAATACAGTAAAGTTAACTCGTAAATCCCCCCTTTCTCCATGATGCCTCCCGCTTGGATCACATCAGAAGCATTGTCAAAAGAGCCTTTGACCAACCTCATTTCCTGTGAAGGCGTGGCTGATGCCACCTGTGTATAAGACTTTCAGTTGCAAGGTTTACACTATTGGATTATGTTTCAGCTAGTCTGTTTAGTGTTGTTAAGTATTGGTTGCATTGATTGGTTCTTTAGAGCTGTCAATCATCGTTAAGTTTGTTTTTCCTCCCCTTGAGACTTTGGAAATCTAGCTTTCTCTTTAGATTTTGCCTGCATCTCTACAGAAGAGGACGTGTTAGAGGGTTTGCCAGCCAGGCCTCAGTCAGGCATTCTCTAGCACCAATTCTTCATATCTTGGATTCATTCTGCATATCCAGCACACCTGGATGGGACTGTGGAATCTCAAGCGCCTTCAACTAGTCATTTGGCACCAAGAGGAAGGCTCTGTGCCTTCAATATAGGCCATTTGACCGGGCTAAGAGAGTTCTCACCTCAAAGCCATTGAGAGAGAGAGAGAATTTGAAAGCCATCCGGCTGAAAGCTTCCTGGACCCAAACAACTAAAGAACTGTAATGTATATTTTATTTTACCCTGTTTGGAGAACTAAGTTTAATACCTCAACAAGATAACTCCTTTTGTGAACAATAAAGCCTGTTTGAGTTATCTAAGGTGACTGGTTTGGTCCTTGAGAGTTCCAGTTCTCTATGGGAAGGCAAGAAGAAGCCCCCGGGAAGAGATGTCACGTCCTTGTTTCTATTCTAAGTCGAAGACCCCAGGCGCGTCTTCACATTTCCCCTAAAACAGAGCCAGTCTACTGCTGTATATGGAGTTTCTTCCATCAAGTGTCTTTTGGCACATCTACATATCTCTCTCTTTCCCCTTAATTTGATTTAAATTATCTCAACTTTAAATGACCGAGTCCATTCGCTCTTCAGCTTTCAGGGACCAATCTCATCAGTCCTTGAATCTTCAACTCTTCCAGCACTAACAGCCTGCTTTTATCCAAATCTAATTTTGTCCTTTGCCTCACCTGCCTTCAGCATCATTTATTTCTTTTGCTGTGTAACATCTGCCGCTCTTGTATCTATAGCTTATCAGCTGTTCTCTATTGTAGGCAACAGGCAGACTACAAGTGCTTAATGGAATCTGATTTCTCTATAAATTATTTTATTTACTTCATGAAAAATGGCATTATGTTCATTTATTTCAACCTCAGTCCCACCCACCCCTCGGTCCTACTACTTCCAGTTTAAGAGAATGAAATAGTGTAGGAAGCATCCCAATTGCCACAGTAACCTGCTGGGTGATTTCTTCATTCCTTGGTGCTATACTATACAACTCAGAGTCATGGCTTTAAACCTCGGCTGCCATAGCAGACCTTCCAAAGTGATTTGTTTCCTAGAGGAAATAATCTTGGAACTCGAGGCAGCTGATGGATCCCCTGTGGCCAGAGTGAGAAATCCACCAAAAACTTTACTACTATTAGGCCTGGGCGATCATAGTTCTAAAGTACTTTCAAAACTAAAGTTCTGGTGGTGAACACTAGGGGGCACTGGTGCTTTGCTTCTTCAGTGTTGCTAAAGTTCTGGTGGTGAACATTTCAGAACTCTAACAAAACTTTCAAAATTTCGTTATAAATGGCAGTTCCTAATTGGCTCTGTTTTAAAATTTGCTAATAATGAAATAATGATGAAGTTTTGAAAGTTTGGTTAAAGTTCTGAAATGTTCACCACCAGAACTTTAGCAACACTGTCGTAGCAAAGCACCAGCGCCGCCTAGTTTTCACCACCAGAACTTTAGTTTTGTAAGTACTTTAGAACCATTTAGAACCATGATTGCCCATGCCTACTATTCACCCTGCAGGTGCTGTGTGCTGAATGGGAATTCTGTCAGTGCCAACCAGGGAGGCATCAGCACAGAACAGCTGTGGGAGAAACAATGTATTTGCTACCACATACTGGCTGCCTTTACATAAAATACCAGCACACTGTAAAGCAGTCTTTCTCAACCAGTGTGCCGTGGCACACTAGTGTGCCGTGACGGACCCCCTGCTGTGCCGCGAGAAAAGCTCTCTGCCCCCTTCCTCCCCCTTCTGCCGAACTCCTGCTGCTTGGGGGAGGAGGAGGAAGGGCAGGGCAGTGGCGAAGAAAAAGAAGAAGGGACCAGGGCGCCGCCTCCTTCGGCCGTTTCCCTAGCCAGCCTCCAATCCGCCATGACTCTCGCCCCTCGCTCACTGAAGCCGCGTGGAGGAGGAGCTCTACCCACTGAAGCCCGCCCACCGCTCATGCTCCTCCTCTGTAGGAGAGCTGAAGCTGGGGAGGGGGGCGGCATGGCACGGCCTGTAGGAGAGCTGAAGCTGGGGGGGGGGCGGCATGGCGCGGCCTGGCTCTGCCCCCCTCCCCCAGCTTTGGCACTCCCAGCAGCTGCTCCCACCTTGAGGGGACAGTGCCAAGCCAGCAATGTGCTGGCTCTGGCACTGCTGGCTTGGCACGGCCCCCACAAGGCTGGAACAGCTGCTGGGAGAGGTGAAGCAGGGGTAGGGGGCGGGGCATGGCACAGCCTGGCTCTGCCCCTCCCTGGCTTTGGCACTCCCAGCAGCTGCTCCCAGCAGGTCACCAACCCCCAGCCATTCTTTACTGTGTTAGAGTGTCATTTTGTGTCATTTTGGTTGGTGATGTGCCCCCGGATTTTTTTAATGTTAAAAGTGTGCCGCGGCTCAAAAAAGGTTGGGAAACACTGCTGTAAAGGATTTTGGAGCAGGTTGGAAAGGGCATTTCTATATTACAAATCCCAGAATCCCTTAGGCTAGATCTACACTGCCCCCCAGGATCTGATACTAGATTATCTACTTTGAACTGGGTTATATGAGTCTACACTGCCAGATAATCTGGGATCAGATCCTGAAATATAGCGTAAAACATCTGGGGACCCACAGGTTGAGAACCACTGGCTTTGAGGAAAGAGGAGGCAAGAGGGGGAACAGGACTTTGTTGACCAAGGTTATGATCTTAAGCAAAAACAATCCTTGCTTCCCTTTCTTTTAGGTCAATGGTTTTCAACCTGTGAGTGCCCAGAAATCCCAGCCAGTTTCCCAGCTGTTAGGACTTCTGGAAGTTGAAGGCTACAACATCTGGGTACCTACCAGGGGCAGATGTAACAGTAAGTAAAGTAAGCGCCCGCTTAGGGCACTACATGGTCAGAGGCGCATCCAGCCGCCAGGTACCGCGCATGCACCATTGGTGGCCGAAAAGGAGGAACTTCTTGCAGCCCGAGGCGGGAGGCTATTTTATATAATGTACTGTTTTTATATGCTGTAAACCATCCTGAGCCTATCGGGAAGGGCGGTATACAAATTGAAATAATAAAGAACTAAATAAAAAGCTCCTCCTTTTTGGCCTCGTTTAGGGCGATTGGCGTCTCGGTCCAGCTGGAGTCCCTCTGCATCAATGGCGCATGTGCGGAACTAGCTGCCCCCGCACATGTGCACCCGGCGCGCTTGCGCAGAACTAGCTGGGTCAGCGCATGCGCACCCGGCGTGCATGCACGCCCTCCACGTGGCCAGAGAGCGAGGGGGCGCCAAAATAATGTTCGCTTACCATTTTAAATTACCTTAGTCCGGCCCTGGGACCTACAACTTGAGAACCACTGTTTTAGGTGGTACGAATTACCTGGCAGCCTCTGTGTTAGCAAATACAGATGCTGCAGTTTGGAATGATCACTGTATTGATGGGCAGAGAGATAGAGAGGCGGGGTGGGGGAGAGAATCAGCTGGCCCGTGACTTTGGTCTGGAGTGTTATCAGTACGCGGATGACACCCAGCTTCTGCTGAGAATGGACGGCAGGCCGGACACCGTACCCGATTGTTTCCATCGATGCCTCAGGCCGTGACTGGTTGGCTGCGTGCCAGCTGGCTGAAGGTGAATCCGTCGAAGACGGAGATTCTGTAACCCGGTCGCCCCTGGGCTGGGTGGGTGCCGGTTGCCTACCCTGGATGGCGAGCTGCTTAGTCCGTCATCTTCGGTTAAGAGCTTAGGTGTTCAGTTGGACTCCCTGCTGACCATGGAGTCCCAGGTCTCTGCGGTCAGCAGGGTGTCCTTCTTTCACCTACGACAGGCTAGGCGACTGGCGCCCTACCTGTCCAGGAGCGACCTGGCGACGGTAATCCAAGCGACGGTCATCTCGAGACTGGACTACTGTAACGCCTCTACATTGGCCTTCCCTTGTCGACAATTCGGAAACTCAAGCTAGTGCAGAATGCCGCCGCTCGCTTGCTGACGGGCTCGTCGGTGAGGGAGCACATCATGCCCATCCTTCGGCAGCTGCACTGGCTTCCTATTGAGTACCGAATTGCCTTCAAGGTGTTGGTATTGACCTTTAAGGCCTTAAACGGCCTAGGGCCTGCGTACTTGAGGGACCGCCTTACCCAGTATTTACCCCCGAGATCATTGCGGTCAGATGAACAGAATCTGCTGACGATACCATCAGTCCGCTCCTGCCACCTATCTGCGACCAGACAGAGAGCCTTTTCTGCAGCAGCCCCAGTGCTGTGGAACTCTTTGCGGACAGTGCTCAAGCCATCTCTGAGCTAGTACCATTCAGAAGGGCCTGTAAGACCGCCCTCTTTGAACTAGCCTTTAATTAGGCATAGAAGGAGTATACCTCAAGAAACCTATGTATGTCACCCTGCACCTCGTAATGTGTTGGATTGTGTTTTTAATGTGTTTTATGCTTTTTATTGTAGGGCTGAATGCCTGTGACATGATGCCCATATACATTGTTGTTATCCGCCCCGAGCCTGTGGGGAGGAGCGGAATACAAAATCGAAGAAATAATTAAATAAATAGAGAAATTGGGAGGTTTTTGGCTGTATGAGGCAGCAAATTCTCGGGAAACGCACTTCACTTTACCTGCCTCTCTAACTTGCCCCTATTTTCCTAACCTTTAGTCCTTAAGAGAGGCAGTTAACAAATAAAATGTATTCTTATTATTAATATTATTATTAGTAGTAGTAGAAATATACTATTATTTCTATATTATTATTGTTACTAACTGAGGACCCGGCGGTGCCCGGGTTATTTGTGGAAGGAATTGTGTGCCAAGGTTGGTTCCTATTAAATGTTTATGTGGCTTGCAGTGGTCTCAGGAACTTGGTGAAGGTACTGCAAGTCCAATCATCCATGGTCCCCCGTTCTCCAATCTGCACCAGGAAGTAGAGTGGGTCATGGGGGCTCTGTGTGCCAAGTGTGGTCTTGATCAGTCATTGTATGAGGGTGGCAGCGGTCTCAGAAAGTGAGTGAAGGTACTGCAACTCCCATCGTCCATGGTCCGTCCCACTCAAAACTTCACCAGGATGTAGAGTGGGTCATGGGTACTCTGTGTGCCAAGTTTGGGCCTGGTCTCTGATTTGTAGGGGCTGCAATGTTCTGTGGGAAATGATTTGGGTGAAGGTACTGCAATCCCATCAGTTGTGAGCCATCCTGCCGTGAACCGCAGCAGGTTTGTAAAGTTGGCCATTGGGCCTCTGTGTGCCAAGTTTCTATATTATTATTGT
This sequence comes from Anolis apletophallus, assembly GCA_030556195.1. Classification (NCBI taxonomy): domain Eukaryota; kingdom Metazoa; phylum Chordata; class Lepidosauria; order Squamata; family Anolidae; genus Anolis; species Anolis apletophallus. Next base: position 14,853,515 of record JARBWK010000012.1, read on the forward strand.
TATTATTTGTTTATTATTAATATCATTCGTAGTAATATATTATTATTTCTATATTAATGTTATTATTTGTTTATTATTATTACCTCTTAATGGTGCCATCAGTCCGCTCCTGCCATCTCTCTAGCACAAGGCAACGAGCCTTTTCAGTCGCCGCCCCGACGCTATGGAATGCATTGCCAGACCACGTCTCATCCCATTCCGGAGGGCTTGTAAAACTGTTTTGTTCAGGCTCGCCTTTGACTGAAGCCCCTAGACACTGAAACTGTCTGTACTACTGTCGTTGCACTATCTGCAACTTTTATTCTGCTGTTATTATGATGTATTACTGTTTTATTGTATTTTTAATATGTATGTAAACCGCCCCGAGCCGGCCGGGAAGGGCGGAATATAAGACCGAACAAATAAATAAATAAATAAATAAATGATTGATTGAAATGAAAGAGAGAGAGAGGTGGGGGGAGAGGGGGAGAAGCGAGAGAGAGAGAGAGAGAGGGGTGAGAGGGAGGAGAGAGAGGATGAGAGCAGATGTAGAAGATGTGCAAGGGAAAATAAAGTCAAAGTTGCAAGTTTCAGTCTACCACATTAGAAAGAAACAGGAGTACAGACACTATCGGAAACCTTAACTAGTAGTCTCAACCTTTATTGCCCCCTGGTGGCACACTGTCACTTGTACAAGCATTGTTGCATCTTCACTTCCAATAAAATGGAAGCAGTGATTGTTGTTCTTGGTGGTCTGTAACTCATAGCCTTCCAACCTTTCTCCGTGAAGTGCACCCACATATACACACATGCTACTACTAAGAGGAGAATAGGTAACACTGGCCCTGCCTAACAGAAACGTTGCAAGGATTACTCAAATAATGTAATCTTTGAATGTGCGAAATCACTGCTAAGTGCTATTCGTATTAGTACAGATCTCCCAGGAATTTAAATTAGATGGCCCGGCCTGAAAGTATCTGAAATGTTATGCAAACAAGCACATGGAGATTGATTGCTGCTGTCTGGCTCGATCATCAGCAGTTCTATTTCTTTGGCATTTCTGATGAGATACCACGGCTAAGAAATTGATACTTGAGAAACGTCCTTGAAAATGGATCTACTGGGTCATTCATCGCTTCTGAAATGTCATTTTTAAAATGTCAATTGGGAAGATGCTTGGCTCTGTCTGCTTTGAAAGAAAGGAAAGGAATTGGCCACACAGTCCTCTTACTCTCTCCTTTTCAAAATGCCTGTTCAAACTCAAGACGTCTGGCATATTTGCTCACCACCCAGGCTTGTTTTGTTGTGGATTTACTGAACTGGATCTGAAGCAACAAACAGCTGAGGCAAAGCACCAAAATCAGTGTGTACAGAGCTATCATACTGTCTATTCTCCTCTATGGGTCTGAAACATGGGTCACCTATCGCCAACACCTACGACTCCTCGAACGCTTTAATCAGCGCTGTCTTCGCACAATCCTAAATATACACTGGACCGACTATGTGACGAATGTTGCTGTCCTTGAGCAAGCAGGGATCACCAGCATTGAGGCCATGCTATTGAGAACACAGCTGCGCTGGTCAGGGCACATCTCTAGGGTGGAGGACCACCGCCTCCCAAAGATACTACTGTACGGTGAACTCGCCACGGGTCAGCGCAAGAGAGGTGCCCCCCAAAAAAGATATAAGGACTCCCTGAAACAACATCTCAGGCTCGGCCAGATTGATCACCAACAATGGTCCACCCTGGCCTCACATCGGGAGGCATGGAGATGCACTATCCACAATGCTGCGGCCTCTTTCGAGAAGACACGCCGAATGGGTCTCGAAGAGAAATGACAACGCAGAAAGAACCGCAACTTGGAAACAACATCACCCAAGGAGACTTTCTGCTGTGCTTTCGCAACCGAACTTGCCTATCTCAGATTGGCCTTTTTAGTCATCAAGGGCGCTTGTAAAAAGTGTGGGATGAGTCCTTCTGAATCTTCGTTCGCGAAGTAATGCCGAGAGACTGAACTGGATTCACACTGGTTCGACAGATATTCTTGTTCCACCAGATATCCTATGACTATAGCAAAGGGTGGCCACTTAGACGCGGCTAACAGTAAAGATGTGTACCATCTCCAGAGAGGACAAAAGAGGATAACGATTTGCATAAACCGAAAATAATTACTGTAATTTAAATAGCAACACATCCACCATAGTGAGCAGGGGTGCTCATTAGGTAGGTCGCGATCTACTGGTAGATCGCGTAGGGCGTCTTGGTAGATCGCAGGCAGGGCGGGAGCAGGGGCGGCCCGAGCTCTCCGGCGGGAGTAAGCGAACATTATTTTGGGCCCCCCCCCCCGGTGGCTCCCGGCTGCGCTCCGCATGCACACTGGCTCAGCGCGGGCGGCGCGGAGGAACGGGGGAGAGGGGGACTCACGGGCGCGGGCGCCCGGACCTGAGGAGGAGCAGGAGGAGGGGGGAGGCCACGAGGGCAGCCCCCACGGAGACTCCCTGGCAGCGGCAGCAGCAGCGCCCCCGGAAGGGCCCGGAGCCAGAGGCGCATCTTCCGTGCGCTGCAAGGGAGGGAGCCCTGCGGAGGCGCAGCGGAGGGAGGGAGGGAAGGAGGAAGAGTCCGCCGCGCCTCCTCAGGGCTCCCTCCCTCCGTCGTCTCTCCTTCCGGGCGTCCTTGCAGCGCGCGGCCGGCGAGGCCTTCCTCCCCTTCCTCCTCGGCAGAGGCGGCGACGAAGTGACGTCAGGAAGATGCGCCTCTGGCTCGGCCCTTCCGGGCGCTGCTGCTGCCACTGCCGGGAGTCTCCGTGGGGGCCGCCCTCGTGGCCTCCCCCTCCTGCTCCTCCTCGGGTCCGGGCGCCCGTGCCGTGAGAGTCCCTCCCCCCGTTCCTCCGCGCCGCCGGCTGGCTGCGGCGACAGCGGCGGGGCAGCGCCTTCCAGGTGGCGACGCCCCCCTTTCGTGAACGTCGCCCTACGCGACCGCGTAGGTCGCGTAATGGTAAAGGCCGGCCCTGGCCAGGAGGAAGACTCAGTCCCGCCCCGCAGGCTCTCGATGCCGCCCAAGTGCTGCCGGCCCTGGGTTATCTGAGGTCCTGTCCACACAGTTGAATAAAATCCCATGTTATCTGCTTTGAATTTATTTATTTATTTATTTACTTTATTTATATTCCGCTCTTCTCACCCCGAAGGGGACTCAGAGCGGATTACAGTACACATACTTGCAGACAATCCCTGCAGTTCAAAATATATAGACAACATATATGACATATTTAGACACATATAGACGAACAGAGGCAAACTTTTGGTCACCAGGGGGAACTGACGCACTCATCATCTCTCTCAGCATTTTCCAGTGTCCCTTTGTTGTTCTTCCGCATTCCTCAGCGATTCCTGGAGTTCTTTATGGCCTCATAAATCAGTCAAATTTTGCCTCCCCACTTAATGTGGTACCTTTGTCTCCTACTTGACAAATGAACTGTCCTTCGGGCTGCAAAGGTTGAGAACAGGCTACACTTAAGGTCAAGCACCCACCTCGACCCAGGCAGGCCTCGAACTCATGACCTACTGGTCAGAGAGATCTTATGCAGCTGACACTTAGCCAGCTGCGCCACGTTCAGATTATATGGTAGTGTGGACTCAGAAAAACCAGTTCAAAGCAGATATTGTGTTATATGTTTCACATTTTTGTAGTGGGTAGGTAGATCATTTTGACTTGGTTGTTTTATAAGTAGCTCGCATGCTGAAAAAGTGTGAGCACCCCGATAGTGAGGAAGACTGCTACAACCCAATCTGCTTGTCCGTTCAATCTGCTAATGGGTAATGCCAATATCTATTGTTCTCCCTTCTTAAGGTTCTTTATTTTTTTTGAAAACATAGATTTGCAGTTTTTGGGGTACTTCTGGATTCATTTAGAGGCCTGGGTGCATTTGCACAGTTAAGCTTGTACATTAACTATGTCCGTTTCTGGAGAAATCAGATCAATCAATTCAGTCAATCAATTTTTTATTACTTGCTTACTCGCCCTCCACCAACGGTGCTCTGGGCGACTTACAGAATAAATCAATAAAACACTTAAATTATCATTAAAACCACTAATCAAATGCTCTGCCAAAGAGCCAAGTCTTCAGCGCGACAGTAAAACTCAATTCGCGCATGGCTCGGATGTCGGGTGGCAGGGAGTTCCACAGTTTTGGGGTGGCAGCTGAGAAAGCTCTCCGCCTAGTGACCTCCAGGCAAATTTCTCTAGGGCCCGGTATATACAGGAGATTCTCTTGAGAAGATCGAGGTGACCACTGGGGTTGATAGGAATAGAGACGGTCCCTAAGGTATGTCGGCCCCTGGCCGTACAAGGCCTTAAAGGTTAGTACCAAAGGAGGAAAGCAAAGGCAGTGGCAGAATCATTCTTGCCTAGAAAACCCTTTGATAGATTCACCAGAGAGTTGCCCTAAGTCAGAAAGAACCTGAAGGAACACAACAACAGTCTCCCTTTTTGAGCATATTAGAACTAAAATCATCTAGATCAGGGGTGCTCATTACGGTGATCGGGAGCACCTAGGTGATCTTCGGCCCTCTTCCAGGTGATCTTTGGGCCTCACCAACCGGATGGCGCGCTCCTGCCATGCGCACGCACGTGCGCTCCTGCCGCCGCCTTTGCGGGGCTTCTTTTGCCAAAATGAGGCTTTAGTGGGCGGGCCCTGGCGCTCGTCTTGCCACGCATGGTGTGGTGACATGACCGCCCATTGGCTGCTGCGAAGGCACGCGCACGGATAGGATGCGAGGCTGTGGGAGGGATGGAGGGAATGTGTGTGTGTGTGAGAGAGAGAGAGCCAAGGAGAGAAGAAAGAAATCCGGAGAACTGTTTCGGATCCTTTTGGCAGGCAGGCGGGCAGGCGCTGGAAGGAGAGAGGAGAGAGAGAGAGAGAGGCGAAGGAGGCCGGGCAAAGTGGGGCAAAGCCAAGCAAGCCCCGCCGCAAACCCTGCTGCCGCCCTCGGGACTCCCACTCCAAGCCGAGACCTGGGCGAGCGAGCTGTGTGGGGCTGCTTTCTTTCCTTGTTTGGGGGTGAGGAGGGAGGGCTCCGCCGTGTTCCTGGGGCTGAACCCGAGGAGGAGGGGGCTGCGGGGATGGAGACTCCATTGCTGCTGCTGCTTGTGCCCTCGCCGCCTTTCTCCGCCTTGCCCTCCCTCGCCCTCGAAGGAGAAAGGCGGCGAGGGCCCACGGGAGAGGGAGAGAGAGAGGGTGGCTCTTCAGAGCCGGCTGGGAAGAGCCACCCTCTCTCTCTCTCCCTCTCTTCCTCTCTCTCCCGTGGGCATGGACTGCTACCAGTGGGAGGGGTCCTCCTTCCTGCCAGCCGTCCACTTGAGTGACACCCTCGAAAGGAAGGAAGGGCACCCCCCTCCCCCGCTGCATCTGTCACTTTGGGGAAGCACCTCTTTCACTCTTCCTTCTCCTGCTCAGGTAAGGAAGCCTCGAGGGAGGGGGGAGGGGGGGAGGCTGCCGTGGGGAGGCTCCAGCCTCACGTGGGTCCCTCTCTCAGTTGAGTTTCCCGGCCAAGGCAGCAGCCAGGCGGCCCCTCTTATCAGCCGTGTGCCTTCCGAGCCGCCGCCGAAGCCATATCTGGCCGGAGCGCTGGCGGGTGCGCCTATAAATACCCTCCTGCTGCGTGCGCGGGAGGGGCCTGCTGTGCATGCAAGAAGCAGGACGGGATGGGGACTTCCTGCCGCGAAAGCACACAGCAGGAAGGAGGAAGGCAACAAAGACATTAAGAGAGAGCGCGCGCGCAGGCAAGGAGGATCCCCTTCCCGGGTGTGCGTGGCGGCGAGTTCGTGGGCAGGCAAGAAAGAAGCCCCGTGCAGACGGAAGGCTGCAGTAGGAGCACAACATGCACAACAGGTGATCTTTTCAACTTGATTGTTCATATAGTAGCTCGCATGATGAAAAAGTGTGGGCACCCCTGATCTAGATGTAGAATATGTGGTATGTATGGTAGAGCAGAGTGCAGTGTAGCCAGTGCTATATATGAGGTTATGGTAGGAAGCAGGGGAGAATATCAGGATGCTGTGGTAAGGCAAACAATTATTTTTATTGTTCCAGGAAATATATTTCAGATAAAAGAGTAGATAGTAGAAAGGAAGTTACCTAACTTTGGTACAGAGGTTCTAATGGTGACACTCATGTGTGTGTGTGTGTCAATCATCTTGAGATGTTGGGCCTATTCAGACAGACCCATATCCTGGGACCTGTCTGGGTTATTAGCTGGGGCATCCAAAAGATGCCCCCGGTAAAAAGAATTAATTTGGAATAATCTTGCTTATTTCAAATTAAATACCCCATTAGATCTGGGTCTTACCGAAAGGCCAACTTCTAATGGTGTATTGGGCTTATGGGGAGTCACCCCTGGGTAGTTCCAGGACCAACTGGAACTACCTGGGTGTAAGTCCCCATTTGGGCTCTGGGAAATGGCATCCAACCCTCCCCCAGCTCCCAAAACAACTCTTAAAACCTAAAAAAAATGTGCCAGGCCACCATTAAGGTGGTCCTTGTGTCCTCCTGGTGCATAGAAATAATGTCAAAGGAGTAAGAAAAGAAGGGTTTTTTCGGTATAATTCAAAGGTTTAATATTCCATAAAGTTTCATAAAGCAATAGTAGTAGTCAAACTTCTAGACTTAAGGCCCCCACCCCATCACCCTCCAACCTCATTTTTGATGGAACTTATAGATATAGTCTTTGACTATAATTATTTTTGTTTCGAAAACGACTTCTTCATACAAAGGGGCGGGGTCAGCATGGGTTTGAGTCTAGCGCCATCCGTGGCCAATCTCTATATGAACGATTTAGAACAGCAATTTTTGTTTCCCGATTCCGAGATCACTCTACCCATTAGGCATTACTATAGGTATATAGATGATGTCTTCTTCCTCCTTGGGAAGGAGGGGGACCTTGACACCATTAGTAATTACTTCAACTCCTGGGCGGAACTGATTACCTTTACTTTCAACAGATTTACACAGCGTTACCTTCTTAGACCTCACGGTTTATAAGAACAACGGCACCCTTAGTGTAAAAAATTACATAAAACCCACCCACAAAAACTCTTACCTTCATTACCAGTCCTATCATACCCCCTCCCTTAAAAACAGCCTCCCTTTTTCCCAATTTACTAGATTAAAACGTAACTCATCCACAGACAGGGACTTTGAATCCTCAGCTTCTGACCTGGCTTCGCAACTACTGGCGCGGGGCTATCCCCAGTCCGTCCTTGGTTCTGCTCTACAGAAAGTACGCAACACACCGAGACCCCAACTTTTCGCTGCCCGCTCGAGAACCCCTCCAGATCGCATCGTCTGGCCCCTCACCTACTCCCCTCACGCCCACCACATTCGCCACATTGTATCCAAACATTGGCCTATAGTTGATACCATTCCGGGCCTGGACAAGATTCCCATGATTGCTTACAAAAAAACATCTAATTTCCGTCAACTTCTAGTCCACACACGCCCACGCAGGGAAACCCCCGGGCAGCTTTCCAGACATCATACAGTAGGTTGCTCACACTGTTCCATATGCAAACATATATCCACCCAGACTACGATCACGGATCTCAATAATAAGCATACCTACACATTGTGCTCAGGGGCCTCCTGTCACTCAAAAAATATCGTGTATTGTTTGATTTGTGCGTGCTCTAAATACTATATAGGTGAATCTGGGCGTGAACTGAGAGTTAGGGTGCAGGAGCATCGCTCTAGATTTAGAACTGGTAATGAATCGTCAGCCCTATACAGCCATTTCAAACACTTGCATCGCTTCGATGACTTTAAGGTGGTGGTTCTCGAACGCATTACTCCATTACCTCATCAAGATGTTAAACTCCTGTTACGCAGACGGGAATGTTCCTGGATTAATTCCCTTTGTTCCGAGTTGCCCTTAGGCCTTAACGACCAATTAAGCCTTAATGAACTTCTGATGTAACACCTTTTACTCTATTCAATGCTAATCTGGTTTGAACTCCGCATTTAAACTGGCCCTTCTCGCGGTGTATTTGTCCGAGCGTCTGACCGTACCGGTGGCTGCGTCCACCATTTCCAGGATGATGATAATTTGAATATAATATTGGTATGTATTTTGTGCTAACCAGTGTACTTTTGGGTTTGTTCTTGATGGGTTTTCACCTCTATTGTGATATATTACCATGTTGCTAAAAAGCACTCCATTGCTTTTGTTTTAGGATCCCCGGATCAGTGGAATTGTCACTGTGTATGATATTTTGCTTGCTTTGGGGTCCGGAAGAAGCCTATACAGGTGAAACGGCGAGGCCTTTCTCTGACCGTTGACCCACCTCCTTTCCGACTGTCCCACTATATACCTTCACCACGGGTGTACTTCACTATTGATATATAATTATTGGGATTGCTTTGGGTCGGAAAGTGTGTGAATTGTGATCGACACCAACATACATTCCACTTACAAGTGAATTTTCTGAACTACTATTGCTTTATGAAACTTTATGGAATATTAAACCTTTGAATTATACCGGAAAAACCCTTCTCTTCTTACTCCTTTGACGTCTTCCAAGAACACCCGACTTTGTTTCTTTGGCATAGAAATAATGTGCCAGGAGGCGGGAGGTGAGGAGTCGCTCCAGAATATTTTTTTAAAGTTTTAACTGTTGTTTTGAGGGACATTGGTCAAAGCCTTTTGTTAATGTACAGCATAAAAATAATGCTAAGCTTTAGAACACCTAAGTGACAACAACAGAAAACAAATCAGAGTTTCAGGATTCTATGCATGCCACAGCTTCTTGGTCATTATATTTGATATTACACTTCCTTAACAGCCTCGCTGCTGTTATATTACTTTCGGGGATATTATGTAAAAACTTAGTGTCATATATTTGCTAAGAGATTGAGTTAAACATCGGGAAAATCACTGGCTGAATCTTGTTTTTGCCACAAATTTACTATTCCTGTGCATTTCCATTTGGGAATAGGTAAGCAACAGGTAAAACACTCAGGCATAGGCTAGCAACGATGAGTGATACAAGAGGGAATATAGCAGATCATTACACATACAAGGTCAGATGGATAATAGGCTCCAATAGTCAAACTGCAGAAAATGAGACGGTAATATTGCTTGATAAGAGCGATTTACAGTTGTTAAGGGAGCCAATCATTTATATCTTTGTTATATGAAGGGCATTTTACAATCAGTTAATCACATTGCATTGTGGGTCTTTTGCCTGATCAAAACTTGAAATCCAAAGCAGCAGTTACCAGGTGATTACAGAAATAGAAGACGACAATTTCCATACTGAAGAGTGAATGCCCCCAAAATAAAAAATGCTTGCGTTATTAAGATACCCTTGGGTGAAACACAACACCAAATTCTGCATTCAGCACACAGAAGTAAACAACCACATCATTCGCATTGTCTAACAGCGTGGAAGTTATTGTGTACCTTTAATGCCTCTGCTATAACATTGTTCTCACAATGAACCACAAGCTGAATATATCTCTGAATATAATCCTCTACCAAGTCTACGTTTCAGGGAATTATTGGATTAGTTAATACACTGGTTTCCAGCTGTCTTTCAGAAATAACTGAAGGCGCTTGTCTTGGTTCCGTGCAAGCAAGTCAAATGTGTACAGTAAAATCTTAAAAGGCAGTAGATACACATCAGATATGAAAAACTAAAGTCGGGGTCCAGCAAAACAGGGCCAAGGTCACAACAAAGGCTTTCATGGCTGGAATCACTGGAGTGTTGTATGGCAGTGTTTCCCAACCGCTGTTCCGCAGCACACTAGTGTGCCGTGAGCGATCGCCTGTTGTGCCGCAGGAAAACCTCTCTTTCCCCCTTTCTTCCCCCTCCTGCCGAACTCCTGCTGCTGCTGCTTGGGGGAGGAGGAGAAGGAGGAAGGGCTGGGTGGCGGCAGCAAAGAATAAGAAGGGGCCGGGGCGCCGCCTCCTTCGGCCGTTTCCCCAGCCAGCCAGATTCCAATCGAGGGAGGGTGGGGAACAGAAGCGGAAGTGTGCTTGTCTGGGCGCATGCGCACTAGGTCCCGGGGGTGGCAGACACATTCGCCTTCCTCCTGCGGTGGTGAACGAAGTGAAGGAGCCAGCTGTCCTGCTGCCTCCCAGGTGAGGCCCCGGGGCACCCTTCCCCTTGGCCTGCCCCCCCCAGCCCCAAAAGGGCCCCCAAAAAGAGAAGGGGCCTTCTTTCATGGGGGGGAAAGGGTCGGGGCCTGGCAGGGGGAAGAAAAGGCAGGCGGGATTCCGTGAGGGGCTTCCTCGCCAGCCTTCCTCAGCCTTCCTCCCAAATGTCAAGGTCTATTTTCCCTGAACTCCATCTGTGTTCACATTTGGGCATATTGAGTATTCATGCCAAGTTTGGTCCTGATCCAACATTGTTTGAGTCCACAGTGCTCTCTGGATATAGGTGAACTACAACTCCAAAACTCAAGGTCAAAGCCCACCAAACTCTTATAGCATTTTCTCTTGGTTATGGGAGTTCTGTGTGGGAAGTTTGTGTCTTTCTGCCATTCCTGCCAGGATTTCTATGTTGTGTTCATCGAAACAGGCCCAGGTTTCACACTGAGTGTATCAATACATTTAAAAACATATTAACTATATGTATTACTGTGTTAGAGTGTCATTTTGGTTGGTGATGTGCCCCAGGATTTTGTAAATGTAAAAAATGTGTCACTTGAAGAGGGGGATTTGGGCGGGATTGCTGCAGCTGGAAGGAAGAGAGCTGCAAGTGATTCTAGTTTGGAAGGTGAAGAACAAAGGAGAAAGGTCCGACAAATACTTAGAGAGGCTACCAGTGAAGGCACTTGTGAAGGTTTTGAAGCAGAGTTAACATCAGAAGAGAGTGATACGGAGCTGGACTCAGCGTTGGTGCAGGATGTCAGGAATGTTTTGAATGCTGAGTCCAGTGAGAGTTCATTCTTTGGCTTTTCAAGCGATCAGGGGTGGCCTAGTGGGAATGCTGAATCAGATTGGGGTCCTTTAAGTGCTCATGAAAGGTGGGAGGCGTGGAGGAATACATCCAGCACTGCAGATTTGGGTGGGGATTCCGACGCCTCTGATTTGTAATGGTATAAAGGTAATGCCTGGGGGGTTTGGGACTCTGCGGTCGGCCAAGGTGTTGCTGGTGGGTTGCTAGTCCCTGTATCTCGTTACTCTTGATCTTCATGCCTTAATTCCTGGTTTCCAGCTATCTTGACTACCGCGTTTCATTTGACCATTCCTGTGTTGCTCTCCTGTGGATTAGGAAGCACTCCTCGTTTCCTTTTGGACGAATCATCTCATCATACAGACTTCTTGCCTGGACAAAGACAAAGTCAAGGACGACAGACAGACGTCGTTTATGTTTAATTAGAGACTCTTTTGGGTGTTGGGGTTTTTTGGGGTTTTGGAAGCCGGATTGTGGCTATGATTTATGTTCAAATAAACTGTTAATACTTTTACTAAGTTTGGCGTGTCTCAAGGCCATCTGTGGAAGCTACAACAATTAAGGTTGGTGGCAGCAATATAATAGAAGGAAGAAGAAGAAAAACTTTTAGGTGTTTACTCCATCTAGTAATATACTCCTCTAGTTTTAGTGGCAAGGAGGTGGGAAATTCAAGTGAAGACCTGCCCTGCTACTGTCCATCCTTTATACTGGTGGCAGCGGTGGGATTGAATAGAAAGGTCTACCCTGCCTGAAACCAATATTAAGCCTCAGTCCACTCAGTCTATTCTCAGTCATATCATTATATCTAGGAACATAATCTTGCACATGCAGGAATCACATGCACATATCTTATGCGCATCAGAGCAGAAGGTAGATGGACAGGAAGACTATTAGATCCCATCTACACAGCACCTAAAACACAGGATTTCCCAAGTTAAATTGGGGGGAGGGGTGGCAACATGACGCTAGTGGTAAATCCGCGCTGATTCGCTGTAATGGACAAAAGACATGGGGTAAAACAGTCTACTTTTATCCCTATTATGGCCGGAAAATCCATATATTTGCATCACTGTATACCCCTGCACTCATGAAAAGCACATGATTTCCTTTCCTCCCCCTGTAGAGACTGCTCCAGCACATGTTCGCTTTTTAAAAGCCTGAAACAGCTGATTGGGTTGTGAAATATTCACATTTAGCCTGCCCGAAATGGTTTTAAATATTCTGTTATTGCTAATGTTGAGTTTTATTGATTGTATTTTTTTATATAATTGCGGTTGTGTTGTTATTATGTGTTATTGGGCTTGGCCTCATGTAAGCCGCCCCACATCCCTTTGGGAGATGGTTGCCGGGGTATAAGTGAAGTTAATAAATAAATAAATAGACACACAGCTGGTTTAAAGGAAGCACGAATGGAGAGCAATGAGAACTCTCTGAATTTTTTAAATTTAAAACTTTATAACATTAAACAGAGCGTGAATAAACAATTGGGGGGAAAGGGGAGAGAAAATTGGCAGATTTTTTTTCTACAACCCCAAACACAAGAATCCACCAATTTTTGCAAAAACAAAAGTTTAAAAAAAACAAAACAAAAGGCAGAACTGAAAATGAAGTGGTGGTAAGTGAAGGAGACCTTCTATGGCAGAACTTGCTGCAGTTCTGCCCTCACCGCTCACTTTTTCAATGTCAAACACTGACTTAAGCTACTGCTTTGAGATAAGCTTTCTGGTTGTAACTGGTGGTCCTGATAGTATGCTGCATAGAAGTATTTCCTTTCAGAGGCAATGCTAGAATTGGGCCACCAAGCAAATTCAGGTTATCTTTGACTGACGACCAAAATCCCCGTTGTTGACGATATGGTGAGCTTCATCTGTTCTTGAATTGATTTGTTTATTGATTATGCATTACTTTCGCCATTGAATGTTTGCCATTGTGTATTTTGTTGTGAGTCGCCCTGAGTCCCTTTGGGGAGATAGGGTGGGCTATAAATAAATAAGTTTTATTTAATTTTGGCTGAGATGTAGCCACCCAGGAAGAGGCTAATGATGGGGCACCAAAGATTTCCTATTTGCAGAAGAAAACGAACAGCTATGAAGACCGTGGAGGCAGGTTGGTTACAATGGAAAATTCACTCACCCAGGACATTCTCAATCCACGTACCTTTTTGCAGATTGCCAAGATAATGCAAAAAGTATCAACAATGTCACTAATATAAATCAACTCCTTCCTGCCATTTGACAGCTGCTAACATTTGGTTAAGGGGCTGTGGTGGCGCAGCGAGTTAAACTACTAAGCTGCAGAACTTGCTGACCAGAAAGTCAGCGGTTCGAATATGTGGGAAGGAGTGAGCTCTTGTTGTTAGCCCCAGCTTCTGCCAACTTAGCATTTTGAAAACGTGCAAATGTGAGTAGATCAATAGGTACCGCTTTGGCGGGAAGGTAGCAACGCTCTATGCAATCATGCCGGCTTCATGACCTAGGAAGTGTCTACGGACACCAACGGCTCTTCTGCTCAGAGATGAGCACCACCCCCAAGCGTCGGACTTGACTAGACTTAATGTCAACGGGAAACTTTTACCAGTAACGTTTGGCTATGATGCAGGGCCGGATCTTACATTACGTGAACTACGCGCCCACGTGGGGTGCCACATATTCAGGGGTGCATCCAGCCGCCAAATGCCCCTTCTCAGTCTCCGGCCCCGTGGAAGGTGGCCCACCTGCGCTGCACCAAATGCAAGCGCGCGGAACCAGCTGTCTCCACGCATGCGCACCCTCCACGAGGCCGGAGACCAAGGAGGAGCACCCGGCAGCCGGATGCGCCCCCAAACATGTGAATAATATGCTACCTTTTATTTTTCAGTGATTGGTGGGGGGGGGGGGTGTGTCAAAATAATGTTAGCTTACCATTTAAAATTACCTTAGTCCGGCCCTGCTATGATGCTAACAATGACTCCAGAACCTCTCTACCCGATGGCTCCTGTTGTAATTGAGCCTTCGGCTACTACTACTAGTAGTATTGGGGAAGATGCTGGGTCAATAGCATCTAGCAATAATATGGAATGGGGTGAGGCTCTGGGTGATCAAGAGTCTGCAGCTGGGAGGAAAAGGGCTGCTAGTGATTCTAGTTTGGAAGAGTTGGAACAGAGAAAAAGGATCCGGCAGATACTTAGAGCACCTTCTGATTCAGAAACCTTCCAAGGTTTTCCTGGGGAAGAAGAAATGTGGTCAGAGGAAAGTGATACGGATTTAGACTCAACATTGGTTCAGGAAGTAAGGGATGTGTGTAACGAAGAGTCTAATTCTGATACTTCTGTGGCTTTGACAGTGACTTAGACTGGCCTTCTGAGGGTCCAGAAACAGATTGGGACACTTTAAACTTTGAACAACGTTGGCACGATTGGAGGTCTGCACAGAGCACAACAGCTGTAGGAGATGCAGCAGCTGGTGCTCATGATCAAGGAGGGTCTTCAGAAGACAGTGATGTTTAAGTGCTATATAAGAAATGGGTTTTGGGGGCTGCATTTGCGGCGGTCAAAGAGTTGATGTCTGGTTCTTGTCTCTGACATTCCTGTGTTCCTGATATCGAGTGCCTTGTTCCTCTTTCCAGATACTCTTACCTACCGTGTATTCCGGTGACGGGGCTTTGTCTCCGCTGACTCTACCTCCTGATTGCCTTGGATGGTCTCCTCCTTTCATCTGTCTTTCTCCTGCCCTGGACCTCTGTACTGGATTTACAACCACTCTTCTGGATTTTCCCTTCGGACTTCGCAGACGGACGCCTGGTGTTTGTTTTGGGCTGTTTGCTGCTTTATTTTGTGGGATTTTTTCCCTGGGATTTTTGAGGGTTTCTGAAGCCAAGTTGGCTACTTTTTTGTTAGTCCTTTTTCCATTTATTGTTCAATAAACCTTTTGTTATCCCCTTTTACTTCTGGGCTTGGCTTCCTTGGTCTCTGTGCTACGACAGCTCCACTCAGGACAGTAGCATTTACATTTCAAAATGAAGAATTCCCCTATGGGAGGGATCTGAAGGTGCAACTCTCCACATTTTCATCCCTCGATAGTTTTCAGACCATTAAGAGGCCGCATGTGGCTGAGGGTCACGCAATTCCCATCCCTGCTTTCAAATTCTAGAGACGAAAAGACTCTTGCTTGATTTTTGCACGGGTGTTTTTTCCTTTCTCCTTCGATAATCCACAATTTTCTTTGGTAAACCATGACCTGGTTAAGTATAAGCCAGTTCCCCAAGCTCTCTTTCACATATGTCTTGCTTGCAAGCCCAAAGCTTACAAATGCAGATACCCTTAGAAACAGTTGCTTGTTTTTTTATTTTTACAAGGAGAAAATGCCTGCGCGAGCCTGGATGTTGCGAACAATGATTTCACATCAGTACATTAAATTCTATGGTAATGTTCATGGTAAATGGATAAGATGAATATGGACCCTTTTGCATGTTAATAGCACGTCAACCTTGTGGCATATTGATTGTAAACAAAGGAGAAGGTGGGCTAAGCACTGATCAAAGAGTCTATGCACATTTCTAAATCATAGCTACATCTAAGTAGAACGGATGTGTGGCCGGGTGGGTGGGGAAAAGAAACGCACAGCATCTATCTACTGTATGTGCTAGACTAGATTTGTTCTGATAGATTGGGTTTCCTTTCCATAACTCTTTGCCTGGTTTAATATGCATGACAGAGAAAATGCGCCTCTGCACCAGCATTGCCAAGATAACCTTGAAGAGTATAAATGAATGCACGTATTGATGGAGCAATTTGTGTTTTTATTGATTTCTTACTGCGTCGCTCTGAATTCTTAGCATGAAGACCAGGCGATGGTGCTTTTGCTGTCAGGGATGGGCACAATAATATTTTCTTTTAAACGGAGGAATTTATGCCATTCAGAGACGCTGGCAGGGAATCTCTGATATAAAATGCACAGTATGAAATGTGGATACAAATGAATTCATAAATGGATAGGGACCCAGAAGCATTAAGCAGCAGCTTAAAAACATGGAAGGCACCCTGATAGAAGCAGCTTGACTTGCGGTGGGAGTTTAGATCTACTATACCAGGGGTGCCCACACTTTTTCATCATGCGAGCTACTATATGAACAATCAAGTTGAAAAGATCACCTGTTGTGCATGTGAGCGTGCGCACGCACGCGCGCACACTCCTACTGCAGCCTTCTGTCCGCGCGGGGCTTCTTTCTTGCCTGCCCATGAACTTGCCGCCGCGCACCCAGGAAGGGGATCCTCCTTGCCTGCGCTCTCTCTCTCTCTTAATGTCTTCGTTGCCTTCCTCCTTCCTGCTGCGGGCTTTTGCGAAGCAGGAAGTCCCCATCCCGTCCTGCTTCTTGCGTGCACAGCAGGCCCCTCCCACGCACGCAGCAGGAGGGGATTTATAGGCGCACCCAACAGCGCTCCAGCCAGATATGGCTTCGGCGGTGGCTCGGAAGGCGCAGGGCTGTGAAGAGGGGCCGCCTGGCTGCTGCCTGGGCCAGGAAACTCAACCGAGAGAGGGACCCACGTGAGGCTGGAGCCTCCCCACGGCAGCCCCCCCCCCCCTTCGAGGCTTCCTTACCTGGGCAGGAGAAGGAAGAGTGGAAGAGGTGCTTCCCCAAAGTGACAGATGCAGCGGGGGGGGGGGCGCCCTTCCTTCCTTCCTTTTCCAAGGAGGAGGGGGCTGCGACTTGCTGCTGCTGCTTGTACCCTTGCCGCCTTTCTCCTTCGAGGGCGAGGGAGGGCAAGGCGGAGAAAGGCAGCAAGGGTACAAGCAGCAGCAGCAAGTTGCAGCCCCCTCCTCCTCGGGTTCAGCCCCAGGAACACGGCGGAGCCCTCCCTCCTCACCCCCAACCAAGGAAAGAAAGCAGCCCCACAGCTTGCTCGTCCAGGTCTCGGCTTGGAATGGGAGTCCTGAGAGCAGCAGCAGGGTTTGCGGCGGGGCTTGCTTGGCTTTGCCCCACTTTGCCCATGAGGCCTCCTTCGCCTCTTTCTCTCTCTCTCTCCCTCTCACCTTCCAGCGCCCGCTTGCCTGCCTGCCTGCCAAAAGGATCCGAAAAAGTTATCCGGATTTCTTTCTTCTCTCCTTGGCTCTCTCTCTCTCACGCACACACACACATTCCCTCCATCCCTCCCACACCCTCGCATCCTATCCGTGCGCGTGCCTTCGCCTTGCTCCCCCCCCCAGCAGCAACCAATGGGCGGTCATGTCACCACACCGTGCTGGCAAGACGAGCGCCAGGGCCCGCCCACTAAAGCCTCATTTTGGCAAAAGAAGCCCCGCAAAGGCGGCGGCGGGAGCGCAGGTGCGCGCGCATGGCAGGAGCGCGCCATCCGGCTGGTGAGGCCCAAAGATCACCTGGAAGAGGGCCGAAGATCACCTAGGTGCTCCCGATCACCATAATGAGCACCCCTGTACTATACCTATTTGGTCTACTGCCTGTGGTAGGGTTGCCACTTTTTGGTATAAGAAATAAGGGACATTTACCTAAAAAATACGGGATTTTTCACAAAAATAAGGGACACTTCATAAAAACTTGAATATCAAACGTTAGGCAACCCTAACTATACTCCTTTTGATGCAGCCTTGGCTTTTTCAGCTGCGGTGTGACGCTCCGAGGGGCTGTTTACATCTGTACTTGTATTTCACCTGCATGGGTCTTTGTTCTATGGTCCCATTGTTCTGCCATGCGGGCACTCAGGGGCGGAGTTGTGTCTTGTCTCCAAACCTGGTGTCCCCGCCCTCAACTCCTCCCTTTTCCGGAGTTTACTTGAGGGGCTGGACGTCCCCTCTGCTTCCATTCCAGAGATATCACGGACAAAGCAAGGTTGGAATCTAAGCTTGCTGGGAAAAAGCAATTTTAGTTCACCTACTAGCCTACCTGCTCTCTCAACCAAGCTGCAGTGCAAAGGAGGTACGTCCTCACCATAAATTGCAGATCTGGGTTTTTTTTTTTAGAACTTCGTGGGTCTACAAAAGCCGGAGAGAAACAGGATACCTGGAACTACGAAAGACGCCATCACTCTGCAAACATAGGCAAGTGATTGAAATTCCCTTTGTTTAAAGGACCTTTTGTAACCAAGTAAGAATTGGTTGCTATTCAAATAAATCTGGTTTGGTTCACTATTTTTGAGTCCAGCACTCATTCTTATAGAGATCCTGGGTTTCCCGGCATGTGGGAAGGCGTTTTCTCTACCTCGGGGCCAAAGTTTGCATTGTCCAGCCTTTTAAAGCCTTTTTCTTGAAGGCAGAAGATGCGGCATCATACTGTTGACTGATCTTTAGACTGGGGTCTAACTGAAGCCTCCTTTCACATGCATTCAGGGCAATATCATCTACTTGGACAAGGCCCCATGGGCCATTCTGCAGGGAGGCACAACCCAAGCCCTCCCAACAGATGTCCGTCTGGTTTAAAAGCCTTCCATATCTGCCCCCCCTGTTAGGAATTGTGGGAGTTGAGAGTTCAAAACACATGGAGGGCTGAAGTTTGCCCATGCCTGGTTCCACACTATATTCCTTTTGATGCAGCCTTGGCCTGTTGACACATGTTCAGACTGTGAACTAACTTAAGACTTCTTTCACATGTGAGCAGGGCAATATTGTTTACTTGGACGAGGCCCCAAGGGCCATTCTGCAACGAGGCACAACCCAAGCCCTCCTGACAGATGTCCATCTGTCTCAAAAGCAGTCCAGAGACTTCCCCCCCCCAGCCCTGGTGTGGCTGTGTTTTGTGTGCCTTCCTCTCGCAGGAATCGTTGGTGAAGTTGGCCCCACAGTCAAGGTGGTCAGGAGCGTGGCAGACCTGGCTCTAGGTCTCCATGATCAGCAACTCCACGCAGGTCCGCCATGAAGGCTGGCACCCCCCTTCTCCCTCTTCCTCCTCCTCCTCCTCCTCGGGATTCCTCAGCTCCATCTCCACCCACTGAGCCCAGCCTGACTGGCCAGCGTTGCCACCGGCGCCGGCGCCCCCGCGCTCCACGATAGCGCTGCCCGCTGCCTGGAAGGAGCGGAGGAGAAGCCCTGCACGTGGCGCCTCAGCTTCCGGGCTCCTAAAGCGCACATGCCACGCAGGAAGCGGGACATCGCTCCTCTCATACCTCAGGGTGGAGAAAACGGGGCAGGCCGCCCCCGAGAGCAAGGGCTTTTGGGAAATGGAGTCCCGCCCAAAAGGACCGATGGGTCACTCAATCAAGAAGAGGCAGGCCTTGGACTACAATTCCTGGCCGTGCGCAGGGAGGCGAGAGGAAGCGGGAGGAGCCAAAAGGGGTAGCAACGCGTTGCTCAATCATACAGTAGTGAGTTTGGGGTTTTAGCACGTAGGGCAGGATGGAGGAGAAGGAAGAAGGAAGTATGTGTATGTACTGGCCCGGCCTCGCCTCCTGCTTCCACCTGTTCCATCAATACGGGACAGGAGCTGAAAATAAGGGACACAAAATTTAGAGCCAGAATACAGGACGTCCCTTGTAATACGGGACATGTGGCAACCCTAGCCTGTGGTGATCGTGGTACTTCATGTGAGCCAGAAATAATTACATTTTATATCAGTGGTTCTCAATCTGTGGGTCCCCAAGTGTTTTGGCCTACAACTCCCAGAAATCCCAGCCAGTTTACCAGCTGTTAGGATTCCTGGGAGTTGAAAGCCAAAACATCTGGGGACCCACAGGTTGAGAACTACTGTTTTATATTGTTATTGCTTTTTAAATAAATGTGTTGAAAGGAGATCATTTTAATTTTTAACCCAGTTTGGATGTGGATGTCCTTCGCTTCCGCGTCAGACCTGGGGCGAGAGCCATGTTTAACCCAGTCTGGTTGCGGATGGCCTTCTCTCCCGCCTCACACTTGGGGCGAGAGCCATGTTTAACCCAGTTTAGATGCGGATGTTCTTCCCTCCCGCGTCAAACCTGGGGCGAGAGCCGTGTTTAACCCAGTTTGGATGCGGATGTCCTTCCCTCCCGCATCAAACCTGGGGTGAGAGCCATGTTTAACCCAGTTTGGATGCAGATGTCCTTCCCTCCCACATCAACCTGGGGCGAGAGCCGTG
This sequence comes from Anolis apletophallus, assembly GCA_030556195.1. Taxonomy (NCBI): domain Eukaryota; kingdom Metazoa; phylum Chordata; class Lepidosauria; order Squamata; family Anolidae; genus Anolis; species Anolis apletophallus. Next base: position 14,873,481 of record JARBWK010000012.1, read on the forward strand.
TTTAACCCAGTTTGATGCGGATGTCCTTCCTCCCGCATCAAACCTGGGGCGAGAGCCGTGTTTAACCCAGTTTGGATGCGGATGTCCTTCTCTCCCGCATCAAACCTGGGGTGAGAGCCATGTTTAACCCAGTTTGGATGCAGATGTCCTTCCCTCCCGCATCAAACCTGGGGCGAGAGCCGTGTTTAACCCAGTTTGGATGCGGATGTCCTTCCCTCCCGCATCAAACCTGGGGCGAGAGCCGTGTTTAACCCAGTTTGGATGCAGATGTCCTTCCCTTCCATGTCAGACCTGGGGCGAGAGCCGTATTTAACCCAGTTTGGATGCGGCTCTCACCCCAGGACTGACGTGGGAGTTTAAACCAGTGTGGATGGATTCCTTTCCTTTCCCTTTTGCTTCAGTCTTAAGTAAGAGAAGCACTTTTAACCAGAGTGGATAGATGTATTCCCTTTGCTTCCCCCCCCCCCCCACCTTCTGGAGTAAAACAACTAGTTTCAAAGTAAAGACGACCCAATAAAACAGGAAATAACACTTTGAAACCATTGACGAAGGATTTGGAAGTCTCGGAAGTTTTGAACAGTTTTGAACTTTTTTTTCTGTGAAAATCAGAATTGACTTCAGATCCGAACCACCAGCGCCCCCTGCCTCCAAAACGAGTTTTGAACCATTTTTGGGGATCAAACAGGCCTAATAACTATATATAACTTTAGGAAAATCTTCTGTTTTGACAATGCATAAGTAGCTAACCTCGCCAGTAATATAGAGCAACACAGCACCTGCACAAAAATTGTGAATAAACTCAGATCTTTACAAGGGCTATGCATATAAACCATCAGTGCAAGTTATACTAAAGAAGTTAATATAATTTGGTTTCTACGAAAAAAAGTGTGGGACCTCTTCTGCCTTCAGGGCCGAAAAATAGGCTTTAAAGGGATGGACATGCAAGCTATGGCCCTGAAGGTAGAGAAAAAGGCTTTCCCACATACAGCGAGACCTGGAAATAGCTTTAAGAATGAGTGCTAGACTCAAAATAGTGAACCAAAACCAAGATTTATTTAATAACAACCAGAAAAGGTACTGGTGGCCCAAAATGCTTAGTTGGTTGCTAAGAAAGTGTCCTTTGAGAAAAGGGATTTCAATCACTTGCCTCTGTTTGCAGAGGGATGGCGTCTTTCGTAGTTCCAGGCTCCTGTTGCTCTCAGGCTTGTAGGCCCGCGGGGTCTATGTTGAGAACGGATTCTCCTATGTACTGCAGGCTTGGTTGAGAATGAAGGTTAGGCCTAGTAGGTGAACTTAAGATGCTTTGTCCCAGCAAGCTTAGGTTCCATCTTGCTTTGTCCGTGGTTTCTCTGGAATGGAGGAAGAGAGGATGTCCAGCCCCTCAGGTAAACTCCGGAAAAGGGAGGAGTTAAGGGCGGTGACTCCAGGCTTGGAGCCAAGACACAGCTCCACCCCTAAGTGACCGCATGGCCACAACAATAGAACAATGGGCCTTGCAGGTAAGAACAGCAAAATACAAAATACAGATATAAAATCAGCCCCGTGGGGGCGTCACAGGACCCCTAAAATATGATGGACATTCAAACTAGTTTATGTAGTTTTACAGAATCTGCTTGAAAACTAAGGTTTAATTTAGTAGAATTTGTTGTGAATTACACAAAGCAATGCACAAGTAATGCTTCTGAGCAATAGAAAACAGCTGCAATTTAATTTTCCCCCATGGGTAAGCCCTGTGGATTCAGATGATAGGGAATAGGTTTTCTTCTTTGTTTTCTCAAATGTACCTTATTTCATCGCATAATAGTTGTCATCATGTAATAGTCACACATCCATTTCTGGAGTCCCAAAATTGGACTTCTTCCTTTTCCCGCGTAATCATCACAGATAGCGTTAAGCCAAACCAAACTCGAGCACCACTCAAAGACAATTGAAACAAATGCCAGCCCCTCCCTACTTGCTTCCCTCCGTTAGACAGTTTAAACAACTGGGGATAAAAGGGATAAAAATGCAAGTATTATGCAATGAAATACAGTATATTATATGGTAACTCACCTGCATTTGCTTTAATCAAAATAGGATTTCTGAAAAGCAGCATATACAAATGCAGGACAGAAGTTCATCACATGCACACAGACAGACATATTTCTTATCAGGCTATTTATCATCTTTCTGAAAAAGGGGTTTCTTTTAGCAGCATGAAAGTTGTCTAGGAAATAGCTTTTCCTTTTGGTCTTTTAAAGATTTTTTTTTCAAAGGGACTCTGTTCACACTGTGTACCTAGAAACGAGGTTTATTAGAAAATCAAGTCTCGGTAGATTTTTTTTAACCTTCAGACTACCTTGCCACACTCCTGAGATCAACACATGAATGTAGAAACAGAATCCAGGATTTCTAGAAGAAAAAACACAAAAATAGTTTCTAGCGTCCTTATGTAGAGAAAACAGCACCACCCACAAACAAAAGATATCAGCATACTTTGGGGAAACCATGAGGTGTGATCTCCCCTCATATATGTGGGCAGGTCAATAAGTCCGTGACTTTTTGAATGAAACACAGGTTTTTGGATTTTAAAAAATCATTTTATTTTTCAACGTGGTCTCCTTTGAGCTCTACACACTTTGTCCAACGTTTCTCCAATTTTTTTATCCCTTCCAAAAAATAAGATATGCAATGGACCTGAAAGAAAATTGGTATAAGATGTTCTTCCGTTGGTATATGACAGGCCTGTCCAACAGGCGGCCCGCGGGCCGCACACGCCCTGCCAGCCCCTTGGATCCGGCCCCCCTACTCTCCTGCAATAAAAATTTTTAAAAAATTCGGATTAAAAAAGTGTGCATGCGTGCGGCAGCGCAAGCGCCATACATGGCCGCCGCGAGGGAGGAGCCAAGGGGAGCTTCCCTTGGCTTCGCCCTCCCTCCTACAGCGTCACGGCCGGGCGCCAGAAGTGGGCGATTTCGCCGCTTCTGGCGCCCGAGAGTGATGCTGTAGAAGGGAGGAGGAGCTAAGGGAGCTTCCTGGCTTCACCCTCCCTTACAGCGTCACTCTCGGCGCCAGAAGCGGGTGATTTCGCTGCTTCTGGCGCCCGAGAGTGACGTTAAGGGGAGGAGAAGCCAAGGGAAGCCCCTTAGCTCCTCCCTCCTCCCTTACAGCATCATGGCCGGGCGCCAGAAGCGGGTGATTTTGCCGCTTCTGGCGCCCGAGAGTGACGCTGTAGAAGGGAGGGAGGAGATGAGGGGAGCTTCCCTGGCTTCGCCCTCCCTTACAGCGTCACTCCCCGCAAAATGAAAAAGATTTCGCTGCTTCTGGCGCCCGAGAGTGACGTTAGCCGAGGGAGGAGAGCCAAGGGAGCTCCCTTGGCTCCTCCCTCCCCTACAGCATCATGGCCGGGCGCCAGAAGCGGGCGATTTTGCCGCTTCTGGCGCCCGAGAGTGACGCTGTAGAAGGGAGGGAGGAGATGAGGGGAGCTTCCCTTGGCTTCCCCTCCCTTACAGCGCCACTCGGGCGCCAGAAGCGGGCGATTTCGCTGCTTCTGGCGCCCGAGAGTGACGTTGGGGAGGGAGAAGCCAAGGGAAGCTCCCTTAGCTCCTCCCTCCCTTACAGCATCATGGCCGGGCGCCAGAAGCGGGCGATTTTGCCGCTTCTGGCGCCCGAGAGTGACGCTGTAGAAGGGAGGGAGGAGCTGAGGGGAGCTTCCCTTGGCTTCGCCTCCCTTACAGCATCACTGTCGGGCGCCAGAAGGGGCGATTCGCCGCTTCTGGCGCCCGAGAGTGACGCTGTAGAAGGGAGGGAGGAGCTAAGGGAGCTTCCCTTGGCTTCGCCTCCCTTACAGCGTCACTCTCGGGCGCCAGAGCGGGCGATTCGCCGCTTCTGGCGCCCGAGAGTGACGCTGTAAGGGAGGGCGAAGCCAAGGAAGCCCCCTAGCTCCTCCCTCCCTTACAGCATCATGGCCGGGTGCCAGAAGCGGCGAAATCCCCCTGCAATCGGCCCCGCCCCTGCGATCGGCCCTGCCCCTGCGATCAGCCCTGCCCCTGCTGCGGCCCCCAGGTGATAAGTCACCGGAATTCCGGCCCCTGGGCCGGTAGCAGTTGGACAGCCCTGGTATATGACACCACAAAAATTAGGTTTAATGTATAAGGAAACTCAAAACAAGTGCTGGAAATGTGAAACCCAGACCGGAACGTTTTTTCCACATGTGGTGGACATGCCGAGATGCAAGAAAATATTGGAAATTAATACATGATAATATTCAGAGAATACTTCATACCGCCATGGAAATGAAACCAGAGTTCTATCTACTAGGACTAACAAATGAAGAGGAAATCCCAGACGAGAATTTGGAAAAGTTATTTATATACATGACTACAGCTGCAAGAATTGTATTTGCAAGAAAATGGAAAGATAAAGAGATACCAAGCATCGACGAATGGGAGAGCAAAGTCTGGGAAATAATGGATATGGATAAGCTTACCTTCTACTTGAATGATGCAGAGGGTAAAGCATTAAAAAGAACAGACTGGACATTATTTTTGGACCATATGAAGACCCGATGAAACCCTTAAGAACTAAATAAAATTTTAAACAAATAATGAAGAGAAAGAAATATAGACTGATGATAGGAAGTGACTATAGTAAAGCAGAATATACTTGGATATAATTAATTTTTAAGAATCAACCACCGAAGAAAGAAGATGGAAGTCAACAGAACCCCCTTTTTCTATCTTCTCTCACTACCCATTTCCCTGTCTTTTCCTACCCAGATACCTGATTTTACCCAATCCCAATCACTATCTTTTTCTTTTCCCTTCCAGTACCCTTTCATTCCAACCAAGATTCCTGGGACCTTCCTTTCCCCAACCCCCTTTTCTAGCTTTTATAAATATTGCATTAGAAAACTTTAATAAAAATTATTACAAAAAATAAGATTTGTCGAGGTCATCAAAAGAGGTATTTGTTTGTGAGATGATTTCATTGTTGGAGTCAGATCTCTTTCCGCTGAGCCATTTCTTCAGGTTTGGAAACAAGAAATAGTCACTCGGGGCTAAATCCGGAGAATAGGGTGGATGAGGGAGCAATTCGTATCTTAATTCATAGATTGTTGCCATGGAAACTGCACATGTGTGCACCCTTGCATTGTCCTGGTCCCATCTTGTGGAAAGCTTTCTCATATCCAAGTGATCATTTAAAATTGAAACCACTGAGCCATGTGAGATGCCTATGGCTTCCACAATCTCTCGCACTTTCAATCTCCGAACGGCCAACACCATATTGCGATTTTTTTCAATTGTTTCGGGTGTAAAGACCTCAACTGGGCGTCCAGAACGTTTGCCATCTTCCGTGCTTGTACGGCCACAACAAAATTCAGCAAACCACTTTTTTACCATTGAAATTGATGGTGCAGAGTCCCCATAGTATTTATCAAGCTTAGCCTTGGTTTGAGTGATGGTTTTTCCCCGCAAAAAATAATGCTTAATGAGCACCCGAAATTCACTTTTCTCCATTTTCTCCTCAAATCACGCGGTAGTCTGCTATCAATGGCTGTCAAACACAAACTAAACTAAATGACGCAGCTTGTTCGAATTTTGACAGGAGTCAACTGACAGATGCCTGTTGACAGGAGCAGTGTTGCCCTTTCAGTTAAGAGGTGGGAAATTCAAAAAGTCACTGTCTTATTGATCCGCCCTGATATATAGGTAAGAAGCCCACTGGTCAATGAGGCCTGAACAATAATATGTTGTAAAGGGGTAAGGGGACAGAAAATTGGGGAAGGGTGAAAAGTATGGAATGGAATGTCCTGAAAGAATGCACTTGTAATTGCACAAGAACAGCTTACACTATTGCTGTTGTAGTTGAGCCTGATGCTGAGAGAGAGGAGTCTGTAGCTAGAAATGCCAAACTGTCTACCCATGAGCAAGAGTCGGGTGAGGAGCAAGAAAGGAAGAGATTGAGGCAAATACTTAGCTATTCTTCTGGGGATGAAATGTTTCTGGGTTTTTTGGAGGATGATGGAAGCGGGGATGAGAAGCAGTCATCAGGAGGTATGGATGAGGGTCCACAGAGTACTGAAGGAGACTCTAATGAGATGGATTGGACTAAGGTATTTCCTCCTGGCCTATGTGGACTATGTGATGACGCTACTACTTCTTGACAACGCTGCTACCATCTGTTTGTTACTCTGCCTTGGAGTAGCCTGTTCTTCTTGGCTGGTTGTGACCTTGGGCTGCTCACGCATACTCTCTCAGCCTCATTTCCTTGTGTGAAGGAGTTGGAACTTGGAGTTTTCTACCTATTGGTTTGTCTCATCATTTTGCTGTGCCTTTTGAAATATTTGAGACGCTGTGAGACGCTTTGGGGCCGTTGCTAGTAAACTCTAACTGTTTACTTTATTGTGTCTGGCTTCTTTTTTCTTTTTTTAAAATATTTTTATTGATTTTGTGCATATAATAGTGCATTACATTACAGAAAGAAAACAAGAAAATCAAAAAAGACAAGGGGAAAAAAGGGAGAAAAGAAAAACAAAAACAAAAACAAAAAAAACACATGTGCAGGTGAACATGTAACATATATTGACTTCCACTTTTCTTCAATTGGGAAATATTTTAGTCATTACAGTTTTAACCCTTTTCTCCTTTTCCTTGAGATTTATTTTTCCACCCATCCTTTCATTCTACAAATAGTTCCCCTATTTATCTTTATTACCATTTTTACAATTTTTTGTAACAAAAACATTATTAAGCATTATTTTTCTATATATTTATCTAGAACATTCCAGTCCGTTTCTTTCCTTGGATTTCCTGTGTCTTTCCTCAGTAAAAATGTCAATCTATCCATACTTCTTATATCATATACTTTCTCTAGCCACTGATCTTTTGTTGGCTTCTTAAGGTGGTCTGGATCACGACAATTGCTGTTATGTGACTGAAGCACACCTACATATGGTTTTCTGGGCTGAGAATATGCAACTCATCCAAGGTCATCCAGTAGGTTTTCATGACCAAGCGGAAAATCGAACTCTTGTCTCCAGAACATAGTCCAATGCTCAAACTACGATACTGGTGTACACTACACTACTCCCATTTGTATGGGTTGGTGTCAACTAGAGTAGACCCACTGAAATGGATTACTTGTTGATCATCACTTACATACATGGATGAAATTTCATGTGAAAATAAAAACCAGTTAGTCTTAAAGGTGCTGCCACATTTCCCCTTGCCCCCTTCTGTGCTTTTCGAAATTAGATATTAGTCTTCTGGGCTGCAAAAGACTAATATGGCTTCTTTTTTGGAGATTATGACATGAGAGTTGGGACACATGTTAGTGGTTTGTTAAGAAAGTGTGTAAACGCTGCTTATCACATAATGTTGTCTCAAAACAGTGGAAGTCAAGTTTTCTGCTCGTTGTTTGGCTATGTCTTTTAATGAATGGGGGAATGGTGTGAATAGCCGTATGCCCGACCGGGGTATTGGGTGGAAACAAGTGCTTGACGGGGTTCCACTCCCCTGAAGGGTCGCAGGTCCTCCTGGACTCAGCACTGGGGGTCCTCCTGGACTCAGCTTCAAACTGAGCTTCAAACGTTAGCGACGAGTCTAGGAGGACACCCAAGCTGCGGACCTATGACTTCAGGGGACCTGTGACTTCAGCATGACTCTATGCTTAGCTCCTGCCAGAAATCGATCACAGAATAACACCGGAGGATTTAGAGCAGACATCCTCAAACTGCAGCCCTCCAGCTGTTTGGGCCCTCAGCTCCTGACAACTGAACAAGCTCGTTAGGGCTTTTGGGAGTGGGAGGCTCAAACAGCTGGAGGGCTGCAATTTGAGGATGCCTGATTTAGAGATTCCTAAAGAGAGGTCCTCTAAAGTCATTGGTTATAGAATACTTGAGGAAAAATAAGATTGACTGGATAGTCAAGATATGAAGAGTCTAGATATAATTTTAGATAAATTTGTTGATTCCCGACAGTCAATATATGTTGAAATGATACTATATCTGGCTGGGTATAGGCAGGGCCGGATCTAGGTAATTTTAAATGGTAAGCAAACAGTATTTTGGCGCCCCCCAACCAATCGCACACACACACACACACACACACACATATGGATTGGGTGCATAGACAAATTTGGGCCCTCCAGGTATTTTGGACTTCCTACTGGCTGTTTGGAATTGTGGGAGTTGAAGTCCAAAACACATGGAGGGCTGAAGTTGGCCCATGCCATATATATATATATATATATATATATATATATATCTATATCTTCCTTCCTTCCCACCATTTTCCCTGCTCTATTCCTATTCTCTTTGAGTGTGTGTGTGTGTCTATACCGGGGGTTGAGCTAGCTGCCCTCTGGCTGGCAGGCTCGTCTGGCCGCTCAGTCCTGCTCCCGGCCCCCTGGTAAGGGCGCCCACGTGGCCTCCTCCCTCGCCCCACGTGCACCGGCGGCAGCAGCGGCAACAGAGGGAGGAGACGCGCGGGGCGCAGCAGGGAGAAGGGAAAGGCGCGCGCCTCTGCCGCCTCCTCTCGCCCTGCGCGAGCCTTCCTTCCACCCTGCCAGCACCTTTGTGGGCATGGCACCTGGCCCTGGATGCGCCCTTTGGCCATGTGGCGCCCTGAGGCGGCCGCTTAATTTGCCTCCACTAAGATCCGCCCCTGGGTATAGGCTACCTCAGTGTTTCTCAACCTTTTTTGAGCCGTGGCACACTTTTTACATTTACAAAATCCGGGGGCACAGCACCAACCAAAATGACACTCTGAAGGTACAGCTGACCCCATCAACTGTACCTTCAGAGTGTCATTTTGGTTGGTGGTGTGCCTCCGGATTTTGTAAATGTAATATGACCAATATATTATTATTAATAATAATTAATAATATATTGGGCATATAGTATATTTTGGACATATATTTACTGTGTGTGTTAATGTATATATGTGTCTATACATACACACACATATAAATTTATATTATATTATTATATTATAATTATAATAAATAATGATAATAAATAATTATTGTTATAAATAATAATAATGCAAATTTCTGCAAATTTCAAAGGTCTGCCAAAATTTATTTTCCATTTTTATGGGGAGACCCATGAATATCTATTTTGTATATGTATTATGTATGTGTTGTGATGAGCATCCTTTGCCAACCCAGGCAGGCAACCCGGAAGTGCCCTCCTTACAAAAGGGGGTTGCATCACTCTTTGCCTTTTGCATAGCTCTACACTGCCTCTGCTTGCCCAGGACTGGCCTTTCCTCCCAGGGAGTGAGCTTCCTTTTCCCATTTTGCATGCTTTGCATGCTTTGCACCTGCTTCTCCTGCTCCCTCCAAAGGTAAAGCCACCCAAAAGCCCAGGAAATGGGGCTTGCATGGTGTAGGGAGGGCCAGGGAAGGAGGGGTTCCCTTCTGCACGTGGGAATGCATCTCCCGCCGGGCTCTCCGGAAGACGCGAGCCGGACAAACTCACGAACCAGGAGAACGGCTCCCCGCAGGCCCTGCCTGAGAGCCGAGTTTGTCCGGCTCGCGTCTTCCGGAGGGCCCGGCGGGAGACGGGAGCTGGTGAAACCCAAGCGGAGGGAGGGAGCCTGGGGGCAAGGAGGGAAGGCTGCCTCTCCGTGGGCAGAGTCCGGCACGCGCAGGTGGGCGGGCGGGCGGGCCTCCCGAGGGGCAGGCAGGCGCACGGACCCAGGAGGCTCATTTCTGGAGGAGGAGGAGAGCGTTGCCCGGCCCCTTCCCTCCTGAGCCTCTCCTGCCTCTCTAGGACCGTGTTCCGCAACCGCTGATGCGCGATCAGCTGGTGTGCCGCGGGAAAACCTCGGAGGGGGGAGAAAGGCGGGGGGAAGAGGTTTTCTTGCAGCACACCAGCTGATTGCTCAGGGCACACTCGTGTGCCGGGGCACAGCGGTTGACAATGACTGGGCTACCTTATTGAACTGTATGATTAAGGAAACTCACGCCAAGACTTTCTCTATCTTTCTTTTCTTCTTCCTCTCCCCTCCCTTCCCTGTTGACCCTCTCCCCCCCCCTCCCTGGTCCCTCTCTGGACCCTCTGCCCCCTATCTTTGCCTTGCCGTTTCTTCCTCTTTATTTTTCTTTTGTTTTAATATTGTGTACTTGTGTTCTGTCTGCTTGTTGTAAAAGCTAATAAAAATTATATTTTTAAAAAACCAAACATATCAATAACCAACAAGACAGATAAAACAAGCAATAAAACGGATTCGAACGGATTCCCCTCTACGAACCATCAAGGACATTAAGATCCTCCGGAGAGGCCCTGTTCTCAATCCCTCTGGCTGGTGGGAATGAGAGACAGGGCCTTCTCTGTGGCCGCCCCTCGGCTGTGGAACTCTCTCCCAAGTGATGCTAGATCTGCCCCTCTCTGTTGTCCTTTAGGAGGCTGGTGAAGACTTGGATGTGGAACCAGGCCTTCCCAGAATAGGCTGAGATGGGCTATTATCTGAGAATGTATGACCACGTTTACAGATTGAGTGGAATTGTTTTAATAGCGATGTGGTTTTATGCTGGGTTTTTATGTATTTTAATATGTTGTTCTAGTTGTTTTAAAATTGTATAGCATTGAATCTTTACTGTTATGCCGGTCTGAGTCCTTCGATAGAGGTGAGAAGGTCGGGGTACAAGTTTTAAATAAATAAATAAATAATAAAATCAATTTAACAGTATTCTGCTATAGCCCAGGGTGGTCACAGATTGAAGGCAAGTCGGAACAGTGCTGTTTTACAAGCTTTCCGGAAGGCCGGTAGCTCATTAACGGCTCGAACTTCCGGTGGCAAACTCTTCCACAATTGCGGTGCTGCCGCAGAGAAGGCTCTGTGTCTGGTTGACAACCAGTGGATGGTTCGCAGGGAAGGAATCTGTAGGACAGGGGTGCTTATTACGGTGATCGGGAGCACCTAGGTGATCTTCGGCCCTCTTCCAAGTGATCTTTGGGCCTCACCAGCTGGATAGCGCACTCCTGCCATGCGCACGCACATGCGCTCCCGCCGCCGCCTTCGCGGGGCTTCTTTTGCCAAAATGAGGCTTTCGTGGGCGGGCCCTGGCGCTCGTCTCTGCCACGCATGGTGTGGTGACGTGACCGCCCATTGGTTGCTGCTGGGGGAGCAAGGCGAAGGCACGTGCACGGATAGGATGCGAGGCTGTGGGAGAGATGGAGGGAATGTGTGTGTGTGTGTGAGAGAGAGAGAGAGCCAAGGAGAGAAGAAAGAAATCCAGAGAACCTTTTCGGATCCTTTTGGCAGGCAGGCAGGCGGGTGCTGGAAGGAGAGAGGGGGAGAGAGAGAAAGAGGCGAAGGAGGCCGGGCAAAGTGGGGCAAAGCCAAGCAAGCCCTGCCGCAAACCCTGCTGCTGCCCTCGGGACTCCCATTCCAAGCCGAGACCTGGGCGAGCGAGCTGTGTGGGGCTGCTTTCTTTCCTTGGTTGGGGGCGAGGAGGGAGGGCTCCGCCGTGTTCCTGGGGCTGAACCTGAGGAGGAGGGGGCTGCGGGGATGGAGACTCCACTTGCTGCTGCTTGTGCCCTTGCCGCCTTTCTCCGCCTCGCCCTCCCTCGCCCTCGAAGGAGAAAGGCAGCGAGGGCCCACGGGGGGGAGGGTGGCTCTTCAGAGCCGGCTAGGAAGAGCCACCCTCTCTCTCTCTCCCCCGTGGGCATGGACTGCCACCAGTGGGAGGGGTCCTCCTTCCTGCCAGCCATCCACTTGGGCGTCCTTTCTGAGTGACACCCTCGAAAGGAAGGAAGCAAGGAAGGGCGTCCCCCTGCTGCATCTGTCACTTTGGGGAAGCACCTCTTCCACTCTTCCTTCTCCTGCCCAGGTAAGGAAGCCTTGAGGGAGGAGGGAGGGGGGGAGGCTGCTGTGGGGAGGCTCCAGCCTCACGTGGGTCCCTCTCTCGGTTGAGTTTCCCGGCCCAGGCAGCAGCCAGGCGGCCCCTCTTCCCAGCCCTGCACCTTCCGAGCCGCCGCCAAAGCCATATCTGGCCGGAGCGCTGGTGGGTGCACCTATAAATACCCTCCTGCTGCGTGCGTGGGAGGGGCCTGATGTGCACGCAAGAAGCAGGATGGGATGACTTCCTGCTTCGCGACAGCACGCAGCAGGAAGGAGGAAGGAAATGAAGACATTAAGAGAAAGAGCGTGCGCAGGCAAGGAGGATCCCCTTCCCGGGTGCACGCGGCGGCGCGTTCGTGGGCAGGCAAGAAAAAAGCCCCGCGCGGACGGAATGCTGCAGTAGGAGCATGTGCACGCGCATGCGCACGCACATGCACAACAGGTGATCTTTTCAACTTGATTGTTCATATAGTAGCTCGCATGATGAAAAAGTGTGGGCACCCCTGCTGTAGGAGATTAAGATCTTCTGAACGAAGAGATCTCTGGGGAACATATGGGAGTAGGCAGTCCCTCAAGTACACAGGTCCCAGACCATGCAAGGCCTTAAAGGTTAAAACCAACACTTTGAAGATGATCCGGTGCTCGATTGGCAACCAGTGCACTCGCTGCAGGGTTGGAGTGATATGTGCCCTGGCCGGCACCCCGGCCAGGGGCCTCGCTACTGCGTTCTGCACCAGTTTAAGCTCCCGGATGACTGATAAAGGAAGACCAATGTAAAGGGCGTTACAGTAGTCCAGCCTCGAGATGACTGTCGCTTGGATCACCGTGGCTAGGTCATTTCTGGTGAGACAAATGCCTAGCCAAATGGAAGAAGGCGGATCTGCTGACAGCGGAGACCTGAGTCTCCATTGTCAGCAGCGGATCTAACTGGACCCCCAGACTTTTTACTAAGTGCAAGGGCGTAGTGCCTCGCTGTCCAGAGCAGGAAGCTGGAGCCCACACCCACCTGGGTGACCCAGCCAGAGGATCTCCGTCTTAGATGGATTCACTCTCAGCCGACTGGCTCGTAGCCAACCAGTCTCGGCTTCAACACATTGTTGGAAACAATCGGGTACAGTATATTGATACAGTACCTCTATGCTAGGCGTACAAAATGTTTTTATTTTATTTTATTTATTTATTTGTCACGTTTCTATACCGCCCCTCTCAGCCCGAAGGCGACTCGGGACGATTTACACAGGCAGTCTCTGCCCTCAATACAACACAAGCAACAAGGCAAAACAAAAACCACCATATAATAACAAAATAACAATCAAAAACATACAATTGCAGTCTCAGCGTCATGTTGAAATCAGTTTCCATCGCATCGTCGTCATTCCATATATCCAATTAAGCCTTATATTTCATCAGCAAATGCCTGCTCAAATAGCCAGGTCTTGACTTTCTTGCGAAATGTCAGGAGGGAGGGGGCCGATCTGATGTCTCTAGGGAGAGCGTTCCAAAGCCGAGGAGCCACCACTGAAAAGGCCGTCTCTCGTCCCCGCCAGTCGCGCCTGGGAAGAAGGTGGGCCTGAGAGCAGGGCCTCTCCAGATGATCTTAAACATCTCGATGGTTCATAGGGAGAGATGCGTTCGGACAGGTAAGTTGGACCCGAACCGTTTAGGGCTTTAAAGGCTAAAGCCAGCACTTTGAATTGTGCCCGGTAGCAAACTGGCAGCCAGTGGAGCTGGCACAACAGGGGAGTTGTACGCTCTCTGAATGCCGCTCCTGTTATCAACCTGGCTGCTGTCCGTTGGACTAGTTGCAGCTTCCGAACAGTCTTCAAAGGCAACCCCACGTAGAGAGCGTTGCAGTAATCTATACGGGATGGCTTTATGTAATAATAATAATAATAATAATAATATCCTTTTGTTTCTCTCCACAAGGAGACTCAAAGTGGCTGTGTAGCTACAGGGATTTTTTAATTAAAAATAATACCTTACAGCTGAAATACTACACATTTTTAATAGATATTCATTTTGCATCTATGAAAACACAAGTAAAAAGCAGTGCCATATAGTCAATTATTACAGTATTTCTGTATTTGTATTGTATTGCTGTTGTTTTGTATTGTAAGATGAATCTGAATTGTTACACACCCACCTGGTGTGTAAACACCATGTCTCTTGGATATAAGGTTTTAACAAACAAAATTAAAAACGACGCAGAATTAGTATTGAATAAAAAAAAGAAGCCAAGATTGTGTGGCTTCAAGACCTTGGTTTACTTCTTATGCATCATTTCCATCATTAAGTGGTAGAAGGTAAATTGGCTGCCAGAGTTCAATGATAATCTCAGAAAGAGCCTGTGCTGTCAGATACAAAGATAAATTTAGGTGTTGTGTCAGGTACAGCATGTCAATAAAAAAGATTAAATCATCCGAGAGTATGGCTGATGATGCAAAAAGGGGAAATCTGTAGATCACTCATAGCCTATGTGCAGGCTACTTTGCTTGAAATTGATACAGAGCAAAGATAGCAATGAATTCTAGAAATCCTAGGTTTGGAGGCCGGATTTCGAAGATCCAGGTTTCATCTACACCAGGGGTCAGGAACCTTTTTGACTCAGAGAGCCATGAAAACAAAATATTTGGAAATGTATTTCAGTGAGAGCCATATCTATGTATATAATAAAAGTCAATGTTTGCGGCGGTGCGGTGGGAGGAATATGTGCCAGCGTTTCAATTGGTTGCCACTGTGGGATTATTTGCATAAACGACTCTGATTGGCCAGCCTCAGAACTCCAACATTCTAAGGCAGTGTTTCTCAACCAGTGTGCCGTGGCACACTAGTGTGCCGTAAGTGATCATCAGGTGTGCCATGAGAAATTGGCACTCCCCCTCCTAGCAGCCCCCTCACAGGTTTCCAAGAAAGAAATTGAGCCTCTCTGCTTGGAAATGTTTTTTTTTACTATTTTACTGGATTTTTCGAGAGTTCCCCCCTCTCCCCGCCCCCCAAAGGAACTGTTTATAACAGTTTCATGACATCCATAGTTAACTAGAAGCAAGTTTCACTCAGGGTGAAATTTCTCAAAGGTCTGGTGAACAAGCTCTATGAGGAGTGGCTTGAAGAGCTGGGAATGTTTAGCCTGAAGAAGAAAAGGCTGAGAGAAGATATGATAGCCATGTATAAATATGTGAGAGATAGTCATACATATGTTGTGTTCATCAAAACAGGCCCAGGTTTCACACTGAGTGTATAAATACATTAAAAAATATATTAACTATATGTATGACTGTGTTAGAGTGTCATTTTGTGTCATTTTGGTTGGTGGTGTGCCCCAGGATTTTGTAAATGTAAAAAGTGTGCCGCGGCTCAAAAAAGGTTGGGAAACACTGTTCTAAGGCACCAGACAGAGGGGATTGGTTGTCACTGAGGGAGTATTTGCATAAAGGACTCTGATTGGCCATCTACATTCCAACATTCTAAGAGGTGACGCAGAGGGAAAACTAAAGGCCTCGGGCAGTCAGTCACTGCGGCCCACAGCAATAACGGATCAGGAACAAACTTGGTACACAGGGGCCCAATGGCCCACTTCACAACCTGGTGTGGTTTAGGGCAGGATGGGCCACGAATGCTGGGATTTGCAGTACCTTCACCTGATTCACTTCTCAAACAACACTGCAGCCCCTATAAATCACAGACCAGGCCCAAAATTGACAGCAAGGCTTCCTTAACTTGATTTTCCTGACTAGGCCCCCAACAATGACAGAACAAGACCAAACTTGCCACACAGATTCCCCAAGACACACTCTACATCCTGGTCCAGTTTGAGGGAGGGTGGACCATGGATGATGGGACTTGCAGTACCTTCACTCACTTCCTGAAAACAACACGACCGTCATCCAATGACCAATACAGACCAAAATTAGCACACAGAGCCCCCTTGACCCCACTCTACACCCTGGTGCTGTTTCAAGGAGGATGGACCACAGATGATGGGACTTGAAGTACCTTCACTCAACTTCCGAGACCACTGCAACCCTCATCCAATGAATGATCAAGACCAAACGTGACACACGGAGCCCTCATGACCCACACTATCTTCTACTGCAGTTTGGAGGAGGGTGGACCATGGATGATGGGACTTGAAGTAACAAAGGCCAACCTTGGCACACAATGCCTTTCTCAAATAATCCGGGCACCGCTGGGTCCCTAAGCTAGTAATACATATAATATATTTTAAGACTGAATTCAACTAAAAGTGAGTACATACGTATATACTATGAGAAAAGGATTCCCCCGGCAGAACGACGGTGCGTATGTCCAACCGAAGAATCCATAGACCAAAACCAATGTTGGAGCAATTCCCAAACAATACGGGCAAGAAAGTGGTGTGTAAATAAAGCCCTACAATGGTCCCAGGCTTTGTGGGAAGGCAGAGAGAAACGGAGTTCACATGAGGCTGCTGCGGAGGACCAAAGCAATCAATCGCCGAATGGGGGTTGGAGGAATGCTCTAGGCAAGCATAGCATTGAACAAAGCATAGCATTGAACGAAACATGCAGAATAATCACAGGATGTCTTAAACCTACACCTGCTGATAAACTCTACAAGCTAGCTGGCATTGCCCCCCTAATGTGCGACGGGAAGTTGCTGCTAAATGTGAGAGAAATAAGGTTGAACACTGTGAAAGCCACCCAATACATGGCTACCAGCCTCCTCCCAGTAGACTCAAATCAAGGAAAAGCTTTATGAGAACTACCACTCCTCTTGGCATCCCCCCAGCAACAGGAGGGTATCCCTCTGGGCAGCTAAAACAGGAAATCCCAATTGGATGGCCCGCTGCGAGGGTCTTCCTCCAGGGGCAGAGAAAGAAGAGGAGGGACTGGTGAACTGCAACTCCCAAACTCAAGGTCAATATTTATTAACAGTATTTTCTGTTGGTCTCATGAGAGTTCAGTGTGTCAAGTTTGGTTCAATTCCATTGTTGCTGTATTTCAGAATGCTCTTTGATTGTGTGTGTTAACTATAGATCTCAGAAACTATAACTCCCAAATGTCAAGCTCTATTTTCCCCAAACTCCGTCTGTGTTCACATTTGGGCATATTGCGTATTCATGCCAAGTTTGGTCCTGATCCAACATTGTTTGAGTCCACAGTGCTCTCTGGATGTAGGTGAACTACAACTCGAAAACTCAAAGTCTTATAGTATTTTCTCTTGGTTATGGGAGTTCTGTGTGGGAAGTTTGATTCCATTCTGTCATTGGTGGAGTTCAGAATGCTCTTTGATTGCAGGTGAACTATAACTCCCAGGAACTACAACTCCCAAATGACAAAATCAATTTTTTGACTGATGGTCCCTCCTTGGGTTAGTATTAGTATGTTTTGTGGCCAAATTTGGCAGCAATTTGTCCAGTGGGTTTTTGAGTTATGTTAATCCCACAAATGAACATTATACATACATGCATATATATATATATATATATATATATATATATATATATATATAGAGAGAGAGAGAGAGAGAGAGAGAGAGAGAGAGGACAACAGCATGTGTGTCTTTCTGTCATTCCTACCAGGATATCTATGTTGTGTTCATTGAAACAGGCCCAGGTTTCACACTGAGTGTATAAATACATTTAAAAACATATTAACTATATGTATTACTGTGTTAGAGTGTCAGTTTGGTTGGTGGTGTGCCCCAGGATTTTGTAAATGTAAAAAATGTGCCGCGGCTCAAAAAAGGTTGAAAAACACTGCCCTACACAACCACCATATACATACAGGAGAATATATACAGAACTTTAGCCATCAGTGAGAGTGGCACTAAAGTTGATTATCATATATTTAAAAGATGTGCTGATATTCCATTGAATCTGCCAGATATCACCCCCCAAAAAAAACCCCCAACACACACAAGTTGAGATTGATTGCACACATTGACAGGGCAGACAGTATGCTCTAATGAGTTATAAGTGCAGGTCGCTTGAGCAAATTGCAAGATTTGCACATGCTGTGTTTCTCCCCAAAATAAGAACATCCCCTCTACCTAATAAATTTTGCATGCAAATATGGGCTTGTTCGTTTCATCACAAGATCCTAATTCATTTCATTTTTTATTCATTTTGCAGTGTACGCGAGCTTGCATGTGTAATTCATCAAGCGTGGAAGCAATCTTTTACATTCTCATCACTTGTGACATTTTTAATCAATGAGTCCCTGCCTCGCAGTGATTAAACTTCTCTTTCAATGGAAAAGGCTGTAAGGCTCTCAGGCTCCAGGAGGATGCGGGCAGTTAACCCCCTCTACGCACAAAAAACCTCACTAATAGATCATAAAGTATCTACAATGTGCAGGTATTCTATAGTGAAAGCTGTGTGCAAAATGCAGATGATTAAAGAGCTAGAATTAGGGAGGGAGACAGCGGTATCCAGGCTGTGTCTACACTGGGCAGGTTGCTCACTTGTAAAATGGATTCCTGATGTCTCTTGGGGAGTTTCCTGTCATGACGGCAGACGATCCTGTCAAAGTCCTGGTCAATCTCTGGAACAGTGTTTTTCAACCTTTTTTGAGCCGCGTGTAGCACCCATGGGTCCGTTGGCATTGGGACCCGCACAGGCTGAAAGGGACTCGGAGGATGAGTTGGAAGGCCCAGAGCAAGATTGGTCAGCCGTGCCTTTGCCCAGTTCACCTGTAGAGAGTTTAGCCTGGGATCTTGAATGGGAGCATTCTCCCGGGGAAGGAGCGGACCAGGTGGAGATGGGAGGCAGCGAAGCAGATAGCGGAGATAGTTATGAATTCCCGAACGGCCGAGGTTCCCAGGAGCTGGCCGAGCAGCAGATGGAGGCCAGCGGCTGGGAAAGTTCGGGGAGGCTGCTTCTCAGGAAGATAGCGATACTAGGCTGGAAGAGCGGGGCCGTTCTCATAACAGGCGCAGGGACATAGAGGAGGGCAGGAGGAGCTGGCATCTGTCCCTAGACCGTCACCGTTCGGAAAGTAGAGACTGGAGGCGCCGGGCCCTAGATCGTCGGGGGTCCCGGCTGAGGGATTAAGTACGGCCCCGTGGGAACTGATTCTCAGTTCTCCGGCCACGTCTATACTGAATAGGCGCGAAGCGGAGTGGGACCACAAGCCAACAGTGGTCATCAAGCCTTTGCCTTGTTTCCTGAGCCGCAGTGGTTTGCGGCACCTCGCCCTGGTCCTTGATTCGCATTGGATTGCGAAACCTTGCCCTGTTTCCTGATCCGCATTGGTTTGCGGAGCCTTGCCACGCTTCAAGCTATTTGCTACGATACTTTGGACTATTTGCTTTATACTTTGAACACTTGCATATTATTGGACTATTTACCCTTTTGAACTGTTTTATATACTCAATAAAGTAGTTAGCCTTTGCTACGTCTCCGTGTGTGTGTAAAGGGGCAGTTCTAAGTCGGCGACAGACAGTTGGCCGGAGAACTCCTCGAACCCCTTTCGCACCACGGGACGTACCAGGAACCGCAGGCAGCGCACCCAGGCTCCCATCGTCCCCACTGTCGCCATGGCTAACCTGACCGATGCCCAGGTGCAAGAGATGCAACGAGAATTGGGTGAGCTGCGGACCCGGGCCGGACGGCACCGGGGTGAGCCCACCCGCCGCTTCAGTGGCAATCCGCCCAGGTGGAGGTTTTTGTTTGCCAAGTGGAACTTTATTTGGAGCGACACCCCAACGAGTTCGCCAACGATCGAGCCCAGGTGGTTTTTGTTTTCAATCTGCTGGAAGGGACTGCGGCACCGTGGGCCTCCGCGTTGATCCGGGCGCAGTCCCCCCATACCAACACGCTGCGGGCTTTCCTGGATGCGATCAGGGCAACATGGGGGGCCCCGGTGAATGAGGAACTCGCTGAGAGGGATCTGGCCCGGCTGACGTGTAAGGATCTCTCCCTGTCCCAGTACATCTCCCGGTTTCGAGTTCTGGCTTCCCAGACGCAGTGGGGTCTGCCGGCGTTGCGGTATCACTACATTGAAGGACTGCCTTCGAACTGCAACAGGAGATGATAAAACATCCTCAGCCCGCGGATCTGGAGGCCGCCATCACCTTGAGCCTTCGGATGGAAGCGGGACTGCAGACCAGGAGGCGATGGGACAAGGGCGTGCTGGAGAAACCGGTGGCACGGAAGGAAGGGGCTGGACAGTTTCAACCCCGGCAATTGCCAGTGCCGGCCGGCCCCGATGACCCCGAGCCCATGCAGTTGGGTACAGTTCGGCCCAAAGTAGACCAAGCGGAGAAGGCACGGCGTCAGCGCCTCAACTTGTGCTGGTACTGCGGGGGCTGGACATTTTTCTAAGGAGTGCCCCCAGAAACCGCGTGGCAAGACCCTCGGCCTCTGCCGCCCTCGGAGGGGCCCCAGAGGCCGAAGAAGCCATTCAGGCGACGGGGAAGGGACCGGCCGGGTGTAAGAGGGTTCGCTCACTCCGCCGCCGCTAACCTCCCCCTGAACCCAAGACTGGACAATTGTTCCTTGTAATGGTCAGTTTGTGGTCGCCCGAGAAGGGGCCGATGATGGTCCATGCCATGATTGACTCGGGAGCGACCAACAACTTCATCGATGCGGACTATGCCAAGTCTGCCGGATTAAATTTTCTTGATCTCCAAGAGCCCAAGGGCGTCCAAACCATTGATGGGAGAGTCCTGAAAACAGGGGCTGTAACTCAGTATACGGCTCCTACCAGGATGTGGACTAGCTCCCATAAAGAGGACATTTCTTTCCTTGTGACCAAGCTCCCAGATTTCCCCATTGTCCTGGGCATTGTGTGGCTCGCGCTCCACGACCCCCAGATCTCCTGGGCTAAGAGGCAGCTAATTTTTTTCTTCGGACCATTGCCAGGGCCACTGCATGACGGCCCGGGCGTGCCTGGCCCAAGAAGTGGAGAATGTGGCTACCCTGCCCAAGAAGTATGCCGGATTTTGGGATGTCTTCAGTGAGAAGGAGGCGGAACGCTTGCCTCCGCACCGGCCCTATGACTGTGCCATTGAACTGCAACCGGGGGCCCCGATCCCGCGGGAAGACTCTACCCTCTCTCGGAACCAGAGCAACAGGCTCTCCGAGATTTCCTGGATGAGAATCTGCGGAAGGGGTTCATTCGGCCCTCCCAATCCCGGCTGGGGCCCGATTCTTTTCATCAAGAAGAAATCGGGAGTTGCGGCTGTGCAATGACTACAGGGAACTCAACAAGATCACGATCCGAATCGCTATCCCCTGCCCTTGATCCCCGAGCTCTTGGAGCGGATGCGGGAGCTAAGGTGTTCACTAAACTGGACCTGAGGGGGCTTACAACCTTGTCCGGATTCGCCAGGGTGATGAATGGAAGACGGCCTTCCAGACCAAGTGGGGCAGTTTTGAATACCTGGTGATGGGATTCGGTTTGTGCAACGCCCTGCCTGTTTCCAACATTTCATGAATGACATTTTCCGAGACCTGTTGGACCGCTACCTGGCGGTCTACCCAGACGACCTGCTGATTTTTTTCTCCGGATCAGGCGACCCATGATCGCCATGTCAAGGAAGTGCTCCAGAGGCTGAGGGCCCACGGGCTCTACGCCAAGCTGGAGAAATGTGCTTTCGACTTGCGTGAAGTGGACTTTCTGGGCTACCAGATCTCACCTACGGGCATTGCCATGGATGACACCAAGGTCCAAGCCGTGGTTGACTGGGCACCCCCTGCTAGCAAAAAAGACATTCAAAGATTCCTGGGCTTTGCCAACTACTACAGAAAGTTCATTCCTGATTTTGCCAAGTGGGCTGATCCGATCACCCAGTGTTTGCGGGGAAAGGTGCCGTTCCGGTGGACTCCGGAGGCCGATGTGGGGATTCGCAAGTTGTAGCAGCTGTTCACCACTCAGCCGCTTTTGCAGCACCCCAACCCCCGCACCCCTTTCATCGTCCAGGCCGATGCTTCGGATGTGGCGGTGGGAGCGATCCTGCTACAGCCTCAGGGGACGGACTTGTTGCCCTGTGCCTACTATTCCCGGCAGCTGACGGCTCCGGAAAAGAACTACACCATTTGGGAGAAGGAACTGTTGGCCATCAAGGTGGCGTTTGAAGTCTGGAGACACCTGCTTGAAGGGGCCAAGTTCCCGGTGGAGGTTCACACCGACCACCGGAACTTGGAGCATCTGAAGTCCCAGCGCAAATTGAACCAGAGGCAACAGAGATGGTCCCTGTTCTTTGAGCGATTCAATTTCCGTGATTCACTATGTGACCCCAAGCAGACCAAGCAAGCTGATGCGCTGTCCCGAAAGCCGGAGTACGTTCGTGAGGGCGACGGGCCGTCTGAGGCCCGGTTGCTTAAAGCGGAAAACTTTGCGGCTGCTCGGGCGCTTCCTGTCAACCCTCCGGTGGCTCCGCCAGCCCCTGGTGACAAGAGACCCTTGAGTGTGCGTGTCCAGGCTCGCCAGCGGACCGACCCGTGGGTGCAGGAGCAACTGACCAAGGGGCCTCCAGCCCCTTTCCAGGTAAAGAACGGGGTACTTTACCACCGGGACTCTGTATATGTTTCCCCTGGGCCCGAGCGGGAGGACATTCTCAAGCTTTGCCACGATAGCCGGGCCGCAGGCCATTTTGGGCTCTTCAAGACTCTCCAACTGGTCCTACGGGACTTTTGGTGGCTTAAAGTGCGGAGGGATGTGGAGGACTATGTGGGATCCTGCCCTGTGTGTCATCGGGCTAAGAACCAGGGGGGCAAGCCGGCTGGTTTGCTCCAGCCGCTTCCGACCCCCTCTGCCCCTTGGAAGATGATTTCGGCCGATTTCATCACTGACCTCCCCAAGTCCAAGGGCTTCACCACGATACTGGTCGTGGTGGACTGTTTCACCAAGATGGGTCACTTCATCCCCTGTGTGGGCGTGCCTACTGCCAAAGAGACTGCTGATATGTTTGTGCAACATGTGTTTCGGTTGCATGGACTTCCACAGAGCCTGGTGACTGACCGGGCACCCAATTCACTTCCCAGTTCTGGAAGGCCGTCCAGAAGCTGCTGGGGATTGATATACGGATGTCCACGGCTCATCACCCGCAGACCGATGGCCAGACCGAAAGGGTCAATGCCACCTGGAGCAGTACCTGCGCTGCTATGTCAACTATCAGCAAAACAATTGGGCGTCCTTGTTGTCCCTGGCAGAGTTTGCTTACAACAACGCGACGCAGGAATCCATCAAAGAGACTCCTTTCTTTGCTAACTCCGGACACCACCCCTCGGTTCTACCCGCCGGTGGACCCGTCCGGAGATGTTTCCGAGGCTAAGGATTGGCTTCGAGAGCTCACTGCACTCCAAGACTTGCTACGCACTCAATTGGACCAGGCGAAAGCTGACTACAAGCGGATGGCTGATCGGCGGCGCCAGGAGGGCCCTGACATCCTTGTGGGGGATAAAGTTTGGCTGTCCACCAAGAATTTGCCCACGCAGCGACCCACCCGCAAGCTGGACGCGAGATTTTTAGGTCCCTACAAGGTTTTGGAGAAGGTGGGGCCTGTTTCCTTCAAACTACAACTCCCAGCGGACATGAAGCTCCACCCGGTGTTTCATCGTTCGCTGTTCGCCCCGCGGCGGGGGGGTGCGGCCTGACGTGACGCAGCCGCCTCCTCCCTGTGATGCGGGAGGGCGGGGAGGAGGTCGAGGTACAGGACATCTTGGATGCCCGCCTCCGTTACAGGAAGTTGGAGTACTTTATTGATTGGAAGGGTTTTGGCCCGGAAGAACGTGCTTGGGTCAAGGCTCGAGATGTTCACGCCCCGGAGTTGGTGGCTCGCTTCCACCGCAACTACCCTGACAAGCCCAAGCCCCCGGGCGGCCCAGGGGGCCCTGAGGGGGGGTAGTGTAGCACCCGTGGGTCCGCCCGGGCCAGGGGGGAGGGGTAATGCACCGGGGTCCCGTTGGCATTGGGACCCGCACAGGCTGAAAGGGACTCGGAGGATGAGTTGGAAGGCCCAGAGCAAGATTGGTCAGCCGTGCCTTTGCCCAGTTCACCTGTAGAGAGTTTAGCCTGGGATCTTGAATGGGAGCATTCTCCCGGGGAAGGAGCGGACCAGGTGGAGATGGGAGGCAGCGAAGCAGATAGCCGAGATAGTTATGAATTCCCAAATGGCCGAGGTTCCCAGGAGCTGGCCGAGCCGCAGATGGAGGCTAGCGGATGGGAAACGTCGGGGGAGGCTGCTTCTCAGGAAGATAGCGATACTAGGCTGGAAGAGCGGGGCCGTTCTCATAACAGGCGCAGGGACATAGAGGAGGGCAGGAGGAGCTGGCATCTGTCCCTAGACCGTCACCGTTCGGAAAGTAGAGACTGGAGGCGCCGGGCCCTAGATCGTCGGGGGTCCCGGCCGAGGGATTAAGTACGGCCCCGTGGGAACTGATCCTCAGTTCTCCGGCCACGTCTATACTGAATAGGCGCGAAGCGGAGTGGGACCACAAGCCAACAGTGGTCATCAAGCCTTGCCTTGCCTTTGCCTTGTTTCCTGAGCCGCAGTGGTTTGTGGCACCTCGCCCTGGTCCTTGATTCGCATTGGATTGCGAAACCTTGCCCTGTTTCCTGATCCGCATTGGTTTGGGGAGCCTTGCCACGCTTCAAGCTATTTGCTACGATACTTTGGACTATTTGCTTTATACTTTGAACACTTGCATATTATTGGACTATTTACCCTTTTGAACTGTTTTATATACTCAATAAAGTAGTTAGCCTTTGCTACGTCTCCGTGTGTGTGTTAAAGGGGCAGTTCTAAGTCGGCGATTGTGACACCGCGGCACATTATTTACATTTACAAAATCCTGGGGCACACCACCAACCAAAATGACACTCTAACAAAGTAATACATATAGTTAATATGTTTTTTAATGTATTTATACACTCAGTGTGAAACCTGGACCTGTTTTGATGAACACAACATAGATATCCTGGCAGGAATGGCAGAAAAACACAAACTTCCCACACAGAATTCCCATAACCAAGAGAAAATACTATAAGAGTTTGGTGGGCATTGACCTTGGGTTTTTGAGTTGTAGTTCACCTATATCCAGAGAGCACTGTGGACTGAAACAATGTTGGATCAGGACGAAACTTGGCCTGAATACTCAATATGCCCAAATGTGAACACAGGTAGAGTTTGGGGAAAAATAGACCTTGACATTTGGGAGTTATAGTTTCTGGGATTTATAGTTAACACAAAATCAAAGAGCATCCTGAACTCTTGCAACAATGGAATTGAACCAAACTTGGCACATTGAACTCTCATTATCAACAGAAAGTACTGAAAGGGTTTGCTTGGGAATTGACCTTGAGTTTGGAAGTTGTAGTTCACCTACACCCAGAGAGCACTGTAGACTCAAACAATGTTATCTTATGTTGTTGTTTGTTATCTATCCAGAATCACAATGTTGGAAGGAGGCTCACCACTTTAAGGTCCCTAAAACAGGCATGGGAAAATTTCACCTCAGCTTTCGACAGAGACCTCTTCCTCCCCCTTCGCACCCTTTCTTCCCCCTCCTGCTGAACACTTACTTTTTCTTCTACACTGCCGCTTCTGCCACCATTTTGATCTGAGGGGGCAGCGTGAGCATGTTCAGGAGGGGAGGGGGGAGGGAGGAAGACGTGACCCATGTGGGCGCTACTGCGCAGACTCGCCCCTGAGCAAAGCGAGGCAAAGCGAGCAGAGCGAGGATGGGAAGAAGGGAGCCCGAGTGGAGAAGAAAAACTGTTTGGCAGGAGGGGGAAGAAAGGGTATTGGAGGTTCCAATTCCCCACGGCACACCTGATGATTGCTCACGGTACACTAGTGTGCCACAGCACACTGGTTGGGAAACACTGCTCTGGAATATGGAGGCGAATAGGGCGGTGGACATGATTGCCCCTGACACCCCCCCCCCCTTTGAGTAGCAGGTAGGCCTGGGTAAGTTCGTCAGAATGCTCGTAAAATCGGAATGAATTCGGATTAAATTCACTTTTGAAGTGGTTTTGAAGCAATGTAAGCAACCATTTGCCATTTTGAAGCCACCGCCGCCATTTTCGGAAAAGGAATCAGCGGGTTTCCCTGCCCTGGCCTTCCCTTCTGTGTGTGGCTCTCGCCCCAGTTCTGACGCGGAGGAAAGGGACTCTGCGTCCAAACTGGGTGTTCAACCCAGTTTGGATGCAGATGCCTTCCCTCCGTGTTAGACCTGGGGTGAGAGCCACACACGGTTCTCGCCCCAGTTCTGACGCGGAGGGAAGGACATCCGCATCCAAATTGGGTGTTTAACCCAGTTTGGATGCAGATGACTTTCCCTCTGCGTTAGACCTAAAGCGGAGGGAAAGACATCCGCGTCCAAACTGGGTGTTTAACCAGTGCTATTTCTTTCCTGCTGTCACTGCTGTTTCTTTCTTACTGTGCATGCGTGTCTGCCATTAACGAAGCCATTCCGAAATTTCTGAAAAATTCGTAAAATTTCCGCAATTTTTTCAGAAAATTTCAGAAGTCATTTAGATTTTAACCGCCAGTGCCCCCTACATCCGCAATGAGTTTTGAACCATTTTTCCCCTTGATCACACAGGCTTAGTAGCAGAGTCAACTCAGCTCCTTGGTTTAACAGGGTTTACCAGGGAGCTTGTGGAGCTGAAGTAAGCAAGACAGAGACTAGAGTACATTTGACAAAAGTCTCGGAATGAATCCGAGTGAACATGAGCTAGAGCCTCTCTTACATAAGAACATAAGAAGAGCCATGCTGAATCGGACCTCAGCCCATCTAGTCCAGCATTCTGTATCACACAGTGGCCCACCAGTTGTACACGGGGATCTCGAGCAGAAGGGAGGGCAAAACCCTGACCTGCTCCCGACCCCCCACAACCAGTACCCAGGCAAATCCTGCCTACCTCAACCAACTCCGAGGTGGCACTTGAATGTCCTTTTCAGTAACTACTGATACACTTGGTATCCATGAATCTGTCTAAGCCTGCCTTGAAGTTGTTCAGGCTGACAGCTGTCACAACCTCCTCTGGAAGTGAGTTCCATAACCCAATGACCCTCTGGGTGAAGAAATATTTCCCTTTATTAGTCCTAATTTTCCTACCTTGGAGCTTCAGGGAGTGCCCCCTAGTCCTAGTGTTTTGTGACAAAGAAAATAATTTTTCTTTATTCACCTTTTCTATCCCATGCATGATTTTAGACACTTCGATCAAGTCACCTCTTAAACGCCGTCTTTCAAGGCTGAAAAGACCAAGGCGTTGCAACCTGGTTTCATAAGGGAGCCGCTCCATCCCTTGGATCATTCTTGTTGCCCTTTTCTGTACCTTTTCCAGTTCCGTTATATCCTTCTTAAGGTGCGGAGACCAGAATTGTACACAGTACTTCAAATGTGGCCTTACCATCGATTTGTAGAGAGGTAATACAACATTTGCTGACCTATTTTCGATTCCCTTTCTGATCATGCCTAGCATAGAATTTGCTTTTTTCACTGCTGCAGCGCTGGGTTGACATCTTCATTGAGCTGTCCACCAAGACCCCAAGATCCCTTTCCCTTACGGTCTACTCCACGGCAATGAGGGCAGCCAGGAAGGTGTTCTCAACTGCTTGCATTGCATCTGCAACAAACAGACCTGTGGAGTTGTTCTGAGTGGTTAAGGAGCTTCTCCACCTGGTTTCTTGAGCACTCGGCAACTCGAAGTGGCAAGTTTACCCATCATTTTGCAGATAAAGTCGCTCGGATTCGTTCCGACCCAGATGCCAGTTTAATGGAAGTTCCAGTGAGTATACCTCACACACCTGTCTGTCCTATTTTATTGGATTTGTTTCAGCATGTTCAGCCTGATGATATGAATACATTCTTGGAGCTGTGAGAGCGACCACTTGTGTTCTAGGTCCTTGCCCTGCCTGGCTCACCAAGCTTGCCAGCGGGGGATTGGCCGAGTGTTTTTCACAGATTATTAATGCCTCACTGGACCAGAGACATTTATCATCAAATTTTAAAAAGACTAATTGTAAAATCTATTCTTAAAAAATTGTCTCTGGATTCCACTATATTAAACAACTACCTGCCTATTTCAATTCTTCCTTTTCTGGGCAAGGTTCTAGAGTGGGTGATGGGTTCTCAGCTCCAGGGGTTTTTGGATGACACCGATTATCTTGATCCCTCACAGTCTAGTTTTAGGCCTGGTCACAGAACCGAGACAACTTTGGTTGCCTTGGTGCAGGGGTGCTCACACCTTTTCAGCATGCGAGCTACTCTTAAAGCAACCAATTCCAAAAGATCTACCTGCCCCCACCGCCGTGCGCTCCCATGCGCTCTTGCCACCGCACATGCTCCTGCTATTTTCCGCCCGCTCAGCGCTTCTTCCGCCTGTGGGGCATTGCAGGAAGGAGAAAGCACGAGGCGGGGCATCCAGAGGGAGCGCTCCCCCCTGCCTGTCTCGCCGGCAACGGAGGCTGCACAGCTGCTTTTGGACGAGAGAGAGGCAGGGCGCTCCCTCCAGAGGCCCCGCCTTGTGCTTCCTTCTTCCTGCAATGCCCCGCAGGTGAAAAAAGCACCGCGAGAGTGGAAGCCAGCAGCAGGAGCGCAGGAGAGCATGCGCGCAGGGTGTGCGCACACATGGCAGGAGCGCCCCATCCGGCTGGTGAGGCCCGAAGATCACCTGGAAGAGGGCCGAAGATCTACTAGTAGCTCCCGAGCTACCTAATGAGCACCCCTGCCTTGGTGGATAACCTCTGCAGAGGACTAGACAGGGGGCGTGTGTCCCTGCTGGTTCTCTTGGACATCTCAGTGGCTTTCAGTATCATTGGCATCCTTCTGGATCGGCTCTCCGGTAATGGGTCTTGGAGGTACTGCGTTACAGTGGATCTCTTCTTTCCTGGAGGATCGTACCCGGATGGTGATGCTGGGACACACCAGCTTAGAGCTCTGGCCATTGACCTGTAGGGTCCCACAAGGTTCTATTCCTTCCCCCATGCTTTTTAATATCTGCATGAAACCGCTGGGTGAGGTCATCTGAAGTTTTGGACTTAGGTGCCATCTCTATGCAGATTACACACAACTCTTCTACTCTTTTCCACCTAATTCCAGGGAAGCTTCTCCAATCCTAAAACAGTGTCTGGTAGCTGTGACAGATTGGATGAGAGTCAACAAGCTGAGGCTTGATCCAGACAAGACAGGGATCCTTCTTCTGCCTCTAGGGCCTGTAAAAATGGCTTTTGCGAGATGGACGTGAAAGCTTTGGGCCCATGAGATAGAGAAAAGCCTTCCCATACACCAAAAACTTGAAAGTCTTTGTGAAATGAGTTCTAGACTTAAAATGGTGAACTCAAACAAGTTTATTTATTGAAAAAACCTAGTGAAAAACAACTGGTGGCCCAAAAACGCTTAGTTGGTTGTTAAGAAAGGTCCTTGAAAACGGGAGCGATCACTTGCCTCTATGTTTGCAGAGTGGTGGTACTTTCTTCGATCAGGGTTTCCTGTTGCCCCCTGGCTTGTAGGCCCACGAAGTCCTTCAAAAGCCCCAAAATCCACAGTCTACGTTGAGGGCAGATCCTCCTTTGCACTGCAGGCTTCGGTTGAGAGCGCAGGTTTGGCTTAGTAGGTGGACAAAGGTGCTTTGTCTCAGCATGAATGGATTTCCATCCACGTCCATGCGGCTTCTTTCTTGGAATGGCCAAAGAGAGGAAGTCCTGCCCCTCAGATGACCTCAGAAAGGGGAGGAGTTAGGGTGGTGACATCACCTTGGCACCAAACACAGTCCCTCCCACCAAGTCCACATGGTTGAAGACAAAAGAATGCAGGTAAGGGTCAAACAGGTACATAACACAGTACCAAACAGGCCCAGTGGGGGCCGGAACAATCCTCCTGGTCAGTTGTGAGGCCGATCGGGGTATAGGGTGGCTGCCTGTGCTCTATGGGGTTACACTCCCCTTGAGGACACAGGTCCGCAGTCTGGGGGTTCTCTTGGATTCTTCGCTGATGCTTGAAGTTCAGGTGTTCACGTTGGTATCAATTGGACACCTCAGGTAAAAGTGCAGCAAGACCGGCATTTTGGGTCCTGTCTGGAAGGGCCCTTAGAGGGCACAAGGGGATGCAAACAATACTTGCAGATTTTCCTGGCTTTGACAGTATAGTGCAGGGGTGCTCATTACGGTGATCGGGAGCACCTAGGTGATCTTCAGCCCTCTTCCAGGTGTCTTTGGGCCTCACCAGCCGAATGGCGCGCTCCTGCCATGTGCGCGCATGTGCGCTCCCGCCGCCGCCTTTGTGGGCCTTCTTTTGCCAAAATGAGGCTTTAGTGGGCGGGCCCTGGCGCTTGTCTTGCCACGCATGGTGTGGTGACATGACCGCCCACTGGTTGCTGCTGGGGTGGGGGGCGGGAGCAAGGCGAAGGCACGCGCACGGATAGGATGCGAGGCTGTGGGAGGGATGGAGGGAATGTGTGTGTGTGAGAGAGAGCCAAGGAGAGAAGAAAGAAATCCGGAGAACTTTTTCGGATCCTTTTGGCAGGCAGGCAAGCGGGCGCTGGAATGAGAGAGAGGGAGAGAGAGAGAGAAAGAGGTGAAGGAGGCCGGGCAAAGTGGGGCAAAGCCAAGCAAGCCCGCCAAGAAACCCTGCTGCTGCCCTCGGGACTCCCATTCCAAGCTGAGACCTGGGCGAGCGAGCTGTGTGGGGCTGCTTTCTTTCCTTGGTTGGGGGCGAGGAGGGAGGGCTCCGCCGTGTTCCTGGGGCTGAACCCGAGGAGGAGGGGGCTGCGGGGATGGAGACTCCACTTGCTGCTGCTGCTTGTGCCCTCGCCGCCTTTCTCCGCCTCGCCCTTCGTCGCCCTCAAAGGAGAAAGGCGTCGAGGGCCCACGAGAGAGAGAGGGTGGCTCTTTAGAGCCGGCTAGGAAGAGCCTCTCTCTCTCTCTCTCTCCCGTGGGCATGGACTGCCACCAGTGGGAGAGGTCCTCCTTCCTGCCAGCAGTCCACTTGGGCGTCCTTTCTGAGTGACACCCTCGAAAGGAAGGAAGCCCCCCCCGCTGCATCTGTCACTTTGGGGAAGCACCTCTTCCACTCTTCCTTCTCCTGCCCAGGTAAGGAAGTCTCGAGGGAGGAGGGGAGGGGAGGCTGCCGTGGGGAGGCTCCAGCCTCACGTGGGTCCCTCTCTCGGTTGAGTTTCCCGGCCCAGGCAGCAGCCAGGCGGCCCCTCTTCCCAGCCCTGCGCCTTCTGAGCCACCGCCGAAGCCATATCTGGCCGGAGCGCTGGCGGCTGCGCCTATAAATACCCTCCTGCTGCGTGCATGGGAGGGGCCTGCTGTGCACGCAAGAAGCAGAACGGGATGGGGACTTCCTGCTTCGCGAAAGAAAGCAGCAGGAAGGAGGAAGGCAACGAAGACATTAAGAGAGAGCGTGTGCACAGGCAAGGAGGATCCCCTTCCCGGGTGCGTGCGGCGGCGAGTTCGTGGGCAGGCAAGAAAGAAGCCCCACGCGGACAGAAGGCTGCAGTAGGAGCGTGCGCGCTATGGGGCAGCCCCACCACCCCCACCATACCAATCTTCTTATGCACAACAGGTGATCTTTTCAACTTGATTGTTCATATAGTAGCTCGCATGATGAAAAAGTGTGGGCACCCCTGGGATAGTGTGTCTCAACACATTGAAAACCCTTATCAGGAAAAGGGTCAGTAACCATAACCTTTTTCAAAAGCTGAGTCCCGTCCCCCCACCCCAAATTATTTTGAATAAAAATGACTTGCAGAAAACAAATATGCTATTTCCTGCACAAAAATGTTTGTTTCTAGAAAACTGTGCAGATTCACAAATGTTTTGTTTGCATTCGTCCTGAGTTAAGAAAAATGAGGAAAAACTGGTAATCTTGCCTATTTCAGGAAAAAAGTAAAATTGTTTTGTTTTGTTTTTTTGCATGTAAGAACAAAGCAAATGAAGATTTATATTCCTAAAAGGCAGAAGTGATCATCTTAAGAAGTTTTGACTACTTTAAAGAAGGTGCTCATTATATATGGATGAACATCTCTGAGTTTAAAAACAGCTGTTCTTATTCAGGGTCTACCTTTCTGATGCCAACAATTTAGACTCTTTAAAATATAAATAAATACTTGGAATTTGGCGACAGGAGTAGGGAAGCTTCTGCTAGTTATGGGGAAATCATTCATTTTCCCTTCATTTCTGTGACAGCTCCACTTAGGAAAATGACCTGGTAACAGCTCTGCCTCATGTGCACAGTCTTGGCAGAGGCCTCCTCACCCTATTTCATGTGGTAATTTAAGCATAGTATGTGTACAAGAAAGTTGAAGGCAAAGAACGAGAAAAGAGAACTGGTTGTTCTTGCTACAAATCTTTCCTAACTAGTTTCGGCTTCCATTTCATTTCAAAAGGATTTCATAGCAATGGGATTTGCACATAATTAGTGCATT